>OU342466.1:13596652-15014652 GCA_910589355.1 Parapoynx stratiotata | reverse complement strand
TTGAACTAAGATATTAAGGCAAGATGATTAATTTCATCACTAAGTGGCATCGCCTTAGTACAATAGATATCGGTGGCTCTTTTTTAACATACAACTGGTTATTGGTCAAATATGACCAAACACCTAGGATAGGGCATTAGAAAAATAACGTATTTATGACATAAATTCTTCTTAATTCTGATATAGATCTTGGCACGATAATATTCTAAACTTGAATGAATTATTTAGCATACCAAGACCTATAAAAGCACAAATATTCGAAGAACTATAAGTTTGATATTACTAAGAAAATTTCCTTTATAGAGTTGCACCTCTGAAAATACGCGTATTCGCTCACCAATTTCTTCTACCGTGACTGTTTTGAGCTAAGCGACGCTTGGTTTTCCTATGACTTCTTCTTCTTCTTGCCCTTTCCCACTATAGGTGAGGTCGGCACAACATGTCACTTGCGAGAATGCCACTAATCGACCGAAATTAGGAGAAGTCACAACCCTTGAGGGACAGGTTGACCGAGATGAGTCTTTATTTCCGACTGACGGTTTCACTACATTTCATGAGCCCTGCCGTAAAGGGTATCTATGGTTTAGGTTTATATAAAAGACAAGTCGACCTAACTCGAATGTTATTAGTGGAACAGTCTTATATACCTTGCCCAAGTGTGGTGAGGGGCAGGTTGACCGAGATTGGATCTTCCATTCAAGGGCAAGTAGTTTGAATGCTGTTAGTAGAACAGTCACGAACCTTGCTTTAGTCCTTGCTGTAGGAAGAGCAGATCGACCGAGATCGCGCTTTAAGTTACACTACAAGCGGAGCCATCAGAGTGCAATTAAGGGCAAGTCGAGTTTGAAGGGCCAGTCGCCCTAGTAGAACAGCCACGAACCTCAGCTTCTTACAGCTGTTTGAGGGGCAGGTCGACCGAGACGAGCTTTGCTACGACTTTGAAGGGCTAGTTGACCTAGTTGGATATGAGAACAGCCACGAACCTCAGCCCCTTACAGCTGTATGAGGGGCAGGTCGACCGAGACGAGCTTCGCTACGAGTTTGAAGGGCTATTTGACCTAGTTTGGATATAAGAGCAGCCACGAACCTCAGCCCCTTACAGCTGTATGAGGGGCAGGTCGACTGTCGGTCAGCAGCGGTCGGCCAGCTCGTGGATGAGCAGCGGCGTGGCGTCGGGCGACAGCCGCCCGCTCGGCCGCTGCGCCGACACGCGCTCCAGCACGCACGACGCCGACAGCCGCGCCTCCGCGTCGTGGTCCCAACACTCCTCCATCGTATCGCATACGACGGACAGGCCCTGGTAGATTTAAAAAAATTAAATAGTAGTTTATGTAACTGTCACATGATATTGGTTATTAAAACACGAGCTTGGTTTTAAAAAACGAGTTTTCTAATAGTATCACGCGATTGTTTTAATACCGAGTTATGTGCAGTTACATACAATACTTTATCTACACTCATTATTCAAAGAAATAAAACAAAAAAATTAATTAATTTTATTTATTGTTGGCTGTCTGGAAAACATTTGCCATGGTTTTGTACGTTTTTAAGAAAAATAAGTGTTGTATAATGAGTCCAACCTGCTGCATAATGGTCATTATGTTACAGTTTTCATTATTAAATTTTCGTTGTTATCATCTGTGTTAAAAAGTATGTCATTATGAGTTCCAGTCTGAGTTCATAATTCGAACATTATAACATGAGTGTAAATAAATAAATTTTATTGTAGTTAACGCCATATTCATCGAAGCGTCTAAGTAGTCAGAATTATCTCAAGTGCCATGTTTCATGTTTAAGTAAGTGTTCAAAATAACCATATTGTTCGATGCATTCAAAATATCTAAGCAAATCATCTGTCAATGTCAGAGTCAGTGCCCTAATAATATTAGTTCAGGAAGCTAACAATTCAAAATATTTTAATAGTGGACTGTAACTATATTATTAGGAAATGTACAAATTAAACCCGATATGAAACAATGTCAAGGTACGACTTAGTGCGCGCGAGTGGACGCTTAGGTGTCGTAGGAAGAGTGCAGGCGCGCAGGGCCGCCCCCCATCCGCGCGTCCCCCCGCTGCTGTTACGTTGTCGCTCGAACAGTCAATATATTTTTGAACATCTTGACAGTACATTCATTATCGATAAACATGTTGCGTAGATATTTTGACCACTTTGAATGCATCGAACAATATGGTTACTTTTATAGCATATATCTTCTTAAATGAAACAACGCACATGAGATAAAATTTGTGATTGGCGATGACTGTACATCATTTAAGTAACAGACATCAAAGTACATACACCATCAGAATTGGATGCCTTATCGCAAGAAAAAACTACATATTTTATTTACAAAATTATTAGGTATCTTAAATCCACCTGTTGGAGAAATAGGGGAGTAAAATCTTTAAATGAGTTGGATTGTAGATCTGATAATATCTTCAAAAACTTCCCTACATCAATTTTATTACCGCTATACTCGTGATTCGAAATCAATGCCTCTAATATTTTATTAGTAAGTGACGATAAGGCCTTCGTTCGGCCTTATCATATCGAGCATGTTCCTCAGTAACTGAGGAACTGACTATCATACAATGCTTTATAAAACATGCTTTATAACCCACGAACCAAACCGAGAATCGTATTCCAGACCTTCCAATCAGCCGGTGGTCACATAATATGATGATGATAAATTAATAATATGTAATGTATCTCACCGGATGGTTGCGCCACTGCGGTGGTATGTGCGGGCGCAGCTTGCGCTGCACCACGGCCTCTTGCATCTCTTCCAGAGTGGGGTGAGAGCCTACCTCCTCTTCTAGAGGCAGGCGGTATTGCGACGTTGACTCCGCACCCGCTTCGTTGCATCTAGATAAAAAAAGGTTTTTTTTAACATAACATAGGCAGAGGTGTTAACTCCCAACTCGGCAGATATGTTGTCCCCATGTAACAGGTGGCGAGCTAGTTGCAATACACCGGGCACAATGTGAGACAAGCGATATTCACAATCAACTGTACATAAGTTATATTCAAACTCAGTGGTATAGGCGGTGGGATCGAACCCGTGAGTCCCGCGACCTCGAACGAGTAGAGCCGCGTCCGTCCTAACTCCGTTAGCGCTGCATTGTTTTCAATATATTTTTTCTTATGTAGAAAAGGAAATCTTAGTACAGATTTTACGGGCACAGGATTAGACCCGTCGTCATCTATGGATCGGAATGTTGACCTGTAAACCGGATGAACAAAGATTGCATGTAACGAATGTTGAGGTGGATGAGTGGTGTGGAGAATCGATAAAGCGAGGAATAAATATATTAGGGGAAGTATGAAATTGCGCAGATTGCTGATAAACTGAGCGCGAAACGACTTTCCTGATATGAACATGTAATGAGGAGAGAATGATCATGTCACCAGGAAGAAATGGATTTGAAAGTGGATAGACGTGTAGGGAGTGGAAGACCGAAGAAAAGATGGATGGATGGATTGTGTGAATGATGAGGAAGGGAGTCAGTGTTGAATTGGCGAGTGATACGAGAGAGTGGAAGAAGAAGACAATTCGGCCGACCACAAATAACAGAATCGGGAACAGGGCGGGACAAAGACAGGCATAGGAATCTAAACTGTCGGATTACGCATTCGAATCAGAAAGTCACGTCCCATCTCGTTCTGATTCGCCGCAATAAAAAGTAACAGGTATAGCGAATCCTTGATTCGTTTGTCGAGAGTTGAGACGAGAATAGGAGTGCTGGTTGGAAAAATTATTTGAACAAGAGGTCACCGGTTCGATTCTGCCGTCATCAAAATAACTTCAAACGACATCCATGTCTATATAAATTCCTGAGTCCATTTTGAACTTTATCACAAACAAAATAATGTAAAAAATCTGTGATGAGCTGCTGAACATACAAAACTGTGATAAAAGACATATCTATTATTTAAAAACATTAAACACACAAATAATGATAATAAACGGGTTTTTCTGAATGCAACAACAAAAAGGTAGATTTCTAAAATTTTTTGAAATATTCAAATCTCTCAATAACTATAAAATTTCGAGGAGCTATCGCCTCACAAACTTTGTCGGCGTATTTATTGGACTATACTAAAAATGGAAATATACAGGATATTTAAAAACACAATGTGAATTGTATTCTAAAAAATGTTGAGTCAGCTTTAAAATGTTCCAACCGTCTTACCAAAAACAAGGAAAAAGTGAAATTTTAATAATTTTGCTATGGAAATAACAATATTGTACAATAATTTACTAGAAAAACATACTGATCATTCAAAAACAAGACACTGGAGTGTTTTGTTGATTACATTGTATTAAATTTCAAATGCAGTGCTGTTAGTTAGGAGTAAACAAGTATTTTAATAACACCAAATGTGCCAGATTCAATTCTAATAAACTGTTATGTAAAGGGGAATAATGAATAACATTTCTGATGATGTGACAATTTTGAAGTACACATTCTGGTTGAAATTCGCTTTTTATAGCTATTTTATACACATGTTTATACTATTATTAAAAATTCAATTTTATGCTGTAGCTTTTTTTCAAAGTCTATTCCAGACATCTACCTATGACAATATAATTAAATTTGATGATAAAAGAAATCCTTCCATTAGAAGAGTTTCTAATCATAAGCTATTGGGCTTATGAATATGAAAATATCATTATTGTAGTGAATTGTTTCAACAAGAAATTATTGCCCTAGTTTACTGACTTTACTTATTGAAGAATTTTAAAAGATTATGCCCACTCAGTGTGCTAAAAGGGCAGTAAGAGATATAAACACAGAAGATAAAAATATTCTGCAAAAATTCTTACCTTGATGCTATTTCCCACAAGACAAGAGCACAAGCGTACATGTCTATCCTCAAAAATGCATCTTTAGTGAAATTTATGGCTCCATCTAACACTTCTGGGGCCATGTAACGTCTTGTGCCAACTTGTCCATGCGCATCGCCACAGCCTCTCCCAGCAACAAACACCAGGGCCAGTCCAAAGTCAGCTATGCATGCACTCATGTCGTTCTTGAGCAGCACATTCTTAGATTTGAAGTCTCTGTGAGCAACAGCTGGCTTCCCACCTCCTTCCTCATGGAGGTGAGCAAGACCACGCGCCACACACACAGCTACACGCCAAGCCTCAGCCCAAGTCAGAGTATGGGCTTTCAGGTAGTCACATAATGAACCCTATGACAATAGAAATTGGAGAAATATTTGAGAGGCAATCATCACACACTATTTATACAATTCTAAGCTATTAAACTAGGTGATTTTTACCAGATTTTTATCTTACAATTGAAGACTATATTGTGCTTAGCCTCATATAAAAATATTTTTGATTTTTAATTTAGAATAAAGGAGAATATAAAAAATTAGGAATATTAATTTCTTAAAATTCACAGAACAAAGGTCATCTGGAATTTTGATGAATATTTCTGAGTAATAAGTTTAGTAATAATATTTTATATTTATTGAAAAGTAATTAAATTAAAGAAAAATGTAATACAACTAAGATAATTTCATTAATAAGGAGTATTAACCTACCTTCTCATGATAAGTGGTGATGAGCCAATATTCTGCTTGGAGATTATCGCCTTTTTTATCAACTCCAATATAGTGCAGGATGTCTGGATGGTCCATCCGAGCCAGTCTATATATCTCCTGCTCAGCAACCCATGATTGTTTGTCTTGTAATGGGAATACTTTCACAGCAACATCAAGTGTACCAAGTTTAGCTCTCCAGACTGCCCCAAACCTGCCTCGAGCTCTCACTTCACACAAAGAGACTTGTCCGACCAAGCCACCACTCTCATTCTCCATATCTGCATTAGCCGATGGGGGTCTAGATAAGGAAGCCTCACCATTTGCAAGCTCAGCAAATGAGCTGCCTTTACGGCGACGGTACAGAAAGTAACAAGCTATAAGAATAGCAAACAACAAGAAGAGAGGTGTCAGAGTGTACGCTATAACAGCTTTGGTGTCATCATCAGCCACTGGTACAACTGAGGCTGGTATAAGTTCAGTTGGTGGATCGGTTTGTGACAACACAACATCAAGGCCTGGGAATGTTGCATTTTGATTGCACATATCTCCTTCACAGCAGCAGTGGAGTAGGGGCAGTTTGATGTTGTGCAGCCTGCACAAGTGGCTTCTGTCAGTGCAGGACACTGTGTCAAGGAAGCATCCCTTGAATTTAGGATATGCTGTGTTAGTGACATTGTCATACTGCCAGAGAACAAAGCAGTGTGTGCTCTTATCTGTCTCGGTAGGCTGGCATTCCTCTATAGCAGGTGGTGAAGGAGTACATCCTGGGTCCTTTACAGGGTCACACAATGGTTTAGATCCATTGTAGATTTCACAAAATTTTGTGGTGACACCACCTTCCTTTGGTCGTGGTGGTAGATTTTCATCTGTTGGTGGAGCAGCAAATGCTAATGATATAACAACACCTAAAACAAACAGGCATTGCAGCAAATTGAAATAATACAAATAAACTTTATTGAAAAGATAACATAGTTTTAGTATACTATATTTTAGAGATTTCATTCAACAAACTTTAATACGAGTATCTATTGGCAAATGCTAAGCATTGCTCGTATAGTGAAGGAAACACATTACTCACCAACAAAAAACAATAATTTGTCTAAGCTAAATCTCTGAGACTGTATGAGAATCATGGCGCAAGCGGGACTGAGTCTCCCGATACTTCGCGACACTCCAATGTTATTTTTATACGCGGTCTCGACATGAAATGTCTATTCTATTTAGGAAATTCCGATACAAGTACATGTCAGACAAACAACGCACATCTGAATAACACAAATAAAATGAAGATCACATCACTGTACTACGTTTCAGTTAAATTATTATACGCTTTGAACGGATTGATTTAATATAATTTGTTTAGTGACACTGATTTCATTTGATTACGGAAAATAAAAAGAGAACACTGAATTACAATCATACACTCCTCGAAGCTTCAGATTTTTTGACATTTACTAGTGATGTGCTGTAAATACGCTTCTTTTCCGTAGAGACGTGTAATAGGCTAGTTGACCCTTTTTTATATTGGGGCCCAAATGATTTACTGTTAACCACCACTGAGGCTTTTATCTGCCTTTATCACAATAAATTACAAATAACGTTTTAGCTTGACAGTCAAAAACGTCTTAGGCCATGATGGTCGGTCGAGAGGTGTTTACCGACTTTCCGGCAAAATAGTTTGTATTGACTTGTGACAGAGGTAATGTTTGATTGACAATGACAGAAATAAACATAATTATTTGTTTTTGAATTTTTCAAGCAATGAAAGAAAATGAATTTCTTGTTTAATTAAATAACTTTGATGATTAATAACTTAACATTGAAATGAAATAATAAATTATAATGTCATTTTTTTATCTTACTGCAGTCAAAGGTAATATTCCAGCACATTTATTGGAGTTAATAGCATTTGAAAGACTGCGGTATTTGAAAGCGATTCTAAGGAATGACCAGTTGACTTATAGTGAATTTTTAGTGGAAGGAAGCTTATATGATAATGTGGGTCACTTTTTGCTGTGTATATCAACTATAATGTGCAAAAATATTGAGCTAAATCGGTTCCTACTAAAAACTGAAAGAGACTTGTTCAGTCGTCGCATAGATGCTCTAAACGCTTACGAATTTCGATGTTTTGCAAAGAGATTATTAAGAAGCATAAAGAAACAATCGGCTGTTCCATATTTTCTGGGTGCTTTACAAGTTTTGTGTGAACATATGATGCTAAAGGATCTAGCCCAACACATTTGTAGTTCCAGTCACAGCTCCGATTGTGTATCACATAGTATATCCTTGAACTTTAAACACTGCCTGCCATTTATAGCCAAACGACAAGTAGAACTCAAAGGAGGCATTGCTATTTTACCATGTGGTAAATGGAAACAATTTTTGTCAATGATGTTTTCCACAAATTTAAATTATAGATTAAGCTCCACAAATCTAGACCCTTTAAATTCCGATCCCAGAATATCGGAATTATTAATAAAGTTAAAAGGTGAAATATCTCCTTTGTTGACTAATAAAAACAAGAATATGTTACTTTGTAAGAATGTAGATGAAGCATCGAAACTATTTCCACCTTGTATGATGAATCTAAACCAGCAGTTGCGGAAGAGGCACAGGTTGTCCCACACCCAGCGGTTTTACTATAGCTTATTCTTAAAAGATATTGGGATGCCTATAGAAGAAGCTGTAGCATTTTGGAGAAATGAGTATAGGCAAAGTCCTAATGGAAGTCACAGCTGTTGTCATAACTGGGACCAAGATGAGAAAAAGTTTCTGTATGGTATTAGACATATGTATGGCTTAGAAGGATGTAGAAAAAGTTATGCATCTGTAAATTGTCAAAGAATACAGGGTATAGATAGTTCATGCTCTGAAGGTGGCTGTCCATTCAAGGTCTTTGAGACAAATAGAATGCTACATATTCTAAAGCTAAATACCTCTGACCCTATTTGGAATGAAATAAATAACTTAAAAACTAGACACCTTTATACATCAGCCTGTATGAAGTATTTACAAAGTAAAAATGTAGAAATTGATAACAACTCTGATGTAGGGAATTTGAGCTTTAATTTTACACCTGTTAAATATTATATTAATTATTATAAATCTAGTCTTATATGACAAATAAATTGGTTAATAAGATTCTGTCTTTTCTTTTGTTGAGCCTACTAACTTGCTATTTAAAAATATATATAAATATCCACAGACTACCTACGAACGGTACCTACGATCTGAAGAATACCTACTTAAGTAAAGTAGGTATTCTTCAGATACCTAAGTCTTTGCCATATTAGTAGTTGGTATCATTTTTAATTAACCCCATGCCATAATTTGAGCACCTCGGTGATGTAGTGGTTAGTACGCTTTGGTTTTCGATATCGAAAACACAGCTACCTGCGCCATGGTCAGTCCTTGGATGGTTGACCAAAACTTTGTGATCTCGAACTCCTCCGTGCTTCGGAAGGCACGCTAAGTCGTTGGTGCCGGTCGCTAATAGCAACCGTTTCTACCCATTAACTAGCATTGCGCCAGCGTGGTGGTTTTACGGCCTACTCCTCATCTGTTTCTTCATGATAAAGGCCTGTGCCCAGCAATGGGACGTATATAGGCTGGTGACGTTTGTAGTATGGGTTAACTTCGCCCACACAATAGGTCTCATAAAATAACTAAAGAAAATTTACATATTTCCTTACCTATGAAATTGGTGTTTTGTATGGAGATTTTGGGGATGTCAGCATTTAACATACTAACATTTTATCAGTTTTCTTCACAACGACAAATCCAGAGATATTAATATTTGGCATGTATCATTAGACAAGCTTTAGCAATATGTGTGTGAACACGCTTGATAAAAATTATTCATCGTTATCATCGAAGAGGCAATTATTTTATAAGAATGTTCTGAAACTTAATAGTTACGGACAAATTGCTAAGACAGAATAAAACACCAATTTCATAGGTAAGGACCCAATATTATTATTCTTGCGATGGGACTGAGATAACTTAGGGCTCTTCGACACTATGGAATCTTTTGTGCTTCCCCTTTCCTATTCATCCCTCCCTGCCGCCACCCAAAATGTTCTGGATGAAGTTAAGATGTAAATTCCTGCACTGTACGTCTGCTACGTGCTGTCGTGCTACGAATCTGCTACGAACGTGCAGTACTGACTGCGTATGTAGACGGGGTTTCCCCCTTTGTACGTCTCTCTCATAAATGACGCCTGGCTGAAAATTGGAAATGGAACAATTTCATTTGTAGTCGTAGAGATTCAAATGGAATAGACTTTATAATTAAAAAAACCGACCAAGAGCGTGTCGGGCCACGCTCAGTATAGGGTTCCGTAGTTTTCCATCACATTCCTTCACAATTTTGATTGAGTGATCCGATTTTAATAATTCTTTTTTTATTTGAAAGACGATATGTTCTATATCATAAAATATGTAAAATGAGATAAAAAAAATGCTTGCATATTATGGTTGTCACAAATTTTGTTCAAAAATAATTTTGTAAAATTTATCAAAAACTGTTCAACCCATCAAGTTCAAAATAATTTTCCTAGAAAGTACTTATAAAGTTCTACTTTTGAGAATTTTTTCATATTTTATGAACTTATGGTCCAAAAGTTAAAGAGGGGGTGGACACATTTTTTTTTAACTTTCGGAGCGATTATTTCAGATAAAATATAAATTTTATCGTAAAATGATGTTAAAAAAACCCCTATTCATTTTTGAATAGGAGTTTTTTAACATCCATCCATATCCAACGATATATCACACGTTAGGGTCCAGAGAAAAAAAATCATTCCCTACATTACGTGTACGAACACCCACCCCCCCTTATTTAATATTTTATTTCACTTTTTATGTGTGCACTTTGTCGGCGTTATTAATATACATATTTATTCAAAATTTCAGCTCTCTAGTGCTAACGGTCACTGAGATTATCCACGGACGGACAGATAGACATGACGAAACTATAAGGGTTCCTAGTTTACTACGGAACCCCAAAAACTGATTTAAACGGCTTCACTTTGCTCCAATGCACTACACTGGAAAGTTTTTAACGAGAAATACATTGCATCAAAACTAAAGGGTTTATATTAGGTCCTTACCTATGAAATTGGTGTTTTGTATGGAGATTTTGGGGATGTCTGCATTTTACATACTAACATTTTATCAGTTTTCTTCACAACGACAAATCCAGAGATAGTAATATTTGGTATGTATCATTAGACAAGCTTTAGCAATATGTGTGTGAACACGCTTGATAAAAATTATTCATCGTTTTTATGTTAATGCAAATCAAATGATGTATTCGGGAGGCAGTTAAAAATAATAATTGTCTTTGTGTCTAATTTTAACACAATGAAACATACAAAAAATTATCAAATTAAATAATACGAGCTCAAATATATGGTATGGTATGGTGGTATGGTATGGTTAGACCAGGCAATTATTTTATAAGAATGTTCTGAAACTTAGTAGTTACGGACAAATTGCTAAGACAGAATAAAAACACCAATTTCATAGGTAAGGATCCAATATTAGGTCCTATTAACTGTTTTTCTTTCTTACTTCATAGTCCTTTGGACAGAAAAGTAATAACTTTTTGTCCTTTTTCTCTTTTTGATCACGATATCTACGCTACGAAACGATTTTGAAGGGTAATCCCCTTTTCAAGCTGGGAATGATTACAATATTAGGTTCTTAACTCTTGTTGTATGGATACAGACGACGAAATTTCTTTACATACTCTTTGGAAATTACTTACTTATTAATCCGTTACCAGACTTTACCACTCGATCTTGAGAGTAAGTATTTATCTATTTGCTTTAGGTGGTGAGGCGCGCTCTTTGAGTAGGTAGTTCTACACACTTCCACATGACAAGTGTAACGGTAGAGTAATTATGTGCGCAGCCGCAAATCAATAAACCTTAAATATTAGGTCCTTACCTATGAAATTGGTGTTTTGTATGGAGATTTTGAAGAATTCTGCATTTTCCATACAAATTTTTTTTCAGTTTTCTTCACAACGACAAATCCAGAGATAATAATATTTGGCATCTATCATTAGACAAGCTTTAGTAATATGTGTAATATCCTCAGTAATATCACACTTCATAAAAATTATTTATCGTTTTTAAGTGAATGCAAATAAAATGATGTATTGGGGAGGCACTTAAAAAGAGTTGTCTCCGTGTCCAATTTTAACACAATTAAACTTACAACAAATTATCAAAACAAATCAAAAGAGCTCAAAAATACAGTCTATTTTTAGACAAGGTAATTATTTTTTAGGAATACTCTAAATCTTAATAGTTACAGACAAAATACTAAGAGAGAAAAAAAACACCAATTTCATAGGTAAGGACCCAATATTTACTTTTTATATAATATTATGAATGCGAAAGTGAGTGAGGAATGAATATATTAGGGGAAGTCTGAAAGATGCCCCGATTGCTGATAAACTGAGAGAAAAACGACTTTCTTGGTATGGACATGTAATGAGAAGGGAGAATGATCATGTCACCAGGAAAGTTATGGACTTGAAAGTGGATGGGCGTGTGGGGAGAGGAAGACCAAAGAAAAGATGGATGGATTGTGTGAATGATGATTTGATGAGGATGGGCGTGAGTGTTGACTTAACGAGTAATAGAGGAGAGTGGAAGAGGAAGACATGTTGCGCCGACCCCAACTAGAATTGGGAACAGGGCAGGAAAAAGAATAAGAATAAGATTATTAATGCGAAAGTAACTTTGTCGGTCTAAAACAATTTAACCAAAATTTGGTACACAGATAGTCTAGAGCCTGAGAAAGGACATAGGCTACCTTTTATCCAGATATTCCCATGGGAACGGGCACCCGAACGGGCACCCCATCCAAAAAAAAAACAACGCCTCCCAGAAAAATGAAGGACAAATTTACGCCACTATGAACTTTGCTTCTATTAATAAAGTGCATTATTATTAATAGACCAATTTAGGCTACAGTTCCAATTTGAAAAAATCCAATTTTGAATAGCCTATTTATTGAGGAAGGCTAAGGCTACATACCATCACACTATCTCAAAGTAACTATTCTACGCCAATTAAGTCGCGGGCAAGCTAGTTATGTAATATATGTAGGTATATGGCGATAAGTCCTAGGTTTACTCAATAAAAACTTAAATAAGCAGTACCTTCTTTGGGAACGATGTCTTTTTTTTTTTTTTAATTAATGGCTCATTATAACATCTTTGTCACAGGTTAGACAGAGTTCATAGTTCAAATTCATACCTACGTACGTAACGAATGTTAGCTATGCAGCTGCGGTAGCTGCATTTTAGTACCGTATCATTTTTATTTTCGTGACACTTACGATGACACCACACTCAAGTGATTTATACTAAAGTCACTAGTACTTAGATACAATATAACAAAGTACTTGAGTGGTAAGGTACTTTTATTACTAACGTTATTACCTACACTCATCCAGTTAGATATTCTCACGGCTAAATACCAAGATAGACCTATTTCAGTACTACTTTGTCAATCCAATACTGTTGCAGTACTAGAGAGGGACACTGTGATCTGACTGTACAGTTGCATGCAGTTAAATGCAAATCACAAATGTATAAATGTTACAAATGATTAACATTGTACGTAATAAATAAAAAACAATAAAAGAAAAAATAACAGCAAAAAAAAAAGAGAGAATGATGGATAGAATAAGATAAAATACACATTAAATCTTATCGACCTATTACAATAAAAATATACCGAAATATGAATGTTTTATTTTGTCTGCATAAAATATCCCTTTATCCCCGCAGGGGTAGGCAGAGGTGTTAAAAATCCACATTTCGCCAGATATGTTAGATCCCCATGTAACGGTGGCGAGCAAGTGATGGTGTTATTTAGTCAGAATAACCCTTATTCAAGTTTTGCAGTCCTTGCGGCTATCAATTGCAAAATAACGTTAATTTGAGATACTTACACATTTTTCTATAAAGATTTACAGCTAAGCTATAATTAAATAGTTATGATCCTTCCGTCAGTCGGGTCGGTTCTGCAGTCCGATGGTACGGCATCATATGTTAGTTCGCACGGCTGATAACAACGCCACGCCAGTCGGCATATAAAAGTACGCGAAACTAGTCGCAACTACGACAGCTTCGCTATGGAAGCGTGCTTCCGCGTTTTGTTCAACGGCGAAAAGTATGACATAAAAAAGTTTTTAAAAGACCACCCGGGTGGGGTGAAAACTTTAAGGAAATATGGGGGAAAGAATATAGCTCAGGCTATGACAGCTTTTGACCACAGCACTAGTGCGTACCACATGATGAGGGATTTCAAAGTTGACAGTGAGATTAGTGATGTGAACTTGACCGGGAAAGTGAGTGCGAATGGCAGACTTGTAATTAAAGAAGAAGCCGGGAGAAAGGCAGAGGAGATTAATTTACTAGAGGAGTTGGAAGTGCGTAGAATTTAATTGTAAAAAGTAATTAATGATAGTCCATAATTAAAACAACATTTTGTCATAAAAAAGTTAAAATAAATAAAAATAATACACTTTATTAAATAACTACCTATTGCGCATTATGTGTGTTGTATACAAAATATTATAAATAACTAGTGATTTCCCGTGGTTTCGCTCGGTACCCGTTCCAAATTTCGAATCGGTTCATTAGTTTTGACGTGAAAGCGAGACCGACAGACAGATAGACAGACAGAGTAACTTTCGCATTTATAATATTAGTATGGATTGATAGTTTACCTACGCAAGTTTAGTATGTAATAATTAAATTATATTAACAGATAATTATGAATTAAATACAGAGTTAAGAGGGGAGTCTCGGCTAATGCAGCCTTGTTGGCCATTACAGTAGTGCTTTTCGAAGAATCTTTAGTTTAGGCCTCCGTGGTAATGTGGTTAACACGTCGCGCCTGCCGGCATCGGCGTTCGGCACCGCGGTTTCAAGACTCTGGGTTCGATCCCCGGTGGGGGCAAATGGTTGTGTGATGAATACAGGATATTTATTTATTGAGTTTATTCTGAATATTATTTAATTATAATCATCATAAAAAAAATCATAAAAATTTTTTTTTACAACAAATGTTGTCCTTACCTTATATACGTCCCACTGCTGGGCACAGGCTTCTCATGGAGAAACACATGAGAAAGTATGAGCCGTAACACCACCACGCTGGCTCAATGCGGGTTGGAGGGTAGAAATAGTCGCAATAGCGACTGGGACCAACGGCTTGCCTTGCTTTCCGAAGCAAGGAGGAGCACGAGATCACAAAGTTTTGGTCACCCATCCACGGCCTGACCATGGCCAAGGTAGCTTTGTTTTCAATCGAAAGCCAAAACGTACTAACCACTACGCTACCGAGATTCTCACGGTTAAAGTGCCGTGTATTTTATTTTATGTGCAATATCATTGATCTGTGCTTCGAGGATATAGGCTTCTGGAGATTCATGTACTGACATGTCTAATTGCCAATTTGCCACATTCTCATTCACAGGCGCAGTTAGACTGGTCCAAGCCCCTCCTGGGCCAGCTCCACACAATAGCCCCCCACTACGATCTATGGATCAATAGCGCAGTCTACCGAACCTGTAGGCTCTTCAGCAGCCCGCTCCTCGAGAGCCTCACCTCCACCCCCTGGTACCTGGTCCCGATGTTCTGGGTACCCATCATACTGTACCTTGGGACATCGCAGTTTCTGGAGCAAGTCTATTGTGGAGGTAATAGATTGTAGATGAATGATATTTTTTTTATGATAATAATTTTATACTCATAGCAAAAAAATACAATTGGTCAGCAAATAACTAATTGATCGGCAAATATTTCTAAATTGGTCAGCTAAAATAACTAATTGTTCAACAACTTATGGGCAGCAGATATTTCTTATTCGTCAGAAAAATAACTAATTGGGCAGCAACTCAAATGTTTTCTCTGCTGCCAAATTGTATAATAATATGTATAGATGACACAAATAGTGTTTATCAGAATACATTTCCTAAGAATTGATCCTTGATCCTTCATTGATCCCTTTCCTAGATTTTATACATTAAAGTTAAAATATATATTGCTTCCCAAATATTTTTTGCAGCTCAACTAATTATTCTGCTGCCCAAATAATTATTATGCCGTACAAATAATAATATTGCTGATAAAATATTTGTTTTTTGCTTTTGATGATTTTTCGGCTGACCTTTTTGTTGCTAACCACATAATGAAAGGGCTGCCCAATTTATTACTTTCCTTTGATCATTAATTGGCATCTGTTTCGTGCAGTTCAAAACAGACTTTAAAATTGAGCTTCTGAAATAAAATTTTCCTTGCAGACTCATGTTTAAAAGAATCGCTGTCGTTTATCCAGTACTGTGGTCATCTGGTCTTCGGTATCGTGACGTGGACTGCCCTGGAGTATTCCCTTCATCGGTGGGTGTTCCACCTCAACCCTGGATCTTCACTCACCGTGATAAAGATACACTTCCTCATACATGGGTTACATCATAAGGTAAATTGGACGATTTATGTATTAGATTAGATTGTCTTCTTTATTGTTAAAGTTGGTGTTAGGATTAGATTATTTAAACGACTAAGGCCCAATTGCACGATCGAGAGTTAGCGCCTAACCCAGTGTTTGCCCATATATTTGCCCCAGGGTTAGGTGCTAATTCTCGATCGCGCAAGTGGGCCTTAAAAAACGAGTTGTTAGTATAAAGATATGCGTAAATTATATTTATTTAGTTTAAGATTTTTAACTCATGAACATAAACTTATATCAATTCACTTATCACGAGTACAATGAGTTTCAAAGTGAGTAATTATCACTTTAAAAAAATTTCACACTTCCTTCATTGAATATATTCACGACCACCGTAGCTAAAATGGTTTTTGGTATTTCAGTTATGATGGTTTTCAAGTGCATATTAGAGGTTCTGGATTCGAATCGGTAGTAAATGAGTATTTTTTGTGTGATGAAGAGCTATCCCTTCAGGGAGATAGGTGATAATTGTGTTTATAACATCTTGGTTTTTTTGCATGGAGGTTCTAAGGGATGGCCTATCTCCAGGCTGAAATATGATGGTTTCTCTATCCAGACGCCATTCGACGGGCTACGGCAAGTGTTCCCGCCAATCCCAGCACTGGTGATAGCCGGCATCATCTACACCCCGTTTAGGACAGTGACCGAACACCCTCTCATAAAGATGACGGGTGGACTAATAGGTGAGAAATTATTTATTTTATTACTAACTGGACAGAGAAATGTTTTTTTGATACAGGTTTATTTTTAATGAATCAATTATCAACGACCTCGCAAGAGGAGGCAGCAAACTACGTAAATAACAACATTTGTTCTAAAAGTTTTACCATAACTAATTACTTTAATGAAAAATAATTTTACACGATCATAATGTACTAGTCAGGACATTAGTAAGTCTATGTTCCGTTCATACGAAAACGCGGAACGCTCGACGCTCGCCGTTGCGATGTGCACAGACCCAAGAACATTCAGAAATGGATGTTTATTTTTTGTGAAAGTAAAATGTGTCAAATTATTAAAACTCTTAGAACAAATGTTGTTATTTATGATGTTTACTACCTAGTCTTGCAAGGTTGTTGATTCATGGGGTCAAACGACAACAGGGGGACAAACGAGCAGACGGTTCACCTGATGGGAAGCGATTACCGTCGCCCTTGGACATTTGCAACCAGAGGGGTCATAAATGCGTTGCCATCCCTATAAAAAGGAGTAGATACCTATCTAAGATTTGAATGTTGTAAAGGTCTGGAAATTTAGAGAATGATGAGAATTTTATTCCTGTATGAAGAATACTAAGTACCTATGGCTGTAGTTGTAGTTGGACCTTTATTAAGAGGAAGACCGAAGAAACTGTGGATTGAATGTATGAATTCTGATATGAGAAGAAAAGAAGTGGATGTTGAACTGACGAATGGAAGAAGAAAACTGTTGTGCCCCCACTTAAAGTGGGGGACAGGAAAATTTCTGTTATCCGCATGGAAACGGAGGTAGAGGTAACTCTAATTAAGAAGCGTTTTTTCCACCTGGGCCAGTGTTCGGAGATGGCCCTAATGCTATGGACGTTGTTAACATCAATGATTCAATCCTTGGCGGTGACCTATGTGCAGCAGTGGGCTTTTCCCGGTGAATATAATGATGATAGAGTTTTCTAATAAAGATTATGAAAATGTTGAAAATTTTTTGCATCGTGATTTGTGTAACTTTTATTAACCTTCGCGTCAAATTCTTTCCATTTAACTATATTATTTTAATGGCGATTCATGTGACAGTCTCGGGAATCGAAACAAGGCCGTTCTAAATCTATAAGTGCTTGTTTTAATCAATTATTTATATTCGTTTTTAAATGATCAGAATCATACATTGCTCTATCTATATAAAAGTTCAATAGCGGTTAAGTCAGAATTTAAAGTAAGCAATAAAAATAAAGTAAGTACCTGCCTATATTTCCATTTAAGTTGATTGTGTTCAGCATTTTATTATAAGCCTGATCAAAAGACCGATTAACCATTTAAACACAAGATGCTGCTGCATTTGTTGAGGTTATCAGAATATTGATTATATCAGGTCAAATCCACCTCAAACCGAAGGGTATGAAGTTAGTAATAAGAGTAGAGGAAGCGAAAGATGTGTCCCAGGATCGTAGCAAGTGGAGATCTGTAATCTCTGCCTACCCCTGTGGGAAAAAGGCGTGATTTTATGTATCAGATTGTTCTAACCACTACAATTAATAACAATTATTAACAGGGTTCTAACAGATAATACAATTATTTAACTACTTACTTAGTTAATTCTATGTCGTTCCAACAACGTTTTTCAAACAATCATTAGGTAAATTATATAGAATTTTGACGGACCTTTCATCACGATTTATCCCCTTTTCATTCTGACTACCTTAGGGACTAGGTACTCACACTCATTCAGCTTCATTCAGTGTTTGTCCATAGAAAACGCTAGTTTTCTATGAAGGTTGTACAGCTTTCTGCGTCTGTTAAGCCACGTAAGAATCTCAAATAATATTGCCGTTTTACATAGAAAAATGTTGAATGGAACTAACTAATCTCTTAGTCATACTATGGGCTATACCAAGCTTGCCTCTTAACATATTGCAGGGGTACCTCCTTCTTTGGAGATATTATCATCATGGCCTCGGGGCACCATGAATAAATAATTATGTTTAACTGTTTCATTACAAATTTTGCAATCGTTATCAATAATTATTAATAATTCCACGTGTCCTTATTGTCTTATTGATTTCCTATTATACCTATCGCCATTTTTGTATTCCTTTACAAGAGATACGTTTGTCTTAATTTCACTAGTAATAAATAACAGACATGACATTAGCCGTACTCCATTATGGTCTTAATGGTTAGGGGAATAGAGTAGAAAGTAGATTTAGTTAAGTAGGTACCTATACTTTGATAAAAATCTTGAGAACTTTCTTTTCTTAAATGGAAGAAAATGCTTTCGTATTGAATAGAAGATAATTTTGATTCCAGGTTACTTGACCTACGATATGATACACTACTACGTGCACCATGGTTCTCCCAGAGATGGTTCTTACTTATACAAAATGAAAAGATACCACTCCAACCACCACTTCGTCAATCACGATAAAGGTAGGTAATCTGTTCCTTTTGCACATGGTATGTAAGCAGGGTTCCTTCGATAAAAAATATTTTATTGGCAACTCTGTATTTTTGTATTAAATTACACATTTAACTAAATATCTCTTCAGTTTTTTTAATCGCCGCATTTAGATCCTTTTTTATATATCTTCTCCACCAGCCAGCCAGCATTATATGGTTCATTCAAAGTTTTTGGCGGTGGCATGCTATTCTTAAGATATAGTGGCATACTATCTTATAGGGCCCTAAAAGATCTTTTGTGCTTTGCCTTCACTCCTCCTCCTCCTCCACCTCTAACTATCATCACCAAAAATGTCGTCCTATAAAAATGGATCTGTTGTGATTGAGGGTTCCATTGAATTGATGTTTCGTTTCATGAAACCCAATATATAAGGAATCTGTTTTTGTTCCAGCATTTGGCATCAGTACTAACATATGGGATCACGTTTTCAAGACATTCGTGCAGGTCAGAAAATTGGGGTTTAGCTTACATTGGTAGACATGTTACGATGACTGTTACGACTACTTAGAGTATGTGCGGAAAGAGTATGGTTACTCGGCTACTGATGCCTTGAAATACATTGAAATTATAATTCAAATATTATGTATTATTCCTATAACGTAGGTTATATTAATAGTGTTGTCAACTTATCAAATGACGGAAATATTCGCAAAAGCGCCCTCCAATCTTTTCTCTGAGTTTAGCTCATTGATTTAATAATAAATAGGCAGAGCAGCATACTATACATAGGTACATACATACAAACATAAAAGCACGCCTGTAATCCCCGTAGGGGTAGACAGAGTCGAAGGACTGTGTACTGTGTTCCTTAAGACCACATTTAGCCATACGAAAATTGGGTTTGGTCAGATGAAAAAACGTGAAAAAGAAGTAACAAGTGGCTAACTCATCGCCTACACAATCACAGACCCAGTACCCAATACGCCCTTAGGCGCCTTTTACGACACGCTAGGCAAGAAAAGCAGTTGGTACATTCAACATATTATACATACCTTATATTTTTTTATATATTAGTATCTACAAGGATGGATTTTTTTATGTCTCGGCCGTACGTAGCAAGTGGAGGCACAAAATGTGGAGGGCTGTTATTTCTGTCTACCCCCTAAAGATATGAACACATATTATTATAGGGAAGTGACACAATATGGCATTGTGCCGTCATCGTCGCCTTCTACAGTCTTCAGAAGAAACGTTAACTCGTCCATCCAACTTTTCTGTTTTAATTAGATCTATGTATGAACTGGGTCATATTACTGATAGCTTCAGGTAGACAGAATAACATCCATTATTGTGATAACAATCACAAATTACAATTCTGTGATCTGACATAAAAACAGTCGAGTCATGTTTCGCGTTAATACTAATAACTATATGTAAAAGACAGTCGTGTCATGTAGGTACTAATAACTACTTACAAGTAAATCTTTGTTGCGATTTTTACTAGTACATAATATTTATGTAGAGTCACGCATTTCTATTAAGAGATTGTATTGTTAATCTTTTCAAACGTTTATATTTTCTATTTATTCTGTAGATAAAAAATAATAAGTTACGTAATTAAGCCATATTTATTTGATGTATGTAATTAGTTTGCATTACATATTTAAGAATCACTTTGTTGTAGGTTCAGGAACAGGCTTTTATTAATTTCCATAAATTCCTGTTTGCGTGATTTAGTAACTATGTAAACCTATAGATATTGTACTACCTATAGTGTACTCTGTGTTACAGTTAATTGTGCGTAGGAGTCCCACTGTGTATATAAGGGAAATGAATTTTCATTTCCCTTTTATTGTACCTATTTGTTAGGTAAGACCAATAAATGTTTTTTACATAACTTATACAGTT
Organism: Parapoynx stratiotata; assembly: GCA_910589355.1. Classification (NCBI taxonomy): domain Eukaryota; kingdom Metazoa; phylum Arthropoda; class Insecta; order Lepidoptera; family Crambidae; genus Parapoynx; species Parapoynx stratiotata. Next base: position 14,993,559 of record OU342466.1, on the reverse strand, counting down.
TTATTATAGACTTGAGAAGTCAAAACATTCTATAATATTTAAACATTAATTAAATAAAACAGGTTATCCTATCCAGTCCTATCTTGCTGCGTTTTCACCAGAGATGTGCGTGAATGCGTAGCGAGGGATGTGTTTGTTAAGAACCAATAGAATCGCTTTCTTTACTTCACCTCAGTCAGCACAGCTCCGGTGGAAACGGCTCAGCGGAGCTAGATTTTTGTGCATACAAAACAAGCGAGGGATATGTGTTGAGAAAGATGTGTTGCGAGGCGGCAGGCGTTCGCGTTACTCTGCTCCCACTACACCGCACCCCCGTGGACACATCACATCACACACAGCTTCACAGCGTCGCAACGCATCCTCACATCACACATTAATGCGCATTTCCACAACTCCGCTTCACATTCTCGTAGGCACAATTTCATCGCGCAGCTTTGGTGGAAACCCCCACACATTTTCAAAGCACAGCTAGACATCCTCGCACGACACATTTCCATCGCACATCTCTGGTGGAAAGGCAGCCTTAAGGTACCTAATCAAAGGTTGTTCTGTATTTTATTAATTATATTTTTCATAGAAGCAAGACAGGAAGAGTTTGGACAGTGACTCCACTTAGGTTGGTTCAGAAGATAGAGCCAGTTGGTGTATTAAGTACCTACTCTATCGTAATAAGAAACATTGACGTTAACTTTAACTTCAGTCTAGGGTAAATGATGAGTGGTCATAAGTATATTTACCTTCTCCGTGAGGGTAAGGCTATATCTACTGTACAAATATAATAATGTATGCCGACATTGCCCTTGTATGCTCAAGACATGGCAAGGTTGATTATAGGTGTGGACTTGTGTGGAGTCAGATTGTTCTACAAGGCAATGGGCAGATTAGTAACTCGCAAATATTTTTTAGCTACGGGAAACAAGGTAATTATTAAAAGTGACTAAATTATATCACTAATTTAGTCACTTTTAATAATTACCTTCACATGTTCATCAACAGTTTATATGTATAGGTGTACCAAAAACATCAATTAGGAACCTATGTTTCATATACGATACAGTATTTTTTTATTCTATACAGTGCATAACCGGCAAGTGAAGACAAAATGAAAAAATCAAAAGTGTATCCCGCCTGAACCCTATTTACAAAATATTAGAAAAATAAGTTAAATAGAAGTCGAGATATAAGACATCGAAATTAGAAGATTTTATCGATATTAAAGGTAAAGGAGTCACATCACTGGTGAATCAGATGTTAGACGGCAACGACCTGGCAGAACATATTATACCTCTTTTAGATCGTATGTTCCTAGTACACCTTTCTTTTATTTTTTTGTACCTACTAGACACGACACGTGTATTATGATTGCAAAGTGCTCAATGTTTGCGCTATTTTCACCTTTATTCTGAATGAATAACTAGAAAATCGAAAGTTTTCGTTTAACACTCCCGTTCCATTGACGCCGCCGCCGTCGCTTAGCCCGAGAGTGGGATTGAAATGCCATTTTCGCACCGCTCGGCGCTCCTAGATGTCTCCGCCTAAAGTGCGCGCGCGCCTTGTGTTGAAGCCTACGAGTACCAGTCACCCATGAGCAGGACTTAGCAAATTTGGAATAAAATAAATTCCCTTTTTTTACCGTAGACAGAGAGCATTTCATTTAAATCAATTCAGTTTAGGTGTAAGACAGAGACAGATAATATTAGTAAGGAAGTAGTTCCCAAAAAACAACCAAAACTAATAAAAGTGTCTACTTATTTGGATATGAGGTACTAGGACAACAGAAACATTAACAAGCAAACGTGGTGGAAGTGGTATAGCGCGCAATCGAGACTATTTTTATCCCTTTCTTCCGATGGCATCCTTTTTCATCTAACATAAACATTAATTGGTTCAGTACAAATATTATTAAATATTTTTTAATATTTCATTTTGGTTTAGTAAATTTTAACATGTTCGTAAATGTTTGAAAATATTTTTAATAGAAAACACTAGAAAATAAAAATTCGTGAGATTCGAACCTGCGAACTTCAATAATCCGTGCGACTAGGCTGACTACTGAGCTAAGTTCTTCTAGTCTTCATGTTTTTGCGTTACGATGAGCTAACGTTGAAGGTAGACGGTAATCCGTGTCCAACAGTTTTATCATGATTGTTTTAATAAAATAATACTCAAAAGTCAAAATATTCAAATAGGTAATTAAACAAAGTAAGAAGTTGTGTTGACTTATTTATTTAATTTCATAGGTTCCTACGTTATCCCCTATGTTCCTAGTTTTGAATATTTAAGTAGCACACTTATGAACGTTGCTTTTATTTTCTGCATTTAAAAAAATATTAGAACAGCAGAGCTATGAGTAATCAAACGCATAAGTGGTTTATTATTATGATACATCGAACCCTAAAAAAATCGTAAATCAAAATATTCCTGTAGCCTTGGTAGTCGAGCGTGCGGAATATTTCATCAGTCGCTTGCTATCCGTCGCGGTCGTAAGTTGCTATTAAGTAAAAGATACCGTTTTTAACAAATAATGAATATTTTGAAATGGTTTTAAGTGTTGGGGCAGCCAATGGCAGCCTTCTCGGAGCTCGCGATTTGTATCGCGAAAGGTTCATTGACGGTGCACTATGCCTTGAAAACCAGGGTCGGCATTTCGAACCATTTTTGTGATCTGTGTTTTAAAATAACTCAATACAAGAAAGGATTTAATTTTGATTTGAAATCTTTCATAGAACAATGTCTAAATAACGTGTTCAGTGCTTTTGTAAATTATTGTGTGTTACGTACGATGTTATGTACACAGTACCTACGTAGTGTACCTACTAGACACGACACGTGTATTATGATTGCAAAGTGTGAGTGTTTGTGCTATTTTCACCTTTATTCTAAATAGATAAGAAGAGAATCGAAAGTTTTCGTTTAACAAACTCCCGTTCCTTTGAACCGACTGCCCGGCACGAGGCATAGTGGCATTGAAACGCCGCTATCGCGCCGCTGCTCCTTTGACGTCGCCGCCGCAGCCTAAAGAGCCGCGAGTACCAGGCTCCCATGAGCAGGTAAGGAGCATCATAATACGCATAATTCAAAGCTGTGAACTCGTGACCCCGCTAGTGTTGTAGTTCAAAAATGACGTAATAAATAAATTAATATAATTAAAATTGCACATTAAATTAAAGTTATTATTTAATTCTTATATTTTGTGTATGGAGTCCAGGTGGGATACTCTTTTGATTATTTCATTTTGTCTACACCCTTCTATTACACGCGGTATTTATGTCCCATATAGGTAATATGGATCATTAAAGTGTTTTTTTTTTCTAAATTTGGAAGGTAGTTTCATCAAGTGGCCGTGGCACGGCGTACACGGAAACAAAAGATATAGGCTAAAAAAATTATGTTATCTGATACAGGTATATTTTTGTCAAATAATCAAACTAGTAAAAAGGTAAAAAACGAAAATGGGTATTAATTAAAAAAGCTATGTAATAAGCAAATCTAAGGGTCAACTAGACTTCTAGACATTTGCAAGTTCGTGTCATCATCATTTATATCAGCCGGGAAGTGTCCACTACAGAGCACCTCCCCAAGGATTTAGATAAATCTATCCTGCGTTGCAAAGCGTTTTTTTTCACCTTTTTTTATTTGGCTTCCAATTTGATTAGCCAGTGTCAGGGTTTGTAGGTTCGTGCTGCCCGTATTTAGTTTGTTTATCACCTGTATTTCTCAACAACTGAAGTGCTGGCTGCCACCTCTAATCGCCGTAACACAACAAAGCTTAATAACATTGTTATATCGTAATTTTTTGGCAATGGTCTGAGCTTTTCTTCGATTCATTTTATTTCTAAATCGATCACGCCGAGAAACTCCCAGCATAATCCTCTCGATTGCAATTTCAGTTATTTGAGCCCATGACGAAGACGAAGAAATTTTTTTTTAAACGCCTAAATATCCTATTTCATGTAGGGATTAAAAGACTATGGGACCATTTAAGGTATAACCATTTAAGGACCATTTAAGGTACTAGAAATGACAGAAATTGCCAAAAACTTTTCTCATTCATTTTGTATGGAAAATCCTCGGATCCTATTTCTTAAGGTGATCTCTCTATGAATCCTATTTTATGCTTTTAGGAGAACTGTAATTAAAATAAAAACAAAAAATTTTTGCTATCTTAGCATTTTTTTTCAGACTGTAACTTTTTTCCAAAATCTTGAATGCAGATCAGACAGAATATCTTAAAAAGTTATGGATGGTTGCCTAACAAAGTTTTCTTGTAACTATAATAGTTTATGTACCTGCCATTTAAATCCCATCTCAAAAATCCAACCTGTATATGGTATATATAGGAAATTTATGTAAACGTACATAAATAATAATACAAAGAGTATTGTAAGAATTCATATAATAAGTAGAAAATTTTTAAATTCATTACAATATAGATAACTTTATTTATGTATAGTAACTTTGATATTTTTAAAGAGATCTTGGTGGTATACCTACCGATCCTTCAAACCAAAAGAACAAACCAAAGTGATAGTTACAAAATTACAACTTTGCAATTATAATGCCTATAACTATTAAGTATATTATAATATAGAAAAAATGTATTTACTTTTTTGTTGTGAAAGATAAATTTGAAAATTTCACACGAAACAACGGGTACTCTCTCAGTCAATTTTCTTCTTTACGTCAAGCCACAACCATTATTTAGAAAAAATATTACTAAATCGGAAGAACGATAAACATTTTAATTGCAATTACAACAATTTTATAGAATAACTAGGTAGTTTAAATATAATTATTTGAAACGTAGTATGTAAATATTCAAAATTTTATAACAAGGTAATACATACAAGTTTTTTCTAAAGATATTGAAAATTTTATAATTGGACCATAATATTACTTTATATTGCTTTAAACCTATAGTAAAATTTATAATTTCAAAATATTCTTAAGCTAGGCGGACACGTTTGAAATAATTTATTATAATATTGAACATTATTGTCCTTATGTTTGTCTCACAGCATAAATGGCTAGATTATTTGGCATCTACAAAATATTGATTTGTTCTAAAATTATGTTCAATTACCTACTCTAAACAATTCTTATAATAAAACAATACCCACATTTCTGAAAGGTCAAATTATAAGTACAATTTGGGATCGATTTTGGTAACAGCACATATTACTGACTGAATAGTTAACTATCGAAAAATATTTTACACGTCATCTTGAGTACTAAAATACAAAAAAGTCAAAGTATATAGGAATATTTTCTCAATGTTTTCCATATAACAGTCATGGAAACTTCATTAAGAAACCCTTATTTTAATTTAATAATATGTAATCCGTATTCAACCTTAATCCTTGTCAACAAAAATTTATTTGTGTTTAAAAACATTCTTTATTACGGAAATGCCAAAGGCTCAAAGTAAATTGCTCTTTGGTTTTAAAATGTGATTACCAAAATGACTAGACTTTTATTACTTATCAATAAAATCATTCATAAATTGTTTTATTCTTCATAAAATTTTATGTTTGAGCGTAATTTTCAATCAGACATTTTATAAAAAACTTACAATTACAACTTTACAGTTAAAATATGTTCGATATACTACAAGGCGTTGATTAGCTTTTCTTTCAATTTGATAAATTAATTATATCTCCCTTACTAACAAAAGCTAGATAAACCTGTTAAATACAAAAGTGATACCTATATTTATTTATCTATTTAACACTTTATATGGTACTGAAATCTCTTTACACTCAGGTGTTATATAAACTTTTATTAGTAAGGGTGAAATTGATTGTAGTTTTTGTTTAAGCCGCGCCAGTCAAATAGTACCTGTATTCATATGAGCAGATTCCGGTTATTAGGTTTGTCCTTCCCCAAAAAGGTAGTTAACTTACTTTGTAAGCCGCTCCAGGTGACTGATGAGTGGACAAGTTGACTGAGGCTGCCAGACCCTGGCTTGACCAAGCGTTCAAAGAATGGTCTCTTGTAGAGCCTCTGTGCTTCCGCTCTTTGGTCGTCTGTTACTTTTCTGTCATCTAAATGATTGAGCGACGGGAATTGGGATATGACAAAGAGTCTGAAAAAAGAAATTATTTTCGTTATTTTTTTGTGGTAAATGAATTTTTAAAAAGACCTTCCGGATCATAAGTAGGCTCAGAGTAAACAGAACTGGAGTAGCCTTTGTCTAACATTCCCCTCTGCCAAATGCACAAGCATCGGATGCTTGCACGTTTAATAAAACTAGTTGAGCCGCCATTTTGACAGCCATAACATTGTAAACGTTGCGGCGAACAGAGCTCCCGCAAAAATGCCTGTCTGTGCTGTTTTTTGTTGTAAAAATAAATAGAAAACATCGAGTATGCTAAAAGATGGTGTCACCTTTTATTTGTAATTAGAATTTTTAAGATTTCATGATTATTTACTTCATTATTTCATGTTTTAGAATTATACGATTTCAAATTTCGAACGCTAGTCTCGTGGGGAGTGCGGCTGTGACGTTGTCAAAACGCACACCCCACGTGACTATTTTAAGCGTGTGTGTGCGTGAAATTTAAATTTGTGTGTCGAATTATGCATGTGTGCGTTTGTAAAACGGCTGGCTTTGAGTGTAGTGGTAACCTCACCCCCCGCAAGAAATGGCAGAAAAAAATGTTTGAGAAATTGACTAATGGCTACTCCAGTTCTGTTTACTCTGAGTAAGTAGGTCGTAACATAACCCAAAATTAAAACACCAATTTAAAAGGGTTAAAAAACGAATTTATAAAAATTTGAGGACTAAGGGCTTTTTGTACCTTATTATTATTACGTGCATTTTAGCAGAAACTGTGCAAATATTTTTTGGATTCATACCTATACTGTAGATATTCATAAAAAGTGCCTCCGTTGAAGTAGCTAGGTGCGGCCGGATTACCCATCAGGCATAGGTACTGCAAGTTTGGACACGACTCTTTCAACTTCCCCACCCAGGGGAAAAGTGACGATATCTTGCAGTGGTTTAACCTGTAGAACAAATATTTTGTGATATATTTACTTAAGAACTTATATTATATTTTACTGTTCAAAATGCCGTGTTTTTCAAATAGACAGAATTATTGATATTATACTATACGCTTTGCTATAAATCTAAGTGTGGATTTATATTATCAATGCATTTTGGCAGCACCATCCTAAGTTTTGATTTTTTTCATACAGAAATCAGATGGATGATGCTAATACGTGAGTGATGATGGATGACTAATCAAAGCTAGATCTTTTTATACAAGTCATTAAATTTTGGAAACATTAATTTATTGCTTTATTACATGCATAGGTATATTGCATATTGCTTATCACATGGATATGTAGTTAGAAATATAACATTGGAATCTATTTGATATAATTTTTCTAATGGTAGCAATTGAAATACTCGTGACTTTCAAAGAACACTTCCTAATTTTAAAACACATAGATTATTATTAGCAACGTTAATAAGGATGCAAACATATTGAAACATGAAAAATATATAAGAAGGAAGATATAAAATAAAAAATATGAAGGGTAAGAAATACATGCATAATACATTTTCGCTAAGATAGTGATAAGAAGTATTAGAATCGAATTTGACGACCTCCGTGGTGGAGTGGTCTGTACGCCGGTCCCAAAGCGTCGCCATCTCGAGAGGTTCTGGGTTCGATCCCCGGTGGTGGCAAACGTTTGGGTGATGAATTCAGGCATTTGTTTTCCAGTCTTGGATGTTTATATATATTTCCAATTAAATATATTTATCCATCATAGTGTCCGTAACGCAAGCAGCATTAGTTGCTTAAAATGGGGGTGGTTGATAGGTGTGAATATCTGAAGATATTTATTTATTAAATATAAGATGAAAAATGACGATTTTAGTATTGTTTATCTGATAAAAGCATGATGATTGTGAAAACGACAAAAATGCGACAATCTGATCAATAGATTATAAACATGATAGCATAATTATAGTTTAAAAAAAATTTAATACATATTATTATTATTTATTACGACCCACCAACCTCATGAGGAAGGTCTGTGCCCAGCAGTGGGTCGTATATAGGCTGAGGACGGATTATTATTTTATGGTGGGTTGAGAACATTGTTAGTCTATGTGTTGTATGTAGTTGTACAAATTAGAATTTCTTACCATAATAACTCCAACTTAGGCAAGGGTGGCAATAAGCACTCCTCTGTGATTGGGTTGTTGTCAGCAATCAATGAAGTAAGATGCCTAAAGTGAACCAGGGCATCCAAGTTCCTAAAAAATATAAATTTTATGATAAATTCACATACAAGAATAAATTTAATGCATCTGTTAATGCTGAGATACCTATAAAAATGATAATATACATACATACACAGTGTTAATCTATCTCTACATATAATCACGACTATTATCCACTAAGGGTTAGTCAGAGACTAGGCAAAAGCTACGCAAAAGCAGTCTATTACCATAGTCTGTGCTTCAACAAACTGCACATGTACCCAGCGTCACAGGTGGTGAGCCCGTCGCCGCTATAAGCTATTGGATGGTTGTGCAGTTCTAAGTCCATTAGTCGCCTTTTACGACATCCAAGGGAAGAGATGGGTTGGTAGTATTCTTTTAATGAGCCACTACCACATGGCTTTGATAATATAATTTAGTTAAAAATTTCATCATGTTTTTGTATTTCTAAAATCCAAGTAGTCCTTAGTTCCTGCAGGTATTATGAAGTGTATCTCTATGGCTTGTATTCGACAATTAAACTTAAGCATAGATCTCAGTTTGAGTATTGTTAGAAAGAAATGGCAGGCCCTTTCTAGCAGTGGTCATGCAGAGGTCTACACTTGAGATTGATTCTGGAATATGGGCCTACAACATGGAAAATTTACTACTTTATGGATACAAACATAATGTGTAAAAATTATTTTCAAAATAGAAATAAAATTTTTCATATGTATCAAATATGATACATAAATCAAAATTTAATTTTATATTTTTTTCATTTTATTGTTTCATAATTTTTACATTATAAGCTATTAAACTTACGTAATTTTATTGTGACTAATGTCCAAATATTTCACGTGGCTCGCAAACCTCTCAACAATAGGCCGGGGAATTTCAAACAATCTTTCATATGCCAATGACAACTTCTCAGGATCATCATTCTCTGAAGCCAAATCTGCAGCCCTGAAATAAAAGATAATCAAGGATGTATACAAAATACTAATCATAAATGTTCTAATAATCATTGAATACTCAGATAAGGAGGTATGACCTAGGTGGCCGAGGTAGCCTAGAAAACAAAAAAGTAATTGTTGATACACTCAGATACAAAAATTTTACATAATGGACTGTTGTTTTAAAAGTTTTATATGTTGTGTAATCTTTTAAACACTAGTTAAACTTGTAATATCAAAGATCAGGATTGGGTCAATGTCATTTAAAAAATAAAAATTAAAAATAAGAGCTTACATTATTAAATTATTTAAGAATTCTTACATGATTAAAGCAGGAGGTATAGTTGTCTCTGTCATGACTTTATTAACTAAAACGTCTTGAGAAACATTCAGTACATCCACAGATATATTGGCATCTTCAGATCCCCTGGAAATGCTTGAAGAGTTGGTAGGAGAGCTGCAACAACAAATTTTTAATGTAGGGTAACTTTAAAGAAAAAATCTTAAAAATTTACACTGATGTAAATAAAATAACCCGTAAATAAATAATCTACACTATAATATTAATACTGGTTTGTTCTTATATATATCTGTAATAAAATGCTTACCTGAGATGCTTACCAATATTTCAACAAAATGTTTGTTTTGAAAACATGCAAAATGCAAACAAAAGTTAACTTTGAGTAGAAGGTTTTGTTCATTAAGGACACAGATTAGAGAGATATGTCTAAACTAAAGATAAAGGAATTTTGTTTGCTAAACCAAAACTGTCATTTTTTTTGATGTTTTAAATTTAATGGGGTATCAGCCTTACAGCCACATGCTATTATTTTTTATTGACAAATGCTAAGAATTTTAAAATCTTTGTTCTTTTGAACACTTGTAAACATCATTGTCCTTGAAAAATGTTTGAAAACATGAAAAATCTTTCATGACAGTGGGAAAATAATTTTACCTGCAATATTTGACGAAAATATGATTAGGATTAATCACGGATTAAACGAGATTGTATAGAATCTTAATAGTATTAAGAACTATAAATAACAGCCAAAAAAACACACACACATCTTCTCTACTTACTTTATGTCCATTATGGCAGCATTTGTTGGGGAATTCATAATTAGCGCACTTGAAACGTTTCTTCTTAATGTATGACCACGATTTGAATTTACTGAAGCAAAAGTTTTGAGTTAAATGCGAACATAAAATAATTTTGCAATTGCATGTCTTATTGCTGTTATTGGGTGTAAGGTTCATAGGACTACAGGTTACAAGAGATAAATAACTTTGGTTGGCGTCGTGTCGTGTAGCTATAATCTAATCAGACGTGAGTCATGAGATAACAAATGGAACGATTGTAAATCCCGACTATATTTTTATTGCGGTTAGTTTGTTGGGAGTTTGATTAATTTGAAAGAATCGAGTAGATTTATTTGTAAGTTGTTATTCCAAACTGAGCCTATTAAATTAACAAAGATCTTTAGAATGAGGCTAATTTTAAATCCGGTCGAAATCGATTTCAATTTTTAAGCTAAGTGGTTGTTTTTTTATGTTTGCAATTTTTTTTTCGGTATTTCTAAATTCTTCTTCAGACTTATTTGTATTGACGAGTAATATAGAGGATTATTGAAATAATCGTCAAGTGGTGTGAAAAACGATGGGATTTTAATCGTGGTTATCCACTTCATCGAAGTAACACCACAGTGTCTGCCATCGATTGTTTGATGCCAAACTCTCCCAAGGTGCGTTGATATATTTTACACTTGCATAATGCAAATACGGAAGACATAAAAATACCGAAGATATAGCTGCATGGGCTTCGTTCCCTTTGCCTTCCCTACAGTTTGACACGTGTCTGCTGGTTCTGTCAAATTACGTTTTCAAAATATTTGTTCAATACAATTTTTAGTTAAAAGTTGTAGGATAAATAAAATAATTCTGTAATAACTTTGTCATAAATAATACTGTAATAAACATAAGTCAGCAATGGACGTATGTGTACTTTTCAAATATCTATATACTTTAAACAGAAGGATTTAAAGTTAATACGATCTATCTTTTCAGGAAAGTAATATTCCCATTGATATTAATATAGGAAAGCTTCAAGATTGGTTAGTGAGTCGTCGACACGTGAATAAAGAATGGCAGAAGAACATTTTGGCTGTCAGAGAAAAAATAAACAATGCAATACAAGATATGCCAGTCCACAACGATATAGCAGCCTTGTTGTCAGGCAGCTACATCAACTACTTTCACTGTTTAAAAATCATAGAAATATTAAAAGAGACCGAAGCTGACACAAAGAACCTTTTCGGAAGGTACGGTTCTCAGAGAATGAAAGATTGGCAGGATGTAGTGAGGAATTATGAGAAAGAAAACTTGTATTTAGCTGAGGCTGCTCAGATGTTAGTCAGAAATATTAGCTATGAAATACCTGGATTAAAAAAGCAGATAGCTAAAGAGGAGCAGATGAAAGCTGTAAGTTTTGACATTTTTAAAATTTTAACAAACAGAGTGAATAAAGAAGACTATCTAGTCCTGTCCTGTCCTCAGCCTATATATGTTCCACTGCTGGGCACAGAAGAAACAATTACATGAGGAGTATGAGCTGTAAGACCACCACTCTAGCCCAATGTGGGTTGGTTGGTAGAAACAGTTGCAATAGCGACCATGACTAACTACTTAATGTGCCTTCCGAAGCACGGAGGAGCTCGAGATCACAAAGTTTTCGTCACCCACCCACGGCTTGTCTATGGTGAAGGTAGTGTATCATCAAGCTCCTCACAATCTAGTACTCAGTTCTATTTCTTTGATAAGTGGTCTCCATAGACAAAAATAGGTCCTGTCAATGGTCAAAAAACCAGACACAATAGAAACCCTTAAAATTATTGTTAATATCAATGTTTTTTTAAAGGAATGTGAAAAGAAACACACAGATTACCTAAAGAATGAAGCTTCAGGCAAGTTGGAGTTTACAAACCAATGTAAGCAGCTCGGCATTCAGGGGGAGAAGATAAAGAGGGAGCTGGTTGACAGGCTGCAGGAGCTACCTGATATTTATGACAAGGTTTGATTATTAGAACTTTCTTATTGATTTTCTATTATTATGTTTAACTGATTCAATTCTACTCGCAATCCAGTTGAAGCAAAGTTGGTATTTTTGTTTTTCAAAAGGTGTACTGATTGTTGATCTTGCCTTAACTTGATTTCATTGTTTTGTTTGTCTCAGATTATTTTTTGTAAATTGCAAATTTTTTTTCCAAAGCTAAAATAGTTGTTAGTTATCAATGGAAGAAGAAAGATAGAAAATTGTTTTTTTCTTTGCTCCCATCTCTTTTAGGGATACTGACAAAATGCTAATAATGTGTGTTTATTTAATATCTTTTTTTAGATTGGTAAATCACTCAAACCATTATTACCAGGAATTGAACTTTACTCAGCATTTACAAAATATGTATTAGGTGACAAGGCAACTGAAGTGTTGTCACTATTGCAATATGTTGTTGAGCACGGCAACACTACAGTGTATGAGTGGAGTTATGGGGAGCCCCCATTGAGTGTGGAACCTGATCCTATACATATTGAGTTTGATGATGAAGACCAGGCAGCTGGTGATCAGGTATGTATTCAATAATCAGATTATATATACCTTATCCTTGGAAATTCCTATATGGTAGACACATACTTGTGTGAATGAATAATATTCTCCATAATCTATTTATATAATAAAACTGTAAAGGTCGAATGTCTGTATATAGAAGAAAAAGAAGGAAAATACCAAAAAACAGTAACTGCGGACGAAATTGCAGGCTAGTATATCATATTGCACAGGAGTTGGAAGAGAATTTTATGTAATTTGGAATGAATTATTTAAAAAAAAATAATCCTGAGCAGCCTACATTTCCCTCAAATAATATTTAACATACAAATATTGGTTCCAATATTTCAAATATCCCATACATTCCACAATATTTTAAAAGATTTGTAAATAACTCTCTTTTAAATATTTAATTACAGATAGATTTTGGTGATGGCGCCATAGACTTTGGTGGCATAGACTCATCAGCAGCACAAATAGATTTTGGCGAAGGAGATGTAGCTGCTGAAATAGATTGGGGTAACATTGATAATGTTGCTGAGGACATAGTAAGTATTCATAACATTTTACATTATTTATATTAATAAACTCATCATCATTTAATGGTTTCAGGTATTTATAAGTAGGTGCGTAATAAGTAAGGACATTATAAATGGATTCTAAGATTCTAATGTGTCCTAACAGACTCTAATACATTCTCACTAAAAACAATTACATTGCTTGCAAAAAACCTTCAGTAGATTTTATAGTGGCATCTGGACAATCTAGATTAAAATTACTTTATCCCCTAGGGAGATAAAATTAGTTTGTTCCCTAAGGCTTAAAGTCTATAGCGCTTTAAGTCTATAAACATTCTTTAAGTGTAAGTAGTAATAAAAAATGCCTCAAGCAGAACTAGAACGAGGTAGAAATTCCTGGCGAGTGGCTAGTCTTACCCCATTATTCCAGAATGTACCAGTGGACATCTCTGACGTGTCTCTGGACGAGTCTGGCATCGTGGTGGAGGAGCAGGGCATGGGTGGCGGCGTAGCGCGGGGCAAGGATGCGCTCACGCTGCTAGACAACCCCTCCACGAGGAACCAATTCATTGATCAGTTAGTTGAGGTATGATACTTTTTGGTACTTTATTTTCCTTATAAGGGCGAATTAGACCACCAATAAATGATTAAATTTCATTGGTCGACCATAAATCGGCCATGTGACAGTTGAAGCATTTTTGTTGTCGCTAATCGAAATTTGGTCGAATTCGCCCTTAGTCTGATAAATAATTTAGTAAGATTTTTTTTAAGTGACGTCTCCAATTAATTCTTACATTGTAATACACGGCAACTCACTACATACAACAGAAATGTATGATTAGTGTGAAGTAGGCTGATATGATAATATACAAGTTCAAAACTACAAAATCTAATCAAGACAAGAGTTTTGTGGTATACAATTGTAATTTTTCACAAAATCAATTTATTAGGGTGTTATTTAAACGGTTAGCAAAATATTCAAATTTTGGTCAGCAGAAAAATACAATTGATCTGCTAAAATAACTAATTGGTCAGCAACTAAAATGATTTCGATGACACAAATATTGTTTTTATGAGTCATAAAAAATAACCTTAACCTACTTAATATCTATCAGAATACATTTCCTAGGTATTGATCCTTGTTACTTGATTTATCTTTTTTTACATTTCCGGTAACATATGTATTGCTGCTCAAATAATTATTTTGCAGCCCAAATAATTATTATGCCGCCCAAATAATTATATTACTGACAAAATATTTGCTTGCTGTCCAAATGATTTTTTGTCCCTTTTTGTTGATGACCAAATAGTAAAATGGCTGCCCATTTAATTACTTCCCAATTTATTTTATAGTCCCTTGTTGGTCCGGGACACAAAAATAATGTACCAGCTGCTTTTCTTGCCTAGCATGTCGTAAAAGGCGACTTAGGGCATATTGGGTACTGGGTCTGTGATTGTGTAGGGAATGAGCTAGCCACTTGTTACTACTCTTTCTCGATTTTTCATCTGACCAAACCCAATTAATGTAAGCTAAATGAGGTCTTAAAGAACACAGTGCTCCTTGGACTCTGCCTACCCCTTCGGGGATTACAGGCGTGATTTTATGTATGTATGTTTATATGTATGTTATTATCCCCAGTTGGAGTCGTTCCTCAAAATGCGTGTGTACGAGACGACCACGTCGGAGAGCCAGATGTTCTCGCTGATCCAGCAGCTGCCGACGGAGAGCAGCGCCGCGCTGGCCGCCATGCTGGACGCCGTGCAAGTGGCGGCGGCGAGGCTCACCGCGCCAGAGATCAACCACTTGCACAACGTCAAACACTCTCCTAGGTTAGTCTCTGACACCGCGACACTACATCATTTAAAAAAACAAAATTGTGTAGGCGATGAGCTAGCCACACTTAACAAGACGAGCCATGAGAATTGGCGGCGATCCCGAGCTCACAAACGGTATTGAGCCCTTAAGCTTGAGGAGAGATTATGCATCCTTGTGTGTGTTCTACCGCTTGTACAATGGAGTCTGCTCTGAAGAGCTGTTTGACATGATGCCAACAGCTACATTTTATCACCTCGCCATCGCCAGGGAATTTATCCTCACACATTATAACCAAAATGTTCGCGTACCGTGCGTTTTAGTAGGAATTTCCTTCTGCGCACGCTTAGGCTGTGGAATGAACTCCCTGGTGAGGCTTTCCCAAGAGACTACAGCATGGAGTCCTTCAAAAAGGGTGTGAAAAGGTTTTAAGGGTCGGCAACGCGCTGGAAGATGCCCTCGGTGTTGCAGGCGTCCATAGGCTACGCCACCCTGGTGGTATAAAAAAAAACGATTTTTCATCTGACCAAATCCAATTTATATAGGCTAAATGTGGTCTTAAGGAACAGTGCTCTTTGGACTCTGCCTACCTCTTCGGGGATTACAGGCGTGATTGTATGTATGTAATATTCTACTGTATCGATGTACAACACCTACTTTCTGTCCTTTTCTCACGTTAAGTAATAATAATAATAGTTTATTAGAAAACCAAAACATGAATTTCAATTTCGTATACCGATAACAACATCAATAGTTCACATAAAAATGAGAGGGAACATTTAAAATATTATTTCACATTCTTTTTTGTCCAATGCTACATGTTACAATACAATAGCCGGATTTCTGCTTACAAGGTTCATGACACAGAAATATAAGTTTTAATAACAAGTCGTAAGGCAGATATTTGTAAAAAAGGTAGCCGGTAAACTCGACACAAAAACTGTGCTTAAGTGCACATTACATAAACCAAATTAAAAAAGTTTGATTTTTGAATTTGGTTTTATATATTTCTTTTGAGAATTACAAAGTAGAAAGTAGGGCACCACATGTCTTTCTCTTCCATTCTCCTCTGTAATTCGTCAGCTGTACATCTGCCTTTCTTCTCATATCAGAATATTCTTTATTCAGGTATGTGGACGTACTAGCCGCCCAACTGAAGCAGAAGCTCTCCCTTTGCGACAAGCTGTCTCGCCTGGCGGCGCGCGCGGCCGAACAGAGGGAGGGCGCCGTCGCACGCGCAGATGAACTAAGGCCTTTGCTCACGCGCATTGTGGAGCGGACTAAGGAGCTGCAGGCTAATGTAAGTGTATAGCAATCAACATAAACAACTTCTTTTGTTTCCGGCTTTGGTAATCTAACTCATTTAACTTTCATACGAAAATAAATCTCAATTTAATTTATGTCTGAATGTTCTTAGCTCTGTGCGCAATGCGTCGAGCATCGCGTGTCGCCATTTCGGATCATAGACCTACTAATGTCACGACAGTACAAAAGCTTGGAAAACTATTTTTAATTAAATAATTATAATAAAACTGGTAGAACAAATGTTATTTAAGATGTTATGTTTCAACCTAGTCTTGAATTGCGTGGCGGCTACAAACAGATGCTATTCTTATAGATAGGTATCATAAGTTAGCCATTTACCATTAAGTGGGTAGTTACGCTCTTTACCAGCTGGGGTGAATAAAAAAATCAAGGTATCTTAAGACAGTCCTTTATCGAATTTTGTCATTCAGTATTTATCTTTATTCCTTATGTTTTAAAGTAGAAAGTTGCTTGATGGATGAGTTCAAGTTTCCAAAATTTTCTTTGTTTATTTATTTGATTTGCTGATGTAATTTTATTATTTTCAGATCGAAAGAGACATCTCAAAGAAGTACAAAGGCAGACCGGTGAACATCATCGGTGGTGTGAAATTCTTATAAGAATAACGTTTTAATGAATTGTCCATATTTGTTGATTATAATATAATTATATGTTTTGTACTCATTGGAGTTTTTTTACAACCTGTGAACTAATAGACATCAATAACTGCCGTTAAGTCTTTTTCAACACACTTCCTTATAAAGTGGCTCTAATCCCATGGCAATTAGGCACATAATGACACCTATAATCAAACTGTGACTTTTTCATTACTATTATTCACGAGTGAGTAATAGTTTTTTTTAATATTATTGGTTGAGCTACGGTTACATTTGCGCTAAAAAGCTATCCGCGAAAAGCCCAAAAAAAAGAAACCTCATTTTTTAGTCTGTGGCCGATGCGCGCGCATAGGAAAACTAATTAATTTTTCCCGCCATTACGAAATTTATTAGTCTATGGCCGATGCGCGCGCATAGGAAAACTGATTAATTTTTCCCGCCATTACGAAACATTTTTCACAACTCGTCTCGTTTTCTCTTTTGAAGTTATTTAGTTAGTTATTAATTAAGATGTCTGCAAATACAATTTATGAAGAAAATGATTTATGTTGTACACCGCCCGAAATAAGATGTGAAGCCCAGAACGATATGGAAAGTTTACTACCAGAAAACTCAAAGGAAAAATATCTATTATTCAGAAGTGTGTTGAAAAACGTTGTATGATACACGTGTGTATTGATGATTACCGTCCTCGGCTCCTTAAGACCCTCGCCTGACGGCTCGGGCCTCAATGCGCCTCAGCGGTAATCACCAACATTACACACTTGTACCATAATGTACTATTTCCTGCGATGTTTGTGTGATGAATGAAGCATTTGTGTCTGAGTCGTGTTTCGTCATGGGTGAAAATACATTTATATGTATTAATAACTAGAGATCGGATATTCGGATGCATATTTATTAACCTAAAGTACACATTTTTGGCTAACATATTATGGAAGTGGCTTCTTAAAATATTTTTATTAAAAATAAAATCCGGATTTCGGAATTGCTTAACTAATCAGATGCATATTTAGTTAACGTTAAATTTAAGCATGTGTATAATCTACCATTCAAGCACGTAGGGGAAGCAGGGGGAATGGTGTTCACTTAAGGAAAAACTCGCATTTTTTTAAAATTACTTATTATAAATCAAAATTATTAAAAGTAACACACTTTCATTTAAGAGCATTAAACATTTTAAGAACAAAAGCGTATATCTTTTGCCTAATTTCCGTAGAAAAGGATTAAAAAAAAACACGTTTGAGCGGCATTACCCCAGACTGTGGGTAATGCGTACGACATGTCAGGGTACGAGGTGATGAATATAAAGCCTTTTTCAATTTAAAAATAATAGTAGTCTTCGATGTCAAATCAACTTTAATTATTATATCATAAAATAAAATCATTATTATAGGCAAGATAAATTATAAAAGTCAAATGTCATTTGGGACTCATAAATCATAGATGTATTTATCAGGTGAGTGCAGCTGCCTGAAGCAGTGTTTGGTGAGGTCCAAACCGGTTAAGTGGTGGTCCTTGGACAACTTCTTGTTATATCTAAAAAAAGAATATGCTATTCATAATACACAATAAATTAATAATACACAAATGTTGAATGTTTATTGTAATACCACAAAAACAATAGTATAGTTAGAAAAGTTTAATTAATAATTAAATAATCTTTATGGTTTTGTACTTACCGACAAAAACACCGAATCAAAAATTAGATCAGTGCGAACGAAAACAAAAAAACGCACTTCACCGTCACATGAGATGAACTGACTAGCCGCTTGCATGTCTGTCTGCTAGAGGTCCTCTACCCGGGTACTTCATGAGACGTGGCGTGTTGATACGTTCTATTTTGGTAGAGTTACAGTGGTGATTACCCAATCAGCGCTATTCCCCCTGTTTCCCCTAAAACACACACTTGAATGGTAGGTTGCAATTCGATGAAGGGTGTAAGAGAAAAGATGGTGTTATTAAAAATATATTTATATTAAACATATTATTAATAATTTAATAAAATTCGGATCTCCTTATGTAACCAGTACAAAATATGTATTAATTTTTGCTAAAAAAAAAAAATTTTTGTGTTATAATTAAACATTATGAAAAGTAAATAAAAACTCAATATAATTACCTAATTTTATTCGTGCTATCCATAAACATAATAATAAGGGTAGTAATAGTATGGGTAGGTGTAGTAATACGGGTAGACATAGAAATATGGGTAGTAGTAGACTTGAGGACATTCCTCCTTCTCATCTTCTTGTTCCTTACATTTTTTCCCGGCGACACACTGTGCTGCTATCAACAATATGAAAATCCATAGAATTAGTCTTTGGTGTACCTGAAATAAAGGCGCTTCATAAAACGAAACTATAAAATTACTTGCCAGTGATCAACAGCCTATATAGGTACAGTCGAGTACAGATATATCTACACGGTTATTTTTAATGAATCAACAAATTCGCAATCCTAGTTAGCTAACATCATAAATAACAACATTGTTCTAAGACTTTTGATATTTTGACACATTTTAATTTTATACAAAAATTTCTGAATGTTCTTAGCTCTGTGTGAATCGCGCGCACGAGCGTCGTGCGTGACGCCTTTTCGCATGAACGGAACAAAGACTTACTAATGTCACGACAAGACATTATGAGCTCATTTTTAATTATTGAATTGAGTAATTATAAATGTGGTAGAACAAATGTAGAACAAATATTAGCTACGAAGTCTTCCGACATTTATTAAACTCTTTAGTGCATATAAAAAAAGAATATGGGAAATTTAGTAAAAATAATAGTTTGCAAGGGCGGACTTTTCCCTAACATAGATATCTACCGGTCAACCCATGAAAGTTAATGATAGAATTATAAAGTACACGTTTTAGAGGTGACATCTTCTTTGATGACATCTATCTTTGTTACATCACCTGTCTTTGTGACATCTATCTTTATTTCATTTAAATAATAGTAATTTACTGTCAAAAGTGGTTACCCATTTTTGGAGTCGACTAGACTGTACCTTCTGCTGGGAACCCTTCGTACCTAGAGAAATAAATGAGGAGTATTCTTGGTTCATTTGATTGAAACACCATTAGGTACACTGCGTGGGCCGGTGCAGTGACCGTATCACAGGGAATTTGAGATTGACTATAAATCAGACAAAAAATGTGTTGCCACTAGCCACCGAACTACTAATATTCTTCATCATCAGCCCAGAGATGTCCATTGGACACAGTAGTCCACAATAGGGTTGTTGAGGAAGTGATTATGAGGAAGAGGCATTGTCAAGCACCAATTTTGGGGACGCGGATGAGGATACGGAAAAGGAAGTTGATATTTTTTTTGATATTTATATATTTTTTTGTGTGGGAAATGTTTTCAACACACAAAACATCCAGCCTATTAGGAGGAGTTCTGTGACATACACTCTCACATAAGAAATATACATTGTCAAGTTAAATCAAGCAAGGACCAAGGAACCATCGAAGCTACCCGTTCGGCTCAGGCGCATCGTGCTGCGGTGCGCGTGCGTTGTCATGGATTCGCCTATGCGCAGTGAAATTCTTCTTAAATTCCTTTAAAATTTTGAGTAATCGAGCGGAAGATAAATTTTTTATTTTTATTTATCAGGATGCGGTAACGGTTGGGGAACTCAAAATATTTCGGAACTTTCGCCTTATGAGGAAGCGGAAGAGGAATCCATAGCATCACTAGTCCACAATGACCGGTTCTGCGCCGCCCTCATCTAGCGACTTCCGATCTCCATAACAACAATCCATATAAATCAGAAGGTAGTTACTTATTTATATAAAAAAAAAAAAAAAAACTTACACATAAGTTTATCATTTTCACTGTTAACATACTATTTTCTATTGCGCAATAAAAATCTACGTGCTTACATTCCGTATCTTTTACGGAAACCCAGTAGGTAATGTAAAATTGGTAACGATAAATGAAAAAGAAAATCAATTAAAATACCATGAGATTTGATTTTTTGTGGTAAATCACAGATAAAACAGTACTATGCGTGTGCGTTGTGATAGTTGACGGTGAAGATATTTAGTTAACCCACATAACATGTCACGCCTTTTTCTCCGAAGGGGAGGCAGCGGTGTTACCATCCACATTTCGCTAGATATGTTAATTCCCATGTAACAGGTGGCTGTTGCCATGCACCGGGCACAATGTGAGGCAAGCGATATTCACAATCAACTGCAGCAAAATAACTAGTTAGTCGGCAGAATAATTAATTGGGCTGCAAGATAATTATTTGGGCTGCAAAATAAGTATTAGGGCAGCAATATCTATGTTACCGAGAAATTTATAAAATCTAGGAAAAGGTCTTTGAAGGATCGAGGATCAATTCATAGGAAATGTATCCTGATAGATATTAGGCTATGGTTATTTTTTATCAATACAATATTTGTGTAATCAAAACATAATATATTATACAATTTGGCAGCAGAGTAAACATTTAAGTTGTTGCCCAATTAGTTATTTTGCTAACAAATTAGAAATATCTGCTGCCCATAAGTTGCTGACCAACTTAGAAATATTTGCTGCCCATATGTTGCTAACCAATTAGTTATATTAACTGACCAATTATATTTTTTCACCGACCAATATTTTGCTGACCGTTTAAATAACTAACGGCTATATGAGTAAAAGTTAGTGGACTGTATAAACTGAAACTAGACTGTATATTTTTACTCAGAATGATACAATCGTCTTATGTTTTAACTGTAAGAACGGAAGAAGGCTAGTGTTGGTCGCGGCTGGTCTCAGGTCCCAGACCCACCACGGATCGTCGCCCTTCGCGCCTCCCCCGCGGTCGTCCAAATAGGCCCGGTCAGAACACCAACGCTGTATCAGTTCCTGATGCGGCATATGCTGAGGCTGGGTCCTAATTAACCATTATTGTATAGTTATTTTTTTCTTTCTCAAGTGTGTAATAGTGGTTAATATATGTTTTCTTTCTTTCTTTCTTAATATCGACTTTTCTTTCTTTAGACGACCTCCGTGGTCGAGTGGTCTGTACGCCGGTCTCAAGGCGCCGCCATCTCGAGAGGTCCTGGGTTCGATCCCAAGTTGAGGCAAGTGTTTGGGTGGTGAATTTTCAGACATTTGTTCTCCAGTCTTGGATGCCCATTATATATGTATAATATTATGTATATTCTGAATAATTATGTGTATTTATCTATTAAATATATTTGTCCATCATCTAGTATCCGTAACACAAGCAGCATTTAGTTGCTTAAAATGGGACTAGTTGATAGGTGTGATTGTCCGAGGATATTATTATTATTAATGTCATATGGATTGTTGATATGTGGATCTGCAGGTGATATTCAAAATATTATATATTTATACTGCAGAAAAGAGCTATACGAGCTTTTTTATTCTTATATTTTTAGGGGCTTTTTATCTAATTTGACATGACAGCCCCTACGAGCTATTTATAAACTGAAACCCCGAGACTCGCTTAGAGAGCTCTTTAAGGAAATTAATATATTAACCATTGCATCCCAGTATATAAATGATAACATTATTTATGTTCACAAGAATACGAACGATTATGTAAAGCTTAGTGACCACCATAATATTCCAGACTCCAGATTATAGAAAATATCATTCATAGCGAAAGGTGTGCATACGTTTGTATAATAAAATCCCACAAAACATAATAGAATTGCCTTTACAAATTAATTAAAACTATTTGTAAAACAATCCATAATGAAAAAGCCGTTATAATGTCCAAGATTATTTTGATGATAACATTATTATGTTCTAGGATCAGCTTTGTTATTTTCTTTTGTTGCATTAAAACTTTTATTTAATATTGTGATGGAGGATGTCATTAGCTGCATGAAGCGATTTCCTAACTTTCAAATTTTCGGAAGTCGTTTTTCATGAGTCCTTTTGTTATGGTACCTTATGACATCTTCTTATTCACTCCTTTTTTATGCCTGTAGTTTTTATATTTTATAACGTAAGACAATTTTATGTAAAAGGAGGAAGGACCCCTTGCAGAGTTCTTGCCTGTATTTTTTCTTGACAAGGCCTCCCGGTAGTGAACAGGAAGAAAAAATTTTGAAGTACTTAAAAGTAGAATTTGTTTGTTAATTTTCTAATGTTTTTGACGCGTCATAAGTATAACTATTTGTTACTTACCTAAATGATTAAATAAAGCATTTAATTTAATTTTAATACAGTTCATTGTGAATATCGCTTGGCTCACATTGTGCCCGGTGTGGCAACAAGCTCGCCACCTGTTACATGGGGACTTAACATATCTGGTGAAATGTATGTATATTGGGTCCTTACCTATGAAATTGGTGTTTTTATTCTCTCTTAGTATTTTGTCTGTAACTATTAAGATTCACAGTATTCCTAAAAAATAATAACCTCGACTAAAAATAGACTATATTTCTGAGCTCTTTTGATTTGTTTTGATAATTTGTTGTTAGTTTAATTGTGTTAAAATTGGACACGGAGACAACTCTTTTTAAGTGCCTCCCGAATACATCATTTTATTTGCATTCACTTAAAAACGATAAATAATTTTTATGAAGTGTTATATTACACATATTACTAAAGCTTGTCTTATGATAGATGCCAAATATTATTATCTTTGGATTTGTCGTTGTGAAGAAAACTGAAAAAATTTTAGAATGGAAAATGCAGACATCCCCAAAATCTCCATACAAAACACCAATTTCATAGGTAAGGACCTAATATACAATAAAGACATGACTTTAATAGACTGTTTACTGATGAACTCTGGCATTTAGATTAGGTACAAGTACAATCATACTAATAGTATCTGTATAGCTTCTTGCACGTCAGCATTTGGTATCTCCAGTCAAGAGGGCACTGATCCATGGGATATAACTCAATTATGGAGTCGGTATCGTTCTAAACAAAGACACCATGATTAAAGATAGGCATCAGTTAGAGAAATTGCTTCACTAGCTCTCGTCATCGCGGTGGAAAATAAATGAAATGAAAACTAAACACAAAAAATTATTAGGTTTAATATTTTTGAAATTATAGTCAGGTTCATTAATATTTTTTAATCTCTTTGATGTATAATAAACAGCAAATTTTGAGAGTTCTATATAAAATAGCTTCTCAGTCAGCTCTCCGCAAAATAGGACAGTCGGTAGGTATTCTAAAATCTCTTCATCGACAGGTTACCTGAAAGAGATCGCTTGCAACATTTTATATAGGTTTTTAATTTCGCTGTTGTTGTTTTTTATGATATCATTGTATGTCATTTAAATCATTCATTCTAAATTGATGATATGGCAAAGGTCTGTATATCTAGCAGTAGTGGTATCTCGGCTAAGATGACAATTTTATATTTTGATTAACTGAACAAAAATTTCATTCCGTAAGTAGGCACTTATACCCAAAATTATGATCTCTTTAAAGACTTAGATTTTTTCGCTCTGAAATCTGCTAGTTTTCCAATTCAAATCGTTTCCAATTCTGCCTCAAGAATTCTCAATATTCTCATCCTTATCGTTACGAAACGATTGTGCAGTTGGATGTAGAACTTTGTTCGATATCTAGGTTTACGCTATTATGATAATTCAAATGTAGCTCCTAACTAGTATGGAAATCATTTTAGCATTTTGTCTAGTGAGGAATTATATTATTACTGCAGGCGACGCAAATGTAAATATTTTATTTCATAATTTAATTGTTTAGATGCTAAAAATACCAATGAGTTTTTTTATTGTGTAAATCCCGCGAGGACGCGCTCCGCACCCGCGTGCAGAAAGTTTGCGATCCGTGCACTTCAAAAGTTAACGATCAGCGTTTCTTTTATTTTTCTCTTGATTTCTTTTCGTCTCCAAATCCGTGTGCTAGCTTTTGTAAATTCTTATGTTGTGTTAATTTACCCCTAAAGTCTGTGTAAGATATTGTAAAAATATAAAGTAAACAATCTGAGAATAGTCTTCAGAGTTTTGCATTTATTCGGTGGCACCGGCAATTCTTACAATTACCTACATTCGTGCCGTAGACGTGCTTCAATGATTTATAAATAATAATGTAATGCCATGATCGACATGATCGACATGATAGCGATAGCGGCGACGGGTTCACCTGTCACGCTGAGTGCAGTCACTGCTTGGCGAAGCGTGGACTTTGGGAATGGACTGCTTTTGGGGTGCTTTTGTCTAGTTTCTAACTAATTCTTAGGGGATAAAAGTCGTTATTATATGTATGTATGTATACCGAAACGCTGGGCCATGCTGAATGGTTGGTCATTTCTGGATTGTTCCAACAGCAACAGTCCAACAATTGCTTGGGAGTTATCTATGTTACTGTGCTCTGTTTATATATTGCTGTTTATATAATGTAACACTATAGTCTTTTAAAAGTTTCTCCGAAAAAACACATGCACCACATATAAATAGGCATATTTTTGAATGAAGTAGGTTCTTTATCTGTCGAAAGTAGCCCAAGAATGCTTCACGCTCGAAATCATGGGATCTGTACTAAATTTGTTTAGCCATTACGGTTAACAATGGATCTGGTCGCACGCTTCAAGTTTTGTTAGAAAAATTCTGGTTTGGGAATTTACTGAGATTACCTATTTGGAAAATAGCGGCGGCGGTGACAATAGCGAAGATATAGATTCATTATTAACTGCTTGATATACGCAATTTGTCTTACAGTAATTTGCAGAATTTCTTTAATAAGTTTCACAGACTTCAGTCAGTGTCAGTATAGTAGGTAGTTGCGTGAATTGGGAGGACACAAATATTAGGTCCTAACCTATGAAATTGGTGTTTTGTATGGAGATTTTGGGGATGTCTGCATTTTCCATACTAACATTTTTCAGTTTTCTTCACAACGACAAATCCAAAGATAATAATATTTGGCGTGTATCATAAGACAACCTTAAGCGATATGTGTGATACCAAACTTCATAAAAATTATTTATCGTTTTTAAGTGAATGCAAATCGAATGATGTATTCGGGAGGCACTTAAAAAGAGTTGTCTCCGTGTCCAATTTGAACACAATTAAACTTACAACAATTTATCAAAATAAATCAAAAGAGCTCAAAAATATGGTCTATTTTAAGAGGAGGTAATTATTTTTTAAGAATACTCTGAAACTTGATAGATACAGAAAAAATACTAAGAGAGAAAAAAAACACCAATTTCATAGGTAAGGACCCAATATAAGAAAAGGCTTAGGTAATCGAGATGTTAGTTTATTTACAGTTTGGTTATTCTTATTATTTACAATATGAATAATATTTACAATCGCTTAATTAATTAATAAATCTAAAAGGAATTGACCTCAATAGGTTTTTAATTTAGACGGTAAATTCCATTTCGTAGCATAGTGAGTTTGCATCACAAAACTGTACCCACGGCAGTGAAACCCAAGGACTGTCCACCGTCTCGCTTTGATTTGCTATAATAAACAGTGACAGGTATAGCGATCCCGTGATTCGAGTGTTGTCCGACAGTTGAGAATAGCTGCGGGGTAGTAGGGTCCAGAGTTAAGATCAACAGTATAGAAGAGTTAACAACATATCGCTCATCCAAAAGAATATTGACGTAATTACGTTTTTGCGATTTTTCAGGAGAGCGTTTTAAAAGTTTGATATCGAAAATATTGTGTATTTCCAATCATTCTATTGATATACTTTAATAGTTATGTTGTGTTACTTTACTACCAATAATATTACATAAAAAGTTTGCGAGAAAACTCAAGATAACTATTTGAAAAAACGAAATAAAATAAACCAGACGTACATTTATGACATTTTATACATCAAATAATACAATTATGACATTAAACTAGGTTTGGATATGGGAATAAATCATGAATTTAAACAAATTTATATTCAATTTTAGTGTTATTTTTATAATTCTGTCTACATTTTATAAACTTAGTCGATGTTTCCGCGTATCCTTTCGAAGTATAGGCCAAAACCATGACGACAGTGACTCTCTCTGTCGGAAACTAATGGAACAACAATTCTGTCGTTTTCACCATGGATAAATCGTGCAAAACATGAAGTATTGAAACCAAGTATGTCAACATAACGTTTATTCGTCATAGCTATCATTTTGAGACGGGAGATCTAAACTGATCAAACATACTAAGATACCTACTGATTCAGCCGATGACCCTCCAGTTATGACACAACGAGGCATTTTTTTAGTTTTAGTAGCCATTCGGTCGCGCGCAGACTAGTTAGCAGCGGCCAACCCCGACGTTTTATTCGGGGTTTTCAAACACGCGCAATATGTAAACGTATATCTGTGGGTCTAACCCTGGGTCCAATTGTGTAGGTATGTGCTGTTGTACTTTGTATATTTTTTAACTATTGTTGTCTGTTCTTTTCACGACCGCTTTAGAATAAGTTTGGTTTTCTGAATACAATACTGTCATCTAAACATCAGCAAGTTTTGCAAAAGTCTTATCGGGGATGATCTGCACAACGCCCTACTTCTCGGGCAATGGAATTTCTTAATGCACATAGCGAATCGTCTGTCGCACTCGCACAGCCTCGCTGCGCAGCCGTTGATGAACTGGTGCTGCGTGTGGTAGTTCTCCAGGGCACACAGCGGCTCCCCCCGGTGGCACTTCCAGTAGTAAGGCTGGAAGTAGACCGTGAAGAAGGGGCAGTAGATGTTCTCGTAGCATTGGTCGTGCATTTTGCAGCACCTGTAAATTAAAGTAATAAAAGTTATACCGGGTTATTTTAAATTAATCAACAACCTGGCAATACAAGATAGCTAACATCTTAAATAAGAACATTTGTTGTATGAGTCTTACCATAACTCAATACATTAATTAAAAATGATTTAACAAGCTTAATGTACTGTCGTGACATTTGTAAGTCTATGTTCCGTTCATACGAAGCGACACTCGCATAGATAAAATAAATAAATATCCTCAGACAAACACACCTATCAACTAGTCCCATTTAAGCAACTAAATGCTGCTTGTGTTACGGATAGTAGATGACGGACAAATATATTTAATAAATAAATACACATAATTAATCAGAATATACACATAATATTATACATATATAATGAACATCCAAGACTGGAGAACAAATATCTGAAAATTCATCACCCAAAGATTTGCCTCCATTGGGGATCGAACCCAGGACCTCTCGAGATGGCGACGCCTTGAGACCGGCGTACAGTAGACCACTTGACCACGGAGGTCGTCAAAATAGAGGTAAGAACATTCTAAAATTGATATTTATTTTTGTATGAAAGTAAAATGTGTCTAATTATTTTATGTCTTAGAACAAATGTTGTTATTTATAAGGTTAGCTAGCCAAGCTCCGGGTTCAGAACACAAAGCTAAAGCTTTTTGTAGAAGAGCAAAGATTAGGGCTTTCTAAACTCTCGTTGTGCTTCTAATCAACAAACATGATATATTGGGTTAATATATAAATGTGTAAGCTTGCTAATATACGAAACTTCTAACTAAATCTTAAACGCCTCTCTGGTCTAGTGATTCACACCGCCGGGTATTGATCGGGAGGTCCGGGTTCGATTCCCCATGGTGGCAGAAGTTTTTCTGCTCGGTTTGGTTGGTGGTAGGGCTTCCAAACCCGCCTGGCTAGCTACCACCGTCCTACATAAATTTATTGCCATAATAACAATGCCATTAGCATTTGTTGTGTTCCGGCAATCTAAGGTAAGATAGTCAGTTCCTCTGTTATTGAGGATTTACAGGTGAAGCTCGCTTCCACCTTTCGGCCTTATCGTCACTTACCATCAGGTGAGATGAAGGTAAAGACTTTAGTCATGGATTTAATAAACGAAATTGTCACTAGGAATGCCTAGCTAAATTCTAGGGCCTTTTCCTACTTTGTTGGGGTGAATCTTATTGTTAATAAAGTATCAAACCGCGTTCCCATTATCAAATCAAATCAAATCAAAAATAATTTTATTTCATAGGCCAAGTTCGGCACTTAAAATCGTCAACATTTTACAATATTATGCATTTTACAAATAAATAGTTTATTATAAATTATTTTAAAATTACAGTATTAAATTAAACCATTGTATTAAACTTCATTACCGCGAGCGCTTGTAACAAGTACATCCACAGGACAGTACAGGTACTTCGTTGACTGTGGTTGTAATCGATACAAGCGGCCGGATTCCGAGAGTAAGGCTTTTCATGAGAAGAACCCGGCAAGAAACTCATGAGCCACTTTTTTAAATAGGCAATCATAAAATTTTTTGTCACTTTTAAATATGTTTTTACATTATTTCTTAATTCCTATCAGTCCATCAAAATATGTTATTTTGCATAAGATAACAGTATTACATAACTATTTCTACACCATTTTATCTTCAAGATAATCTTGAATTTTGTAATAGCCTTTTTTCATTAAAGTTATATTGGTCCCTTCCTGTAATTTACCTGTCAATCCCATCAGTAGGTCTCCCAGAGCCTAGGAACCCGCAGTAACACCCGTAGCCCTTGTACGCCAAAGGCTCGCACCCTGTAGCGCACTGCAGCATGTTGTATAAATGGAACACGCCACGCTTGCCTCTGTTCTCGTTCTTATGACTTTGAGGATTGATGTGTCTGTGGAAAAAGGAGGGAAAAAGCAATTTTAAAATGACTACGAATATGGTAATATTAGATACCATCACTCTCTTTTCCCGATGAGGTAGACGAAGGTTACATGTCCCCAAGTCTCTAATTTTTAACTTTCCATTGTGACACTTATGCCACTATAAGGCTGCCTCTCCACCAACGCGGAGCGAGGGAGCGGAGCGGAGGCTTCAAGCAACGCTATTGGTTAATCTAGATATGAGCTCAGCAAAGCGGAGATTTGAAGCGATGCTATTGGTTAATTTTGACACAGATCAAGCTCCGTTCCTTCTCTCCGCTCCAGTGGACAGGCAGCTTAATGCTATACATAATAGCATTATAGGGGCATATGTGTCAGAATGGTAAAATTTTTGACACTGCGTAGTCTAAACCTAAAGCCAAAAGCAGTCTAATTAATCAATGACTACCTACGAAATGTCAAAAATTGTACCATTGAGACACTATTGTCATTTCATTGCTATAGTAGTAAAATAGCACACTCGGGGCCCAGATCTCCATTTGCTACAAAAATGAAAGAGTTATAAAATCTAATTAATGCACAATTATTGTATCGTGACAGTGCTGTACTTCGTTGCGGAGGTAGGACACATTTTCTTTGACAAAGTTTCATGTGGATGCCGTAAATAGAAAAGTGAACAGACGCAATAGCAATCGGCATCAAACGCTTCAACGTGTCTTTCACGAGAAATCACAAACTTAGGTTTTCTATTCAGGGCCCAACCGAGATTGAAAATCGTTGGAATCTTTTCAGCAACAAAGTCTTCTTGATACAAAATTTTTTTCGACTTCTTTTAACTGAATTACTCGGTGCATGGCACCAGGCTCGCCGCCTGATACATTGAGACGTAAACCATGTGAAATGTGGGTGTTAAACACCTCTGCCTACCTCTTCGGGAATATAAATGTTTGAATATACATGTGTTATAAATTAGTTATATTTAAAAAAATAACTCAAATCAAAGAATATTTATATGCAGAAATATGTACAATTATCTCATTTAAATAATTTAGAGGAATACAGGCGGAGCTCGCTTCTACCAAGCCTTATCGTCACTTACCATCAGGTGAGATGAAGGCCAAGAGCTTGCTGCCATATGAAAAAAACGCCTACCTCACACCGTTCAAATAGTCCTTTTCTGGAATAGAGTATCGGAACGGATCTCTGGCGAATCCAACCAAAAGGGGTTCACGGTTATTTTTATCTCTTAAGTCCTCTTCTTCATATTCCAGCTCATTGCCTGTTGATTCTTCGTCTAAATTAAATGTTAAAGCATTTTCTAGGTTAATACTGTTAGGTTTGGTATACGGCTTCGTGTGTTGTAACTGAGCGTAGCTTGTTGTGTTGAATATACTGTCGAATGTTAAGTAGTTTGATAGATCTGCAACAATAGAAACATGGGTGAATTTAGAAAAATTTTAACCGCCTCTCTGGTCTAGTGGTTCACACCACCGGGTGTTGATCGGGAGGTCCGGGTTCGATTCCCCATGGGGGCAGAAGTTTTTCTGCTCGGTTTGGTTGGTGGTAGGGCTTCTGAGCCCGCCTGGCTAGATACCACCGTCTTACTTAAATCTGTCGCCATAATAACAATGTTATAAGCATTGTTGTGTTCCGGCAATCAGACGTAAGATAGCCAGTTCCTCTGTTGTTGAGGATTACAGGTGAAGCTCGCTTCCACCTTGGGCCCTATCGTCACTTACCATCAGGTGAGATGAAGGCCAAGAGCTTACCTGTCATATGTAAAAAAAAAATCATCAACGTCTCAATTGTGTCCGAAAACCCCGACCAAACGTCGGGGTTGGCCGCTGCTAACTAGTCGCGCGCGTCCGAATGGCTGCAAAAACTAAAAATATGGCTTCGTTGCAATTTGCGGATGGGCATCGGCTACATCAGTATCTTTCAATCAGTTTGAATCTCCTCTCAAAATTACGGCTGTGACGTCACAGAAGGCGTTAATTAAGCGTAGGCGTTAATTAGGTTTAAGGAGATCATTCATATTTTTATACTGTTGCTTTGTTAATGTTGTTGATTGGCTGAATAACTTTTACGTTGCGCGGAGCTATGCGCTGTCACAAGGGTACCAGATACCAGCGTCGTGCAGTTACCTACTGCCACGACATTTTGCTGAGCGGGGACCACTCTGGTACCTATTTGTTACTGTGGTATTTCTTTTCTTATTTTTGTTCTAAAACTATTGTTGATTTGTTTGTTGTTTGTTTGTTTTGTTGTTTTGTATGTGTTAGAGTAGCTCAAGATAAGACGGAGAAGGGTAGCTCAAGACAGGCAACAATGAAAATCGTTGGAGGAGGCCTATGCCAACAGGCACGCCGAATTAAGAGACTTTTTATGAGTAGGCACAACGGCAACAGTTTTTTAGTAAAAAAATTTTTTGTTTATAAAATTTAGAAGTGCACGCAAAAACTTTATGTAAAAAAAAACTACAAAATTGGGAATAAATGGCTATATTATTATTATTATTTTATTATTATATGTGTTAGAGTAAGTAATTATGGTACCAAATAAACATTTTTCTATTCTATTCTAATAAGTTGACACGCTTGGTTTCAATACAAATCGTTATACTTGCGTTATATATTGGGTCCTTACCTATGAATTTGGTGTTTTTATTCTGTCTTAGCAATTTGTCCGTAACTATTAAGTTTCAGAACATTCTTATAAAATAATTGCCTCTTCTAAAAATAGACCATATATTTGAGCTCGTATTATTTAATTTGATAATTTTTTGTAAGTTTAATTGTGTTAAAATTAGACACAAAAACAATTATTTTTAACTGCCTCCCGAATACATCATTTGATTTGCATTAACATAAAAACGATGAACAATTTTTATCAAGCGTGTTCACACACATATTGCTAAAGCTTGTCTAATGATACACGCCAAATATTATTATCTCTGGATTTGTCGTTGTGAAGAAAACTGATAAAATGTTAGTATGTAAAATGCAGACATCCCCAAAATCTCCATACAAAACACCAATTTCATAGGTAAGGACCTAATATGTACATGAACGAGTATATCTGTGTTTAAAATACACTTGTGATGACGATATTCGTAGGTTAGTTGCAGTGGGCTGGATGAGAACGGCCGAAAATCGCGAGCAGTGGCGTGCATTAGGGGAAGCCTATGTCCAGCAGTGGACAGGAGTAGGCTGATGATGACGATACTCTTGTGAGTGGCAAATACGAGTATGTTTTTTTTTAAAAGAACGACCATAAAACTCAGCAAATTTACCTTCGCATTAGTACTGTGTACCTACCTATTTTTATTTTACTGTATTTATCAGAGTATATCGGTAACATTAACTTGATCATGTTATGTACAACGCAAATTAAAAAGCTTAGATAGTTAACAATTATTTTTCCACTAGATAAAATGATAAGGTTTTTGAAATAAAACGTTTTATGCACTATTTCCTGCAGAACAATACACATAGATATGCTAATATCCTAGCATTTTAAATTGAAAAGATTGGTAAGCCTTGATAGTTTTGTTAGCTGCTGCAGTTCTAACAATGAGTGCTATTAGGTTAAAAATCTTTGGCCACTACATGACCGCTTCGGGCAAAAAAAAACTCATTTATGTGTTTATATTACGTGTTAAGTACAAGAAGAAGTACATTACAAGAAGGATGCTGAGCATGGATGTGGACGGACCTAGAGTTAGAGGAAGACCAAAGAAGCGATGGATTGAATGCGTGAAGAATGATATGAGAAAAAAAGAAGTGAATGCTGAGCTGACGAGTGACAGAGGAGAATGGAAGAAGACATGTTGTGCCGACCCCACCTAGAGTGGGAAAAGGGCATGAAGAAGAAGAAGATTATGTATTAAGTAGATATTGTGTTTTATCCTTTAAGTTTTGTTGTAATTGTTTGTTTCCCTTAAAATAAATAAAACTATCAGAAGAATATGCTGATTGGTGACGAAAGGGTCTGGTTAGTGCGGTGACTGCAGACCCTCATACATTTATATACAAATAATGTTTGTTTTACCTGCCTAAGAAGCATGAGCAGCACGAATGGTATCACGTTGATAAAAACGTGATATATATCTTATCGTGCTGCTCATGCTTCTTAGGCAGGTAAAACGCCCAATAGTCAAATCCCATAGTAATTTGACAGCTGAACGTGATAAAAACCCGATATACTTATATCATAATGTGCTATCCATGTCAAGAGGGTTGAAACGGTAATGATCATGGCATACATAAAAGCGAAATACTTACTGTTTAATCACAAAATCTCAAAAACTATTAGTAAATCTAAAAACTAGAAATTTTGGCAGGTGGGGTCCTCATATGGTGTATAACATCCGCTAAGAATGGATTTAACGAAACTCCACCCTAGAGTGTGAACCCGGAGGTAGGTTATGATTAAATCTCAGAGTAAATAGCACTATGATTCACAAAACATAACATATCAACACGCCTTTTTCCCCGAAGGGGTTTTTATTTTTATTTTTTTTATTTTTTTATTAATGTGTTAGCTCTTCATTAAGCTACTTTAAGTAGAGCGCCATGGACTACGCTCATACTTAAACAGCGTGTTTTTATTTCATTATTTAAAAGATGGTTTTATTAAATTTGTGTTTATATTTGCATTTATAACAGATTTGCTGGTTTATTCTTATAGAGATATATATGGATGTTCGTTTTTATTATGTCAAATGGTTTTTTATTTATACACAATTTTTATGACGTAATTGATGTGTTTTCATATATATATGATATATAAGATAATATACAAAATAATACTTATAAGTTTATGTTTTGTTAAATTCTTTTAGATTGTTTACTATGTTAGAAATATGTTCTTGAAATGTTTTGATACATGACTCTCTTTTAATAATTTCTATTAAATTTTGTGGATCTATGTTGTTCATATGGCACATCGTAAAGTGATGATACCTTGATTGAATAAAACGGGGACAAGAAGAATAAAGGTGTGTGAAGGTTTGTATGCTGGAGTCATCACAGGGGCAATAAGGGTCCGATATTATCTGAAAGCGATGGAGGTATTTTTTACAGTATCCGTGTCCAGTTAAATATTGTGTTATGGCAAAGGACGGAGTTATTTTGGTGAGGAACTTAGCTAAACTATTGTAATCTCGCAGCAAGACTTTGGTGTATAGGCAATTTCCGGGTTTGTTGTAAAGGTTCCTTTTATCTTCTGCTAATTGTTTTTGTTTTAAAAACTTGATGTGGCTAATTGGGAATTTACTGTATGTGATGGGGGCGCCAGATGTGGCAGCCTCCTTGGCGGCATCATCAGCAAGTTCATTGCCGACGATTCCGACATGCGCTTTGACCCATGCAAACTCTATTTTATGATTTTTGGAACTAATAAGATCAATATGCCTGAAAATTTTAACAGCATGTGGGTTGTGACTATTGAAGTTAAGCAGTTCCTGTAGACTGGAAAGACTATCTGTCAGTATTATTGAAGATTGAATGTTGTTGGTTTCGATCCACTCGCATGCGTTAGTTATGGCAAGTTGCTCAGCTTGAAATATGGAACAACTGTTGTGTAGTCTTAATTTAATAGTTTGTCTGTTGCCATCAGGAGCGCTTATAATTATTGCCGCCCCGACTCCATCATCATGTTTGCTGCCGTCTGTAAATAACAGGTAAGTGTTGTCATTTTTTATATTAATTTGAAATTCATATTGAGATTCTATAGTTGTGTATTTAATAGGCTTTCTTTCGGCAGGGTGGAGCAACTGGTCTGGAGGTGCTGATGTTTCGGGTTCAAGGTCAGGTAAGTCTTCATATATTTTATTTATTTTAACTAGTTCAATTTCTGCAGCAGCTCTAATTTTAGAGGGTAATGGTGTGAAGTTGGCAAGGGAGATTGCAGTGGCGGTGTTGGCTGTTCTAAATGATCTTATAATTTTAATGGCGAAGAGTCTTTGAAGAGAAAGAAGTTTTTTGGTGATATATTTATATTTGAGGGCTGAGTACCACACGCTTGCGGCATAGCATATGACTGGCTCTACTACTTGGTGGTAGATGGTGCGGACATTCTCTGGGTGCACGCCCCATGTAGCTTTTACAAATATTGATAGTTTATTATGTAGTTTTTTAACTTTTTCTATTGTGGTGTTGCAGTGATGTGTAAAATTAAGTTTATGGTCTATTGTTACTCCTAGGTATTTAATGTATTTTGAAAATTTTATTGGTGTGTTGTACATTTTTACATTGCATTTTTTACTATTTTTGGTGAAACCTATTGCTTGAGTTTTTTCCGGTCCGAAGATTAATTTAGCTTTTGCCCCCCAGTCAGTGATTTTTTCGAGAATATAATTTGTTTTACTTTGAAGAATGTTCAGATTTCTATGGTGTACTATGAGTAGCAGATCATCTGCATAAGCCTGGAGTAGTGCACCGCTATTTTGCTGTTCATCAAGAAGGTCGTCCACAATCAAGTTCCACATGGCAGGGCCACATATAGATCCTTGGACGCATCCACGCGTCAGATCTTTAGTGAGTACTTGATCAGCGAATTTAATTCTGACTTTTCTGTCTTGGAAATAATTAACAAACATGTTATATAAATTATTTGGGCATCCGATATACCGAAGTCTCTTAAAAATGGAGGGCCACCAAGCACTATCAAAGGCAGCTTTTATGTCGAGCGAAATGGCCAGAACATGTTCTCCACTTGCTTTAGCTACCCTGATAGAACTCAGTGCCTTTTGTAAAGCTGTTGTTGTGGATGATTGTTGTCTAAAGCCATATTGATGTTTATTAAATTTGTTTTTACTGTACATAAAATAATCTAGTCTATTTATTAAAAGTTTTTCTAGTACTTTGCCAAATACACATATTAGTCCAATTGGTCGATATGAGGTAATTTTATTGTATTCTGTTTTGTTGTGTTTGGGGATAATTTTAGCTTCTGCCACTTT
This sequence comes from Parapoynx stratiotata, assembly GCA_910589355.1. Lineage (NCBI taxonomy): Eukaryota > Metazoa > Arthropoda > Insecta > Lepidoptera > Crambidae > Parapoynx > Parapoynx stratiotata. The sequence continues at coordinate 14,956,992 of OU342466.1, read as the reverse complement.
CCATAATGTTGGAAAGTAGCTCAGTTCCATACAGCGGTTCATAATATCTGTAATGATATCAGGGAAAAATTTAGCGAATCTAAGACAAATATCTGAAGTTAAATGGTCATGACCTGGGGCTTTTTTCGGGTTTATTCCTGCAATTATTGCTATTATTTCATTGTGTGTGAAGGGTGGTTCATTACTATTGCTGTGGTGACAGTGGATATCTTTTCTTATCTCTTTTTGTAGTGTACTGTCTGCGGTGTCATCCGGGAAAAGTTTATCAATTAGGAATTTAGCTGTATCTATTGAGTTTTGTGTATAAGTTCCATCATCCTTAAGAAGTGTGGCAGGTGGTTGTGCTAGTGGCTTGGTTTTTATTATTCGGTTAGTAACTGACCACACGTTTTCCTTATTCTGCCTGTTACAGAACTCGCGGAAGTGGGCGTTGGATGTTCTTTGAATAGCCTCAGCATATTCTTTTTTAACTATAGATTTTTCTTGTAAGATATCTTGTATTGGCTGTTTCCTGTGAATTGCTTTCCTTAATTTGCGATGATTAATTATTACTTTCTTTTTTAAAACGTCCAGCTCCGAGGACCACCAGGGTGGGCTCCGGGAGGGACCAGTGGATTTCGGTAAGTGTTTGTCGCATGTTTTCTGTATACTTAGTGTAATCGATTCTATATATTTCTCTAATTCATTACAATTCATATTATTAATATTTTTATTTGTATCTATATATTTAAGTAGATCAGTGTAAAATACGTGTTCTAATTCTTCCCATTTTTTATTATTATTTATATTGTATTTCCACGTTGATAACTTGACGTTCTTAATTAGTCTATCCTGACAGAATTGTACTTCAAAAGTAATAGCGTTGTGGTCGGACTCTGTAGCTATGTCTAGATCTACTAACCAGTTATTAATATTGATGTGACGGTTATTGCTCACCAGAGTTATGTCAATAAATGATTCGCGTGTTCCGTTTCTGAAGTTAGATTCATAAGTAGGTGTATCACCGTTATTGCAGACAGAAAGATTATTGCTGAATATGATATCGTGTATAAGATCACCTCTATGATTATTTTTAGTGGAGCCCCATATTGTATGCCACGCGTTTGCGTCACCGGCCACAATGTGACTAGCATCAGGGTTCTCATTTAAAATATTTTCTATATTATTAAGGATATTGTATTGATCTGTTCTAGGTTCAATGTAAAATGAGGTAAGTATAAGATTTTTGTTATTTTTAGTTTTTAGTTCTATTACGCTTAAGTTAGAGTTAGAGTATTTATTTATTCCGAGTGCACGGAATTTATTATTTCTCACCAGAATTGCAGCTTTAATCGGTCTATCTGTATAAAATTGATAAATTTGATAATTAGGGATGTAGTTAATAGTATTGGTATTTCCAATATAGGGTTCGGATATAAATATAATATCTATTGGGTTTTTCTCTGTATATACAATAATTTCTTGTAGGGCTTTTCTGTTCTTAGCTGAATTTATTTGTAAGCATGTTATGTTTTGATTGTTGTAGTTTATGTTGGTTTTAGTTAGTTTCGGAATGTTAGCCATAGTTTATTCTATTTTTTATATTATTAAGCATGTGCTTATATCTGGGGCAATTATGAGATGTTGCGCTGTGATTAGTTGGGGTTTGTAATTTGTGCTTATGATTAAAGTTGGTACAGTTGTAGCATGTTTCTTTATTAGAGTTGTTTTTGTTGGGGCATTCCTTATATAGATGCCCTTCTGTAGAGCAGTGCGAACAGATTTTCTGCGTGTTAGTGCATCTTTTCCGTGTATGCCCGTATTGCAGGCATGAGTAACATTGCATGAGTGGTACAAATTCTTCCACTGCTATGCGTTGGTGATCTAGATTTAATTTCTTTAGTTGTATGATTTCTTTGAAGATGGTTGGAGTTGTCATCATGACAGCGTTATAAGTTTTAGGGTTTCTAGTTCCCCGTTTAAATTTAAATACAATGTCGTTCGGTTGGTTTGAGTGTGGTTGCAGAGATTCGTTTTGATGTGTGATTACATTTGCTATATCTGAGGGGGGTATTTGATCTGTAATTCCTTTTAGAATTATCATTGGTCTGAGTTGTTTTGAAGCTTCGCATGTGATTTGGCAGTTAGGTTTATCTATTTTTTTTATTGCTTGGTTTCTTTGATCTTCATTATCAAATTCCACTCGTAATTTTTTGTTCGAAATGAAACTAACTTTTGCAGGAGCAAAGTTGGTGTCTCTAAAGGTGACAGATTGCTGCCAAACTTGTAAAGTCTCGGCTGCACTTTTGACTTCACGTTTGGAGGAGACGATGATGGCTGGTTTAGATGTAGCTGTTGTATTCGATTTATTTTTAAGTGCTGTAGACTTAAGAACATTAGCGTAATTTGTGGATGGTTGTGGTTGTATATTTATTTTCTTGATTTCATTGTTTATTTCTGTTTTAATTGTTTGTTTAATAGCGTTAATTGTAGCCGGATGGAGTGGTGGAGGTATTGGCTGTTTCATATTTTTAGTAAATGTTTCGGTTTCTATTTGAATTCGTTGTATAATTTCTATGATGTGATCTTTATTACCTTTAGTTAGGCTTTTACCTTCGGATAATTTATATAATATTGAGCCAGTCTTCTTCATTATTGAGTCTTTAAATTTAATGATTGGATCTCTGTCATCATCAGCGTCATCCAGGAGGTCTTCATCGTCTATTGGAATGGATATATTGGTTTTGGGTGTAGTTTTGGGTATAGGTTTAGGTGTAGTTTTGGGTGTGTTAATTATATTTCTGTAAGCTCTGCTGCTACTTGGTAAAGCCGGGAATTGTTGCTGAGATTGTGAGGAGTCGGAGTCTTCGGAGGTTTCTTGGGTGGGTGTGAAAAAGCCGGGGCTAGTAACTTCGGGATGAATTGATTGAGAGGGTGATATTGCTCGTGGTAGTGTGTTTGCTTCTAGTATTTCACTGTTAATTTGGTCTTCAGTTAGGGTGTTATCACCACTTGCTGACGAGAGTAGGTCCATAGATTCTGATAGCACTGCAAAGGTGTTTGATGTAGTAATGTCTTGGGATTTGGATCTAGTCATTATTAATTTTGGGGAAGTTGTAAGTTTTGGCGTAACTGTTGTTTTCCTGCCATTGATATTGCCTGTAGTTGATGATGTAGATAAGAAACGAACGTGTGCGAAGAAACGAACTCTTGTTCTACTTGCCGTTTTTCTGGAGGAGGTTGATCGGTTGTCCGTGTTCATCGCAATTATGGTCGTTAAATAGTTTTCGGTCGAGTTGGGGTTTTCTTTATTTAGTTTTTTAGGTTCAATATTCATTACTGATCCCACGAGTCAGGTCGATCTAAATAGTACTCACGGGTGACGCCCATTCCGGAAGTACTGGCTATATACTAAAGAGGTCGCCTGGTATCTTTAGGTTTTGAGCGGGTTTCCTCCCGGGTTTTAAAGACTTTTCCTTGTCACGGCCGGTCAATTAAGACAAGCCCCGCTCCGTCCGCGACCAACGACGTACCCCATAGACGCCTCGAATGAGGATCGTTGTCGAAGGTAGGACGGGCTACGGATTGAGGGACTCGCGAAGTCACCTCACAGCACCCCTTTCGGGGAGCTGGTTGCCACCGGGCAAGTACCCCGTCGCGGCCTGCCTCCGGACAAATGCCCCACCGAGGACTTGGATTGTGGAGTCGTTAGTTTGGAGAGAAGTAGATGGCCAGGTATTCATGGCATAAAAGTGCGGTCTCCTCCCCGTAAGCCCCCCCACCACGTCAAGGTCACTCCGCCAAGGGGGGCCCCGAAGGGGTAGGAGAGGTGTTAAACGCCCACATTTCGATATGTGAGGTCACGGCAAGCCTGTTGCCATGCTACGGGCATAATGCACTAGCACTATAAATATGTAGTTATTAATATGACACTATTAGTGACTATAAAGACATAAAGTTGTTTAACACACCTTTTAAGAAATATTTAAAGTATAGCTGTTGCCCGCGACTTCGTCCGCGGTTACTATGGTTTTTAACTATCTCTCTATGTGGTTCATTATGTGGAATAAAAAGTATCTAAGATTTGATCAGGGATATAAGTAATCACCATGCAAAATTTCATTGAAATCGGTCCAGCCATTTCGTGAAACAGACAAACAGACAGAGAAACAAAATATTTAAAAGATCAAATCATTTTTTGGTATTTCTCCCTCTTTTTACATCCCCCTGACTTTGGTTTTAAGCATTATTTTCTATGTACAGACATTTGACTTCTACAGTTTTATTATATGTATAGATTTGGGCCATAACGCCACTAGGTAGGTATAATGCTGATGAGTGACCGCAAAGGGGAAACAAATGATCAGATGATGAAATTATTAGATTTATTTTCATTTTTATTTTGGTTGGGTATAGAATTTTTCTTATTGTGCTCATGTATACGAATCATTAGAATCGCGCATGTTTTAAAAATTTCATTACTTTTCTCTTTTGAGCACTGTAATATTATAATTACCCTTTAATTTTCCGGAATAAAAAGTATCCAATAAAGTATCACGATGCAAAATTTTATTGAAGTTGGTCCATTTATTAAGTCCAGCCATTAAGGCGATTAGACAAATAAAAAACATTTTTTTTATGGTCTTTTCCCTCTTTTTTACAACCCTCTGACTTGATTTTAAGCATTTTTTTCTATGTACAGACATTCAAATTCAACAGTTTCATTAAAATAATATGTATAGATTAAATACCATGAAAATTAATAAAAAATATCTACAAGACATGTTTTGTAGAGACTTCACATTAAGACAGTTATAATGTTTTTTTTATTCTCAAGACAAGGAAGAGGAATTGCTGTGACAACAAAGAAAGAGGGGTTGACCTCGGCAAAAGTATAATTGTTATAAAAAAAACAAAACAAGGATGCGTTTACCGACTATAAAAGTTTAAAAGGTTACTTGTTCATTTCAGAGCGACTTTCACATTTCGAGGACGATTCCCTGGTTTGGATGATCTGTCAAACTAGACAAACTCGTATGAGTTATGGTAATTAGGACGTTTTAACTAAAATGCTCAAGGCATGGACCTGTTCTCAGCCTATATACGTCCCACTGCTGGGCACAGGCCTTATTCATGGAGAAACACATGTGGAGTATGGGCCGTAACTCCACCACGCTGGCTCAATGCGGGTTAGTGGGTAGAAACAGTCGCAATAGCGACGGAGCTCGAGATCACAATGTTTTGGTCACCCATCCATGGCCTGACCATGGCGAAGGTAGCTTTGTTTTCAATTGAAAGCTAAAGTATTCTAATCACTACGCCACCGAGCTCCTTATATTAAAGTCTTTTTTCCTTACAAATTAAAATATAAATTGCTATTGATTTTAGTTTGCAAAGTGGAGCTCGGTGGTGGGTGTAGTGGTTAGTACGCTTTGGCTTTCGATAACATAAAAAGCTACCTTCGCCATGGTCAGGCCGTAGATGGGTGACCAAATCTTTCTGATGTCACTCCTCCGTGCTTCGGAAGGTACGTTAAGCCTTTGGTCCCGGCCGGTATTGCTACTGTTTCTACCCACCAACCCGCATTGGGCCAGTGTGGTGGTGTTATGGCCTTTACTCCTCATGTGTTTCTCCATGAGGAAGGCCTGTGCCCAGTGGGACGTATATAGGCTGAGGACTAAGGACTTAGTTTGCAAGGGTGAACTTATCCCTACAAGAGATCGTGTTAACTTGAATGTCCTCACACAACCTACACAACCTCAAAAAGTGTTCCCGAACCCTTAATTTAAAAGTAGCTTTCGTGGTGGCAGATCGAATGTCCAGCGGCTAAGAATTCCACAGGATGACCGCTTGTACGGAGAAGGAGTCAGCCATAAAACCGGAATGATGGGAAGGAACATGGAGAATAAGTTGTCTCGAAGGCCGGAGATTGCGGTTACTGACATCAGTGCAAAACATAAACAAGCATTCTAAGACTCCTACGGTATCTTACTGGAAGCCACTTAAGACGCTCACGATAAGAGGAAATGTGGTCGTACTTACGAACCCCAAAAATGAAACGTATTCCATTGTTAAGCAGGCGATCCAGCTTATTCAGTAATTCCCCACGCATCCCGGAGCAGCACACATCAGCATAGTCCAAAAGTGGCAGAACCAGTGATTGTACCAGAAGAGTTTTTGTGGAGATGGGTAGGAAATTTTTTAGTCTATACAGGGACCTTAACGTGTAGGACACCTTACGACTAACATCCGTTATGTACCCGTCCCAACTCATAACACTGTCCATAATGAGACCCAAATTCCTGACTTGCTTACTAAATGGTATAATGCTATTATTAAATAAAATATATATATCTTTTCACAATAAAATCAAAATTGTACACTGAAAACACTACAATGTAATGAATAAATAAATATTACAACGGATTTTCAACAAAGTGTAGTAAATAGCGCCGCGTTGAAATTAGTAACAATGTTATATCATTCCAGGAAAAAAAAAACCTAACTATGAAAGCTGTACCATACACACCAAGGTGTCCGAGTTTGAGATGAAACGCAGAGAACAGCTCGATGCTAAGCGAGACGAGCTCAAGGCCCGACCACCCGCAGCCATGCATTATAATTATGTCGGAGGGGTACTGACTTGTAGCATATGTGGTCTTACATGCGCTACAAAAATCGGGTATGTCAGTTACCTGAGAGCACACCAACGAAGCTCTCAATCGCAGTAGCCAGTCGCTGTGGCCGAAAACGGTCAGGATGGTCTGCTGATGATGAAAGCTGTTTTTTGTATAGCCGAAGAAGTTTTGGCGAAGGACCAAGGAAGAAAAATTCCGCTGTCACGAAAAAGGCTACGTAAACCCGTGACGTAATAAGGTGTAGTCACATTACCAAATTAAATCATTGCATTTGTCTTATTAGTGTCACATGACATCTCTTACCATTTGAATTCCATTACGCTAGTTCACACGGTGATGGTCCGCTTTGTTCAACTGATTACACCGAATGAGGTATTTGGTTTGCTAATGAAAAAGTTTTTGTAGACCCATTTTTAAGATATAATTATTTATATTACATAAATATATTGCGACACGTTATACGAAAATAAACGTTACACGTTTTACGTTATAAGAAAATTAATACCAAACTTGCGTATAAACTACGTGTTATACTACCCGTCATCTAGTATCCGTAACACAAGCAGCACTGTTAGAGAGGGATGGCGCTATTGATCCCACACAGCGCCATCCCTTTTTAACTGCGCTCAAGCAGAGATCTACGCTTGAGTTTGGTTCTGTAATACGGGCCTTAGTTGTTTAAAATGGGACTAGTTGATAAGTGTGTGAGGGAGGATATTTATCATTATTTATTTATCATACTAGTTCTCACTTGTCAGTATCCCTTTCACGACACCTATACGCCCCACTGCTGGGCACAGGCCTTCCTACATGGAGAAACACATGAGGAGTATGGGCCACATCATGCTGTCTAATACGGAGAGAGAAACGGTTTCAAGATCGACCGGCACGTTTAGTCGTTCTAAACGTGCCTCCCGAAGCACGGAAATAGGTTTGTTTTCGAAAACACAGCTACCTTTGCTATGGTCAGACCGTGGATGGGATAACAAAACTTTGTGGTCTCTAACTTCTACGTGCTTCGGAAGGCGCTATTGCAACCAACATTATTATGCGCCACGAGGAAGGCCTATGCCCAGCAGTGGGACGTATATAGGCTGAGGACGTGAGGAGCTCGGTGGCGTAGTGGTCAGTGCGCTTTGGCTTGAATCGAAAACAAAGCTACCTTCGCCATGGTCAGGCCGTGGATGGGTGACCAAGACTTTGTGATCTCGAGCTCCTCCGTGCTTCGGAAGGCACGTTAAGCCGTTGGTCCCGGTCGTATTTGTGACCGTTTCTACCCACCAACCCGCATTGGGCCAGCGTGGTGGTGTTACGGCCCATACTCCTCATGTGTTTCTCCATGAGGAAGGCCTGTCCCAGCAGTGGGACGTATATAGGCTGAGGACGTAAGCGTAGGATCCATTATGCCACCCAGTTACTTCTCTCAATTGACACGAATGTTAGTTATTATAAACATTTATCACAGACAGTTAATTACCTAACATGAACAGAAATGTAAAATATGCAATGAATACGCTCAATTCCATTTATGTTATTACCTCTAGATACAATAGTGGGAAATTTGAATCATCGGCTGAACGTGTCAGTGATTGTTCCAATGATTTATTTATCATACTGTATCGTGATGCATCTCTTTTGACCTTAGCGAGTGCACAGATGACCTGTATAGATCTAATAGCTGCTAATCACACAGTTATATAACATTCGTGTCATAAACTGTACAATGTCTCGGAAATTCCAATGACATTGGCGTTTTAATAGAACTCAGTTGTGCTGTTAATGATGGTTCAATTAATGTTGCAATAAATGGTATTTTTTTACAACCTTTGTCCGCCCCACTTCTGGGCACAGGCGGTTTTAATCCTATATAGTAATATATTTTTATACATATACATACACATAATAATAATTATAATATATTAGGTCCTTACCTATGAAATTGGTGTTTTGTATGGAGATTTTGGGGATGTCTGCGTTTTACATACTAACATTTTATCAGTTTTCTTCACAACGACAAATCCAGAGATTATAATATTTGGCATGTATCATTAGACAAGCTTTCGTAATATGTGGAATATCACACTTCATAAAAATTATTTATCGTTTTTAAGCGAATGCAAATAAAATGATGTATTCGGGAGGCACTTAAAAAGAGTTGTCTCCGTGTCCAATTTTAACACAATTAAACTTACAACAAATTATCAAAAAAAATCAAAAGAGCTCAAAAATATAGTCTATTCTTAGACGAGGTAATTATTTTTTAGGAATACTCTGAATCTTAATAGTTACAGACAAAATACTAAGACACAATAAAAACACCAATTTCATAGGTAAGGACCCAATATTTTTATTGAGTATATTTACAAGGAAGAAGTTATCTTAGAACTTATTATACAGGTAGGTACTTCTTTATACTAGTCTAGTTTTAGGATAGGGGGGGTCATTACCGTCTATGTTAGTCTCATGGGGAGACTGTGTGACAGACCGTCTGTGTGTCTTCCTCTATATGATTCTTTTACAATACTTAATTTAAGAAGACAATGCACGAAAAAGGCGTGTTATTGCTAAATTAGATTTAATATGGGAAACACCTGATCCAGTGTTGGTAGGGCTCCGGTTCCAATGGCGTAACAAGCCTTCCATAAGAGGAACTATCACCACGCTGATCAGACACACAATCATCATATCAATGCAGTGTGGTGGTAGAAAGGGTTATAAAAGTAACCAGGATCAAAATGTGCCATCCGCAGAACTCGAGACCATAAAGTATTGATTACCCATCCAAGCTTCAATCATGGTAATATTGCCTTGACGTATAACCAAGAATACAAACCAAAGTTAATAACCAAGAATACAAACCAAAGTTAATATGATTCTTTTACAATACTTAATTTAAGAAGACAATGCACGAAAAAAGGTGTGTTAGTGCTAAATTAGATTAAATATGGGAAACATCTGACCCAGTGTTGGTAGGGTTCCGGTTCCAATGGCGTAACAAACCTTCCATAAGAGGAACTATCACCACGCTAATCAGACACACAATCATCATCTCAATGCAGTGTGGTGGTAGAAAGGGTTATAAAAGTAACCAGGACCAAAATGTGCCATCCGCAGAACTCGAGACCATAAAGTATTATCACCCATCCAAGCTTCAATCATGGTAAAATTGCCTTGACGTATAACCAAGAATACAAACCAAAGTTAATTATGAAACTTAATAAATAGATACTCTATTAGAAAAGATCATTCGTTATGAAAAAGTTGGGAAAGTTAGACTTATTAAAATTGTATTAAATAAGTAGGTGTTTTTTTATTATGTTCCTAATTACGCAGTACTTGTTATTCAGATCTCTGACATGCAATACAAAGAATACAATAAAAGACATTCCTAATTAAAAATATTTCTAAATGTATTACAAAACCTTTCTGTTTCACAAGTATTACAACCTACTTAGGTCTATAAAGGTAACACTAAAGGGACTACACTCGACATACAAAGTTGTATATTGGGTCCTTACCTATGAAATTGGTGTTTTTATTATGTCTTAGCAATTTGTCCGTAACTATAATATTAAGTTTCAGAACATTCTTATAAAATAATTGCCTCTTCTAAAAATAGACCATATATTTGAGGTCGTATTATTTAATTTGATAATTTTTTTTAAGTTTCATTGTGTTAAAATTAGACACAAGGTCAATTATTTTTAACTGCCTCCCGAATACATCATTTGATTTGCATTAACATAAAAACGATGAATAATTTTTATCAAGCGTGTTCACACACATATTGCTTAAGCTTGTCTAATGATACATGCCAAATATTATTATCTCTGGATTTGTCGTTGTGAAGAAAACTGATAAAATGTTAGTATGTAAAATGCAGACATCCCCAAAATCTCCATACCAAACACCAATTTCATAGGTAAGGACCTAATATAAATACTACTTACTGCCCGACGTTAGTGTTACCTTTATATACAATGCAACGCGAAAGTTTAAAACCTTATACTACTTAGGTCTAGATTTGACGAAGAATCAGGAAACTACAAATTTTGCTAAAGAATAATATTTTTTCTAAGTTGCATTGATTTGCGTATTTCTAGTGTTTGCGGGAAGGGCGGGATAGTTAAGGGTTTGACAGAAATTTTAACTTTTGACCGCCTCTCTGGTCTAGTGGTTCACACCACCGGATGTTGATCGGGTCCGGGTTTGATTCTCCATGGGGGCAGAAGTGTTCCTGCTCGGTTTAGTTGGTGGTAGGGCTTTTAAGCCCGCCTGGTTAGCTATCACCGTCTTACCCAAAATTTTCGCCATAATAACAATGTTTTATACATTTTTGTGTTCCGGCAATCAGAGATAAGATAGCCAGTTCCTCAGTTGTTCAGGATTACAGGTGAAGCTCGCTTCCACCTTCGGCCTTATCGTCACTTATCATCAGGTGAAATGAACGCCAAGAGCTTACCTGCCATATGTAAAAAAGTTAAAACGTACTTTGTAAGGAAACCATATCACGATAGACCCGTTAAATCTCGATTGATGTATTGGATTAGAAGCCATCCTTCTGTTTTGACATAGGCCTATGATAAATAGGTACGTAATAACTATTTATACAATAAAAAATGGTTAACTTACTGGTTTAGTGTTTACTAATTTGTTTGTTCACTATCAGGCCACGGGTGTGGTTCAGTAGATTGTTTGATATTTAGGCAATCGACCTTCCACGGTATTAGTACACAACACACTAATACCGTCATTTGAAGATGCATATGCCAAGGTGAATATAATATTTAGTGAATTTTTTGCACTAATAGAAAGTATAATGTGGCAATGACAAATTTGTACATCTATACATATAATAAAACTGTAGAGGTCGACTGTCTGTATATAGAAAGGAAATGCTTAAAATCAAGTCACGGGGATATAAAAAGTAAGATAATACAAAAAGAACAATTTTTTTATTTTTTGTTTCTCTGTCTTTTGCCTGTTTGTGTGTGTGTACGGGATAATCTCCGAAATGGCTGGACGGCTTCAATGAAATTTTGCATGGTAATTGATTCCTTATATCCCTAGTCAAGATCTTAGATACTTTTTATTCCGGAAAATGAAAGGGTTCCTGTGAGATAGTTAAAAACAAAAACCATGTAACCGCAGACGAAGTCTCGGGCAACAGCTAGTTTATACTATATTTCATTTATATATGTAAAATATTCAAAGTACGTACGATATTATGAGCCTGGCTGGCTGCCGAACTCTATAGTAGAGTGGTTCGTGCGCTGTTTTGTAGTGTCATCTCTGAGGTTGCGGGTTTGAATTTCGGTTGGGGCAGAAGATAGTGTGATTGATATGGACACAATAATTATTTCATACATCGGTAAGTAAATACAAGAAAAGAGGTTGCAGTATATAAGGTCTTTCTTGCACAAATGCGTCTTAAAATAAGAGGATGATTTATTTTAATGTTTTTGCGATAATTTAGTTGTAACAATGTTATCAGACAGTATCAGACATACTCAACCTAAAGGTCTTTATGAAGGAAACAGGAAACATGAAAGCAATGAAGTGAGTGATTGCTAATTATGACGAATGGTATGCGAATAGTGAAGGTCTAAATATCCAATTTAAGTAATTCATTAAAATTAAATGTTAACATTTTATGTTTTTACACATTAGTCGCTGATTCTCATCAAACTATTGTGCTTAAGTGGTAATTACATTAGACATCAATTATAAATTTTATTGCATTAAATGATCACTTATTAAAGGCCGTTTACACACTGTAATTATTAGGAGTGATGCGAACGAGATATTTATTATTTCACTACTTACATAATAAATTATAATAAATAAAACTTTGTTATTTCTTATTTATAAATTTTGATTAAACAAAAAATAAAATAATCTTCATAATATAAATTTTAAATCTACATACAACATATATTCATGACTTTTAACCCTTCCATTGCCATAGTTCACACTTCACCAAGCAGTGACTGCAAACAGCGTGACAGGTGGTTAAATCTATTTGTATTTATACAATTTTCTTTGATTTTGATTTAATATTTCATTTATTTTATCTTCCGTTATAAAGGTCTCCTCCATTTTTGCCTATTTTTTCCTATCTTTTGCTTTAGTTTGCCAATCGGCGCCTGTTATATGATTTATTTCGTCGACCCATTTGCGATGCATAGGCCAATTTTAATGCCGCTTATTTATATTGGACTGTAGTTCCAGCAAAATTGTTTGGGGATGGATTCCGTTTTGGTTTGAAGAGTAGCGAGCCACCATCTTTCTCGTGGGCGTTCTCCTTCGCGATCTAACTTGTAGGTAGAGAAAATCCGATGTCCTGAGGGTACTTCCACAGGTTTCGGAACGTTTGGTGGAACTGTATTGAGTTTTTTATTGGAAAAAAGCCTGACTGCACACCTAATGGTACGTTGCTTCAAGCAACGCGTTGCGTTGCTTATCTTTCAAGCTAAAAATCGTAATGTAATGTCGTGTCGTAATGTCGTGTCCGTTTTTGTACCTCTTTAGTGCCAATTATGAACGTTTACATCAAAAGCTCATAATAACATCGTAAAATAAATCGAACAAAAGTTCGTAAGGCTTGTCGATTGCAGCAATTTGGTAGCATGATGGGCATCTTTGGCCATTCCATTGTATCTGTTCCATTGGCTGTTTGCCAATAGTAAAACTTGAAAGTTTAAGGTCACACAATGTTTTGGATTCGCCGCCTCTTGTATGTTAACACAAAACAACTCTCACACGATGCGTATGTGTATTTGGTCCTATGAAATTGGTGTTTTGTATGGAGATTTTGGGGATGTCTGCATTTTACATACTAACATTTTATCAGTTTTCTTCACAACGACAAATCCAGAGATAATAATATTTGGCATGTATCATTAGACTAGCTTTAGCAATATGTGTGTGAACACGCTTGATAATTATTCATCGTTTTTATGTTAATGCAAATTAAATGATGTATTCGGGAGGCAGTTAAAAATAATTGTTTTTGTGTCTAATTTTAACACAATTAAACTTACAAAAAATTATCAAATTAAATAATACGAGCTCAAATATATGGTCTATTTTTAGAAGAGGCAATTATTTTATAATAATGTTCTGAAACTTAATAGTTACGGACAATTTGCTAAGACAGAATAAAAACACCAATTTCATAGGTAAGGACCCAATATAATCTAGTTATTAAGTAACTGAGTAGCTATGTGACGGGTTCTAATCATTTGGTAAAATTTGAATAACTAGCAATCAAAAAAGGAACAAAAGGGGTTTTTACATACTGACATTTTTTGTGTAGATTTGGGTTTTATTAATAAAAGATATTTCAATGTGGTGAACTTAATTTGAGATTTTTTTTCTATATATTCATGGGACTCTTACAAAAGGAAACTTTATGACAGTCCCATTGTGACCGTAGTAACAATTTCAGTTTTGTTCATTTTTGTTCATGTTGTGTCCTGGCACTTTAATGTTTACATTTGTATTACCTACATGATTTTATGGCCTAATTTTTGACAAGCTGTTTCCTACGACTTCGTCCGCGGTTACTATGGTTTTTTAAGTATGCCACGGGAACCCTTTAATTTTCCGAAATAATATTTTAATATATTCCGTATCACCATAAAAAAAATTCAAATTGAAATCGGTCCGGAGATTTCGGAGACAAACAGACAGAGAAACAAAAAATTTATATATATTCCGTATCACCATAAAAAAAATTCAAATTGAAATCGGTCCGGAGATTTCGGAGACAAACAGACAGAGAAACAAAAAATTTAAAAGATCAAATACTTTTTTGGTATTTTCCCTCTTTTGACATCCCCCTGACTTGTTTTTAAAAATTTTTTTATATGTACAGACATTCGACTTCTGCAGTTTTATTATATGTGTAGATTAGAGTTCTTCTTTTGTTCTGAATCAGCTCAATATATTTTCAAAATAATTTCGTAAAGATAATATTTTCATGATTTTTATTCTTTTCTTTCATACCACTAGTGTTTTTTAATCGATCCACAATATAATATAATTATATTATAATATAATTTATTTTAATGATATTTTTTTCATGAGAATTTTGATATATTTTTTTTACAATAGCTACAAAATATCAGAATTTATTTTGAACTGTCTGTTGATCTGGTGGATAATACTACCGATCTTGGCTATTTGCAACACCAGGCATACAACAATTGACTTTGAAAAGAGGAGTAGGCTCATTAATCTATTTAGTCATTGTGGGTTCAAATCTAAAATGTTTGCAACAAAAGCTTTTGCATATTTAAAAAGAGCATTCATGTAGTTATTGTATAAATCTAGCACAGATTAGTGTCAATACTCTTCGTGCAAGGTTGCGACATAGATTTTGTAATCCCAAAGCCTATTTGTATCGCATTCAATGACTGGCTAATTGTATGTACCACAGATATACATTTACATATATAACGCAAGTATAACGATTTGTATTGAAACCAAGCTTAGAAAAAGAAGGATATAGAAGTGACATGCTTATGTCAATGTCAAGAGCGATCAAGCTAGTTAAACAATGTTTTCCTAAGTGCGGTAGAGATAGGTATACTATTTTCTGTCCTTATTAGAGTTCGTGTTTTTATTTGTCTGTATATATATATGTATGTATATTCTATATCTTCCTTTTTCTAAGAAACCAAGCGTGTCAACATTAACGTCTACTGTGACGTTACAGCGATAATTTTGAGACAGATGATCCAGGCTGATGCCTCTCCGCCAATTATCACAACAACGAGGTATTTTTTTAGGTTTTGCAGCCATTCGGACGCACGCAGGCCTGTTAGCAGCGGCTAACCTCGACGTTTGGTCGGGGTTTTCGAAGACGCACAATACATGCAATTGTGGTCCGTACAGTTAAGCTCTCGTGTTTGTTTCTTATATGCTGCATAGCCTTAAATATATATGTTCATTTAATATTCATTTTATAATGATGAAATGACTAAATTTCAATTGTTCTTTTCGCGGATATCGTCATTAAATCGAGCAAGTAAGTATTTCGGGTCAGCAAAATTAAGAATGTTAGAATTACCACAACAGCCGAGTGGTTTCAAGTAGAGCTATTTCGGAGAGAGTTTCGGGTTTGAGTCCCGGTTGGGACGAACGATAATGTTTACAACTATTCTTTTATACTGTTTATGGGATTTTCGTTTCGTTTCCAAGTGTTATTTAATAAAATCACTCCGGTGAAGTTTTTGAAATGAGTTTATTGCCTCTTTTATGCTATGTTATAGCATTACGTAGAATAATTAATTTTATTAGACTTTCAAATGTATGTAATTTCTCCGGTAATACTCTTTTTGGTGAAAGTTTAGGTCGCGGTCACGGTGGTGTGACCGGCTGACCATGGAAAGTGGTTCGTTGGTCATCGCGGGATCATCTGGTATTAGACTCCAAACATCGTAGTTGACAAGTATTTTAATAATAGTTTATTGATGCCCTTTGTTGATGAATATCGTGTGGAGTGAGCGTTTAATATCTCTTAAATAAATAATCCTAATCAATTCATTTAAAATTATTTCATATATAAATTGAAAGTATCTCAGACATGTCAAATTACATATTCACAATTGAAATATAATATTGGGTCCTTACCTATGAAATTAGTGTTTTTTTCTCTCTTAGTATTTTGTCTGTAACTATTAAGATTCAGAGTATTCCTAAAAAATAATTACCTCGTCTAAAAATAGACTATATTTTTGAGCTCTTTTGATTTGTTTTGATAATTTGTTGTAAGTTTAATTTGTTAAAATTGGACACGGAGACAACTCTTTTTAAGTGCCTCCCGAATACATCATTTTATTTGCATTCACTTAAAAACGATAAATAATTTTTATGAAGTGTGATATTACACATATTACTAAAGCTTGTCTAATGATAGATGCCAAGATCTTTGAATTTGTCGTTGTGAAGAAAAATGAAAAAATTTTAGTATGGAAAATGCAGAATTCCCCAAAATCTCCATACAAAGCACCAATTTCATAGGTAAGGACCTAATATAACTGATAAGCAATGCGTAGTTATAATATATAGGTATTGTATTTACTAATAGAGGACAATTTTTTGTGTAAAATTTTTACCAATGAAATATCAAATTTTCCGGTAAAAATAACCATATTTCCTACTTAATATAGCGGATGGATTCCGCTGAATCAGCATATGAGGAGTTCGGTGACGTAGTGGTGAGTACGCTTTCGCTTTCGATATCGAAAATAAAGCTATCTGCGTATTGGTCAGGCCTTGGATGGATGGCCAAAACTTTGTCGAAATCCTCAGTGCTTCGGAATTAGGGATGTTACCAAGGTGAGTTTTCGGAACCGGAGACGGAACAGAAGTTTTTCAAATTAATTTATCGGATTCGGAATCGGAGTCTTGAGTCAGAACCAAAGCCGTAAAGAGACGTTGTAAGGCAAAAAAAATCGCAATAAAATAACGATAAAATTAACACAATATAAACATCTGAAAGCGAAGATGTGTTTATGAAGGAATTACATATACAAATCTTTTATTGCAGCCCGAGTGTAGTTATAAATAATACTTAATACCCCGGCAACGAGTCAAGTGCGAGCAATTTTGTATTACATTGTGAACTTATTACATGATTTCGAACGAACCTTCGATTGCGAAGAAGTCGATGTAGTTACCGTTTGCTACAAAATTAAATATCTATACCTTAATCGTTACTCAAAATTAGTTAAGAGATTATTTATTGATTGTTTTATAAAATGAATATTATATATAGTCTAACCATTTCGATCTGAGACAAAAGGTAAACAACATATAAAAAGGGTTCTTTCAGATGTCTTTACTGTATTGCCGTAAAGTTTTGTAAAAAACATACGACTATTTAATATTTTATTATTACAAACTTTTTAAATTAAGACATTTAAATAATTACTTGTCACTTTCAATAATTTTCGGTATTTTTACATCAATGTTATATATTTTTATGTAGGGCTTAGATTAGATTTCTAAATAAATACTTGCTACTAAAAAAGACTCAAAACGAATGGTATTCTCAAACTTTTATGCATTTAAAATACTTCCAAATGAAGATAAAAAATTATGAATTACCTCATTGTTTTGTTTCCATTCATATTTGGTATCATTTGGATGATAGCAATATTGCTTGTGTTTAAATATTGTTAACGTAATACACCGAAAAACATAACTTCAGTTTACAAATGAATAATGTTTATATTCAATGACGATATTAGTATAATAATTATAAGTATAGCAATACCTTTTCCTAGTTTTATTATAAAAAAAATTAGCCCATATGTTTTTTGTCCCAGAATTTGATAAAAAGTTTGAGAACCACAAATTCTTTGTTTACCTTTTGTCTCAGATCAAAATGGATAGATAATAGTAATGTTTTTAAATACTTGCGATGTATTTGAAAATAAGTAATTAACTGGCCCGCAAATTATGTTAATTAGGTAGACTTCAGACCTTTTAAAAAACTTTTATTTCAATTAAAATTACAATTATAATATTAATTTAATGCGTGGAGACAACCAAACAACCAAAGACAACCAAACCAAACCAAAACAAAAAACAACCAAACCAAACCAAATCAAACCAAATCAACACAACCAAATCTACCAAATCTGAAGTAACCAACCAAAGACAACCAAAGACAACCAAATCTGAAGTGAAGTGCATCGCTGCGGTGATGCACCTGGTCTCATGATGCGTGGTCAGCAGTTTCGTTGTAACGTAGGGCTGTCGTATTTGACAAATCGCTGGGCGAATGAAAGCCGGAAGCGGCCATGTTGACTTTGTTGGAAGAAGTGAACCGGGACGATCGGCTGTCAATACTTTTCGGATTGAAAACATTGGAAGTACAGAATGTGTTGTAAATATTGGGAATGGATGTTCTAAATTGAAATACAAGCAATGAGTTACAAATGATAAGTTTCACTTCACGCTTCCGATACTATTCAATGGCGACTGATGTGATTGAGATCTGACGAATGGAACTACATGGTAAAGTAGAGGAGATTTAACACAAGAATTGTAAGCGCTCGTTCTGACTTCTGACCGCGATCGCGCACTTTCGTTATAATATCCAATCCAATTTTATAACCGTTTCTACCCACCCGCATTAGACCAACGTGGTGGTGTTATGGCCCATACTTCTCATGTGTTTCTCCCTGAGGAAGGCCTGTGCCCAGCTGTGCGACATCATAGTGCCTGATTTTATATTTTAAAAACATAATACTCAAGTTATAGCGTTGATTGCGATGAGTAGAGAATTCTCAAGAATGCACATAAGTACTAGATCAACGTGAAATTGTAGAAAGTGGTATGATTCGATAGATTTACATTGATTTAAAATGCAATCATATTTAATTATGAGATATAATATGTTGTAATACTGTATAGGTAATGAAAAGTAAAATTTCTTAGAATTTCTTTATTGTAGGTATATATTTATAAAACTTAACGGCACACTGGAACAATTTATAAAAATTTACCTTTATAAACAAACAAATCACTGAACATAAAAACTTAAAAATTATTATAGAAGGTAGGGCTAGTTACAATAGTGCCTTAACAAAATTATTTACGTTGATTGGAAATTTAGGTATGAGACTTTACAAATTCACTTAGGCGTAGTTATAAACATTTAAATAGAGTATTAAAGGTAGACACAACAGAGAAAAACACTTAGCATGAAATCAATACGTGTATTCACAAAGCACATACCTAAGTCACCAAGACAATGTAAAAAACAAAATAAAATATAAAAATACAAAATTATAAAAAAGGAATAACAGCCAGTCCGCAACATAGAGTTTAAATTATTTAGCAATGAAAATTGGAGACCAAAAACATGAAAAAAAGGCAGATGGTTAGTTTAAAAATAGAAACAAAGAGAAAATGGCCAGAGAAGAGCGCATTAACAGCAAAGAGTCGCTAATACTGATACGAGTATAGCGCCTCGTTACAACGTATTGTCCATAGGGTCTGCGACCTCTGTCAGAGATCGGTCCGAGTGAGCATCCGATAATCGGCAGTTAGTATGCTGTCTCGGTCAACTGCCGGCTTATTATTGACGTTTATCGCGTGGTCACCCCATGAGGTGTGAGAGAAATTTTAATTTCAAACTGTATAGTCATATTATAGGCGATAACAGCCTCTATAAAATCCCTTTGAATACAAAGAGTACACCTGTGGAAAAAGTGAGTCCGATGTTGGTATTATAAATCGTAACCTTAAATTCGACTGGTATCATAGTACCTACATATTTAAAACTAAGGCCCGATTTTTCAATCCTCAGATATAACTGTCAGTCAAATGTTAGCTCTGTTACTTTTCTTTTCAGGACTTTAGAAAGTGACAGTGATAGTTTTTAATGGCGGATAATTTTATCTGAGGTTTGAAAAATCGGGCCTAAATGTTTTATTATTTAACTAGCTGTAGCCCGCGACTTCGTACGTGGTTTTTAATTATCGCACGGGAACCCTTTAATTTTCCGTTATAAAAAGTATCTAAGATGTTGTCCAGGGATATAATTCATTCATTGAAATCGGGCCGGCAATTTCGGAGATAAGCCCGTACAAACAGATAGAGAAACAACAAAAAAACCTTTTTTCGGTATTATCCCCCCTTTTTACATCCCCCTGACTTGGTTTTAAGCATTTTTTTCTATGTACGGACATTAGACCTGTACAGTTTTATTATATGCATACATTATGTTTAGTTTGTTATGAATATTTTTTGCATGCATGCGAGCAGGCAATAGGTACATAAGGATTATAAATTAATAAATAAATATCCTCAGACATTCACACCTATCAACTCTTACTAGACACTAGATTACGGAGAAATATATTTAATAGATAAATACATATCATTATTATTCTGAATATATATATAATATAATCGTTTGTTTTGGTTTGCAAAAATTAATCATTTAATATAAATAGTGTGTTTATTGTAATTAAGCAGTGTTAAATGATGAAAGAATAATATTGCCAATCATTCGTTCATTCTCACGCTTCACCCAATTCAAATCACTTCCAAGTTGTTATCGATTCTGCTGTGCTAGGAGTCAGTCGTATAAGCTTCCTAGTGAAAGTATTGAGAATATACTTTTTGTCGTCATAATTGCGTATTTTAATTTAGCCCCTCTGACCTATAAAAACCTACAATAATACATATATAATGAACATTCAAGACTGGAGAACAAATGTCTGAAAATTCATCACCCAAACACTTGTCTCCTCTGGGGATCGAACCCAGGATCTTTTGAGATAGCGACGCCTTGCGACCGGTGGCGTATGGACCACTCGACCACGAAGTCAAAACAGTTTTATTATATGAATGTATGAGGATTATGGACCGTAATACCACCATGCTGGCCCAATGCGGGTTGGTGGGTAGAAACCGTTGTACTCGGTATAGCAACCGTCTCATTATTAAACTCCTGGTACAGTGCCAGTCGCCAACACTCATCATACTTTCAATAATGTCTGCAACTCATACACGACTGTTAATTGAAAGTGTTTTTGAACTGACCCTTCCTTACGTCCTCGATTTTATAAAGATTTGAGAAGGTCGTCAACAATTTCTACAGGTCTACATATATTCTATATTACAACAAATTGTTAGTAAAATGCTTTTTAGGGAGTCAGGGCGAGGTGATTTTGTCACCTTAAAAGCATTATAACATCCACGTAAAATCATTAATGTCGTCGCTATTAGAGTCAGTTATTAAATATAGTATTTAGACTAAAATCGCCTTCGGATTCATGTGTATAAAACAATCGTGAACTTAATGTTGGTTTAAAGTATAAAAACAACAACATACAAACAAACATATAACCACGCCTTTATCCCCAAAACGTCGAGTGTACTTAGGTATAAAGTTATAAACCATAAAAACAAAAGAAAACCAGTATAAACAGGTTTATTACATAGACTACGTACAAACTTTCTTTACTCTATATTACATAGGCAAGAGACATCGTTAGCGCGATGTAAGAGCGTGCAGCGCCATCTCTTGGCGTCACACGGAACAAATTTTTATTAAGAGGGAACAAAGTAGTTATACATTATGTGTTAATACCCACATTTCACCCCCACGGACTGTCCCCATGTAACAGGGAGCTCGGAGCTCGGTGGCGCAGTGGTTAGTACGCTTTGGCTCTCGATATCGAAAATAAAGCTACCTTCGCCATGGTCAGGCCGTAGATGGGTGACCAAGTCTTTGTGATCTTGAACTCCTCCGTGCTTCAGAAGGCACGTGAACACACTACCCACCAACCAATTGGGCCAGCGTGGTGGTGTTACGGCCCATCTCATGTGTTTGTTTCCAGAGGAAAATTAATGTGCCTAGAAGTGGGGCGTATATAGGCTGAGAATGATCAAACAGAGACAAATGTGGGGGAAGTTGGGGTGGGGGGTGTTTATAAACACAATATGTGTACAAAAAACGAATATAATTAATTTGCATACTGGAACGTGACACTCATGGCCGTTCATTTAGCAATATCGTGCGAATTGGATTTGTTGTTGTTGTTTCAATTTGGTGCTAAATAATAGTTGTTTTTGCACTTTATGCAATTATATGGAATTCTACAGACTTTAGAGTAAGGTCTCAGGTTCAAGTATTATATATCTACAGAGGTAGAGGTCAAATGTCTGTACATAGAAAAACAAATGTTCTAAATCTAAATCTAAGGGGGATATAAAAAATTATAAAAAAAATATTAATTTTTTATTAATATTTTTTTGTCTGTCTGTTTGTACTTGTACGGGCTAATCGTCGAAATGGAAGAACCAATTTCAATTAAATGTTGCATGGTGATACCTTATATCCCTAGTCAACATGTTGGATAACATGTAGATGGGATAGTTAAAAAACCAGTAACCGCGGACGAAGTCAGCAGCTAGTTTCTAATAAACTTGATTAACACTAACAGTAAAATTATTTGAACTAAAAACTATAAATCTAAAATTAGACATAGTAAAAATATCGATTAATATTACAAGCGTCCTGTCCTGGTCCCAAAGCTTGCCACTTTTTAATCTTCACACTCTCCATATTGTTTATTAGGTAATATCTGTGTATGATACAAAGTAGGTATAATGCATATATTGGGTCCTTACCTAATGAAATTGGTGTTTTTTTTCTCTCTTAGTATTTTGTCTGTAACTATTAAGATTCAGAGTATTCCTAAATAATAATTACCTCGTCTAAAAATAGACTATATTTTTGAGCTCTTTTGATTTGTTTTGATAATTTGTTGTAAGTTTAATTGTGTTAAAATTGGACACGGAGACAACTCTTTTTAAGTGCCTCCCGAATACATCATTTTATTTGCATTCACTTAAAAACGATAAATATTTTTTATGAAGTGTGATATTACACATATTACTAAAGCTTGTCTAATGATAGATGCCAAATATTATTATCTTTGGATTTGTCGTTGTGAAGAAAACTGAAAAAATGTTAGTATGGAAAATGCAGAATTCCCCAAAATCTCCATACAAAACACCAATTTCATAGGTAAGGACCTAATATTAATTAGAGATATAATAGAACTCCTATATTTTTAATTCAAGCATCACTTACGATCACGATGGCGATACGTCAAATGGATCATGCTAAGGGTACAGAATCAGATGACCCCACGATTAACTTACACAGCGCATGGTGCCACCTGCATTAAAAGTAGTTTATTTATTTATTAATGTTTTCTTACCTTTTTATGTAGAATGTATCCATGACTCGAGAACAAATTTTTCTAGGTTTTAAAACCCAACCTGCATTTTGTTATCTATAAGAAACCTTGTACTTTATTGTAATTTTAGAAAATAATTTGAGTAAGAAAGAGTGGTCTACCTGACACATACACAATAAGGTCCGGCGCACATTATCGGCATCGGGAAGGAAAGGAATCCTTCGGAATCCCTACATGCAAGCGCACACTGTCGGCAACTATGCCTTGGCATGCTGCAACGACCGGATGCCGAAGCGTCCATAAGCATGCCGCACCGCCCAAATTACCCTCGAGCATTGCCTTCGCGCGGCGGGCGGCAGCGTACTGAAGGATGCCGAAGTATCCCGAAGCATCCTCAAGGCTGCCGATGCAAGAGCTTCAAGCATACCGAAGCGGCAATTTTGTTACTACGACCATATATCATTGAAATTTCTACTTTATTGCCATGAAGTTAATGTATAATGCTATTTATCAACTTAAATCCTCAGCCATTGCGATGCCCATAATATGCGCTGGGCCTTAGTGTATGCTATATACATACGTAATCATTATCACGTCTCTATCCCCGAAGGGGAGGCAGAGGTGTTAGATACCCACATTTCACCTGATGTGTTTTCACTTCTATACTATTCAGGTTGTCCTAAACAATAGTAATCTATGTGGTAAATTAATTAATAGTTTTAATTCTGCTTATTGATTATGCTCTCACAAATTATATTTTATGAGGGCAAGTAGCTTCGCTCTTAACGCCTTAAAATAGAGTCTAAAGTCGAATGATTTAGTCGCCTTCGTGAATTGCAATATCTATAACTTAAGCTACTTATTCTAATGAATCTGAGAGCTCAGAAATAGTGATACCTTGAACAACCGGTCAAGAAAACCTCAAATGTTATTTTTATTATGTTGCATAGGATGTAAACAAAGAGATTTATGTAAGAAGGTCACACGAAAGAACCTAGTTGTAATAAGGAAATGCAACATTCCTATACCTCATTATATTTGTTTATATTATAGTTTATATCACTCGTGGCATAACGATGTTCTTTTTATGGTAACTTGCTAGTTCCTTTAAGGATATTTTTAAATTAGAGGTGTTAATTAATAGCATATAAGGAACAAATGAATACCCAAGAAAAACGTACACAATCATTTCTTTTGACCTTTGGTACTCGCTTGGAAATTTTCGTAATTATCCATTACACCGAAGCATACCATGACAGTGCTGGGACCGTCGTCGTCCTAAGCCTATATACGTCCCACTGTTGCTCAGGCCTTCGTCATGGAGAAACACATGAGGAGTATAGGCCACTTAACAACACCACGCTGGCCTAATGGCCGCACGGAGGTTACAGATTACAAAGTTTTGATCACCCATCCTCGGCCTGACCATGGCGAAGGTAGCTTTATTTTCGATATCGAAAGCAACCACAACATCAGCGAGCTCCTTAGCTCTGTGCTGGGACCGTTTCAGATAAAAATATTCTTTGCCTAGAAAATGGAAATCAATGTATGGGAATGGTCTACTGGGCATCCCTCCCGACAAGTAGACCATTCCCATACATTCCTGTACAAGATTATTTTACGTGTCTAAAACGGTCCTGGTACGGTATAGTGAATATAGCTCGATATATCTGTTGACAGGTAACATATTCCCGAGCCCTTGCAGCTGGAGTATTCTTTGAAGTAAAATGTTCAGCGTCTCGCTTTGAATCGCCGTAATAAAAGTGACAGGTACCAGGTATTCCATGATTCATTGTTACCCGACAATGGTCACGCTGTGGTTTTAGATAATAAACAGTTTTGTTGTAACTAAACTTATTCTCAAAAGAAAAATGAAGAACAACCTGGTTGTTACCCCGTGAAATTTTAGTAATTCATCAATGGAAAGAAGTGCAGGGAAAAACCTGAGTGAAAAAACAAGAGGGCAGCGCAAAGAATCGAAGTAGGATTCTCGCTCGCAGGAAATGCGATGAGTAATCGAGTTAATAGATCGATTACCGAAGCCGTCGCTCCGTTACGAGATGATTTGGACAAAGCTCTATCCAGGCATGTTTATGCGGACATGGATAGTGCCTATGCTTTATTGAAAAACTTCTATGACCATAGACAATATTACATAACATACCTACATTCATCACGCATTTATCCCCGAAGAAGTAGGCGGAGGTGTCAAACACCCACACGACTCACATCCATACTAATATTTTAAATGCGAAAGTAACTCTGTCTGCTTATCTTTCACGTCAACATTACTGAACCAATTTAAACGAAATTTGGTACATATTCTAGAGCCTGAGAAAGGACAAAGGTATGCCTATATATATATATATATATATATATATATATATATATATATATATATATATATATAGGCATACCTTTATATATATATATATATATATATATATATATATATATATATATATATATATATATATATATATAGTATATGCCTAACATAAGTAACTACGGACATTATCATGTTCAATATAGTTTCTTATTAACATTCAACATAACGCTTAATAATAGAAAGGGTTGCTCTATTCGTGGAATTGGTTGATAAAGATCACGATGAAAAAAATTGCAAGCAATTATTTAGCAGAGTACGTTGACAGCGGGACAACGAATAACTATCTGACTGATAGTTATTTTTGCTTTTTGTGGAATACTTATTTAGTTCTCCTCAAATTTCCAAACGCCATTATGTACCATTTAAACAATTAATATTAGGTCCTTACCTATGAAATTGGTGTTTTGTATGGAGATTTTGGGGAATTCTGCATTTTCCATACTAACATTTTATCAGTTTTCTTCACAACGACAAATCCAGAGATAATAATGTTTGGCATGTATCATTAGACAAGCTTTAGTAATATGTGTAATATCACACTTCACATAAAATTATTTATCGTTATTTATAGTTTTTAAGTGAATGCAAATAAAATGATGTATTCGTGAGGCATTTAAAAAGAGTTGTCTTCGTCTCTAATTTTAACACAATTTAACTTACAACAAATTATCAAAACAAATCAAAAGAGCTCAAAAATATAGTCTATTTTTAAACGAGGTTAATATTTTTTTGGAATACTCTGAATCTTAATAGTTACAGACAAAATACTAAGAGAGAAAAAAACACCAATTTCATAGGTAAGGACCCTATATTAAATAAATGATATAAATAAACATCATCAGACATTCACACCTATCAGCTAGCCCTATTTTAAGCAAATAATGCTGCTTGTGTTACAGATACTAGATGACGGATAAATGTATTTAATAGATAAATAAATATAAATATTTAGAAAATATTCAATACATATACATATAAACATCTAAGACTGGAGAACAAATGCCTGAATTCATCACACATTTGCCCCCACCGGGGATCGAATCCAGACCCTCTCGAGATGGCGACGCCTTGAGACCGGCGTATAGACCACTCGACCACGGAGGTCGTCAAATTGATGTTTTTTTTCGGTTGAATGGTTGAACATGAATGTTGAAGCTAGTACTATTAGGTTGGGGAAAAAGTCTTTTCGCATTATAGTATGTATAAACTTGTAATGAAATCTCTTTGGCTATACTATTTGTATCTGGCTGGTTTTGGTATCATTGAAAGTTTAAATTTTAAAGAACATAATTCCAAATTCAAATTAGGAAAATGTGTGATTTTCATTTGTTTTTCGTACCGTCAAGATGAGTGAATCTAATGAAGAAATTCGATATATTTTAAAATTTTACTACAAAAAAGGTAAAAATGCAACGCAAGCCGCGAAAAAAATTTGCGATGTTTATGGACCTAGTGCAGTGTCTGTGAGAGTAGCACAAATTTGGTTTAAGTGTTTTTAATCCGGAAATTTTGATGTCAAAGATGCACGTCGCTCTGGTCGCCCTATTACAGATAAAATGGATGCCATTTTTGAAAAAGTGGAGCAAGATCGGCATGTCAGTAGTTACGACGTAGCTGAAGAACTGGGAATTGACCACAAAACAGTTTTGGCGCATTTGAAAAAAACTGGGTACACAAAAAAGCTCGATATTTGGGTACCTCACGAGCTCACTGAAAGAAACCTAATGAACCGTGTACTCATTTGTGATTCTTTATTACGACGTAATGAAACCGAACCATTTTTAAAGAAGCTGATATCTGGTGATGAAAAGTGGATCACGTACGACAAGAACGTGCGAAAAAGGTCGTGGTCAAAGGCCGGTCAGGCTTCACAGACTGTGGCGAAACCCGGGTTAACTCGCAACAAGGTGATGCTGTGTGTGTGGTGGGATTGGAAGGGCATTATTCATTATGAGCTGTTACCATCAGGCAGGACCATCGATTCTGAACTCTACTGCGAACAACTGATGAGATTAAAGCAAGAAGTTGAGAGAAAGCGGCCGGAATTAATCAACAGAAGGAGTGTGGTTTTTCATCATGATAACGCTAGACCTCACACATCTTTAGCCACTCAGCAAAAATTAATAGAGTTTGGCTGGGAGGTGTTAATGCATCCGCCGTATAGTCCAGACCTTGCACCTTCAGATTTCCACCTGTTTCGGTCTCTTCAGAATTCTTTAGGCAGTGTCAGGGTAACATCACGAGAGGACTGCCAAAACCACTTGTCACGGTATTTTGACCAGAAGTCCCAAAATTTCTATAGCAATGGGATCATGTCCCTACCTACAAGATGGCAAAAAGTTATCGAACAAAATGGTACCTACATACTTTAGTTAAATGTAAATAAACTATATTAAAAAAATTTTTGAATTTTCTTAAAAAATGCGAAGAAACTTTTTCCCCAACCTATTATCTTAGGTTTTAAGTTGATTGTTTTATTAACTCGTTTTTTTATAATTAAAATAAGGAGGCAAATACCCGCCAACAACTTTGTTCCCAATAAGTATACAATAACAATTTTTAAGGTGATAGGTGAGTGAATAGGAATTATTTGAGTCTGTCAGCTCTAAATTAGGTTTTAGGGTTTCCTATATCAAGATATAGTTTTAAAAGAATAAGAAATTTTAAAGAGAACTTCATTGGTCAAGATTTTTTTACACGTGACTGAAGATCGGTAAAAGAAAACTACCTTCAAACCGACGCCGATGTTTTTAAGCCCGCACTAACCAATAAAGAGAAAAATCTAAATCTCTTTTGGTTTTTGTTGTTTTCACAATGACCCCACAAGTATTTTAAAATATTGTATTATTAAAATTTTGTTATAAGTACGTTAAATTCACACAGATTAACTTAAGATGAGATGTGCTTTAAAAGTATAAAATAGGTGAAATACCCCATCCCTCCCTCCCTTTCCAGTTAATAAAAATAAAGCTTTAGCAGTTTCTCACATATTTTTTTACTTAGTAGGTATGTTTAACATATTTACCTGAATCACACAACATGGATGGCACATAAAACACTATCAGACCCGCATATAGTCTTCGTAAACTGTTCAGTTTCCGACGTTTTCTGATAACAAACAACATTTCACTATAACAAGACATGATTGCAAAATAAAAAGTTAAATCAGTTTTCTCTGCCCGATAACGATTATTTCTTTTATAAAATTTACATTATAGTTTGTATTTTTTAATTAAGATCTGAAATGAAATAAACTTTTTAAAGATGGCGCCTAAAAAGCGCGGGAAGACGCCCGCGGAGCGCGCGCGCCGTTCGGACAATGATCCGACATTTTTTTCCCGCGAAGACAAATGCCTCTGCGCTTCGGAGCCACGCAGCCTTCAGAGAGAGTTTAATTTAATTCAATGATCGTGAGCAATTTTATGCTCTGTATGCATTAATTTTGCGGAAATATGCGTCTGCGTTACAAATGTGTCGTAACCGGTTTCTTATGGCTATTATAAAGTGTGTTTAATGAAGGTTGTGTCCTCTACAATATTTTATTGTTTATCTATGTAAATTTTTTATACAAAGTATTTTTTTTATTCCAAATAATAAACATATCATCGTTATCAAGAGCTAATTAGCAGGTTTCGATATTAGGCAAAAGGAATAAAGCATCCTATATCCAGGACTGTTAACAAAACTCGTAAGAAGGCCTGTGCTCAGCAGTAGGACGTATTGGGCTGGTGACGAGGAATCTATTAAATTTTATGATGTAAACTATTGAACTAAATATTGCTTCTTAAAAACTATAGTGAAACTATAGTGAAACTATAGTAAACTTCTTAGAAACTATATTGACCGCCAACTACCTCGAGTTTATCTAAATAGATTTTGTCCAAATGCAAACATGATATTGATCATTAAGATTCTGAAAACGCCTGCGCATTTACAAAGCACACATTAAGCTTGAACCACTATGCTATAAATATTTGGTATCGGTAATTTATTCCTACAAGCTATAAGGCACGGGAAAAATGTTAATCCCCTCGAAAAAGTATCGAACATAAATTTTATTCAAATGTCGTATGTATTTAAGGCGATTCTACAGCTGAACGACGCTGCGTCGTGCGTTAATGCGTGTTCTAACATTGTATTGTAATTATATGATTGGCTATTAAAAAAAAGTAGCTCATGAGTTTCTTGCCGGGTTCTTCTCATGAAAAGCCTTACTCTCGGAATCCGGCCGCTTGTGTCGATTACAATAACAATCAAAGCGCTGTGGTTGTACTTGATACAAGCGCTCGCGGTAATGAACATTAATATTATGATTAATTATTATTATTTAAATTGTAAAATAATTATTTAAAATGTAAAATGTTGACGATTTGAGTGCCAAGTTTGGCCTATGATATAAAGTTATTTTTGATTTGATTTGATATGAAAGTATATCGTTTTGTACAGAAAAAAACGCACAGTACCTACAAGACTGAAAACGCAACTACGCCCGTTCGTGCGGCAGACGCAAGGTACACAGTCGAGCGTGATTTCTGAACAGTTTGTATGACAAAATGACAAATAGGTAGAGCTATTTTATGTACTTGTCATATGATAGAATAGTATGGATATGAAACAATTAATTCTTACCGGGTTCTTTTGATGAAATGCCTTACTCTCGGAATCCAGTCGCTTGTATCGATTACAACCACAGTCAAAGCGCTGTCTTTTATGTCAATTTTATTATTAAAATTTACTTTAAGTATAATAAATATGACTATGTATGAATGTTGACGATTTTAAGTGCTGTTTAGCCTATGAAATAAAATTATTTTTGATTTTGATTGATTTTAATAATAATAATAATATCTTCAGACATTCACACCTATCAACTAGCCCCATTTTAAGCAACTAATGCTGCTTGTGTTACGGATACTAGATGACGGATAAATATATTTAATAGATAAATACATATAAATAACCTGAATATATAGAAATTATATAACCATCCAAGACTGGAGAACAAATGCCTGAAAATTCATCACCCAAACATTTGCCCCCACTGGGGATCGAACCCAGAACCTCTCGAGATGGCGACGCCTTGAGACCGGCATACAGATCACTCGACCACGGAGGTTGTCAATTTTAATAATATGTACTAATACAAGAATGAACAATTATTCAACATTTTCATTGTACAAGAACATTTATTTATTTATTTATTCTTTTGTGCATTATAAAAAAAAAAATGTACATGGCGGACTTAACGACTATTGTCGCTCTCTAACAGTCAACCATTGGGCAAAGCAGAAATCTGGTAGCGGCTTAACTTACATATAGATAGGGACATAAGTGATATAAAATCAGATTATAAAATTTTACATTCTCTATAATAATAACTATAATAATAACGTACATATTATATACACACTATATGAATACATAAATAATTAGATAATATTATATAAATAAATACATACATAATACGATGATGATTATAAAGAAACAGAAAAACTAGTATTATACATATTAAAAAAGTGTTCACGGACTTTCAATTTAAAACTGAGCTTAGACGTAGCCGTTCTAATATTAAAGGGTAGGGAGTTCCAAAGTTCGATCGCTTGTCCAGTGAAGGAATCAGTCAAGAAACCCGCATTTTGGGAAGGTACAGAGAGAGTAAGTAGCCTTGAGGAGCGCAGGTCTCGGGCACTGACATCAGTATGGAAGAGAAATTTGGACTTCAAATAGTCGGGAGATTTGGGATCGAACAAAATGGAAAAAAGAGCACAGAGTATTCTGACATTTCTCCGATATCTAATTGGGAGCCATTTAAGTCGAACTCGATAAGGAGATATGTGGTCGTATTTGCGAACCCCAAATATGAACCGTATGCCATTGTTAACAAGGCGGTCCAATTTGTTAAGCAGATCCTCGCGGATTCCACAATAGCAAACATCTGCGTAATCAATATGTGGCATGACAAGTGATTGTACCAAGAGGGTTTTGGTCGCGATAGGTAAAAAATTTTTCAACCGATAAAGAGATCTTAAGGTGTACGACACCTTGCGGCTAACTTCAGCGACATGTCCCTCCCAGCTCATACACCTATCAATAGTGAGACCCAAATTCTTTACCTGTTCGCAGTAAGGGATTACAGTACCATCAATCAGAATCGGAACAAGGTCTGAAACAGAAAGACTGCGAATACGCCTCTGACCACCGATAACTATGGCTTGACATTTACCAGGGTTAATGGACACACCGTACCGGCGAGACCATCCCGAGATATGATCCAAGTTTTTGTTGAGCAGTTTAATCGCCTCGTCTATAGAATCAGGTGTGGCCTGAGCATACAATTGTAGATCATCGGCATAAAGGTGGAAAGAACAATCGAGACCGGAGGTTAGAAAGTTTATGAACAAAGAGAAAAGTAACGGAGACAGAATACCACCTTGCGGTACACCAGTTACAAGATCGCACCATTCCGAGATATTTTTATTCACCCTGACCGCCTGTTTACGCCCGCGCAGGTATGAGTCGAACCATTGGGCCGCAGATGGAGATATACCGAGGTGCGTCAACAGGGCTAAGAGCAGGTCATGGTCGACAGTGTTGAAGGCATTTGAGAAATCTATCAGTACTAAAACCGTCAAACGCGACTTCCTCATGCCCAACCTCACATCCTCGGTAACCTTTAACAGAGCAGTAGCAGTGCTGTGCCCCGATCGAAAACCAGATTGGTATTGGGAGAGAAGACCGTTTTGGTTTATATATGTAACGAGTTGTTTATGTACTATACTTTCAATGATCTTCGAAAGAAACGGAAGGATCGATATTGGCCTAAAGTCTTTTAAGCTGCTCGGAGGATTCTTTTTTGGTAATGGGATCACATGAGCATTACGCCACAAAGTAGGAAAACATCCAGTAGAGAGAGAGTAGTTAATAATGTGCGTGATGACATGTGAAACATTATCCAGTAGGAGAAATATCATGTTCCTGGTAATACCGTCGTGGCCCATGGCATTTGATTTGACTTTTTTGATCATAGCTCGCACCTCCTCGTCCGTGGCTGGAGAGAAGTTAAAGGAAAGGCCGCTAAGACGAGGAAAGGACGAGATCTCTGAGAGGGTCCCGGACTTAGCAGAGGTGTCAAGTAAAGATTTGCAGCAAAAATGATGGTTTAAATCATTAGGAGAAAAGGGACTTTCATCATGTGAAGACTGAGATGTGATACCAAATGTCTTTAAAAATTTCCATATATCGGCTGGAGAAGAGTCAATGAGATTCGAATGAAAATAACGACGTTTAGCATTTCTCACAGACCGATTACACGTGTTTCTTCGAGTTTTGTAACTGAGCCAATTCTGTTCCGACCGGTTTCTTTTAAACTTTCTGAAGGCCTTATCGCGACTTGCCATAGCACTACGGACCTCATCAGACATCCAAGGGGCTGGAGGACGCCTTAAACGAACCTTATGCATTGGAGCATGCTTATCAAAAGCACGTAGCACGAAATCATTTAGCATGGTAAGTTTTTCATCCAAGGTAGATGAACACAGAAGGTCGCGCAAATCCGTCCACACTGAATCCCTCAGCAAGTCATCAATGTCAATCCTAGAAAAACTGCGCAACTGGATTTCAGTCGGTTTCCTTTTGGGGGACTTGATCTTATAACTTAAAAAAATCAAGTCATGCTTTGAGAAACCTGGTGCAAGATACTGACCATAAAACGTTACCAGATCAGTATTGGAGACATACATGTGGTCCAGCCAAGTATCTCTAGAATTTATGTTGGAATGTGTCGGATTCAGTGGAAGCAGTGAAAAATTAACAGAATTGATTATTGATTTTAGTCTAAGACTTCTCGAACTTACTATAGACATGTCGGTGTTAAAATCGCCCATCATTATGATGTGTTCATGCTGGATTGAAAGTGGTTCGAGAACAGCCTCAAGCCGAGAGAAATAGTCAACCGACGGTGGGCAGTACACAACTCCCACAACTGCCTTAATACCTTTCAGGTTGACCTCAACAAAAAGGTATTCAGCACATGCCGAGTATGGTATAACCTATACCCGAGTATGGTAGAACATATCATATATATTATTATTTGTATCTCAAAAATCGAAACATGATTGAAAAGAACGAACTATTTGTATTTAACTACAATAAAATCTTACATACATACATGCCTACAATCACGACTGTAATTTTCGAAAGGGTCGGCAAAGTCCTAAAAGCACTGTGTTCCTTAAGACCACATTTAGCCATACAAGAAAAGGGTCAAAAAAATCTTAAACAAAATTAAATCTTAAAAAAATTTTTTTATACTTATTGATAAAAAGCATTATAATAATCGAATCCCTTAGTATTAGTCGGAATCCCTAGGAATATCCATATTAACATCAATATTTGCGGTCAATGAACCTAAATAGCTACCTATTCGGATCAGTGGACATGAGTTGAGCCGTCAAAGCGTATACGCACTGTGATGCGATCGGCGCACCCGCAAGTACGCGCATAGGTGCGTTAGAACATGCATCACGCAGAAGGCTCCGTCGTCGTGCGGCTAGTGTGGGAATTGCCTAAATTTATTACTGTTGAGCCATGAAGGTAAACGAACTCATAAAGTTAAAAAATTACTGCCGAAGATTATGATTATGAGAGAAACTTGATTCTTTCATTTAGAATATAACTTATGTTGTTACCTTGTTACATAATCAGATACATTATTGGATGAGATTTTGAATAGTACTTAGATATAGCCAATAGAGAAGGAATTCGTTACGTCTTACAAAATTCGTAAATTTTGATCTTTGAACACAAAACTTAAAGAATATTATAAAAGGTAGGGCTACTTACATTAGTGCCATGGTCAAGTTATTTATGTTGTATTTTATTAGGTACTAATATATTTATAATTTTATTACATTAGTAATAATAATTTATTTAGATTATATATTGGCGTCGAGAAAAACCGCTCCAGACGCTGACTCTGATAGGAATGAAAATTGGAGACCAAAAACATTGAAAAGGAGTTTCTTAATTTAAAAACAGAAACAAAGAGAACATGGCCAGATAAAAGCGCAATAACCGCAAAGAGCCGCTAATACTGATATAGCGCCTCGTCACAACCCTTAACAAAAAAGGTGTTATTTATCAGATTATTTACAACTTATTTACAACAAAATACGAAATGATTATGGAACATTGATGTGTGAACTAACCGTTCGTTGGGTAACTATTAGTTTAAGAGTTTGCGGACGCATGTTTGTTCGAAATTACGAGAGCAATGTAAATATACTGGCGACCACAGCCTATTATAAACTATAAATAGTATTTAATTATTCATAATTATAATAAATTTGAAGTAATATTTTTTTAGATATATTTTGAAAAATAATAAAAAAGAGGATACTGTTATTGTTTCTCTATGATGTCCCTAAGCGAGGAAAACTCACCGAGTAAAACCATAAATGTTAATTTCAATTGAATAGTTCAATCAATTAAGTTATAACGACATAAAAACCAGTTAACATAAAAAAAATTAAAAAACAATCGGTAGATGTCTACAAACAATACAAACACCAATTTTTACGAGTGCCACATGTAAACACAACGCATAATCTAATGATAACTCGTGCCTCCACAGTGTTTAAGTTTTCACAATTACTAATTTAATTGAATGTGAAATATGTTCAATTAATTAGCAGCTAAGTACGCATAAAATTTAATACTCAATTTTCTTGGCTATAAAGTGTCCAAGTCACGTTCGTCACGTGATTTGAAGACATTCGACAGTACTGTGGTGGTATAAATACAAATGTAAGAAATAGTCATGATTAAAAAAGGTAGGTAAATATTTTTTTAAGATTGAATCGAAATTTTAAACCTTACCTACTTGGGCCTTGGACCTTATCGTCACTTACCATCAGGTGAGATGAAGGCTAATACGTTGCCTGTCGTATGTAAAAAGACCCTGGTAGCGTAGTGGTTCAAACGCTTTTGCTTTCGGTATTGAAAATCAAGCTACATTCGTCTTGGTCAGTCCTGGGATGGGTGACAAACTTTGTGATCTCGAGAGCTTCCTCTTCTTCTTCTCGAGTTCTCGTGTGATTTTCAGTATAGTAAGGACTGCGTAAGTGCTGCGTAGTATCATTATATTTAAAATATTTTACATAAGAATTGTTATTTCAGACTCAATGGCGCTATCTTCAATTCGTCTGTTCTTCATTCTTGTAATATTAACAATTGGGGGTAATTCCAAACCTACTGGAGAAGAAGCTACTACTGCACATGACGTTGCAGGCGACTCGTCTGCAGGGGAACCAACTACTGGTTCGAGTGCATCGTGTAAACCAAAGACAGGAAGTTTTTGTGTGGTCCCGTTATCATATTACTATCCAGTATATTACTCCGCTTACTATGTGCCTATGTATTCTATGTACATTTTCGGATAGACTAACATTTAGATTTAGATCTGAAATAGTCAAATTGTTGTCTAAATAATCAATTATAAATGTTACAGCATCGGAGCTGTGAGTCGAAGGCTGATTGAATCCACAACACACATTATTGTATTTGGCAATATGTTTATGTATATGTGTGTGTATATATGAATGTATATGTTTATATATGTATATGTATTGACATAACAATAATAAAAATTAACTAATTATTAATGCACTCTTTTGCACACTTGCACAAAGTAAATACCTACTCACAAACAGAAATCATACCATAAAGACATAGACAATTCACTGTTAGCTTTTTAAAGGAATACCACTATTATATAGACATGTTAATTATTATTTTTCATATACAATGTACACCATCATAACTTTTCTGGCTCCTCCTGGAACTTTCATTGTCATTGTATTTACTTAATTCGTGACTTGAGTTTTTGAGTCTAGCATATATTTAGAAATGTTTGTACCATCGCTGTTGAGTTTATAATGAACAAAGTATGTAAAATGTATAACAATTATTGAAATGAGATTGTAAACTTGTTTGTTGGTTAAAATAAAGAGAAAAAAAAAAAAAAAATATCAATGAAAGCAATATATATAAAGATGGATGGATTGTGTGAATGATGATATGATGAAGATGGGAGTGAGGGTTGATTTGGCGAGCAATAGAAGAGAGTGGAAGAGGAAGACATGTTGCGCCGACCCCAAATAGAATTGGGATCAGGGATAAAGAAGAAGACATTTAATTTTCATAACGCATCTGTCACTAATCTTGGCTTCGGTTTTTTTCAGCATTTTCATACTTATTAAATGACAATACGAAAAGTAATGTGTTTCTATTGGTAAACTTGCCAGAGTTTGTAGGGGAAAAATAATTTTTATTTTTTAATTATTAGGAAAAGTATTAATATTGAAAACAAATAAAGCAACTTTAAAAGATACATTCTCATGTTTTATAAACGATAAAAATTGAAATCTATCAACTAGCCCCATTTTAAGCAACTAATGCTGCTTGTGTTACGGACACTAGGTGGCGGATAAATATATTTAATAGATAAATACATAAATATCCTGAATATATTTATATATATATATATATAAACATCCAAGACTGGAGAACAAATGACTGATTTCATGACCCAAACATGTGCACCTACCGGGAATCGAACACAGAACCTCTCAAAATGGCGACGCCTTGAGACCGGCATACGGAACACTCGACCACGGAGGTCGTCGAAATGTTTTATTACCGATCATTTACAAGATGTCTGTATGTTCTAATAACTTTAATATCGAATAGTAAATAGGTACAATTTCAAATACAAAATCTAAAACAATGTCGCTTGTTTTATTGAGTTTCTACATGCAATGAATTGTAAAATAGGGAAAACAATAAAATAGCTCTACGATCATATTCGTATTCGATACATATTCGCGAATGTATTTATCAAAATCAAAAGTGGGCATTTTATTTTCTTTCTTGTCTCTGGTTTGGTCATTCCAGACAGATAGGGGTCCAGCACAGGGTCCAGTCATAGGGCCCTTTTACCCTCAATTTGTGAAAATTGTGAACGAATGCGATAAACAGCAGGGTAATGCGTGTTTAGAAATTCCTTCCTTGAAGACTTGTAGGATAGATTTATCTAAGCCGCTATTAACATGTGTACCTCTCCCATGGTGGTATTTCTTCTGTAAATGGTTAGTGAGTACATACCCGGTTACAAGAAGGCCCGCCTCTAGTACCGTGCATCCATACTTTAAGAAGACTCTAGAGGAACTGACCAAGCACAGAAAAGGACTGGTATACGAAGAAAATCTGGAGCGATTTAAAAGTAGAAATAATTAAATATCACGTATTGGGTAGATATGTCTTTTTTAGTGGACGTGTTATCGAGTAAGCAGTGACCATGCTGGTAAGTGACTGTCGCAGAAACATTAAAAAATTGCATAGCAAGTTTCGTAAATTGTTTTGTAATTTGGTAGTAAAACCTATTTTTGTTACAAGTTCTTCGTTTCATTTACCATTAGCACATTCCATAACGCATCCAAAACGACGTTCTTGGTATGGACATGCAATGAAGAGGGAGAATAATCATGTCACCAGGCAAGTTATGGATTTGAAAGTGGATGGGTGTGTGGGACGAGGAAGACCAAAGAAAAGATGGATGGATTGTGTGAATGATGATATGATGAGGATGGGAGTGAGGGTTGATTTGGAGAGCAATAGAAGAGAGTGGAAGAGGGAGACATTAAAAAATTGCATACAGAGATTATAGTATCCATGTTAGCAACTGCTGAGCTAAGATATTTGTTCTCAGTCTCGAGGAGCCCGGTGGCGTAGTGGTAAGCGCTTTGGCTTTCGATCGAAAACAAAGCTACCTTCGCCATGGCCGTGGATGGGTGACTAAAAACTTTGTGATCTCGAGCTCCTCCGTGCTTTGGAAGGCATATTAAGCTGTTAGGTCCCGGTCGCTATTGCGACCATTTCTACCCACCAAACCGCATTGGGCAAGCGTGTTGTTACTCCTTAAATGTTTCTCCATGAGGAAGGCATGTGCCCAGCAGTGGGATGTATATAGTCTTAGAACGACTATTCCTTACAGAGGCTCTCATGAAATATGTTCGTATGCATAATGGTTTTAGTGTGTTTATTGCTTTTCTCAGAGATACGATTTAAAAAAAAATTCAGGTACAGTTGTTACGGTGGTTGTAATTTTGTTACATTTGTTAGAACACAACTAAACTTTTTTTAACGCTCAGAAAGTAGTTGCGGCTTTGAATCAATGCCTTCAGCCTTCTCATTATTATAATGGCTACGTCAATGTAAATAAAAACAAAGTATTACTCCGTTTAGTAGCGCAGTCGGGTAAACTGCACTGGATAGAGAGAAAAGCTTTTTATAAATTGTTTGCATCGCGATTCTATAGAGTAGCGCTTGAGCGGCAATAAGACAAAAGTAGAATGTCAGAGCATTGTCTTTTTAATTTAGAAAGAAGTAACAAAAAGTGCACTCGAAACTCGACTCTGAAGCCGAGCTCTATCCTCTCTACCCACCAGGCCCGCATTGAGTCAGCGTGGTGGTGTTACGGCCCATTCTTCTCATGTGTTTCTCCATGAGGAAAGCGTGTGGCCAGCTGTGGGACGTATATAGGCTGAGGGCGAGGATAAAGTTAATGGAATGGTTGCGGTTGTGAATATCGGCTTAAAAATATCAGGAGTATACTTCTGCCAAACCTGGAATAAACCATGAACCACCCAAGGTACTTAATGGGGCTAATTATTCTTTGAGAAATAAAAGGTCAAATAAGGTGACAAGATGTGTATATTTAAAATGACCCTAAAAGTATATATTATATATCGCCTGCGAGACATGACAATAGCGAGATTCAGGTTAGTTTGCATTTTACTCTATTTACACTACGATTGTAAACAGCGCCATCTAGTGGCGGGCTCACGAACTAATCATTCTATACAAAGAGTTATACAACCCTTACGGGGATTAGGCGGGATATGTTATGGTTGTTTTGTTCATAAGGCATAACAAACACTTTACATTTTGTACAAATAACAGCAACGCATTTGTTTTGTAACTTGGAGCTAGTTTTTTGAGGTAGGCGTCAAAGGAAAGATCATGAAGAGAAAATAACATAGTACGTTTTTGGTTCATAGTTGGTCAGTCAAAATTTTTTATTAATTATGTGTGTTTTTATGTAAGTAATTTATTATAAGAATTGAAGATTATTCTGTAGTTCGATAGTGCGTTGGTATAGCTTATTGGAAGTAAAGAATATAAACACGTTCATAAACAAGTGGAGTCGTGTGGTAGCGGCTCATTAAAAGAATACTACCAACCCACTTCTTCCCTTGGGTGTCGTAAAAGGCGACTACTGGACTTGGAACTGCACAGCCATTTAATAGCTTATAGCGGCGAAGGGCTCACCACCTATAACGTAGAGCACATGTGCAGTCATTGCCTGGTGAAGCGCGGACTATGGCTGCTTTTGGGGTGCTTTTGCCTAGTCTCTGACTAACCCTTGGGGATGATAGTCGTGATTATATGTATGTATGTCATAAACAAAAACAAATCTTTAGATGTAGGTGCTTGAATTAATCGTCCTTTCTTACAATTCGACGTTTAAGCTTACAATGTTCATAAATAATAATTATTTGAGGTTGCTATTCAATGACCTAGGAGCTCATTTCTATATCAAAAGCACTGTGAATGTGAACCCTGAAAATTAGAGAAACGAACGTCCTTTTCGTGGAGGCAATGTCTCGAGGGCTTATTTCTTTGTATGGATGCAGTTGCTTAGCAGTTGATACCACACATAGGACTTTTGCAAAAGAGACATTATGTGAAAGGACCTTTTGGACATTTTGAAAAGGGGACATTCTACACCTGAGCCGTTAGTGCAGGCGCCATAGGAAGTTTAGAGTTCAAAATATGAGAACCGCATTCTGTAAATAGTTTTGAACTCAGAAAAGCTCAGAAAAGCAGATTATAATGAATTGTTATGTTTTTTTTGCATTATAATCCTTTAAAATATCCCTTTTGTCGACCTCCATAGTCGAGTGTTGACTCATATCAAAAGTAATGAAAATAATGTTTAAATCAAATTGTATTTAGTACAAGGGAAATATACAAACTTCAATTAATATAAATAAGGGATTACTGTAGAAATTCAATCTTTACATGATTTTATTTTTATTTCATCTGCCAAAAACGTGGAGGATAGCCACCATGTTCGTGAAATTTGTGAAGTAACATAAGTGTAAATAATTACTATGCATAGTCAAAATCCGACAAACACCAGTCGCAACCAATCAAGCATATTTATTGGCTGTGTCAACCTGTGTCACGCATGCGTATTGAATTGTTTACCAAATCGTGACTTTACGACACAGATAATTCATAGACCATCATTACCGAAGGTGTTGTTGACTGATAAGTAAGAAGTAATTTAAAATTTATTGTGTTAAAAGCCTCAATTTAAATTCATATTATTTTTAATGATGGTGGCTAACAGTACCTAATGAATCATTAGTGGTCTGTATGTGCCCCAATATAATAAAGGTTCCACTAGCCTATTAAAGTCACAAATCCTAAACGCAAATCAGAGATTTTAAAACTCAAAAAACCGTTTTTGACGTAAGTCAAACCAATATGACATATTTTGTTAGGATTTGTTGTTTTTAGGGTTTCTTATTTGATTCATATAGTACCTATTGTTTATTTTATTTAATGTAGGCTATAAAATTTCAATGTAGGCTATATAACTTAATAGTACATTAAGGCCATTCTGCTGCAGTTTAATTACTAAACGACATACTAATTAAACTTTTCTCAAGCAGCATGAAATTACAAAAAGTGCTATAAAAAACCGATCCGTTGAATTGTAATAATAATGAAGTTTGCGTCGGTGAGTTTTGGTTGTGTTTTATAAATTTTAAATTAAGAAATTTACTTTTCCTCTTATTTTATCTTTTGTCCTTTTTCCTCTTAAAAAAAGTTGATCTTTCTAGATATGTCTCTCATTTATCGTGATTTCTGGAACGGTATCCCATGGCATGTTACGAAGAGGAAAAAGAACGTCTCCAATGACACCATCCAAGGGTCCTCTATTGTTCCCAACTGATATGAGATCCAGTGAAATCAGCCGTTTTAAAGTACCAAGCGACAAATTTTGTTCCCAAATGGAACTACAACCCTCAATGCATTATGTCGTCCTTCCATGGTGGTACCACTACTGCCAGAGGTGGAGAGAGCAGAGGGCCCAAGAAGATGACAAGATTTTGAACCACTTTGGGTATTACAAACATGTGCTAGCGTCCCTCCAGAAGGAAAAGAAAAAGAACGGCTTTCAGATACACAGAGAATTTAAAAAGGATCGCCGCCGTAAACTGGTTTAAACATTTTTTGTGATAAATGATCTAGAAACATTTTTGTTTTGTTTTTTATTTTAAGTTCTTTCTTGCCGGATCATGCCCAACGTCGGAGCCACTGGGCTTGAATAAAACTTAAGTACAGTTTTAAGTCTTTACCTATGAAATTGCTGCTTTGTATGGAGATTTTGGCAAACGACAAATCCAGAGATCGTAATTTTTGGCATGTATCAGAAGACAAGCTTTAGCAATATGTGTGATATCACTCGTCATAAAAAATATTTATCGTTTATAAGCGAATGCAAATCAAATGATGTATTCGGGAGGCACTTAATTAGAGTTGTCTTCGTCTCTAATTTTAACACAATTTAACTTACAACAAATTATCAAAAAAAATCAAAAGAGCTCAAAAATATGGTCTATTTTTAAAGGAGGTAATAATTTTTTAAGAATATTCAGAATCTTAATAGTTACAGACAAAGTACTAAGAGAGAAAAAAAGGCAATTACTTATTATCATTGGCTTTACAAAGTGCTCCATGGCAGTAGGCTTGCCTCTTGTTTGGGCCTTAATCTTACAATAGAAACATCTATTGCTTACGGACACCGGTGTTCGTGCTGACTCTCAAGGGGTTAAGGGTGGTTTCATTGTCACGCTTACATTAACACGATACAATGGCATCGTTTATTTATTTACTTATTGCATCATAATGAGGTCTTAACAGGTAACTTTTGACAACATTATGAACCCTGTCGGGCACTGAAAAATTGTCTAAAAAGATGAGAGGGGGATGCATTCCATTGATAATATTATTTTAACATTTCTAATTGGTAGGACTAAATACAATTTGCATTGATATTTATTATTTGTACATTCAAATGATTTAATTATTTTAACTTACTATCTTGAAGCAGAATAATAGTATTTTAAATTTATTAAGGTTTATTAAAATGAAATTAATTCTGTATTATTTTTGTGGTTTGTTACGTGGGTATTTTTATTAGACGAATATAAATTGTTATTAAAAAATACAAAGCAAAATAATTTTATTATTCTCAATGTCAAAATGGATAGGTAGGTAAATGGGTAGGTATTATTAAAATTATTAGTAGATGTCAAATATTTTTTTTTACAAAATTCATTCTCATGCAGTTCAAAACGCAATCAATGCGCGAGCCCGGGCGCATTGCTGGCTATTGCGCCGGCCGCCAGCGTGACAACAAAACCACCCTAAGATGTATCTGGCGAAATGTGGTTGTTTAACACCTACCACGGGGATGGAGGGCATGATGATAATACTAACTTTAATGTTAAGTACTTTGACTATTTATCAGTC
This sequence comes from Parapoynx stratiotata, assembly GCA_910589355.1. Classification (NCBI taxonomy): domain Eukaryota; kingdom Metazoa; phylum Arthropoda; class Insecta; order Lepidoptera; family Crambidae; genus Parapoynx; species Parapoynx stratiotata. Next base: position 14,913,580 of record OU342466.1, on the reverse strand, counting down.
AACTAAAATCCATAACACTAGAGCGTAAGCCACTTTGACTGTTTGTTAGGTGTGATTGTTAGAAGATATGCACACAGAAAAAAAAATACATAAAAGAAACACTAGTTGGCAAAGACGAACTTATCCCCTACAGAGATATCTTCCAGTCGACCCAACAACCAGTCAAAGAATTAGTTTTATTAGAATTACAGAAGAAGTGCACAAACGCAAAGGTATAATCTAAATGCAATTTAAATTAAACAAGGTACGGTAGAGTACAAAAAAATTAAAAACAAAAATAGTACTTTTACAGCGATTGTAAGAACATTGAGGGACTGTACGAACAATGTATCGATGTTCAATTGTGTATCGTTTTGTACCCGCTGAGAGGTTCAGAGGAGGCCCCTGTCTGTTTTAAGGCATTTATTCCCAAAGCTGTACCAAAGTAAGACTTTAATCAAAACTATTGCTGTCGCTTTCATTACCCTAGAAAATGATAGGGGCAATATTGGTTTTAAATCAAGAATACGGATCCCAATGGCTAACGTACCTTCCGATGCAAGGAGGAACTCGAGATCAATTCCGTTCCGATGCAAGTTTTGGTCATCCAACCAAGAACAGACCACGGCGAAAGTTGCCTTGTTTTCAATATGGAAAGTCAAAACGCACGAACCACTTCCGAGCTTCTCAATATGCATGTATTCAAGAATATTGTTTTTTTTGGTTTCAAGAGAGCCAACGAGCCAACGAATATAGAGGTGTGAAGATATGATGTTCCAACGAGGCGCTATATCAGTATTAGCGACTCTTTGCTGTTATTTCGCTCTTCTCTGGCCGTTTTCTCTGTTTCTGTTTTTAAATTAAGAAATTCTCTTTGTTTCGACGCCTAAATAAATAATATATAAATTGCTATAACTGTTGTAATAAAATTATAATATTAGTAATGAACTATAACAGTAAATGTTCCAATAACTCAAATAACTTTACCAAGGCACTATTGTAAGCAGCCCTACCTTTTATAATATTCTTTAAGTTTTGTGTTTAGTGATTTATGATATTAACCTTTTTATAAATTGTTCCAATTGTGCCTTTTAATTCAGAAATAAAGAACATTTTTTAATATGATGCTAATGTAAAGGGAGGGTTGAAACTTGCTGAGTTTCTTGCCCGTTCTTGTCAGAACAAGGCCTCCTGGTAGTTTTTGTGAACGGATGGCGTAGTTTTTCTCTTTCACGTAATATTGTAAAATGTTTATGACATTCATGAGCATGCGCTAAGACGCATCTAAACAGAATAAATGATTTTGAATTTTGAATATAAAATTTTTTTTTTGAAACAAATAGTGACAAGCCGTGCAGTTTTCCCACACCTACTTCACCACGTCATAATGTGATATGTAACGTTATGTTGAGAGCATGGACTTAGGAGGATATGAGGTTGCTGGTTGAGAGCTCCAAACCTATCACTTCGAATGTGAAGACTATGCAAGTCCATCAAAATAAACCAAACACTTTCCAAAAGCAATTTCAGATAATTGGCTAGTGACGCGGTACCATGAGTATTTTTTTAAGCTTGTACATGTGTACGTTATTCAAGAATGTCAAATGTGATTACATCGCTGAAAGTCCTCAGAGGTTCGATTGGAAGGTACTGTCGAATTAACAAATTGGAATCAGCCACAGGGAATGCAAATAATTTTGTCGCTTCGAATCCGCTTGGAAATAAATAATAAATTTCTAACGCTTACACGGTTACATCCATTTAACATCGCTTAAGATCCATAATTAATGCAATTGTAGAGTTTTGATACGGTTTCGGTTTTTAAGTTCAGTATTTATTAGGTCTTGAAATATTGGGTCCTTACCTATGAAATTGGTGTTTTTATTCTGTCTTAGCAATTTGTCCGTAACTATTAAGTTTCAGAACATTCTTATAAAATAATTGCCTCTTCTAAAAATAGACCATATATTTGAGCTCGTATTATTTAATTTGATAATTTTTTGTAAGTTTAATTGTGTTAAAATTAGACACAAAGACAATTATTTTTAACTGCCTCCCGAATACATCATTTGATTTGCATTAACATAAAAACGATGAATAATTTTTATCAAGCGTGTTCACACACATATTGCTAAAGCTTGTCTAATGATACATGCCAAATATTATAATCTCTGGATTTGTCATTGTGAAGAAAACTGATAAAATGTTAGTAAGGAAAAATGCAGACATCCACAAAATCTCCATACAAAACACCAATTTCATAGGTAAAGACCTAATATTAGGTATAGAACAAATGAGGGGAAGCCGACGTCAAGCAGTGGACTAATTTGATCTCGTGGCGAAAGTAAAGGGTGATGGACATAATCAATCTCTTACTCCAATTGAAGATAGTTTCTGATAATACCCACGTTTATTTATCTCCAGGAGGAGCTCAGTGGTGTAGTGGTTAGTATGCTTAGGTTTCGATCGAATACAAAGTTGCCTTCGCCATGGTCCTGACCGTTGATGGGTGACCAAAATTTTGTGTGTGATCTCGAGCCTTTCCGTGATTCGGAAGGTACGTTAAGCCGTTGGTCCCGGTCGCTATTGCAACCGTATCTACCCACCAACCCACATTGGGCCAGCGTGATGGAGTTACGGGCCATATTCCTCATGTGTTTCTCCACGAGGAACGCCTGTGCCAAGCAGTAGGACTTTTCTCCAGCCTATACACAGCTACGCATAGGTTTTTCAACACGTAGAACGACATTCCACACAACCATGGATATTCCAGAAACGAAAAATTTGTAAAAGTGCTCAGGGCCAACGTGCTAGAGATCTCAAACTTTTGGTTACCCATCCAATGGCAGACCGTGGCAAAAGTAGCTTTATTAACATCGAAATTCAAGCATAGCAACTACTACGGCTCTACTACGGAGGAGTTCGGTGACGTAGGGGTGACGCGTTGGTTTTCGATAGCGAAAACAAAGCTACCTACTAGGACGAAGGAGGAGGAACTACTACGACATCAATGGATAAACCTATGAGCGTAGTGCTAAGTACTATTAGCCGTATGAAATCAAGGATGTTATTTAAACGGTTAGCAGAATAGTCGAATTTTGTCCAGCAAAAAAATTCAATTGGTCACCTAAAATAACTAATTGGTCAGCAACATGTGGGCTGCAAATATTTCTAAATTGGTCAGCAACTTGTGGTCAGTAAATATTTCTAAATTGGTCAGCAAAAAAACTAATTGGGCAGCAACTCAACTCTCTGCTGCGAAATTGTTAAATATATGTTTTGATGACACCAAGATTGTTTTTAAGGGTCATAAAAATAACCTTACATCTATCAGACCATACAACTAACATCTATCAGAATGCATTACCTAGGAATGTATCCTATTAGCTTAATGGATCCTTTTCCTTGATTTTATACATTTCCGGCAACGTATATTGCTGTCAAAATAATTATTTTGCCGCTAAACTAATTATTTTGCTGCCCAACTTATTATTCTGCTGACCAAACAATTATTTAGCTGCCTAAATAATCATTTAATTAAATTGGTGACGAAATATTTGATTGCTGCCTAAATGATTTTTCGGCTGACCTTTTTGTTGCTGACCAAATAATTTAATGGCAGCCTAATTAATTACTTCCCTTAATTTTCGCAAACCAGTATATCCTGATCCCAGTGCATAGTGATAGGGTTTTACTCGTTTAAGTGCGTGGGAAACACTGCAAGTGAAACATATTAAACCAGATAAACTTTATATCGACGCAGCAAACACTTGACGATGGGTAAACAAACGATTTGATTATGGAACCTTCTGAATACCTTCGAATTATATTGGGTCCTTACCTATGAAATTGGTGTTTTTATTCTGTCTTAGTATTTTGTCTGTAACCTTGTCTAAAAATAGACTATATTTTTGAGCTCTTTTGATTTGTTTTGATAATTTGTTGTAAGTTTAATTGTGTTAAAATTGGACACGGAGACAACTCTTTTTAAGTGGCTCCCGAATAAAATGATGTACATTTTATTTGCATTCACTTAAAAACGATAAATAATTTTTATGAAGTGTGATATTACACATATTACTAAAGCTTGTCTAATGATACATGCCAAATATTATTATCTCTGGATTTGTCGTTGTGAAGAACACTGATAAAATGTTAGTATGGAAAATGCAGAATTCCCCAAAATCTCTATACAAAACACCAATTTCATAGGTAAGGACCTAATATTATACTTGGTGTGCCCGCAACGTCGTTCGCGTGGCTATTGATTTAACGCGGATAAAAATTTACAAAAAGTTTTTGTGTGTTTGTTAACACTGCATTGTTCTTTAACAAAGTGCTCAACATTACAATCCTACCTCTTATTAGCAAAATGCTGATTGTTAATAGTTAAACTAAAACCTCTAATTAATAATCTAATTAATAAAATAACATTTCTTGTCAGTGTCATCTGATTAATTGTTATCATGGTGATAAATCTCTGTCATTATTATATGTCATTATTTTACAATGCCAAGAAATTTTTAAATTGGAAATGAAATTACATTTTGACGGAATTGTGCCCGGTGCATGGCAACAGGTTCGCCGCCTCTACATGGGGACCTAACATATCTGGCGAAAAGTAGGTGTTTAACGCCTCTGCCTACCCCTTTGGGGAAAGAAGCGTGATGATATGTTGTATTATGTTGTTATAATTAAAATTAAATTTTCAAGCAAAGTCGAAAAATTTTTCTATACGTGCAATTTCACCACATTAGGTGGTGAAATTGCACGTATAGAACAATTTTTCGTATAGAACCTTCATATAATTCGTCGTAATTCGTCTAAATTATCAAAAAAAATCATGTAATCGCTTTAATTAGCCAAACAATAATGTAGTTATGCATGAATAGCTCCCAATGTTTACAAATATTTCTAAAAGGAGTAAAACAATTACTTCCTTAGTGGAGCGGTAGCGATAACACGCTTCAGTGGGTGTTATACGGGAGTTTTTACGATTCAGTCAAATGATGAGGCTATTTATTGTGGTGAGAGAGCTAATTAAGTCTATCATTATATGTTTTTACTCCTAGTGACATGCTACTTCCATCGATTTACAAACTTAATTCTCCATCTGTTATATAAACTTTGTGATCTCGAGTTTAACAAATATTTTTGTTCTAGATGTTTCTGAGCATGCCGGCTTTAAAAGTTCTTTCCAAAAAATACGACTCATCCTCCGATGAGAGTATAGAGAATTTACTGTACTACAAAGATTGTCAGCGCAAGCCTAACGTGTCTCCAACGCCGCTGAAGCACCGGTTGGAGCCCCCACCGGTGCTGCGGCAGCCCGACTGCCCCTTCCCGAAGATGTGCTGCAGCATGAGCTGCGGCAACGACTGCAATGCTCCACAGTCCTACCTCAGCCGGCAGATGCAACCACTACAAAACTTCGAGCCTATCAAACCACTACAGTCACCTCCAACACAACCACTCCTCCCCATTCAACCACCAATACAAAGGTCAAGAAAGAAGAAAATAAAACCACCACCAAACCCCATAATTCCTATTGGTGCGAGGAGAGATGGCGGTTTCACTAAAGAGAGAATCAAAGGCTTAATTTCGCAAGATCAAGATATAAGGAAGATACTAAAAGACCTCGTAAGAGTCACTATGAAAAAAGTTGATCTATTAGAGGTGATTAATACAAAAAGAAACAATATCGAAATGAGTACTGCAGCATCTGTGAACAGTGATGAGTATGAATAGATTCGTGACGTTGAAAAGAATTGGTTGCAGGAGTGACCTAAGAGTGTTCTTGGTGACATAGACCGCGGCAATTCAAAAGATATTGCGAAACCTTTTTCAGAATGTAACGTACAGAATAATTGAATGTTAAGCTACTAAAATGGCTTTAATTACACAAAACGAGTCCAGTAACGGTCTATAAGCTATGTAACAATCGCGGAGTTGTAAACGTTTATGGTAATTAGGAAATTTAGTCCAGTTCTAAAAATGGTTTCGGCATTCGGCAAAAATTGTCAGTGTGCAAACTTTTTGAAGTTTGGACAATTACCATGCATTACACAGGTTGGGAAATATTAACTGTAATGTAATTGCATGTTCTTGAGACTTTGTTTCTGGGGAAAGTTAGAAAAGCGCCGGCTCATTATTATTTTTACTATAGCGTACCCGTAATTCTTCGAGATTCAAAATTAACTTACTTATTCAGAATTTGTAAACAAAGTAATTAATATATACTATTTCTAAGGGCATGACGAGTTTCGTTTCATAATTAGATAATTTATTCTGCTTATTCTAATTATATTTAATACAGTATCAAATTGAAGGTTTGATGTCAATAGTCAATTAAAAATATAGGTCCTGTAATATAAGATATTATTAAATGTATTTAACTATGATAGATGTCACAATGATTTATAAGTACATATTGATAATAAAATAACATAAAGATAGCCAGAAGACATGTGTGATTCATTATTATTTCGGTCACCCATCTCAAATTAGCCATTCGAAAGAAAACTTTGTTTTCGTGATCAATCAAAGATCAAAATTTTCTTTCTATTTCGAAGACTTTGCATCAGAAGTGGACTGTATATTTCTGTCTGACAGGTTGAACTTGGTCGCTTTTCCTCTGTCAATGTGTGCAAGAGAATTCTAAACTCCCGCACTTCATTTTTTCGCGAGAATGTAGGTTCTGATTTCTGTCATACGCAACATCCAATCGTTGGTTGTTATTTCATTAATTAAAAAGATGAAAATTAAAAAAATATAAAAAGTTAAAACATGGTACATAATACGAGTACTTGCGACAAAGAGTGACTTATTATAACAACCAATGATTTCCTAAAAATTCAAAGTCATCGTTAATAAACTCATTTGCAAAAAAAACGGGCACCTAAGCAATGAACCATTTCAAATGTTAATATTGCTTTGTTTGATAATTATAGGTAGTTTTATCCTCACAATTTGGTAAATTAATAATAAAATAATCGTTTTCATCAGTATTTCATAAAATTTTGATGCAATTTTGATACAAAATATGGGAAATAATGCTAAACCTCATTAGTAGTGTATGTTTGCTAGTAGTGCATATGTGCATATGTGCTCATGAAGTAAAAATAAAAAAGTTTTTTGTTTGTTGTTCTTTAATAAAGTAAAAGCAGATAAATGTTTAGTATCGAGTGTGACCTCCTCTAGCTAAAATCACAGCTTGAATTCGTCTGGGCATGCTAGCGAGTATATCCTAGATACTTGCTTGCGGAATACGTTCCCACTCCGCAGTAATCACATTCTTCAGCTCTCTGATGGTCTGCGGAGCCGGTTGTACTGATCTCACATAGAATCATACCTGTGCAATAGAACGCAAAAAGTTGTTGTAAATAGAACCGAGTCTTCTGGTGCACCTATGTCGACGGGTGTACCGCAGGGATCAATATTAGGACCATTTCTTTTCCTTGTGTACATAAATGATTTACCATTTTATACTAAAAAATTATGTGAGAATTATTATTTGCAGGCGATACGTCATTCATTTTTGGTATGGATAGAGGTAAAAATTAAACCGACGTTGTAAATAGCACTGTTTCAAGAGTATTACACTAGTTTACAAAGAACAACTTATTACTTAATTCAAAGAAAACTAAATGTGTTAAATTTTCACAACCAAACGTCAGAAATGTAAACCTTGATATTAAAATCCATGGTGAACCAATCGAGTGTGTAGACTCAACTGTATTTTTAGGTATTAAACTAGATTCTCGCTTACAATGGTTCCCTCACATCTCTACTTTGTCTGAGAGATTGAGCTCTGCAGTAAAAAAATAAGACCCCTTACTTATGTAGAAACAGCACGACTTGTTTATTTTAGTTACTTCCATAGTGTAATGTCATATGGATTGTTGTTATGGGGATCTGCAGCTGATATTAAAAATATATTTATACTGCTGAAAAGAGCTATACGAGCTTTTTATAAACTAAAACCCCGAGACTCGCTTAGAGAGCTCTTTAAGAAAATTAATATATTAACCATTGCATCCCAGTATATATAAGGATAACATGGTTTATGTTCACAAGAAAAAGAACGATTATGTAAAGCTTAGTGACCACCATAATATTAACACCCGAAATAAAAATAAACTTGTAATTCCTAGCTTCAGATTACAGAAAATAGGTCGATCATTCATAGCAAAAGGTGTACGTTTATATAATAAAATACCACAAAATATAATAGAATTGCCTTTACATAAATTTAAACTATTTGTAAAACAAACCTTAATGAAAAATGGCTATTATAATGTCCAAGATTATTTTGATGATAAGCAGGTCTGGAAATGAATTAGAAATGAAATGAAATGAAATGAAGTTGGACTATATTAATGTTTATAAACTTATATTTTAATGTTGTGATGGAGGATGTCATTAGCTGCATGAATCTATTTTCATTTTTTTTTCTGGAACTCATTCTTTTTCATGAGTAATTTTGTCATGATACCCTGTGACATCTTCTTATTCAGTCCACTTTGACTTGCTTCTAATTTGTATAATGTAGAACGTAAGACAATTTTGTGTAAAGGGAGGATGGACCCCTTGCAGAGTTTCTTGCCTGTATCTTCTCTTGACAAGGCCTCCCGGTAGTGAACAGGAAGAATAAAATGTAAAGGTAAACAAGTAGAAGTAGGTATATAATTTGTTTGTAATTGTATAGGCTTTATTGTTTTTGACGCGTCATAAGTGTAACTACTTGTTACCTAAATGATTAAATAAAGAATTTCATATCATTTCGTTTCATTTCATTTCACACGCCGTTTCAGAACGTCCCAGACATGCTCTATGGGATTGAGGTCGGGACTTCGAGCTGGCCAATCCAAACGACGAATGCCGACCTCTTGCACATACGCTTTAACATCGCGAGATCGGTGGGCGCGAGAATTGTCGTCCATAAAAATCGAGTTTTCACCTAGAGCGGCCAATGCGGGTTGTGCATGAGGAATTAGAACTTCCGTTATGTATCGATGCCCAGTCAGTGAGCCGTTTTCAATGAAAACTAACTCTGTACGATCCATTGAATTTATTCCTGCCCAAAACATAACAGAGTCCCCACCATAAGGTGGGATTTCTTCGAAACATGCCTCTGCAAAGCGTTCTCCTTATCTTCTTAGCACTCGGCGACGTCGATCGTTACCGAATAGAAATATCCTGGCTTCATCGGAGAACAAAACCCTATTCCAATCTTCTTGAGTCCATGATTCACAATTTCTAGCGAACCTAAGCCTGTGAACTCGGTGCTCACGGAATAATTTGGGGCCACGGGCCGGCTTTATAATAATTTTATTAACTTTTACTACTTTATCGACCATTTTTGATACAGCCAAACAGCAATAAATAAAGCTTTGACAGTCAAAGATATGAAATTATTCGATGAAAATTGAATAAAAGTTATGAAAGTCGATGTTAACTTCTGGAACTTTGCGCCAAAAATGTAAGATAAAAAGGGGTTTTCTGTAAAAATGAGCATCAAATGAAAATTTTAATTTAGAACGTACTTTTTTAAATACAACGGCATTTTTAAAACCGGCAAGTAACGTGTACAAACGATTGAAACCTTTTTTGTATTGTATCTTTTTAAAGATGAATGAAAATCAAAACCGCCCGTTTTTTTACAAATGAGTGTATATTTAAATTTATATAAACATCCAAGACTGGTGAACAAATGCCTGAAAATTTATCACCCAAACATTTGCCCATCTCTGGAGATGGCGACGCCTTGAGGAGATACTCGAGATTTATACTCTTTTAAATTGAAAGGTTGTTAAATTTAATTATATATATTTCTCAATTTTCAATTTTCTGTAATTGTACCAAAAGCACAGATACTTCGTATTTACGAATGCAGAAATTATTTTTTACTTTTTATTGCTTGTTTTGGATTTTTCTCATGTCAAATTTTAAGTTGCACTTTCGATTAAATAATTTATTTCGCCTGTAATTTATTTCGCTTGAATAGCGCGGCGTGATTCGTGTCAAAGAAAAAACTCGCATTAAAGAATGAAGATAACAAACTACTCAGACTCGTTAGATGACAAAGAATTACAACCATATTTCGGAGATGCGACACTCCATTTACAGCTGATGCCCTCACAATGACCAGGAGGTATCATTTATTTTGTTAAGATGGCGACGGGGAGAGTAAAAATATTATTAATAAAGAATTCTGATTGGTTGTGTCTTGGATTATTACAAATTTATATTCTACTAGATGTTTCAGCGACTTCGTCGGTTACTATGGTTTTTAAACTATCCCACGGGAACCTTTTAATTTTCCGGAATAAAAAGTATATAAGATGTTGACCAGGGATATAAGGTATCATGCAAAATTTCTATAAATCGGTTTAGACATTTCGGAGATTAACCCGTACAACAAGACAACATTTTTTGATATTTTTTCACTTTAAATCCTACTTGGCTTTAACCATTTTTTTTCTATGTATACAGACCTCAACAGTTTTATTATATACATACATACAATCACGCCTGTGATCCTTGAAGGGGTGGGCAGAGTCCAAGGAACACTGTGTTCCTTAAGGCCACATTTAGCCATATAAAAATTGGGTTTGGTCAAGTTGCTAGCTCATCGCCTACACAATCACAGACACAGTACCCAATACGCCCTTAGTCGCCTTTTACGAAATGCTAGGCAAGAAAAGCAGTTGGGACATACTTGTTGTGTCCCGGACCAACACGGGACTAGATCATGAATGCAAACTGAATCCAGGTATGATAAACACCTGTGGACTTAGGTGGGAGCTGCAGAATAGTATTGTTACAAAGAGTAACGCAGGCAGCGGTAGCCGAGTTGGGAAAGGCGCACTACTAGTTCTAGAGGTCGCGGTTTTGATCGCACCGCCTGTACCACGGAGTTTTATTAAAAAAGTACAGTTGATTGTGAATATCGTTTGCCTTACATTGTGCCCGGTGCATGGCAACAGACTCGCAACCTATAATATTGAGACTTAATATATCTGGCGAAGAGTGGGTGTTTAACACCTCTTCCTACCCCTCCAGGGATAGAGGCGTGATGATATGTATGTATGTGTAGAAATGCCTTGATCATCTGCCTAAATTCATCTCGTTGATGACAACACATCAACGATATGAATTAGGCAGATGATCGTTGAAGACAGTCCTTCTTCATAGAGAAACACATGACGAGCATGGGACGTAACACCACCACGCTGGCCCAATGCGGGTTGGAGGGTAGAAACGCCTACCGAAGCACGGAGGAGCTCGAGATCACTAATTCTTGGTCACCCATCCACGGCCTGACCATGGCGAAGGTAGCTTGGTTTTCGATCGAAGCTAAAGCGCACTGACCATTACGCCAACGAGCTCCCAACAACAACATCGAGTGGCTGCACCAAAAAACAAGACAGCAGATAAGACGCCATATTGTGTTCTGCCCGATATTGGCCCACGTAGGCAAGTCAATACGAGTCGTAATTAAAAAGCTTTCAAGTGGTTCTCGGTGTAATGAAATAGTGAAAACATCTACAATCAACTGATTGCAGCCAATCATATGATTGGGCCTTACATTGCGTATTACGTCATAAGCTACTTGGAAATTCTGCTACATTCATCAATGAAATCCCTTGTTTAATTTGCAGGTTTACGAGTTGAACTTTCAGTTGGAGATATTGTTTGGATAATAACATATTAATATCCGTGTGTCCGTTATTATAGTATTCGGATTAATAAGTTAATTATTTTAGTATTTTTTGGGTAAATGAATGTATAATGAAGGTACCTATTGCTTCTTTAAAGCTCTAGACATTCACTCCCTTATAAACCTCTTAGTTACTGAGTTGATACAACTCGCGGATGATACAAGTAAAGTAAAGCAAATTATTTTTGGGCAATAAAATGCCCAAAAATAATTTTTATGAAGTGTGATATTACACATATTACTAAAGCTTGTCTAATGATAGATGCCAAATATTATTATCTTTGGATTTGTCGGTGTGAAGAAAACTGAAAAAAATTTAGTATGGAAAATGTAGAATTCCCCATAATCTCCATACAAAACGACAATTTCATAGGTAAAGACCTATTAATAAACAAAGTATCGATTACAACCACAGTCAAAGCACTATGGATGTACTTGATACAAGCGCTCGGGGCAGTGAATTTTGCTAGTCTTTTTGTCAATTTTATTATTAAAATTTACTTTAAGTATAATAAATGTGACTATGTGTAATGTTGACTATTTTATGTTCTAAGTTTAGCCTATGAAATAAAATTTGATTTGAAAGCACTCACAGACATTGTTATATGGTTAAAGGAAAACAATGTACAAATAAACGCGATAAAAACTAAAATTATGGAATTTCGAAGTTACAATACAAATGAACTAAGAGTGAAAATTAATTACGATAGTGAATGCACCCAAAATGTTGACAATTTAAAATTCTTAGGCGTAGTACTTGACAATCATTTAAATACTCGTATTAAGGAAACAAATGTTTTTTTCTACCCCTTTTTATATCCCCCTGACTTGATTAAAGGTATTTTTTATGTACAGACATTAAACCTCTACAGTTTTATTATAATTATGTATAGATATCTTAAGGGGAAACTCCGTGGATATAGAATGAGTTTTCATGGTCCAGAAGAATAAATAACGCCTGGTTCTAAAATAGCTGTAAGCCATTATTTATAAAAATTAACATACTCATTGCTCGGTATGTACTTATGAGACATTTGTTAAGCATCATGGTACATACTACAAACAATATACAAATGTCTCTCGGCGAACACAGAGAGCACAATATACAAATCTGTTGTATCAACCTTCATGTTACACATATATTTATCAAAATGCTGTTTATAATATGAGTATAGTTATAACAAACTCCCAGACAATCACAAAATACTGCAAGGACATGAGTTTAAAAGAAATTTTACGAAATGGCTAACGGAAAAATGTATTTATAACAGAAGAAGATTATAAAAGAAGAGAGCATATTATAACCTAGATTATAAAATTTTAAGTTGACAAGGAAAATAGCTGTTGCGGATCTGATTTGATAAGAACTAAAAAAAAAATTAAAAATTAATAATCATGTTCAAATGATAATAAAACGGATTGACTTATTCTGCAATTTCATAAACAAAAATGTATATTTTACTAACTACCAATTTCACTTATTGCAATGTTATTATTTCAATTAATCATTAATTTCTATCGACATTCCATATAATAATATGGTTTTTAACTGTCTATTTAAGTTAAATCTTTATGATGAATTAAGTTAAATAATTTTTTCTCTTTTCTTTTGTTTTAAATGTGAAAGCACGCCTATTGTAGTCAGGCTGAATAAAGCTCTGAGGAACTATGTTGCCTTTCTCCCTGTATTGTTTATACTTATTCACGGAAATAAATTACTTATTATTATACTAATATGGTGTTAATTATTATAACGGGTGTCTCAGTAAGAGTGCACTTTTTCATTTTAAAATAAAAGCACGTATTTTATGAGAATGTTGTGATTTTTTTATTGAATTGTAAAGAAGACAATGACATATTCCGATTAAGTATGGAATAAAATTTCCGGAAAATGGCCCCCACGGCTCTGATGGCAGGTCTTCTTCACTCTTTTCATGAAAGTTTCACCACTTTTACACAGAGATGTGGCTGTATCTCACCAATGACGCGTTGGATCTCTGATTTCAGCTCTGGAATTGTTTCTGGTTAATTGGCATAAACGCGAGATTTCACAAAACCCCAAAAAAAAAATCGCAACAATTCCTGAGCTGAAATCAGAGATCCAACGCGTCATTGGTGAGATACAGCCACATCTCTGTGTAAAAGTGGTGGAAAATTTCATGAATAGAAATAGCCTGCCATCAGAGCCGTGGGGGCCATTTGCCGGAATTTTTTTCCATACTTAATCGGAATATGTATACAATTCAATAAAAATATCACAACTTTCTCATAAAATTCATGTTTTTATTTTAAAATGAAAAAGTACACTCTTACTGAGACACCCGTTACAAGAGAAACATAATTAGCGGAACCTATGAAATTGCCGTTTTTTCTCTCTCTTAATATTTTGTCTGTAACTATTAAGTTTCAGAGTATTCTTAAAAAATAATTACCTCCTCTAAAAATAGACCATATTTTTGAGCTCTTTTGATTTGTTTTGATAATTTGTTGTAAGTTTAATTGTGTTAAAATTGGACATGGAGACAACTCTTTTTAAGTGGCTCCCGAATACATCATTTGATTTGCATTCACTTATAAACGAGAAATAATTTTTTTGAAGTGTGATATCACACATATTTATAAAGATTGTCTAATTATACATGCCAAATATAATTATCTTTTGATTTGTTGTTGTGAAGAAAACTGAAAAAATGTTAGTATGGAAAATGCAGACTTCCCAAAAATCTTTATACAAAACGGTAATTTCATAGGTAAAGACCTATTTTTAAATATACATTTAGTTAATCTTTTTGAACAGTGATCTCGTATCAAAAAGTTATCAAAGTGACTGTTTGTATGAAGTTTGAGAGTGAGCGAGAGGGCATAAGGGTGGTACGCGGCCGTCCCTCTCTGAGGTAGTTGAAGTCTCAATCTGTGCCGCGAGTGGTCGGCTGAAGTTGGGCGGGCTGTCCATAGAGTTAGGAAACGGATAGTACAGAGACATAATATTTGTATTAAATTTTAACCTTAGGTATCTTAAAGTTTCTATAGATATGTGTTTAGTGACTACGAAATTGGGTTGTATTATAATATGATAGTTTTTACTCAAAGCAACTTTGTAAGTATTAAAAATCGTTACAATATTTTTAAAACTAATAAAATGTACCTTGTGCTTTCTGTAAGAATTTAATTTAAAGATCACATGTAACTAAAAAAAATACAAATATCTTTATTCATTATCTAAGTAATTAGTAAACAGGTAACTACATAGGTAAATTAAATGACAATTTTTTTTGGTTCTATTCTTTACTATTATTCTGTTATGAGAAATAAACGACATTTTCTCCGAAAGGGTCTACCATTGGGGCAAGTTTCGCCTTTTTACTTCTGTAATACGTTGTTTTACTTTAAAAGTAGATGTTTATTCATTATTCACAACAGAAAATAAGTAAGATTTAAATATTTTATATATACGATATACTATAATATTTTGTAAAGTGTAGATACGCGGCAAATTATTTTGGCTGACTCATTATTAAAAAGTTGATATTCAGTAGTAATACGTCATCAATAATCGTCACAAAGCCCACGCAGTTCCGATTCTACACGATTATTAGGTCTACGGTTTGAGTTTAAAAGCTCGCCCGCCCGTCAGGACGCACCACTACTTGAAAGCGCGGGCATGTGCTAAAACGTACTGAGCGTACGAGGCACCGTATCGGCAACACATCACGCCACATACAAAAGTAAGTATTGAAAACTTTTTTGTTAAAGAATATATCAAACCTCGGTGGTAATTTCGAAGGTTCTATGCAGAGGATTCGAAAAGAAACTTTTAGCGAATAAATTAAAAAGTTTTTGACTTTAAATTGTTCTAAAATTTTTGAGGCAAAAATTAGCAAAAAATTATAATAAGAGATTTAATTTGACCATTTTGTTTCAATCCAATATTTAACATAATGTCAAACTTTTTGTCGTTTAATTTTATTTTGAAACAATTAGACGGTAATTTATTAGAAATAAAGAAAAACACACACATGAAAATAGTTTGATAGTTCAAAATTATAAATAATTGAGTGTTTTTTATACGTGCGAGCGCAAAGTTTTTCGTCGTTTATTAATAATTGCCAATGAGTCGGAAAAATACGAAACAGCATTTTCATAATTATTATTTATTTATAGGTCAATTTTAGGTAATTTTTTAAGACTTACTAAAGTAATTTATCTTCAAATAATTCATTACTACAAATTAGAAATTACATCAGTTTTAAACATTAATTTAAATCAATATGTAAATATTTAATTATTTACTACACACAGTATTTGAATTTACTCTTAACAAAATGAAATCACATTTTATTAAGAGTGGTGACATAGGTCTAGTCACTGATTTTTATTTTGTGGTGCTTTTTCCTAGTCTCTGTCTAACCTTTAGGGGTTATAATATGTTAGTACATTGTATATATGTGTCATGCCTGTGAACTGGTGCCACTGTCGGCGTCTGGTCAAACTCATGCTTGTCTGATTTGTAGAATTAGCGTTATCGATAAAGATTTCTTTGGGACTGTTTGGTACGGCAAGTGGTAAAGATACCTATCCTGGTTTTGTATATACTACTTTTTCAATTTCTTCAATTAATCAACGGAACCTTAATTTTATTTTATTTATGAAATTTTTTAGACTACTTACATCTGTAATAGAAAATGTGGCAAACTGCAGAAATATATAGTTAGATAGTTATTTTTTTTCTCTTCTAAAACTTTAATAACGTTGTTTTTTATGAATTAAAAAAAAAAGAAAAACAATGTAAATGGAATATAGAAACTTGCTGAGTTTCTTGCCTGTTCTTCTCAGAACAAGGCCTAATGGTAGTTTTGTGAACGGATGGCGTAGTTTATCGCTTTCACGAAAATTTGTAAAATGATTTTGGCGTTCATAAGCATGTGCTAAGACGCATCTAAATTGAATAAACGATGTTTAATTTTGAATTTTGAATATTACCCTATTTAATGAGTAAAATTACCTTTTTACTCATTTACACTGAGTGAAATTGACACGAGTTTATTACTTTAATAATATTATATTCAATTCGGTCTCATTCGTTTTAATTTACGTAAAATGGAAAAGAAACATTTTTTTTGTGTAACGCTAGCCTATTAAGTTGTGCCATGTTTTCCCTTAATGACTTCGCAACAAGATAATAATGAATATTAAGGAATAATAGCAATATTTTAACAAAAATATTTGAAAATATACCCAGTAAGCTTTGATCTATTTAACTATCGACCAGCCCCGGCTTCACATGGGTGCATGGGTGATACATAAAAACCTTCCTCTTCTCTATCTTCTTCTCTTTTTATTCCTAATCTCTATCTATAAAAAAACAGCATCAAAACTCAGATGCCAAGTTTGGAAGACCTAAGTATTTTATAACTATAGGGACATACAGCGGGAAGCTACTTTCTTTAATACCATATAGTGATATTGATAAGCAATTTACCTCACACAAAAACGAATAGAAAATATCAGAATCTTAATATCAGAATATTCATTATTAAAAAGTTATACATAAATGTTATGAGTGTGTGCTGCAGCTCACAAATAGATTAAGCTTAATGTGCTTGGGAAACCACAAGCGAAAAGCTGGTTTCCAATTATAATCTTTTTATATTAATTCATTATGTCTTCTCGCGTGGAATATTTAATTTAAGTGACCCTTAAGTTTTTCGTCGACAGTTTAATGATTATAATATTAATAGGTAGATATAGTAATATAATTAGGTACACATTATTAATGCTCGTATTCAATTGTAAAAAATATAAATTGTTATGTATGAGGAATCCTCATGGAAACCATCACATGAGGAGTATGGGCCGAAATACCACACTGGTCTAATGAATGAAAATAATGAAGAAAAGATTGCAATATCGACCGGGACCAATCGTTTAACGTGCCATCCGGAGCTCGGAGGACTTCGAGCAATGCTTTGGTCACTCATCCACGGCCTGACCATAGCGATGGAAGCTTTTGGTATCGAAGCCCAAAGCGTACTAACTGCGCCACCGAGCACCTCAGATAGTTAGAAAAGTTAGTATTTATGGTTGAAAAAGAAAAACTAATTTAGTCAAAAGATATGGTTTACAGCGACATGGTGATGTTTTGTAATAAACAGACATCTTACTACTAAAGAATCTCCTATATATTATAAAAAAAAACAAGACGTGTAATTAGGGTCGTAACAACAACATGCTGACCCAATGCCGATAGGTGAGACACAAGCTGAACACCAAAGATCACATAATTTTCTGTCCCAGCTTCAACTACGGTAATAGCTATTTCATTTTTAGTATAAAAAAAGCTTTAAAATCATCACGCCATTGAGCTTATTGGAATACAATGATAAATAGGTACAAGATATTGTTTACGGTAAATCTTGTTCTTACCACTACACCAGTAAGCTTCTCAAATTGGAGACAGAACAAGAAAAAATTTCTTTTTGCGACCAAGAGCTCTAGTCGTCGCCGAATTTTTGCGGCATATAATTTGAATCATCGACACGTACTCTGAAAAGAACAGCAACTTTTAACTACAATGGCTTTTTAATCGTTCAATTTACAAGAATTGGGCAACTGGTTGTGTTTACTTTGCGGGACCTCTCGTAAGTTACGAAGCGGGGAAGTTTGTGCGGATGTTAAATGTTGCCCAATTAAGGCAAACCAGACGGATGTGATCGTAACCCTACTTACAGTTGCCAGATTCAATATTTGTCTTTTTGACTGTTGCGGAAGAACTTAGATTTTTGGTACAAACTCCATACAACAACATTACATTACGCATTAATCCCCGAAGGGGTGGGCAAGGACGTAAACACCCGCATGTTAGAAAGAAAATTGGAAAAAATAATTTATTCACTGACCAAAAGCAAAGGAATTTATATAAATCTAAACTTAATTACTTATCACTGAAAAGCACACACTCAGCATGTGTTGGATGTCACAAGACCCGACGCTGGTCTTTCGTAGGCGCTTCGAGTGACATAAGTGTACCCTGCAGGCCAACACACCTGCTGCGTGCACTATATAACGAGACGCTATATCAGTATTAGCGACTGTGCTCTTATTGCGCTTTTCAGGGACCATTTTCTCTTTGTTTCTTTTTTTAAATTAAGCAACTCTTCTTTTTCATTGTTTTTGATCTCCAATTTTCATTCCTCACGATAACTTACACTAGTTGTAGTATTTATCGACTCGCCTATCTAAGACAATCCTAATAAATTCACTTTTTGATTTGACAGTACAGTAAGAATGATAAAAATAAGTTTTTTCATTGTCTATTGTAAATGCTGACAGGATCTAACTAATTAGTAAAGAAGACAATCAAAGACCTAGAAAAATATCCTTGCCTTTTAATGTTAAATACTTATCAATTAGGAATGTTTAGTATTTATTGTGAACTTTATGTTTAATTATAACAAATTTTTGCTCCAATTACAAATAAAAAATGAATATCGTTTGCTTCATAATGTGCTGAATGGCTTATGAAGGACTACACGTAAAACATAATAATATATTATCGATATTAAATTTAGTTAATTCAGGAGATGATTATATATCATGTTAAGAATTAATAGAACATGTAAACATATAATCCCCTAAGGGTTAGTCAGAGACAAGACAAAAGCACCACAAAAGCAGTCCGCTGCAGCGGACTGCTTTTGTGGTGCTTTTGTGTGCTGCCACAGTCCGCGTTTCACGAAACAGTGACTTCTTCTTCTTCTTCTTCAATTAATGGCGTCCGAACGGAGTGTAAAACACTCCGTTCAGACGCCATTAGGCCATTAGGACGCCACTTAGGATACACTGTTCCGCCAATGTCACGTGTATAGCTTTCACACGGCAAACAGGATATTAAAGATATTATGTTACTTATATTTTTACTGATCCATCTAAAACACAAGGACAACACAACGCAGATTAGACCAAACACAAAGGTTAGTATGCTTCAACATGTATGCGGAACAAGGGTCTCATGTGCGTAGCGTGACAGGTGGTGAGCCCGTCGCCATTATAAGCTATTGGATGGTTGTGCAGTTCTTCTAAGTCCGTTAGTCGCCTTTTATGACACCCAGGGGAAGAGATGAGTTGGTAGTATTCTTTTAACGAGCCGCTACCACACGAATAGAACATATTCTCGGAAATTGATTTTAGACCATTAGTCTTAATAAAAAGCGTTTTTTTAGTGTAAACTAAGTACTGCGCGGTCCACTGGCCGAACGTATTACTAGCGAGTGTCGTTCTTAGGCACTGTTAAGCAATAGCAAGTAGTAAGTAAATCCGTAATGTTCTATTTCTTCGCATAAAGTTTGCTGACTTGAGTAATACTCCTGAAAACACTGATTCAAATTTCGTAAAATTAGATAAATTACAAGCAAAGAACAGAAAAATGGCCGACTTGTGTGTCACCCTCGGGGATTGTATGTTCATCTGTAGGTTTTTTTACTTAAGAGAGAGTGAAGCTTAAAAAGGTTAAATGTAACATGATGTTACTAAAAATGATGAAGTATTAAGTAATATTTTATTTTAAACTCAAACAATTTTAGTGTTTTTTAAATAACTTTCTAAAAATTTACATGTCAACCGCGTGTTTCCCCAACTACAGTAATGAGTACAAAGAAGGCCATAAAAACGAGATTTTTCACGGAAGTACAGAAGAAATGCTGTTAATATAACGAGCATTTGAATGCAAATAAAATTATCAGTAGCCTGTAAAGAAAGACTATAAATTTTGAAGCACGGGGCTATCTTCACACTTCGCTTCGTAGACGAACGGGGGCGGTCATTCAATGGTTCAAGTCAAGAAATATTTTTATCGCTAATAGCGAAGACACGAATCTTCTATAACTTGTTGATTGAACAAAGAAATAACACGACTAAAACTTAATTAAAGTCTGCATTCTTGACTTGACTGATTATACCGTTCACTTTACCAATTTACTCATTCTGATAATTTGTACTATTAATTTTTACTTGTTGCTCGCTGAAACTCTTACGAGAAGTTTTAAAGTCTGTATGCTTAAGCAAGGAGCAAGTCGTATTACTCGTATACTAGATAGAGAAGTAGCAACTCATAAATGATATCAGTGATATTCTATTCTGTGATTTTCTATTCTATTCTTGTGTTGGGGCTGAGAAAACTCAGGGCACTTCGACTTTTTTTTCCTGATAACCTTTGGGTGGATTTGGCAGTGCAAAAGTAAAACTTTAGAAAGACTTTTTAGAAAAATCATTTTGAGCTTGATGGGTTGAACAGTTTTTGAAAATTTTTTGAAAGTTCAGGTCCTATAGTTCGATAGTTCGCCAATAGATGGCGCTACTCTCTATTACATCGCGGCAACGAAGTTGTGTTTCAGTTTATCAGGTCTTAATTTAGTTTAGTTCGTTAATTACATACTAGATAGAGTTGCCTTACGATACATCGCGCTATCGAAGGCTACGTTTCCATTATACCAGTATCTAGCAAAAGTTCATGTTCTTGTTCATCAGTTCACCATTTCATCACTATAGTTCTTGCTATCGAAATACATAATTCCAGTGCATATAGTGTTTTATTCTAAAACCTATATTGTAAAGTTCAGCAGGTCAACCCCTAGGTCCTATACAATAATTTCTAAACCAAGTTTGTAATTTAACTAATTAATATGAGAGCGTTTTTTTTTATCTTAGCTTATATATTTTATTATACAGAACGAATAATTAAAATCAGTACACGCAATCCAAAATTAACACCGAAAACTCAACTCAACATAAACCGTCTAGTTTATATCAAGAGATGGTGCTGTACTAGCGATGGGTCATACTTCCTATTTTGAATACCAAGTCTTTCAAGTACGTACATGTACCAATACCAGGGTCAAATACCAGGTTCATAAATACTTCTACTGTACTGTGGGCTATTTTAACTCTTATGTGGGGACACTTAATGTGATGGACCGTTTCAGTGGCCCGACACACTATTAGGCAGGCTACTGTTCCAATTTGAAAAAATCTTCCAGTGTCGAATAGGCAATTTATTTAGGAAGGCTATAGGCTACACACATCACTCTATCTCAAAGTAAGTAGGACGAAGTCGCGGGCAAAAGCTAGCTCAAAATATTACTTGATTTGAACTGATTCTAGTGTAAGGCATCAGACTTGTTCTCCGCAACTAAATCCTATACAGATGGAATGAAAGAAAAGATATTTATTTTGAGACAGATTACGCCGATGGGAACCCAGACCTACCTACGTAGGTATTAGGTTTACAACAACAACATAATAATCTTATAATCATCATGCCTTTATCCCGAAGGGGTAGACAGAGGTGTTATACACCCACATTTCGGCTGATATGTCTCTGTATTAGGACACGAACTTTATGTGTATTTTTCTAGGTTTCGTCAATAACCTTTGAAATTAAAACAACATTTTCAATGAAAAATATAAAAAAGTTTGCTTTTCAATTAAGTATAATCATGCTTCGGCCTTCGAACCAACAACGCTTTAGTACTTAAAATGCCAATCATTATTTGAATAAAAGAAGCCGATAATGATATTTTACTATTGAAAGTTCCTGTAATCTGATATCGGAGTGAATACTGCTCACGTACCGAATATTACCTATTTATAATTTATAAACCCAAGCCGTGTGGTAGCGGCCCATTAAAATAATACTACCAACCCGTCTCTTCCCTTGGGTGTCGAAAAAGGCGAATGGACTTAGAACTGCACAACCCTTTAATGGAATAAAGCGGCGACGGGCTCACCGCCTGTCACACTGAGTGCAGTCACTGCTTGGTGATGCGCGGACTATGGCAATGGACTGCTTTTCGGTGCTTTTGGATAATAGTTGTGATTATATTAGGTCCTTACCTATGAAATTGGTGTTTTGTATGGAGATTTTGGGGAATTCTACATTTTCCATACTAATTTTTTTTCAGTTTTCTTCACAACGACAAATCCATAGAATAATATTTGGCATCTATCATTAGACAAGCTTTAGTAATATGTGTAATATGACTGATGTATTCGGGAGGCACTTAAAAAGAGTTGTCTCCGTGTCCAATTTTAACACAATTAAACTTACAACAAATTATCAAAACAAATCAAAAGAGCTCAAAAATAAAGTCTATTTTTAGACGAGGTAATTATTTTTTAGGAATACTCTGAATCTTAATAGTTACAGACAAAATACTAAGAGAGAAAAAAAAATCACCAATTTCATAGGTAAAGACCCAATATGTACTCGTATGTATAAACCAGTGTCCACAACACTCGCATTTTGAGCTCGGGGGCGTAGTGGTTACTAGAATTTGGCTTTCTATATTGAAAAAAAACCTACCTTCGCCATGGTCAGGCCGTGGATAGGTGGCCAAAACTTTATGATACTCTTATAACAGAATAATGTATCGATTGAATTTAAATGTTTATTATTAAATTTTAATTTAAAATTAGCTTTTAGAGTCCCCACTAGAATTGCCAGCCAAACATGTATTGACAATATTGCTCACAATTTTAAAGGACGATGTAAGACTGAAGTGTTAGAGTTGGCATTGTCAGATCATGCTGCGCAACTTCTGAAATTTCCTGTAAGTCATATACCAAAAATCAAAACATGGCAAAGGAAGCAGCGTATGTATAGTAAGGACAATATTCTTAAATTTAAATCTTACATAAGTGGTCTAACTTTCTCCGAAATTTATAAAATGACTAATGGTAATAAGGCATACAATTACTTTATAGAAACATTTACTTTATTGTACGAGTTATGTTTTCCACATGAGTTTGTGACTATGTATATAAACAAAAAACCTAAATGGCTATCTCGAGGTTTAAAATTATGCAGCAAAAAAAAGAGGCAACTTCTATGGAAATATAGACATGATCCGAATTTAAGCAATAAGCATAAGTTTAAGGAGTATGCAAAATTGTATAAAAGGATTGTTAATTTAACGCAAAAGGCTCAAAATAATTATTATATTAATACATCGCAGTGTAAATCTAAAACGATATGGAATATTGTTAATAATTTAAGACTTAATAAACCTAAGCATAACATAATGAGTATTAAAATTAACGAATTACCCATTAATGACCCAGAGACAATAGCTACGAGTTTTAATAATTATTTTATTGACAAAATTGAACCATTGCTTATTGCTGGTACAATTAATACATTCAGTATACAAAACAAGCAGGATTCTATGTTTATGTCTCCTTGCACACCCATGGACATATTTAATATAATAAAGTCCCTTAAAAATTCTAACAGTGTTGGATATGACGGAATATCTACTAAGATTATAAAAGTTGTTCGTGAAAGAGTCTGCTCTCACTTGAGCTTCGTTATAAATTTGTGCATTGAAACAGGGGTCTATCCAGATGAACTAAAAGTATCAATTATTAAGCCACTATTTAAAAAAGACGATAAAAAATTACTCAAAAACTATAGACCTATAGCACTTACATCTGTTATCTCAAAAATATTTGAAAAATACATTTACAGGGAACTGTTTAATTATTTGGAACTGAATAAAATATTATGTGAGGAACAAAAAGGTTTTAGAAAAAATAAATCTATAAATATGGCAATTTTCGATTTTTTATCTATAGTATTAAAAAATGTTGACATAAAAAATCCGGTGTGTTCCTTGTACTGCGACATGACTCAGGCATTCGATTATGTTGACCATAAAATCCTCTTGAATAAGTTAAGTGCTTATGGTATACGTGGTAATGTTTTACAATTATTTGAATCCTATTTGTCTCAAAGAAAACAATGCACTGCAATTACACAAATAAATTTTAGAACACGACGTGAGGAGACCTATTTTTCTAAAATGAGATTGTTGAAATTTGGTGTGCCACAGGGTAGTGTATTAGGACCGTTATTATTTATTATTTATATAAATGACTTGCCTAAATACGTCAAACAGCCTTTGACCCTTTTTGCTGACGATAGCACTATAACAATTGCTTGTAAAAAATTTGACCAATATGAAAATGACATAAATGAATCTTTAAAATCTATTGTGACATGGTTGAGTAATAATAATTTAAAAATTAATTTGACTAAAACATTTGCAATGCACTTTAATCAAAGACAGATAAATATAAATGAATTAGATATAAATTATAATAATAAAAAAATTGGACTGGTTAACAACACCAAATTTCTAGGGGTGGTAATTGATAGTCAACTCAATTGGAAAGCACATATAGAAGAGTTATGCAAAAAAGTAAGTAGTTCGTCATATGCCTTATTTAAATTATCATCAATGATTCAACCTGATGCATTAATTACAGCTTATCATGGCCTTGTAGCATCAAATTTAAGGTACGGAATTATATTTTGGGGAAATTCGACCAATAAGGATATAGTTTTCAAAATGCAGAAACGCTGTATCAGGGCTATGTTTAATTTATGTGTAACTGACAGTTGCAGACCATATTTTATAAAATATAAGATTCTCTCATTTCCTTCACTTTATATTTATGAAGTGGCAATTTTTGTAAAATCTAATCCATCTCTGTTTCCAAAAATATCAGATTTCGTGAGGCGTAATAGGCGTGATAATGAAAAGTTGAATTTAGGGGGCTTTAGAACATCCTTACTAAACAAAAGTGTACTAAGTATGGCTCCCAAAGTATTTAATAAATTACCCATAGCGATAAGAAATCTTAATTTAAACTCATTTAAAAATAAACTAAAATTATTATTACTTTTGAAATGTTATTATACTGTAAATGAATTTTTTGATGACAAATTTTGACGCCATGTTTTGTAGGTATGATAATGTTATTTTGTATGACAGTTTAAATAATGTGTTAAAATATGAATTGACATCTAAATTTTAAAATTTGACATTTAATTTATATTTTTGATGTCGTTTTGTTGACATGATTGTATTTTCTATGGTTTAACTTTATAATTCAGTGACATTTGCGCACCTTTTTAGGTAAAAATGTGTTCAGGATTTCCTTTTTTTTTTATTAAGATCTGTAATGTACTCACATTTTTGCAAATAAAGAATTTTGATTTGATTTGATTTGATTTGATTTATGTGCTATTGCAACCGTTTCTACCCACCAAACTGCATTGGGCCAGCGTGGTGGTGTTACGGCCCATACTCTTCATGTGTTTCTCGATGAGGAAGGCCTGTGCCCACCAGTGGGACGTTTATAGACTGAGGATATCGATCTTTAAAGCAAGTGAACGGGAGTTTAGAAATATTCATGTAAATATACTCATAATTTCTTTGATACTTCATATAATTTGTTCGCCGGAAGGTAATCGATATCCCTTAGGCATTATGGGTATTATTAATCTTATTACATTTTATGAACATCTTTCTAATTCAAGTTAATTATCCTAAGCATCTGTTTACAATTTCCTACTTGCTGTGTATTTTGGCCAAGAATTCCAAGATTTTCCGAGGGATCAAACTTTAAATGAGTGCAATATTACAATAAATTTTGTGACTGAGTGGCGGAGAGAATAAGTGTTTTTTATTTTATTTTCGTCCAAATTCGTGCCTTAGCAGCATCTAATATTAACAGAATAGTTACTTACTATAAAAACGTTATAATATATAATGGGTATAAGTTGTACATATCTGTTATTATATTCTTTTCCCTTTAAGCGAGACATGTTTTATGTTCTGTTTTAAGATTGTTATTATTTGTTTTTCTTTTTTTAATATAAATTCAATAATATATATTGAGGGTAACATATAACAGCCTGTATGGTATGGCTACCTATAATTGTAAGTATAGGAAGGTTCATTCATATTTGTAATCTAAACATATTGTAATGCTGTATCTTATGTTGGTAATCCAATAAAAAAAGGCAAATGTGATTAGAAGATAGGCATTGGCCTTCTGCTCTTTAAACCTCTAATTTTCTTTCAGCAAAACTGATAAAAATTCTCACGATTGAATGCAGGTCATTCATAAATAAAGGGCCTTCCTCATGGAAACAAACACATGAAAAGTATGGGCCGTAACACCAACACGCAGCCCATGCGGGTTGGTGGGTAGAAACGGGTAGTTTCGGTCACCCATCCACGGCCTGACCATGGCAAAGGTAGCTTTGTTTTCGAATGAAAGCTAAGCGTACTAACCACTTCGCCACCGAGCCCCTTAAGATGAACATTATTTATTTGTAATTTATAATTCAGAGAACTCCGTCAAAGCAAGTACAGGTGTCATTAGCTTTACGACCCCCAAAGTGGCTCTTCGCCGGGAAGTGACCATCACATAAATAGTTGCACTTTGAAACTTGTCACCGAGGTGAGAGGGTGAAATCTTCAATTTAAAAATGATATTACGACATCTTTTATCTTGAATAAGAGTTATCTACTATAATTATTAGTTCACTTTTGGCTGAGGTTTTATACGAGTGCAATTTACATACATACATACATATCATCACGCTTTTTTCCCTGAAGGGGTGGGTCGAGGTGTTATCACCCACGTTTCGCTAGATGTGTGAAGCCCACATGTTGCCATACACCAGGCACAATGTGAGGAAAAGGAGATTCACAATGAACTATAGGTATTATTAAAACTCAGTGGAAGGCGAAGGAATCGCACCCGCGATTCCCGCGGCCTCTCGCACGAATACCTTGTGCCTTGTCCGTTCCAACTCGGCTACCGCTGCCTCCGAAGAATTTAGAAAGTAACATACCTTTATTTAACATACCGTCACACCTTAATGACTGTATCCTTATAGAGGCAGAGGTGTAAGCCCATTTGCCATTGCGCTTGACATGGCTAAGTCCCCATGTAATAGGGCTTAGGGAGTTTGGTTGCCATACAATGGAGACAGTAAGGAAAGCAATATAAAAAAACTAGGGGTTTTATGGCGCTATTCAACTATGGCGGACGTGATTTTTATTCCAGTGATTGTAATATTGTTTCGGAGTGGATCTTGTTGCGTATAATCAGTGTAGTTTTGTGCAATAAGTGTCAATAATTGCGAGCAATGTGGAGGATCATTGAAATCTATCGTGGTAATTCACCTCATCGAAGTAACACCACAGTGTCCGCCATCGATTGTTTGACGCTAAACTCTCCTAACATGCATTGAAACGAATTACAGTAGCATTTCAATGCAAATACTGAAGACAATAATACCGAAGACATGGCTGTATGGGCTTCGTTCCCTTTGCATTCCCTACATGGGAGAGTTTTACAACAAGAAAAAAAAGTGTTAGTTACGAGGCAGTGAGCAGTACGGAAGGGGCATTACTCGTTTAAGAGGCTACCGCCTGTACCACTTAGTTTGAATAAAACTTGCGTACAGTTGATTATGAATAACGATTGCCTCACATTGTGCCCGGTGTATGGCAACGGGCTCAACACCTGTTACATGGAGGCATATCTAGCGTGAGTGTTAACACTTCTGCCTACCCCTTCGGGGATAGAGACGTGATGATATGTTACGTGTTACTTACGATTTATTCAGATAGGTGGCACCCTGTATTCTGTAATAGTTAATGTACTAACCAGTGTGTTTCAACTGTTAAATCAATAATAAATATTTAGTTAGCAGTATTCAGGAAAGGTTAAATGAAACGCATCAAATCCCCTTTCCCTTTTAAATTACTCTTAAAAGCCATGTTATTAGGTTATTAGATTACTATCCTCTAGTGGTGAGTTTATCCGACAGAAGATACTCCAAGTTAAATCTGGTAATAAGATCATCCGTAGTTTTCGTAATTATATTACTTTAACAGAATTTTTCCGAGTATACACGGTTATATGTTCAGGAGCTAGACAAGATTTAATTATAGTAACAACATTTTATTTTTAATATACATTGTTAATTATAACATTCAAAGAAAATTTTCACAACGAAAAAATCCTTCATAAAACTCTACATACAGAGAACAAATTAGAGGGAAAGAAAAGTAAATCAGTGAGTCTATGGATATAAAGAATTTAAATGGGGTATAAAATTGTCGCTGGGAATTGATAAAAAAATTTTTGTGCGCGGGTGGTAGGTTTTTATGCGAATTGTGTTGCTACGAGTAACTTATATCTCTGTGTCAAATAAAATAAGTTTATGTAACTGTCATATAATATAGGTTATTAAAACACGAGCGTGGTTTTCAAACGAGCCTTGGCGAGCTTTTTAATAGTATCACGCGAGTGTTTTAATACCAAGTTATGTGCAGTTACATACACTACTTTATCTACAATCATTATTCAAAGAAATAAAACAAAAAAAAATATTAATTTTATTTATTGCTGGCTGTCTTGAAAACATTTGCCATAGTTTTGTGCGTTTGAGTCCAAACTGTTGCATAACGGTCATTATGTTCCAGTTTCCATTTTTCAATTTCCGTTTTTATCTTCTGTGTTAAAAAGTATGTCATTATGATTTGGAGTCTGAGTTCATAATTCGAACATAATAACATGAGTGTAGATAAAGTTTATTTATTATATTTGGACTGCTAAAATTAACGATTTTGTAGAGTTAGCAGGAAGAAAAATATGTAGTATTTTGTATATACGTGTATTGACGAGAGACAAAGAGACAAGAGAGAGTAACAAACATTCACAATATAAAATTGACGTAAAAACATATAGACAGCCAGGGTGTCCTAAATTAAAAAAGGTTTGATAAACAAACAGGTCGAACACCTCCCCGTAATTTAGTAACACCCTGTATAATAGTTAAATAAAACAATAACAAGGTACGTAACTAAATTAACTTAAGTACTATACACTAATATTAAGAGAACAGAAATAAAAGACAGCTTAACATAAAATATAAATTTTAAAATCAAGTAATACCTAACATTTTACAAAATTTATTTTGTTTCAGTGTAGGTAATGGCTTGGTTAAGATGTCTGCTATCATGTCATTAGTGCTGATGTACTTAATGAAAATGTCTTTACGTGCTAATGACTCGCGTATGAAATGATGACGTATGTCAATGTGTTTCGTGCGAGCATGATATGTGCAATTTTGTGTGAGTTTGAGTGAACTCTGATTATCGGAATGGATGTCAATGGCTGTGTTTATGTCGAAAATTTGACTGATGAGTGACTTGAGGTATATTGCTTCTTTGCAAGCTTCCCCTAACGCCATGTATTCTGCCTCTGTAGTTGAGAGAGCTACGGTCCGTTGTTTTCGGGCCTCCCATGAAATACATGCGCCACTCATAATAAAGACATAGCCAGTGTATGACCGTCTGTCAATGACGTTACTGCCGTAATCTGCGTCAGCAAAACCTACAGGATACTTTTGACCATGCTTGGTGAAAGTCAACTTCCTGTCCTTGGTTGCTTTAAGATATCTGACAATCCTTTTTGCAGCTTTCCAATGCACCTCCCCGTGATGTATATTGAATTGGCTTAGGTAAGACACAGCAAAAGAAATGTCTGGTCTCGTGCCAATGGAAATATACATCAAAGAGCCGATAAGCTGCTGGTAAGGGATGTCAGTTCGTTCGTCTTTGTCAGGTACCGTCAATTTGACACCAGGTTCAAGAGGAGTAGAAACAGGAATTGCTTCAACCATTCCGAACTTTTGAATGATCTTGTCAATGTAATTGCTTTGATCGAGGGAAATGGAGTGAGGAGTTTGAGTAACCCTCATTCCTAAGCAATCACATAGAGTGCCAAGATCTTTGACGACAAACTTTTCACTCAACGCCTTTTTAAAATCGATTTTCATTACTTGGTCGTTGGAAAAAATGAAGAAATCGTCAACGAAAACTGCGACAACGAGTAACTTTTTATCGTTACGTTTGAAAAATATACATTCTTCTGATGGGACTTGTGACATGGATAGAGATGACATGGCTTCACGAACTTTAATGTTCCACTGACGTGGAGCCTGCTTAAGTCCGTAAAGCGATTTTTTCAACCAGCAGACTTTAGACTTGGAGTCAGTTGCGAATCCTTCGGGTTGTTCCATGAAAATCTCTTCGTCTAAGTCACCATGAAGAAATGCAGTTTCCACATCGAGGTGATCTATTTGCAAATCTAATTGCACAGCAAATGCTATCAATAGCCTGATTGTAGAAAGCCTTGTGACTGGAGAAAAAGTTTCGTTGTAGTCTATGCCATGGACTTGAGTGAAACCTTTTGCGACCAGACGAGCTTTGAATTTAACAATTTCTCCGCTCGTGTTTCGCTTGATTTTGTAGACCCACTTGTTCTTTACGACCTTTCGGTCTGTAGGTCGATCAACCAAACACCAAGTATGATGCTTCATTAAACAGTCATACTCAGTAAGCATGGCTTGTCTCCAATCTTCTTCATAAGTGTCCTGAATAGCATCTTTGTAGGTTTCAGGTTCACTATAATACGAAATCATGTAGGATTTCGTAGAACTCTCTGTAGGAGAAAATCTATCAGGAGCTCGTCTTTCCCGTCTTGGATATCGTGGTTCAGTTATGACGTCTACTTGTGTTTCTGATACAGGGTCGACAGAAGCACAAGGTTCAGACACTTCTTGTTCAGTCTGACATGGAACTTGAGTTTCTGAAACATCAGGCTGAGCAGAAGTAGAAGGTTCTGAAATATCGGGTAGATTTGAGTCATCTGAAATAGGCTGGGAAGATGTGGTTTGATTTGGTAATGATACTGCCGGGGATGAGGAATCTATGGCGGTTACGTCTTCGAGAAAAATATTGTCGGAGCAGGGGGTATTTTGATTGGAAACTGGAGTTGGTACTCTGTCTTCAATAAATACGACATCTCTCGCGACAATGATCGATCTAGGATTATCGATGCTTACAAGACGATAACCTTTAGTCTCGGTTGAATAACCAACAAATATGCATGTTTGTGTTTTCGGCTGAAGTTTCGTACGCTTCTCTTTTGGAATAAGGGCGTGTGCTTCACATCCGAAAACACGAAGATGAGACAAATTGATCCCTTTTCCGTACCACAGTTCATCTGGAATTTTAAAATTTAATGACTGTGTCGGAGTAATATTTATTAAATATATTGCAGTATTTACCGCTTCGCCCCAATATGCTTTAGGTAAATTAGCATCTTGAAGCATGCATCGAGTTTTCTCGATAATGGTTCTGTTAAGCCTTTCGGCGACACCATTTTGCTGTGGGCAATATGGTACCGAAGTTTGGTGAATTATGCCGTGTTTGTCCATAAAATTGGACATTTCACGATTCACAAATTCACGTCCATTATCCGAGCGAAAAATTTTAATTTTTAGGCCCGTTTGGTTTTCTACCAAATTTTTGAAATGGACGAATTTAGAAAAAACTTCGCTCTTTGCCTTTAGCAGATAACCAAATGTCTTACGAGTATAGTCATCTGTAAAGGTGAGAATATATAACGCTCCGCCCCACGATTTTGTACTCATAGGACCGCAAAGATCGGAATGAATAAGTTCTAATTTTGAGGTCGAACTAGTTTCCGATTTTTTAAACGGCCTCTTAGATAATTTTCCTTGTAAACAAGGTGTGCATGTAGCATTTAATTTATGACAGCTTTCGTAGGAAATTCCCATAGAGTTTTTTCTTAGAATGTTCATGGTATTGACATTCAAGTGTCCAAGGCGCCTATGCCAAAGTAAAGCAGTGTCTTTGACAACAGTTGTCATGTTAGCCTTTGCATCTTTTTGTAAATTTAATTTGTAAAGGCTTTGATGATTTGAAGCCGAAGCTACAAGTGTGCCTGATACTTTACACTGATCTTTCAGAAGAATATGGGCACCTTTCGAAGAAAAAACAACTATAAAACCTTTCTGTACTAAACTACTAACTGATAATAAATTAACACCTAATTGTGGTACAAATAAAACATTAGAAATAGAGTGTATATGATTAGAAACTTTTAAAGAAACTGTACCTTTACCTTCGCATAAAACTTTCTCTTTATTTGCCACAGTAACAGTCTCAGACAGACGGGTCATATCCCTAAACATGTCTTTATTGTTACACATGTGAGAAGTTGCACCAGAATCAATATACCAGGTTGAACGTGATGAATGACATGTAGGAGGTACACTGAAACATGATAAAAGTGTAAAATTTGTTGTATAATTAGATGAATAATTATTTACATTTTTATTTTTGTTTTTTAACTTCCTACACACTTTTGATTCATGACCAAACTTTTTGCAATAGGAACACTTCACTTTCACTTTTGTAACGAACGCACTGGTACTGGAACTGGTAGATGAATGACGTTGCTCTTCCTTAAGGAGAACCGAAGCCACGGAGTCGCTGCTAATTTTTGTGCCGGAATTCTCGAAAGCCATTACCATTGGGTTGTAGACTTCCGTTAGGCCTGCCAAAATGATGACCCCGATGAACTCATCATCTACAGAGCTGTTGATTTCGACCAATTGTTGCTGTATTGCTCGTATTTCATTAATATAATGTTCCATTGACTGGTATGATGATAATCTGGTGTTAAATAATGAACGAAGTAGGTGAAGACGACGTAATAAGCCGTTGTCTGCGTAAGTTTCTTGAAGTTTCTTCCAGGTTGCTTTTGCCGTTGTGGCAGTCATCACAACTGGGTAAACACTGTTATTGAGTGTGAGACAGATTTTAGCCCTTGCTTTTGCGTCCAGTTGGTGGAACTTGTTCTCGTTGAGTGACGCTTGTTGAGCTTCTGGATTCTCAACAAAATCCCAAAGGTCACACACTATTAGGAGATTTTTAATTGCGAAACTCCAGGACGAGTAGTTTTTTGCTCCTTCAAGCTTTTCAATTGTCGGTGCTGATGTCATGGACATCGATGGTGTGGGATTCGAAATATCACCAGTTGCCATTTTTACACTTTTAATTGAAATTACCTACACGTTTAATATACACGAAAGATACACTTTATTTTTATATTCCTGGGCCCATAACCTGTAGAGTTAGCAGGAAGAAAAATATGTAGTATTTTGTATATACGTGTATTGACGAGAGACAAAGAGACAAGAGAGAGTAACAAACATTCACAATATAAAATTGACGTAAAAACATATAGACAGCCAGGGTGTCCTAAATTAAAAAAGGTTTGATAAACAAACAGGTCGAACAGATTTCATTTGAAGGAAGTGAAATTGTTAATAGATAAACCTTTCAATTTTAATTTCCCTCCTTCCCCTTCGAACTAGCAGCGCCGCATGTCTCCGCCACTCCGCCACAAATGAAATTGTCTGCCGGGCTGCAACTAACCTGATCGTTTGCGATTTGATTAGAATATTCAGACAGGGATAAACAAAAAGGACTTTGTATATGACTTGAATGTGAGCTTTATGTCTTACTGCACAAGACTCAATTTTAAGGCTTTTGAGTACACGTGTGGTCAGTTTCACACTTGGTACACGCGTTGTTTAATTTAGCGATGGAAATTTTACCGTAAAGTGTATAGTGAAAGGATCATTTTTGAATGTTTTTCGAAAAAAAAACATTAATACATACAAATACGTCTGTAATCCCCGAAGGGGGGTCGGCAGAGTCCAAGGAGCACTGTGTTCCTTAAGACCACATTTAGCCATACAAAAATTAAGTTTGGTCAGATGAAAAATCGTAAAAGAGTAGTAACAAGAGAGAGTACTGATAGTTGTATATTTATACACATTTTTCATGGAATAAGTGTATACGAGTGCCCGTTCTTTAATATTATACGAGTCGCATAAAGAATACAAGAACGCTGTCCAAATGAGGTATTTCCAAATATTGAACCTCGACCTCCTCAGGTGGGTTTATCAGATTTCAGAATTTCACACTGTGTTACGATGTAATACAATTCGCCATGTAGACGTGAATTCGGTCCGTTCGTCCGCAGGGAGCGTTACACACGAACGGACAAGCGTGCCTGAGCTTGGTGTGAATCTGCGATGCATGAGATTATTCAAGATGCAAACGAATGTTTACCGCCATAAGGTACATAACATAATTTAACCGCCTCTCTGGTCTAGTGGTTCACACCACCCGATGTTGATCGGGAGGTCCGGGTTTGATTCCCCATGGGGCAGAAGTTTTCCTGCTCGGTTTGGCTGGTAGTAGGGCTTCTAAGCCCGCCTGGCTAGCTACCACCGTCTTACCTAAAGTAGTGACCATAATAACAATGTTTTAAGCATTGTTGTGTTCCGGCATCAGGTAAGATAGCCAGTTCCTCAGTTGTTGAGGATTACAGGTGAAGCTCGCTTCCACCTTCGGCCTTATCGTCACATACCATCAGGTGAGAGCTAACCTGTCATATGTGAAAAAAAAAATTGCTTACTCATGTATTGTGGTATGGATGGATGAGAGTAGGTTTTGTGATCTAGAGTTCAGTACCGGCCGGTTCGTTTCGACCGGGACCAACTGCTTACCTAGCCTTCCGAAGCCGGGATGAGTTTAAGATATTAATAATCGTAATAAATGTGTTCCGAATAGACATGACAATTAATTAACTACTTAAGTATAGTTATTACAATCACATGTATATTTTAATACGTCGCTTTTGGAGCATTTTCCTTCCAATTCAATTTTGACATTTGTGACTAAGGGTATTGTATCATACACGTAAATTTTATTTGGTTGTAGAACATATTCATGTAAAGGGAGGATGGAACCCTTGCAGAGTTTCATGCCTGTATCTTCTCTAGACAAGGCCTCCCGGTAGTGAACAGGCCGAAAAAAAGTAGTGGTGTTGTCAAATTTAGGATAATTGTAATTTATTTTGTTTTGACTTGTCAAAAGTGTATTTGATGATGATGATACCAATTTGATTAAATGACTTTGAGTTTGAGTTTGAAATAGCATTACACCGGTCGTAAGGCCGAGGATAAAAAAAATAATAATACTAATAATTTATTGGCAACTATTTGTTTTTTTTACAATACATGCTTACATCTAACAACATTTGATTAAATATATGCCAAAGGTGACTGGCTCAGCTATGTGCAACATAGGCGTAATGCCTATGAGTGGGTACGTGCAAAAAAAAAGAATACATGCTCTAAATTTTACAAAAACAAATTCAAAAAGAAAAAATCTTTAGCGAATAAAAAATGACAATAACAATTATGAGTACACCGACTTAACTCATTAGAACCTCTAAATCATATTTCCATGCCGATCCAGTTTTGGTCATCCATGGCTTGACCATGGCGAAGGTAGCTTTGTTTTCGATATAATAATATAATAATAATAATATCCTCAGACATTCACACCTATCAACTAGCCCCATTTTAAGCAACTAATGCTGCTTGTATTACGGACACTAGATGACGGATAAATATATTTAATAGATAAATACATTTAAATAACCTGAATATATAAAAATATATATAAACATCCAAGACTGGAGAACAAATGCCTGAAAAT
Source organism: Parapoynx stratiotata (assembly GCA_910589355.1). Classification (NCBI taxonomy): domain Eukaryota; kingdom Metazoa; phylum Arthropoda; class Insecta; order Lepidoptera; family Crambidae; genus Parapoynx; species Parapoynx stratiotata. Next base: position 14,877,565 of record OU342466.1, on the reverse strand, counting down.
TCATCACCCAAACATTTGACGAACCCAGAACCTCTCGAGATGGCGACGCCTTGAGACCGGCATACAGACCACTCGACCACGGAGGTCGTCATAATCGACATCGAAAGCCAAAGCGTACTAACCACTACCTCGCCGAGTTCCTCATTCCCTTGATAGTCAAATGTGTATACCTACTTTTGCGCGTGACTGTACCAACACAGGTATCTTTTTGTTTGAACTTTACATGGCTCTTGGCACTGCATTGATAGCTTTACATTGACATGACAAGCATTAGGTGGACGAGGAACGAAACAGTTGAATCAAAACTAACAAAAGACCCTCTGTCTCCATATGACCTAAAAAGAATGTCGGGAATCTTAGTTTTTGTGTAAATATAAAGTTTTATAATAAAACTTTGGTTTGATAAGGACTGAGTACGTGTGCAGATTTCACCCGGTTCAAAATCAAAGGAGATCGGTGAAAACTTTCCTGTACTTAATTTTTCCTTTCTTTTTTCTCAAGAACTTTTGTACAGGCACGTCAGAATATAAAAGGTAAAATTTCCACATTTTAACCGTTTTATGAGTAATTTGAAGGGTATTTTCCATTGGACTGCAGTGATTCTACGAGTATTTGGGTAGTTAGGATTGTGGTTTGATTTACAGATGAGGGTGAGTTTTTTTTTATCCGTAGTATAATCTCGACCAATAGCGTCATGAAAACGCCAAAATGTATGACGTCAACTTGACAAATTGTTAAATTAGCAATGAAAATACGAAGCAAAATACATCATCTGTGCCGCCAGCCGCCATTTTACAAATCCCAGCACCGTGTTGTGGTAAAATTGTCTATGATTATGTAACTTTAATCATTATTATTTATTTAACAATTCGACTACTTATTGGACAAGCTGTAATATCACGACATCATACATGTTCGCCATTGGTCTATATTTTTTAAATAAATTCAATTCAAATCCCACTAGTGGATTTTCTATTATAGCCTTCCAGTATGAGGGTATCTTTCCACCTGAGCTACGCTATGTTACCATAATTAATAGAAGTATTACGAGTATACCCTAAACTCGTTACTAAGGTACTGCTAAAATATTTATAGAACACAATTTTTAACATCGGAATTATTTTTATTTGAAGTTTATTGAAAGCACACAAAAAGTTTATACGATTTCCCGCGATTATAAACAAAAACAATAATAGACGCGACATAATTGCTTTACGTTTAAGCGACGCAAATGAGAATAACTTTTTGTCCGGTCGAAGTTCAAAAGGGATATGGAACAATTAACAGTATGATTTTTGATTGTTATAAAGATTTCTATGGTTTCGGCGTGCGTTTAAATTTTTTTTTCTATTTGATACTTTCCGTTTGTGTTCATTTAATAATAATAGATCGTCACTAGATTTAATACGTCCCGCTGGACACAGACCATGAGACACACTAGATAGGCCATAATGCAACCCAATACAGTTTGATGAGTGGAAACACAAGCACGGAGGCTTCAGATTAGCCACCCATCCACGGGCAAGCCATGGAGACGCTTGCTTATCTTTCAGTATCGCAATCTAGAGTATCGACCATAGTAAGGGTGTTATTTAAACGATTAGCAAAATATTCGAATTTTGGTCAGCAGAAAAATACAATTGATCAGCTGAAATACCTAATTGGTCAGCATCTTATGGGCATCAAATATTTTTAAATTGGTTAGCAAAATAACTAATTGGGCAACAACTAAAATGTTTTCTCTGTTGCCAAATGGTTTTATATATTTTCTCTGCTGCATAATTGTTTCGATGACACAAACATTGTTTTTATGGGTCATAAAAAAATAACCTTAATCTAATATTGTATATATCAGAATACATTTCCTAGGAATAAATCCTTGATACTTCAATGATCTTTTCCGAGATTTTATAAATTTCCGGTAACATATATATTGCTTCTCAAATAATAATTTTGCAGCGCTAATAATTATCTTGCTGCGGAATTAATTATTCTGCTAAGCAAATAATGATCTTGCTGCCCAAATAATAATTTTGCTGACAATCTATTTGTTTGCTTCAAAAAGGTCAGCCGAAAATGATTTTTCGGCTGACCTTTTTGTTGCTGACCAAATAATTAAATGGCTATTATGCACTTCAACACACCCTGAAAAATTTTTCTGCTTTTTTTCAGACTTCAAAATGACGCAGATCTGCGTGGCACTGGTCCTCATGACTGTACTTATCATGTCACAAGGCATTAGTGCGAAACGTGAGTATTTTTTTTTTTTACTTTTAATTTTTTTTTCGCTATGTTGTGAGCACAGGTATACATTTACATATATGGCGCAAATGCATGTACTGCGCGTGTCCGAAAACCCCGACAAAACGTCGGGGTTGTACGCTGCTAACTAGTCTCCGCGCGTCCGAATGGCAGCAAAAACAAGAAAAAATTCCTCGTAGTGTGATAATTGGCACAGAGGCTTCGGCGGCATCGGTTTCTTTCAATCATATCTCCCGTCTCAGAATAGGCTAGATGACCCTTTTTTTATAATACAATATTTTTCTGAAGCCTATAAAACAATACATTTTAAATTATAAATTTTGTTTTTGCTTTAATGTCAAAATCGCCTTCGGTACTGGTGGTCTATGAATTATCTGTGCCGTAGCGTCTCGATTATTGTAAACAATTCAATACGCATGCGTGATAGCCGACAGTTATGCTATTAGTTGCGGCTAAAGTTTGAGGGATTTTGACCATGCGTAGTAATTGTTTACATGAAGCATTACTCAACAAATTTCACGAATATGGTGGATAGCGTTTTTTTGCAGATGAAAAAATACAACATATCTAAATTGAATTTCTACGGCAATCCCTTATTTATACTTATCGAACTTGGTATATTTCGGACCCTTGTACTTCTTGTACTTCTTGTTTCGGATCTGTGGTTGTGAGAAATCTTCGGGAACGGAATTTCGTTTAGCGCAGTTACTTTCATGGCATATTTTATTACATCTTGTTTCTTACTGCTTTTGGGCATTACTATAGTTGTAGACCACTATAATAAGTTGTCGAGAGGCTCATTTAAATAATACTACCAATTTTAACATTTTTTAATCTCTGTACGGTCCATAGGTGAATGTAGGTGACAAGGAAAAGCCTCTACATTTACGAAGTCACCAATATTAATTGAGAGACTGGTTATTTTGTGAATATGCCCATGTGTTTTTGATGTCCCCCAGTAATTCATTGGCATCCATGCCCCAAATCTTATTTCGTAGCTAAACTATATATTTGCGCGAAAATTCGGTTTCACGCTTTCATTATATTGGGAGGTGAGAAATATATTTAGGTTATTTGATTTGCGGTTCTTCAAAGCTCACTTTGACTATGTATGTTATATACTTAATTCAGTAAGCAAAGGACAGACAGAATAAAAAATTGCAATCTGTCATCATTAAGCGACGATCCTTGCTTTGATATGTAGATTGTATTACACTAATATAAGTGTATTATGTTCCAATCAATTGTTATTTTATAGATATAATAGAATATTTAAGTACTTTAGATTAATAACATTTCATTCTTAATTTGATTGCTTTACAGGGGTTTTTTGGATATTTTATTTGAATTAATCGTTCAATAGGAACCAATCAAATTTTTCTTGATGAAAAATCGAATATGAAGAAATCTCAGTTTTCAATTTCTCAGCAATTCTATATGAATAGGCCTTGATTGGAACGTTTCTATAAAGATTATTCACGATAACATGAATTCAGTTGAAATTACTTATCTGACCGTTCGGAACGCAATATGTGTGCATAATCTGCAAAAAAAAAAATGTTTCCTTTTGTGTTATGAATATACACCCTTATACACCTTGTATAAACATATCAAACAACCAATTTTATATAATTATTAAGAATTGTAATTAGAGTTACATGGAAGCTTATTAAAAGATCACTACCAACCCGTCTCTTGCCTTGGGTGTTGTAAAAGGCGACTAATGGACGTAGAAGTGCACAATATCCAATAGCTTATACTCGTAGCGGCGACGGACGCACCACCAGTCACGCTGAGCACATATGCAGTGACTGCTTGGTGAAGCATGGACAATGGCAGTGGACTGCTTGTGCGGTGCCTTTGCTTAGTTTCTGGCTTACCTTTATAGGATGATAGTCGTGATTATATGATGTAAATAGGATAATAACTATTTGTTTTTTAACGCTAATTATTTTTCAAATTTAAAGCAAAGTACGCGAAAAGAAATGATGCGAAAATCCATAGTTTTACTCTGCTCACATTCAGACTGTGGGATCATTTTGAGATTAGGGCTTCAAAAATAATCTACTGGGATAATACTGAACGTTTCCTTTGAATACTCGATTTTAAATCTAGTTGTATAATTTTGCATAATTTTTTTATCGTACACGAATAATACTTATAATTTTATGCGTTTTTTGTACGCGTTTCTAATTATGAAAGATAATTTACCTCAATTCAATATTTCAGTAAAATTAAATCGTATTTCTTTAGAATTTTAACAAAGTATTTCTGTCAATATTGCTATTGACAATTCGCCATGGAAAGTACGACGTATAAAAATATATAACTGTGCAGGGTATTGTTCGTTTTAATATTAAGCGCCATTGTTGTGGATTGAAAATGTTTTGGCAATTTTAAGCTTAATCTTTGATAATAATGTAGGTAATGTAGATCCTTCAATTGATTCATTTGCGTGGTAGTGGGTTTTTTGGGGTACGTGGGTGCTCTTATTTTGTGAGGGCGTGTAATGTTTTACAGATGGTGGGGTTTTGTACCAACTAACACAGCTATGTTTTATATAACCTTAGTGCAATGTTCATTAAAACGAACGAAACGAAACGAACGAACGAACGAAACGTGTTGTTGTTCATTAATGTGTGTGATGTTAATTTATCTTTGTAATTTGTTCATAGCTCTAGTGTTTTAATGTTAAATTAAAGCTAATTTTACTATATAGTCAATTTTCATGATTATTTTTCATGTTTTTGTTTCATAGCGATATACTAAACAAAATAATGAATTCGCTAGTTTTAAGGGAGGTTCTATGTTATTGTGGTGAGCTGTTTGCGCCGTGCGTGTGTAGCTAACTGTTATCAAGTGATAGTTAGTAGTTATCAATAGTGATTCAGATTAAAAAAATATTCACACTTGGGGCTTGATGATCGGAAAAAAATTTAAAAAACCTCTAAGAGCATGCTAGTCGATGACGAAACGGTCTAGGGAACATACCTTCATAATTTCTATCGTCCTTAGACGACACATGAGGAGTATGGGCCGTAACGCCACCGCGCTGGCCCAATGCGGGTTGGTGGGTAGAAACGGTCGCTTTACCGACCGGGACCATGGGCTTAACGTGCCTTCCGAAGCACGGAGGAGCTCGAGATCACAAAGTTTTGGTCACCCATCGACGGCGTGACCATGGCGAAGGTAGCTTTGTCTTCAATCAAAATCCAAAGCGTACTAACCACTACGCCACCGAGGTTCTAGCACGGTCACTTTCTTGCTTGCAGGAAGAATGAAATCATATCAGCATCGAGCTGTGAACTTGCTTATAAGGTCTGAATTCTCTTGACCGCTAAGTAGATAAACTTGGTAGACGTTTACTTAGAGCGCGTGCAACTTATTAAGTTACATTGCTGGCGACTGCTCTGAATAAACATCTCCTGTTTATTTTACAGTTTGGAACCTGCTCAGGAGCAGCTGTAGAAATTCTAAGTTATGACCGGCCATTTTAACTTAGTTTCAATGGGCTCAAATTTAGTACCATGTGGGAAGGAATGATTGTGGATTTTTTATTTTCATTTATTCCAACTAATTCCAACTAACTGTTAAAATTATATTGATGTTGTTTGCTTAATTTAATATTTGCTTGAGGCGAAACTTCAGTAGCTTTAAATCTTTTCAATTCATTATGAAAGTTGCTAAATTATTGCTCAATGAGCATGAAACCCTGCAAAGATTCATCCTACAATGTTCATATTTTACGATGATTTCACTTTATTTCTTGGATCTCACATCTCAGTTCCCCTAGTAGACGTTTCTTTGTAAAAATCTCAACTTTTTTAGTGGCATTCAGAATTTCAATTTCTATGGAAAACGTGATTACAACTACTTTCACGTTTCCCATAGAAATTGGTCTTCTTAACGCAACTAAAAAAGTTTATATTTTAACAATAAATCTTATAAGTGGGGAATAGAATGTTGCGATAGTTTTTCTAAAAGAAAATAGTCGTTATTAACATATCCATCTTATATGTTATAGTCATACGTATGTTATGCCACAGTCCCTGCCTGCTGGCTAACTGGATACCTACATACATATATATAATCACGTCTATTATCCCCTAAGGGTTGGTCACAGATTAGGACAAGGCAACGCAAAAGCAGCCATAGTCCGTGCTTCACCAAGCAGTGACTGCACTCAGCGCGACAGGTGGAGAGCCGTTCTAAGTTCTAAGTCCATTAGTCGCCTTTAACGACACCCAAGGGAAGAGATGGGTTGGTAGTATTATTTTAATGAGCCGCTATCACGCGCCAAGTGTCTTGAATAAAAAACCTACTTTCCTTTTCATCACAGCTTAATCGGCTCTCGTTAATAAAGATAATAAATTAAGCAGTTGGAAAAACAATTGCGAAAGAACTAAGTGTTTTTTAACTTAGTTTGAATGTTTAATAGGAGATAATTAGGTTGAATTTGAAACATCTAAAACAATAATATGACAGATGATTGAGTGGGAAAGGTTCTTTGAAAACGAAAAAATATTCGTTTAAGGCCCGGCGCACATTATCGGCATTGGCATCGGCACGGCTCAGGATTTTAGGTGATAAATAGAATCATATATGAACTTCATGGCAACAAAGTGGAAATTTCCATGATATATGGCCGTAGTAACAAAAATACCGCTTCGGTATGCTTGAGGTTGCTTCGGGATACTTCGGCATCCTTCAGTACGCTGCCGCTCGCCGCGCCAAGGCAACACTCGGGGGTAGTTTGGACGGTACGGCATGCTTATAGACGCTTCGTCATCCCTGAGGACGCTGCAGCATTCCAAGGCATAGTTTCCGACAGTGTGCGCTTGCCCGTAGGGATGCCGAATCTTTCCTTTCCTTGCCGATGCCGATAATGTGCGCCGGGCCTTACTGTGGTTTTGCTACAGTTTGATCTCGGAAATAAAAACCAAACAAAGCTATACCTCATGCTCAACAAAAGATCAGTGTTGCTTCCATTTATGTTACAAATTTCCTATAAAAAGAACAATGGGACAAAATGTATGAAGTCCCCACTTAGTTGCGCGGTAGACTGAGATTGATTGAATGAACAAATGAAAGAATATTGGAAAATGAGTGAGTGAATGAATGAAAAGGGCTAGGAAACAAAATATGGTCGTTATGATGTTTTATACTTTTATGTGTAACTAATTATTTTTATGGGGTACTAAGCTTAGCTTTACTATTCGTAGTAAGCTTCACTGGTAGAAGAATTTCATAATTATATTTTAAGAATTAAATATGTTAAACTATTTTTATTTATTATGGGATCGAAAGAAATAAAACATATTTTTGGTATTATTTATTCATTTCTGTATTTGCACATTAACAATTTACCTATGTCATTCTATGTCTCTCTCTAGAATATCCTCAGACATTCACACCTATCAACTAGTCCCATTTTAAGCAACTAAATGCTGCTTGTGATATGGATACTAGACGGACAAATATATTTAATAGATAAATACATATAATTATTGAGACTATACATAATATTAGGTTGGGGAAAAAGTCTTTTCGCATTATAGTATGTATAAACTTGTAATAAAATCTCTTTGGCTATACTATTTGTATCTGGCTGGTTTTGGTATCATTGAAAGTTTAAATTTTAAAGAACATAATTCCAAATTCAAATTAGGAAAATGTGTGATTTTTAAGTTGAGAGAAAGCGGCCGGAATTAATCAACAGAAGGGGTGTGGTTTTTCATCATGATAACGCTAGACCTCACACATCTTTAGCCACTCAGCAAAAATTAAGAGAGTTTGGCTGGGAGGTGTTAATGCATCCGCCGTATAGTCTTGACCTTGCACCTTCAGATTTCCACCTGTTTCGGTCTCTTCAGAATTCTTTAGGCAGTGTCAGGTTAACATCACGAGAGGACTGCCAAAACCACTTGTCGCGGTATTTTGACCAGAAGTCCCAAAATTTCTATAGCAATGGGATCATGTCCCTACCTACAAGATGGCAAAAAGTTATCGAACAAAATGGTACCTACATACTTTAGTTAAATGGAAATAAACTATATTAAAAAATGTTTTGAATTTTCTTAAAAAGTGCGAAGAAACTTTTTCCCCAACCTATTATAATACAAATATAATGACATTCAAGACTGGAGAACAAATGTCTGAAAATTCATCACCCAAACACTTGCCTCCACTGGGGATCAAACCCAGGACCTCTCGAGATGGCCACGCCTTGAGACGTGTCGTCAAAAGAATGTTCAATGATTATTTATTTATTGATTAAAATAACAATATTTTTTCTAACATCCGACTAACAGAAGTTGTTCCATAAACTGCCGGTTCGTTCAGCACCCGCTAGCATTCACTCTAGAGTTGTAATTGATGGTTTGAGGGTCTTCAGAAATGATTTAATAACATCTTTGCGGATTTATTATGATTTTTATTATTGGGTCCTTACCTATGAAATTGGTGTTTTTTTCTCTCTTAGTATTTTGTCTGTAACTATTAAGATTCAGAGTATTCCTAAAAAATAATTACCTCTTCTAAAAATAGACTATATTTTTGACCTCTTTTGATTTGTTTTGATAATTTGTTGTAAGTTTAATTGTGTTAAAATTGGACACGGAGACAACTCTTTTTAAGTACCTCCCGAATACATCATTTTATTTGCATTCACTTAAAAACGATAAATAATTTTTATGAAGTGTGATATTACACATATTACTAAAGCTTGTCTAATGATAGATGCCAAATATTATTATCTTTGGATTTGTCGTTGTGAAGAAAACTGAAAAAAATTTAGTATGGAAAATGAAGAATTCCCCAAAATCTCCATACAAAACACCAATTTCATAGGTAAGGACCTAATATTATTACCAACCCGCATTGGGCCAGCGTGGTGGTGGTACGGCACATACTCCTCAGGTGTTTCTACATGAGGAAGGCCTGTGCCGGGCAGGGGGACGTATATAGGCTGAGGATTTTATGAGTTCATATGTTTTGGTGTAACTTTTCTCCCAGACATGTTACACATGAGCTGTCATATAATAAAAACTATAGTAGTAGCATAATCCGTCATTTAAGGTACAGTCTGAATAATTAGTGCATTTTGACAGCCGTTTGTAATGAGATTAATCGATTCGCATACCAATGTAAATTGTCCATGAAGCTTATGTTAGAACCTCTCTATAATATTTATAACATTAGATACTTTGTGGTTGTTTTTGGTTTTGATTAAAATAAAAATGTTTATGTGATATTGTTGTCCGAATAAAATAATTGAAAAGCAAGAACGTGTTTTCTGCAATATATCTTTAAACCTATTAAAAACCGTGAAAATAGTATTTGTTCGATTAGTTTTTTCACACTTATCTGTAGGTATTAAAGTGCTACAATTTTGGGTAGGTTTTGTCCCATTGTTTTTTGATAAATTACGAAAGGCATCGAGAACCGAAGGTTATTACAAATTTTCTTTAATTTTTTTTTCTCTCAGCAGGGTTTGCAAATCAATGCAAAATTTTATTCTCAATAAGGTCATCAAAACTTAATCTTCTTTACGTGTATTTCAAAAACTTTTTACGATTCGAAGTCATCATTTTACAAGTATTCTATACAAATTTAATACTCGTTGGTTTTTATTTTCTCCGATGCAGAAGTGGATCATATCCTATATTTTGCATTAGTTATTGAGCAGATGCTCGTATTGTTCCATAAACTGTTTTATTTCTTCACCCATAAAGTAGAGAGTAATAAAAATCGTGTACAACCATAAATGTGCCTGTTATGAGTGTAAATTTGGAATATAACGCGTGTTGCATAATTTTCTTTCTTCTATTGATGTAAATTCTTACATTACTTTATTGAAAAGTTTGAAGGTGCCACAAAAAAGATCCCACCTTCGATCTAAGAGTTGACGAGTATCTAACTGTTAAATTAAAACATGCAAATCGTGTTATTACTCATAAATGGTAGTTCTTTTCCTTCTTTCTTTTCCTTTTATAAAAAATATAAATCTTTGTAAAATGGGCGTCTTATCGTCTAATAATAATTTAGATACACACATACATACAATAGGTAGGCAGAGTCCAAGGAGCATTGTGTTCCTTAAGACCACATTTAGCCATACAAAATTGGGTTTGGTCAGATGAAAAATCGTGAAAGAGTAATAGCAAGTGGCTAGCTCATCGCCTACACAATCACAGACGCCCTTAGTCGCCTTTTACGTCATGCTAGGCAAGAAAAGCAGCTGGTACATTCTTTTTGTGTCCCGGACCAACACGGGACTAATTTAGATATTTCATCAAAATAACAGCTATGATAAGTTGTTGCCTTATTTTAAACCTTATTTGTACACCAATAATTTAATTAAATGAAACGCCAAAAATCTTTAAACAAAAACATTCAAACATAAATTTTTAGCGGGTATCAACTGAAAAGTTTTTTCGTTTGTCAAAACTTTAACCAGCTTATAACAAATTCTCACCGCAGGAGTTCAAATTCAAAATAAACAGATTCATGAGTGCGATCTCAATAGCTGTTGGAATAAGAATACAGCTTTAATTTATTTTTACCGCTGATTATTTTCCATTATTTTAAACAAATTTTTCGTCATTATTAATTGACGAAAACTTGTTTAAAATAATGGAGCCGCAATATACAGAAGGGTTTGAATTTTTTCTATAAAAAATTTACTTTTAAATTATTATATAACAGAATCATAGTACTTATAGAAAACAATAATATTACACATTAACATTTCTTGAAGATTTTAATAAAAATTGTAAGCTGAACCTTTATAGGGGACTTATTTTAAACTCTTTCCGCCTTACGGAGAGTTTTGTAATACCGTGTATATGTTTGCTTAAGTCGTGTATTTATTAATATGCTTATAGTAAATTTTCCAACATAGAATTAGCTTTGGGTCATCGTGCCTTAATTTAGTTCTTCGGCGTAATTTACCCTTCTTTGCCGAAAGGAGTAGGGTAGTTGGCTGCGCGTGATTGTCTCATTTGCATTACCAGCGTCTATACTAGGGGTTTAGCTAAATTATCGAAGTCTAATAGATCGAAAACGAGTAATAGAAATGGTAATAATTAATTTTAAAATTCTTAGAACAATTTGTTGCATTTAATTTTATCGTGAAACCGTACGCAAAAAATTATCGACCTATTTAAGTTTCAATTTCAATTATTGACCTTCAACAGATAAGCTTCCGATGTGATATGTACTTAATTCCTTAAACCGTCCATATTTTTAACAATAATCGAAGGTCAATAATGGAAGGTCGAAAACGATTTATCTAATGATTGAAAGACTGACAATTGATTTTGTCGGGATGCCATTTCACAAATGCTCAAGAGGTCGACAGATGGTAAAGTCTTGGTTGTCTCTATTATAGGCAATGTTCTGCCACCAAGACTAAGTGCAGTTTGGAGTAATCTGGAATTCATAAAAAATCTTCCATAATTATCTTCAGTGTGCGATGAATCCTATTGATGGCCACTAATTGTTGTTCTACACACTATTCAAATGGTACAACCGTCGTTCGGTTTGTCCATTTCTCTGTAATTAAAGCTTACAGTTAGTGATTTAGTATTCAATTTGCTTTGCATTCAGTAATATAGTCTTCATCATTATTTTTCAGTTGTCTCCCTGTAAACCTCTTTTCATTTAGGTAAGGGTAAGGGTGCCTTTCATTTTTTTATAGTTGCCGTCTTTCAAGACATTAATGTCAGAGGCATAAATATAACTGTTTTTTTTTCTCGCGTTACTTCTTTAAAGAGAGATAAAAATACCGGTAGTAAGCTACCTACGAAGTTCGACGGGACTTATGTAAATCCTCGAAAGTGCCATCACATTACACTTAATGCTAATTACGACAAGCTAGGCCCACCTTACATGTCGTTAAGATTCATTTTTGCATACCACCGTAAAAGGGTTTACATGTTAATATTTGCTACATGTTGGGTTCTCTAAGCAGGTTCTTCCAATATATGACTTTAATTACAAGGAAACGCCTTTTTAGTCATTGTACATTTTTAGAAATATTTATGGAATTCACCATTAAAAAGACACGTATACATTGATAGAAAACCGATTCTTTGCATGTACAGTTGACATCAAAAGTATGACACCACTTTTGACAATATATGACTCTTAATAGAAGGAAGTAAAAATAGTCACCTCTAAAATGTGTACACAAGTTTTTGTACTCGACTCTACCATACTGGATCTACTTATTATTATGTAAAATTGCCTCTGGAAAATCTTACTTTTTCTTTCTCCTGCTCTATTCCAATTTTTTTAGGGTCGGCACAACATGTCCTCCTTTACCACTCTACTATCTCTCGCTGTTCCCAAAGGAACCTTTTTTGATATCAATATAATATGTATTCTTTTTAGATTTATTATTCCTATTTATTATTTGATTTTTTATTTTTATTTTTTATTTGTCGGTTTATTATTGAAAAACTATTAAACGCTGAGATTACAGCTAAGATTCAATAATCTTTTATTAATTAACATTCGCCATTTCACAACTCATTTCCTTCCTCGCTTCCTTCTTCATTCATCATTATAAATCGTAAAATATTGCCTCAAATAAGTACTACTCAAATCTAAATCATCACATTACATCTTATGACATCAGCTATTCCAACAATGCGAGTTACGAGACTGTTATATTTGTTGGGTATAAAAAAGCCTGTACAGGTGGGCTTACAGCTTAAAGGAAGCAACTTGCACCACTCGCCATAGATTATAAAGCAAAAGTTCGTTAAAATTGATCCGATTCCCTTCTGTGCAATATTTGCATAACGTTTGTTCAATGCTCTGTTGTCATTGTAGCTAATTCACAAAGGCAAATGTGTCATAGGTATAAAGGTTTATATTCCTATGGCTGATAGTTTTTAGTACATCAAATCGTTTATTTGTAAAGCATAGGTGGTATTACAGATGCTTATTATTTCAAATACAAGTCTCACTATGGTTTGGCCATTTAATGGCGTACAATTTTTTTTTATTCTTAATAAACGACGAAAAGAAACATATCATCACGCCTCTTTCCCCGAAAGGGTAGGCAGAGATGTTAAACATCCACAAATAATAATATGGAATTGAAATGGAATGGAATGGAATTTCAATGCAATTCATTTTAATGGAATTATAATTCTTAATAATATAAAGGAGGAATTGGGTTATCAAAAAGTGTCATTTTTAGGCCCAATTGCGCGGTCGAGAGTTAGCACTTAACTCTGGGGCAAATATATGGGCAAACCCTGGGTTAGGCGCAAACTCTCGATCGCGCAATTGGGCCTTAGTGTCAATAACTTAGGTCTAAAGTATTAATAAAAAAAATCACAGAAATATGAAATAAAAATGAAGAATCTCAATTTGTCATTTAAGAACTCGGTCAATGTATAGCTTTGTATATTAAGGAAAAAATTTAGGGAACACATTCATTAACATTCTTTGTCAGGTAATTGATTAAATATAATTGCAGCGATACTGAATACTGCAACTGCACTAAAAAGAAATAACTTATTAGTGATTTTATAGGAGGAAAATGTAGTTATTATTTGTAAATGTGCATAAAATAATTAACAGTGATAAATATATTGGAAGACTTGATGTTCATATTCCTGTAAATAAATAATAAAATAAAATAATTCATTTCAGGTTTGCACGCATTGCAGTTATAAGTATGTTAGTAACAAAATGAATATTTTAAATATATTGTAATAAAATTGTTGACAATGGTAGGATTGTTGACAATGTAATTCTGTGATAATTTTTTTTAAGAATATTTAAAAATATTCCTAATAAAGAACACAGAACAAACAGCTTATTAAATTGCTAAAACAATGGTACAAGGGTAGCATTGTTGAGCCATTTAATGATCTGTAGGGGAAGTAGGGATAAATGACATATAATGTTTTTCTTCATAAAATTAAAATAGTAAGTAACAGAGTTACAAAATTTTGTACAGAACCTTATTTGGCTATCAAAGTAAATAAACATAAAAAATAAAAAAAATTAAAAGCTTTTTAACAAAATTTGCGTTCTAAAAAGTAATAAAGTATGGGTAAAATGGTATACAGTGTGGGTAAGATGACATGGCATATAATTAGACACATACACTCGCGAGCAAAAATAAAGGGTCGGTTAAGAAAGTTAGAATAACTCGGAAGATAAAGACGCTAGCGAACTGAAATAAACTGTGCATGATAGGCAATTTAATATTCTTAAAATAAAATAAAATATTTTTCATAATTATTTTTATTTCATTAAAAACATAAAATTAAACGAAAAAGGATATCTCGAGTAAACCTTAAATAAAATGGATATATGAGCCATAACGCTCTTGGCCATGCCAATTCTCCTGCGCACTTCGATCTCGCACGAACCATCGTTACTGATGTTGGAACCCATGTAGGTAAAGTTGTTCACTACTTGTAGGTCTAGAGCGCCAGTGACTTCCAATATTTCAGTTCTATTCACCTTGGTTTTGGATCTGTTTATGGAAATACCCATTTCTATGCTAATCCGCTCCATTCGGGTTAAAAGAGTAACCATTTCCACGTCATTCGCTGCAAAAAGTGTGGTGTCATCGGCGTAGCGCAGGTTGGTGATTTTCATGCCACCAACTGTGATGCCACTGTCCCAATTCTCTCGATGTAACGCATAATGTAAACAATTACTACGCATGGTCAAAATCCGTCAAACGTCAGTCGCAACCAATCAAGCATATCTGTCGGCTGAGTCAACCTGTGTCACGAATGCGTATTGAATTGTTTATCAAAATCGTGACTTTACGACACAGATAATTCATATAACATCATGACCGAAGGCGTTTTTGACATTTAAGCAAAAAACGTAATCTAATATTTATTGTGTAATAGGCCTCAAAAAATATATTTTATTATTTTTATGGTGATGGCTAACAGTAATGAATTTACTTTACTCGGTTTAGACAAACCAACATTCACCCAGGTGAAACTGAGAACCTCCTTTTCTGAAGTAGTTAAAAAAACTTTGTGTGTCATTGTTGAGAGGTATTTTGTTCATGCAGTCTGTTTGAAACAGCTGTAAATTACAGTCCTTGAAGAAAACTCTGTAGGAGATTCCTGAAATCTTAATGAAGAATTACTTAACACGCCGTAATGAAGATTTATTAATTGCAGGAACATTCGCACTAGATGTTTTTAAAGTGAAAGTTCTTGTTTAAATGAATATACGACTCTAAAATATAAGACTAAACATGTAATATTATTGGTTTAAAAATAAGTGATTTCTACGATATTAAAACAAAACAATGATTTATCTTAGGCACTTGTAGCTCAAGAACTCTAAATGCTGTGCCGTCTGACCAAGTTACCGGCAACCTAATATAATAACTCAGATATTTTATACAAATTTAGGTATTTAAATAATTGTAGAGTAGAGTAACTAATCGTTCACCGTTAATGTATAATGAGGCAGAAAATCTGTTTGGTAACATACAAATACCGTAATTCACAGACTCATTTAGACATGGATTTAAAAAAGAAAACTGCCTCTGGGGATAAAGGCAATAATTTAAACTTAGCATTTAACAAAAAAAAAATCATGTGGACTGTGTCCAAGCCAAAAACGACCAAAATAAAACCATGTGTAATCCAAATATGAGCAAAGAGATCTAAGCCAATGTTAAAGCAAACCAAACACTATACGGCGCCAAATGCAGTTTTTTAAAAGTACAAAATGGATACAGAACTAAGCGGGCTTGGAGCCCCGCTGTGCTCTTGTAAAGAAAGAATAATGTTCCCTGAAATAATTTGAAGTTCGTTTTACTTGGTTCGTTTTAATGGTTGTGAAACGAACGTACAAACTTAATAATTGAAACGATTGTTACAACAAATATAAAATAATTGTGAACAAACATATACATACATACATACAGGTCAAGCTGAGAATATCCTTTTTTTGAAGTCGGTTAAAAAACATAAAATTTTTAAGGGTTATTTAAAAAGTTGATTCGTTGCTAATTTTATGCACTATAACCTTAATATTTGCCAAGGTATTAATAAAACCTATCCACCAACCGATTTCTTCCCTTGGGTGTCGTAAAAGGCGATTAATGGACTTAGAACTGCACAACAATCCAATAGCTTATAGCGGCGACGGGCTCATCACCGGTTATGCTGAGTGTACACTGCTCGGACTATGGCAGTGGACTGCTTTTGGTGTGCTTTTGCCTAGTCTATTACTAACCCTTAGGGGATAACAGTCGTGATTATATGTATGTATGTGTATGTATTAAAAAATATTCTAACACGGCCATATCATGACACACTTTCGCGTTACATCAACCTTGTTACTTCACAATAGTGTATTTGCATTGATATTGTCTCTTTGAGCCTTTGACAAAAATATTGGCGACGTCACACACTATTGTATTCAATCGACATTGTCACTTTTACAGCATAACTACCCTCATGTGACTATCAAAGGATTGCGTCAACAAAAAGGTTCTGATATAATTTTATCGACTGAAAAAACCTGAATGTACTTCGTAGGAGTATTTCTTTGACCTGTACCTTTAGTTTCTTTCATGGAAATACAGCCACCAATTAACGTGTCATGTACATGACGTCGGCAAAATGGGTTGCCATTAATGTCTTTATCAATACTTATTTACCAAGAAATAATTGAAAATATTAATGCGTCAGTGATTACTTTCACTCTTACTGGATCTTTTGATACGATATGGAATGTTTTTGTCCTCAGGTGGATGTTCTGCTTTTGGCCACTCTTGTTTTGGTGGGCATGGCAAGAGATCAGGAGACTCTGCTGTCATGGACGTAAGTTGCTGGATCTTTTTTCCCTTCGGTAGCGGAGTTTAGTGGACTGTATTTTCTGCGGTTTAAAAAAGCTACAGCAGGCGCTTGCAATAACGCGACCTATGTGTAGGAGATTATAAGAGCTGCAAAGGGCAGAAAAGAAGAAGTCACAGCTCTCTAAGGATAGGAAGCAAAATGCACACTTACTTGCTTTTCTGGCGGCAGCTCCTGCGGACGCACTAGCGGCCCAGGCTCGCTTGGCTGATGATGAGGCGGTGTAAAACGGCGGTGACAAGCGAACTTTCACCAAGATTCGAACTTCGACCGTTATAACTGCCCTCGGTGCAGTGTATGTGAAGTTGGGAAATCACGGCGGTAACCGACGGGCAACGGGCAGCGGAACTAGCAATTAGCAGCGGGTAACGTCAGCGGGTGACGAACAGCGGATGACTGGCGGGGCGCGCCTCTTGCGCGCCTTGTTAAACTCTTCAGTGTGCATTGCGGGTAGGGAAAGAAACATTGGGAAGGATGGCCTACGTTATTTTGCAAGTACCTGCCTTCAACTAATTAACCGGCAAATACAATCCACCATCCCCCCGGCTTTGAAGGAATCTATTCCTTCGAAATAAAGAATTGCGGTAACACACTGACTTGCGGGGTAGCTAAATATTAGCCAGCGATCGGTGTGAACCCATCGATGCTGCATGCGGTATACATATAATAAATATAAACAAATTTTGTTGCGGTGAGATAAAAAAAAAGGATAAACAAATACATAAAACAGCGTAATGTATGAGAATACTATACAATAAATATACATACAAGGACATGTAAACAAAAGTAATATGTAGTGCGGATATGTAAATAAGAAAAAATAATGTTATGCGTGTATAGGCAATGGGCATAATCGCACCACTGGCCGGTTATAAACACCGGACTTAGTTTTGACTTGCGCCACTCTAGTCACACCATCCTTTCCAGGATATACCTGGGTTATAATGCCTAGCGGCCATTGAAGTGGTGGAACATTATCAGTGTCGACTAACACTATGGAGCCGGTGGTTAACGGGTTAGACATCGTATTCCATTTTTCACGAGCCTGTAAGTTTTGAAGGTATTCCAACCTAAATCGCTTCCAAAATGACTGCACTAATGAGTCCATTAAAGAAAACCTAGACAATAAGTTCGGTCGCTCTTTACTAAGGTCCGCGGCAGGAAGGAATTTTAATGGTGTGGCGGCAATAAAGTGCGCAGGAGTCAACGCGGTAGGCTCCGAAGGATCGGGGCTTAAAACATACAAAGGACGACTGTTCAATACAGCCTCTATTTGATTTAAGACCGTAAGCATTTCCTCGTATGTAAGGATTTGTTTACCTATTACGCGGAAAAGTAAAGACTTAAGAGACTTAATGTTAGCCTCCCAAATACCACCAAAATGACTTGCCGTCGGTGGATTAGTGCGCCATGTGATGCGGTGTTTACTAAGCTCATCTTGGAACGTTTTATAATATTCGCTATCTTGTAGAAAAGTATGAAGCTCATTTAAATATGCTTTCGAAGCAATAAAGTTAGTTCCATTATCACTATAAATAAATTGACATGGACCGCGTCTTGAAATAAACCGTTTAAACGCATCTAAAAACGTGGCGGAACTAAGATCGGAGGCAAGTTCTATATGAACTGCCTTAGTAACTAGGCATATAAACAGGCATAGGTACGCCTTTTGGCTTCTTGTACCACGCCTTCTAGCTAATGTGATATACAAAGGTCCTGCGTAATCTACACCAGTGTGCGTGAACGCGTTACACTGCTCCAACCGACACTCAGGTAAATCTGACATTAGTGGAAACGTAGGTTTAGGTTTTAAGCGAAAACAATTTATACATTTATGGACGCGCTGCTTAACAACGCGCCGGGCGGACAAAATCCAAAATTTACTTCTTAAAATAGAAAGTAACAGCTGCGGACCTGCATGGCAGTGTTTACGGTGATAAAAATCGATAAGTAAATTAGTAACATGACTCTTTTTTGGTAAGAGTGCGGGGTGTTTACTTTCGTATTGTAAAGATGAGTTACTCAGTCGACCCCCAACTCTCAATACGTTGTCGTTAGATAAGAACGGCGATAGCTTGCGCAGAGGAATAGAACATATTTTATTATTTGTAATGTTTTTTATATCTGAAAAAAACTCGTTGTTTTGAACAACTCGTACTAAATCCAACTCAGCGTAATCCATGTCTTCCGCGGTAATATTACCCCTAGACTTGAGTTTTTTAATAAACCTCAAAACGTATACAACTGCACGGAGTAATTTATTGTAACACGAGAATTTACTAGCGAGCGCGAGTAGAGGGTGTTCATCAGAACAGTGAGTGACATGAGCGATAGTCTTTTCCTCTGGTAATTGAGATTGACCGGGTTTGAAACTTGTAACTGGCCAGCGGTCACGTGGTAGTGATAACCATGCGGGCCCACGAAACCAGAGGTCATGAGATATAAGCTGCGATGGTAAAAGAGAACGCGATATGCAATCAGCTGGGTTTTGAACGCCTGCAATATGATAAAAATTGCTAGGAGACATAAGAGCTTGAATTTGCGAGATTCTATTTGCTATATACGTTTGAAATCTATGCGGTGAACTATGAACCCAACAGAGCGCGACCTCTGAATCGGAGAATGCGTAAATATGCTCAATGCATTGTCTTACAGAAAGCTGATCATAAACAGTTTTTACTAACTTTGTCAGCAGAACTAACGCATTTAATTCTAATCTAGCTAAAGTAACAGTGGCCTTCGGTGACGCCACACGAGACTTTGAGCAAACCAGAGAAACCTGGGGCGGTTTGTTATCATCTTCTACATGTAAATATATGACGCAGCCAAATGCTTTCTCACTGGCATCGGCGAATGCGACTAAAGATATTCGTGAAGACTTTTCTACATTCAAGTGACGAGAAAAACGTAATTGCGATATAAGCGGTAGCTCGGACACGAATCTTTGCCATAATTTTATAACATGATGGGGTGGTGATTCGTCCCAATCAATGCGGAGTAGCCATAACTCTTTAATTAGAAGTTTAGCAAATAATATGACCGGTCCGACTAGTCCTAAGACATCGTACAGACGCGCGATCGCGGATAATATAGCGCGTTTACTACAAGTAGGCGGCGGTTGAACAACAATAAAAATAAACTCATCTGTAGCGGGAAGCCAGCGGAGACCTAATATCTTAAACCCATTTCCGTCATCAAACGTGACAGAACTCGACTGGCGATGCGATTCTGGTATATGCGTAAGCAGCTCGGAAGAGTTGCTGGACCATTTCACTAAGTCAAAGCCTCCGGACTCAAAAAGCTGAATCAGCTCCTTAGCTGTCGCGGCTGCTTCTCCTAAGGACGAAGCGGAGCTAGCTAAGTCGTCCATGTAAAAGTCCCTCTCCACCACCTTAGCAGCGAGAGGATACTTGTCTCTTTCGTCAGCAGCTAACTGACGAAGAGTGCGGAGCGCGAGAAATGGAGACGAACGAAGACCGAACGCGACTCGGGTAAACTCGTACACACCCAGAGGTTCTTCCGACGAAAATCTATACAAAATTCGTTGATATTTGCGATGAGAAGAATTAACATGAATACGTAAATACATCTGCCTAACATCTGCGAAAAAAGCTATGCGGTAAAAACGAACATTTAATAAAACATCAAAAATATTCGACTGTAGATTGTAACCCGTGTGTAAAATATCATTAAGCGAAAGGCCTGAACTAGTAGCGGCACTACCATCTAGTACGACGCGTACTTTTGTAGTTAATCTGTCGTTACGTATGACGGGATGATGCGGTAGGTAAAAACCTGTCGACGCGACCTGATCGTCAGGCACCTTTGAAAGAATACCTTCCTTTAAATAATCAGAAATAATTTCGTTGTACTTGTCGCGCAGCCCTAACGACCTATCAAACTTCCTCTCGAGTGAGGAAAACCTCTTTTGCGCAGTAACAAAAGAATCACCAAGTTTATCAGGGCAGTCTCTAAACGGCAGGTCAACAGAGTAACTCCCATCCACGTTACGAACAGTCGTTGAACTAAAAATATTTTCACAACTTTTATCTTCAGGGCTTAAATAGTTCTGTGCGGGTGGCTCCTCGACTAACCAAAATTTCTCCAAAAGAGAATGGAGAGGATCCTGTGTAACGGAGCAGAAAGAGTGAGAATTATTTTTAAGCGCACACGAAATAATAGGAGCATTTCCCATAATCAAATAGCCTAATGTTGTCTCTAAAGCGGTCGGCGTATTAATATTTTTACCTACAATTTTAGTAAACAACAAAATCTCACAATACAAATTGACTCCTAATAGCATGTCAATAGGGCCCGGTTTGCAATAATCGTTATCTGCCAAAGGCAAGCCTGCGATATGTTCAATTGCGGCGGTGTCGACGAATGAGTCAGGTAGCTGTGATGTAATACGCTCCACGACCATTGGGTTGACAAAGTATGTTTTGTTTTTATCAAACCGTGAAGTAAATGCCAAAGAGGTGACACCATTAATTTTTTGTGATGTTTCACCGATGCCCTGTACTTCCGTATACCGAGTTTGTTTACATATCGGAAGCGATAGCCTTTCACAACAATCTCTCGTGATATAATCACTTTGAGACCCCGGATCAATAAGACATCTCAACAAATGCGTGCGGCCATAACCGTCTACATAAACAATTTTTGCCGTACCTAAAAGAGCGGTAACAGCAGTGCGGGAGCTAGGCTTACAAGAATATGTACAAACTGATTTGTTAGAACTTGACGCGGCCGACGCGTCGACGCCTGGATCGGTGATACAATTAGGCTGCGACTGAGTGCGAGAAGCGGAAGCGGCAGCAGGGAAATTATTCCTATTAAAATTATTATTTGTGTGCGACGACGTGCGCTTATTGTATTCACTTTGATACGAAGATTTATTCGGCGGGTTAAAATGCAACAGCGAATGATGCCTCGCTGCGCAGTACGAGCAAGTGCGGTGCGAGCTACAATTGTTGCATTTATGTTTAGTACTCAAACAGTTAGTACAGAAAGGTTTTTCCTTAATAAAATTATATCTATCTAGCGGTGCGAGTTTCATAAAAGCTGAACATTGGTAAAGGTGGGTATGTGTGTAATTCTTGCATAAACTACAATTACCGGTAGGGCTGGCCTTTTCAGCAGCACCCAAGTCAGCAACGAAAGCCCTCGTAGGCGAAAATTTATTTGTAATTGTATTTTTAGCGCGCGGTTTATTATAATCAAAATTCTTTTGACTGCGATTTGAGTGACTCAACACCTTACTTTGTTCTTTTACGAACTCAATTAAGCTTACGTATGAAGGTATTTTATCTTTACGGCGAGTTAATTCGAATAATTTAACGGTTTCCGAATCTAACTTCTGTAATGCGATATGTAAAAATATGAAATCAGTCAGGTCGCTAATATTGATTTGTTTTAGCGCCTCAACCGAAGAATTAAAATTATAAATAAAAGACTCGAGGGCGGATGCACTACTACTTAACAACGGCTTAAATTCAAGTATTTGATTAACATATGAGCAAGCGAGCGAACGAGGATCATCGTATTTTTGCACGAGAGAATCCCATATAATAATGTAATTTTCAGCGGTAGGTGGAAGCCCTGCGCAAACCGAGGCGGCTTTGCCGGTTAACTTTCCGATCAAATAAAATATTTTCCCACTATTTGTTAAAGATGGGTTATCATGCACAACACTTCTAAACTGTTGGTAAAATAACGGCCATTCACGGGTATCCCCAGAAAAAGATAATAAGTCGATTGGTGGTAGATGCGGTTTAATTGGCTTAACGGCTGCGGAATGTTGATGCGAATCCGAAAACATTTTAAGTTGCGACTCATGTACAGTTATAATTCGCTTTACGTAACAATACATTTCCTCAAACGATGTCCATGGCTGATAATTAATTTCTCCAGTGGGATTACCTTGAACATATGTAGAAATATATAAGTCTAATGCAGTCCCGAAGTCACTACGCAAGATATCTAAGTTGCAGGCGGTGGCAAATAATAAACTAATTTCTGCCTGACCGGCCTCAACTTGCTTCGCGATCTCAAAGATGCTTTGCATTCGGGCGAAAAGTATGTCCCGTTTAGACTTTAAAACCAATAACTGCGGATCAACACCTTCAACGTCTTTATTTTGTTGCCTTTTAGTAGCCATGTTCATAAGATAATATTATCAAAATAAAATATTTAAGCGCCGTGTATGCAAGTCTCAAGACTAAAATTAGTTATGCGATATAAATAGAAGTAATAAATCGTAACCACAATAACAGTGATTCGTTGCTGAGCGACCAAAATTATTGAAGGTAGAAAAAAATATAATGTTGTACCCTAGATACTAAAAAATGATAACGGCTAAATAATTAAATATTAAAATGGCTACAGTATCTTGGATGCGATATGATAAAATAAAATACGTTTAATGCGAATGGAATGGAATTACGGCATAAACTAAAAAACCAAGGAATAGTTTGTGGGTGCGAGTTATAACAGCTAAAGAATTATTTTGCAGTTAAATAAAAACAAAATAAACCACAAATATCCTTATCCTACCCCTGGAGCACTGGATACCTTACTCACCAACAGGAACACAACACCACCTTAAGTAGTGTTATTTAGCTGCGGTATTCTGTAAGGCGGAGGTACTACCCCAGTCGGGCGCTCCCCCAATTGAGCGGCTAGTCCACTATGCCCTACCTCCTTTAATCCCTAAGCTTAAGAATTAAAGTGTAATAAGGCATAATTATGTGAAATTCAAATATAAAAGTAACGGCGGTGCGGTGCGGTATATAAAAAATAAAATAATTTAAAAAATAACAGCGGTGCGGGGCGATATGTAATATATATTAATAATATAAAATATATAATTAAAAGTATATAAATATAAAATGCGATACGGCTCGACAGGGACCAACAAATGCTGGATCTTTTTTCCCTTCGGTAGCGGAGTTTAGTGGACTGTATTTTCTGCGGTTTAAAAAAGCTACAGCAGGCGCTTGCAATAACGCGACCTATGTGTAGGAGATTATAAGAGCTGCAAAGGGCAGAAAAGAAGAAGTCACAGCTCTCTAAGGATAGGAAGCAAAATGCACACTTACTTGCTTTTCTGGCGGCAGCTCCTGCGGACGCACTAGCGGCCCAGGCTCGCTTGGCTGATGATGAGGCGGTGTAAAACGGCGGTGACAAGCGAACTTTCACCAAGATTCGAACTTCGACCGTTATAACTGCCCTCGGTGCAGTGTATGTGAAGTTGGGAAATCACGGCGGTAACCGACGGGCAACGGGCAGCGGAACTAGCAATTAGCAGCGGGTAACGTCAGCGGGTGACGAACAGCGGATGACTGGCGGGGCGCGCCTCTTGCGCGCCTTGTTAAACTCTTCAGTGTGCATTGCGGGTAGGGAAAGAAACATTGGGAAGGATGGCCTACGTTATTTTGCAAGTACCTGCCTTCAACTAATTAACCGGCAAATACAATCCACCATAAGTATTAAATTGATTTACGACCCTCGTCATCACGAAAGATACTTGGGCAGTCATGTCCTTCAAAATATGGCTGAAGTACCATATAGTTAGAGTTTGGAGTCAATTGCTTAGCATGAGTTTTTTTTATGTGAGCAAGGGGTTAACATACCGATAGTAAGTGATTACCACCGCCCATAGACATCTACAACACCGGAAGAGTTGCAGATGCGTTGCCGACTCACTCTCTTTTTGAAACTTTGAAGGTTGATTTGAGTTATTTGTTCTTATTACGCAAAAAAATTAAGTACATGAGAGTAAAGACCGACCTGTAGAGGAGCTCGGTGGTGTAGTGGTTAGTTCGCTTTGGCTTTCGATCGAAAACAAAGCTACTCTCGTCAAGGTCAGGCCGTGGATGGGTGACCAAAACTTTGTGAACTCGAGTTCTTCTGTGCTTCGGAAGGCACGTTAAGCCGTTGGTCCCGGTGGCTATTGCGACTGTTTCTACCCACCAACCGGCATTGGGCCAGCGTAGTGGTGTTACGGCCCATATTCCTCAAGTGTTTCTCCACGAGGAAGGCCTGTGCTTAGCAGTGGGACGTTCATAGACTGAGGACTAAAAGGCTTCAGCCTAAACTAAATTTGTGGATATGGAAAGCATATGGGATATGACACAGTACTTGTGTCATGGCACACGTAAGTCGTCACGCATTGCTGCCATGCCATGCCATGAGACAACACGTTACGTTATGACGTATTTAGTCGCATCCCATAATCTAGTATGATATCCATGTCACACCGAACACTGCTGTGCTTAACTAAGCGCGTGACCACGCATCTGATGTGGCGCAACCTTCAGTCATTTTGTTTTTATTGATGTTTCCCAAGGTTTAACTGTTTTTCGATAAACGAACCGTTCGTTGTTTGGACTTTGTCTTGTTCAGTAATTAAAGCCGGATTGTATCGTTGCGAAAAAATTTAACTGGGCCCCGATATTCAATTCGTGCGTTTAGCATTTATTCTTCGCTTCTTCAAAAAATTATATTTTTTCCGTAATAAACAGCTAATAGTAGTTGTATGTAACTGTCACATAATAAAGGTTTTAAAAAACGAGCCGTGGCGAGTTTTTTAATAGTATCACGCTCGTGTTTTAATACCGAGTTATGTGCAGTTACATACACTACTTAATCTACGCTCATTTTTAAAAAAAGAAATAAAACACAAAAAAATAATTAATGTTATTTATTATGTTTACGTTTATGTTTACATTTTCCATTTTTAAATTTCACATTATTGTACATTTTCCATTTTTAAATTTTCGTTTTTATCATCTGTGTTAAAAAGTATGTCATTATAAGTTCGAGTCTGAGTTCATAATTCGAACATTATAACATGAGTGTAGATAAAATATATAAATTTTGGAAAAATAATTGTTGTATCAATCCAATTGTGCGTACAATATTAGAATGGGAGGATTAACCTTACACTGTTAATAGGGCGTTGTGAAATGAACAGGCCTCCTTATTGGGCTCAAACCGTTATTCGGTCGCTTTGCCAACTTTGTACTCACCAATCCGCATGGCATCGTGGTGGTGTAATAGCGTACCACTTATATATTTCTCCATGTAAGAAGGTATGCCTTGATGTTTACGGGGACAAAATCCTTACGGACGGAAATATATTTACATACCATAGCTACCGCTGGCCAAGCGGTAGGCGTGTGTGGGACTCACTCAGCTGCTTGCTGAAAATACGTACTAAAACTCCCAGATAATACGATTCGTGCCCTTTCACGGAAGCGACTCTCCGAATAGATTCCAGGGTGTCCCGACCTAGTTGGGCACTAGAACGGGGATGTGCTAAAGGGGGACCCGGGTATATTCGGGAGATCCCCAGGCAGCCGGTAGATTGCGTGCGTGGAAGCCGTCCAACACACATGAAGGTCTGCCTAGCAGTAGGGTATGTAGGCTGTGACTACCCCAGTGGAGGCGTTTTAAAAATCATGCGGCTAATACCCTGTGCCCTACTTGCCATAAATTGATTTGTTTTGTTTTTTCGTTGATTTGATTGATTGATATTGTGTGATTGAAGGTGTACGTTATTTTCTAGACTAACGGAGAGTTCCGCCGTCAGCTGGGGCAGGAGGAGACGCCTCCCCACCCTGGGTACCCCCGCTCGGGGTACAGCGGTCTTCTGCCTCCAGGAGACGACATCATCCCAGTTAGAGACGGTGGTAAGTGAAGACTTATTAACGGCTGTATTTTAGCCTTTGAATCAAAATCATAGTCATGATTTTAAAATCAACTTAATATTCTTTGTTTGAATGGACACACGGCTTTGCATGTGTCAATGAAGTAACTGAACTAATGAAAGTATGGGATGGCTAAGGCAACAAATAACAGCTATTATCTGTATTTTCGACTTAGTGTGGTGAAAATGCAATCAATCAAAAACAAATAAAAATTTTATGTTTTATTTTAAAAACTAGCTGTTGCCCGCGACTTCGTCCGCGGTTACTATGGTTTTTTAATTATCCCACGGGAACCCTTTAATTCTCTTGAATGAAAAGTATCTAAGATGTTGACCAGGGGTATAAGGTAAATTTTATTGAAAACGATCAGACGAACAGAAAAAAAAAAAAAAAAAAAACATTTTTTGGTATTTTCCTTCTTTTTACATTTCCCTGGCTTGGTTTTAAGCATTTTTTTTCTATGTTCAGACATTCGGCCTCAACAATCTTATTTTGGTTGTTACCTACTCTCTGAATGCTAGTTTGTTAGCATATAACAAACAAACAACAACACAACAATGAAGGTCATATGTTATATTAGGTCCTTACCTATGAAATTGGTGTTTTTATTCTGTCTTAGTATTTTGTCTGTAACTATTAAGATTCAGAGTATTCCTAAAAAATAATTACCTCGTCTAAAAATATACTATATTTTTGAGCTCTTTTGATTTGTTTTGATAATTTGTTGTAAGTTTAATTGTGTTAAAATTGGACACGGAGACAACTCTTTTTAAGTGCCTCCCGAATACACAATTTTATTTGCATTCACTTAAAAACGATAAATATTTTTTATGAAGTGTGATATTACACATATTACTAAAGCTTGTCTAATGATAGATGCCAAATATTATTATCTTTGGATTTGTCGTTGTGAAGAAAACTGAAAAAATTTTAGTATGGAAAGTGCAGAATTCCCCAAAATCTCCATACAAAACACCAATTTCACAGGTAAGGACCTAATATAACATATGACCTTCATTGTATCATGTCCTAAGGTTACCACCTGGTATTTCATATATCTTCCGACAACAGATAGGAGTCCAAAGTTAAAGTTTAATTCATAGTATTCTCCACGAGGCGGTTGTTAGATGACTAGTTAGGTGGTAATAGCATAAACGATTCCTGTTGCTTGCATCGTCTTAAGTTACTTGATACTTAGTTTGTTGAAGTGCTAACGTGACTGGTTAGTGCTGTTAATAAGTCCACGTGTACAGTCGAGTTCAATAATAAGTTTGTACGTTTGACAGTAAATGACTTATTGGAAGGGAGTAATGACTGCCATCTGTAAAATTGCGTACATATTTTTGAACTCGAATGTAAAAATTTACGATGCTTACCACCAGTCAATATAGGTCTCACAACTGGGCACTTATGGGCAAGTGAATTAAGATCTATTACATCACCACGGTCCCTCCACAACACAATTAAAATTTAATCCCAAAAATATGAAAACCCAAAATATTATTATGTTTAGTACATTCGAAAAAGTACTGGGACCCATGATTTTTTTAAGAAAACAGGGCAAGAGACGCAGCCATTTTTCGTCTTACTTTGACTAGTTTTCCAAATTAATGACGCGGCGTAGCCTGATTAAGTAGTAATAAATCAACGCGATAAATTGCGCCAAAACAATCTATTTATCTATCAGCCAATTGTCGTCCACTGCTGGGCATAGGCCTCCCTCAATGATCGCCACACCTCGCGGTCCTGAGCCGCCTGCATCCAGCGACTTCCTGCGACCTTCGTCAGATCGTGGGTCACCTTGTTGGGGGCCTCCCTACGTTGCGCCTCCCAGTACGTGGTCGCCACTCGAGAACCTTTCCGCCCCAACGGCCGTCAGTTCTACGAACAATGTGCCCTGCCCACCGCCACTTAAGGTCCGCAATTCTGTGGGCTATGTCGGTGACCTTGGTTCTCCTACGAACAATATTCCTCACGTATTTAATATATTATTCTTTTTTAGGTGCTTACGAACGAGAAAGTGGCGCACGAGACGCGATCAAACTCAACCTACGGAATATCGTCAAAAACTGGGTAAGGCTTAAATTCAATTCATTTTTATTTAATAATTATTATTCTCCTTTACTTATTCTTCTCATTTTTACACTCTTTATGTGGGAATGTTTCTGAACGTAAGTGTGAGATGTGTGTGAGCGGTTATTGAACGAAGGCGTGAGTGAGAGAGCGAGACGTGCGCGAAGGAGAGGGAGAACGACGACGAACGCGGTGAAAAGACGATCGCACGCTATTGGGTTGATTGTGGTTTTTATTTTATTGGAAACGGTTCGTGCTGAAATAAACGAGATTAAATTCAGTGGCTAGTTTTTATTTTTGACTCCCGGTATTCTACAAATTTTGGGGGCTCGTCCGAGATATCTGTGACACTTTTGTAAGAAAATGTATATTTTATCTATGGTCATTATAGGATCATGGGCATTTTTATGAGATCTGGGCGTAAACCAACAGTAATAAAATGTGTTGTAATTTACTCTACTGTACTTCTAAATACATTCTAAATACTTTTTAACCGTCAAATGGACCGGGAATCCCGGAAAAAGAATCCCAAATATTGGTTACATAAAACACATATTTTTGCTAAAAAATACTATGAAACATCAATGGTAATCACACACTTTATCTAAAAATATTATGCGTGTGCGATGAAAGGCTCGTGCTGTGCTAACACAAAAAAAAGACGTGTGGCACTCGGGGACTGCCGCGGTAAAGCTATTGCATAGCATTTTGTATCAACTTATGCAATTATAATTTTATTTATTTATGTTATTCATGCAGTATTTCTTTTTCTTTGATATTAATTCAAGTTACACTTTTTGAGCGTGGTGACCGATAAGAAAACAAATTTTTCTATTATTAAATAAATAAAAAAAGTTAATATTGTTTAAAATATTTTTTATTATTTTACAATACATGTGGGTTTAATTATCTTAACGCCGTGTCGAAGACTGCCGAACTGAAACGACGTTAGACGATGCACGGCCTTCAAGCCACACCTCCTTGCGCATCGGAGTGGGGAGCGTGAGGTTTTTTCGATACGGAATTTCTGGATTCGGTCCCCGCGCTCAAGGCCCGCGATAGAAGCTATGCAATACCTTAAAAATACAAATTGAAACTATTTGGGCATAACTTCCTACTGATTCGTATTTTAATTTTAAGTATTTATTAAAGGCATATATTAAAGCATAAAATTTTTGGGGGTGGCGGTGTAAGGGGGGAAGTGCTACCTGACTGTAACAAATGCCAACCTCACCTACTGGCGTTGCATCCTGCAATAACCGGGACTCTGAGGACCGACCGATGGCGAAATATCCATCTAATAGTGTTATAGCGGCAACGGGTTCACCACCTGTCTCGCTGAGTGCAGTCAGTACTTGGTGAAGCGCGGATTAAGGAAATGGACTGCTTTTGCGGTGCTTCTGCCTAGTCTCTGACAATAGTCGTGGTTATATGTATGTGTGTATGTATAGTGTTAGTTTAGTGTCTGGCCTTACAGGTTGCCCTATTTTAAGATTAGGGGCACATAAAGTTGAAGTGTTTGGTGCTACGAGTATAAATAACATAATTAAATCTACTTGGCTTAATTGAATCGCATTCCTGTTGGAAATGAATAAATTAATTATGTCTTTTTTACAATATCAGAGAAGAAACTAACAAAATATCATTTCTTGCACACTAAAGAAACACCAAAGTTTATATAATTGTTATTTCCTCTTGTTCACAATCTAATACAAAGTTCTTTGATTGTGAAGCTTAAGAAGTTGGTAATAATGATTATTTTCAATTAATTATTCGTGTTTACAGATGGACAACTTGAGACGGGCGCAGCAGAACAACGAAGACTCTTATATCATTGATAACTTGTAAATTTCGCACACCTGCTTCCAACCCTGTTATAGTGTATCTATCAGGCTGTTAAGGGGACTGATTTCATGTTATTGTAAAGGGAATACAGATAAATTTAGTTCGTTAAACGGTAATGTTTTTTTTTTATTTTTACTGTATACGCGGCAATTGCGCAGGCGGGTCACCTGATGATTTACAACCTAATGTTTTTACAAATGTGATTCTGAACGCACCCGATAAAAGTTATAAATGATAACACTGCTGGCTGACAAGGTGGGGATGGCTGAAAGCTACCCTCGCTTCTGCATTCTTGTTTTACCTGTCAATTATCAGAAAACTAGAAACAATAGAAACGTCTATTGTTTGCGAATACCGGTGTTCGTGCTGTTCAAGGGGTTAACGTCAGGTGAGATAAAGTCATTTTACCGGCCCCTCTAAAAAAAGCCAACACTTCATTCGCAAGAAAAACATTAACTTTAAAATCACGTATTTGTGATAGAAATTTCAAAAATGGATACAACAAACAATTCTCACTTGACATTTCAAATATTCGAAACCTTCATTGCCTTTATGAGTACCGTATATTTACGAAAGGAACTCAGAATAATAATGTTGTATTTCGTGAAGCGATTGAATGAATTGATTTTTGAAATTTTATCAAAAATGCACCGTTCAAATCATAAAACATTGTTTTTCATAGATATAATTTTAATTGTGTGAGATCTATTATTATAATTATGTTAATAAGGTTTTGTGAAGGACTACGGTCCGAAATAAATAATATTGTTTAATTTAATTTATCATTATAACATGTGAAACAGTCTCATTCCAGCCAAGATTTTTAAATAATTATTTTCTGAATTTTGTGCTAAAGTACTAAATAAAGATGTTTCTTGTCAATTATAAAAAAAATTATCCGATAACTTATCGACAGATAAAATTAATAAAACTGTTTATTGTGTAGATAACCATAGTTTCTTCTAGGGCTGGTGATTTGGATATTGTATAATGATTATAAATGTAAAATATTTATGCTCTAAAAAAGTTATTTTGTAAAATAAAAAAAAAATGTTTTTCTATTAATCCTTATAAACTTACCTAAGTACCTGAGCGTTTATTGAATTCAAAATTGTTTCTATAATTTTAGAAACAAGAAAAAATATTTTTGGTGAATAATTTTAACATTAACTTGTTTAAGGTTCTTCTGCTGATCAGAGAAATGTGAAATCTGATTGCGCGTGTTAACATAAGTTTACCATCAAATAGAAGTTATATCGTAGGAGTGACCGTCTCTGTTAAAAAAACTATAGAATGTTTTGCCTATTAATAAATGGTTAGATACAACACTATTGCAGCTGTGGTTTTTATTTCTAATCTCTTCTTTTTCCTGCCCTGTTCCCAATTCTATTTGGGATCGGCGCAACATGTCTTCTTTCTCCACTCTTCTATTACTCGCCAAATCAACCCTCACTCCCATCCACATCATATCATCATTCACAGAAACCATCCATCTTTTCTTTGGTCTTCCTCTCCCCACACGCCCATCCACTTTCAAATCCATAACTTTCCTGATGACATGATCATTCTCCTTCCTTATTACATGTCCATAACAAAATGTGGTTTTTATTTCTAATATTAGGTCCTTACCTATGAAATTGGTGTTTTGTATGAAGATTTTGGGGATGTCTGCATTTAATATACTAACATTTTATCAGTTTTCTTCACAACGACAAATCCAGAGATAATAATATTTGGCATGTATCATTAGACAAGCTTTAGCAATATGTGTGTGAACACACTTGATAAAAATTATTCATCGTTTTTATGTTAATGCAAATCAAATGATGTATTCATATGATAATTTGTTGTAAGTTTAATTGTGTTAAAATTGGACACGGAGACAACTCTTTTTAAGTGCCTCCCGAATACATCATTTTATTTGCATTCACTTAAAAACGATAAATAATTTTTATGAAGTGTGATATTACACATATTACTAAAGCTTGTCTAATGATAGATGCCAAATATTATTATCTTTGGATATGTCGTTGTAAAGAAAACTGAAAAAAATTTAGTATGGAAAGTGCAGAATTCCCCAAAATCTCCATACAAAACACCAATTTCATAGGTAAGGACCTAATATTTAATACACTCTAATAGTATGTGGTGGACCACTTGTAGTTCAACAACATTTCAAAATGCACCAAACGACAACTTTATAGCTTTACTTTGCATGGTCTCTGTAGAGCAGTAAGCAGAATTTCTTTTAGGGTATATAACCCTAAAAATATTATTGTTTGAAAACACGAATATTTAATTTTAGTTCTTAAAAACAGCTAATGATTAAACAGAAGGAGGAAAGAATATTAATAAAACAGAACAAAACAGATCTGAAGAAAATTGTTAAAACTACCGTTGAAAATGTGTACCGTAAAATTTAAGCATATTATTTTAACAAGGTATTTCTTTGAAGTGTGAAGCTCAGGATGTATAAAAGTATATTCTGGAAGCGTATTACATAACTTGTAAAAAAAAACGACAAGACATATGTTTCAAACACCCACCGTTACACAAGTCGTCGTCCTCAGCCTATATACGTCCCACTGCTGGGCACAGGCCTTGCTCATGAAGATACATGAGTATGGGCTATAACACCACCTCTCTGGCCCAATGCGGGCTGGTGGGTAGAAACGGTTGCAATAGCCAACGGGACCAACGGCTTAACGTACCTTTCGAAGCACGGAGGAGTTCGAGTTTACAAAGTTTTGGTCACCCATCCATGGCCTGACCATAGCGAAGGTAGCTTTGTTTTCGATCGAAAGCCTAAGCGTACTAACTATAACTGTAATTTTATTGTATCTTAGTGATACGCTAATGGAAGAGCGGAGTCTCCTGATACACGCATTATTTTGTTACAAGCGGACTTCGGCCACAAATAATTGTAAATTTGTCACTTAAAATAAATTATTATTAGGTCCTTACCTATGAAATTGGTGTTTTGTATGGAGATTTTGGGGAATTCTGCATTTTCCATACTAAAATTTTTTCAGATTTCTTCACAACGACAAATCCAAAGATAATAATATTTGGCATCTATCATTAGACAAGCTTTAGTATGAGTCACACTTCATAAAAATTATTTATCGTTTTTAAGTGAATGCAAATAAAATGATGTATTCGGGAGGCACTTAAAAAGAGTTGTCTCCGTGTCCAATTTTAACACAATTAAACTTACAACAAATTATCAAAACAAATCAAAAGAGCTCTTAAATATAGTCTATTTTTAGACGAGGTAATTATTTTTTAGGAACACTCTGAATCTTAATAGTTACAGACAAAATACTAGGAGAGAAAAAAAACACCAATTTCATAGGTAAGGACCCAATATTATTAAGTAGAAAAGTACAAAGGTGTGGTCTTAATTATAATGCATATAAGAAACCTACCTACCTACCTGCATTAGCTGCAGTAAATTAAATGAAGGGGGCCGTTAATAGAGCAGTGTTATGCATTAGGAGAGCTAGGTCCAGCTGTGGACGAGTAGGTACAGGTTGATGCTGACGATACTACCTTATGTGGTTTTAACAAAGAGCTAAACCCTACACTCATAACAGTATATGTCGAAACCAAGTAGACTGTTATGTGTTAGTGAATTGCAACTGCTAGAAACACCTGCAGGGATCACAGATAGGAAAAGGTAAGTAAAAAGTAAAATAATTCACCCAGTTTTTCTCCGTCCTCCGTGGTCGAGTGGTCTGTATGCCGGTCTCAAGGCGTCCCCATCTCGGGAGGTTCTGGGTTCGATTCCCGGTGGGGGCAAATGTTTGGGTGATGAATTTTCAGCCATTTGTTTTCCAGTCTTGGATGTTTATCTATATATTTATCCGTCATCTAGTGTCCGTTACACAATCAGCATTAGTACCCATCCACGGGCTGACCATGGCGAAGGGAGCTTTGTTTTCGATCGAAAGCCAAAGTGTACTAACCACTACGAAACCGATCTTAGTGGTTACTGCTCTAAGCATTGGGGTGTATACCTACTTTTTTTTAACATGACAGGTAAGCTCTTGGCCTTCAATCTCACCTGATGATAAGTGACGATAAGGCCGAAGGTAGAAGCGAGCTTCACCTGTAATCCTCAAGAACTGAGGAACTGGCGATTTTACCTCTGATTGCCGGAACACAACAATGCTTATAACATTGATATTATGGCGACAAATTAAGGTACGACGGTGGTAGCGGTGGCTGGCTTAGAAGCCCTAGCACCAACCAAACCGAGCAGAAAAAACGCTGCCCCTGTGGCGAATCGAACCATGGACCTCCCGATGTACACCCGGTGGTGTCAACCACTACACCAGAGAGGCGGTTAACTTACGTAAAATATGTAGATTTCATCTAAACAGAAAGCTGAACGGACCCGTAAGATTCATGAAATTTTACAGTATTCTGAAATTATTCATTACGATAGACTTCAAGCACTATGAAATTTTGCAATCAAACTATAAGTCCTTGAACTTCACCGCAGACACGGTACATATCATAATAGGTTAGGGAAAAAGTTTCTTCGCATTTTTTAAGAAAATTCAAAACATTTTTTAATATAGTTTATTTACATTTAACTAAAGTATGTAGGTACCATTTTGTTCGATAAATTTTTGCCATCTTGTAGGTAGGGACATGATCCCATTGCTATAGAAATTTTGGGACTTCTGGTCAAAATACCGCGACAAGTGGTTTTGGCAGTCCTCTCGTGATGTTAACCTGACACTGCCTAAAGAATTCTGAAGAGACCGATACAGGTGGAAATCTGAAGGTGCAAGGTCAGGACTATACGGCGGATACATTAACACCTCCCAGCCAAACTCTCTTAATTTTTGCTGAGTGGCTAAAGATGTGTGAGGTCTAGCGTTATCATGATGAAAAACCACACCCCTTTTGTTGTTTAATTCCGGCCGCTTTCTCTCAACTTCTTGCTTTAATCTCATCAGTTGTTCGCAGTAGAGTTCAGAATCGATGGTCCTGCCTGGAGGTAACAGCTCATAATGAATAATGCCCTTCCAATCCCACCACACACACAGCATCACCTTGTTGCGAGTTAACCCGGGTATCGCCACAGTCTGTGAAACCTGACCGGCCTTTGACCACGACCTTTTTCGCACGTTCTTGTCGTACGTGATCCACTTTTCATCATCAGCTTCTTCAAAAATGGTTCGGTTTCATTACGTCGTAATAAAGAATCACAAATGAGTACACGGTTCATTAGGTTTCTTTCAGTGAGCTCGTGAGGTACCTACCCAAATGTCGAGCTTTTTTGTGTACCCAGTTTTTTTCAAATGCGCCAAAACTGTTTTGTGGTCAATTCCCAGTTCTTCAGCTACGTCGTAAATTCTGACATGCCGATCTTGCTCCACTTTTTCAAAAATGGCATCCATTTTATCTGTAATAGGGCGACCAGAGCGACGTGCATCTTTGACATCAAAATTTCCGGATTGAATACGCTTAAACCAAATTTGTGCTACTCTCACAGACACTGCACTAGGTCCATAAACATCGCAAATTTTTTTTGCGGCTTGCGTTGCATTTTTACCTTTTTTGTAGTAAAATTTTAAAATGTATGGAATTTCTTCATTAGATTCACTCATCGTGGCGGTACGAAAAACAAATTAAAATCACATATTTTCCTAATTTGAATTTTGAATTATGTTCTTTAAAATTTAAACTTTCAATGATACCAAAACCAGCCAGATACTAATAGTATAGCCAAAGAGATTTTATTACAAGTTTATACATACTATAATGCGAAAAGACTTTTTCCCCAACCTAATATATATAATTATCTTCTATACTTATTAATAAATCTGTAGAGAGGTCAATTCTGTACATGGAATATATTTCCAAAATACCTATCAGGGGGTGATAAGTGATCGATACTGATGCCAAAAATGCAATCAGTAAAATTTTTGACTGTCTGTATGTTCGTTATATGAACAAAAACTACTCGATGGATTTTAACAAAACTTATAACAATTATTCTTCATACTCCTGGGCAGGTTATAGTATACTTTTCATCACGCTACGATCAATAGGAGCAGAGCAGTGAAGGGGAATGTTCGGAAAACGGGAGAAGTTACTTATTACTTAAGCTTCCGTCGCGTGTGCAGCCTTAACAGTCACAGCTACATAGAAATCATGTATTACGGAAATGTTTTCCTTAAAATTATATAAAAAATATCCCACAACAGCATATGTTTATCTTTTATGGTTGACTCACAATACCACGTGTAACTCTCAATAGCTTAGCAGTTCGGAGCTTTCTGATTATATTGGGTCCTTACCTATGAAATTGGTGTTATTTTTCTCTCTTAGTATTTTGTCTGTAACTATTAAGATTCAGAGTATTCTTAAAAAATAATTACCTCGTCTAAAAATAGACTATATTGTTAAGCTCTTTTGATTTGTTTTGATAATTTGTTGTAAGTTTAATTGTGTTAAAATTGGACACGGATACAACTCTTTTTAAGTGCCCCCCGAATACATAATTTTATTTGCATTCACTTAAAAACGATAAATAATTTTTATGAAGTGTGATATTACACATATTACTAAAGCTTGTCTAATGATAGATGCCAAATATTATTATCTTTGGATTTGTCGTTGTGAAGAAAAACTGAAAAATGTTTAGTATGGAAAATGCAGAATTCCCCAAAATCTCCATACAAAACACCAATTTCATAGGTAAGGACCTAATATTTGTCTACTCTTACGTTTACACTCTCACTCATCTCTTATTAAAAAAAAGTTCCGAAAAATTTAAGGGTTCCCATGGGATAGCTTAATAACCATAGTTACCGCGGACGAAGTCGCTGGCAACAGCTAGTATCTAAATATATGTCTATCTTATGTGTGTAAAGAATAAAATCTTTTCTCCACTAAGCGATGCAACTTTTCTCTAATAGAGATATTATCTAAGCAATCCCTGAGCATTAAGCTGAGTGGCACCCATTTGCCCAAAACGCACCTGCTTATTTACAAGTTTATTTCGCTTCAGCTAATGTAAACCTTATGTTATAGAACAAGATTCAACAAAGGTTTATTGTACTAATGAAAGAGAGAGAAACATTTACTTGGAATTACGAATGTTGCTCTTCTTGAAAAGATTTCACTTCATTTATTTATAGCTTGCTATTTACTCATATGGTAGAGTGCAGAGAGTACTCTATTAGAAGTGAATAATTTTGAGCCCTTTCATCTGTAGAACTTACCTCTGCCTACCCCTTCGGGGAAGGAGGCGTGATGATATGTTACATTGTGTCATATGTAAATCTTACATCTTCGTCTTCAGCCTATATACGTCCCACTGCTGGGCACAGGCGATGTTGAGGACTCTTTGGTTCATTTATACATTTATTACTTTTTAGTTTTTTAAAAGCGATTGTCAAATTCAGTTATGTCAGTTTATAATCATTGAGATAATTTTTATTGTTAGAGTATCTTTTTTTTGGTGTGAATAAAATTAAACATTAAAGCTGTGCCTTGATAATTATTATTTTTTAGTCAAGACCTTACAGCACACAGTTACTTAAACAGTGTAACACCAACAGGCATTCCTCATAGAGAAACAAATGACGAGTAATGGGCCGTAACAACACCACGCTGGTCCAATGCGGTTTGGTGGGTAGAAACGGTCGCATTAGCGACCGGGACGAACGGCTAAACGTGCCTTGGCATTTTTTTAAACATCAACAGGCATGTATTTTAATGTCAAGTTATGTGTAGTTAGTTACATACACTTCCATACATTCCATATTTCGAAGCAATATCTATAAAAGAAGGGCTTGTTATGCAGTTATAAAAACCATTAACAACAAACATAAATAAATTTATTTCATAGGCCAAGCTTGGCACTTAAAAACGTCAATATTTTACAATTTATACATTTCAAACTTATATAATCAAATAAAAAGTGTATTCATAATTAAGGTTAATTACCGCGAGCGCTTGCAGCAAGTACAACCACAGAGCATTGACTATGGTAGTGTGGTTGTAATTGATACAAGCGGCCGGAATCCGAGAGTAAGGCTTTTCATGAGAAGAGCAAGAAACTCATGGGCCACTTTTTTAAAATAGCAAATCATATAAATTATTATCAGTATTGAATGTTTTACATAATTTCCATTAATTCACCAAAATAACATGCCTCTATGATGACGAACGATAGCAAATAACTATTTTACACACCATTTTGTCCTCCATTGCTTTAGAATCCATTGTAAATTAATTAGCTTGTACAGTCAGCGTCAAATAGTTAGTGACACTCAGGGTGTTCAATTAGATAGATACTACCAAAAGGTCAATAATATCGGTACAAATAAAGATTCCATATTCTTAAACAAACAAAAGAGCTTCCATATAATATATAACGAAACTCTTTGGTGTTATCAGCAATATGGAAATTTTATTTGTACCGATATTATTGACATTTTGGTAGTGTCTATTTTATTGAACATCCTGATTGTCACTAACTATTTGACGCTGACTGTACGTGATATTGAAATGTCACCTTGGATAATATTACTAATACCTTGGCAGGCAACAAAACAAATCGTATACCTCTACATTTATTGATAACATGAAACAACAATATCTTTGGTGTTTGACTAATGAATTAAGGTTTAAATTCTGACTTAAGGTTATCTTACGTGACTTGGGTCCGCTCGCCCATTTATAACGCATATCAATGTATCATTCATGTAAAACATATCAGTGTTTTGTAGTACAGTAGCTTTGTAGTAGAAAATATTGATATTATTGAGGATGGAAAAGTGAGAGAAAATGAAACCACTCACTGATGTAACACATATGTATAATGTCTAGTAGCACACTGACTCAAAATATAATTGTTTCTATAAAAAAACATTCTGCGTATAAATAAATCCAAAATATGACGTACTGGGAATTTGGAATTAAGGTCTGAAAAGGTTACATGGTGCTGGTCGCCAACAGATATGTTATTTTATTATTATTACACTCTTTATTGTATATAAAATAACATACAAAATATGGTAAAAATAACAGAGATATCTGCCAGTCAATCCATGAAAGGTAATCATAGAAATCACAAATGGTAGGCGACACATGCAAAAAAGACAAAATTCTAGTGAAAAAGAAATACAGTATGTTATTTAAAGTACATAATTATACCTACTTAAATATATATCATAAAATAAATAAATACATACATACATATATAATAATATATATAAAATAGACCTGATGGGATTACATATCTCTTATTAAGAGATAGTTTGAGATATATAATAGTGCTTTAGTCTGGTTTTAAAGAAAGAAAGAAAGAATGCCATTTAATTCACACACAACAAATTTATGAAGAAAAAGAATAAAAAAAGAAAAAATAAATGATATATTAATTTTTTCCTTTTTTGAATTATTTTCTCAAAGTGTGCCAAAAAGGTACACTGCTCAGCATTTGCCGTGGGCCGCCAAATGGCCCATTTGTACAGTTGAGTTCAAAGAGATGTATGCACGTTTGACAGTAAATGACTCTTATTGGAATTATTTCCCCAGTCAGAACTAGTTTTTATTAAATGTGTTAATAAACAGCGAAAGTTTTGATGTCGATAACTTTATCGACTTAGTCAAGCCCTGGCTGAATAAGAGCGTAATGCACATGTGTGCATGTTATCGCAGGAGGTAAGAGAACTAATTTCATTGGTGCTTCCGTCGTGTGTGAGTGTTTATTTGTGTGCGTTTTTTACGTACATACAGGTCTGTATTTGTAGTGAATTTAAAAACTGGTTTTAATACAATTTCTTAACTATTTCCCTTCCAACCTCCTATCTATTCCGTGGTTATAAGTATGTGCAAGTTGAATGTTTGAACAGTTCATACGTTGGCCACGTGGAGTTGGAGTGAAGATGAAGATTTCCGTTATCTTAAACATTGTAAGCTTCAGCTTCGATTAGGTTACGTGAACCATGAGTAGTATGCAACAGCCTATGTACACTCGGTCAGCCAGTGTGGTAAGGGATCCCAAACTTTATGCGTAAAGTTATGAAGTTGTTTTTTGCTAAACCAGGTACCTACTCATGTAAAACTTTTTGCTTTCCAGATTAAATTTATTTTTAAATAAAACCACATTACAATTATTATTATATTAGTCACATAAGTTTACACAAAAATAGGTCGATAGGTTGATACCAATTTTAAATGTAACACCCATTGTACACAGAATGACAATAAATTTATTTTTCATATTTTCTCTTTAGATTTCTTCGGACGGCAACGCGCGAGACGGGCCCAGAGTGCTAAGAATATTAAAAGACATTAGAACCATATCCCGTTATGCGAATCTTAATTCATTATTCACACTCTTGTCATATACCTTTTAATTATACTAAAAAAACAATATCTTCAGTCAACTCGGACCGATGTAGCCTGACCCGCTCGCGTAAATTTCCCCGTAATTATAAATTACGATGAAGTTTAATTGAGTTTGTAGAGCAAACGATTTACAAGCACAAAAATTAAACATATGAAAACAAAAAGTTCCATCACACGACAGTATTATTCGTCGAGTGCTGCTAACCCGTCACTAAAGATGTATTTGAAAATGAACTTTAAGTGTGAATTTAAAACATCGTCATTCATCACGATCATTATCCTGCCCTTTTCCCAATTTCATTTGGGGTCGGCGCAACGAGTCTTTCTCCTCCACTCTCCCCTATCACACGCCATATCAACATTCACTCCCATTCTAGCCATGTCCTCATTCACACAATCTATCCATCTCTTCTTCGGTCTTCCTCTCCCTGCATTACCATCCATTCTCATATTCATAACTCTTCTCGTTACATTTTCGTTTCTCAAAATATGTCCATACCACGATAGCTGTCCATACTCTCTTTATCACTGGAGCAACATTCAGACATCCCCTGATATACTTATTCCTCACTCTATCAATCCTCGTCACCCATGTCCATCTTAACATTCGCATTTAGGCCACATGCAATCTATTTTCATCCATGTTTTTCATAGCCCAACATTCCGTTCCATACTTGTCAACAGGTGTTATGATTTTTATATATTTTCCCTCTAAATCTAGGGGAATGCCTGAGTCGCTTGCAGTTCTCATTTGACCTGTCGCCAGCTCATCCATCCTGAGCTAATACTTTGCTTGACCTCTCGATCTATTTCTCCGTTTTCCTGCAAGATTGAACTTAGATAACGGAATATAAAACATATTTAACAATTTTTTGTACACAAATTATGAACAGGAAAACACATTATAAGATAAAAGTGCAAAAAGTAGGGCTTACTTCTATTAGAAATGTTTACCAACGTCATAAAATACGATAAATAAACTTTAAAATCATCTAAAACCGAACACTCTATCACCTTTAAATTGCATTATGAATGAATCAAAACTTTTGTCATGTGGAAAAAAATTGGAGTTGTTTCATCTTGATGCAGCCCTGAAAAGAATATGAACTTTTAATTGCTTTGCAGCAGCCACCGCGACTGGCGAAGATTAATTATTGTTGTTTGGTCTACAACTATTTGATTATATTCGAAAATAACCCTTACTGAGTTCCTGGCAGTCTCATTGAGGAGGCACATGGTATCTATTATTTTATGTGTTATTTTCGAAAAAAAGCAGACGACAATTTTTTGTTTCTCTGTCTGTTGGTCTGTTTGTACGGGCTACTCTCCGAAATGGCTGGACCGATTTCAATTAAATTTTGCATGGTGTTACCATATATCCCTGGTCAACATCTTAGATACTTTTTATTCCGGATTATTAAAGGGTTCCCCTGGGATAGTTAAAAAACCAGTAACCGCGGACGAAGTCGCGGGCAACAGCTAGTTATACTATAAACCAAACCAGATTTGAACACAGTGATAGCGTAAAACTTGCGAATAGTTTTATAACAGATCTGCTCATGACAGTAATCCCTTCGAGGAATCCAGATGATAAATGGAATGGTTAAATATATTGATAGCTACCTGCGCCGTGTGGGGATGAACAACTTTTAGGCCTTTATAAAATATTGACCGATAAAAACTCTGTAGGTCTTAGTCCAATTAAACTTTGAATTGTTCAAATTTAAACATCATTTTGCTTTGACGACGGTATAGAAAAAAAAGGAGGCGGTAATTTTTTTGCTAGAAAGTGGCTATATACATATACATTATTTGTTCCTCCTCGTTCTCAGCCTATATACGTCCCACTGCTGGGCACAGGCCTCCTCATGGAGAAAAACATGAGGAGTATGGGCCGTAACACCACCAATCTGGCTCAATGCGGGTTGGTGCGTAGAAACGGTTGCAATAGCGACCAGGATTAACAGCAGCCTTCCGAAGCACGGAAGAGTTCGAGATCACAAAGTTTTTGGTCACCCATCCACGGCCTGACCATGGCGAAAGTAGCTTGGTTTTCAATGTCTGACACCAAAGCGTCCACTACGCCACTGAGCTCCTCCGTACATACATTTACACATTATTTTAAGTCCATATATGTGTCTCGTGTTGGTCCGGGACTCAAAAAGAATGAACTAACTGGTAAGCATGTCGTAAATGGTGACAAAGGGCGTTTTGGGTACTGAATAGAATAGAATAGAATAAAATCATTTATTTCTTATAAATATGGTACAAAATTAGATCTTCAATCCATTGATAGGTTCACATATTTTTCCGATTTATAGGCATAGAAATGTCAAATGGTATAATTATTATTAATATTTTATAGGTTAGGTTTTTTTCTTAATCATAGTTATTAAATATAAGTAAATATTAGTCCTCATTGCACATCGGGTTATTATTACTGGGTCTGTGA
The DNA here is from genome assembly GCA_910589355.1 of Parapoynx stratiotata. Classification (NCBI taxonomy): domain Eukaryota; kingdom Metazoa; phylum Arthropoda; class Insecta; order Lepidoptera; family Crambidae; genus Parapoynx; species Parapoynx stratiotata. The sequence goes on along the minus strand of OU342466.1, from coordinate 14,833,970 downwards.
TTGTGTAGGCGATGAGCTGAGATGTGATGAGATGAGCTCTTTCACGATTATTCATATGACCAACCCCATTTTTGTATGGCTAAATGTGGTCTCAAGGAACACAGTGCTCCTTGGACTCTGCCTACCCCTTCGGGGATTACAGGCGTGATGTTATATGTATGTATGTAACAAGGAGCGAGCCTGATGTCATGTATCAGGCACAGTAAGGTAAAAGATTTTCATAATAATACTGCTGATGATTAACTTTTTTAATTTTGACCGGAGACGTTTAGCACGACTAGACTAAGTGCCGAAGAACCAAGTCGGAAATCACCACCACAAGTATCCATCATTAAAGTCTATGGGAGTAAATAATTGGGCTGCCATTTAATTATTTGGTCAGAAAAAATCATTTGGGCAGCATACAAATATTATGTCAGCAAAATAATAACTTGGTCAGCAGAATAATTAATTGGGCAGCAAAATAATTAGTTGAACTGCAAAATAATTATTTTGACAGCAATAATATGTTACCGGAAATGTATAAAATCTAGGAAAAGGATCAATGAAGGACCAAAGATCAATTCCCAGGAAAAGTATTCTGATAGATGTTAGATTAAGGTTATTTTTTTAATGACTCATAAGCACAATATTTGTGTCATTAAAACATATATTAAAAAATTTGGCAGCAGAGAAAACATTTGAGTTGCCCAATTAGTATTTTTTGCTGAAAAATTAGAAATATCTGCTGCCCATAAGTTGCCGACCAATTAGTTTTTTAGCTGACCAATTGTATTTTTTTGCTGACCAAAATTAGAATATTCTGCTTACCGTTTAAATAACACCCAAAATCTAATACTAGTGACAGTTACACATAGAAAACCTGTTCTATCGTACGAAAATCTTAGAACTTCAAATTAAAAACACCTTTATTATCCAGAGAGAAAGTTTAAACTCAATCTGTTATGTATACCACCTTATATGCAGGTATGGACAGTATGTACCTATAACATTTTGCAGGGAATTGTCATTTTAGGCTATCCATCAAATTACGACAGTAATCAAATAACAGACGACTCCCTATAGAAATAAGGAATAGAATTAGAATTGAAAAATTGACATACGCAATCAAATATGAGCATTAAAAATTACACGTCTTTTTTGGATGACATCTAATTTGCCTCACCAGAAATTGTGTATGTATTTGTTTGTATTAATACTCTTACCAATATTGGAATTTTTTTTATTGATTAGGCGTCCCGCGGGCCCCGCGTTTCAAAACAATCTAAGAACCTTAAAAAACAGTCTATTGTTTTATTATTACATTTTTTTACCGAATACTTACTTTTCAGTTATCAACAAATCAATAATTTAAATTAAAGAAAAAAATAAAACATAAACGAAGTACTGCCTTATAATATTATTTTGAACTAAAGAATTATCACTGTTTTTCATAAGTTTACCTAATGGTTTGAATAGTCCATTTGAGGCCATTTCATGTTTGATTCGGGAGAAATCCTTTTGGACATAGATAAGATCACAGCTCTCAAAATTTTATTGTAATTTTATAATAATATTTAACTCAACTGTCTACTGCTACAGAATAGTCAGATAAGGGTCAATTATTTCTGTTAATTTATTTTTATCAGTTATTTACACCCAAAGAAATCATATAAAATAAAATATATCGCACCGATTGGTTGCAGTACAATGGAGAATATTGTTTGATAATATTCCATTATGTGAAAGGAAATTTGATAAACTCGTTTACAATTTTATATGTTATCATTATTCAGTATATGTAACAAACACACTCACTGATGAAATTATACGTTTAGACGGGATCTACTTATCAATGCTTTACAAAACAAACATATATGAATATAGCACCTGTTCGGAAATTGGCCGAAAACTTTAAGAAAAGATAACCGCCTCTCTGGTCTAGTAGTTCACATCATCGGGTGTTGATGGGGAGGTTCAGGTTCGATTCCCTTTGGGGAAGAAGTTTTTCTTGGGGGTTTGGTTGGTGGTAGGGCTTCTAAGCCCGTCTGGCTAGCTACCACCGTGTTACCTTAATTTATCGCAAATTGTTCCGTCAATCAGAGGTAAGATAGCCAGTTCCTCAGTTGTTGAGGATTACAGGTGAAGCTCGCTTCCACCTTCGGCCTTATCATCACTTACCATCAGGTGAGATGAAGGCCACCTGTCATATACCTGTCATATGTAAAAAAGCTAACCTGTCATATGTAAAAAAAGAAATAAAATCCTTCATATGTATTGCATAGTGCAGTCAGCGTCAGAAGTAGCTCATCACTTTAGTACTGTGTCACATTTTTCATGTACGACATTTCCCAGACACATAATGTAAATTATTCGAAACATGTAATTCGACAGTTGTTAAATGGTCATCTACTTTTGATGTTGACTATACCATTTGCGAAAAGGCAGGTACTGGGTACTGGTCAGTGTGACGGGGTGAAACCGGGGATAATAAAAATGCAGTTGGGTCGTCACTTAAGGTATCGTATATTTACAATGAAGATTTAAGGCACAACTGAAACAATTATACAAAAAAGGTAAATTACACTGAAAACAAAACGATTTCACATTTTACACTTAAATATATTATAGAAAGGGTAGGGGTACTTACAATAGTGCCTTAGAGAAACATATAGTCTTTGTTATAAATTAGGCACTGATAATGTGGTTTGTTGTAACTTTGTTTCAGCTTATAAAAATTGATTCACTTTATAAATATATACAATTATTGTTAGAAGGGAGTCAACCGCTCTAGGCACTGACTCTCGTAAGAATGAGCTTCGAGAACAAAACAAATAAAAAGAGACAGACAGCAAATTTAAAAAACGAAAACCAAGAGAATAATGGCCAGAGAATAGCGCAATGACAGCAAAGAGCGCTAATATAGCTATGGCGCCTCGTTACAGCAGGGTTGCCAGGTCTCTTTTTATTTGTTTTGTTCTCGAAGCTCATTCTTACGAGAGTCTGTGCGTAGAGCAGTTGACTCCCGGTTGAGCGGTTCCGTGCTTCGGAAGGTACGTTAAGCCGTTGGTCCCGGTCGGTATTTTAATCCCTTCTACCCAACAACCGCATTCGGCCACCGTGGTGGTTTTACGGCCTACACTCTTCACGTGTTAACGTAAGAAGGCCTGTGCGCAGCAGCGGGTATATAGTCTGAGGATGAGATTTTTAGCTGCCATAACTGTGACATACTTATCTATTCCTCGTTTAGAGGCATTTTAAAGTCTATGCAGTTTTATAGCTAGTCGCGATCATTTTCCGCTATTTACGATGTCGTCACACGGTTCAATAAGGAAATGGGCCGTCGTCTGCTACCGAACACTGTTATAGATACTGCATACTGCCTTTTACAGACTGAAGAGGAAAAACTCTATAGGCCCGTACAAAAGTAAAGAATAAACCAAAGAGATGGGTTTTGAGGGATGAACAGTACCATAACCTTCTAACTGTACTTAAGCAGAGATCTAATTGATCCAAAGTTGATATTTTCGGTTTTAGTGTCTACTCAATTGTGTTTGGGGTCGGCGCAACATGTAGTTTTCTTTTCTTTTTTTTCTATTGCTCGCTTTATCATCACTAACTCTAATTCTCATAATATCATTATTCACAGATCGTCACTCACTCTAATCAAAATCAAATCAAAAATAACTTTATTTTATAGGCCAAACTTGGCACTTAAAATCGTCAACATTTTACTTAATTATTTTACGATATACATAATAATCATTGGGAGTATAATATTGGGTCCTTACCTATGAAATTGGTGTTTTTTCTCTCTCTTAGTATTTTGTCTGTAACTATTAAGATTCAGAGTATTCCTAAAAAATTATTACCTCGTCTAAAAAAAGACTATATTTTTGAGCTCTTTTGATTTGTTTTGATAATTTGTTGTAAGTTTAATTGTGTTAAAATTGAACACGGAGACAACTCTTTTTAAGTGCCTCCCGAATACATCATTTTATTTGCATTCTAAACGATAAATAATCTTTATGAAGTGTGATATTACACATATTACTAAAGCTTGTCTAATGATAGATGCCAAATATTATTATCTTTGGATTTGTCGTTGTGAAGAAAACTGAAAAAAATTTAGTATGGAAAATGCAGAATTCCCCAAAATCTCCATACAAAACACCAATTTCATAGGTAAGGACCTAATATTAATTAGATATATAATAGAACTCCTATATTTTTAATTCAAGCATCACTTACGATCACGATGACGATACGTCAAATGGTTCATGCTAAGGGTACAGAATCAGTTGACCCCACGATAAACTTACACAGCGCATGGTGCTGCCTGCATTAAAAGTAGTTTATTTATTTATTAATGTTTTCTTACCGTTTTATGTAGAATGTATCCATGACTCGAGAACAAATTTTTCTATGTTTTAAAACCCAACCTGCATTTTGTTATCTATAAGAAACCTTGTACTTTATTGTAATTTTAGAAAATAATTTGAGTAAGAAAGAGTGGTCTAGGACCTAATATTAATGTTCATTGCCGCGAGCGCTTATAGCAAGTACAACCACAGCGCTTTGACTGTGATTTATCCCATGCAATTGTCTCTCCTCAATACACATCATTAAGAAACTACTTACACTTATTCAACTCCATTCAGCGTTTGTCCATAGGTCTGTTCAGCCGCATGAGCATCTCTTATAAAATCATTTTCATTTTCGATAGAAAAATACTGAATGAAGCGAATGAGTATGAATGAGTAGTTCCTAAAGCAGCTTTTTATTTATCTACTAGCTGTCGCCCGTGACTACGTCCGCGGTTCGTATGGTTTTTAACTATCCCACGGGAACCCTTTGATTTTCCGGAATAAAAATTATCTAAGATGTTGACCAGGTATCACCATGCAAAATTTCATTGAAATCAGCCATTTCGGAGATTAGCCCGTACAAACAGACGAAGAGACAGAAAAACAAAAAAAAAAAATTTTGTGGTATTTTTTTCCTCTTTTTATACATTCCTCTGATTTTAAGCATTTTTTCTATGTATAGACATTCGACCTCTACAGTTTTATTATATGTATAGATAGTGTAGTATATTTATTTAAGGAGCTAACATTTTTTTCATTTGTGTAATTATGGTATATCCATTAGAAGTTAATGTAAGAAAATTTTATGTTGTTGCATATAATTTATGTTTAAGCGTAACGTCCACGCCACTATTATTAGTAAAAAGACATCAGAATCCTTTCAATATTCAATAAAGTACTTTAATATTTTGTGTTTTCCGTTACTATAACAGTGTGTTATAATGGAAAAGATATTAGGTAGCTTTTATCTATATTTTTAATTGTAGTAATTTTATCTAATAACCGATTTTATTATAAAAAGAATTTATGGTGATTTGAAATGCCGTTGTCATCTCAGAAGTTGGATTCGAATGCCGGTTGAGCATTTGGTTAAATTCAAGCATTTGTATCTTAGTTATGTGTTTCAGAGATATTTATCTAGGTTCTATGACTCCATATTATTAGCACAAAAGCAGTGTCACCTTCTATAATGTACTAAATCAAATCATAATTCATATCATTACAATGCTTACTTGTGTTGCTGTCAGAAAATCACCCACTAACTACACCCACTAGCAGAACTAAGGCAGTATGCAATCTTTATGTAATATCAATGAAAGATGTTTTTTACGTCTAATTTAATAAACTCGACGCCTTTTTCATCGCGAAAAGAAAGAAATGAAGACAGTCGAGTTAAAATTGTTAAGTTAGTGTGGTGTTACGGCCCATACTCCACTTGTGTTTCTTTATGTAAGAAGGTATGTCCGAGTAGTGTTACGTATAGAGGCTGGCGACGGCTTAGTTAGAATTAATTTTAGTTAAGTCTAAAAATAAAGCTACCTTCGCCATAGTCAGGCCATGGATGGGTGACCAAGATTTTGTGATTTCAAGCTCCTCCGTGCTTCGGAAGGCACGTTAAGCTTTTGGTCCCGGTCACTTTTGTGACCGTTTTTACCAACCAACCCGCATTGGGCCAGCGTGGTGGTGTTACGGCCCATACTCCTCATGTGTTTCTCCACGAGGAAGGCCTGTCCCAGCAGTGGGACGTATAGCCTATATAAGCTGAAGACGAAGTCTAGAAATTTCTCTACATTCTAGAAGTATGACTCTTAGGCCAACTCGCACAGCCGAGAGTGCTTAACCCAGAGATAGCCCCTGTAAGAGTTGCCGGTGCCACCGAATAAAATGAAAACTCAGAACACTATTTACAAGTTGTTTACTTTATATATTTATGACCTCCGTGGTCGAGTGGTCTGTCGGTCTCAAGGCGTCGCCATCTCGAGAGGTCCTGGGTTCGTCCCCAGTGGAGGCAAGTGTTTGGGTGATGAATTTTCAGACATTTGTTCTCCAGTCTTGGATGTTTATATATATTTATATATATTCGGGATATTCAAATGTGTTTATCTATTAAATATATTAGTCCGTGATCTAGTATCCGTAACACAAGCAGCATTTAGTTGCTTAAAACGGGACTAGTTGATAGGTGTGTCTGTCTGAGGATATATATTTATTTATTTTATATTTACAAGTCTTTAAGTTAATAAACAAATCATAAGAAATTACAAAAGATAGCGCACGGATTTTACAGACGACAAAAAAACAAGAGCAAAAAAACAAAAGCCGATCGCTCACTTTTTCGCGGCGCTGATAGTAAGTAACCTTGCACCTTATTACTAGTTTTTCCATAATATTGGGTCCTTACCTATGAAATTGGTGTTTTTATTCTGTCTTAGCAATTTGTCCGTAACTATTAAGTTTCAGAACATTCTTATAAAATAATTACCTCTTCTAAAAGTAGACCATATATTTGAGCTCGTATTATTTAATTTGATAATTTTTTGTAAGTTTAATTGTGTTAAAATTGGACACGGAGACAACTCTTTTTAAGTGCCTCCCGAATACATCATTTGATTTGCATTAACATAAAAACGATGAATAATTTTTATCAAGCGTGTTCACACACATATTGCTAAAGCTTGTCTAATGATACATGAAAAATATTATTGTCTCTGGATTTGTCGTTGTGAAGAAAACTGATAAAATGTTTGTATGTAAAATGCAGACATCCCCAAAATCTCCATACAAAACACCAGTTTCATAGGTAAGGACCTAATAAATAATAAAATTAAAAAATATTATATTTACATTTTGCGTCGCCTACAGCCCCTATATTTGTCCCGGGGTAAGGTCCTAACTCTCTACCGCGCAAATGGGCCTTAGAAGTCTAATAATAATAACTACGTTATTTTGCGTGAGTACTAACTAGCGGACGTTATGTATGATTATCGACCAAACCAATACAAAAAACATATCATCACGCCTTTATCCCCGAAGGGGTAGGCAGAGGTGGTACCACCCACATTTCGCCAGCCATATGTTAAGCCCCATTTAACAGGTGTTGCCATGCACCGAGCACAACTGGGCTTTTATCAAATATTCAATACTAGTGGCTTCCCGCGGCTTCCGCGCGGTACACGTTCCCATGGGAATCCGGGTGAAAAGTAGACTATATCCTTTCTCAGGCTCTAGCAAGACTATCTATGCACCAAAATTTCGATCAAGTCGATTCAGTAGTTTTGACGTAAAACTGAGACAGACTGACGGAGTTATTTTTGCATTAATAATATTAATATGGATTAGATTAAAACTAAATATTTTTTTTAGATTCTAACATTTACTGTTCAGTTCAACATCTTCCTTAGTCGTATCGTCTATTCATATATCAGGAAGCAATCAGAAGCGCTTAGGAGTTCATCGGTGTACACTGAAAAATCCAATTTGCATGAGTGATTGCCGATGTTTGTTTTAATAGATGTGGTATTTTAATATTCACTTATAATATATTTACTTATAGAGAGAGTGCGATGACTTATGCGGTTAGAGTTCGGGTTGTGTAATATCTTTGTTACTTTCTCCGCTACACACACATTTTGCAAAAAAAACCCACGGCCAATATGAGTGTATAACACTCGAAAATACTTAGTAAAATATAATTGTAGTCTCTCAATGTAACAAAATATTGAATAGTAAATATCTGTCAAATCACTTTGACTAATTAAAAAATGGAATAATGTATAAATCTCTATTTAGTCCTTTTTGGACATAAAAGCCATTGTAAAATTAATAGTAATTTATTTAACAAAGCCATGTAAAAACCAAAACATTCCGAACTGTCAAATCACTTTGACTAATAAAAAAATGGAATAAAGTATAAATTTCGATTTAGTCATTTTTTGTCATAGAAGCAATTGTAAAATTACTCAATTAAAAGTAATTAATTTAACAAAGCTATGTAAAAACCACGTAAAGGAAAAAAGAAATGAAAAAAAATATTACTTAAGTAAGTAGGTATAATATTTTATCTTGTACCATATTTATTATTATATTATGATTGCAATGAGTTGAATTCCAATAGTCGATTATACATGGATTTTAAAAAGATTGATGGAAGGGGAGGCGAAGCCTACTTCATGCGAATTATGAGGTCGTTGTGTCGCATCTATAGTCATTGTATCTTCGTAGATTAGGAAATGGGTACCATTCGACATTTTCTGCAATTTAAACGATCTCGGTGTATCATTTCGAGTAGTGTATGATATGAGGGCGGGTCCTAATACAGCTGTTACTGGTAGAATTGCGAATAGCTTGTTCCCGTTAACTGCATCAAAATACGAATACTTTGCGGAGTTGAAGTACAGTCGAGTTCAAAAATATGCTTGCACATTTAGAGGTGACAGTCTTTATTCTCTTCTAATACAAGTCATTTACTGTCAAACGTGCAAACATATTTTTGAATTCGACTGTACTAAAAAGCAAGTGACATTATTTTATATAATATAATATATAATGTTATGCGAAGGCATGGCATTTCAGTTACACTTATTTCCTGTTTTCAAGATGCGCATTTAGCCACGTGCAATCTATTTTTATCCACCCACTAGCTGTTGCCCGCGACTTCGTTCGCGGTTACTATGGTTTTTTAACTATACCACGGGAACCTTTTATTTTTCCGTAATAAAAAGTATCTAAGATGTTGACCAGAAATATAAGGTATCACCATGCTAAATTTTACTGAAATCGGTCCAACCATTTTGTAGATGAGGCCGTACAAACAGACAAACAGACTAAGAAATAAAAAAAAAATTTTTTTTTTTTGGTATTTTCCCTTTTTTTACATCCTTTTGACTACATTTTAAGTATTTTTTTCTATGTACAGACATTAAACCTCTTCAGTTTTATTATATGACTGTATAGATAACAAAACATTATTTGGATTGGGATACAGAGGAAGCAAAAAAAGAACTAAAACTGTTTTTTGAAAAATATATCGTAATTTTCCCTTTTAAGTACGAGTAATTTTGAAAGAAACGTGACTGAGTTCTTGTAATAAAATAACGAGTATCATTGTCAAGGCTTACGCAGTTTATAGGAGCTTTATACCGCTAATAGCAGTTCTGGTTATGACAGCAACTATTAATGAACAAAAATATTACGACCAGTCAAAGGTAAGGCCTTATTCCGGGTAACATGTTCTCTAATTGCGTTTTCCATGGTCCTCCGGACGACTTTTTCATGGTCATATTGACTATGGAGTAATGGAAAAGCTGTAGCGTTTTTAAGTTGTCAAGCGTTATACTTTAAGCTTACAGTAAGCAATTGTACATGTATTGTAGGTAGGTAGGTTTTGTATGTTCTTTAATCTAAAATTATTATTTTTTTTTCTTTATTTTATTTGGGGCTTTTATCCACATTGATATGTCAGCCCCATTGTTTGCCTCTTTGCTGATAAACTGAGAGAAAAACGACTTTCTTGGTATGTACATGTAATGAGGAGGGAGAATGATCATGTCACCAGGAAAGTTATGGGCTTGAAAGTGGATGGGCGTGTGGGGAGAGGAAGACCAAAAAAAGATGGATGGATTGTGTGAATGATGATGTGATGAGGATGGGAGTGAGTATTGACTTGACGAGTAATGGAGGAGAGTGGAAGAGGAAACCATGTTGCGCCGACCCCAAATAGAATTGGGAACAGGGCAGGAAAAAGAAGAAGATTGTATCTTCGTTATTATAATGAATCTAAAAATGTCATGTCTAATGTAGCTTAAATAAACTAAAATAAATATTTTGGCGATAATAAATATAATAAAAGACCTGTACGCCGCCGGTCTGTGCAGATGTTTGTGTGATGAATACAGACATTTGTTCTCCAGTCTTGGATGTTTATACATGTACGAATATTATATAAAATGTGAAATTTTTTATGTATTTATCTATTATATGTATTTATCAGTCATCTAGTATCCGTATACAAAGGGGCTAGTTGATATGTGTGAATGTCTGAAGATATTTATTTATTTATTATTTATTTATATCGTGTGCAGTTACATACACTATTTTATCTTCACTTATTATTCAAAGAAATAAAACAATTTTTTCATTAATTTTATTTATTGTTCGCTGTTTTAAAGAAAAATAAGTGTTGTATAATTGTCATTATGTTACAGTTTCCATTTTAAAATTTTCGTTTTTATCATCTGTGTTTAAAACTATTGTAACATTGCATTTTTTTTATTATTTAAATTGATTTTATAAAATTAATTGATTTTATAAAAATAATTATAAAAGTAATTTCAAGCTCTTTTAATTGGCTCATTTCTCTCATCTCGAAGCCCTATACATGTATGAAAGAAAAACAATAACGCTACCCTGTTTCCTAGCCGGGCCAGGGAGCACTGTGACAGTATGTCATTATGAGTTGGAGTCTGAGTTCATAATTCGAACATTATAACATGAGTGTAGATAATAGTAGATTAGTAGCCAAGGGCTGTAAGGCATCAATTGCAGCCCGAGATATTTAGGCGCACGAGCGCAGCGAGGGCGCTAATAGTTCGAGGGTGCAATTGATGCTTACACCCGAGCTAACTACTCTGCTTTACATCTCGATTGTGAGGTAAGTGGAAAAAAAGGCATTACAAGAATAAATAAATTTATTTTCAAGAACTAAATTTAGCTTCGCCGTTCGATATTCAAAATTGATGTAAATAGCGAAGCGACCTCTTTTGTCACAAGAATAAATAAATTTATTTTCAAGAACTAAATTTAGCTTCGCCGTTCGATATTCTAAATTGATGAAAATAGCGAAGCGACCTCTTTTGTCATTGGGCTGAATGCATGATGTCTAGTGCCAGTAAGATGGTTAGATGTACGCGAACTTTTTGAAAGAGTTTTTTTTTAATTACTTACCGCCCTAGGGCGTTTCTAGCTACATTATTAACCTAGGGCGGTAATTGATCACTTGCAACCCGCATCTGGGGGTATTAAGGACCTACTTACCGAACATGAGAGATGTAAAACATCTTATGATCCAGAAACTTTTTCGAACGATTTTTAAACTCAAACCTTATATATTTACTTTTCATTCTCAAAACAAAATCGCTCATGCCTTAAACCAGCTCCTTATTCCTAAGTTGCGGCAATTAACACTACTTGCTTCCTAAGAGAGTACAATGCTTTTAGTGAGAGCTGGACTCTGTTTGTGGGTGCAAACTAGTGTCACTACAGGCTTGGACCTCGTTAATGGGTAATTAGCACCTTCATTCATTGCCTGGAGGGTTTTAAAGTATTTTTACTATTATTTGTCTTGACCGTGACTCGGGAAACCTAGTGTGGGATGCCCTGCGACAAAATGGGTTGACGATAGTCGTAGGGAAGCTGGAGTAGACTGGATGCAGACGGCCGAAGATTGAGAGCGGTGGCGTACATTATAATTATGAAAACATTATTTGTAAAAAACAAAAAAAAATGTGCAGATCGGTGACTGAATGTATGGGATTACTATACAAAGAATATATTTTTTTATATATTAGGTCCTTACCTATGAAATTGGTGTTTTGTATGGAGATTTTGGGGATGTCTGCATTTTACATACTAACATTTTTTCAGTTTTCTTCACAACGACAAATCCAAATCATCTATCATTAGACAAGCTTTAGTAATATGTGTAATATCACACTTCATAAAAATTATTTATCGTTTTTAAGGGAATGCAAATAAAATGATGTATTCGGGAGGCACTTAAAATGAGTTGTCTCCGTGTCCAATTTTAACACAATTAAACTTACAACAAATTATCAAATCAAATCAAAAGAGCTCAAAAATATAGTCTATTTTTAGACGAGGTAATTATTTTTTTAGGAATACTCTGAATCTTAATAGTTACAGTCAAAATACTAGAGAGAAAAAAAACACCAATTTCATAGGTAAGGACCCAATATTATTATTATTATACTCTTTATTGCCAAAGAACACATGGTGACAGGCTAGGTCTTGGCCTTCATGTAAGGTAGGTGACGATACGGCTGAAGGTGGAAGCGAGCTTTACCTGTATCCCTCCACAATTGGAACTGGCTATCTTCCCTCTAATTGTCGAATTTTTAATTTTCTTAGAAATGGTCCTAGAACGGTATTGATATTCGCCGGTGTAAAAGACATAGACCTTTATTTAAGTACTTAGTTCGCTTATTACACAGTCACTTTATTGTGGTTGTGGGAATACTTGACAGTCATTAGAGGGACAGTGATTTACGTGAAATGTAGAAGTTATAAAACAATCAATATTATTTAACTAAATTCAATTATAAGGGCGCTTTCCCACCAGATATAAGCGAGGTATCTATGTGGTGGGCGACAAAAAATAGACCAAAAGGCTCGTGCCATTTACGAGTCACTGGCGAAGAATAAGGCGGCCTGTTGGGGCGGAGAGAAGCGGAAAGCTATGATAATATTAACCAATTGATTTGGTTTAAGTATCCGCTTTACTGCACCGATTGGCTTAAAATTTCTGTTCAACTGACTTCGCATTGGACAGGTAGCATTAAGGTCGTAGCACACTTACTAACTCGGTAAGCGCGGCTCCCCTTCTAGCCGTCAAACAGCGGCCGACGAGCTGTAATCGCGGCGTCATCTAGCCGTAGCCAAATTGTTGCGCCTGGCGAGGCGATACGGTGACGATACCTTTCCAAGTTAATATGTGTGTTACGACCTTTAAGATGCTAATAATATTTGTTAGTAGCACAAAGGCTTTTATTATAATTTTCAGTAGGTCTGTAAAATCTAAATAAAACTAAAAGTCCAAAATGAATCTGTCTTATATTTTACAGGTCCATTTTTAAATATATAACACATTCAACAATTATGAACAGTTGCAGTTCTATGCTTTACATGGAACGAAATAGGTAAGTTTACAATTTTACATTAGAAGTTCTTAACAAAATTGTAATATACAGCGTTTACGCTTAATTTATCGTATACAGTACTCAAACTAATTTAAATAGGATAAACACTTAATTCGATTAGTTCGATTAGAAAGTAAGGGTATTATATAAAAATAGTAGGTAATAGCCTGGATTCGAACTCGATTGGCGAAGCATGGTGAATGAATTCTTTTTCCATTTGCCATTCAAGACATTCATCGCACATATTCGTTCATGCTGAGCGCACAATGTAAAGAAAATTCGCTCGCCGAGCCGCTCACCTTTTGAAGTTGAAGCCATAGAGACTATGAACTACAATAATAATATAAAAAAAAAATAAAGCCAATCGTATTCTATGTTCAAAGCAATTTTGAAGACGTATTCAATGGCCAAAAGTATTCTTGGCTTTCATCCGAGGCTCTTAAATAAAAAATAAAATGTTTTACGAGTGGCTGGCTGGTATGGGATTTGCTAACATGAAAGCCAAAATACGATATGAAATTACGATTTTAATTTCTATAACTTGGTATGTTGGTTTTCAACACAAATTTTAGAATAGTTTTCACGCTAGCTGTAGGTAGGGGTGGGGCGGGGAGAACTGTCTTCCCATCTCTAAAAAGATACAATTATACTATTTCTAAATTAAATGTGTGTAGTAACAGAACTAATACACAATGTTGCCACTTTTGACAGTAAATGAATCTTACTATAAGAATAAAAAAAAAGTCACCTCTAAAATTTGAATACATATTTTTGTACTCGACTGTACCACCAAGGATAGCGCAAAATGCCACAGGTAGGAAGGTATTTGGTAGAGGTTCCAAAAACTCGTACATAGTGGTTTGCTGCCTCTTATATTGATAGCTTGGTGAAGCGCGGACTATGGCACTGGACTGCTTTTGCGGTGCTTTTGCATAGTCTCTGAGTAATCCTTAGGGGATAAAAGTCGTGATTATATGTATGTATATTGTTAGAACAGTCCGATTGTGGAACTCCTTGCTGGAATCTCTGTTCCTCGTTGATTACAATTTGGGAATGTTAATTCGCGAGTGAATCTTTTTCAAGGCAATCGCCTCCCACCTTAGGTTGCTAATTGCTTTCAATCAGGCGATTAGTGGCCAAGTATGAGCCTATCTAAATGTAAATAAAATGTCGGGGCCACGGGTTACTACTTGTATTTATGTCAATATGACTGTCCTTAAAATTTTCAGAATCAATTCAGTTATTTTACTTCTGGTGGCCTCGGTCAGGAGTTATAACTAACAAAAATACAATAAAGCTATTATGACTTCGATTGGACAAGGATTTAGTATAGGTAGGTATCTTTATCATTTCTAAAACATTTTCAACTTTTTCATTAATAATGTTAAAGCCATCGATTTCAGCTGATAGCAATAGATATTGAAATATGGAAATAGTCTGTCATAGCAAATTCTTGTTGTTAGGTAAATAAATTACTATATAGAAATATAATAACAGTGGCACATAACCCTTAAACTTTGCCAATTGTAACCCAGCCTTACAATTGACAGTAGAAGAGTCTATGAGGAACATTCCTTAGAATATCAGAAGAATCTCAACGGAAAAATAATAACTGATTTTATAAATAAGGCTAAAATTATACAAACGTAATTCAGTCCATTAATTACTTTAAATCTATTTATCTTCTGATCCATCTCTCTGAAACAACAAAAAATACAGTTGAATTGAGAACCGGTTAAAAATACGGCAACAATAATATTAATAATAACAATACAATAATGTCAATGAAGATAATTCTTTGGAAATTGTGTCTGGCTGTATTAGCACATTGTTAATTACGGAAACTACCTGTATATTATACCCTTAAAATTATATTTAAAAAAAAATAAAATTAATATTTAAGGGGGTCAATACTACAAACGTGATTTTGTGCGCGAGCCCATTGTGCGCGAGACCGACTCGCACTTGGCCGACTTTTATGCTATGTCAATGGAATCTCATATTACTAGAAAAGGGCTGTAGTTGCCTTTTTCTAGAGAATCAAAGAACAACCATCAACATCTCTATAAGATTTTTATTAATGTAATAACTATTGACGATTTCTTACCATGAATTGCCATATCTTAATTTTTGAAAGTAGCTCGTCATCCAACATCGGCTTGGCCTCCATAGTCCTTGCTAGCTGCAAGGGTTCACCTTGGTTGTCCGTTCTGAAACATTAATTTATGAATAACTGTGTAAGTTTTAGGCCATATTTTAACTGTATACAATTTTTTGTTGAACGTCAGTTAATTATTAGCTTTTTGGAAAAGCCTAACTAAAATAGAAAACTAATTAAAGTATAATACCTCCTAACTTTTTAAATTGGGTGTGTATTAGAACACAGATTTTTTGTTTATCGAATTTCAGTTCATCGAAAACTTTTCCACGATTTTTTATATTTTTTTTAGTGCATCGAATAATTATTCATTACTGTTTTATATCATCGAAAAACGTTAGCTAAAAAAACCTTTTAAAATTGTTTTGTTTCCCAGAAAAACGGTATATCGAACATAGATTTCATAAAAGTATTAAGTTATCAATGAAACTATTCGAAAAAAGAACATGTTTCAGTATATACTTTTTACCCATTATACTTTTTCACATAAAAACTTTTTATCGCAGCAACGTTATCAAACGATGCATTCGCCTATTGCCAGATGGTTATTTGTTCACCACCACGCATTTATTGTAACCTAGGGGTAGGGCAGATAAGACTACGTGGAGTTGGGGTAAACTTGTGATGTGGTAGACCTGTTATAAATAAAAAGCAGCTATGTATCATCACTTATCGAATGTATATTAAGGCACAACTGGAACAATTATATAAAAAAGGTAAATTTCACAAAACACAAAAACAATTTCACAATTAAAACTAAAATATATTATGAAACTTATAGACTTTATAAATGAAGCGTAACTGGTAAATTCTGAATCTTGCGTTTAACTGTTTTACGATAAGCTTATAACTTATTAAACACAATAATAAATACAATATAGGGACCAACGGCTTAACGTGTTTTCCGAAGCACGGGATGAGCTCGAGATAACAAAGTCTTGGTCACCCTTCCACGGCCTGACCATGGCGAAGGTAGCTTTGTCTTTGAAACCAAAGCGCACTGACCAATACGCCACCGAGCTCCTCATAATAAAATGATAAAATACGCAAACCAAACAATAGCTACATTAAATTAAATCAAGACAACTAAACAGTTTCAATTTCAGTGTCACGACGCCATCTATTGGAACTTTTGTGTAACAAATGCTTACAGTTTTTTCGTGGCTGGCGCTTCGTCTGGGATTTCCACCTGAAAGATAGCATTGAGGTCATCGTCCTTTGAGGGTACTTGGCGAGCGCCGTCCTGAAAGTTACAAAAAGATAATGTAGATGGCGCTGTTCGAAATTACTGACTTCTATGAAAGATAAAATTCAAGCATTTGTTCGAAATTCAATTTATTTAGACCTATACCAGACACGCGGCCTGCGGTAGTGGCCAGTGACAGCTTACCGCAGGCCGCGGCTGGCTGAGGTCAAGCGGCGGCAGGATTGCCAGACGTACGAGAATCTGGTACAAATACAAGATTTTAGTATCTATTCGATATTTAAGATTAACCAAATTCTCGTATATTTTTGTACGTGATTTTTAAGGCTCCGTAATTTTAAGCATAACGTTTATTATCATAATATGAAAATCCATAATTTTGAAAGGTATAATCATCAAAACGCATAAAATTGCGTCGCATAATTTTGAGAGTTCTAATATTGTATAGGCTAAAATTGTTTGTCATAAGTATTAAAAGGCATAAATTTGAAACGTACAACTTATGAAAAGCATAATGATCACAACGCATAATGTTTTTCTCTGCCTCAAATTGTTTACTAAATAAATTTCGATTGCACAAATATAGTTTTTAGGGGTCATAAAAAAAAATAACCTTAACCTAATATTTATCAGAACACATCTCCTTGGAATTTTTCTTTCGAATCTGGGTGATTATTCGATTCATTTTAGGACTACCTAATATTGTGCTAAATGAAATAAGGAATTTCTATAGTTATGCTTTATAATAATATGCCTTTAGAGAGTTATGCCACTTAAATGTTATGAGTAAGAGGGAATATGTGACATGAATGTTATGCTATTTGATGATTATGCCATTCGATGTATGACAAACGATGTTATGAAAATCGACGTTATGCGAAAACATGCGCTCCCGATTTTAAGAATAAAGACAGCCTAAAAGTCGTCTTATCACAGTGACGGTATATGGTACATTTTTAACTGTAGTGAGCGTTAATTCGCAAAGGTGATTCCATAGATTTCGAATTACCGGATGAAATTAACTCCAGAATTACAGCTGAGCTATACTAGTAGTTTTGCCAATATCCTTAATGTTGATTAGATTTAAGGAAAACATTATAATTATAAATTCTATTCTATTGTTGACTATAAGTCAACAGATAATTAAAATATGAATCACTGTCAGTTCTAATTTTTTACATAAATTGGCACCGCGCGCAAATAATTACTACCCCAATTTAAATAGTACGGTCTTAGAATCTAACGAACTATCGAACTCAGTGCTCCTTGGACTCTGCCTACCCCTTCGGGGATTGCAGGCGTCATTGTATGTATGTATTTACGAATCTAAATTGCAACCTGACCAGTATAAAAAAATCTCGCCACATTGAAAATTTGATGGAACTAATTTATTTTGGTTGTAACTTGTATGGGTGTATAAAAAGATTGTAATACTTAATATTTAAATAATTAAATCTACTCATGTTTTCAATTTACGTTCTTGCCTATTCATTCAAAATAATATTATTAAGGCTGGGCAAATATTTATAACCCTAGCGCGATCGCTGAGCGTAGGAACGAAAGGTAGTAAGAACTGTTCCGTAAGTATCAAAGTCAAAGTGACATCCATCTATCACAAAATACCGATAAATATCTATCGGTATTTTGTGATAGATGGATGTCACTTTTAATAATTTTATAAGCAGCCATTTGTAACTTTTAATAGACAGGTACTAACATTTTGTTTATAGAGAAAGGTTATTTACATAATTTCCAATGTAAAATAGCGTAAATAGAAGTTAGAGCGCTCAATATTTCAATGCCCACCAGCTACAAAAATAATCACAAAATCGCATACAAAGTC
Organism: Parapoynx stratiotata; assembly: GCA_910589355.1. Taxonomy (NCBI): domain Eukaryota; kingdom Metazoa; phylum Arthropoda; class Insecta; order Lepidoptera; family Crambidae; genus Parapoynx; species Parapoynx stratiotata. The sequence continues at coordinate 14,815,486 of OU342466.1, read as the reverse complement.
GCAAAAATCGTAAAAAGGAGTTGACGATTTTATGACCTACAAAAAATTGTACGTGGGCAGCCTTATAGTGTAAACTGGGTACAACATACCATCTCGGCATTCATGGCCATGCGCCGGAGCATGCGCGTGAGGTACCAGTCTGGGGCGGTGAGCGGCGGCCGGCTCGATCTCTTGCCGTGCGCTGGAAGAAAAGACATTAATAAACATTATTATGGATTTATTAAAACGTTTCTTTGTCGCTTTTGTGGTTCACTACGAGCTGCGAGTACGAGCGGGCTACGATCTCGGTTAATAAAAACGTATTTCATAATCATTATATCAGCCCGTTACCGCCAGATGACTTAAAATAATGTAATAATGCAGTCTTCAAAAAGAAATTGAAGAAAATTTTAATTGAAAAATGTTATTATTCAGTGTAGAGTTTCTTAGACGAGGAAAAAAATTTGTAATATTTGGGTAGTATTTTTAACCTTTTTGATACTATTTTACCTTTTGACACTATTTTGTATTTTGATAGCGTTGTCTTGTTTTTTGTTTTATATTAGGTCCTTACCTATGAAATTGGTGTTTTGTATGGAGATTTTGGGGAATTCTGCATTTTCCATACTAACATTTTATCAGTTTTCTTCACAACGACAAATCCAAAGATAATCATATTTGGCATCTATCATTAGACAAGCTTTAGTAATATGTGTCAAATCACACTTCATAAAAATTATTTATCGTTTTTAAGTGAATGCAATATAAAATGATGTATTCGGGAGGCACTTAAAAAGAGTTGTCTCCGTGTCCAATTTTAACACAATTAAACTTACAACAAATTATCAAAACAAATCAAAAGAGCTCAAAAATATAGTCTATTTTTAGACGAGGTAATTATTATTTAGGAATACTCTGAATCTTAATAGTTACAGACAAAATACTAAGGGAGAAAAAAAACACCAATTTCATAGGTAAGGACCCAATATTATCAGTCAGTGTGTGTCAGTGTGTTAAATAAATATCGTAATTGTTAATTGTTGTGCTTTTATTAAGAAAGATAAATTCAGTTCACTCCCCAACAATAATTGACATAGATCCAATTGACCTTTAGATTAGTAATTAAATTGTTAATATTTTCATTAATGAAAATAAAAAACATAGCTATCAAATCAAACATTGTTTTTGCACACCCAATGAAGGGTAAAATGTGTAAGGATTGCATTATTTTAGTTAAGAGCATTTTTTTGTACCACATATTAGGTCTTTACCTGAAATTGGTGTTTTGTATGGAGATTTTGGGGATGTCTGCATTTTACATACAAACATTTTATCAGTTTTCTTCACAACGACAAATCCAGAGACAATAATATTTTTCATGTATCATTAGACAAGCTTTAGCAATATGTGTGTGAACACGCTTGATAAAAATTATTCATCGTTTTTATGTTAATGCAAATCAAATGATGTATTCGGGAGGCAGTTAAAAATAATTGTCTTTGTGTCTAATTTTAACACAATTAAACTTACTAAAAATTATCAAATTAAATAATACGAGCTCAAATATATGGTCTGTTTTTAGAAGAGGCAATTATTTTATAAGAATGTTCTGAAACTTTATGGTTACGGACAAATTGCTAAGACAATAAAAACACCAATTTCATAGGTAAGGACCCAATATTATGCTCATAAATTATTTCTGATTTCTGATTTCTCTCTTGTGCCAATCCTTCCGGTCCTGCGTGATCCGTCCCCAGTTCTTTCCCGCGATTGGATGTCGTCGACCCACCCATCGCATTGCAGGTCGACCTCGTCGTCTTTTCTCTTGCCTTGGCCATTCAGTTAAGGACCAACTCCACCTGTCGTCTTCATACCTCGCCAAGTGTCCTGCCCACTGCCACTTAAGTCTCAATACGCTTGCCAATATCCTGGACGTTGGTACGACGTCGGATCTCTATGTTAGACATGAAATATTTTTTATTTCTTAAACATTCACACCTATCAACTAGCCCCATTTTAAGCAACTAATGCTGCTTGTGTTACGGACACTAGATGACGGATAAATATATTTAATAGATAAATACGTATTAATATCCGGGATATATATAAATATATATAAACATCCAAGACTGGAGAACAAATGCCTGAAAATTCATCACCCAAACATTTGCCCCCACCGGGGATCGGACCCAGAACCTCTCTAGATGGCGACCTCTTGAGATCGGCATACAGACCACTCGACCACGGAGGTCGACAAACTTCCACCACAAAACCACAGAGACAAACTCGGAGCGGTCAGACAAACCACGGTGGTCGAGATTTACCACAACAAAATCACAGTCGAAAACGTTAGGGTCCATCCACACCCCATACTATTGTACTCGCGTTCCCACGTGTCACCTTGTGGAGTGTGGATTTTTCCTTATTTTTTTTTATTATAACAAACATAAAAAGGTGTATGTATACGGGCCATATAATGTTTTGCCTATGTATTGCATGCATATGTTTTGGCTATGCACTGGGCATAGTCCTGTTAAGAAATGATAAGTTCAATTGATAAAATTTATAATATGCTACTATCTGTTGCCCACGACTTCGATCGCGGTTACTGGTTTTTTAAATATCCCACGAGATTAATTTTCCTCAATTAAAAGTACTTATCTAAGATGACCACGGATATATAAGGTATCCATGCAAATTTCATTGAAATCGGTCCAGCGATTTCGGAGATTAACCCGTACAAACAGACAAAAACCAAAAATTTGAAAAAAAATTTTTTTTTGATATTTTCCCTATTTTTACCTCCCCCTGACTTGATTTTAAGCATTTTTTTTCTATGTGTACAGACATTCGCCTTCTACAATATTATTATATGTTTAGATGTCTCGCAGTGGGCGCCCGCGACTCAATTCACTACCATCAGAGCTTTTTAAAAGAATCAAAGCTTCCAAAACTCATTACATACATTCGGTAGATCTTTCGGTATCATTCGGTAGACTTGTGACACAAATTTTAAGATTATAGTCTCATGTCTGTTCCTGCGGCGCGGCGGCGGAAAAAAATAATGAAAATCATCCTATTTTCTCTCTCGCTAGCTAATGTTCACGTTTTCTTTCTCAGTTTTTATAAAGACAAACCCGTCATGTCGACTACACTTAGCATTGGGGAAGACACAAATATTATAATTCTTTTGTTTTCCTTTCTAAAAGTATGTTTTTTATTTAAGCAATTACGTACCTTCCGTGAAATTTATAAAAGTATAAACAAGACACATTATTACATCCGTATCTCCTAGGAGCCCATTAACAAGGTGTTTTTAAGATTTGAGAAGAGGATTGAACTTATCTCTGGAACGTTCATATGTGACGTTTTTCCCACTGAGCTAACGCTGCCGTGCGTTAAGGTCACGTCTTTTTACATGCTCGTCGGCTACAGGTACTTTTGACCTGACCCTTCAGATTCAGATTCAATTATTTCATTTTGACATAATTTTTTTTTTTTTCATTTTTCATATATTCATTTTTTTTAATTTTTTTTTCATGTTAATAACATATTAACATGATAAATAATTTTAAAATGTAATATGAAAGAAACTGACCGTTAAATGTACAATTAATAATTAATTATTCTTACATACAGAATTATGACGTAGGCATCCGCTAAGAAAGGATTCTGATTAATTCTACCCCCAAGGGGATAAAATAGGGGATGAGAGTTTGTATGAAACTTTGTCAATTTTAGACCGATCGGGCTAAGACTTTGACAGAAAATTTAAGGGTTCCCGTGTGATAGTTAAAAAAAACCATAGTAACCGCGGACGAAGTCGTGGGCAACACTAGTAATTTATATAATGTCAAATATAGGTAGTATAATAGAATTCATAGAAATTCGAAATAGAATTAAAATTAGAAATGTCCCGATGATAATTAAATATGATTAGGTACCAAGATAAAATAAAAAAATATAAAAATCGATGAATTTGTATCTCCACTCACACCCGATTCATATATCCTTATGTAGTATGCAATTAAAAAAACACTTGATGATAAACTGTAACTGCTTTTGAATTAGTCGGATCATAGAAGTGTAGTTTATGATTATTATTGTTATTGACTGATATGATCGATATCTCTTCAGCGGCGATCACAATAATAGCGAGATAAAATATTATCCTAACAACGCATAAAGCCCTCGTAAAAAACAAGAGGTGGCTCTTAATGACATTGTTTATTAAATATTCAGAAATATTAGGCATGTTGGATTTAACGTTTGGTTTGGTTTGCAAAAATTAATCATTTAAAATAGTGTTTTTATTTTAACTAAACAGTGTTAAATAATTAAAGAATAATGAAGTAATTCAATTGATTATTCTCAATCATAAGTTCGTTCGATTGCCAATCATTCGTTCGTTCTCACGCTTCACCCAATTCAAATCACTTCCAAGTTATTATCGATTCTGCTGTGCTAGGAGTCAGTCGTATTAGCTTCCTAGTGAAAGTATTGAGAATATACTTTTTGTCGTCATAATTCCTTATTTTAATTTAGCCCCTCTGACTTATAAAAACCTACAAGGCAAAATGCAGGTTATGGAACTTTAGCTTATCTTTTGGGGATACTGAAAACACAGAGGCAGAGGTGTTTACACCCATTTTTCGCTGGATATGTTTAGTCCCCATGTAACAGGGGGCGAGCCTGGGAATAGGTTATTTGAAGTGGCTGTAGCTGATAGAGGAGCTGGATGGAGAAATAATTCGTAAACTTTACTTGTGACATTGAAAAAATAAATATTTTTTTTAATTGCTGTGTGAGTAGGCGAGCAATGTAGAAGAACATTGAAATAAACGTGAATCTGTCTGAATTTATTTTGGACAATTGGACACTATACATTCGAGACGTAATTTACATTAATAAATATTAAAGCTGCCGTCTGTGAATTCTTTTACAGAAGATCGATAACGAATAACACTACTTTTGTGTTGTTTCTATTAGTAATATTCCTGTTTGTTAAACATACATACATACATAAGTCACGCCATTTTACGACAGGGGTAGGCAGAGAATACATCCTTCCACTTGCTACGATCCCTGCATATTTCTTTCGCTTCATCAACTCTCATTACAGTCCTCATACATGCTCGGCGATTTCGGGTACTTTTGACTTGGCCCTTCTCAAGAACGTCTTTAATTTGGTCGTGAAACGTTCGCCTAGGTCTGCCTCGTCTCGTATCTCCACTCACACCTGATTCATATATCCCTTTGTTTGTTAAAATTAAAGAAAAATTGTGAAAAACTTTATTAACAATACCAAGCAAAATCTTGCAATACGAATGAATATTGCAACCGTTTTTCAGCCGGTATGGATATAAAGGCAGATGTGAAATTAAAATTTTCTGTACAATGACAGCAGGTATTTAACCTATTCGAAGCAATAAGTTCTCATTTGTTATTGGCCGCTTTATCGGTTATATTGCCGCCATTTTAATCCCGGCTTATAGCTGCAGTCAGATAAACTATGTCATACACGAGCTGATGGGATATTTATGATGAACACAGTTTTATTTTAACTTATAGATTATAAATAAAAATTATAGATATAAAAAACTTACTAAGGAAGGTAAGGGAAAAAATGGTTCTTGCATCAAAATGCAATTAAAATCTACATTTCAAGGCATCTTCGGTGCTTTTGGCACCAAATAAATGATTAGAGACTATGGCCAGTGTAGTTAGTTATTGCATTAGATGATGGCGAGTGGCTAAGCTCTTAACGCCTTGAGATAGAGACTAAAGTCGAATGATTTAATCGCCTTCGTGAAACGAGTCGTAGAGAGAAGTGTTTAGCGCAATAGTCTTTGGTCAATTTTTTTTAAATATTGTAAAATGTTCATGACATTCATAAGCATGCGCTAAGACGGATTTAAACTTAAAAAAATGCGTTTGATTTTGACGGTCGGTAATACAGGTTGCGACGATAGCACGATAGGCTTGCCCTTATTGTGTGGGACTAACATAACCACTAGCTAAGCGTGGGTGTGTGATACATCTCTGCCAACCTTTCCGAGAATATAGGTGTGATAATATGTATAACCAGTCAGTTTAATATTAGGTCCTTACCTATGAAATTGGTGTTTTGTATGGAGATTTCGGGGATGTCTGCATTTTACATACTAACATTTTATCAGTTTTCTTCACAACGACAAATCTAGAGATAATAATATTTGGCATGTATCATTAGACAAGCTTAAGCAATATGTGTGTGAACACGCTTGATAAAAATTATTCATCGTTTTTATGTTAATGCAAATCAAATGATGTATTCGGGAAGCAGTTAAAAATAATTGTCTTTGTGTCTAATTTTAACACAATTAAACTTACAAAAAATTATCAAATTAAATAAAACGAGCTCAAATATATGGTCTATTTTTAGAAGAGGCAATTATTTTTTAAGAATTTTCTGAAACTTAATAGTTACGGACAAATTGCTAAGACAGAATAAAAACACCAATTTCATAGGTAAGGACCCAATATTTGTAGATATTTCGAATGCGATTAAAACACCTAGAGGTAGAAATTTCTATGTAAATATTAATGTCCTAAGTTAACAGCATTGTGGGATTTATGGCCGTGTAGACATCACAGAACATATTAAATAGATGTCAACACGTCGAGAGCAAACGCATTATACCTTGCAAATGTTTCTTTGAATCTTTGAAACTTCGCTTTGTCAATAGCACGTGTTTAAAGTAAATATATTGAAGACTAGTATTCAATAATGCACTATGCACAAATTTGCACCTTGACTCAATACTTTTATGGTCTCGCAGTGCACTGGAGCCAATAATCACGAGTACTAATATGTGTTTATATCTGACACTTTATACAGGGCGTCCCACGGCCATGCCACATGGAGGGAAAGTATATTAAATATTGAAGATATGATGTTTAACTTAAAGAAGACATCATTTTATTTTTTATTTTATGTGGAACTGCATTCATAGATTTATTTAAAGTCGCCTGCCTCTACCGGGAATTGAACTCGCAAAATGTGAAAAAAAAACTCCATGTATTTTATGATAACCGTCGAAAGGGTTAATCACAAGGATTATTTTTTCTTCAGGAACATAGCATTTTCAATTAAAGGAAAAAAAATGTCGTCAGGAAAATTTCGTCTGACTCTGCCGTGTTTCTTATAACTAACATGATCATTTCAAAGTATTTACTACATACTCACTTAAGAATACAAGATTTCCTTGTTATAAGTATGTCATAAAAATAACAAAACGATACATATACCGTTTGTAATATATAAATACTTTTTTTTACTAATTTCAGCCAGCCACATTGTAATTGCGTGCTCATAATGTTATAGGAAACACGGCAAAGTCAGACGAAATTTTCCTAACGAAAATTTTAATAAAATTTTAAATTTCATGATCTTCCTTTCATTGGAGATGCTATGTTCCTTAGGAAAAAATAATCCATATGATTAACCCATTCGACGGTTATAATAAAATGCATGGTGATTTTTTTTTCACATTTCGCGAGTTCGATTCCCGGTAGAGGCAGGCGATTTTGAATAAATCTATGAATGCAGTTCCACTTCTTATAAAAAATAAAATGATGTCCTCTTTCAGTAAAATATCCTACCTTCAATATTTAATATACTTTCCCTCCATGTGGCATGGCCGTGGGACACACTGTATAGTTACTTACTGCTAAGAAAATAACGTTGTTTTTTCCCCGTTATATTTTTTTATATATTTTTGCCCGTGGCTGAACTGTGAGGATGCTAAGTAAGACGGTTTCAGGCAAATAAAGGACGTTTCATAGGTACGCGAGCCGCCAGTGCAAGCCAACAGCGCCGGCGAGATTTTCAAACATCGTATGCGCCCGCGTGTGGCTGTAAAACGATGTTAGTAGCTCCGTGTAATGGAACGCGCGCGGTCGGCGCTGGCGGCCAGTGTAGCTATGAAACCACCCTTACAGTCTCCGTATAAGGTCTGAATAAAAAGTCTTGGCTTGATTAAATAACACTTTGGTTTAGACTTTTGTCGTCGTGGTCCGGTAGTCTCTTTTTCCACCAAGATGATGTCTCGCCGTCAATGTCCTGTCTGTGACGAGGTTAGACGCAGCGACAGTGTATGACAGTATTACCCTGATTTACCCTAAAGACTATTGCGCCAGCAGCTTAAAGGGCAGTTACCTATTTGTTAATCTGCTATTGTGATTTGTACGAGAGCTTAGAAGAGTAAAAATAGACCATGTGGGTATTTAAATAAAGTTACATATATCCTGTCACGATTTTACGCAAAGCCAGCTCAATGTAGCCACAGATTACGTTTATTTGTACATTTCATAATATTTATAATATGTATTATTACAAAATGCCCACTGTCCATGGATTAGAAAATATTCGTAACCTCCTCACGTTCCACTGCTGGGCAGTTATATAAAGCAACACATGGCTTTCATTGCCTTTTTGTGTCATTTCGATGGATTATAATTTTGTTTAGGCTTACGAGTGGGATTTTCATTAAATTGTTTAGAGTAAAGTAATATGTCATACACAGTCATAGTCTTTTTTCTCAACTTACTTTCATGGGTTGACAGGCAGAGATCTCTGTTAGGGATATGTCCGCCTTTGCAAACATATGTTAACAACCTGTTTTATGTATTTGTTTATGAATTGCAATAAAGAGTATATATGTACGCTGAAATGAGGACTTTGGTGGGGGCCCACTTGCAAAAATTCAAACCTAGTTTTAATCTATATTAAGTTTACTGCAACTATTTTAGGCTGAAACGAGGCGCTATATCAGTATTAGCGACTCTTTGCTGTTATTGCGCTCTTCTCTGGCTATTTTCTCTTTGTTTCTGTTTTTGAACTAACCATGTGTCTCTTTTTCGTTCTTAATTTGAAGTCATTAAAAAGAATGAAAAAATTCTATAGAAATTCAGTTGAATATATTGTGACAAGACATCAAAATCAGTAAGACATCAATCAGACAAAAAAAAAGGGAGAACGCCATGCATAAAAAACTAACTAACTAACTAAAAGAGAATTTAATATGAGCCTATACAACCTCTAACAGTATCGAGCTTGTTCAACTTTCCGTGTCCGGTCAGCCGGGTAAGCGTTTCATATAAAATTGACGTTTTACATAGTAAAACGCTGAATGGAGCTGAATAATTGTGAGTACTCCCTTAGTCAACCCGTAGAGTTTTAATTTTAGAAACAGTTATTTAAATTTTTTAGCTAAAGTATACTCGTAGTCACTATTTATGTAAAAAAAATACAATAATATATTTTGGGTCCTTACCTATGAAATTGGTGTTTTTATTCTGTCTCAGCAATTAACTATTAGGTTTCAGAACATTCTTATAAAATACCATATATTTGAGCTCGTATTATTTAATTTGATAATTTTTTGTAAGTTTAATTGTGTTAAAATTAAACACAAAGACAATTATATTTAACTGCCTCCTGAATACATCATTTGATTTGCATTAACATAAAAACGATGAAAAAAATTTATCAGGCGTGTTTACACACATATTGCTAAAGCATGTGTAATGATACATGCCAAATATTATTATTTCTGGATTTGTCGTTGTGAAGAAAACTGATAAAATGTTAGTATGTAAAATGCAGACATCTCCAAAATCTCCATACAAAACACCAAGTTCATAGGTAAGGACCTAATATTTTGTTTTGATTACAAATAACTGATTTAACTTTAATAAAGCTTCCTCGATTGCATATGAAATGAGTTCGACTTTTTGCCGTTCATAAATTTTTTTATTCCTCATGTTATTTATGATAACATAAACTAGCATGAAATTTATTTGTTTTTCATTATTTTTGTATAGAAGCACAGGTAGACTAGGCAAGACACTTGTTTGCATTATAAAGATTCTATTATAATAAAATTAAATATTTATTCAATCATCCAAAAAAAAAAATTACTGGTTCTGATACAAATCAAAACACAGATAGATCTTCTAATGTCCTTTTAAAAGTATGTACGATATTTGTTGCATAAAATTTTATTTATCTACACTCATGTAATAATGTTCCAATTATGAACTCAGACTGGAACTCATAATGACATACATTTAAAACACACACGATAAAAACGAAAATTTAAAAAATGGAAACTGTAACATAATGACCATTATGCAACAGGTTGGACTCATTATGCAACACTTATTTTTCTTTAAAACGCACAAAACTATGGCCAATGTTTTCCAGACAGCCAACCATAAATAAAATGAATTAATTTTTTTGTTATATTTCTTCGAATATGAATGTAGATAAAGTAGTGTATGTAACTGCACATAACTCGTTGTTAAAACACTCGAGTGATACTATTAAAAAACTCGCCAAGGCTCGTTTCTTAAAACCACGCTCGTGTTTTAATAACCTATATTATGTGACAGTTTCATACACTACTTTTAAATGTGTACAAAATAATGCGTATACTTATAGTGTTAAAAATTAAATTGATAGTTACTTACCACCCCAACACGAATGCCCGTAGCTTAGACAGGATCCTGAAATACAAACGATCATAAATTAACAACCATTGTCTTTGCTGACGATATATTTGAGTTTTCTAACTGAAACCAGTATTAGTAATACATAATACGAAATGGTTTTTCCAACAACGCAAACATTAATTGAAATGTTATTTCTGTTAGTTTAACTTTTGCGGACGATTAGAATTTTGTAACTTCATATAATGACCTATCAAAATAGTTTTAATACTAATATGAATATGTATTTTCAAAATGGGAATCAATTCACTAAAAATATTCACGTGATTCCTTTCTGCCGTTATCAATTTGAAAATATCTTCCTGAAAATAAGATACTCGTCCTGAGCCTATATAATTATGTCCCACTGCTGGGCACAGGCCGTCATGGAGAAACACATAAGGAGTATGGGTCGTACCACCACCACGCTGGCCCAATGCGAGTTAGCGACCTAAACCAGCTTAACGTGCCTTCCGAAGCACGGAGGAGCTCGAGATAACAAAGTTTTGGACACCCATCCACGGCCTGACCATGGCGAAGTTAGCTTTGTTTTCAATCGAAAACCACTACGACACCGAGCTCCTCAAAAAAAAAAAGAAAAAGTAAGATACAATTTAAAACTAAATCTCTTTTTACATCGTATGTTAGATGATGTTACCAATGATTTTTATTTTTGTGGTGGGAGATATCTAAAGTGTATTAAGTTTTTTTTTATTCATGGTAACCTAAGGCATCTATAGGCTTGCGAGATTTCCCTACATTTTGACGTATATTGTAAATGCGCACGCGTAGCTGGCGCTGGCGGCCAGGTAGCTATGATACGTCCCTAAAACAATTTATTCAAATCAAAAATTCTTAGCCGTGTCTACTTTAAAATATAAGTATTTCAACATCTGGATAAATACTAAGAAATACACATTGTACAGAATATACGTGATTTGCGCTTCATTGGCAAGGGTCCGCAGATTGGCATCTATGATCTCAGCCTCTTCTGGAGGGCTGTGAAGGTCAAATAACAATTACTCTTGTAATAAACCAGGCTTGCCATCTGGGAGCATTGATGTTTCCAGCCATGCAAGATGCCTTATTACTCATTGCTATCATTATCGGTCAATGGAAAATGTATGGGATGTATAAAAACTAATAAACAAAAACTTCTGATATTCAATTCAACTAGCCTATATTAAAGAGCTTAGGCTGCTTGTGTAATGGACTCTTCGACAAAATATGGTTGAATTCGCTCTTAATGAACTAAGCACTAAATATACATACATACATATCACGACGACGTCGTGACAATCACGACTATGATCCCCTAAGGGTTAGTCAGAGTCTAGGCAAAAGCACCGCAAAGGAAGCCCACTGCCATAGTCCACGCTTCACCAAACAGTGACTGCACATGTGCTCAGCGTGACTGGTGGTGAGCCTGTTGGCGCTGGATGGTTGTGCAGTTCTAAATCCACAAGTTGCCTTTTATGACACCCAGGGGAAGAGATGGGTTGGTAGTATTCTTTTAATGAGCCGCTACCACACGGCGTCGGCGGCACTAAATATAATAAATTCTTAAACAATAAATTTTGGTCTATATACGTCACACTGCTGGACACAGGCCCTTCTGATGGAGAAACACATGATGAGTATGGGCCGTAACACCACCACGCTGGTCCAATGAAGGTTGGTGGTTAGAAACGGTTGCAATAGCGGCCGGGACCATCGGCTTAACGTGGCTTCCGAAGAACCAAGGAGTTCGAGATAATAAAGTTTCGGTCAACCAACCACGGTGACCAAAATTCCCTCTCGAAGGAAGGTAGCTTTGTTTTCGATATCGAAAACCAATGCGCAATAACCACTACGCCGAGCTCCTTAAAATTGTAATGCCACACAAATAGGTGAAATGTCATACATTTTCTTATAGATACAAATAATCACGACAACTATCCCCTAAGGGTTAGTCAGAAACTAGGCAAAAGCATAGCAGCACCGCAAAAACAGTCCATTGCCATAGTCACCAAGCAGTCACTACATTCAGCGTGACAGGTAGTGAGCCCGTCGTCGCTTAAAGCTGTTGCATGGTTGTGCAGTTAGTCGTAGGTCAATTATCTCATTATCAATTATATAATTATATAATAGTAAGTCAATTAGTCGCCTTTTACGACACCCAAGGTAATAGGTGGGTTGGTAGTGTTCTTTTAATGAGTCGCTACCACACGGCTCATACGGCCGGCCGGTCCGCACGGCTTTGTTCTGATTATCAGAGAATATAAAAGAAATATTAAGATTATAGATAAGTTCTTAATTTAAAAAAGTTCTTTGGGAGATAATGAACAAAAGAAGTCCTGACACCTTAAAAAGAGCTTTTATTTAAAAAGGTATAACTTTGATTGGAGTAATATCCTCATCTTATTAATAATTCTAGTTTCATGATAGGTGTCTACGTACTCACATAGACCTGACTCCAGAAAAGTAAGCATTTTTCATTTATTTCCAAATATGACATATCTAATATTTTAAATAAATACTGACAACAATGTATTTTTATTTAAGAACGAGTTATTATCGTGTTAATAAAAGTGTGAAAGTGCAATTCAATAATAATTAATAAGTGAGTGAAGAATTTTTTAACAAAGTTTAAAAACGTAAAAACGTTTGGAAATGGAAAAGGACGGAAGGAAATATATAAACAGTGAAGACCCGAAACATGCAGCGACAACATGAAAAATCAGTCTATTATGGTACATAAGAAAATAATGATAGTTTTAGTTCATGGCATATAGGAAGCTTACAGCCCTGAACGTTAGCAAATGGTCTATGCTAAAGATATGTATGCGCTTGTGCCTAATAGACGCTTTCAGATAGATGGCCTAATGCATGCCTTGCTATGTCGGATAAACCAATTATTACTGAACCTATCGTATGATTCTAAGCACAAATACGTTTACATAGATGATGCAAATGCATATAAACCTCGACAAAACGTCGGGGTTGGCCACTGATAACTAGTCTGCGCGCGTCCGAATGTCTGCAAAAACTAAAAAAAACTCCTCACTTCGCTTTCCGGTTGACTGGTAGAGAATGTTAAGGCATAAAGTCTTTTTAAGAAATAATTGCATACTTTTAAATCATATTTGTTGATTTTTATGATTCATTTCGTTTTTCTTAGAAATTGATAGTAAGAATTTCTGTTGAAGGATTATTCTGTCAATCTGTTTCGTTCGTCAAGGGGTCTTAACATTGTATCAATTTTATTATATTTTTTAGCTATGGGTTGCGAAATTTATATATAAACATAATTCGTTTTACTATAATGAGGATAGTTGTTCCTATTTTCAGTTTTTGATTCTTAGTCTTAGTTAGACATAACTAGTGCTTAGTGCCTCAACAGCAAATGTTTTACTAAAACCTTAGAATGATAAAGTACAAAACTGGGTATCTTTTCGCTCGTGACTGTTTTTTTTAAATTAATTTTTTAATAAAAACTAAATACTTCAAGCTACCAGCTTAGATTAAAAAAATAAAACGAATTATGTTCTATTAAATATATTTTTCCGTCATCTAGTATCCGTAACACAAGCAGCATTTAGTTGCTTAAAATGGGTCTAGTTGATAGGTGTGAATGTCTGAAGATATTTATTTATTTTGTTTTTTATTTATTTCTGGTGGGCTTCCCCCCAGGGGGCCTCCGAGGCACTCAAGCCGTAGCGAAGAATTAAGAAAGTAAGAAAAGTGATTTTGTGAAAGTAAATATAGTATGGGAATTCTGTGAAAATGTTGAGTTAAGTAGGTTATTTAAGGTAATTTTCTCACATAATTTGGAACGACTAAAATGGAGTTTTTTATGAAAGGATTTAAAAAAGATTTTACATACCAACTTTGCAATTTCTTAAAATGTGCTTTTAAAATGTTTTGTCAAAGAATTATGCATTTAGAAAAGTTTCGCAGACACAAAGATTTTTCTTTCGTATCAACATTGGAAACAATAAAATCTTAGAGAGTTATGAAATATTGCATTTTTGACGCATTTGCATTTGAGCCGTCTGGTAGCGGCGTATTAAAAGAAAAATACCAACCCATCTATTTTAATACCTTCGGTGTCGTTAAAGGCGATTAATGGACTAAGAACTGCACAACCATCCAATAGCTTATAGCGGCGACGGGCTCACCACCTGTCATGCTGAGTGCAGTCTCTGCTTGGTGATGCGCGGACTATGGCAATGGATTACTTTTGCGGTGCTTTTGCCTAGTCTCTTACTAACCCATAGGGGATAATAGTCATAATTATATTTATGTATGCATTTTTGACACAATTGTTAGCGCTAACAAAAAAAATGTGTCAGGTACTAGCTTTTGCCCGAGACTTCGTCCACGTAGAATAGTTAATTTGAGATAATGTGATGGTGTAGCCTTCCTCAATAAATATGCTATTCAACACCGAAAGACAGTAGCCTCAATTGGTGGAATTGAAAATTTACTCATAGGTTTCAAAATTTACTCCTACTCTATTATAATATTGGAGTAGGAGTAAATTTTCAAGCATAGTTCATAGTGGCGTAAAGTCCTTGATTTTTCTGGGCGACGTTATTTAATTTTTTTAACAGTCACCCGCATGGCATCCGATTCCATCGGAATATCAAGATAAAAGATAGCCTATGTCCTTTCTCAGGCTCTAGACCATAAGTTCCCAAAGTGGTCCAAGTGACCCCTAGGGGTTCACGGGAGACTCGACGGGGGTCTTGTTGTCTTCACATTTTTACATTTTTATCGAGTTTTGGGAATATGGTAGAAATGTAGCTGCAGGAGGTCCACCGGAACCAGATAAATTTTGAAAATGGTCTATGAGAAAAATAAGTCTGGGAACCTCTGCTCTAGACCATCTGTGTACCAAATATCGCTTAAATTGGTTCAGTAGTTATGACGTGAAAGCGACACAGACAGTTACTTTCGCATTTATAATACAAGGTGTCTCAAAAGAAAGTTTATATTTTGTGGATGAATAAAAAAAAGTAAGCGGTGTATTGAAAAAATGTTTATTAATTATTAAAGAGCACATGGGAATTTATTTCGTAAAAAAAATATCGTCCAAATGCAGTCCATCGCGTTTGCGGCACTCATTTAATCGAGCAGTAAAATTATTTATGATAGCTCGGCAGGTAGACACAGTGATGGCTGTCATTTCGTTCCGGATATTTTCTTTTAAATGCACTAGAGAAGTTGGTTTATTGGCATACACTTTAGATTTGAGATACCCCCACAAGAAAAAGTCCATGGGGGTTAAATCAGGGCTGCGTGGAGGCCAATTTATGTCACCTCTCCTAGTAAGGATATTCGTTATAAGTAGATAATATATTATATTTATTTCAGCAGGATATTTGACACAGTAGGTATTTAACAAATCCACGTGTATTATCTGCATCGTATTTTCAATTCTTTCTAGAATATTCCTGACGTAATAAAAGGCAACTATTCGAATGCCGTTGTTCCACTAGCGATTCATTCAGCGAACAATCAGAGACAACCAGGACCACACGTCATCGGTAATAGATGCCTCGTATTGCTCCGATGGGAAATTGCTATGCATGCAAACCGATTTATGTTGGCCATAACAGCTTTATATGAACTGCATAGAATTATGTATCACTTGAGAATGGGTAAGAAATTATTCTTACCAATTCCTAAAGGAAATAATGTAATGGTGAACAGTCTCAATTTAAGGATTGATGAGGGTATTGATATTTCAGGTGTTTTGGGACAGTTGAGTACAATAATATGTATATACATTTTAGAGGATCTTATTTCCTTCTAAAAGGGTCATTTACTATTAAAAGTGGCTATATATTTTTGGAGTTTTTTAGACATGGCTTGATATGTGAATTTAGCGGAAATCGGCTATGAAAACACGACAATGGACTTCTTAATGAAAACGACTAATAAAGAACAGTAACTTCTATAATCTGGAAATAAAATTTTCAGAATACATGAAATACAACCACCACCACCTGTCACGCTGAGTGCCGTCACTGCTTGGTGAAGCGTGGACTATGGAAGAGGATTGCTTTTGCGGTGTTTTTGCTTAGACTCTGATTAACCTTAGGGGATAATAGGCGTAATTATAATATATGTATGTGCGTATGTAAGAGATACAAATGAGAATCTTGGCTCATTTTATCACAACGTTGTCTCTTAGCTTTCCAGACGCTAGCTGAGTTGGAAACGTCGGTTGACCTCTTTCTGGAAGTTGAACTTGCCGAGTTCTGATGTACCCCACCACCAGGGATCATGCGTAAATACACTTTCGTCCCCAGCCTCGAGTAGGTGGCAATACTCGTTCGTGAGGCCGCGGGACACGCGGTTCGATCCCACCGCCTGTACCACTGAGTTTGAATAAAACTTATGTACAGTTCATTGTGAATATCGCTCGCCTCACATTGTGCTCCGTGCATGGCAACAGGCTCGCCACCTGTTACATGGGCACCTAACATATCTGGCGAAATGTGGGTGTTTAACACCTCTGCCTACCCCTTCGGGAATGAGGCGTGATAATATGTTATGCTACTTATATATTTATGTATTAGATATATTTATCCGTCATTTAGTATCCATAACACAAGCAGCATTAGTTATTTAAAAAGTGGCTAGTTTATAAATGTGAATGTCTAAAAGATATTTATTTATTTTATTTATAGACAGAGCTCTGTATCTTTCAGGGCTTCTCAATGTTAAACTCAAAAGGAAAGCTCAGAATTATATGATGCAATGTTGGTATTTTTTTCACTGAAACGGTACTAAGATATTCATATTAGATTCATAAAAATCCAAGATATTCATACTAGACAACAGGTAAAGGCCTAAGTGTTTACCATCAGACAAAAAGGTTAAAAACAATTGCCAGTAGATAATAAGAAAGGAAATGAATTTTTTATAAAAAAACATTGCTGTTTCCTAAAAGCATATTAATGTAACATTTATGTCGTAGCAACAAAAATTCCCATTAATAAAGCTATTAAAACATCGTTACAAAGTAAACCATTACATCTAACGAACTAACAGCCTTGACAATGCACTTGAGACTAAATGGTTTGTTATTATATTGGGTCCTTACCTATGAAATTGGTGTTTTTTTTTTCTCTCTTAGTATTTTGTCTGTAACTATTAAGATTCAGAGTATTCCCAAAAAAATAATTACCTCGTCTAAAATAGACTATATTTTTGAGCTCTTTTAATTTGTTGTAAGTTTAATTGTGTTAAAATTGGACACGGAGACAACTCTTTTAAAGTGCCTCCCGAATACATCATTTTATTTGCATTCAGTTTAAAACGATAAATTATTTTTATATAATAAAGAAAACTGAAAAAATT
Source organism: Parapoynx stratiotata (assembly GCA_910589355.1). Classification (NCBI taxonomy): domain Eukaryota; kingdom Metazoa; phylum Arthropoda; class Insecta; order Lepidoptera; family Crambidae; genus Parapoynx; species Parapoynx stratiotata. Next base: position 14,797,621 of record OU342466.1, on the reverse strand, counting down.
TTAGTATGGAAAATGCAGAATTCCCCAAAATCTCCATACAAAACACCAATTTCATAGGTAAGGACCTAATATTCTAAGAAACGAAAAACGACCACAGTTCCCGGGAAAACTTGGCACATAGAAATTCAGTAGTAGAACTGTATATTTACTGTATTGCGTGCATATAATGGTTATGTAACAGTTCTGAGAATTATACGATGAAGGATTGCACACTGCATCATATAGTTCTAAGCTTTCCATTTGAGTTTAACATTGCGAAAAGTGTATTGCCTTTTGTTTAAGTAGATTGCTTAAGTAGAAGTAGACTCTGAAGACCCCTTCATTATGTCTATCTTATATTCGATGTGAGTACAGGTTAACCACTATCGGCGTGAGGATGCGTCCGTCATAGTGACCGGTTGTTGGACGCATCATGTTGAAATATTGTTTTGAAACCTATGAAATTGCCGTTTTGTATGGATTTGGGGAAGTTTTTTTGAGAAGATTTTGGGGAAGTCTGCATTTACCATACTAACATTTTTTCAGATTTCTCCACAACGACAAATCTAGAGAAAATAATTTTGGCATGTATCATTAGACAAGCTTTAGCATTATGTGTGGTATAACTTATCGTTTTTAAGTGAATGCAAAAAGAGCTCAAAAATATGGTATAAACGGCAATAGCAAAAGACAAACACTCAGTTGCACAAAGATTTTTTTAAGGACGACATTTGTTAATGAGACATTAAAGTTCATTAAAGTTAAGGTTGTTACATAAAACAGTTCTAGCTAATGTCTCTTTAGCATTGACAGGGTGCTAATGTCGTTTTGTGCAACGAAAAACTACGCTAAGGTGTTCTTTTAACACTTCAATAAATAAATTTAATGGAGCATTAGAGATAATGCTGACATTAAATTTTAAAGTTCGTTTCTGCAACTGGGTGTAAGAGAAACATAAAACGGCAATTTCATACCTACGAGTATTATTTATATAATTTCTTTCTACTTACAATAACATGGCATTAATATTTATTTACACAAAAAATAGCATAAAAGCTAAACATCTTTATATTATGTCTTCACATTAATAGCCAACATGAACATGTTTTACAACTAACAACTCCTCCGGTTATTAGCATACCTTTTTTATTTCTGCCTAACTACACGTATTTGCATAAATTCTTAATGGGTTTAAGCGTAAACATGCACCATTCGCATATTTTAATTACAATCGTTCTTTTTCTGTTTTTTTTTTAAATATTTTTATGATTCAAATAAACATGCTTGCGTTTGCAATGTGTAGAATTCATCTGAAATGAAGAGCAAAGCATTTCTGAATCAGATGTTTGAAAGAAGAAAACACACATCAGAGATTTTAGTATTTTGCAGCAAGAAGTGCAAAGTAAGAAGAAATAGAAAAGAAGAGAAGAAAGGAGTAACTAAGAAGATGATGAAAGACAATGTTAGATTGGAGAAGTAATTGCGTCGACCCAATTGTTTTATGAAAAACATGTATTCGAGTATAATGTCCATTTACAAATCCATCTATAGGCGGAGGCGTTATTTGTAGTCACATCTTCTTTCAACCTCTTTTTCGCTCATGTTTTAGACATCGTTTTTTTGTGTTATATGTTATGTTTGTGCTTAGATATTGCAACAAACTGTATCATTTGCAGCTTCTCAATATTTTTTGGCGAGCGATATGCCAAAATCAATTAGTTATGTTTAACATAAGTAATTAAATAATAAATACACAATTTTGGTATAAGTTCTTGTTATTGATAAACCTCAGCTAGTGTTGTGTATGTATTATGTTTGATTTGATACATTGACGCAGTAAGCACACTATTGAATAGTGTTTAGTTTTTTGATATTAGTTTTTCAGTTGTAAACTAATCCTACTTTGTAATCTTTTTAACATTTACAAGCCTTTAAAAATACACGTAGGTAGTACCTAATGTAAGTCTTAAATCATCCTATCAATGTAAACATGTACGAGTATATTTGGTAAGCAATAATGATTTGAATGTGACTTGGTAATGGTAATGACAGAAGTCTTAAATAAATTACGTTGATCAGAATTTGATGAGTTTGCTTAATCAATATTGACATTAAATGAAAAAATATGAATACATGCGAACAGTGCGTTATGAGTGAAAAAGAGGTCGAAGCATTTAACTTTTTTACAGTCTCGGCACAACAATCAACGTTCCTTTGCACACAGCATTTACAAGCGCATGCGTATGCGTCGCTCTGGACATACCTCCGCGCTGACTTCGCCACCCGTTTATTTTCTCAACGAGGCTAGACTTGCTAGCGCGACTGTTTAACCTTTGCTCTGTGGAGGAAATCAGAAGGTTAAGATATAAGGGACGACGTGGTGTGGAATATTTGTATACATATCTGTACCTAACTGGAAAATTTGGAGTCAGGAGTTGATCGAATTAAGAGTATATTATAAAATTTCTATAATGCATGCGAGTAAGGAAAACCTTGGAAAAATAACGGCCCTTTTTACTCTTGTAAGATGTCACCCGGTTCACAGAATTAACCCCCGACGCCAAAAGAGGGGTGTTATAAGTGTGTGTGTGTGTATGTGTGTGAGTGTGTGTCGATTCTGTTTTTTTTTAAAGATGGGTTAGTCTCGACTGACCCATCTTTCAAACAAAAAAGACAGACACTCTCGTGTGTTTATAGCAATGACTCAAAAAAAAACGTCTTAGTTATTTGAAAGATATGAAAAGTGAAAACATAAATAAAAAATCTAAGGTTTAGACATATACCTGAGTTGGTTATCAAATGAAAGGTCATAACTTAAACATCACGAAACATCAAGTTTCATGGAAAAGGGACGGTAAGGCAAGGTGATAACTTGTACATCATAAAAAATGCATTAAATAAAAAAAAATATATAAAAAACCCCAAACCAAAATAAATAATATAAACATAAAATCGCTATCTCGTTGGGGAATCGCTCTACATTTTTTTGTTTTTATTATTTATTTTGCTTGGGGGTTTTTTTAATTTAAATTGTATTTTTTCATTATGAAGTCATTTGCTTTACATGACGTGACTAGTGCATGACAACTGGCTGTCTGTCCTCAGCCTATATTCATCCCACTGCTGGGCGCAGGCCTTCCTCATGGAGAAACACATGAGGAATATGGGCCGTAACACCGCTACGCTGGCCAAAAGTTGGTGGGTAGAAACGGTTGAAATAGCGACCGGGACCAACGGATTAACGTGCCTTCCGAAGCACGGAGGAGTTCGAGGTCTCAAAGTTTTGATCATCCGTCCATGGCCTTGTTTTTGTTCGAAAGTCAAAGCGTACTAACCATTACGTCACCGAGGTCCTCAAAAGCCTGGTCCTTGGCTGGACCTTACTGTATTATTTAGCAAAACATATCAAACCAACCCCGTTGGTGATGTAAAATGCATACAATTTAAAAAGTTACAAACATTAATAAAGAATATTTAAAAAGTTCAGAAGAGACAGCAAAGCTTTCCCTTTAATAGCTGACTTAATTCTTAGCCGAAATAGTTTTCTCCCACTCTCGTAAACAACGCTAATCTAGTAATTGTTCCCATAATTATAAGGTTGAACTTTGTAACGCAGCCTTTAAAGTAAAGGGTGTTTAGGTTAGCGGACAACTCGACACAAAGGTTGCAGGCGTGTAGTATGCAAATTTTATTTAGCATGGTTTCAGAATAGGATGGTCGACGAACTCCGCGCGTGAAAGGTTATACCTTATACCGGACTAGTGTAAGACACAGCGTTGTTTAAACACTAGTGTGTTTACACCAGAAAGAAAATTACAAAGAAAATACTTAAAACTAGATGACACAATTGGCGGCCATATTGCTAGGGAGCAATGTCTTCCAGACAACCTATTGATGGATAATTAGAAAGAATTTAAGGGTCCACAAAATAAAAGACTTAATTAAATACCTACATCATAACACAAAAAAATATTACATAAAGAAAAAATAAAATTATCATGACAACAAAAGCAAAAGAACATTGATGCAGTTAGTTGGGCAGCAGCGGAGACGATTAAAGAAATAGATTAACTCGTGACATAATACACTTTGACATTTTTTAAAGGTGGCTAGGTAGGATATGAGAACGCCTAATGGAAATAGGAAGGGAATTCCACAGGCGACGAGATGAAAGATTTCATACATATTCTATTGTTAAAATGCTTTAGATGCCTATTCCTATTAGCTGTTTTTATGTGTTAGCGATACTTTTTATATGAAACTTTGTACTTGTTTTTTGGATGCTCATTTTGGTTGCTAGGTTACAAAAAAGATTAAAAAACATCAAGTTCGAACCTTAGTTTTATTATTATTCTTTCTCAATTATTTCAGCATACAGTCCTTTCATTAAATTCTTCCACATTTTTGGTCCATTCGTCGCCGTTATTTTTAGTTTTCCTTTAAATTTTCATCATGGTTCGAACAAGATCTCAATGTCTTCAACATTCAACACCCGGAGCAACCACCTCTGCTGAAAAAGTAGAGGGTGAGCCTTCTGATGCTGCGCCTAGCCTTGTCGGCGGAGAGCCGACACCAGCAGGTAAGAGTAGCGCTGCTTCCGTACACTCTGCATCGTCTTCACGGCATCCGTCGTCTTCGAGGACGGTACGGAAGCTAGCGCTACAAGCGGAGCATGCTCGGCGGCTCGCGGAAATTGAAAAGGCAAGTTGTAACCTTGACCATAGTCGTCGGTTGGCGGAACTCGAGCATGCCCGGCGACTTGTCGAAATCGAAAAAAACACTTGTGAATTAGAGTTTCAGTCGGAACTAGCCATATTAAGCCCTAGTCACAACGACAGCTTGTGTGCTTCTTTCCGTACGGGCTCTATTAAAAATTCTAGTACAAATGTTGAAAAATGGTTGTGCAATAACACAGCAGAACATAAGAATCCTAATGATGCTCACTTAATTAACGCTTTGCAGGTACCTTGCTCTTCGACAAAGCAAACAAGAACGTTTGAGGGCTATCCCGCCCCAGGGCCTTTTTCAGCTTACACTGCTGCCACTGGGGTGAATGCAGGCCTACCTGCTTCAGGGCCCTTTTTAGCACGTCCCGCTGTCCCTGAAGTGCCTGCCTCTTCGAAAGCCCCCGCCGTTCCCAATGTTTCTGGGACAAAAGAAGGTACCTACGGTGACACCAATATCATTAAGGATCTAAGCAGAGCCATTGAAAATCTTGCAGCTGGAAGACCGAAAGTTAGTATCTCATCCTTACCTAATTTTGACGGCAGAATCTCTGATTGGCTTATTTATAAGAGATTGTATGAGGATACTAAGCATTCCTTTTCACCGGCTGAAAATTTGTTAAGATTAAATAATAGCTTGCGCGGCCAGGCTCGTGAAGCTGTTGCTATTTTATTGGTAGCCGCACACAGCCCAGATCAGGTTCTAGCTGCTTTAGATCAGAGATTTGGCCGTAGTGAACTTATCATGTTGTATGAGATAAACAGGATAAAGTCTTTGCCTAAATTGAGTAACTTAGAGGCCCCTTCCGAAATTATCGAATTTGCTTGCAAAATACGTAACTGTGTAGAAACCGTAAAGCTTCTTAATCAAGCTGAATTTCTGGCCTCACCTGAGTTGTCAATGGCTATAATAGGCAAGCTGACGCCTTCGCTGCGTGCTCAGTGGGCTCACTTTGCATTCGATAGAGCTCATCTTTTAAACAAGTTAGAGCTACTTTCACAATTTTTAGATCATGAAGCTAATGTGCGCAGTAGGTTCGGTTTCATTGCCGAAAATGAGATAGATAAATCGTATTTGAAGTCTAAAGATAAAGCGCATGTTATTCATACTACTGAGAAGAATGATTTTCATTTAAATTCCTTTAAAAAATTGGAAGCGGCATCTAGCAATCATCCAACAAACCTTTGTAATTACTGCTTAGACAACACTCATAAAATTGACAACTGCCCGAAGTTTGTCGCCTTGTCAATAGATAATAGGTGGCAGTGGGCTAAGGAACACAAGGTTTGTCACCGTTGTTTAAGGAAAGGTAACCACCGTTATCGTTTTTTTAAACCTAAAAATGCATGCGATGTAGAAGGTTGTTCAAAAACGCATCACAAGCTTCTACATCGCTCGAGGTTACAAGTAAACGCCATTTCAAATGAACAAACGCCTTTGAACAACGAATGCTCTACAGTTCCTGCACCGCCGTCCATTGACAAAGTGGAAGTAGACAGTTGTGAGGTTGTCGCCTTTGGCTCGTCTTCCTCAGATTTATATACTCAAAGTCTTTCACCTCTTCTTAAAATTGTTCCGGTGACACTTACCGGTCCGTTTGGTAGTGTAGAAACCTTTGCACTCCTCGACGATGGGTCTACAGGTACCTTTATAGACTCCAAAGTCGCCGAGTCAATCGGGGCCAATGGTCCAGTAAGTTCATTACGTTTAGATTGCATTAATGGATTATCTAGGGATACAAATGTACAAATTGTTAACTTCACAATCAAAGGTAAACATTGTGACGAATCTTTCGATATAAAGAATGCCCGCTCTATAAAGAATTTGAATTTACGTACAAGTAATTGTATTAGCCCTAAGGAATTGAGAACAAATTCACACCTTACTGACTTAAAAGATTTTCTTTCCTTCGGTAACGCCGTCCCTACTTTATTATTAGGTATTGATAATTGGCCTCTTATAATTTCTAAAGAGACCCGTCAAAACAAGGGCTCTAAATTGGTAGGCTGTCGGACAGCTTTGGGCTGGGTCGTATTTGGTCTCTCTAGTAGTAGAACTGCAGCTGTAAATTTGGTTCATCACTGCATTTCTTACACAAAGGATGAGGAGATTAGTTCGATCATCGAAAATTATTACAAGTTAGACAGTATTGGTATTACCAAGACAGTGCCTCGGTCTAAATTAGACCATCGAGCTTTACAAATTTTGGATAAGACGGCACGCCGCTTGCCCAATGGGCAGTTCGAAGTCGGGCTACTGTGGCGAGATGATAATTTGAAGGTCCCTCAAGGTAGTTATAATCTAGCACTAAGCAGACTAAATACGTTAGAAAGAAAATTTCTACGCGATCCGAAGTACGCTGAGCAATATCGCCTTAATATACAAGCGTCTATAGACAAGGGTTACATAGAACCTTGTCATATTCAAACATCGTCTGAGGTCGTAACTTGGTATTTACCGCATTTTGGAGTAACGAACCAGAACAAACCTGGTAAGTTAAGGGTAGTGCATGACGCGGCAGCTAAATGCCAAGGTGTGAGCCTTAATTCATTACTGTTAGCCGGTCCAGACCTCCTACAATCTATTTTAGATATTTTGTTTCGCTTTAGGGAAGGTCGGGTGGCGTTGTCGGCGGACATCCGTGAAATGTTTCCGCAAGTAAAAATACGGCCTGAGGACAGGGATGCGCAACGATTTTTATGGCGCGTAACACCTCAGTCCCCCGTTTCTTGTTTTCGTATGTCCTCCATGATATTTGGTGCCGCCTCAAGTCCATGCACTGCTCTATATGTCAAAGATAGAAATGCCCTTGAGTTCGTAGATGCCTTTCCCAAAGCAGTTGACGCCATACAGCATAACCATTACATGGATGACTACCTGGGGAGTTTGGATTCGATCCAGGAGGCTGCCCAAATTGCGAGAGACATTCTGTATATCCATAGCAAGGCTCACTTTGAGATGCGTGCATGGGTGTCAAACGAACCTGAGGCGTTAAAGTATGTACCAGTAGATTTACATCAACAGTCTCCTTCGCAGGTAAGTTTAGGTTCTTCTATACCACAGACAGTGCGTACTTTAGGTTTAATTTGGAATCCCGGAACTGATACCTTGGGCTTCAACATAAATTCTTTTCGTTCTATACCCGAGAATTTGACGAAACGCGCTGTCCTATCTCTAATTATGTGTGTGTTCGACCCTTTAGGGCTTCTTTCACCACTTACGATAAGGGGGAGAATGCTTTTCCAGGACACTTGGCGTTCTCGCATTGATTGGGACCAGAACTTGCCTCTTGACCACTGTGCTAAGTGGCGAGAGTGGTTTCTTCATGTAACTTTAATTTCTAATTTAAACATTTCGAGGTGGTATTTATCTAAGGGGTCGCCATCTAGTCGTGAACTGCACGTGTTTAGTGACGCCAGTCAAAAAGCATACGCCGCGGTAGCATACTGGCGATTCATATTTTCGGATGGTTCGGTAGAATTATCACTTATAGGCAGTAAAGCCCGTGTAACCCCTATAAAATTTGTATCCATACCGAGATTGGAGTTGCAAGCTGCCCTTATTGCAGCGCGCCTTGCAGCTACAATCTGTGACGCAGTTGTGAATAAACCATCAGTCCGTTACTTTTGGTGCGATTCAAAAAATGTTCTTTGTTGGGTTCGTAACACTGTTAAAACTTTTAAGCCCTTTGTATCCCATAGAATAGGGGAAATTTCCGAACTTACTTCTGTAGCGGAATGGCGCTACATACCAACTGCATTCAACGTAGCTGATGATGCTACTAGATTTAACTCTAGACCGTTGTCTATGAGGGATAGATGGTTTCTAGGCCCATCTTTTTTATTATCTCCATCTGACTCGTGGCCTAAAGAATTAACTGATGATGATCCGCCAGTGATTGAGGAATTATTACATAACATTGTAAATAGTCATTTAAATTTCCATATTCGTGCTTACCACTGTAAATTTGGTCATCCGTTAGTTGCTGATAGTTCTAATTTTAGTTCATGGTTAAGGTTTCTTCGGGCCACGGCGTTAGCTCATAAATACATTAGGAAGCTTAGACTAATGTGCATTAATAATAAGGGCATAGATGTAAATAGAATTTCTTGGTCTGATAATTGTATAGTTTCTTTTGGTTTAGATTCTAGTTCTGGCAATCGATTTGATAATCATATGTCTATAACGGCAGAAGATTTGGATATGGCCAGGATTCACATATTTCGCGCTTGCCAAGAGAAGTCCTTTTCCGAGGAAATCAGAGCCATCAGTTCTAAGATTCCATTACCCCGTGAAAGTAAGCTTCGGCATTTGAAGGTTGTTTTGTGTGACAGGGGCTTATTGCGTTTAGACGGACGAATCAACGCGATAACAGACTGCACGGAAGTGTCTAATGACCCAATTATTCTGGATGGGAACCTACATGCAGTCCAGCTTCTTATTTTGTTCATGCATGGAAAATCTGCTCATGCAAATAATGAGATAGTCTTAAACGAGTTAAGGCAGAAATATTACATTTTGCGACTCAGAAGTTTCGTCAAAAAGGTTACTAGAAGGTGCCAGTTGTGTCGAATAAGAAAGGCCTCGCCCGTTTTCCCGACGTTCGGTAACCTTCCTCCATGTCGGCTTGCCCATCATCGGCGTCCATTTTCTTTCACTGGAATAGACTACTTCGGCCCGGTAGTAGTGGCAGTAGGCAGGAGAGTGGAAAAACGCTATGTCGCTGTACTTACTTGCCTGACTTCAAGAGCTCTCCACTTAGAAGTGGTTTTCAACCTTTCAGCCGATGCTGCAGTTATGGCTTTACGTCGTTTCATCGCCAGGAGAGGTTCCCCTACGGAAATATGGAGTGACAACGGAACAGCTTTTGTGGGAGCTTCAAAAGAGTTGCGTGAATTTTATGGATCACCGGTTGCCGATCACGCGGCCAACGAGGGGATTAGATGGCGTTTCATTCCTCCTGGAGCTCCTTTCATGGGAGGCTCGTGGGAAAGACTTGTCCGTTCTGTGAAAACCGCCCTTAAAGTCACTTTGAAAGAGCGTAGACCGCGGGACGATTTATTGCAGACGTTGTTGGCTGAAGCAGAAAATCTTATAAATAGTCGCCCTCTTACCTATATTGCTACTGACGCGGTAGAGGAAGCCTTAACAGCAAACCATTTTCTTTTCGGCTCTTCTTCAGGTGGTCCAGCAAGTCCTCATCTAACGGACCGTGATTTGTTGCGACGGTCTGACTGGAAGAAGGCAATCCGCTTGTCAGATCATTTCTGGCAGAGATGGCTCAAAGAATATCTGCCGACCTTGATACCTCGCCGTACTGCTCCGGACACTCAGGTGGATCTAAGAGTTGGTGATGTAGTTATCATCGTTGATCCGAACCTCCCACGTGGGATTTGGCCCAAAGGGATAATAGATAAAGTGTTTCCCGGCAATGATGGTATTGTGCGTGTTGCGGAGGTTAAGACTGCAACTGGAGTTTTTAAACGGCCTGCTAGGAAAATTATTCGATTGCCAGTAGCGTGAATGTGTAGAATTGTTAAGTTTTTTCTTAGTACTTTAAGTAAGTAGAATTGTTTAGTTTTGTGCTCAGATTAAGCAAGTTCATTCGTTTAGCTTTGTAGTTTATTGTGGACACAAATTTTTCCTCTAACTAAACAAGATGTGACTCTGTTTTATAGCTTATTGTTCGCATTTGTTTGTTTTGGTTTTTAATATTATGTATGTAAATATTGTTTTGTTGTTTGGGTTTTTTTGTATTCTGTTCGTTCACTGGGAGGGAGAGTGTTAGCGATACTTTTTATATGAAACTTTGTACTTGTTTTTTGGATGCTCATTTTGGTTGCTAGGTTACAAAAAAGATTAAAAAACATCAAGTTCGAACCTTAGTTTTATTATTATTCTTTCTCAATTATTTCAGCATACAGTCCTTTCATTAAATTCTTCCACATTATGTTTGTTAATTTTTTCGTACGCTTTCGTACAGTTTTGAAGTACCTAATAATCTCGACGTCTTATGTTGTTCTATTAAATTAAAACGATAAGTTATCAAGTACTTAACTACATGGTGAATTTAATATAGTTACTTTTTTATATTTAATTCATAAACAAGTATAAACAAAGATTAACCTTTTATTTCTTTGAACTGTATAGTTTCAATATCCGTAACATTCCCACACCCACAATAAATTGTCGCGAAATAAGTCTCACGCAGTTATATTGCCTTTAAACTGCTAATAATAATAAGTTAGCAGCCAATTCACATATTCTAGATAGCTTCAATTGTAATTGCCATGATCCATGTTGAAAACTTTGTTGAAATATCATGCTGAGTTTAGTTTAGACATTATTTTACATCTTACTACTTAGCTTAACTTAGGGTGAGTTTTTAATCCATTGTAATAGTTAGCTCAATAGTTAAAATCTAGACTAAAAGTGTCAATGGAAACGCCAAAATGTGTGACGACGAAGCAATATACATCAGCTGTGCCGCCAGCCGCCATTTTACTAATCCCTGCATCGTGTTGGGGTAAAATTGTCTATGATTATTTAACTAAATTAATATTTGAAAATTTTTGTTGTCTAATCACGACATCATACGTTTTCGCTATTGGTCTATATTTTAACCTTCTTGTTAAGTTGCCAACGTGGTTTGTTAAATACTATAGTTAAATTATCATAGACAATTTAACCACAGCACGATGATGGAATTAGCAAAATGGCGGCTGGCGGCGCAGCTGATGTATATTACTTCGAATTTTTATCGCAAAGGAGAATGGTCATCTGTGACCCAGGCTCAGGAGAAAGAGACCTATTTCATTTTGATTTATTATGTCTAATGTAATATAAATATGTAATTTTTTATATTAAATATTAGTGGCTATGTAAAGTTACTTTGCATGTTCCTCGGGCGTAGTATGAGAAAGATATAAAAAAAACTATATTTTCTTGATTGTTTTAAGTCTGGATGATTTGTGATGATGCCTCCGCTTAGCAGTTATGATCTGGTGTTCATATTACAGCCAAAGTCGTAGCAGAACAACAAGAAATCGTTCATATCATCTTTTTTACTGCACCTGAGGAAAAAAAAGAGCAACGCTTTTTCCTCACACAGAGCAACGTCTGTTCCTCAGGCGCAGTATAAAAAAGATGTTAAGAAACGAATTTTTGCTGGTTGGACTGTAATGTGCTGCCAGATGATAACTTCTAACCGGGGGCATCATCGTAAATCACCCACACTTGAAACTATCTAAAAAAAGTGTTTCCATAAATATTGTTTATACTATGGGTCAGTAAAAAACAAAGCAGCATATTTATGTTACACAAAAAAGAGCAAAAAAATTTGATAGGTCTCTTTCTTGCGGGCCTGGGTAAATTTTATATGGGCTGTGACCTTCCTTAACAATTTGTCAAGCTGACGTCACACATTTTGGCATTTCCATTGACACTATTGGTCTAGATTTTAACTATTAAGTTAACTATTACTACGAATCAAAAAACTCACCCTTACTGATTAGGAAAACATAACATGATTCATATACAATTAATCTAGTACTACGGATATGAGGACATTTTTAATTCGTAGCACTATAACTCTTGCTTCGAACGTAATAATTAGATGTACGTGTTCGTAGCATATTGACTCGTACAGTCGTAGCATACTAACCTTTGCTACGAAAATAATGAAAAGGAACGCGTTCTTTTACAATTATTAATTTATATAAACGTATATTAATAATATATCTATGTAAATGATATAACAAATAATTTGCTAAACCTATAGATACTATATTTTTAAACAGAGAACCTTATTTGAAAGGAGTGAAATCCAATGGGCGAACTCTGTGGTATTTCATCTAAAAACATTATTTTTACTAATTCGAATTCTACAGTACGAAAGTTAATGCAATAATTAAACACTGAGCAAAACCTTAGCTTACATAAGAATTACTTAATGTATATGCTAGGTAATTACGTATTTCTTGTTACATGAGCTAGGGAAGTGAGAAATTGTGGTTTTTAATTTTTTTTTCGCTCTAATAGCTGCGTTTTTATTGCTCCGCGCCGTGCTCTGACCTACCCCAACGTTAATGTATTACGCTGAACTAATTATTTTTATTACTAACTGACGGAAGCTTAGTGAATTTATCAGAATTGTATCGAATTAATTTTATTACAGTTTGCCATTTATGTCAGCTGATATATCACTACACTGTGATATATCAGCTGTACTTATATCAGTAATATAAAGCTAATATATCACTGTATTTTTAAACATATTGAATATTTTCTACTTATGCAAATGACAATTCTAGTTGATGTAACCTTGAGACAATTTTGTGTATCATTTACAAAAAAAAAATTAATGTTTAAACTGAATTGTACAGTTTTATAGCACTAGACCGAAGGGAACTTAAGAAATGAAAAGTCACAAGATGCCTAAGTAAAATGGAAGATACAGATTTCTATAAAACAAAAAACACCTCGTAACATTTAAAGACTTCTTCTTTTCACTATTGTATAAAATATAGAGTAAGATTATTTGTCTTCAAATTCGAATAATTTTCCATTCCAAGTTGATGTGCAGTTATAAAAATATCAATCAACATCAACCTCAGTCATCAGCCTATGTTTGTCCAAAATATCAATATTGAGATATTTTAATATCGGCTATTAAAGTACGACTGATATTCTACGCAAACATTAATCAGATTGAGATATTTTATGGATGTAGGTATTATTAACCAATCTCCATTTAAGTACGATATGTGCGTCAAACTAAACTGTCAAATGTTCAGATGCGTCTGAATAAGGAGTTTTTGGCGCCATTCAACTATGGCGGACGTGATGTTTATTTCAGTGATTCTGATATTGTTTCGAAGTGGATCTTGTTGAGTAAAATCAGTGTAGTTTTGTGTAATAAGTGTCAATAATGATGAGCAATGTCGAGGTTCAGAAATAAGCGTCAAGTGGTGTGAAAAACGATGAGATCTTTATCGTGGTAATCCAGCTCATTGAAGTAACATCTCAATGAGCTGAAGTCTCTGCATTTAGATTGTATTTATTGTTGTTGTACTTATTAGGGTGGTTTCATGGCTACGCTGGCCGCCAGCGCCGGTCATGCGCGCTTGCAATTACACGAGATAGTAACATCGCTTCACTGCCATACTCGCGCGCTTATAAGTCAAAATGTATGGACCTCAGCCAGCTTGACTATGAAACCACCCTTTATAGTCTATTGTGGAAAGGCGTGAGCGTTAGAACCTTTATTTGCAGAATGAGCAAAATTTTATAAAATTTTATAATTTTCCAAATTGTTACATTCTCCAAAATTACCAATTGATTGGGTCTTTTCATTATTTTTCTGTAAATTTAAAACTCTGTATTGTATTCGTAAAGATATTCAGAGTTACGCAGGCGTTTTGTTATAAATCATTCGTCAACTTATAAGAATCCATAATTCTGTTACAATACCATCGACAACTTGATTCTTTTGTCTCCTGAATCTGGTAATTGTTCAGAATCAATGAATTATACTAAGTATTGGGAATTAATTTGCTATTTACAATCAGCTTTCTAATTTTGTGATGCTATAAGTAAATTTCATTACTTTCGTCCTTGGCATATATGCGGTCCATTGCTTGGCCAAGCCTTCCAACATGGAGAAACATATGACGATTGTGGGCCGTAACACCACACAACACACTACACAAGTAATGCAGGTTGGTGTGAAGAAACGGGCGCGATCAGGACCAATGGCTTAACGCGCCTTCCGAAGTACGGTGGAGCTCGATATCACAAAGTTTTGGTCATCCATCCAAGGCCTGACCATGGCAAAGGTAGCTTAGTTTTCAATGTCGAAAGCTCAAGCGTAACTACTTAGTTGAGTTGTGTGGGTGAGAAAAGCATCTCTGCCTACTACGAAAACGATGAACAATGTGATTGGTTGCGATCGCATCTAATAAATATTTTACACATTAGTCTGTTCTGGAAATTTCATTACCAAGTAATTCTACAACTATTTAGTTTGTTGTAGAGGACAAAATGCTGACCATGGATACGCCATCCATCCTATGATTGTATGTCATGTTATTTATAATCAAATATGGACTCAAAAAAGTTATAAGTCAAACATGAGTCAAACTTAAAGCGAATTATCACTTTTCTCAGTAAATACCTGAACAGGACATGCGTTACAGGATTCATTTATTTCAACCACGTAGCCGACAAAAAATTTACGAGTAACCAAGTTTCCAAACTGAACAATGAAATCAAGTGCCTAAACTTATAACAACGAATTGTCAAAATCAATGACACATTTTGTCGCTTACGTGCTTGGCAATTTGAAGTACTTTCAAGGCAAACAGGCATTGAGTTAGTGATTTTCCATCAGGTGAGATTGTGTTCTTAATAATTTATTTGACCCACACAAAAAAAACATTATTTGGAGCTTAAATTTACTTATATTAGGCCCTTACCTATGAAATTGGCGTTTTGTATGGAGATTTTGGGGAACTCTGCATTTTCCATACTAACCTTTTTTTCAGTTTTCTTCACAACGACAAATCCAAAGATAATAATATTTGGCATGTATTATTAGACAAGCTTTAGCTATATGTGTGATATCACGCTTCTTAAAAAATATTTATCTTTTTTATGTGAATACAAATCAAATTATGTATTCGGAAGGCACTGAAAAGGAGTTGTCTCCGTGTCCAATTTTAACACAATTAAAATTACATTGAATTATCAAAACAAATCAAAAGAGTTCGAAAATATGGTCTATTTTTAGAGGAGGTAATTATTCTTTAAAAATACTCTGAAACCTAATAGTTACGAACAAAACACTAAGAGAGAAGAAAAACACTAATTTCATAGGTAAGGACCCAATATTATGCCAAAAGGGCATTTCACTCAGCATTTGCCTTGAGTCGCCGGACTGCAAGATGTACCATATCCGGCTGCTCGCGGCGCTGGTGTTCAACGACGTACCCTACCGCGGATCTGCTTCGCGCATATAGCAAAACAGATCCGCGTGCGATATAAATTTTAAAATAACACAACACAATTAAATTATCAAAACAACACACAAGAAGAAGATTGAATTAAACATTTTTTTGTTGTAATAAAAGAAAATGACAACTTTAAACACACAACGTCTGTTTGTCTAGTTCCCTCTGCCCGAAAGTGTATCGTGATTCTCTGTAATCTGTGGTTCTTATACTGACATTATCATGAGGGGTTTTTGGCGGCATTTGGATATGGAGGATTTGATTTTTATTTTGATGATTGTAATATTGTTTTTTAGTAGATATGACTGTTAATTAATAAAAAAATACTTATTTCAAAATTATTGTGATAGATAAAATATGTAGACCAAAACTCACCGAACCGATTTGTAAAAAAATATAAGATCAATTTTAATGAATCCAAGTCGAGGGTAAAGGTTAGACGTAAAAAAATATAAAACAATAAGATACTTACAACGAATCTAACGTTACGTGCTAAGACTAAGACTAAGATTTGCACCGAATTGCTACCGATTTTTAACGTGCTAAGATTTGCACCGAATTGCTACCGATTTTTATATGAGAGGAGGCAAACGGGCAGACGGTTCACCTGATGGAAGGTGATCACCGTCGCTCATAGACATTTGCCTCACCTCAGGAACTGCAGGTGTACAAGAACTAAATATATTTTACTAAGACAGTTCTTGTACTTTTTATAAATTGTTCAGTGGATAAATCACTTTCTATATTATTCAATTTAACTCCCGCTTAAAACATTTTTCCTACTATGTATGTGCTGTAGTTATATCCATAATGTTTGATATATGTTAATACTTCTACTCACCCCTTTAGGTCTTAATATCTAATTATGTTATGGTAATAATTGTTATGGTAATTGTGTGAGATACGTAATTATAAGTTTCTGTTCGTACCTGTAGCACTCTCGACGATGCAGAAGAGTAGAAATACCGCTAAGATGGCGGCGGAGACCCCCGGACCGCGGCTTCTACTGGCTGGCGCTCTGTCCATTTTCATGTAGGTCTGAAAACAGTAATGAGCATTAATATGTATTTTAAATATGAATCCGAGCTCCGGAGAATAAGTGGTAGGGAAACCGGGCGGATATTTTATTTCCAGTCCATAATATTATACTATGAATACTAGGGCCCTTCACAAATGGCGTCGTAGCGTAAGCGTGTCGTATGAAGCGCGTTAAACGAGAGCAATACGAGCGCGTACATTTTCAAACAAGTCCGCCCACCAGGCAGTGTTGCAGCGAATCGTATGAGATGCTTAATGTCATTACGATAGGCATAACGTACTGGCATCCCGGTGGGACCGGAGCCTATTATACCTCTCCCTAAAAGCTGGTTTACAGGTATAGTATTGAGAAATACTCAAAACCTACACATGAACTACTGGAACAACTTGGAAGAATGCAGGCAGGCTAGACTTGCGCTACCACGAATAGACCCCCGCTTCTCCAAGAAACTCCTACAGCTAAGTAAGGCTCGCTTACGTTTAGTAACGGGAGCCATAACAGGTCATAGCTATTTTAACAGGCACCTTTTCAATCTAGGTATCACCGACAGCTCCCCATGCAGAGCGTGCATGGGGGCAGAAGAAACAGCCGCCCACATGCTGTTGGAATGCACTGGGGTAGCTAGCTACCGGGCAAAGTACCTGGGAAACCCGGGTAACCTCCACGAGGCTGTCCTCAACGTGAAGGCGCTGGGCGACTTCCTGGCGGAGCTGGGCTGGCTGGAGTAGCCAGCCTTCACCCTCAAACGCAAAATAGGCGCTAAGTCGTCGAGTTGCGGAAACCGCCCGCACGAAGAAGAAGAAGAAGAAGAACGTACTGGCATAAAAAAGGGTTTAGGCGCCTTATAAACTGCAACCACGGAGGTTGCATACGTGTGAAAAAAAGAAAAAGTTCATCGCGCGCAATGAAAAACAATCGACAATCGATTCGCTCACAACACTCGCCTTGATTTCAAACAACAAGACCCACAACGCAACGCCTACGCAACGATTCGTTTGTAGAACACTGCAAGTCTCGTACGTAACGGTACGTTCACGATACGCCTAACGACTCGTGCGTGAAGGGCCTAACACATCTTGAGCCATAGCGCGAGTGTAACATATGAAATCATTCTATGAGGGTATTGCTCTTTGAAATAAAACACGCACCTGTTTCCTCTGCCACCGATTCCTCTGAGTTCGCGGGGGCTATAACTAACAGTTGCACTAACAATTGATTTGAGTTTATGTGAGTATGACTCATATAATCTTAATTTTTATTCTTTTTAAAGAAGTCAAGGGTAATTTAAATAAAGGCGCACTCTTTTATGAGCATTTTTTTAATTGTATAGGCGGCAAATGAGTAGGCGGGTCAACTGATGGTAAGTGATCACCACCGCCCAAGAACATTTGCAACATCAGGGGCGTCACTCATGCGTTGCCGGCCTCTAAGATGGGAGTACACTCCCGGTCGTACCGCACCGGGAAAACTGCAGGCGACAAAGAGTTCCACAGCTGAGTTGTACGCGGAAAGAAGTGACGCGAGAAGCGTACAGTTGTGGATAGCCAGGCATCCAGGTGGTGGGGATGGAAGGCTTGACGTGATGGTCGATGGCGGAAGGCTGCAGCTGGGATCAGGTCAAACAGCTTACATAGTCATCTATATAATTGTATCGTCGAAGTCGAGCTTCTAGTTCCATAATCGCGGAACATACATGGGGGTGATTCAGGTATCCCTTTGCTTAAAAAGCATCAGCATTTTTACTTTGGACGTCTATCAACTGGCCATCTTGGATAATTTACATTGGGGTTTATTATTATCTTTGGATTTGTCGTTAAGTAGAAAACTGAAAAAATTTTAGTATGGAAAATGGAGAATTCCCCAAAATCTCCATACAAAACACCAATTTCATAGGTAAGGACCTAATATATTTTTTCTCTCGGCTTTTTATTTTAGGTTTCTTTACAGACTTGTTCATTATTATAATGAATTGTCATGTTAGGTTTGTTCGTAATCTTGTATCAAAATGACAGGCTTACGATTGTACTAATTTATTTATTTATTTAACAATTTATTGTACACAAAATACAGAACAGGAGAACATTAAAAGACAAAAGTACAAAAGGTAGGGCTTATTTCTAATAGAAATGATGATGATGACCAGATATAATTATGATGATTATATAATGATAATTATTATTAGGTGAGTCGCTATAGAGATTGTAGAGGTGGTAGAAAGGGGTTTTTTACGTTACGTGCAGTGTATAAAACAGGTTATTCTAGAGTTCTGTAACACACTCGCTTCCCATAGATTTTTCATTTGCATCCTTCGCCACTCTGGATGTTCCGAGAACTCATGCTTCTACAATTATACGCAATATATTTAAATTGCCTCTAGTGGTTGTCACTACCGGGTGTTGATTGGGAGGTCCAGGGTTCGATTCCCCACGAGGGCTTTTTTCTGCTTAGTTTGGTTGGTGGTAGGGCTTCTTAGCCCGCCTGGCTAGCTACCACCGTCTTACCTAAATCTGTCACCGTCAAAACAATGTTAGAAAGCATTGTTCAGGATTACATGTGAAGCTCGCTTCCACCTCCGGCCTTATCGTCACTTACCATCAGGTGAAATTAAGGCCAAGAGCTTACCTGTCATAAGTAAAAAAAACAAAGAATGGACCTCTTTGCCTAAGTCAGTGTTCCCAGATGTAAAAATATAGTCAGGGGTCTTCAAATTGCATGTGATTAGGTTTCTTCTAGGTCTCACGTTGTTTACCATCTGGCGAGAGAACGGTTACATTTTTGCCTAATCTATATGAAAAAATGTCTTGTTAAATTTGAAAATAGGTATTTTATTCTTCTGTATTCAATTATTATTTACTTTAATCCATTGTTTTCCATTTACGTAACGCCTATGATACTCTGAAGAAAACTTACCCACAATAAAATTTCTTACTCAATTTTACGAACAAACGTATACATTAATTCGAGTGGACGTGAAATTATTTTGCATAAATCTTAAGAAAGCGACTTGCTAATTGTTTTTTCAGATAGAGGTGGTTATTTCATTATTAATGAGAGTTCTTTCAACATCTGGCTAAATATTGTTTGAAAATACAAAACAATATCCATAAGAAACGTGGGTTTGTACCTTGCAGCTCGGTTTTACGTGTTTTAGTAAGCTACGTTCACAATGTGGAATTTAAATAAGGGCTCCATAGACAAGAAACATGAATAGCTTTTTTGTTTGCGCCCGATACGTGGGACCAGCGAGATTACTGGCAAAAATGTGGGTGTCTAATGCACCTCTACCTACCACTTTGGGGAAATAAACGAGAGAATTGATCGTAAAATTTTTAAACATAGGTTTTACAAGTATTTTTTATTTTATTTTTTCAATTCTCTTCCTCTTCTTCTTGTCCTTTTCCCACTCTAGGTGGGGTCGGCACAACATGTCTTCTTCTTCCTTTCTCCTCTGTCACTCGTCAGCTCAGTATCCACTTCTTTTATTCTTACATCATTCTTCACGCATTCAATCCATCGCTTCTTTGGTCTTCCTCTCACTCTAGATCTATGATGTTTGCTGATTTTCGAGCGCTGACTTTTCCAACTAAAGTGCTGAAATTGCGAACGATGGGAGATAGTGGAAGAAGAAGACAAACCCCAAATAGAATAAAAACAGAGAAGAATTAAAAAAGCCTTATTTTTTATGGCAATTATACAAACATACATACATTCATATAATCACGACTATTATCCCCTAAAGGTTTGTCAGAGAATAAGCAAAAGCACCGCAAAAGCAGTCCACTGCCACAATCCGCCCTTCACCAAGCAGTGACTGCACATGAGCTCAGCATGACAGGTGGTGAGCCCGTCACCGCTATAAACTATTGGAGGGTTGTGCAGTTTTTAACCCATTAGTCGCCTTTTACGACACCCAAGGCAAGAGATGGGTTGGTAGTATTATTTTAATGAGCCGCTACCACACGAAACAAACATTGAATAAAGTATTACTTCTACGTAAAGTCTAGATTGTCCACCCGGCTAAGTGAAGCTAGAACGTCAGGTAAAGTTCATAATTAGTTCATATCAAGAACAAACTTCGCAGATGACCGGGCTCCCTCGTTGCAAAGTTTTGCAATAATATTATTGTAATTTCCCCAACTTATAAATTAAGCGGTGACCACAACAATTCAAATTGGAAGATGCCCTCTACCTTACTTCTAGTTGTCATTGTTGGATAAAATGTTTTGATACATTGTCACGAACTGAATTTGGATGACAAGTTTGGTTATAAATCGGTTTCAAAGGTTTTTCGGTAGATTTTGAGAGCTGAGTGAATTATCTATTTTGATAGGTAAAATCAGTTCAAATTGAATAATATTATCTGGATTGGTAAGGTGCTAAAATTAATATTTTATTAATTAAACAATTAAAGTGAAGGTTCTAAACTTAAGATTATTAGCTCTATGAAATTTTCTTGTACAATATTGTTATGAGAACTCTTACATAAACATAAATTGTGTAACCACTAAGTCACTTAGCGTCACGTCAGCGCGAACACCGGTATTCGCAAACAATAAATGTTCCTATTGTGTCTGGTTTATGGAGCCATTAATTGTGTAAGATTCCACACTGCACCTTCTACTCTATTCTTAACAGCTAAACTACATAAAATGGGAGCCCCTGCCACGCTCCTCACGATGAGTCCGTTTAACCTTTTTGGCACCACTCCCTCCTTCCAATTAACCAGGAAGTTCCTGGTCAAACTTACCTAACTACCACTAAACCGCTTGATATACTGTAAGTGAAATGAGAGACGACCGTTCGCGTTCGTCGTCTACAATAGACTGCTGGTTTTATCGGCCATTCATCTAAAAGCGCCATCTTCAATTTCCGGTCACATTTTATTTTATTCTAAATAACTATGATATTGACTTTAACCATTTATAATAATGAGGAGGAAAACTACATGGCGCATGAACGACTGTACTGTCAAATCGTATGGAGTTCCTGATCAATTTAAAAAAAAAAATGAATTTAAAAATCCAATTGTCAAAAATTTCTTACTACATTTCAATTTTGCATTTTATGCCACATTATTTAACAACATACAAAATTTATAAGGTGAGATCATGAAACTACATTACTCTTGGTAAAAGCCTGGGTACAATGGGCCATGCTTAATTTTAAAGATAACATGTTTACGGTAACAATGTTAGGTTTAAAAATAAAATGTCTTTCATACCTTGGAAGATATAAGCGTTGTCTCCGGCAACGGACATGTAAACTCATTGTCCAGATAAATGCTTTGCGTAGGTTGAAATAAGACATAAGATTTTAGCGGAATACAAGATAGATTGTATCTGGTAGAAGCACAGCTATCGATTCGGTGGTGTAGTGGTTAATACGCTTCGACTTTCGATATTGAAAACAACGCTACCTTCATCATGGTCAGGCGTGGATGGGTAATCACAACTTTGAGATCTCAAACTCCTCTATGTTTCGGAAGGCACGATAAGCCGTTGGTCCCGGTTGCTAATGCAGGCGTTTCTACCCACCAGCCCTCATGAGGAGTATCTCTCCTCATCAGACCTTTCCAACCGTTCCTCAGGACTTACTCAAGGAATCAGTATATGAAATAATAATAACAGCAATATTAAGAGAGTCTTAACTTTCTAAGAGTCAACGGTTTTTCTTGCAATTTCACATAATTTCATCGATCGAGTTTTGCTGGCTACAAAAACAAATGCTTTCGTAAGAAAGAATAAGCAAAACGAAGAACGGTCGCAATAGCGTAGTAATCAGGTTTTGCTTTTCGGATTACATACAAAGTGTAAATGTACCTATTATATTAACGAATCTATATATTTATATTTACCGTAGCAATAAAGTTCATTACCCTTGCTGACGGTAAAGTAACTAGCTACCTAGAATTAACGTCTTTGACTATTTTAGGATCGAAAGCATATTTAAACACCTGACTAACATTCTTTAAAAAAAAAAAATTCTAGCTTTTTTTTAACTAACATAATACATAAAATAAACCGCTTTCGCTTTTAACTTGCGCAACAATCTCATTCATTGCACCGATTGTATCTATTATGCATTTTTCTGTCAAGATGCGCCAGTGATTATGCTACTATATTAAGAAGACTTGTGCAAGACTGGAAAGCTCAAGTGATATAGTGTATTCTTTTGTATAAGGATAACTGAGAACGTTTCCATTGCGTCTTTCTGATTTGTTCTACGGGTCTACTAACTTAAAAGAAATAAGCTTTATTTTCGAATGTTTATCATTATTTTTTATTTCTTTTAATTGACTGTGACGGAGAAGTTGAAAAATGTTGAATTAAAACCAATTTTGTTCTTTTTGGATATTTTCATTATTTTCTTGCTTTTGCTTGTTCAAACTATTCCTAAAATCTACGATTAACCTCATATTCAACTGTGCGAATATTTATTTTTAATCACAAAAAGAAATATTCAAGAGTTTTGTCACATATGAATTAAATATTTTTTAAAAGTAATAAAGACACCTATGTATTGTTCTGTTCGTTATTCAATGTCTTCAATATAATCAGTTCTGTTGTTTCGTCGTCATTTGGACCTACAGCTGTCAGTCGAGCCAAGTTTACCCATTTGGCGGGATCCTAAAGGATTTGTCGTTGGGAGATTATTAATAGGTTGTTGCCAAACATTCGGTCCAGGAGGAACTTGCTAGCTTGTTTGTTGTATTGTGATTGATGACCATTGTGATTTGAAGATATTTTTTTAAAATTAGGTTGATAATATAAAGATATTTATTTCAAATTATGTAAACTCGTCACAAATACTTTATGAAACTCGTTAAGTTCTATCGTGGACTAATAGAATTTCACTAGTTGCATGCTGGAGATCTGGCCCTGCCTAGCCCTTTGGGGATAGAGGCGTGATAATTATGTATGTTTCTGTTAAGTTGTACTTATAATTTTTTTTATAGATCCTTTGGTTTGCCTTTAAGATCTTATTAGATTTTCGGAAATATACCACCCGGTTCACATGCAATTGTTTGTAGCATATAGTATGGTTTTCTTAGTTTTAATTTTTAATTTGATTTTATTTGCACTGCAGTATCTAAGTGTCATATTATGATACGTGTACAATAATATTTATTTATAATTCAAAACCATTCACTGATCCACTTTATACAGTTTCATCTTAATTCTAACACGTAATTTAAGAAGCACGCATAGTCAAAATTAATTTATTAATTAATTAATTAGTATTTAATCTCAATCATCGCCTGTTAATTTGGGTGTACTTAATTAGTAAACTGATACTGCAAGAACACCGTAAGTAAATTACAGATACCCACGTCTTACAGATATTCAATAATGAAGATGAAACTAAAACTTAATAGATCAAAGGAAGAACACGCAAGAAAAATATTAAAACTTTTTTGAAATTTACAGAGCCTTGATAATTCGTTCTGATTATTAATGCTCCAATGCATGGGCCAATTGCATAAATATAACAGAGCAGTGATAGTGATGCCTCTCATTTGTTGCTTGAGTCCTGACCAAGCTAGACACCAGCTGGACTGGGGTCCGTAGTTTGAAGGCAGATACCAGCAGGTGCTCTCTTGGAAGGAGTCGACTGGTTTCAGGGACAAGTCGGCCGAGGGCGACGATCCGAAAGACTTGTGTGGCTACGGCTGTTGGTTACTTGGTTTGGTGGCAGACAACCGCCTCTTTAACCGCATCTTTGGTCTAGTGGTTCACACCACTGGGTGTTGATCGGGAGGTGCGGGTTCGATTCCCCATGGGGGCAGAAGTTTTTCTGCTCGGTTTGGTTGGTGGTAGGGCTTCTAAGCCAGCCTGGCTAGCTACCACCGTCTTACCTACATTTGTCCCCATAATGACTATGTTTTAAGCATTATTGTGTTCCGGCAATCAGAGGTAAGATAGCCAGTTCCTCAGTTGTTGAAGATTTACAGGTGAAGCTCGCTTCCACCTTCGGCCATATCGTCACTTACCATCAAGTGAGATGAAGGTCAAGAGCATTCCTGTCGTATGTAAAAAAAGGCACTAGCAGTTGCTCCCTTGGCAAGGAGTTGACAGGAACGACAAGAGATAAATTGGCCGAGGGCCGAAAGGCTTTTATTGCCAGTATGACATGAAAACCTTCAAGAAAAGAGAGTATTCCCACTTAAAAGGCCGGCAACGCACTTGTGACCCCAGTGGTGTTGCGAGTGTCCATGGGCGGCGGTAGTTGCTTAACATCAGGTGACCCGTCTGCTGGCTAGCCCCCTATAACATAAAAAAAAAGTGGCGACGAGACCCCGGTGCCAACATCTTGGTCGATTAGCCCACGGGTTTTAACCCTACATAGCCCTAGTTCACCAAGGGTCAGCCATTCCTCCAAGTGAAAAAAAAAATGCATAAATAATTTGTCACCATTAGGAGTATGAGTATTAACTATATAAAAAATGGTTTGTGTAGTAAGATTACTTACTATAAAAAATAACCAATAAAATTTTGATTTATGGAAAATTAAATACGTTTATACATCGCTTGGTTTCTAATTATAGTACTATCAACCCACAACATTAGAACAATTTTGTCATTTAACAAGGACTTGAACTGATTATTATTTTAATGGCTTGTTTGGTGTGGCATTAACGTGTCCAAATCACATATTTGTTAAGAAGTCAAAGGTTAAGTATTGTGTTGATAAACAAATTTTGTTCCTTTTCTTTTAATTTTAAATATTTTTTATTGTTTTGGACTAATTCAGCGATCCGGCTCGAAGGACCAATGTGTTTTTGGATTAATAAGTTATCAAGTCCAATATTCTGATTCATACGTATTTATTATTACATTTTGCATTTATATACAACTTAAATACACGTGAACCCGAGCGAATGTCATACAATACGAACATATTTGTCAAAAAAATATTTGCCCCCACTGGAGGTAGACCCACACCCGGTTCTACAAAATTCTATGTCATGTAGGTCAGCGGAATAGGGCAGAAGAAGAGAGATAGTATTATTTACTAGGAGAGCAGAACCCGAGCCCTTCTTGTGGTAGCACAAATGGGTATATCGGGGAGTTTTAGTAGGTAGTATTGGAGAAGACCAATTTCCATGCATACACTATAGTATTAGCCAACGTCAATACTCAAAAACCTGACATAATGCTGAATTGGCTACCTGTTTAGGCACAGCCGTGAGACATTTCCCTGTCTAGATAGCTAATATGTTTTCCTGTATTTATTTGTTTGTGTATATTATAGCTATGTATATATTCTTTTATGTTCGTACAATGTCTCGTGTCTGTGTCAGAATGAATGTTTTTTTTTCTTTCTATTTATTATGGGAATGTGTCCGAGGAATTGTTCGGATTGATTTTTGCCCCCAATTTCACGATCGTTCCAAGAGATATTTCCATCTCATCACTTAAATGGTATATATTTCTATGTGTGTACAAAAAACAAATAAATGTTTGGCAGTCCACTACCAAACGCTTATCAAGAACTTTTCTGCCTTGCTCAACAAAGCCGTTGAATGAATTTATCGCCTGCGGTATTGTGAATATGCACGATATCAAGATTCTCTGGTACCAAACTGTCTCTGACACCGAATTGTCTCTGGTAGCAAACTGTCTCTGGTATCCATGGGCGGCAGTAATTACTTACCATCACTTGATCCGTATAAAAGATATAAAAGTGGTCAAATAAATTAGATTACTAATGATTATTTACCACTTAGGTACAAAGCAATAGATTTATATTCGTAATTAAGGCATTTTGAGCGAAAAATTGTTGTTTTATTATTGAAGAGCTGAAGCAATTGTTTATTAGGGAACATCGCGCTTATTCGGTTTATTTTTATTATAAAAATAAAGCCCTTCGGAGCATAAGCCAGAAGGCCCATTTATTCGAGTGATTAGGTACGTTTGTTTTTCTGTTCTTCCAGCCGATAAAAGTACAAAGTTTTATAGAATAAAAATGTGAATTTAAAAAAAAAATTGTTCGACAAACTTTCTTTATTTTATACCCACAGTCGAATTCAAACTATGTTTACAGATTTGGCAGGTGACAGTTTTTATTCCCTTCCAATAAGAGTCGTTTACTGTCAAACGTGCGTACATATTTTTGAACTCGGCTGTACCTAGTATTATTGTTCTTAGAGTGATCAAGGATTGGTCGCGGAAATGGTTTTTGTTAGTAGTATCACTGTCTCATATTGTAAACAAACCTCAAATAGATATTTATTTATTTTATCAGTTTACAATTTTACAAGTTTCACAATTTTTGTTTATTTAATGATAAATCAGATTTTATTGAGTTCGTGGGTAAGAGCGCGGTGGTAACAGTAGGTAACAACTGTCCTTAATATAATTTTTTTTGGCAATGTAGAATGACCTATATCCAGCACTGGGACCTATTTAGAAATCTAGGTATATCATCTTGTCCTATTTTTAAAATTTTAATATCTGAGTCTTTCCTCCGTCTTTTTTCTATTCACGTAATCAACCGAAATGATAATAATTATTGGAAAAGATTACAAAGACGGATAAATATGTAATAATAACTAATGACATAATATAACATTAGTTTTTCACTAATTCTAGTTCCACCCATACCAATACAATGTTGTTTTTATGAGATATTTATCCCATTTTAAGCTTTTTATCTAATGTTTGACGACCTCCGTGGGCGAGTGGTCTGTACGCCGGTCTCAAGGCGTCGCCATCTCGAGAGGGCCTGGGTTCGATCCCCAGTGGAGGCAAGTGTTTGGGTGATGAATTTTCAGACATTTGTTCTCCAGTCTTGGGTGTTCATTATATATGTATTATATTATGTATATTCTCAATAATTATATGTATTTATCTATTAAATATATTTGTCCGTCATCTAGTATCCGTAACACAAGCAGCATTTAGTTGCTTAAAATGGGACTAGTTGATAGGTCTGAGGATATTTATTTATCTTTTGCAATAATGTTCTGAAGGAATATCAGGAAAGTAGATAATTTTTTATTGTTCTACAACCATTTGGAAACGTGTGCGAGAACGTACAATGGAATGAAAAATAATTTATTCGCTAGAAAATGGTACATTTATGGTATTAGTTTTTTTGTATAACATTTGTGTAAAACACATTCACCGGCGCATGCAAATGTAGGATATGAAAATAAGTTTACAATATATCGGGTTCCTTTAAACTAATTAATTATGTTACAAGGTAAATTGATCTCATCACTCTAATAACAGGGATCGCAAAATTTTGCGTCTTTACTCGTCATCATGTGGATATGACTCCGAAATTAATAATTTCATTAATATCTTACTTGAAATTTAATTTTGATTTTTAGCCAATAAACAGATTATGTTATGTGTCATGATTTTTTGACGTAGATTTATTAAAAATATAATCAGTATATCTTAAATTTTTTTTATAGTTTATTTCTTTTTTATCAAAATATACTTCAATCGCAAGCTACAAATTCATTAAATAATTAATTGTTTTTGTTTAATTTTGGTGTCGTATCCAAATTATGACGAGTAATGACGCAAAATATTGCGATCCCTGCTAATAATAGAGGACTATGGAAATTGGATAGATAAAATTATTTGTCGTCAAATATAAAAGCGAGCTCAGGCAACCTTTCGATGGGAGAAAAAGTATGTGTTGTAACTAATTTGTTCTTAAGCCATAATATTGGCTGACTTGGCCGTTTATAATAAAATTCTACTCAATTAAAAGGACGGCGGAGAGGTGGAATGGAATTGCCATTCATGGAATGTCCTCCTACTCCTCTAGCTGCCTTAGCCAGTATTGGGATTCTTGGTGTCGGCATATCGAGCGTTCCGTATGGTTTCAAGGCCATTGAGAAAGTAAGGCTAAATTAACCTCTAAGCAGCTTGGTGTGCTCAATAGATGGAGGCGGTAATTCACACCGGTCCACCGCTGGCACCTGTATAAGGCCCAGGTTCGACCCCATATGGAATACTGTTCTCATCTTTGGGCAACATCATCTCAATCCCAATTTGTCCTTCTCGACCACATTCAACGGAGAGCCACTCGAGTTGTCGACTAACAGGTCATTTCATGTCGTCTTGATCCCTTGGAGTTGCGTAAAGATGTAGCCTAGTTTTGCATCCTGTATTGAATATAATATGGAGTGTTTCAAGGAATCTTCTTCTTTTCGTGTTGATGGAACCTAAATGGTGTCTGCCCAAAACTCTGTCACAGAAATTGCACTGTCAGTGGCAATTATGAGATCCTCCTGCGTGCAGCTGGTGGGGCGCGCGGGTCAGGATATTATGTGCTCCATCAACTGCAGATACGCACCGCAACTGCACTCCAGATTAGTAACGTCTGAGAATCCCCATATGAACATGTTCTCTTTACTTCGGCTAATCTGTGTCAAAATCTATTTTCAGACTTCCAGGTTAGCCATGGCAGCTCGTGACCAGGAGGAGGATTCTCAGACGGAGGGACAAAAGGGTTGGGAAGATTAACGCTCTCGCGCCACAACCTGCATCTTTCTCTTGACCGATCGCTGGTCGAAAGAGGCGATATACACCAAAAGAAGCTATTCCGACTTTTCAGCCTTTGTGCTACAGGATTGTGGCCGTAGAGTGGGTGCCGTGAATCGCTGAGCTTGTTGTGTCAGAGTACCGAGGAATTGTTCGGTTTGATTCCTGCCACCACTTTCCACCATAGTTCAACGTGACATAACTTTCACTTCCATCATCTGAATGTTTGTTTGTGTCACACTGTGCGCTTCTCCAGGAACTTCCTAACCAGCACAACTAAACTGTGGAATAAATTGTCGCCTGCAGTATTTCGGAATTAGTACTATATCCAAACCTTCAATAAAAGAGCGTATCTCCACTTAAAAGTCCGGCAACTTACTCATGTTGCGAGTGACCATGGTGGCGGTAAATGCTCAACTTCAGGTAATCCGTCCGCTCGTTTGCCTTTTATTTCACAAAAACAACAGTTTTTAACAACATATTTTTTAAAATAATACAAGTAAAATATTAGGTCCTTACCTATGAAATTGGTGTTTTGTATGGAGATTTTGAGGAATTCTGCATTTTCCATACTAACATTTTATCAGTTTTCTTCACAACGACAAATCCAGAGATAATAATATTTGGCATGTATCATAAGACAAGCTTAAGTAATATGTGTAATATCACACTTCATAAAAATTATTTATCGTTTTTATGTGAATGCAAATAAAATGATGTATTCGGGAGGCACTTAAAAAGAGTTGTCTCCGTGTCCAATTTTAACACAATTAAACTTAAAACAAATTATCAAAACAAATCGAGGTAATTATTTTTTAGGAATACTCTGAATCTTTATAGTTACAGACAAAGTACTAAGACAGAATAAAAACACCAATTTCATAGGTAAGGACCCAATATTTTAAATAAGTTTTTTTCCGGTTTTAGCATATTGTAATCATTTGCTTCTAAAAATACACGAAATGTTAAATTCTTATCCTCTATGAATCTCTCCATGTTTTTCCTCTATCCTTTGAATTTTGAATTTTGTGACAGTTGGATCTCATTCACCGCAGAGTTATATTTGTCAGTTTTCTTCGAAAATCTTATCTAATATAACATCTTGTCTTATGACCTCGTTGCAAAATGATATTTATTTTTAAAGGTACTTCGTGGCACGGTTCAATCGCTTTGTATTCGTTATTTAAATAAAGTAACTTTACATAGTTGGACCGGATGGAACAAACTTTATAAGCTCGAGTTCCTGCGCACTCGGAAAGACATTTTAAGCCGTTGGTCCCGGCCAGTATGTTGTTGTTATGGTCAATATCCCGCGTTTCTTGCGCGTTGTTTCCTTCGTAGAGACGTAACTCGCAAAGTCTCTGGGGTGTGCTAATTGATACTGCACGTAATTATGCAGTGTTGCCATATTCTAAGCAATGCAAGGCACGAGAAAGCCACGAGAAAGGCACTTTTTAGGGTTAAGTACCCATAGGGTATAAACGGGACCTGTCTGTCCGTCTGCTTGTCACCAGGCTGTGTCTCCAGAGCCGCGATAACTAGCCAGTTGAATTTTCACAAATTATGTATTTCTCTCGCCGCTATAAAAAATAATTAAAGGGAGGCTCCCATACAACAAACGTGTTTTTTTGCTCGAATTAAATAATGGCAACTGGTAGGTGAAATATTCTCAAAATACAGTTGTATTTTTAGTTTAATAATAAATAATAATATTAGGTCCTTACCTATGAAATTGGTGTTTTGTATGGAGATTTTGGGGAATTCTGCATTTTCCATACAAACATTTTATCAGTTTTCTTCACAACGACAAATCCAGAGATAATAATATTTGGCATGTATCATTAGACAAGCTTTAGTAAGCTTTAGTAATATGTGTAATATGTTCATAAAAATTATTTATCGTTTTTAAGTGAATGCAAATAAAATGATGTATTCGGGAGGCACTTAAAAAGAGTTGTCTCCGTGTCCAATTTTAACACAATTAAACTTACAACAAATTATCAAAACAAATCAAAAGAGCTCAAAAATATAGTCTATTTTTAGACGAGATAATTATTTTTTAGGAATACTCTGAATCTTAATAGTTACAGACAAAATACTAAGAGTGAAAAAAAACACCAATTTCATAGGTAAGGACCCAATATTAAAATAGGGGAAGGGGGACTCTCATACTACAAAAGTACTAGTAATTTATTTTGCTTTTTGCCCGATATTGGTCACATAAAATTGCGGTACCTACTGTTGTTTACCTAGTAAGTGGTACGGAACTCTTCGTGCATGATTCCGACGCGCACTTGGCCGGTTTGTTACATCACTGTGCTGCGTTAAAAATACCTAGAATAAATCATCCTCAAATCCATCCCGTTCCGAGTCGAAAATGGGACGTGGTCATAATGAAAGCAGCGACATAAGGCTGTCATAGCCTATTTGTGATTAGAACTTCTCAACTAAGAGGAGAAGAGAGAGAGGAGCTCGGTGCCGTAATAAATAAATATCTTCAAACATTCACACCTATCAACTAGCCCCATTTTAAGCCACTAATGCTGCTTGTGTTACCGGACACTAGATGACGGATGAATATATTTAATTAATATACATATAAATATCCTGAATATATATAAATATATCCAAGACTGGAGAACAATACAATTCGACAACAACAATTGGACAATTTGACAATTGGACAATTTGTTCAGTTCAATAATTGTAAAACTATCATAATTTGTAAGTGCTGTGGTTTTTGGTAAATAAATAAATAAATACTTGAAAATTCATCACCCAAACATTTGCCCCCACCGGGGATCGAACCCAGAACCACTCGACCACGGAGTTCGTCGAATGGTTGTAAAAAGAGCTACTTACCTTCACCATGGTCAAGCCGTGGATGGGTGATCAAAACATTGTGATCTCGAACTTCTCCGTGCTTCGGAAGGCACGTCGAGCTGTTGGTTCAGGTTGCTATTGACGCGCTAACCCGCATTGAGCCAGTCGTGGTGTTACGGCCCAAACTCCTCATGCATTTGACTCCAAGAGGAAGGCCTGTGCCCAGCAGTGGGACGTATATACGTTGAGGACGGTTTAAGAGTTCACCGGTTCGAACCCCAGTTATATGAGTTTTGTTTTTACTTATGCACTTTTTAATATGAACATCACTTTCCTTATACTGCACTCGGCGCATGGCAACTGATTCGCCCCGTCTCGCAGAGACTTGATATCAGGTGAGGTGTGACTGTCACCATCTCTGCCTACCCCTTAAGGGGTAAGGGCGTCACCTATTCCTTGCACGCGATGTATAGTGGCTGATCATGATGTATATCAATCGAATTTAATAATAACGTACTACTTACATTGTTTATGTCTGTAGCTTTTATTTTAATGTCAAGGTATTAAAATAATACAATCCTAACTTCAACTCATATTTAATTTGGGATTATATTAAGCTTTAGTCATTAGTATAGTCCTAACAGTGGTCTTGGTTATAAATTATACCGTTTTCTACAAATAATTTAATGTCACCTTTTTTCCACCACCACCTCACCAGGGTCTAACATATCTGGCGAAATGTGGGAAAAGAGATGTGACGATAGATTTAGATTTATTTATATCATTTTTACATAATTACATGATAAATAATTTAAAAGAAAATGATTGTCAAATGTACAATTAACAATCAATTAATTATTTTTAATAATTGATATAATAAAATTGATAATCATTACATATACAGATAACTCAAAGGTGACTGACTGTCATAGTGATCTATCAACGCACAGCCCAAACTACTGGACGGATCGGGCTAAAATTTGGCATGCAGGTAGATGTTATGACGTAGGCATCCGCTAAGAAAGAATTTTGATAAATTCTACCCCCAAGGGGATAAAACAGGGGATGAAAGTATTTATGAAACATTGTCAATTTTAAACTGATATGGCTGAGATTTTGAGAGAAAATTAAAGGGTTCCCGTGGGGTTAAAAAACCATAGTAACCGCGAACGAAGTCGTGGGCAACTACTAGTAATTTATATAATGTCAAATATGTTATAATAAAATTCATCGTATTGTCATACTTAACAAAATTAAAATGAGAAATGTCCCAATAATAACAAAATATGATTGCTTAGTGTAAAGGCAAAAAGAAAATATATAAATGTCAAGAAAATTAAAATAAAATAATAATTTTATAATGTCAATTCATGTACTCTTTGGTCGAATACAATTCCATATCTAACAAAAGATATTTATTTGGAGAGCGATTTGTTATGTTAAGTATATTTTATTACAGATGATTATATAAAAAAAATTATAATACAAATCCAGCTACTTTTTAGCAGATATATGTTCAGTTTATTGTAGTTCAGCAATATTGACTACACATAAATAGCAAAACATATAATTATTTTTGGATATTAAACAATTATGTCTATAATTGAGATAGCTTCTTTGTTATAAAAACGACCAGAATTAGGAACTATTTATTCTAAACTAGATGGCGTAATTTAACTTAAGTTAAGTAGTTTGCAATAAGAAACAAATTTAATATTAAAATTCTATCCCTGCGACTGCATTATTAGGTGATCGACTAGAATTACAGAGAGGGCAACTTCAATAAATTTATAGTCAAATGTATAGTCAGATATTAGCTTAGGGTTATTTTTTTATCACCCTTAGAAACAATATCAATGTCAATATCCACTTTGTATAAATTGAGTGGACATTTTAATTTTTTGTATTCGAAACACTTCATTTAAGATAAAATGCCAGTCAGTCTAAAAAAACATTTGCTTAATATTGAAAAAAAATGCAGGACGTAACGTTGACACTTAATCAAGTATGAGCTGTTCATTTTGTATTTTAAGTATCTCAGATTAATGTTTGTAAGTTGCTGTTCTGTTGATTTCTCGTCTTTCACAGTTAGTCGCTCACTTAGTAATACTATAACCTCAATTAAATTATTTTTTACACTTGAAACTTTAATTAACGGTCAATTGTTTAAATACCACCCAAATTAATATTAATTATTGAGTTATAAAGGTTTAGTTTGTAAATAATCACAATAAAAAATACAGACTTTACATCTAATTATAATTGATTTATTTTCTTGAAAAATCTTTTTCCCACGGTTAAAGAGTTATTCAACACTTTTATATCAACAAATAAACTCTTACAAATTGAACAATTGTGTTGTTATGGTCCAAGTAATTCCAAATTAATTTACAGTTTCAAACTGCTGTAATCTAAAATATTTAATTGTATCCAAAATTATTAACGCTATACGGACCTCTTAAAACTTCCGCTTATGTAGTTTGTAAGAGAAAACTAATTCTTTGTATCAATAATTTTTAAAATAAAAAGTTGAAAGTTTGTATTTGGTTTATTTTCCAAGCGATACTTCAATTTAAGAATACAGATAGAAAAAAAAATCTCCTAATGTAGATTAATTTCGCTTGATGTTAAACTAATTTAAGATCACAGAATTTTTAAAGAGTTCGTATGTGGAATACATTTTAATTTTAATATATTGAACTTTATAATGCTTTTATTTTTGTAAAAACTGAAAAATGTAAGTTTATTTTTGGATGATTAAGTAGGTATCTATTTTATTTAGTAAACATAACATAATTATATTCTAGATTTTAAGGATATTGATATGGAAAATTGCCTAGTTAGATTAGTATTACTTTTTATATCGTATTAAAAATAATATTTATTTTATTGTACCAATTTGCGTAAAGCTTTCTTTTCTTGTCTTAATTTTTAATCATTTCGATTGATGTAAAAATTGGAAGCACAGAATTTTTGGAAAGAGATCGTGCGTATTTTATCTTCTCAAATTAAAAAACATTTCAAGTAACTTTTTGAAAAAGTTTATAACTCGTGCAATAAAAACTTTGTGGTGTATAAATTTAAAAAACCTAAATTCTGCGCTACACACGAAGCTCGCAAATAGTTTTCAACGAAAGAATAAAATTTGAAATTTAAAAAATCGAATGATACTTACGCTCTGCACGCTCCTCTATCCAGCCAGCGCGTACAACCCTACACAGGTGTCTACTTTCGCCGCGAATGCCGTCCGCCCTTATATACCATCGCACGATAGGGTTATGTGGTGTGGGATTTTTACCAAATTATGATTAATTTTTTAACGGTTAATAAAACGCGGAATGAACGATTGAGGGAATTACCTAAAGTCGGCAGTTTGTCTTGTGAGTGTGTAATAACAAGGCAGTACCGACATTCAAATGTCACAGAACTTAATATCGCGTTATGACTTATGAAGAAATCCGTTTATTAGGTTTAATAAAATGTAAATAGAAGTAATTGTGAGTTTTATTAATAGAATGTTATATTGTTATTTAATATTGCAAATATTAAATTAAAAACGATAGTTGTATTATTTTTGAATTTGTTCCAATTTAATACATTCTTTTATCTTAAGTCGTGGTCCTAATTGTTGAGTGTATATTGTTGTAAATAATAATATGATTTCCATGTAAAATGCAAAGTGAAGTGAAACAAGAATTGCAAATATTATTTTTCCTAAAATATATAAAACTTTATTTCACGCGAAAAATAAGTATGAGCAACCTTCAAACTGAATTATAAGTTATAACACTGACCGATCACCTACATCCCTAAACAATAATGCTGTATTTATATTGCTTCTGCTTACACAAATAAATTTTGTAGCATGAGTCAATTGCTTATCCGTACGAGTATTTCTATAAATAATCAGTAATTCGTATTTCCGATTATAATACCTTTATTTTTTTGTTTTATTTTAGAATATTGCACATGAATTGTTATCATAAAGCCCGCCAAGATTATTACATTTTAGAGAAGGTATTTTTTTCATAGTTGCATATAGGTTTACCGCACCCATTTGAGTGCACCTATTAAAGAAAATAATTGATTAATTTATATTTCTAACAATTAGTAATTAGATATCTTTAGATATAAAAAGATGCAGATGTAGATGAAGATGCAGATGTGATAACACCTTTGCTTATGCCCTTTTCGAGAATTATGTATGGGTGTTATTTAAACGGTTAGCAAAATATTCAAATTTTGGTTAAAAAAAAAATGTTATTTGTCAGCTAAAATAACTAATCGGTCATCAACGTATGGGCAGCAAATTATGGGAAGCAGATATTTCTAATTGGTCAGCAAAATAGCTAATTGGATAGCAACTTAAATGTTTCCTCTGCTGCCAAATTGTATAATAACATATATGTAACTGGAAATGTATGTAATCTGTCATTGTACACATTTCTTCTTCTTCTTCTGCCTAGCGTTAGACAATAGTAATAGATTGTAGTATATTAAAGAAAATATAAGAATTAAATATTTTTTTTAACATTATAATATTTTCTTTTTATTTCTTGCTCGGTTATCCGTCAAATACAGTCTCTTCGAGTAGCGCGTGAACCGGTTTCTTCTGCGATGCAAGCGCATCCCAGCTTGGTCTTTAGCAGACCATCCTATTGCTTTCCATCCCAAAAATTAATAAAAACAATATGTGTCGGAGATGTCCGCGGCTGAGTTGTTTTGAACGCCGAATTCGAGATGTCACCGTCATTAGGATTCTGGGTTCGAGTTTCTATAGATGTTTGAGTGATTTATTATGAGTTTATACTCGAGTCACTCCTAATTAGGTTTTTTAATATGGCATGTAACTTTTCTGTATAACTTAAAGAGAGATGATGCAGATAGTTCTTTGCATATGCAGATAGTGTAATATCTTTTATCAAAAGTGGAGAGAAGCTATTAATTATTTCTTAACTTTGACGACCTCCGTGGTCGAGTCTGTATACCGGTCATAAGGCGTGACCATATCGAGAGGTTCTGGGTTCGATCCCGGTGGGGCCAAATTTTTGGGTGATGAATTCAGGCATTTGTTCTCCAGTCTTAGATGTATATATATATTTATATTTATATATATTCAGGATATTTACATGTATTTATCTATTAAATATATTTATCCGTCATCTAGTGTCCGTAACACAAGCAGTATTAGTTGCTTAAAATGGGGCTAGTAAGATGTTAATGTCTGAAGATATTTATTTATTTATTTAAAGTTTTGTTGCTTCTCGTCCGCAAAACTGAGGTGAACTAAAAACAGTATAAACTAATTCTTTACATCAGTACCAGGCGCATTATTCGCCGCCATGACGGCGAAGTGCAACGAAACAGCTGTTTTATGACAGATCCTCGTTGAGATGTTTACAAAGTGCAAGAATAGTGTCTTAATTTATTGTAAGGTGGGAGTTTACGACATTTTAATGTTATTGTACTTAGATTTTCTATAGTCCTATTTTGCCACGGTTCCGGAGTTTTTTTAAATATTTCGTCAAGCAAAGACTTTTATACCCTATTCTAATAACTAACAAAATTCATTTTCTGACAAAATTTTATACTTCATCCATCAATCCATCAGTTTATTGACCCAATAATCTCCACAACTCGCGGTCCTATGCCCCTCGCACCCAGCGACTTTCTGCGATCTTCGCCAGATATTCGGTCCACGTATTTAACAACTAACAAATACAAGAGGAGCTCGATGGCGTAGTGTTTAGTATGCTTTGGCTTTCGATTGAATATACCCAAAACTTTATGATCTCAAGCTCCTCCGTGCTTCGGAAGGCACGTTAAGCCTTTGGTTCCGGTCGCTAATGCGACTGTTTCTACCCACCAACCTGCATTGGGCCAGCGTGGTGATGTTACGGCCCATACTGCTCATGTGTTTCTCCATGAGGAAGGCCTGTGCCCAGCAGTGGGACGTATATAGGCTGAGGACAAATACAATTTAAGAATGTGTCTGAGGCGAAAATTGAAGGTTCAAAATGCATCACTGATTAATTATGCAGTTTTTCAAATATAAATTGCAGACTTGTTATTTTGTTTAATGCAATAACCTTCGTTCGCCTTAAGAGCCAGTATTAAGATATTCTTGTGATCAACCATGGCTAAAATAGTTAAGCTATATCAAACCGCTGCAATTATGAATACAATTCCGACTAAATAATATAGGTGTGTCTGTTTTGAAGAATCTGTTCATGATGTATTTCATTTCAATGTTTTTTAAGTCACTGTCCAGAATTAAATGTTGTTTATTCTAATAAAATATACAATCTACAATGGATATAAAACAAACGACCAATGTTACATCAAGATGAACTTAAATCATACAGCAATTAAGCTCTAAATCTTTTTTCTCGTAACACCACGACCACTTGTCACTCAGACAGGAAAAGCGCAATTTTCTTGGAAACGTAAAAGCATGAAGAACCGTGTTCTGTTTATTGTTTTGTACGGATTTTTTTCACTGAGGACGTTTCGTCTCTCTGCGACCTGGTTAAATGAAGATTGTGACCGAAAACGACATCTATTTTTTATAAATTTGTACACGTAACAAATCTATTCTTATTCTTATTCTTGCGATGGGGCTGATATAACTCAGGGCACTTCGACCCTATGGGATCTTATGTGCTTCCCCTTTCCTATTCATACCTCCCTGTCATCACCCAAAGTGTCCTGGATACACGTTATGATGTTGGCTGGGGCATGCCTATAAATTCCTCAGGTTTGGGATAAGCCGCCCCTAGAATCCGTAGTCGTTTGTTTCCTAGAGCATCGCATTCACATAATAAATGCTCCATGCTTTCATTGTTTTCACCGCCCAATCTACAGGTGGGGTCATCAGCTTTGCCTATAGTGTACAGATGCTTCCTTGTGTTAAAATGGATTTGAATTCCGCTGATTCTCCCAAAGTTTTTAAGGTAGCCTGTGTGTGAAGACCCTATAAATTTCCTCTAATACTTTCAAGTAATAGATTTGTTACGTATATTTAAATGATATTTATCTCACTCCCTATACAAGCTGTTCATTACTCATACCAAAGGCAGTATTTCCTTGTCTATTAGAAATAAAAAAAATATCTTCAAACCTATCAACTAGCCCCATTTTAAGCAACTAATGCTGCTTGTACTACGGACACTAGATAACGGATAAATATATTTAATAGATAAATACTTATAAATATGCTGAATAGATATAGTAAACATTCAAAACTCGAGAACAAATGACGACCTCCGTGGTCGAGTGGTCTGTATGCCGGTCTCAAGGCGTCGCCATCTCGATAGGTCCTGGGTTCGATCCCCAGTGGAGGCAAGTGTTTGGGTGATGAATTTTCAGACATTTATTCTCCAGTCTTGGATGTTCATTATATATGTATAATATTATATAAATTATCACTATTTTTATTTTATTTTTTATTTCATAGGAAAACAAACAGTATGTACCTAAGCTAAGCATGTAACAAATTCGAATTACAAAATACACAGTTAAGATGTTTTCACATACTTCCTCCGTGACGACCTCCGTGGTCGAGTGGTCTGTATGCCGGTCTCAAGGCGTCGCCATCTCGAGAGGTTCTGGGTTCGAACCCCAGTGGGGGCAAATGTTTGGGTGATGAATTTTCAGGCATTTGTTCTCCAGTCTTGGATGTTTATATATATTTCTATATATTCAGGTTATTTATATGTATTTATCTAATAAATATATTTATCCGTCATGTAGTGTCCGTAACACAAGCAGCATTAGTTGCTTAAAATGGGGCTAGTTGATAGGTGTGAATGTAAGAGGATATTATTATTATTATTACTTATATCAAGTAACGCTTAGTATGCTTTGTACTCTTTGAAAACACAATATTCACTTAAATAACAAGGTAAAAAAAAAATTGGTACAAAAAGAAGAGTATCTAGCTTGTAACGAGAAATTACAAAATTATTCCAGTTTAAAAATCCATGGCTACGTTCAGAACCGAAAGTAGATTAATTATTACTCAGCTAGTATAAAGGTAATATTTAGTCAAGGAACCATGTCAAACCTATGAAATAATATATATTTGTCCGCCATCTAGTATCCGTAACACAAGCAGCATTTAGTTGCTTAAAATGGGACTAGTTGTTAGGTGTGAACGTCTGAGGATATTTAAAAAAAAAGTCTGAAAATTCATCACACAAACATTTGCCCTCACCGGGGATCGAACCCAGAACCTCTCGATATGGCGACGCCTTGAGACCAGCATACAGACCACTCGACCACGGAGGTCGTCAAAATATAGCTTCTTCCTTCTGTGGGCATTTCAAACAGTTTACATGAATGTGGCATCCGTTTTTTTTATTCACTTCTGTAGGACTACAGTCCTTAGCCTATATATATAACTGTACACCACTATAACACCACCACGCTGGCCCAATGCAGGCTGGTAGGTAGAAACGGATACAAATAGCAATCGGGACCAACTGTTTAACGTGCCAAAGCACGAAGGAGTTCAAGATCACAAGGTTTTGGTCACCCATCCAACGCCTGACCATGGCGAAGGTAGCTTTGTTTCCGATATCAAAAACCACAACGCCACCGAGCTCCCCAGGAATATTATACGTTACGTAATTAAAAATACTCGTATTTACTACTAATCATTTGTTCCTGCGCGGGATTCGAACCCTTTCGATGGCAATACCTTGAAGTTTTCGAAAAAACCACTAATGGCTTGCCTTACTGCGTGACCTGGTACATTGCAACAGTTATATAAAATAACTAAGGCTAAGGATTAATAATCGGGAACAAGGCGTGGTGATATGTTATGATATTATTTGCGTTTGAGAAGTTTCGGTAAACCATATAAACCAAATTCGTTTAGGCTACTGTTTTCACATAACCATATACTTCAAAAGCGAAATTTTTTTTTAAATCATGCCCGCAAGCTTGCATCTGCTTACAACTACTACATTACAGGGACCAGAGTGTTATTATGCAAAGGTTTAAGTCTTATGGACATGGATTTAAACAGTCGACTCCAAAAACATGTAACTATTTTTGATAGTAAATGACTCTTATTAGAAGGAAATAAAGATTGTCATTTCTAAAACTATATACATGTTTTTGTACTCCACTATACCACGTGTACGAGTATGTTAGGGACTGGAAGCTACATCCCA
This sequence comes from Parapoynx stratiotata, assembly GCA_910589355.1. Classification (NCBI taxonomy): domain Eukaryota; kingdom Metazoa; phylum Arthropoda; class Insecta; order Lepidoptera; family Crambidae; genus Parapoynx; species Parapoynx stratiotata. Next base: position 14,756,364 of record OU342466.1, on the reverse strand, counting down.
AGTGCACAGAGCGGTTTTTTGACAACTATTAACCCCTCAATGGCCGCAAAACGAGACACAATAGAATATAAGTTTCCACGTGCCACGCGAACGCTGGCGTTCACGAAGTTCTCAAGGGGTTAATTGGTAGGATTGAAGCTTTTTATAGAAGGGCAGAACAAATGTCATTTCACCAGATGTTAAGCTCAGAAATCGGAAACTCATTTCACCAGATGGTAAGCAAGAGTTGGATCCAGAAGCGAGGGTGGATAGCTGAAGCTGCAATTTATAAAATCGGAAACTCATTTCATCAGATGGTAAGCAAGAGTTGGATCCAGAAGCGAGGGTGGATAGCTGAAACTGCAATTTATATGGCATGAGCCTTGTCAACCTACAAAATGTCTTTTCACATCTCGTTTAAAGGAGGATTATGCATACTTTATTATGTAATGAAACTTTGTAATATTATTATGTACTTGTGCCACAGAATTTTTTTTTCGGAAATCGTCTACTGTTCCTTAAAGGACAGGCTTAACCTAGTGGTGTGAGGACAGGATAAAGTTTTTGTCATGTAAATACATTATTTTGAACATCATAGAAATTAAAGAATGTCAAACTTACTCGTATTTAAAAGTGTATTTCTAACATATATATGCTATTCTAACATTTTTGAACTGTTTAAAAAGTTGAAATAAGTGCAATATTATGTGTGCCCTAGTGTTCCCTAGGTTTCAAATCTTAATAGGCTAGTTGACTCATATCAAAAGTAATGAAAATAATGTTTAATTCACATATTATATTGTACAACGGTCCAAAATATACCAAGTGCAATAAATTGACATAAGGGATTGCTTTAGAAATTCAGTTAAAACATGTTTTATTTTTACTTTTTTTTCATCTGCCAAAAACGCTATCCACCATGTTCGTGACATTAGTTATATATTTCATGTAAACAATTACTACGCATGATCAAATTCCGTCACACGCCAGGCGCAACCAATCAAGCATGTATGACGGCTTTGTTAAACTGTGTCACGCATGCATTTTGAATTGTTTTGAAAATTTTCTGTGGTAAAGGCTTCAAAAAAAATTTATATAAATTTTTTTGTGGTGATAGCTAACAGTAATGAATCATTTAGGGACCAGTAAAGAAAAGGGTCAAGTAGCCTATTTCTTTATAAAACTTAATTCTGAATTTTGTACCCATTGTTATTTAATATTAATATTTATTATATTCTCTGTCTATTTCATTTCAAATGCCACAACCTTTTTCTTCTTTGTCCTGTCCGGTTCCTAATTTTATTATTTGGGGTCAGCGGAACATGGCTTCTTCTTTCACTCTCTCCTTCTTCATTAACACCAAGTCAACACTCACACCCTTCCTCATCCCTCATTTCTCCCTACCATTTTTGTATGGAAATTTAATAATAAGGATATGGAAGTCAATTACGGAAGGTTTTTTTATGTTAATATTTATTAAAACAGCTGTTATGTGACCAAGGCCCACGCTAAACATTACACAAGAGAAAAGTATGTTATAATAATTCTCTGTTTCTAGTTAATATTAATCAGTGAAGATGTCAGGCGCAAGAAAAAATCATGTGGAATAAATGTATCGGAAACGAAGATAACGTACTTCTATACTTGGAATTAAAAATTCCTTTGAGGCCTCTTGTAAGCAACGTTATAGGAAATACTCATTAAGCCCAATAAGACGATACCTATATACTATATAATCAAAGGTTTCACTAACCTTCTATCATAGTATTTTTTTATGTAAAAGCATCCGCATGAGATGAATTTTTACTGTCCTTGTTCTCAGCCTATATGGTCTACTGGTCACAGGCCTTCCACATGGAGAAACTTATGGGGAGTAGAGGCCGTAACACCACCACGCTGGCCCAATGCTGGTTGGTGGGTAGAAACAGTCGCAATAACGACCGGGATCAACGGCTTAACCTGCCTTCCGAAGGAGCTCGATATCGCAAAGTTTTGGTCACCCATCCACGGCCTGACCATGGCGAAGGTAGCTTAGTTTTCAAGCGAAAGACAAAGCGTACTGGCCACCGAGCTCCTCCATCGATTGTTACTGTGATATGAGGTAAATTTTAATAATAATGATGATTAGTGTGTGAAAACATTGTTCTGTGGTTATGTATCACCGTGAAAGAGTTTGTCAGTCGATGGTAGCTAGTTCCAATCAAGTGAGAATCCGCTAGTTTTGCAAGTATGAAGAACGTAAGGGAAAATGTACTAGATATACTCACCATTCATGAATTGAAATGATTCTGGTAAACGGATTTCACTCATTTTCTCAAAGCTTAACGAGCGGTAGGGCCTTTCTTTGAAGAAGCATACGCGTTTCCTCCTCATCAAAATTACATACGAAATTATGTCTTGAAAATATGTAGTAAAATATAGTATAAAAAGTCAAAGCGAAAACGACGAGTGTAGCATACTTTGCATCTTTGTTTCTTATTTGTGACATATATTTTGATATTTGCTTTTTGTAAATAGCAAAGGAATTTGTATTGGGTCCTTACCTATGAAATTGGTGTTTTTTTTCTCTCTTAGTATTTTGTCTGTAACTATTAAGATTCAGAGTATTCCTAAAAAATAAATACCTCGTCTAAAAATAGTCCATATTTTTGAGCTCTTTTGATTTGTTTTGATAATTTGTTGTAAGTTTAATTGTGTTAAAATTGGACACGGAGACCACTGTTTTTAAGAGCCTCCCGAATACAACATTTTATTTGCATTCAATTAAAAACGATAAATATTTTTTATGAAGTGTGATATTACACATATTACTAAAGCTTGTCTAATGATAGATGCCAAATATTATTATCTCTGGATTTGTCGTTGTAAAGAAAACTGATAAAATGTTAGTATGGAAAATGCAGAATTCCCCAAAATCTCCATACAAAACACCAATTTCATAGGTAAGGACCTAATATAAATATTATTTTTAGTTTTTACATAGATAACAAAAATGTAACAAAGAAAATAAGTATAGATTTTGTGAAAGACGATCAAGGTAGTGAATGGAGAAATGGCGAGTGATCGCAGAGAGTGGATGAAGAGAACTTTAAATAGAATAAGAAACAGCTGCCCTAACCATATTTAAATAGATCGGAATGGGATTTCTGTCATTGAATAAAATTCACAAAAGTGCAACATTGATTTCATATTAAGCGGTTATAATGGGAACTAACTTTCTATTGTATTGTATTTTATTGGAAATTGCTAAAATTTGCTACACAATAACTGATGACAGAGAATAATCAACATTTAGTGACAAATTTCTATTCTATATATTAAATATACAAATTCTAAATATTTAGTTATAGAGTAGCTAATTTTGACAATTTCCAATTTGTAATGAAAATAGACAATAGGAAGTTAGTTCACACAATGACCGCTTAATATTGAATCAATGTGGCGCTTTTAATTTAAATAGTGTTCAATGACAAAAATCCCATTTCGATCCATTGAAATATTGTTATAGAGTAGGGCAGCGGGCAAGAGTAAGAAGAAAACGCTAATTCATTATCATAATTATTTCCATCTAACACCTTTTGATCAATTAACGACGCAACAATAACAGTACAAACTAACAGCCAGATGTTCTATTTCTACTCATGTTTGGTCTTATGCTAAACTTCAATAGGTTTATTGACTCAACAAATAACATAGGCTTGCAAACAAAACTTTCTGCATTTGAAATCATGTATTTACCTTGTAGATGTTATTGTTTCATTAGCACAGTGTGACAGTGCGGGAAATTACGCCGCCACGTCTGAAAAGACGAGGTTTTTGTCTTTTAGTTTTTTCTGTAACTGTTAATTACCGTTTTGATTTACGCACGTATAATTTTAAAGGATATTAAAATTCATTATGTTAATATTTGTATATAATTACCGCGCAAAGAAATAAATAATGAAGTTCACATAGTAATCAATCACTTAGTCGATGGAGCTGGATATTATTCATGATGATCGCACATCATTGATCACCTGGTCCATAATATACACACTAAACATTATAAATACTAAGGTAAACATTTTAATAAGTTTTATTATAAAAGAACCAACAATTACACATCGTCCTCTTTAAAGTGAAATGGAGGAGTGGTAACATCGTAAATACCACACAATATTGTAAACAAAGAGTTTGTAAAAGAAATAAACATATTTTTATTCATTTTCATTGTTCATTCATTTTATTAGTTTGGTAGCGGCTCATTAAAATAATACTACCAACCTACTCGTATATCAAGGGAAAAACCATTGGGTGACGTATAAGGCGGCTAATGGACTGCACAACCATCCAATAGCTTGTAGCGGCGAAGGGCTCACCACCTGTTACGCAGAGCACATGTGCAGTCACTGCTTAGTGAAGCGCAGACTATGGCAGTGGAATGCTTTTGCGGTGATTTTGCCTAGCCTCTGACTAGGGGATAACAGTCGTGATTATATGTTTGTATGTGAATGTATGTATTATTCATATTTATTTAGTGTAAGGGTCACATTTCTCGGCGAGCCTGCACACAGGCGCCGTCTCAAGATGTCTTCCGACAATCTCTTCTTCTTCTTGCCCTTTTCCCACTCTAGGTGGGGTCGGCGCAACATGTCTTCTTCTTCCATTCTCCTCTGTCACTCGTCAGCTCAGCATCCAACTCTTTTATTCTCATATCATTCTTCACGCATCCATCGCTATCCATCGCTTCTTTGGTCTTCCTCTCACTCTAGGTCCGTCCACATCCATGCTCAGCATCCTTCTTGTAATGTGACATTCATCCTTTCTCATCACATGTCCATACCACGCTAACCTATTGCTCCTTATCTTTTCTGTCACTGGCGCTACTTTCAAACTTCCTCTAATATACTCATTCCTGATGTTGTCCATTCTTGTGACTCCACACATCAATCGGAACATTCGCATCTCTGCTGAGTGCAGTTTTCTTTCATCCATCGCTTTCGTTGCCCAACATTCAGATCCATACATTACGACCGGTCTAATGACGGATTTGTTGATCTACCTCTTAAGCTTAAGGGGTAATCTAGAATCACACGTTGCTCCTGAGACCTGTCGCCATTTCATCCATCCCGCATTTATTCTATTTCTTTCATCCTGGTCAATATCGCCATCGTTTTGTCTTCCGACAATCGTAATCACTAAATAAATAAAAATTTACTTGAGCTGATCTACCTATTGATTGATTCATATTCATAGTTGTTTAATGAATCTTACGCCAAACACATAATTTGTTTGACAATAGCATTATCAATATTTACCGCTCACGAAGAAGGTTCTACATATCCTTTGCCATTTGTGACTTTTTTAACATTTTATAGCAAGACGGTAAACTTCCTGCGGATCACTTCGTTCCTCTCAATGTAGTCCCTTCCAGTGTTCTTCAATTACTTTCTCTAGAATTAACAAATTGGTAACCCTAATAATATTCGTAACATTACTTCGGTCTAGAGGTAGAATTTAGCCTATACTCCACATATGTTTACTTTACGTAAGAAGGCTATGCCCAGCAATGGGACGGCCTCAGTATATTTACGTCCCACAGCTGGGCACAGTTCATGAGAGTATTGGCTGTAACACCACCACGCTGGCCCAATGTGGGTTGGTGGGTAGAAACCAACCGCTTAACCTGCTTTTAGAAGCACGAAAGAGCTCGAGATCAGAAAGTTTTGGTCACCCATCCACGGTCTGACTATGGCGAAGGTAGTTTTGTTTTCGATCGGAAGCCAAAGCGTACTACGCCACCGAGCTCCTCCTCAGCAATCCTCAGCAATGGGACGTCTTAAGGCAGAAATAATAAATGATATGACCCAAACCATCGTTATGGGTCTTCCAGGCACTCGTAATAAAATCTTATAATCTTTATGACATACACTATCACTAAAACGTGTGTGGAGGCGTAACTTTATTCAAATATTGCGATGAGGACTCATAGTATATTAAAAAGTATGCCATTAACTTAAGCTTCATTTGCTATCATCACTTTACGCACCTGGGGTGATCATATTAGATAAATTGATAAAAGCTGCTTAGCATAGAAAATATACTTTTGTAACATTCACACCTATCAACTACTGTTTGTGTTTAACAGATATATTCACTACATAAATGCATATAAATATCCTGAATATATATAATTATATTGGGTCCTTACCTATGAAATTGGTGTTTTTTTTCTCTCTTAGTATTTTGCCGGCAACTATTAAGATTCAGAGTATTCCTAAAAAATAATTACCTCGTCTAAAAACAGACTATATTTTTGAGCTCTTTTGATTTGTTTTGATAATTTGTTGTAAGTTTAATTGTGTTAAAATTGGACACGGAGACAACTGTTTTTAAGTGCCTCCCGAATACATCATTTTATTTGCATTCACTTAAAAACGATATATATTTTTTATGTAGTGTGATATTACACATATTACTAAAGCTTGTCTAATGATCTAATGATACATGCCAAATATTATTAACTTTGGATTTGTCGTTGTGAAGAAAACTGAAAAAATTTTAGTATGGAGAATGCAGTATTGCCCAAAATCTCCATACAAAACACCAATTTCATAGGTAAGGACTTAAATACATAAATATCCAAGACTGTAGAACAAATACCTGAATTCATCACTCTGACTTGATTTTATGATTTTATTTTTATATACAGACATTTGACCTCTACGTTTTATTATATGTATAGATTTATGTCATATAACAAGATATTTTTTACGTATGTGATAATTAAAATTATATCTGCGATGTGCACAATGTCCTTAAAATAGTAAACCTATGCAAAATTTATATTAAAAGCTAAACAAAAACTTTATTTATGAAAGATAACATCTGGTTGACATTGTTCCTCGTATAATGTAAGATGAGACATCTGCCCACGTAGCTTGTAAGGTTAGTTTTGTTCCCATCTATTTTAGTAAATAAGTATTATATATGAATTTTGAAATGTATGTTGGCTTTCAGTGTTCTGGAACCCTATACGAATGACTTTAGTTTTTTTCGTGACGGCAATCGGTCAAAGTAATAAATAAATTACTTGGATTTTTTTATCGAAAAAGGTTGCATGATGTCATTAGATTTGCCTACACATAGGATAATATATATTCTATATCTTTTATTTATTTATACATTTTACTATTTATTGTACACAAAAGAAAAATTGAGAAGACACAACACATACAATAAAAAGACAAGTACAAAATGTAGGGCTTATTTCTAATAAATATATCTTCCAGCCCACCTGCTGTAGGAGAAATGCTGAAAGTTGACTGCGTCACGTGTACTAGAGAATATATAATTATATATCTTAAAAATAAATCAATAATATGTAGATAATAGTACATTATGGTACAAGCCGCCAGGCGAGGGTCTTAAGGAGCCGAGGACGGTAATCATCAATACACACGTGTATCATACAACGTTTTTCAACACACTTCAGAATAATAGATATTTTTCCTTTGAGTTTTCTGGTAGTAAACTTTCCATAACGTTCTGGGCTTCACATCTTATATCGGGCGGTGTACAACATAAATCATTTTCTTCATAAATTGTATTTGCAGACATCTTAATTAATAACTAACTAAATAACTTCAAAAGAGAAAACGAGACGAGTTGTGAAAAATGTTTCGTAATGGCGGGAAAAATTAATCAGTTTTCCTATGCGCGCGCATCGGCCATAGACTAATAAATTTCGTAATGGCGGGAAAAATTAATTAGTTTTCCTATGCGCGCGCATCGGCCATAGACTAAAAAATGAGGTTTCTTTTTTTTGGGCTTTTCGCGGATAGCTTTTTAGCGCAAATGTAACCGTAACTCAACCAATAATATTAAAAAAAACTATTACTCACTCGTGAATAATAGTAATGAAAAAGTCACAGTTTGATTATAGGTGTCATTATGTGCCTAATTGCCATGGGATTAGAGCCACTTTATAAGGAAGTGTGTTGAAAAAATAATTAATACACGTATAACCATATAAGTACATATTAAATTACATAAACAAATGATACGGATGTGAAAATACGGTAATTGGGGAACGTCAAGTGAAAAACAGAGAAGCAAATTAATTCATAATAATATAAACATACATACATACAATCACGCCTGTAATCCCTGAAGGGGCAGAGTCCAAGGAGCACTGTGTTCCTTAAGACCACATTTAGCCATACAAAAATTGTTTTGGGTCTGGTGAGATGAAAAATCGTGAAAGAGTAGAAACAAGTGGCTAGCTCATCGCCTACACAATGACAAACCCAGTACCCAATATGTCCTTCGTCGCCTTTTACAACATGCTAGGCAAGAAAGGCAGTTGGTACATTCTTTTTGGTACAATAAAGTAAAAGTTATGTTAAATTGAGGTAGTGTTCCTTAAGCCGTTTATCTATGTTACAAAGCGAAGGCTTTAGGAGCAACCGGGACTAACGCCTAGATGATAATAACCTGTAGATTACTTTGTAAAAACTTGTCCTTATTAAGCCGTGCCGTCCTTATTGTCCGCATGGCACTCCATCATTTGGTCGCCGCATGACCCTCTGTTTGGTGAAGGCCGTAAACTGTCAGAGCAAACACTAGCTGGGCTAGTATCATTATTGTTGGTCCGTTTATGGCCCGGGCCTTCGAGTAGGCGGTTTTATGCGTTGGGTCAGATTCGTTCTGGGGCAGTTCCGTGTATTTTATATGAAAGTAGGTGATAAATATAGAGGTAGTTTAAAATGCGATAAATTACTTTAAATAAAAATAACTATGCATGTTAATGTTAATAAGGGACCAAAACCGACAGAAACTAGAGAATGAAAAAGACCGTGACAAGTTTAAGGCATGTAATGATCGTAAATTCAAAAGGTATAATAATGACATTATATAAAAAAATATATAAAAACATAAATAATACATACCAATTATAAATTGATTCATTTTGATTTTCACAAACTTTAAAGTATGGAATAGAATATTAATCGATAGATCTAGTCATAATCCGGAAAAAAGCCGCCTATATGTCGCGTCACAAACCACGGTTGGAACCTTTTGTAATTCTTAGGAATTTTAGAGTCTCTTCAAATTGTTATAAGCCCAACTGCTAGCTACCACCGTCTTACCTAAACTTGTCGATATAATAACAATATTATAAGCATTGTTGTGTTCTGGTAATCTGAGGTAATTATAGCCAGTTCCTCACTTGTTGAGGATTACAGGTGAAGCTCGTTTCCACCTTTGGACTTATCGTCACTTACCGTCAGGTGAGATGAAGGCTAACCTTCTTATTAAAAAAAAAGACGTATTTTTGGGATCACACCAATTAGCACGCTCAAATTAGAAGGACTGTAATAAAATTACATACCTCCCTGTTTTTTCTTCATACAATTTTAATGATATGTTACAGAAATACAATATTTTGTACACATAATCTTTACTTACGTGGCTATTAAAGTTCATGAAAATAAAAACTACAAAAATTTTTTTTTTAACAAAGTTTTCTTTCTCAAAGGTAATTAATAATGGTGTTTTGTATGGAGATTTTGGGGAATTCTGCATTTTCCATACAAAATTTTTTTCAGTTTTCTTCACAACGACAAATCCAAAGATAATAAATATTTGGCACCTATCATAAGACAAGCTTAAGTAATTTGTGTAATATCACACTTCATAAAAATTATTTATCGTTTTTAAGTGAATGCAAATAAAATGATGTATTCGGGAGGCACTTAAAAAGAGTTGTCTCCGTGTCCAATTTTAACACAATTAAACTTACAACAAATTTTCAAAACAAATCAAAAGAGCTTAAAAATAAAGTCTATTTTTAGACGAGGTAATTATTTTTTAGGAATACTCTGAATCTTAATAGTTACAGACAAAATACTGAGAGAGAAAAAAGAACACAAATTTCATAGGTAAGAACCCAATATCTATTGTCATTTAATTATAATATGGACCTTTATATTTAAAAATATAATTTAAATTTGTTTTTAATTAAACATATATACTTACTTATTAAGCGCGTTAAATTTTAAATACACCTTACTATGTCCATGAACGTAATAAATAATCCGCATCTATGTCATTCTGTCCATAATTCCTATCATCAATGTATATTGATAAAGCGATGGTGAAAGACTTTGTAAGCACACAAATAGCTTATAGAGAATCAAGCATGTGATATAGACTTTAAAGTGTAATTTAAGATATTATGTATTGATTTTTAAAATATACATATTTCATAAAACATTTCCAAAAAGTGAATAATTTATCTTGGGATATCTATCTATTTAGTAAGCTGGCAAACTGTCTCAAAACCTACTTCTGTTTCAGCACATAACGACCTCTAGTGATATCTGTAAGAGTTATAACGCCGGCTGTAGCACCATCTACGTCGTAGCACGCTACGGGATTGCTACGTTGTAGCAACCATACGCTACGACATTACTTGTAGATTGTGCTAGTTGGTTGTACTAGATGGCAAAATGTCATGTTTTGTGTGAGATATTGAGAAAAATTTTCAACATTTACATTGTATTTCGGGAAAGCCGATTATTGGTTGATAGTGTAACTTGATCTTTATGGCTAGTGATAGTTAAATTAAACTAAGGTCCGCTTGCAGGTAATTCAAATTTATACTAGATTTAGTGATTTTTTGGTCAAAGTAAAAATGTCAAAAAATAACAAAATCCATTTACAAACTAGATTTTGTCATTAGATTTAAAATCTTCTGCAAGACGCCCTTTGGCTCACTTACAGGAAATTTTAAATCTATTCTAAATCTTGATATTATCATTTTAACTATAGTAAAAATGTCAAAAACTCGCTAAGTCTACGGTTAAATCTTGTTTAAACTCGATTTTGTCATTTTTGATATTTTCACTTTGGACAAAATCACCAAATCTAGTTAAAATCTAGATTTAATTTTAACTGGGGCACTGCTCGTTGGTTAAATCCACCGCCTGTACCACTGAATTTTAATGAAACTTATCTACAGTTCATCGTGAATATCGCTTGGCTCACATTGTGCCCGGTGCATGGCAACCGGCTCGCCACCTGTTACATGATGACTTAAGATATCTGGCGAAATGTTGTGTTAATACCTCTGCCTACACCTTCGGGGAATAAGGTGTGATAATTATTTTAAATTTTCCTGCAAGTGGACCTAAAAGATTGGAAGAGTGTATATGTACTCATACAATAAATAATAAATTGTACAACCGTTCTATTAAATAGAAATAAAAAAAATAAATAATGGTGTAATATATTGCAGCGAAAAAGCGCTGTGTTCTGAGGGGATCACCCCATGATATAATAATTAATTATCAGCATGTATCATTCATTAATCTTTTTGTTATACCTGCATCAATTATACCGAAATATTGTGAAATACATGTAAAACATTGCTTTCATCACCATTTTATCCAGTAATACCATTTTCTTTTCCTATCCCTTTGTGGACAGATGCGTGATATGTTATGTCATGCCATGTAATGTATTTTAGTTATGTTTTGTCATGTTTAGTTATGTTTAGACCTTATATACACTATATGTAGAGATATACAGCTTAAGTTACTCCTGTCTTTTGTCCGAAGTTTTCTTTGAGAATTCCTTGTAGATAACCCATTCCAGTCTTACCACAACTAATGCCACTAACTAGGACCGGTGTTTGTAATGTAAATTAGGGTACCTCTGTTCTTTGTACGAGCTCACGTAAGTTGGAGGGTGATTGTGATCAAACGTGTGAGGCTGTTTTATTTGTTTTTGAATTCAAGCTCTTACATAAAGTAAAACTACAATTTAAATTCAATTAAAATAAAAAAAATCAAGTAAGAAGTAGAAAAACGCCATTCGAACTCACAAACTCTACTTGAGAGAAAGTTACTGCGATACTGCTCAAACAAAGAATACACAAACTGTCAGAAAACACAAGGAATGATACTGTCATCTCACAGTGAGACAGTTTCCCATTTCTAAATCATAAATCATACAAACGGTGTCATTATCTGTTTAAACAGATCCAACGAACGGTTGCAGACGTAAATGGTAAATGACATGTCATACCAGCGACTGCTCTGGCGTTCGGCCAGAAGCTTAGTGCATGTTCCTAGGACCTCTATTGTACTGACAAATGTGTGCAATGTGGTGTAATTGAAAAGCCTTCAGCACATAAATCTGCTTTTATATTGGAATTTTTGGCATGTGGAATTCAACGTTAAGACACACGTTATGATTTGAGTTTTCAATTCAATTAAAAATACACATACTTACATACGATCACGCCTGTAATCCCCGAAGAGGTGAGCAGAGTCCAAGAAGCAGTGTGTTCCTTATGACCACATTTAGCCATACAAAAATTGGGTATTAAAAAGACATTTAATCAATTTTGGTGTCATGAAATTTTAATACACTTATGACAAGTCAAAATATTACAAACTAGCTTTTGCCCGCGACTTCGTCTGTGTAGAATAGTTACTTTGTGATAGTGTGATAATATGTAGCTTATAGCCATAAATAAGCTATTCAACACTAAAAGATTTCTTTAAATGGAACAGTGGCCTAGTTGGTGGAAAATTTACTCCTAGTCTATTATTAGAAGCAAAGTTCATAGTGGCGTAAATTTGTCCTTCATTTTTCTGCGAGGCGTTATTAAATTTTTTAAAAAAGTTCTCATGGGAATATCGAGATACAAGGTAGTCTTTGTCCTTTCTCAGGCTCTAGACTACTATCTGTGTACCAAATTTCGGATAAATTGGTTCAGTAGTTTTGACGTGAAAGCTTCTTTGACGTGAAGATTATTTCCTAAAAATTGATAATACCACAACATTTTTTCTGCTTGTTCACTACCGGGAGGCCCTGTGAAGAGCAGATACAGGCAAGAATCTCTGCAAGGGTTTCATCCTCCCTTTACATCAATATGTTCTACAACCTAATAAAAACTTACGTGTATCAATACCCTACAGTTGGAAGTCATCTGTTTTTTTTTGCTTCTAGGTCAGCTTGATAGCCGTAGACGTATACTTTTTTAAAGTTTAGGCAAAGCTTCATCAAAACTTCATAAGTTTGGGCGACTTCCGAAGTTATTTAGTTTGTACGCCGCACCCCGCCAGTTTAACGGCGTTGCCATCTCGAGTGGTTCTGCTTCGATTCCCGGTGGGAGCGAATGTTTGTATGATGAATGGAAGATATGTCTTTATGTATTAAGTTTTTTCAGAATAATTATATTCCGTCATCTAGTATCCATGACACAAGCGGCATACACAAGCGGCATACACACATGTCAGAAGATATTCATTTGTTTATATTTATTTAGGAGCCCATACTGGCCTCAGGTAGACCATAAATATATTGATCCGTAAGAAGCGAAATGAAATAAAAAAGGATTAGAAAAACTATTGGAAAACTTCATCGCGTTATAACGAGTACTTTTAAGTTATTTCTGAGTTTGTCTTTATACGCAGGCTTAGCCCTTTATTTCTTTGTGTGAAAAAGGAGGGTGGCAATCCGTCCACAGGTGGGCGGCAGCGGAAGTAGTGGAGGGATCTAAAGCAATTATTTCTTCCTAACTTTCACACGGGCTAAGACTCTCTTGGGCACGTAATGCTGAAATAACATTATCTTATTATATCGATTGTTTTGATAGTTTTAATTGTATCCGCATGAAGAGGAATTTTTTATCTATGACCAGTAAAATATATAATAATATACCAGAATATATAAAAAATGAAAGTAATGATAAGAAGAGTAATAAAAGATAAGGCTATTAAAAGAACTATTAATTAGAAAATGTTATTACATTAAATGATTACATGAATAATATTGAAATAAATATAGATAAACCAAACAATTAAATACAAATACATACATTTAATATTAAATATAAATTCTTAATGCATAATTAAATTACAAACTATCACAGTGTGAATCTCTCCATTGTCGTTGTGCCCGAGAGGGTTCATGGTGATCCAAATTATATTTTGTAAGACCTTGTACACACTATGAAATGCAATAAATGATTGAGTATTGATTGAGTATGGAAAAGGGATTGATACTTTTTTAAACTTTAGTCACTCTACAAAATCCAGAGCTCGTAAACGATTAATGTTCGTTATCGATCTATTTTGATAAACGTCAAACGAAAGTGATTTGACATAAGTTTTCGAAATAGGTTCGAGCCACGCGCCGAAGGCCGGCGCCGGCTACACGCGCGCGCTTACGCTTCAAAATGTATGGAAAATTCGCACGTTTGCGGCCGGCGCGCGGTGATTGGCTTTGAAACCCCACTTATTATTTCCATTTTGAGTTAACTATTGCAGAGTCAGCAGTGATAACTAGGAGTAGATGGGAATATAATAATTTATCAGACTGTTTTTTTTACATGCCAACATAGGAGCGACAAGAGAATAGATTAGTGTCACACTGACACACAGAGTGTTCTTTATATTTGAATTCAGGTGTGCCCACATTGACAGCAAGTAGTTTCAACACCCCCCCGCAATGTGGACACCCTGTATAGAACCATATAGACATATCAAAAACAACTTAGCCTAAAACACTGTACAACACATTAGACACAAATAAACACAATAAAAATATCATCATATAAAATTTCACTTAACACTACTATACACACCTTACCCTACTACCTACAAATATAAAGCACGATATAAGGTACTGTACATGACTAACCTAACCTAAACCTAAAGAGCTGGCACATTTATTGTGCTTAAGTTTCGGCAAAGGTTTGGTGAGTATGTCAGCAATCATGTTATGTGTGGGTATGTAGTGGAGTTTAATGTTGTGATGTGTTAGTGTGTCGCGAACAAAGTGGTGTCTGATGTCGATGTGTTTTGTGCGTGAATGGTAAGTGTTATTTTGTGCTAGTTTGAGTGAGCTTTGATTGTCTGTGAATATGTCGATGGGATGTGTGATGGACAAGACTTCCTTAATGAGCGATAGGAGGTATATAGCCTCCTTGCAAGCATCAGCGAGAGCCATGTACTCGGCCTCTGTGGTAGAAAGCGCGACTGTCCGCTGCTTGCGAGCTTCCCAAGAAATTGGTGAGCCACTCATTAGGAAGACGAATCCTGTGAATGAACGTCGGTCCACAAGATTGTTTCCATAGTCCGCGTCAACATATCCGATAGGACAAAACTGGGCAGTAGGACGAAAAACCAACTTGAGGGTTTTGGTACCTTTTAGGTACCTCAGGACTCGCTTAGCGGCCTTCCAGTGCACCAGATGACCAAGGCGTCTATGCCAAAGTGCAGCCGAGTCTTTTGTCGATGTGCATAATGCACTAGATTTGTCTATATCTAGCCTGTACATACCCTTATAGAGTGAGGCTGTAGCTATAACTTTACCTGACATTTCAGACTGACTTTGATTTGACAAACTGATTGTCGCGCCTGACGATGTAAACAAAACATCGTAACCATTCTGAACTAATTTACTTACCGATAATAAGTTTGTAGCAAGACCAGGAATATATAAAACATTTTTGATTTTATGTACATAATCGGAAATATTAATATTTACAGTACCTCTGCCTTGACTAAGGATTTGGTTCTTATTCGCAACCTGGATTGGAATAATGTGAGGCGTGATATCCTCGAACCAATGTTTCCAGTTGCTCATGTGAGAGCTTGCGCCAGAATCTAGGAACCAATCTTGTGAACCTGTGGGTGAAGGATTAAGTAAACAAGATGAAAGTGTAAATTCTGTTGTATTATGAGAATAAACCTTTGCCGAAGCTTTCTTGTTTCTATTTCTACAATCCTTAACTAAATGCCCTAACTTTTTACAATATGTACAGAACAACTTTTTCTACTGTTTAGTGCACGTAAGTGCTGAAGTTCCAGGTTCTTCAGGTCCTTGGGTACTGGTAGTGTGCACAGAAGAGTCTTCTTTGAGAAGTGCTGACACTACATTGTCCGATGTGATCTTGACGTTAGAATGTTCAAGTGCCATGACGAGTGGCTGGTACTGTTCTGGCAGGCCAGCTAGCATTATTATGCCTAGGAACTCGTCTTCTACTCCTGCTCCTATTTCAAGAAGCTCTTGTTGGGTAGCTAATGAAGAATTGACATAAGCTTGCATATTCCCGTGAAATTTGTTGGTGAGTAGCTTCTTCATCAGTTGAAGTCTCCGCGTTAGACCGCTGTCGGCGTATGCCTTTTTGAGACAGTTTAACGTGTCGTATGCGGTTTTCGAAGATCTTATAACCGGGTAAATCGAATCTTCACATGTAAGACATATTTTTGCTCGCGCTTTAGCGTCTTTTCTCTTGGCTTCTGGGTCATTCTGGTCAACTGGTTTTATAGTGACGTCCCATAGGTCCAAGTCGGTCAAAAGACATTCGATCGCAAAAATCCATGTATTGAAATTTCGCCCATTTAGTTTATTGATAGAAATACCTGGTGAACTGCTGCTGTGTGCCGGTTGCTTGACCGATGGAAAATTTTCCATAGCACGTTTTGCTACTCACTTTTTCAGTTACTCTAAAATTAAGGCCTATAACCTTCTGTGCACTGCCTGGGACTCTGGGCCCATAACCTATTGCAGAGTCAGCAGTGATAACTAGGAGTAGATGGGAATATAATAATTTATCAGACTGTTTTTTTTACATGCCAACATAGGAGCGACAAGAGAATAGATTAGTGTCACACTGACACACAGAGTGTTCTTTATATTTGAATTCAGGTGTGCCCACATTGACAGCAAGTAGTTTCAACATTAACATTAGCGATTTGTGAAAGGCGTCTTGTCTAGGAGCACAGTCCTTTACGAAGAAATTATACTCATCTCTTAGGAACAGCCAATCCATTTTTTAATGAATCACAATTGAGGAGCTCGGTGGCGTAGTCGTTCGTACGCTTTGGCTTTCGATTGAAAACAAAGCTACTTTCACCATGGTCAGGCCGCGGATGGGTGACCAAATATTTGTGATCTCGAGCTTCTTCGTGCTTCGGTAGGCACATTAAGCCGTTGGTCCCGGTTGCTATTGCCGTTTTCTCCCACCATTGGGCCAGCGTGGTGGTTTTACGGCCCATACTCCTCATGTGTTTCCTCATGAGGAAGGCCTGTGCCCAGCAGTGGGATGTATATAGACTGACTACAAACTTACAGATTTAAACTACGTGACCTTCAACTACTAAGCATAAAATAAAATTAGGTGTACTGTCATTTAAATCTGTCGTGTCTTCTAATTTTTTGACATTTATGGGGTTTGGTTTCTATTGCTCATAAAAGCCATACAGACTTTGTAGACGTGTTAATCTTGTGTTAAAAAAAAAAAATCAAAATCAAAATCAAAAGCATTTATTCAGTTTAGATGCGTCTTAGCGCATGCTTATGAATGTCATAAACATTTTACAATATTTCGTGAAAAAGAAAAATTACGCCATCCGTTCACAAAACTACCAGGAGGCCTTGTTCTGAGAAGAACGGGCAAGAAACTCAGCAAGTTTCTACCCTCCCTTTACATAGCAACATATAAAAAAAAAAAATGTCATAAACTACAACGTCATTGAAGTTTAAAAACAAAAAGATAGATATCTAATTTGAGTAATATTCTGCAGTTTACCACATTTTTCATTACAAACATGTTCGGTGATAGTCTAAATTATAATCTAAAAAATAGTATCTACATTACAATTATTGCCACGCATTTTTGTCTTCTAGGTAATCATTAACGGTATAGTAACCTTTAGACATTAATTTAGTTTTAATATATGTCTTGAATCTGTGCAAAGGCAATTCGACAATTTCACTAGGGATCTTGTTAAAGTAGCGTATACTAAGGCCCACAAATGAACTATTGATTTTCTGCAGCCTGTAGGACGGCAGAAGAAGCTTTCCCTTATTTCGTGTATTCCTATTGTGAATGTCACTGTTCTTTAAAAGAAAATTAATATTACTTCTCACAAAAAGGATGCAGTTGTAAATATACTGGGAAGGAACAGTCAGAATATTAATTTTTTTGAATATGTTTCTAAGTGAAGTACCTGCTTTTAAACAATAAATTGACCTTATAGCTCGTTTTTGCAGAATGAAAATAGATTGTATCTCTGCTGCTTTACCCCATAAAAGGATACCATAAGACATAACGCTGTGAAAATAACTAAAGTAAACTAATCTGGCAGTTTCCTCATCTGTAAGTTGCCTTATTTTTCTGACAGCATAGGCCGCAGAACTAAGTTTATCCGAAAGTTTTGTGATATGGTGATTCCATTGAAGCTTATGGTCCACAGTAATACCCAGAAATACAGTAGACTCAGTTAAGCTTAATATTTCCCCGTTGAGTTTTAATTCTATCATTGCTTTTCTTACATTTGGTAAAGTAAAATTTATGCATTTTGGTTTTTTGGCATTTAATTGTAAATTATTCACAGAAAACCAGGACATTATTTTGGTAAGTGCATTGTTCACATCGTCAAAATTTGTCTTATTTCTATCTACTTTAAAGATTAGAGACGTATCATCAGCAAACAAAACAATATCACAAAATAGCTCTGCAAAAGAAGGCAAATCATTTATATAAATTAGAAATAAGAATGGTCCTAGTATTGAGCCTTGCGGGACTCCCATTTTCATATGAGATCCTGATGATTTCGTCCCATTTATATCAACTTTATGAGTTCTACAACTTAAATAAGAGCATATTAAACCAAGAGCTTTGTTTTTTATACCATAATGGTTAAGTTTGCAAATTAAAGTATCATGATTCACACAATCGAAGGCCTTTGATAAATCACAGAAAACTCCCAGCACATTTTGAGCTTTCTCCCACGCATCAAATATATGTCTTAACAGCGCTACTCCAGCATCGGTAGTGGAGCGACCTTTAGTAAAACCGTATTGTGTATCATGAAGAAGACTGTTTAAATTAAAGAATGCCATCAGTTGTTCAAGTATAATTTTTTCAAAAACTTTACTAAGAGTCGGCAAAATTGAAATCGGTCTAAAATTGGTCGGGTCATTTTTGCATCCGGACTTAAATAAAGGTATTATTTTACTATATTTCATTAAATCTGGAAAACTGCCTTCATCAATACAATTATTAAAAATGTACGCAAGATCTGGGGCAATTATATCAATAATATCCTTGATAATATGAACAGACATATCCCACAAATCTCCGGAATGTTTAAGTTTTAAAGATTTAAAAGTTTTAATTATTTCAACAGGGTTAACATGTTTAAATAGAAAATTAATTTTGCACTCCGGCACGTATGTTTTAAGGTAGCTGATAGCCTCTTTAGGAGAGGAATTAAGTGAAGCTGTAGTTATTACAGGAATGTTAGTAAAAAAATTTTCAAATGTATCAGCGATTTGTGAACTGGATACAATAATCTTATTGTTTACTTTTAAAGATATTGAATTACTACATGATTTAAGTTTACCTGTTTCTCTATTTATGATATTCCAAGTAGTTTTGATTTTATTATTCGATTTTTTAATTTTTTCGCGTAAGTGCAAAGCTTTTGTGTATTTACAGACTTTCCTAAAGGTTTTGGAATAGTTTTTAACATATTCAGCAAAAACTGCGCTGTGATTATATTTTCTTAATGCATATAATTCATATAATCTATTCCTGCTTTTATAAATGCCACTGGTGGCCCAGTCGTCAAATTTAATTTTATTGCTACACTTTATAGTCTTCACTGTGTATACGCTATCAAATTCTTTTTGGATTACATTAAACAATTTTTTATATTGACTATCTGAGTCATTCAGACGAGAATAATCTAATGCACAAATCCTTGAATCAATATTCTGCCTGAACCTTTCTTTACGACTTTGAGTGATAGGACGATATTCAATGCGCTTGATTTCATCAACTATATTGTCAGGGAAGCTAGCTATCAGACCACAATGATCTGATGTAAGATTAGTTATTACAGACTTAGTGACTGGTTTATTATCTGAAAATATATTATCAAGACAAGTTGCTGAATGGGAAGTAATTCTTGTAGGTTCTGAGAAATGGTTAATTAAATTAAAACACTTAAAGATTGATATAAATCTAGTGCTCAATATGGTATCTTCAAGTATGTTAACATTGAAGTCTCCACAAACTATGACAGATTTCCGTTTCTTAGTTATTCTTTTAAGTACGTCTTCTATTACGGATTCGAATTTGTTATAATCTCCGGAAGGGGGCCGGTATACGCATACAATAACATAGTTCTCCAGTTCTACACAAGATAATTCAATAACACTTTCAATCGATAGACTTACTATATCCTTACGCTCTTTATATATTAGTGCGCTCTTTAGTAGTATTAACGAACCGCCGCGAATAGAACTACTTCTCATAAATACACTAGACAATTGGAAATTGCCAAAAACAATAGCTTCACTTCTTCTTAACCAATGTTCAGTAATGCAAATAACTTCAATTTCACGACTTTTTGTAAAAAGTTCTAATTCTAACTCCTTGCCAGCCAAGCCTTGTAGATTTTGACAGACAATATTTAATAAACAACGCTTGGCTTTTGTCTTATGTCCTAGTTTAAAGTTGTAAATTGTACATGTTGTGCGACAGTTTTACATGTCGGCGATACGTATGTAGTCCCATGACTATACGATTTCTTTGTCATTGTGACAGTGTCTTTTAAATTATATGCTAACAATTTAGCAATTTGCTTCTTAAATTTATTTGAAAGATACAATGTATCTTTGGTCAGTGTATAATTAGTAACAAACTTGTTACAATCAAAGTATAATAATACGTCACTATGACGACATGTCAAATGGTATAAATGTTGATTTAAAATATAAATCTGTTTATTGTAATAGTTATCCATATTGCTAGCATATGGAAAGGAACAAAGTGTTACTTTACATTTCTTCACTTTACAAAACTCTAATAGTTTAGTGATCGAATTAGTAATGTGGTATCTTTTTACCCCAACACTGTCTCCACAAAAAATTATTACATTTAAACTACTTGGCAGGTGTTGGTTTTAAAATAATACTTTGATTCAGCGCAAAAAAACTTTATGTATTCGCGGCAAAATCCAGTGATGAGAGAGAGAGCTTAAAAAAATACAATTTAAGTATTTTTTAATGATCATGGACTTAAAAAGACAATTTGTCACTGGTTATGTTACTCTAATTATTTCTCCAATAATTTTTAAGGTAAGGTATTTTACAAAGTGCTCTTCACTTTCTTTTTAACGTAAGTATCGTAAGAAGCTCTTAAACGTCGTGCCTTCATCAATTTGAGAATAAAATCACCGAGGCGTGCCTCCTCGGAGCGGCAAATGGCCGGCCATCGACAGCCATTGGCAACTGGCCAGGTGCAGGTTCTCGTGCCAACCATATAAACCAAAACTATCTCCCTTCATTACAGGAGTTACATTTTCTTTTTACAACGCTAAAATTACACTATTAGGACTACAGCATGGGGTTCTTCAAAGTGTGTAAAGTAGTTTTTGAAAGGCCCTAGAGTTGCAAGCGTATAAAAAAATATCTATTTACTAGATTTTCATAGGTAAATAAGTACAATTACATATTCGATGTAGGGTTTATATAGAAGTAAAATATATTTTTTCATGAAAGACCCGAAGGTATAAGACCTTCGCAGTCGAGTGGTTAGGTACACCGGTATCAAGCTGTTGCCAACTTTGAGGTCCTGGGTTCAAATTCTGAAGGTGTAGATATTATGTGTGAAGTGATGAATACTCATATGTATTTCTAGTTTCTTATCAAAAGCACTGTTAACATGTAAGTGTAAATATTAACACTTTGAGTTAAAGTTATTCATTATTAAAGTAATTTTATGAATTAATCGTACCCAGCCGTTCATTATAACGTTCAGTCCAGGACATGCTGGGTGAGTCCAGGAAGGGAATATGGAAGCACAAGAGATCCCATAGGATCGTGAGGCTGAGAAACAGCCTGATCTTAATGAAATAAGATTTACTGTCAAAGGTGTATACGTATTTTAGCTCGAAACTGTTCAGGCTTACTATGTACGAGGTAATCTCCGGGTACGTTTATACCCCAAAGGAGTTATGATATAATTACGCGTAGAACACCACTAAAATGGTAGAATTAGTAGGCACTTTAAAGCCGTTGGTTCTAGTTCCAGTAGCTATCAATTTTGTCCAATAATCTCCATTGGAGCAGTGCAGTATAGGGTACCGTAGTCTATATTTCTAATGTACTTTATGGCACACTTTTGGCATGAAAACTATTTGGGACTCGGTTCCATTTTTATAATATTTTTATATTTTTTTTTCCATTCATTCTTACAATAATGACAAGTCTGTTATTCTCACATTGCCATAGCGACCCCCACAAAAACAATCAGTTACATAATCGCATGAAAAGTAACTCTTTAATAAATTAGTTTTAATTTAAAAGATAATTGCGATGTTATATATTTCATTAGTATTTATTTATTTATTGTACACAAAAGAAAAATTCAGAATGTACAACACATAAAATAACAAGACGAGTACAAAGGGTAGGGCTTATTTCGAATAGATATATCTTCCAGCCCACCTGCTGTAGGAGAAATGCTGAGAAGTAGACCGAATCGCGTGTACTAAACATATATATAATTATTATTGTTATTAGTCCAATTAGTTTTAAGTTTTTTGTGACATTGCATAAAAAGTTTATGTAAGATCACAATGAATGTGGGTGATAACACCTCAGCCTCCCCCATCGGGGATAGAGGCGTGGTGATAGGTGTTGTTTGTATACTATAAAATGAAACTGCTGTGCCTCGTAAAATAATGTTCAAATCAAAAATCAAAATAAAATCAAATTGTAGATTATTAACCAAGGGGATAAAGCAGTGTCTTCTGTCGCGGGTGATGATTTAAATCACCAGCGTAACGATGGACTCGAGGTTTACTCCCGAGCGTAGCGTGGGTGTTAAAAACTTTATTTAAGACGAGTCCTGGGTGTAGCGAGGGATTAAGTTCACCCAAGACTAAGACAGCATTATCACCGAGGAAAATTCTCTACTTTTCGTACCATTTGCGAAAAAACTAATACAATAATAATATGAGATAAGCATTAATTAAAGTGACTATTGTTATGCTTTGTTATGTTTTGCTTTTTGTGTTATGCTCTTTTTTTCACATTTTTTATAATTCTTTTGTTTTTTATAAATGTAAGACTAGTACAATCAAGTGGGTGGATTATGAACATAGATTCTTAGCATTATAATCAGGAAGAAAATATAAGCACTTGAAATAATGAACGATGTTAAAATTCGCTAAGCAATTAAGATAAGAACTAATTAATTAAAAAGCGACTGCCAATAAATTAACAATAACATTAAGAATGTTTAATCCACATGTGATAACGGACTAACCTCTTTTTTCCTTTCTTTGTAAATTAGGATAACTAATTCCTCTCCTATCACGAACATTATTTCAGTGATTCCACACGCAACTCTTCTTGCAGTTACAAGATTACGAACGTTCCCGTTCGTAATCTTTATACTGTTTTACTTAGAATTTTAGCAAATTGCAGAATTTATGGTGAAACATTACCAGGCGATGGCAATTAACCCGTGAACCCTGCAATAAGTTCAGAACGTTCCGGTTTAATGGTTACAAGCGTCTCTAACGGGCATTATTCGCGACTGTGTTCTATAAAGAAAATTCGTTAAAAGAAAATTGTTTGTAGGTCGTTTGGTGATAAAATTGTAATTATTAAAGACGGTGAAAGACATTTTAGATGCAGGCGATGCTTTTTTGTATTTTTCTTTTTGATTTTGTTTTGTGGATAAAAATAATAACGAATAATACATTTTTATTTTCTAGCTAAGCACAAATTTATATAAATATTGTGAACGTGGATAGGGATGCCGAATCGCTTGACGCGATCGTCCAAACCTAGTTGAAATCCTCTGAAATATTAATTATTACTTTGATATACTTGCGTGATACATACAAACAATCAATCTACTAGGCTTGTTAAGATAGCGATCGAAATAACATTTGGACAAAGAACACGAAAGCCAAGAAACAATTTAATTAAATCAGCAATGGAATTGGTAATATTTCCGATAAGCCCGGAAGGATTTATAAAGATACCCGGCTACTTGGAACGCAGTCACGAACCGAAACAAAAATAAGACTCACGAGTCTTATTATTATAACCGGATACGGAATTGACCTTTGAACGGGAAATTCTAGAAATAATGAAAATAAACTGTTTGTAGAAAATATTGTAGAAAATTACAAAATTGATATGTAATTCAAAATTCAATATCGTTTATTCAATTGAGATGCGTCTTAGCACAAGCTGATGAACGTCAAAAGCATTTTACAAAATTTCATGAAAGCGATAAATTATGCCATCCGTTCACAAAACCACCAAGGGCAAGAAACTCAGCAAGTTCCTATCCTCCTTTTACATCTACATTGAAGTTATATGAATTAAAAAAGAAATAAAAATTGAGCTATATATTCTGCAGTTTACCACATTTTCATTACAAATATAGGTAATCTAAAATATTAACATAAAGAAAATAAAATTAAGGTTCCGTTGATTAATTGAAAAATAAAGAAAATTGAAAAAATAGTATATACAACACCAATACACTAAATACGAGTAGGTATCTTTGCCACTGGCCGTACCAAAGAAAATTTCTTCGATAACGCTATTTGTACAAATCAGACAAGCATGCGTTTGACCAGACACCGACAGTGGCACCTGTTCACAGGCATCGCTCTTTAAAATCTCTAGAAATTCCCTGATTGATAAATAATGGGTTCTTATGATAAATAGTCAATGATTGACTAACAGCCATGGTCAAAAGTCGATTCCTATCCATAAATGCAAAATGAATTTTGTACATATGCGATGCTCACATACTGATGTGAGAGGGTAGTTCTACCATGCTTCGGCGAAGCCAGAGGGCACAATCAACGAGTCTTTTAACTCAAGACCACTTATCCCAACAGACGTCATGTTGAGCTTAACGGTTGGTTAGCTAGAATGGGATAAAGACTTGACATCGAAAGGGATTATTTATCTACTAGGTTGAGAACGAAAAAAGGTTATAGGTAACTTAAATCTATCTTCAGCCCACATTAGTCCACTGCTGGTCATAGGCCTACCCCAATGTGCGCCATTTTACCCTATACCCGGCCTGCTGCATCCAGCATCTGCCTGAAGCGCTTTGCAGATCATCACTGCATCTCGCCGGAGGGCGTCCCATCCTACGTTGCCGAGTCGCAGCCTCCACCCAAGAACACGTCTACCCCAACGGTTGTCGGTTCTCCGACAGATATGCGCCCACTACCACTTCAGCTTGCTGATTCTATGCGCTATGTTGGTCACCCTAATAACCCAATTTAAATCTAAGCAAGCTATTTGTTGGACATGGCCAGCGTAAGACTTATTGTTATAGAAGCCTTGGCAGAGGCCTATCCACGTATACGTGTCTTGTCTTATAGGATGATTGTTTTATACGAATTTCATAAGAAATTACCCAATATATAAATTATTATGTATAAATTGTTATAAACATGTTACTATAATTGTTATTGCATGTCACAAAATTTTCTGAAAGAAAATGTAACAATAAATCTTAAATTATGTTCTTCTAGAGGACAATTAGCTACACCTAACGGTAACTATGTCATAAGTGCAAATTAATTTAATAAGATCTCATTGTATAACATAAGTATGCTAATAAACTATTTGATTTGATTTGATGAAGTAATTAAAGTACAAATCAGCAACAAAGTTTTATTTTTCAAAAGCGATAACCGCAAAAAATTATGAATCGACAAGTGGTCTGAACGCCGGTCAAGGCATCGCTATCTCGAGAGGTTCTGGGTTCGATCCCGGGTTGGATGTTTGTTTGTGTGATAAATTCTGGCATTTGTTCTCCAGTCTTGGATGTTCATACGTATATTTTAAATATATATTAATTATTATATTTATCCGCCATCTAATATCCGTTAGTCAAGCAGCATGAACTAAATAGGTGTGAATATCTGAATATGTTAGTTTATTTAAAATAATCAATAGGAAAAGTAAAAACAAGCGCAAAATTAATATGGATAAAATGACAATGTCGATGGAATGAAAAAGTCGTTCTCGTCGCTCAATCGCTAAAATAAAAATGTTTTTTATTTATTTCTTGTCTAAATTTGTTTTTAATCAAGGCCACACAATCAGCTGTTGATAAAATTCGAAGCAAAATGAAGAATGTTTCGCAAACTGTTATTGTCAGAAAGGAGTTTTTCCTGCATGCAATTTCAGCTCAAAGGCCTTAAAAATAAGACCAGTGTAACATTTTAATTTTAAGTTCGAAAATGCTTTTGCTAACGACAATGCAATAGCCCGAAGCCTTCGGTGTATCGAAAATTGAAGCAAAATCCCGGAAGAGTTCAAAATTTTCTAAAATTTTATGGAAAAATAAGTCTATGCTAGCGTTGTATATAATATATGTACCTGTGTATGTTAACTGCTTCCTATCGCTTGTATATGCCGTTGTTAAGTCATAAATAAGTAAATAAATATCCTCAGACATTCACACCTATCAACTAGCCGCATTTTAAACAGTGCGGTACGACCTCCAAGCCTTAAAAAAAAGAGTGTACTCCCATCTTAAAGGCCGGCAACGCATGAGTGACGCCCCTGGTGTTGCAAATGTCCATTGGCGGCGGTGATCACTTACCATCAGGTGACCCGAATGCTCGTTTGCCGCCTATACAATGAAAAAAACTAATGCTGCTTCTGTTACGGATACTAGATGACGGATAAATAAATTTAATAGATATATACATATAAATATTCAGAAAATATAAAATTCTTATATCAACATCCAAGGCTGGTGAACAAATGCGTGTATTTATCACACAAATATCTTTCCCACCAAGGATCGAATGGTGACGCCTTGAGACCAGCGTACAGACCACTCGAACACGGAGGTCGTCAAACTACTATATACTAAAATATATTAGTAACCTTTTTTTATATCTCATAAGTTATAAAAGAACTCGGACGGCTTGCGGATTACAATAACTATTATTCATATTCAAGCAAAATATTACTCCCTTTTATCCAGAAATATTACGTAATCGAAAGGGAATTATGTGCAAATGGACGCTGTAGGATGCCCATGTACTCACTATCGATAATGTTTGATCAGAAGATTATCAACAGAACTCATTGGCTATATTGTCCTCAGCCTATTTACATCCCACTGCTGGGCACAGGCCTTCCTCATGGAGAAACAAGTGTGAAGCATGAGCCGTAACACCACCACGCTGGCCCAATGCGGGGTGGTGGGTCGAAATGGTTGCAATAGCGGTAATGGTTGCAGAACCAAAGGCTCAATGCGCTTTTCGAAGCACGGAGGAGTTCCAGGTAGCTAAGTTTTCACTTACCTACCTCGATTGTCAATCTCTACCCCACCGACCTCCTCTGTAGGGTTATATGCTTAACAATAAGTCAGTACATATATACATATAATCACGACTATTATCAAAGACTAGGCAAAAGCATCGCAAAAGCAGTCTAGTTGACACTTTTTTATTGGGCCCCAAATGATTAATTACTGATACCATCACCCATCAAGCCTATAACACAATAAATTTTAAATTATAAATTACGTTTTTGCTTAAATGTCAAAAACGCCTTCGGTCCTGATGGTCTATGAATTATCTGTGCCGTAGCGTCACGATTACTGTAAACAATTCAATACGCATGCGTGACATAGCCAACAGTTATGCTTGATTGGTTGCGACTGACGTTTAACGGATTTTGACCATGCGTAGTAATTGTTTACATGAATCTTTACTCAACTAATTTCACGAACATGGTAGATAGCGTTTTTGGCAGATGAAAAAAAATTGTAAAAATAAAACATATTTAAATTGAATTTCTACAGCAATCCCTTAATTATATTTATCGAACTTGGTATATTTCCTTGACCCTTGTACTAAATGCTATGTGAATGACACATTATTTTCATTACTTTTGATATGAGTCAACTAGCCTATTGCCATAGTCCGCGCTTTACCAAGCAGTGACTGCACTCAGCGTGACAGGTGATGAGCCCGTCGTCGCTATGAGCTATTGGATGTTAAACTTACCTAATAAATAAGTAAGTACCAGCATTTAATAATGTTGTACAAATAAAAAACACAGGTTTATTAGGTCGTGTGGTCGTGGCTCATTAAAAGAATACTACCAACCCATCTCTTTCCTTGGGTGTCGTAAAAGGCGACCAATGGACTTAGAACTGCACAACCATTCAACAGCTTATAGCGGCGACGGGCTCACCACCTGTCACGCTGAGTACAGTCACTGCTTGAAGAAGCGCAATCTATGGCAACGGACTGCTTTTGCGATACTTTTGCCTAGTCTCTGACTAACCCTAAGGGGGGAGTAGTCGTCATTATATGTATGTATGTTATTAGATAGCACAACAGAATTCCAAATAACAGGATTTTATTACGGGAAAATGCTAGTATAATAATAAATACACTTTTACATTAAAATTTTCAAATTAAGCAAGCAAATTAAATCAGTTGGCCTAAATAACGAAGCCTGGAAAAGCTTTTGAAATTTTTAAATCTGTGTCATTTTGAAACAATAAGCTTTTTGAATTACTGATGAATATTCATTCGCGCTGGGAGTGGAGTAACATTTTATTTGCTAAAACTAATGTTTTTTTAAAGTAATTTAAACCACCTGATAGCCTACTCTTGAACGCTATCCCGATCGATCGACATTGAGATTGTGATGTTTCTTACTCTTGAGTTTAAGAGCTTACACACGAGCGATTTTAATCGGCGATTCCTCGGCGGAGCGAGATCTCAGCGAGCACGCGGCGGCTCGCGGCGTGCTCGCAAAGATATAGAACTCGTGCTGGGTCTTCGGTACCGTTGGTAACGGCTTTCGTCATCTACAATATGGATTACGACGAGGAACTACTTCTAGCTATCCCACTCGAAGGACGATTGAATAGAAGGAAAAATAATTGTTCTAAAGTTTGAGAGGATCATCCATTTTTCTTTGTGGTCCTGTTGCTATATTCTTTAGTTGAAAAGTCCCATATGGCTGGACGTTTACGTATTTCTTCTATAAACAATTCGTGATCGAAGTCTAGTGCTTATATTTACGTGTAATCTAAGGAACGCTATGCAGAAGACTACAAAACGGTGTCAGGTTGAGAGTAGATTGCTACTAACAAATAATTGTGCGAAGTCTGTAGGTACTCGCCGATTAAAATCGCTTGTGTAAAAGGGCTCCTCTTAGTTATGTGGATATTGGGTGACTTAAATGACATTGAGTTGTGCTGAAATCAGTACGAGAGTACCGATTTTAGCACAACTCAATGTCTCTGCCTCTGCCTCCTCTCTCTTTCTCCTCCCCTCTCGGTATTTTGAGATCGTGTTAGAGATTAGAGATGCCTCTCTCTCCTCTCGGTATTTTGAGATTGTGTTATCATTGAGTTTTATTGAGATTGCATTTAAGAGTAGGCTAGCGGGTATAAACTGTTACCGATAGTAGTTTGGGCGCTTCTCACGCATTGTTGAATCTAAAATATCAAGAGAAATTAGCGAGAAAAGTGTCTTGGACAATTAGTTCTAGTGACTTCACTCACCGCAGCAACAAGGTTTGAGTAGTAAATGCCACTGGCTCAATCCCGCTTGTCCTATTTGTTACTGAGAGTTGCTATAAATCATTCTAAATGATTGTAGAAACCCACGCACAGTGTTAAATGTTTCATTCCACACATTAAAAAAGTAAATGGATTGTACTTTTTAATTCGGGCTTAATTTTTTTCAGGCGTTCTTTTGTTTTAACGCGCTGGCTTATGAGCTTACAATGGTTGTAGCTAAGTTACAGCACATGTTATGTTTATAGCAGAGTAGAGACATTTATTATTACAGACGAAAATAAACGTAAGTTGACATTAATTCCGAAATGCACAAATGGAGTCCCAAATCCGCCATGACGAAGGACGAAGCCAGACCTCTGTTTTGTACCTGAAACGCGAATTACGGTAATGCTACTACCGAAATTGTCCGCATTTAGTTCCAAAATATCGCAGGCTAAAGCACTTACGAAGGGATTGGAGACGTTTCATAATAATATATTTTACCTTAGCTCGCTACAAGCTCGGTGGCGTAGTGGTTAGTATGCTTTGGCTTTCGATTGAAAACAAAACTACCTTCGTCATGGTCAGGCCGTGGATGCGTGACCAAAACTTTGTGATCTCGAGCTCCTCCGTGCTTCGGAAGGCACGTTTAGCTGATGGTCCGGTTGCTTTTGCGACTGTTTCTACCCAACCCGCATTGGGCAAGCGTGGTGGTGTTACGGCCCATACTCCTCATGTCCCACTGCTGGGCACAGGCCTTCCTCATGGAGAAATATAGGACAGGCTGAGGACAGATCGCTACAAACCTACAGATTTAAACTACGCGACCTACAACTACTAAGCATAAAATTAAATTAGGTGTACTGTCATTTAAATCTGTCGTGTTTTCAAATTTTTTGACATTTATGGGGTTTGGTTTCTATTTCTCATAAAAGCCATACAGACACTGTAGACGTTTTAAACTTGTGTTAAACTGCTTGGCAGGTGTTTGTTTCTAAATAAAACTTTGATTCAGCGCAATAAAACTTCATGTATTCGCGGCAATACCCAGCGAAGAGAGAGAGCTTAAAAATTTTACAATGGTCTTGAAAAATGCTGGCTTTGAACTTGCTGCGGCTCAATTTACGTTTCTTGAACAGACACTTACGTCAGAAATTTTTGTTTTTTGCGAGGAGGAATAGTTTACGGACTCAACCTACCACTGATTAGGCGGTAGGCATATGTGAGGCTTACTCAGCCACTCGCTAAGAATACCTACAAAAATTTACCGATTTACCTATTCCTGCACACCCGTGGGAGCTAGTGAGTAGACCGGAGTCTGCGAAAGTGATATCAAGAGCTTTGCAGGCGATACATTTAAAAACTCGAAGCTTATTTTTTAACGACCATTGTATATGAATATAAACTATACCTATATGCTTTTATAAAAAAGATAATTAGTATGTTTCTGTACACAAATGACTTCCCTCTCTGTACCGTATAGAAGAATAACTGTTTCCATTTTCCTTTAATAAGTAAAACGTGCGAAATGAATAGAATACGACTCTTGCTGGATTTCTTTTGAATTTCAAAAAGTACCCAATTAACGAGGCCGACTTTCTGTGCACAGAATACTAATTCTTCGGTATACTGAGACAGAATTCCATATTCCCTGGCCATTATTTATGCATCAATTATTAACCCCCATCGTATTAGGGATTTTTTATTATACTTAGGAGTGATTAATGTAGCATTTATTATGTTAATGTTGTGGGTATTGTACGAAAAAATACACATTCCTGCTTAAAGAAAATGACTTTTTCACTAACAGAAATTTCACATGAAATAATTTTTTTAAATTTTAAAATTTCGAAAAAACAATAAAGTCTAATAATATTTCAGAGTTTATAACGATTGTGGTCTTCAATTCCATTCATATAAACGAATAACTTGGTTATGTAGTGTTTCGTACGCATATTATTATGCTTCGATTTTAGAACGAAAACAACTTTAAGCATTGTTTTATCTTGGATGGGTGACCAAAAATTGTAATCTCAAAATCCATTTCGATATCTTTAGCTTACATATACATGATAAACTTCGTTTTGCAGTGTTTAGTACGCTTTTGCTTCGATTTTAGAAACAAAGCAACATCAACCATGGTTGTGTATTGGATGGGTGTCCAAAAATATGTAATCTCGAATTTCATTTATATACGGAATAGAAATAAATTGGTATTAAATTTAAATGTATTCTTTGGCGTAATAATTATTTTTTTAAATTTGGTATAGCAAAACTGTTTACTGACTACCATTCTGGGACTCCTTGGCCTTTTCTGCGAGCGTTTTTTCTCAAGTCTTAAAAGGTTAAGCCTATCGTGAAGTTGGAGTTTAGGTTGTTAGAATGGGTTTGCATTGACAGGCATAGCGATTGTTATAAAACACTAAAAAAACTTGGCACGCAAGCTTTTATTACTAGATATACTTAACTCTATGTACTTACAACAATTTGTACCTGATTAGACGCCCGCTGCTGAACATACTACAGTATTCAGTTGTGAGCCCACGGATTCGATTCGAGAAAGTCACGTACCGTCTCGATCTGATTTACTGCAATAAAAAGTGACAGATATAGAAATTTCGTGATTCATTTATTTTACGACAATTGACAATACTCATCCCCCAAGGATGGTTTCATAGCCACGCCAGCCGTCAGCACCAGCCAACGCGCGCGCTTATAATTATTTAACCAAGATGTGGACGGCGCTGCTGGCAGCCTTGCACTACCAGGGCCGCCCACGCGTTTTTAAGTCAAATTGAATCAAAATTTTGACCTATGAGCGCGTGCGTGAGGTCGGCGTTGGCAGCCGGTGTAGCTCTGAAACTTCCTGTATCGTCCGTCAACTTCGTTGAGGATTAGCGCGCTTACACGTCAAACTTCGATAAAAGTTGACATACAAACGCGTGCGCGTGGCTAGCGCTGGCGGTAGGCGTGGCAAAGGCAAACCACCCTTATTGTTTCACAATTGTTTTAAAAGGATTATGCCATAAGAGAAACTTCCGGAAGACACTATCAAACTTAAAGCGATATAACCGAGCGAAGTTTTACGATCTAGTAACCTCAGGAGTAACCTTATTATGTGCGCTCTACACTCGGGCCGCGAAAGACCGCGAAACGCGTGTGTGGAAAGTTTCGCGGTGGTTTCGCGTGTTCACGTTCACGCTTCGCGGCGTTCCCCGTTCGTTGTCGGTTTTTTGTCCCGCGACAAAAGGTTCGCCACGCCGCGCGAACGCGAACCGCCGCGAACGCATCCACACTCGTAGTTTTTCGCAGTAGCTGAGACGACACCGTCGCAAGTGGTTGTGCATTATTGCGTAGTTGGCAGCTTCTTTTTAAATATGACTTCTACGTGGGATAACGAACTTGAATTAAAATTAATTGAGTGTTATCAATGTGAAGAAATACTTTGACAGTCCAAACACAAAGACTATAAAAATAAATATAAGATCCACGATGCATGGACAGGGATACGTGCCATTTTAAATATTGCTGTGGGTGTATTGGACAAAAAAAGGATTCACTTATGTCCAGTTTCATTTATCTCTTATTTTTAATATTGGGTCCTTACCTATGAAATTGGTGTTTTTTTTTCTTGTCTGTAATTATTAAGATTCAGAGTATTCCTAGAAAATAATTACCTCGTCTAAAAATAGACTTTATTTATGAGCTCTTTTGATTTGTTTTGATAATTTGTTGTAAGTTTAATTGTGTTAAAATTGGACACGGAGACAACTCTTTTTAAGTTCCTCCCGAATACATCATTTGATTTGCATTCACATAAAAACGATAAATAATTTTTATGAAGTGTGATATTACACATATTACTAAAGCTTGTCTAATGATAGATGCCAAATATTATTATCTTTGGATTTGTCGTTGTGAAGAAAACTAAAAAAAATTTAGTCTGGAAAATGCAGAATTCCCCAAAATCTTCATACAAAACACCAATTTCATAGGTAAGGACCTAATAAATAGGTAATTTTAATACGATATAGCACAAAGCGTCACCGCAGCAGCGACAGCCACCTCTTCATCCATTTCCTTTGAAGCCGCGAACGAGACTCCGAAGTATCGCGAGTGTGGAGAGACACATATAAACGTGAAGTTCACGGCGCGAATCGCGGCGTGAATTCACGGCATGAATCGCGGGCGAGTGTAGAGCGCACTTTACAATAAATCCAATTTCTTCCTCGCTTCCCTTATCACAGCATCCACATCTTAATGTCGGCGGTCTGGCGAGGCACGGCACACTTTGAGATGTTAATACGACTACGTTTTAAATAATTTTGTTACTCCCAGACGAGGATAATAACTAAGTTTGTCTTGAAGAATTAGATGTAATTTTAATCTTTAGTAGTGAGACGTTCAAGTGGAATAAGGATACAACATCTTATAAAAAAGTTTATTATTTTTTTGCATTATTATCATGGTTTTTTTCTCATGTGATTCAGAGAAGGATGCGGTCCTGCATTGGCTTAAACTTTTTTTTTCAAAGCGTCGTCATCATTAGTCTTGCCTTTTCCCAATTTCTTTTAGGTTCAGCACAACGAGTCGAGTTCCCTATATCCATATCAACATTCACTCCCATTCTAGCCATGTCCCCTGTCCACAATCTATCTCTTCTTCGGTCTTCCTCTCTCTGCATTACCATCCACTCTCATATTCATAACTCTTCTCGTTACATGCTCATTCTCTCTTCTCAAAATATGTCCATACCACGATAGCCGCTTTTCTCTCAACTTCTCTAGGACTTGACAACTTTCAGACATCCTCTGATATACTCATTTAATCACTCTATCAATCCTCGTCACCTACACATCCATCTTAACATGAGCATTTCGGCCACACGTAATCAATTTTCATCCCTCTTTTATCTTATTTATTTTTGATTCATTCACTTTACTGATTAATGCACAAACAGCCCGATGCCTCATAGATAACAAAAATCAAACTATAGATTATAATGTTAATGTATAACCATATTTTTGTTACGAAAATACTGAAATAACGACTAAATTGAAATGGTCATTATTTACGAGCTATTTTCTTTCATTATTAAAACGCAGTCAACCACCACGCCATCAAGCTCATTAAACATATTATTCGCTTTTAATTGGTTGGTATAGTGGATGAAGGTGGGAAATAAAAGAAAAACAAAATAAAATAGCAGGCGGAATATAAAACGGTGACCGTACTGCTACGCCACAATACAATATGCAACCTAAGTCAGTAAAGAATAGAACTGAATAAAACTTATGAACAGTTCATTGTGAATATCGCTTGTCTCCCATTGTGCCCGGTGCATGGCAACAGGCTCGCCACCGCGGTGACGTATTTGGCGAAACGTGGGTGTTAATACCTCTGACTACCCCTTCGGGAAAAATGCGTGATGAATGTATGATGATGATATGAACGAAGGGTAGGCTGAACGGCTTAACACAATTTTCGCCAAATATGTCTAGATGGCAAAAGTCTCGCCACCATATGTTACATGGGACATAACATATTATTATCTGGCGAAATGTGAGTGTTAACACCTCTGCCTACCTTTGAGGATAAAGGTGTGATGATATTTATGTACGTCTAGATCTTTATCTAGTCCCGTTGATATGACCAGGGTTCCGATAGCGCTAGATACGAACGTATTTAGCGCAACGAAATCTCAGTCGAAAACGTAACGGCCCAGCTAGACTTCACGAAGCGACACGAGGGACCGTGAGCACGAAGAATAGAGTGGAAGCCAGAGTTAGTGCCATAATCACAGTAATCTGTACTTGAACTTTATTCAAACTCTGTGGCGCAGGCGGCGTTTAACCGATAATTTTTGAATGAATAAGGTAAGAGCAGGTATTACCGCGGTAGTCAAAAATCTGCAGGTATTACAGATGTAAGTAATCAATATTTCATACAAGTTTAACTATATAAGTAAAACTTGCCTGTAATTATATAAAACTGCAATAGTATTACTTGCCTAGGTAATACCTGCAGATTTTTGACTACCGCGGTAAGGTAAACGCAGCGTTTACCTTAGTATTGCAATTGCCGCTAATAATGCAAGAAAAATGATTGAGCTCCAAATTCCAATTAGTACGTTTGAAAGCAACAGCAAACCGTTTGTCAGCACATTTAATGGTATTATTGCGGGTAGCGCGCCGAAACCGCTATTCATGTTGACATTAATCGTACTAGATGTCCATAGAACTGTTTACTGGACTGGATGTCTCACTCTAAATCATGGGATAAACCATATCTGTATGATTTTACGTTTTAAAATAATTTGGTCGGCTTACGTCCCGAACCGCTCCCCTTCCCCTCTACCCCAGGGATCAAACCCAGGACCTCTCGAGATGGCCACGCCTTGAGACTTGTCGTCAAAAGAATGTTCAATGATTATTTATTTATTGATTAAAATAACAATATTTTTTCTAACATCCGACTAACAGAAGTTGTTCCATAAACTGCCGGTTCGTTCAGCACCCGCTAGCAATCACTCTAGAGTTGTAATTGATGGTTTGAGGTTCTTCAGAAATGATTTAATAATTTTTTTTATGTTTTTTTATGTTTTTTTTATGTTTTTTTATGTTTTTTTTTATGTTTTTTTATGTTTTTTTTAAATGTTTTTTTATGTTTTTTTAATGTTTTTTATGTTTAATTTTTTTATAGGATTTATTATGATTTTTTATTATTATTACCAAACTCGCATTGGGCCAGCGTGGTGGTGCTACTGCCCATACTCCTCATGTGTTCTATGAGGAAGGCCTGTGCCCAGCAGTGGGACGTATATAGGCTGAGGACGTTCACGTATCTGGTGGTACTGGTATAGTTATATTTACTATTCTTGAATATTTGCCGTGTGGTAGCCGCTCATTAGAAAAATACTACCAACCCGTCTCTTCCCTTGGGTGTCGTAAAAGGCGACTAATGGACTTAGAACTCCACAACCATCCAACAGCTTATAGCGGCGACGGGCTCACCACCTGTCACGCTAAGCACATGTGCAGTCACTGCTAGTCTCTGACTAACCCTCAGGGGATAATAGTCGTGATTATATGTACGTATGTACTTTTATGTCCATCACAATAATAATGTACAATATGGCGGACTTAATGACTAACGTCGCTCTCTACCAATCAACCAATAGGCTAAGAAGAGAGTTCGTGGCGGCATCATTACAGTTACCACAATTTACTACTTTACTTACTATTTTTGTATTTCAGTATGGGCCGTAACACCACCACGCTGGCCCAATGCGTAGAAACAGTCGCAATAGCGACCGGGACCAACGGCTTAACGTGCCTTCCGAAGCACGGAGGAGCTCGAGATCACCAAGTTTTCGTCACCCATCCACGGCCTGACCATGGCGAAGGTAGCTTTCTATTCAATCGAAAGCCAAAGCTACCCACTACGCCACCGAGCTCCTCCTTATATTTTATACTTTGTGAAAATTACTTTAATTCTCATTTCCAGTAGTTTCGTAATCATTGTATCGCATGAATGTTAGTTTTCGATACACACGTTTGTTTTGCGTGTGTGTGTGCACAAATTTTCATGTTTCCGTGTTTCGTTGGAGGGTAGTGCTCGTACATTTTAGTTTACGACCACCATCCGAGTATTTCCTGAGAACTTCACGAGGAATAACGGTCCTGAGTTTCTTAAGCTCACTACGTTAAAGTCACGTAAGAATAAAACGTATGTCATTTGAAGTTATACGTATATGTTAAAAATGTTATCTTACCAAAAACTATGAAAATGGAATGCAATGAAATTTTATTTTCATTTTTAAATTATTTTCTTTTGTAATATAAATTCATTTTCTTTCTTTTCTAACTATAATTCAATGTTTTAGTAGAAAATATTAAATAAGGATATTAAAAAAAAAATCAAGACTATGAATTATTAAAACTAATTACTTTTTAACTTGATTAACTTACCACCAATTTAAATAATCATGAACGGGTAATTGTAAATTGAGGTTTATACTACAAGCTCGGAGAGTTGATCGGTAGTTTTTGTTTCATTAGAGAAGCGGATTGAAAACACTATACTTATTTCTCTGCACTTTTTGACGAAGGGGAATTTATTTGTGGACCGTACCTACTGCAAGCTAGGTGGGAGGTGTGTGTGGGACTTAACAAAAATTGCTTCCTTCTCTAGGTCGGAAATAACTATTAAGTTTCAGAACATTCTTATAAAATAATTGCCTCTTCTAAAAATAGACCATATATTTGAGCTCGTATTATTTAATTAAGTAATTTTTTTTAAGTTTGATTGTGTTAAAATTAGCCACAAAGACAATTATTTTTAACTGCCTCCCGAATACATCATTTGATTTTTGCATTAACATAAAAACGATGAATAATTTTTATCAAGCGTGTTCACACACATATTGCTAAAGCTTGTCTAATGATACATGCCAAATATTATTATCTCTGGATTTGTCGTTGTGAAGAAAATTGATAAAATGTTAGTATGTAAAATGCAGACATCCCCAAAATCTCCATACAAAACACCAATTTCATAG
Source organism: Parapoynx stratiotata (assembly GCA_910589355.1). Taxonomy (NCBI): domain Eukaryota; kingdom Metazoa; phylum Arthropoda; class Insecta; order Lepidoptera; family Crambidae; genus Parapoynx; species Parapoynx stratiotata. Next base: position 14,718,217 of record OU342466.1, on the reverse strand, counting down.
GTAAGGACCTAATATTATATGTGCGAAAGTAACTCTGTCTGTCTGTATGTCTGTCTTGCTTTCACGTCAAAACTACTGAACCAATTGAACCGAAATTCGGTACACAGATAATCTAGAGCCTGAGAAAGGGCAAAGGCTACCTTTTATCCCGACATTCCCATGGGAAATGGTGCCATGCCGGTGAATGTTAAAGAATTTAAATAATGCCTCCCAAAAAATTAAGGACAATTTTACGCCACTATGAACTTTGCTTCTATAATAGAGAAGGAGTAAATTTTCAATTCCACCAATTGAGGCTACAGTTCCAATTTGAATTAATCTTTCAGTGGTAAATACCCTATTTATTGAGGAAGGCTATAGACTACGTACCATCACACTATCTCAAAGTAACTATTGTACGCAGACGAAGTCGCGGGCAAAAGCTAGTAATAAAATAATGTTTAATACAGAGATGAATTTTGTTGCTTAATTTGCTGGCCATTTAGGTATTCATTTTTCATCACACATAAAGAGGACCTTTAATTACAATTAGTTGTAATTTCCTCAAAAGATACTCATTATAAAGTCGTCGTTTAAAGAGGGTTTAAAGCTAAGTATACCTGAACGTTTGGTCAGCTTAACTTGACAACTCTATTGTGAGTGCTCACTGTAGGATTAATTGAGATTAGCGGTTGGCCGGGAATTTCGTCCCGACAGCGGTCGGTATAGGTAAGCTAGGCGATGGGAGATAGGAAATTGGTTTAACGCGTTCATTTCCATCCATGAATATCCTCAATAGATACACGGGACTGAAGACTGTATTATTTTTAAATAAATCGATCTAGAAACCATCCATCAGCTCATTGACATATACTGCTGGACATGGACCTCCCCAATGATCTTCACACCCGTGTTGCGCCGCCAGCATCCAGCGACTTCCTGCAGCCTTCCCCAGATCGTCGGTCTACCTAGGGACCTACCCACGTTGCCACGTTGCGATCTAGTACAAACTTGGTTAACTCCAAGCAATGCCTAACACCTAAAGCTTTTTGCGGATTAAAAAAAAAATAGAGTAATAGAGTATTGAAGTGCTCGGTGGCGTAGTGGTCAGTACGCTTTGGCTCTCAATCGAAAACAAAGCTACCTTCGCCATGATCAAGCCATGGAAAGGTGACCAAAACTTGGTGATCTCGATCTCTTCCGTGCTTCGGAAAGCACCTTAAGTCGTTGGTCCCGGTCGCTATTGCAACCGTTCCTACCCACCAACCCGTATTGGGCCAGTATAGTGGTGTGTTCGTGATGAACATAAGGAGTATATTATTCTCCTTATGGAAATAGTTTTGGAAAAGTTTTTGGAAAGTTTTTGGAAATAAAAGAATAAAACACTTGTTTCTTGGTAAATAGGTATGAAGAGAAGGCGGTAAATTTAATGAACATAGATAAAATATAAATTTTCTTTCTATAGTGTCACAGATTATATAAAGAGTGTAAAATTTGTTAGAAAGAGTAAAACAGAATAATAATTATGAAATATAAATTGAATGGCGTAGACATGGTGTTACGGCCCATACTTCTCTCCCCACTTCACTTCTCCCAGCAGTTGGACATATATAGGCTGAGGACGATATTATTACTGTATAAGGTCACCTAAGACCGAATGTAAGTAATTGTTAACCCGAATAACCCAAAGGTGGCAATCGCAGTTTGGGCCAGTAGCATCTTCGGGCGCAGAAGTGGTTACACACACAAACACACACATACCTAAAACTCCCGACACATCCGGAGACCGAAGCGATGATACGTAAAGGGGATGATATCGCTCATCCAAAAGAATATTGACGTAATTACGTTTTTGCGATTTTTCAGGAGAGCGTTTTAAAAGTTTGACATCGAAAATATTGTGTATTTCCAATCATTCTATTGATATATTTTAATAGTTATGTTGTGTTACTTTACTACCAATAATATAACATAAAAAGTTTGCGAGAAAACTTATGATAACTATTTGAAAAAACGAAATAAAACAAACCAGACGTACATTTATGACATTTTATACATCAAATAATACAATTATGACATTAAACTAGGTTTGGATATGGGAATAAATCATGAATTTAAACAACATTATATTCAATTTTAGTTTTATTTTTATAAATCTGTCTACATTTTATAAACTTTTTCGATTTTTCCGCGTATCCTTTCGAAGTATAGGCCAACACCATGACGGCAATGACTCTCTTTTTCGGAAACTAATGGAACAACAATTCTGTCGTTTTTACCGTAGATAAAACGTGCAAAACATGAAGTTATGGCATCAAAAACTCATTTTCGACTTTTTGGTAATTATGACATTATTCTTTTGGATGAGCGATATATTATTATGTTTTTTAATGTTAATAGGTAAAATTGTTACCTTGACAGTACTTTCTTTCTAATCTCTGAATTTACAAGGATTATTTAATATCAATATCTTGGTTGTATAAAGATCTCACTGTATTTGGATTTTCAATATGTAACCTGTGGATTCTTTAAACAACAGTGTATCACAATTGGTGAACTTAAATTTAATATTCCCATATTGAAACTAAATATGGAAAATCGTAAACTGTAAGCCCAATAGTCTTTAATATGAGCAAATTATTTTAAGAATTATAATTTGTAAACATGATTCTTTACAATCAAAGTTGTTCTTAATGGCGTCTTTAACGACAGAAATTTGTGAACTGTAACTTCAGTTGAGTTGTTTTAACTCAATTATGTCTCATAATCAGCGAGGATTTATGCGTACATAAAATATTAAGTACCGAGAGATAGACGTGATTCCCAGGATTATGTTATATTGTGCCTTTGGCTGGCTTATAAACGTAACAAACTATTCCGAGCTATTATCGTCGTCATCAGCTTATAAACGTCCCACTGATGGGACTGGCGTTCCTCATGGAGAAACACATGGAGAGTAAGGGCCGTTACACCACCACGCTGGCCCAATGCGGGTTGGTGGGTAGAAACGGTCACAAATGCGACCGGGACCAACGGCTTAACGTGCCTTCCGAAGCACGGAGGAGCTCGAGATTACAAAGTCTTGGTCACCCGTCATTATTATTATTATGTAAATTTTTGGGATGTTTATATTTGTAGTTTCATATCAAATTAGTCTTATTGTTAATTCTATACGACATAATAGGTCTTTAACTATGAAATTGCCGTCTTTTTTTTTCTCTCTTCGTATTTTGTCTGTAACTATTAAGTTTTTAGAGTATTCTTAAAAAACAATTACCTCGTCTAAAAATAGACCATATTTTTGAGCTCTTTTGATGTGTTGTATGTTTAATTGTGTTAAAATTGGACACGGGGACAAATCTTTTTAAGTGCCTCCCGAATACATCATTTTATTTACATTCACTTTAAAACGATAAATAATTTTTATGTAGTGTGATATCACACATATTGCTAAAGCTTGTCTGATGATACATTCCAAATATCACATACATCTTTGGATTTGTCGCTGTGAAGAAAACCGTTAAAAACTATATCGCAAGGCTAACACTTAAAGCTCACATTTGTTATTTGACTGATATTTTATTAGTCGAATAGCAGAGTTGTGTAAGTGGGCTATGACCTGTCTTCGGGATCGGCAACAGGCTCAGTCTGAGGCAAGCGGTACTAACAACAAACTATACTTAAGTTTATTCAAATCCAGTGGTGCAGCCGGTGGGATCGAACCCTTGAACGAGTAGCGCCGTCCGTCCCAACTCGACCATTCGCCGCCTTTTCTTCTGCATTGAAAACAGCTTTAAAATTTACGAAGATTTTTTGCAAAAGCTATCTAATTGTTTCTCATGCACAAAACAAATAAATTATGTATTATATACCAAAATACCAAAATGTTATTTTGTCAATCTCAACAGCACGCCACTATTGCGTGTTTAAAGCGATTCAATCTTTAATTAACGCGCGCAATTAAAATTTTATCAAAGTTCTGTATTTAACAGATCGCTATCACTTTCCGTTTACACCCACTCTTTGGTAATGCGGGACTATTATAATAATTATAATAACAACTACCTCTTACCCGCGACTTCGTCCGCGTAGAATAGTTACTTTGAGCTAGTGTGATGGTATGTAGCCTATAGGGTTCCTCCATGAATAGGCTATTCAGCATTTAAAGATATTTTCAAATTGGAATAGTAGCCTCAATTGGCCGAATTGAAAATTTACTCCTACTCTATAATTAGAAGCAAAGTTCATAGTGGTGTAAATTTGTCCTTCATTTTTCTGGGAGGCGTTAATTAAATTTTTTAACATTTACCCGCTTGGCATCCGTTCCCATGGGAATATAGGGATAAAGGCCTATGCCCGTTCTCAGGCTCTAGACTAATCTGTGTACCAAACTTCAGTTAAATTGGCTCAGTAGTTTTCAAGTGAAATCGAGACAGAAGACAGATTACTTTCGCATTTATAAATGCGATATTAGTATAGATAATTATTTATTTGAAATTTACACGTAATTAAATTACAATAAAACTATAGTAGTGACGCACTGGGAGGCGCACATTCGTAAGCTACCTCTCGTAGGTATCGACCCATTATATGACCCATTATAAGTCGTTGAAAGCCGCTGGATGTGGGCTGCGCACTCGTTGTGGAGTTTCATAGGAGAAGCCTGTCCAGCTGTCTAGGACGAAGATCTGAGCATTCAAAACAAATAATAAAATAACTATAAAATTAACATAATATTGGGTCCTTATACTATAAAATTAACCTATGAAATTGGTGTTTTTTTTCTCTCTTAGTATTTTGTCTGTAAATATTAAGATTCAGAGTATCCTAAAAAATAATTACCTCGTCTAAAAATAGACTATATTTTTGAGCTCTTTTGATTTGTTTTGATAATTTGTTGTAAGTTTAATTGTGTTAAAATTGGACACGGAGACAACTCTTTTTATGTGCCTCCCGAATACATCATTTTATTTGCATTCACTTAAAAACGATAAATAATTTTTATGAAGTGTGATATTACACATATTACTAAAGCTTGTCTAATGATAGATGCCAAATATTATTATCTTTGGATTTGTCGTTGTGAAGAAAACTGAAAAAAATTTAGTATGGAAAATGCAGAATTCCCCAAAATCTCCATACAAAACACCAATTTCATAGGTAAGGACCTAATATATTCTACATGTGATAGCGAAAAACGTATCGTTATGGTGAGGAAGAATAATTTTGAGAAGAATTTTGCTCAGATTGATATTGGTAATTTACATAATTTTGCCAATCTACGAAGTACAGGGAGTTTGATGCTTTAGGGCCTTTTCAGAATCTACGGGCAAGTTCTGAAAAGCTTACTTGGCAGTTCAATTGACATAAATTTCATATTACAACTGTCAAATGATCTGTCAAGTAAGCTACTCAGAACTTACCAGTCGATTGTGAAACAGGCCCTTAGATTAACTATTAAAATCAAAAATCAAAATCAAAATCAAAAATAATTTTATTTCATAGGCTAAACATAGCACTTAAAATCGTCATCATTCATACATAAAATAGTCACATTTATTATACTCAAAGTAAATTTCAATAATAAAATTGACAAAAAAGACTTAAAACTAACTGCCGCGAGCAAAATAATTGAACTAATTACTAATACTAGTCCAAATTAAGTCATTACTCACTTTTGCTGGGCAATTAGTAGAGGTAATACCAGATCCAGATCTGGCATTTTATTTTATTTTTAATTAAAAACATTTTGCTCCTGCATCACTGCGCAGCGAGCATTCATTATATCTTGTGAAGCAATAAAATTGCTATAAAGACGAGACATCTCCGCCGGCGCGGCATCTAGATTATTTAATTTTGCCGACCATATTATTATACCTACAGCTATAAAGAAAATATGATCTTTAATAAGAAAATATTAAAGTTCAAAGTTTTCCTATCACACATGGCCTGATTTTGCTTATTCACGAGACATAAATAAATTAAAAAATAATATTATTATATCCTGCTGCCATCAAAGAAATTACTCGAAGAAATTGCTCTTTAGCGATAAAAGTGCCTATCACACTACTTCGTAATTTGATATCAGTAACTCTAAAAGTGTTTCATAGCTACGCTGACAGCCAGCGCCGACCACGCGCGCGCTCTTACAACACGGAGCTTATCATCGTTTCACAGCCACACGCGCGAGCACATACGTCAAAATGTATGGAAATCTCACCGACGCTGTTGGCTAGCGCTGGTGACGAAAAATATAATATAAATAAAAAAAACTTTTTTGCACACTATTAGCAGAGATAAATTAAGTTGTATTTATTTAGTTCGTCTAGAACTTATTATTGTTACTTGTACCTTTTCGTTCGACTTATTACGTTAGGTGGCGCTACTATACTAGCGGAATTACTTAATTTATCTATGATTTTACAGGTTACAGACAAAATACTAAGAGAGAAAAAAACACCAATTTCATAGGTAAGGACCATTATATCAACCTATCCCATTCCATTGTCCTATTTGTCCGCTTTCTATGTTTTGTCACACTGCGCCGGAGCATACCGTACTAGGATCGTTTGACTGGACACAGGCCTTTCTCATGGAGAAACACATGAGGAGTGCGGGCCGTAACACCACCACGCTAGCCCAATGCCGGTTGGTGGGTATAAACGGTTGCAATATTGACTGGAAACAACGGATTAACGTCCCTTCCAAAGCTTAGAGATCACAAAGTTTTGGTCACCCATCCAAAGCCTGACCATAGCGAAGGTAGCTTTGTTTTCGATATCGAAAGCCCAGGCGTCGCCCACTAGACTCTAGTGGGTACTCAATATTTTTTTGGCTAAAACGGTCATGGTATGCACTGGTGTAGTAGGCAGATACCTTTATTTATTTTTTATTTACCAAATACAAATGTCAACAAAAATAACTAATCCCGTTTATTCTAAAGGTTTTGGTAATTGCCGCATTACTTGCGGACCAAATAAATGAACGAAGATTTATTCTCAGAGCAAAATACAAGGGTATTATTCCTACTAAAAGTTCAGCTTGATCGAAGCACAAGATAAATGCGTTTTCTGGTGTTTGTGAGATGTTTACATCTCAGACAGCTGAAGCAGTGAGCTTAAGGCGACAATGACAGAAGCGAAGTACCTACTGATACAAATATAGGACATAAATCAGTCAAGGAACGTTTCACTTTTTGTTTGATAGATGATAGAGATTTCAATGAAAAATAAACTTTATTCTACCCTATTAGGGACGTTCCATAGTACCTATAAGACGTCCTAATAGATATTTTATATAGATAGATAAATAAAGTAGTTAAAATTGGACACGGAGACAACTCTTTTTAAGTGCCTCCCGAATACATCATTTTATTTGCATTCACTTAAAAACGATAAATAATTTTTATGAATTGTGATATTACACATATTACTAAAGCTTGTCTAATGATAGATGCCAATATTATTATCTTTGGATTTGTCGTTGTGAAGAAAACTGAAAAAATGTTTGTATGGAAAATGCAGAATTCCCCAAAATCTCACGAATTTCATAGGTAAGGACCTAATACCATACGGAGTAAGATAAACCTTATAAGTAATACGCGATTAAATTCATTTTCACTCGGATTGCAATTACAACTCTGCAGAGATTGCACGCGAAACACTAGATTTCATTCAACCAATCACATTACAGCAACACAATGATTCCCTTAGATAGCTATGAAATTTTGTACCGTTCGGTTAGAACGAACTGAAGTCAGTGTTATTCGTCGAGGATTGTAAAGTGGAGGATGAATATCTCAAATATTTTTGGAATTGTATATGTTGCAGTCAAAACTCTTCAACTGCGTTTCTAACCATTCATTTTCAGTCAAAAACCACTTTTAACCAATCTGTTCAGTCAAAAGTACTTTTGCCTGAAAATTAATGGTTAGAAACGCAGTTACGCCTATATATGACTGTATTCATAATTTTGTGTTAGGTTAAGGTTATTTTTTATGACCCATAAAATCAATATTTTTAAGGGTCATAAAAAAAACCTTCACCTAATATTTTCAGTCAAAACTTTTGCCTGATTTCGCTAGTCAAAAGTTTTACTGGTTAAAGAGTTTTGACTGCAACATTTATACGTGATATAAAATAAACATTTATTTAACCCATTGAGGGTCAAGCGAATATTCTGTTGTTTCTCGTGTTATGACCATTGAGTGGTCAAGGCCATGATATACATATCCCATCGCTTGGTGTTTTTAAAAAGCTTGATTTCTCTTTGAATGGATGACAAAACTATGAAGTCATGAGATTTCATACATACATACGTAGATCTCGCCTGTAATCCCCGAAGGGTCAGCAGTTAGCAGTCCAAGGAGCACTGTGTTCCTTAAGACCACAGTAGCCGTACAAAAATTGGGTTTGGTCAGATGAAAAATCGTGAAAGAGTAGTGACAAGTGGCTAGCTCATCGCCTACACAATCACAGACCCAGTACCCAATACGCCCTTTACAACATGCTAGGCAAGAAAAGCAATTAGTACATTATTTTTGTGTCCCGGACCAACACGGGACATTTCATTGGAGATTCACGGGAGAGTTCATAGTAATTCTATAATGAGAAAATACTGTACCATAGTTTAAAGATCGACTTTAACCATAGTTTAAAGCAAAAAATATCATAAGTTCAGCAGAAAATGGAATTCTTGGTGATGCAATATCTTATACCTTAGGGAGACTGCGGGTTCGTCGAAGCTCGATGTACGATCTCGAAAATTTCTAGCTCAGCTATTTTGGAGGTTTACTTTGGAAAATTTCTAATTCTTACAAAATATATTATAATGACAACTTAAGTGCTTCATTTTATAGTGTTATAAAAGTAGCTTAAAGTTGACAAAAACAGTAGGCAGCTACACATTCCAGTTAATATTTTGAACAATACATACATTCATAATATAATCATGACTCTTATACTTAGGGGATTATACCTAATACATTTTTTTTGTTAACGCTAATAATTGTGTCAAAAATACATACATACATATAATCACGACTATTATCCCCTGAGGGTTAGTCGGAGACAAGGTTAAAGCACCGCAAAAGCAGTCCACTGCCATAGTCTGCGCTTCACCAAGCAGTGACTGCACATGGGCTCAGCGTGACAGGTGGTGAGCCCATTGCCGCGCGTGTAAATGTAAAATATAATCGCCTAAAAGATCTCTTTTGTAATCGTTCATTGACATCTGCTTACATGTGTCCCAGTGCTGGGTCTTCTGCTGTAAGCCTGTCTAAGTGAAGAAATACATTTGAAGTCTGCGCCGTAAAGTAATATTATTTCACTGTTATTAAATTGTCACGATTTTTTTACTGGAATCTTTCAAGGATGCAGTTATCGTTACGGAAATTGTCGCACAGTTACCCCACGACATCCCAAACATTAATTGAAATGTGAATTCTGTTTCCTTTACATAAACCATTAAGTTTTCTAGAACTACGTTCTGACCGTGCTTATGTCATTAGTTGTTTGATTTAAAAAGTTGCTGACAAGTACAGTCTCTATTAGAGATAAATCCCTTTGCATACTTTTGTTTATTATGACCTATATTCATGTTTATTGGTGCAATAAAGAGTTAAATAATAAATATAATATAATAATATCTATTTTCTCAACTTTCTTTCATGGGTTGGCAGGCAGAGATCTCTGTTAGGGATATGTCCGCCCTTGCAAACATTTGTTAACAACCTTTTTTATGTACGTGTTTTTAAATTGCAATAAAGAGTATATATAAATATCTTCAGACATTCACGCCTGTCAACTAGCCCCATTTTAAGCAACTGAAGCTGCTTGTGTTACGGAAACTAGATGACGGTTAAATATATTTAATAGATAAATACAGATAAATATCCTGAATATATATAAACAACCAAGACTAAGGAACAAATGCTTGAAAATTAATTACCCAAACATTTGCCCCCAACGGGGATCGAACCCAGAACCTCTCGAGATGGCGACGCCTTGAGACCGGCATACAGACCACTCGACCACGGAGGTTGTCAAATAATACTATGCTTAAACTGAGAAATGAATACAGAAGATAACAATAAGTCAATAATGTAAAATGATAAAAAAATACACTTAAATGCATTTATAACACGTAAAAAATCGTAGAGGTCGGTGCGATCAAATTCTCTTGAACGAAAAAATATTTTTCTTGGTCAATTTTTTTTCTCCGTAGTCACGAATGAATTATGGGGCGCTAAGTTACAGGTTTGGTATTTCTTACACCGTTAGTTGTGAAGTTTTCTCCTCTAATTGCCTATTTCTCGACATATAATAGTTTTCAGAGTTAAGACCGCTGCCTACAATAACCTGTGGGATTTATTACCTCTTACATCGTATTTCTTTTCTTATTACCTCTTTTCTTAGTACTTTCATGCGATATTGTTGTTAACCCTAGCCTGAATTTTAATTTTTTCCCGTCAATCCATCTTCTAAATTAAATGAATGTAGATTAAGCTACTCGTGTTCGTTTCCATTGTTCGAAATGCTTAAAATATTCAGACACGTAAACTTTTTCATATTTCAAAATTCAATTAGTGGTCTGCAATAACTCCGTATTACGGAATATTTTTAAAAATCAGCCAAGTACTTGGCAGGCCATACGCAGACAAAAAAGATATTAACACAATTCCGTATTAAGATACATTTAGGACAATATTAGTAAACCGAATTTGATCATCATTTCTTTTCACAGACTATTAGAAGTGCCACCAGTTATGTGACGTGGTGGGCCCGGTGATAAATGAATGACGCAGGTCGTCACTTATTGGTATTATATTTAAACATTATATTTAAACTAAGGCACTCTAAAATAATTTATAAAAGGTAAATAACACAAAACACTGAAAAGTGCCTTTGAAAAAGTATTAAAGTTCTCTTCAACAACAAGTCTTCTTTGAAAACAGTATAACAATTTGTAAATATAATATATTAATTATTATTTTACTTGGAGGCCAAAACAATGAGAAAGAGACAGATGGTTCGTTTTAAGAAAGAAACTAAGGGGAAATGGCCAGAGAAAAGCGCAATAAAAGCAAAGAGTCGCTAATACAGATATAGCGCCTCGCTACAGTTTATTTATTATTATAACTGTTTTTTGTTATTTATAATTGTAAACTTTACCTTGCAAACTTAAAGCTTGGAGATTTAACAGCATTAGAATTCCAGCGCTCGCTAATACCGAAGCTGGTAACTACAGCAGTTATCTAATGCGCCTCCCGCACTAACTACGCTTCCCTGAACTAGTTTAACTTACTACTGACTTCATATCGCAGTGCACTTGTAGTAGCCACGAGCATAAATTAAGCTATTTTAGTACTTTGTCATCACTGGGGATTAGTACCACAACAGCAAACATTTTACTACAAACTTAGAACGACGTGCATCATTTTATTCGAAAAATATTCGAAAAATATTTATTCGTTACAAACAATCACGTACAAACTCAGAGTAAACAGAACTGGAGTAGCCTTTGTCTAACATTCCCCTCTGCCAAATGCACAAGCATCGGATGCTTGCACGTTTAATATAACTAGTTGAGCCGCCATTTTGACAGCCATAAAATTGTAAACGTTGCGGCGAACAGAGCTCCCGCAAAAATGCCTGCCTGTGCTGTTTTTTGTTGTAAAAATAAATAGAAAACATCGAGTATGCTAAAAGATGGTGTCACCTTTTATTTGTAATTATAATTTTTAAGATTTCATGATTATTTACTTCATTATTTCATGTTTTAGAATTCTACGATTTCAAATTTCGAACGCTAGTCTCGTGGGGAGTGCGGCTGTGACGTTGTCAAAACGCACTATTTTAAGCGTGTGTGTGCGTAAAATTTCAATTTGTGTGTCGAATTATGCATGTGTGCATTTGTAAAAACGGCTGGCTTTGAGTGTAGTGGTAACCTCACCCCCCGCAAGAAATGGCAGAAAAAAATGTTTGAGAAATTGACTAATGCCTACCCCAGTTCTGTTTACTCTGAGCGTACAAATGAATATAAATAAGTGAACTTGCTTTATTTTGCTGCTCTCTTGTTCAAAAATAATTCAGTATTAATTCATACATGTAATACTCATATCTCCCTCCTATATTAGATAGAGAGATTTCTTTTCCACTTGCTATCTTGCTAGGTACGATTCGTACATATTTTTTTTGCTTCATTTACTCTCACGTCAGTCCCTTATACATTTGATATATTGGGTCCTTACCTATGAAATTGGTGTTCTTTTTCTCTCTTGGTATTTTGTCTGTATCTATCAAGTTTCAGAGTATTCTTAAAAAATAATTACCTCCTCTTAAAATAGAACATATTTTTGAGCTCGTATTATTTAATTTGATAATTTTTTGTAAATTTGTTATCAGTTTAATTGTGTTCAAATTGGACACGGAGACAACTCTTTTTAAGTGCCTACCGAATACATCATTTGATTTGCATTCACTTAAAAACGATAAATAATTTTTATGTAGTTTGATATCACACATATCGCTTAAGGTTGTCTTATGATACACGCCAAATATTATTATCTTTGGATTTGTCGTTGTGAAGAAAACTGGAAAAATTTTAGTATGTAAAATGCAGACATCCCCAAAATCTCCATACAAAACACCAATTTCATAGGTAAGGACCTAATAATTTTATTGACAAGTAATACCTATCCGTTACAGCTCTGTTCATTTTGTCATATACTTTCTTGTGACTGTCAACGCAACTCGACACTTTACAAATTAAGTGATTGATAGGACTATAATATAATATGTTACAAAAAATCTAACCGACAATGTCCTGTAAAAATTCTGAATTTGTCAACAGAAACATTCATTTTTTGCTTATAACTGAGTTCAATTATATGAAGATAGTCATGAGGAATCTTTTTTTTTGTATTATTTATTTATACGGATTGAATTGCCTGCGAACAAGTCCTACTTTATTTTCTCTAAAAATTAAACTAAGTAGGTATGTTTTAAGCGTTTAATAAAATCTTAATCACGATTAAATGAAAAAAAGACGCCCTTTTTGGGGCTTATACGTATTTTTCAATATAGTGAGCGGTAGGATATGAAATCCTACTGAAATACCAGCGTTATTTGTCACCAGTTTTATTACTTTCGAAATAAAGTCGAATTTCGCAACGTTCTCATTCTTCGATCGATAAGAAACAAGCGATTAGTTCTCACGTATAAATTATGGTCATGTAATTCTGTCATGTGCAAGAACTCTGCAGCAGAAAGGAATATTTTTTTTATAGATTGAATTACCATTAGTTCTTTGCGTTGGATAAAAGAAAACTGCACTCAGCAGAGATGCGAATGTTGCGATGGATGTGTGGAGTCACAAGAATGGACAAGATCAGGAATGAATACATTATTTGAAGTTTGTGACAGAAAAGATAGGAAGCAATAGGATAGCGTGTTATGGACATGTGATGAGGAGGGATGAATGTCACATTACAAGAAGGATACTGTACATGGATGTGGACGGACCTAAAGTGAGAGGAAGACCAAAGAAGCGATGGATTGAATGCGTGAAGAATGAATGAAGAATGATATGAGAATAAAATAAGTGGATGCTGAGCTGACGAGTGACAGAGGAGAATGGAAGAAGGAGACATGCCGACCCCACCTAGAGTGGGAAAAGGGCAAGAAGAAGAAGAAGATTTGCGTGGTATACTTTTGTATGTAAAACTTACTACAATTTACTGACATAGCTCAACCTTGAATAATGTCATAAGTGCAATTCCGAAGAATTTAGACGAAATATGAAATAAGTACATACAAAATTTGATAACAATCCATATCTGGATACCACCACAGTATGGATTTCAAACTTCAAATAGCTGTCCGTAAACTTGCAATTTTCAACTTACGACAACATACGTAGAGGCCGTCGATAACATGTACTTCAAGTTAATAACTCTGTTTAACTATTCGCCAGTTGCGAGTTATACCACCTTAAGCATGTAAGAGTTAATGATATTAACTACAATGAAAGGAGAAAATAACTTTTTTGGTTGTAAAGAATTTAAGCGTGGTGCGCATTTTCAGGCATTTGCTTTTGTAGGAGTTGCCGGTGCCACCGAATAAATAAAAACTCGAAACACTATTTACAGGTCGTTTACTTTATATATTTACAACACATTAAGGTAAAATAAACTAAACAAGGAAATTATAAAAGATAGCGCGCGGATTTTTCGGACGACAAAATGACAAGAGAAAAAACAAAAGCCGATCGCTAACTATTTCGCACCTCCTTGCACGCGGCCGCGGGTGCAGCGCGCGCCCGCGCAGGTTGCAATCTATGAAACCTTATTACTATTTTTGCATATAAATAATAATATTATAAAATATTATATTAACATTTTGCGTCGCCTACACTATTGATATAATTATTTCGCATTAGTGCTGTGGGTGTCAATTTCATAATTTTCATATAAGTAAAATGCGCACCACGTTTAAATTTTCGAAAATTCCTTACAGCCAAAATTTCAGCTCAGTCAGATGTCTGGTCGTGGTCGAAAAATCAATCGCTAGATTTGATCTCCACCAACAGACATACAAGAAAGCAAGCTAAGAAAAACGTGGTAAAATAAAAACATAAAGAGACCACATTCCTGATCAGGATTTAACATACCAATGATCAATAATGTCACAATATTGACAGGGTTACGGTTATTTGGAACCCACAGTATGTATTCACAAATAAATTAAGACAGTCCGGTCCTTGCGGTCCGGGAGAATTATATCCACCATTTCATCAACTTACTTTAGAAGTTATGAACGCGGTAGAAATCCCCCGGATCTCTCTGGCGTCCCTTGGGCATAAAATTTTAAAGTTTACAAAAATCATAATCCTAAGTAAAAGTTCAGTAAAGATTAAATTTATGATTTTGAGAACTTTTGTCGTGAAGTCCCTTGGTCGTGTGGTAGCGGGTCATTTAAAGAATACTACCAACCCATCTCTTCCCTGGGGTGTCGTTAAAGGCGACTAATGGACTTAGAACTGCACAACCATCCAATAGCTTATAGCGGCGATGGGCTCACCACCTGTCATGCTGAGTGCAGTCACAGATTAGTGAAGCGCAGACTACAGCAGTGGACTGCTTCGGCGCTTTTACCTAGTCTCTGACTAAGGGATAATAGTCGTGATTATATGTATGTATGTATGTAAGTCCCTACGGATATCGTCGGCTTAATAATAGGTAACAATCATAATATTGGTGTAGTGCTTGCGTGTTTAACTTATGTATGAACTTGGAAATTCGTACGTTTAATTTGAGTCACACTGTAACTATAATTTTCGGTTTTTGGTAATGTTCTTGCTGTTTGTTGTGAATAGTTTAGTTGTTGGTTGAGTAAACGAAAATGTGTAAATAATGTTTTGCTGAAATTTTCTCAAATTAATTACAGGAGTAGGCAGAGTAGAGATGGGCGATTGTTAGTAATAACAATCGAATTATGCGAATGTTCCGTTTATTCGAATAAAAAATGCTTTATTTGAATAACCTATGAATTCGTCACTGGTCAGTGCGTGCGTGCGTGCGTCAATAAGTCGCGGGGCAAGGAAGCAACGCGTTGCGTGCATGCTGCGCTGCGTCAGTGCGCACGCGCCTTGCGGTCCGGGACCGAATGATTCGTTAGGTAGATCGATTATATATTAGTTAGGTTCGTTGCGGCTGCGGTGCGGTTTGCGCTTAGTAAGTGTCGCGTTTCATTATTGTTATTCAAATGATCGATTATTATTCGAATAATATATCAAAAGAACGAATAAATCGAAATTCGAATGCTTGATAGATCAATTGTCAATTCATTCAAATATTTTTTTCGGAACAATCGCCCGTCACTAAGGCAGAGTATCTAAGCAAAGGAATATTCGTACTGGTTAGACCTTAGATGGGTGAACAATATTCAGTCTTTGTCGTTAAGAGTTTTTTAGGTCTCAGTAATAGCACAACTTTTTTTTTCCTGAAACACTCTAGTATCGCAGGAGCTCAGTAGCGTAGTGGTTAGTAAGCTTTGGCTTTTGATATCGAAAACAAAGCTACTTTCGCCATGGTCAGACTTCGGATGGGTGTCCAAAACTTTGTGATCTCGAACTCTTTGGCATGTTAAGCCGTTGGTCCCGGTAGCTAATGCACCCGTTTTTACCCACCAACCCGCATTGGGCCAGCGTGGTGGTGTTACGGCCCATACTCCTTATGTATTTGTTTCCATGAGGAAGGTCTGTGCCCAGCAGTGGGCCGTATATAGGCTGAGGATAGGACTCAAGTTTACTATTTGTTATAATATATTTTCAATTTTTGTAATATTCGAATATGTAGTGTCACATATTGATTTGAGGTTATATTATTTAATTATTTAAACGAAACGGCCATGTTTATATAGCCTTCGCCGTTATTAGCTGCGTTCTCCTTCTCCATAATAAATAGGCTTCATGATAAACACAAGCTGTGTTAATTTAATACCGACCTTATTATGAACTAGATAAGTGTCAGTTCTGTAATTAATACGTCTTAGGAAAATGGTATGTTGTCTATAGCTTATGATTAAGACCTTTTCAGCGAAAATCCTGTTTTATCTACAAACAAAAAGATTGGGAAATGAAAGGAAATATGAAAGTACCATTGGGTGTATATGTGCGTTCGATTCAAAGACATGTTTATGAAATGTTTCATAGCAAAATAAACTTTATTGATATGTAAATAAAGAAGAGAATTAAGGTGTGACATAGAATGCTTAAATGTGGGATAATTGTCGCAGACAGAGGAACCACATATCCATACATTTATGTCTGTGTCCACAAGGTGTCTACTTTTCGCTTGATATGAATGGTTTCTGTGAAACAGCGAGAGAGCTGCCTCATATAGAATTATAATGGAGTGGTTTTCCTAATGTGTGATGGATTGAGTAAATATCTTTTTTTTTATTTTCTGGTATAAATTTAGAGGCTTTTGTCATTTGTGACATGTCAGCCCCATCGATCCTAATAATAGGTCTTTATTACCTATACCTATGAAATTGCCGTTTTGTATGGAGATCTTGGGGAACTCTGCATTTTCCATACTAAATTTTTTTCTGTTTTCTTCTCAACGACAAATCCAAAGATAATAATATTTGGCATGTATCATTAGACAAGCTTCAGTAATATGTGTGATATCACATTTAATAAAAAATATTTATCGTGTTTAAGTGAATGCAAATCAAACGATGTATTCGGGAGGCACTTAAAAAGAGTTGTCTCCGTGTCCAACACAATTAAGCTTACAACAAATTATCAAAACAAATCGGAAGAGCTCAAAAATATGGTATATTTTTAGAAGAGTTTATTATTTTTTAAGAATACTCTGTTACTTAATAGTTACAGACTAAATACTAAGAGAGAAAAAAAACGACAATTACTTAGGTAAAGACCTATTATAAATACATGCACATATTAATGAGAGAAGGATCAATGACGCGAAATCATATCCACTAGAAGTTCACTATGTTCATGTCCACTAGAAGTAACAGCTTCACTTGTTGGTTTTGCTAAGATGCTTAAAAAAGACTATCTATCGTATCTGTTCATGTTGAAGTTACAGAGAGTAAATATCTTAGGTACGAATGTACATAATTAACAGGGTAATAGAAAATTGAAAAAGATGGTAATCAGGAATGTATTGAACTGTATAACTTTCGCACGAAATGTCACCATTCCTCTTTAACTATTACCTTTACCATTGAGAAAATCCATGTATTGCTGAACGTAAAAAAAAATTATCCGCCTTAATTAAAGCTGCAGTTGTTAAAACAATTAAATTCTGGCAACATTCCACAAAACGTTTAAGGCCCGGGCTAAAATTTATAAATTAGTTAACTCACTGTAATTGTTGAAAAGAAAATCTTTTAGCGTCCACTAATTGCTTAATGACTGGGTAAAAAGGTAAAATAAACCTACCAATTTGAAAACTTAATATTATCCTCACAAATTTTATGACTCCGAACTGCGAACTCGATTACAAGGCACATGGAAGCTAACACGTTCGTTTTATTGGTCTAAGGGTGAAATTAAATTTTGGAATTTATTACCTTATGGCTTGGGTTCATAATTGGATGGTTTGTGGAAAAGCGGTTGAAATTGAGCCTGAATTCAGTGCTGTATTTTCAAGTAGACATGCACTCAATGGTTGGTTTTGGAGTAGAACGTTGATTTTAATTCCATAGGCTGCTTTGAGTTTAAGTTAAATAATGAAATAGTTCGGCGTCAGCTAAAAAAAGATCATTTAATATTCGCTCGATGATGATTAAATGGAGGTTTAAAGTTTGTTTGGGGAATCAAAATTTTTTATCTACTTTTTTGTATTTATACATAGCAGCAGACAAGCTACAGTGGCCGATTTAGAAGTCCATGAACCGTTTGCGAAGGTAGGTCGGCTGCTGTAGGAAAAATTCACTGATCCGGAGAGCAAGAACGACTGTGGACCCCATCTCAATCTATGTCACATTTCATATCTCGCCCACTGCAGTGCTGCTCCAACTCCTCCACCTTTTGTGTGGAGGAGTTAAATGTGGCAACGCGAAGAGCTGAACCATCGTCACTGAGTACCGGCGTCATAAAATTTAAGTCTTTTTGATGCGAATAACAAGTCTTATACTATTAGGTCCTTACCTATGAAATTGGTGTTTTTTATGAAGATTTTGGGAAATTCTGCATTTTCCATACTAAAATTCTTTCAGTTTTCTTCACAACGACAAATCCAAAGATAATTTGGCATTTATCATTAGACAAGCTTTAGTAATGTGTGTAATATCACACTTCATAAAAATTATTTATCGTTTTTAAGTGAATGCAAATAAAATGATGTATTCGGGAGGCATTTAAAAAGAGTTGTCTCCGTGTCTAATTTTAACACAATTAAACTTACAACAAATTATCAAAACAAATCATAAGAGCTCAAAAATATAGTCTATATATAGACGAGGTAATTATTTTTTAGGAATACTCTGAATCTTAATAGTTACAGACAAAATACTAAGAGAGAAAAAAACACCAATTTCATAGGTAAGGACCCAATACAAACTACGTTACCCCGAATTTAAAGCGAATGTGACCGCTGGCAAAAGCTAGTAAGAATAATCAAGTACATAGTTGTAATTTAAACATACTTTTCTCCCAAATTTTCTCAGGAAAATGGTTAGGTAACATAAAGTAACGCATGAATTCGAGTTTGTTACCCATTCGTTGCTGCGTTAAACAGCCTAAAATTTACTCATGTTGCCAAACAAGACAAAGTTATTGCAATTACCCGACTTTGCAATACAGGTACAGAAGCAATTCCATAATTTTGATAAAACTCCGAAGCTAAATATTTTATCCCTTCTTCGCCAATCAGAAAAGTTATCTTTGACAGCATAATGATTTTGATTGGATTAAGAAACTGGGTTATGTTAGCGAAATTTGACAGAAATTGCGAAGATTGGTCGCGAAGCGTTGCATACATTGCTGGATTTAACTGTCTAGTTTCTATCCTGGTCTTTAAGAAACGTTAATGGGTATCACAATCATTTAGGAGGAAAGTTATAAATATCCTCTCGATCAGTTCCATGTCTCAGACAAATGATTGACCATGTTCTCTTTCTTCTTTCTTTTGTCATGATTAAGTACTGGTATACAAGAATGGTATTTAATATAATTATTACATAGTTAATTAATACGTTTTTGCGCGCACCATAAATACTTACATACACAACATGAAGTTAGCCGACACACAGCAAAAAAAAAAAGAAAAAAGGTTTTTTTTTTGGCGGCATTCAACTATGGCGGACGTGATTTTTATTTCGATGATTGTAATATTGTACGGAGTGGATATTGTTACGTAAAATCATTGTAGTTTTGTGTAATAAGTGTCTGTGATGATGTGCAATGTGGAGGATTATCGAAATAAACGTCAAGTGGTGTGAAAAGTGATGAGTTTTTTATCGTGGTAATCCACCTCATCCAAGTAGCACCACAGTGTCTGCCATCGATCGTTTGACGCCAAACTCTCCCAAGATGCATTGAAATGCATTACACTAGCATTTCAATGCAAACTATTGAAGATATATATATTGCAGACATGGCTGTATGGGCTTCGTTTCCTTTGCCTTCCCTACGGGAGAATTTTACAAAAAAAAAAAGAAAAAAATACACACTCCTATACACCTGCACACACACTTATACTTACCACATAGTAATATAACAATAATACACTATAGCTTACAGATTACTTGGTTTTTGAATATAGCACTTTGTCCTTCCCTGGTTTTTGCACACATAAAAAGTTTTAAAAATAAAAAATGAAGTACTAATTTTGTTTTGGAGAATAACGTCATATTTTTATAGTTTATATTTATAAACCATATGAATACTTTATATGGTTTATTTTAAATGAGACCAACGATGTTGAGGTTACAACTCAGAGTAAACAGAACTGGAGTAGCCATTAGTCAATTTCTCAAACATTTTTTTCTGCCATTTCTTGCGGGGGGTGAGGTTACCACTACACTCAAAGCCAGCACACATAAACAATAACTTATACCGTTTTTACAAATGCACACATGCATAGTTCGACACACAAATTTAAATTTCACGCACACACGCTTAAAATAGTCTAGTGGGGCATGCGTTTTGAAAACGTCACAGCCGCACTCCCCACGAGACTAGCGTTCGAAATTTGAAATCGTAGAATTCTAAAACATGAAATAATGAAGTAAATAATCATAAAATCTTAAAAATTATAATTACAAATAAAAGGTGACACCATCTTTTAGCATACTCGATGTTTTCTATTTATTTTTACAACAAAAAACAGCACAGGCAGGCATTTTTGCGGGAGCTCTGTTCGCCGAAACGTTTACAATGTTATGGCTGTCAAAATGGCGGCTCAACTAGTTTTATTAAACGTGCAAGCATCGGATGCTTGTGCATTTAGCAGAGGGGAATGTTAGACAAAGGCTACTCCAGTTCTGTTTACTCTGAGGGTTACAATGACTTATTTATATAACTTACTATTATGAGATATTGTATTGTAAACTTGTTTATGGTCCTAAGAATAAAAAAAAAGAACACGAAGATAGTAACAAATAGAAATAATGAGTTACCAATGGCGAGATGCCGGTCCTCTAGCCACACTATTATATTTCATAGCATGGCGCCAAGAGTCGGGCGCGTAATTAGAAACTCCATTTAATGAGCTTGTCTGAATACTACCGAAGAGAATATCGAAGAAAGTGTACCTTTATTTTCGAGATCATAATAATATTATTATATTATTTTAACCGCCTATCTGGTCTACTGGTTGACACCACCGGGTGTAGATCGGGAAGTCCGGGGTTCGATTCCCCACGGGGGCAGGCGTTTTTCTGCTCGGTTTGGTTGGTGGTAGGGCTTCTAAGCCCACCTAGCTAGCTACCACCGTCTTACCTACATTTTTCGCCATAATAAAAATGTTAAAGTTATAAGCATTGTTGTGTTCCGGCAATCAGAGGTAAGAGAGCCAGTTCCTCAGTTGTTGAGGATTACAGGTGAAGCTCGATTCCACCTTCGGCCTTATCGTCAATTACCATCAAGTGAGATTGAAGGCAAAGAGTTTACCTGTTTTATTTAAAAAAATATATAAGGACTTTTTGGTGTCTGAATTCAACTGGCTCATAAATGGTAAGACACCATTACTAATTGATCGCCTGTACCACGAAGTTTAAATAAAACATATGTACAGTTCATTGTGAATATCGCTTGCCTCACATTGTGCCCGGTGCGTGGCAACAGGCTCACCACCTCATTATGTTAAATGGGGACTTAATATATCTGGCGAAATGTGGTTGTTTAACATCTCTGCCTACCCCTTCGGGGCAAGAGGCGTGATGATATGTTATCTTTATATTGTTGTTTTGTTGGAAGTTCTTGATTTTTCGATTTTTATTTATTGCTTAATTTTTACAAAAGCTCACAAAACATTGCACTTTTAATAAGTTACTTTGGATACTAAAATAAATAAAAAAACAATCGTTAATTAACGAGTTAGTGCACACCTAAACAAGTGCAACAAATTAGTAGGTATAGTTACTCAATCTCTTTTCTTGTTATATTTTGAAATTTTGATTATTATCTTTATCTCCTGTTTTTTTCCGAGAGAATGCTTAATAAACATTTTTTATCTTTATTTCCATTTCTAGTGAACGGAATGAAGTGAGATAATAATATTAGTTATATCCGATTTATTCCATTTCAACTACCAAATTCGTTTTAGCTTCAGTTATTGCATTCGCTGATTGCTGGCTTTGTTCAATGGCTCTTGCGTTATCGTCACATTTGTAATATGGCTAAAAAATATTTCACATTGTTCGCATCGTTTTTAAACGAACATTTTATTAAAAGATAAGATGAAAGCTTGTTATAAAATTGTGTATCCCACTGTACACATACTAAAGCTAGTGAATCTATAAATTAGATTCTGTTGAACAAAACATAAATATCAGTTTCCTAAATAAATTTACACTTTTAAGGCCGTTTTACGTGGTCATCTGGTAAATAAATGTATTGTATAAACATTTAATCGTTTCTATTTCATGATCGTAACCTCTTTTCTCATGCCTATTATACCTACAAGGTAAACGTAGTAACGCACTGGATTTAATATCGATTTAATTTTAAATAGACATCAATCCAAAATCCTACTTTCGATTGAAAACAAATTTTGCGTTTTTTCATACACAGAGAATTAATTTTTTTTTTTTATATGAGACGAGGCAAGACGGTTCCTCTGATGGAAAGATATCACCGTCGCCAATAGACATCTGCTGAACCTGAGGAACTGCAGATGTGGTTCCGGCCTTTTAGGAATAAGCAAGCTCTTTTCTTGAACGACCGAAGGTCGTATCGGTACGGAAATACTGCTGGCGCCATTGATTCCACAGTTTAGATGTACGCGGCAGAAAATGACGTGAAATACGCGGGGTCGCAGCAGTTTAAATGTTTTAATTTTTATTTGTCATAAAATATGTAACAGTCATGCCTCGAGGCTGACCGGGATCAAAAATATCCCCAAGTTATCGAGTGTTCTATTTTAATAATAGAAAGAGGCTTCTCATAGATGTAGGTTATTCAATTTAGCTGTAACAAATACTATCTAGACTGATACCGTTCAGGAATACCGTTCAATACCGTTCAATACCGTTCCAGGAAACATTAGAAAGAAGGAAAGAAAATACGTTTATTCCCATACACACACGAGACATTGTACGAACATAAAACAATACATAACTATATTATACAAAAACAAAAAATATACAAATAAACATCTACGTGGGGAACTATCACGGCTTTGCAAAAACAGGTACCAAGCCAATTTATTGCGACAAATTTAAGTAAGACGGTGGTAGCTAGCCAGCTAGCTTAGAAGCCCTACCACCAACCAAACCGAGCAGAAAAACTTCTGCCCCCATGGGGAATCGAACCCGGACCTTCCAATCAACACCCGGTGGTGTGAACCACTAGACCAGAGAGGCGGTTAAAATAGCTCATAGCAGCGACGGGCTCCCCACCTGCCACACTGAGTGCAGTCACTGCTTGGTGAAACGCGGACAATGGCAATAGACTGCTGTTGCAGTGCTCTTGCTTAGTTTCTGACTAACCCTTAGGGGATAATAGTCGTGATTATATGTATGTATGTATCATATAAAAAATAAACTTTCTTTAAATAAACAAACATCATTATTTTCACTTTTATCTACAAATGTCACAGTGTATGCGTTGTGCATGTGAAGTGAAATTATCAATTAATATTTATAAGCTTAGTAGATTCCATATAACATCCTGAATAAAAAAACCCATTTGAATATTTTCTGTCATTCGAAATCACTTTAGGTTTCGTTTGAACCTATACAGCTTTTTCTGATGTATTCAAAGTAAGCCTAGGTGTAATAAAGAATGCTTTTAACTGGATTTTTTGATCTTATCCATACATTTTCAAGCCATATTTCAAAATTTACGATCAAGATGTTTACTATGTTCATTTATTTAATGGATATAAGTGATTCTCGGGAAATTTATTTAATATTTAAGGAGTATTTGTCAAAAGCGTAAAGGACTTGTTACTTAGTAGAATATCTACAGTTTTCTAAAAACGACTAAGCATCCTAAATTAGATAAATACAATCTGGGTTCTACATACGCAGAAAATTACTCGAGATTGACTATTAGTTATGGTATGAAACTGAAAGAAAAATAATTTAACTTAGAACTTACGCAAAATATTTAAGTGTGGATACCATAATTATGTTATTTTCCTCATTTCAAGAATGAAAATGAAATAAAATCAAAATCAGGTATATCTTTATTTCCTAGGCCAAGCTTGGCAATTTAAATCGTAAACATTTTACATAAAAATACAAAATAAATATTATTAAATAAAATCATTACCGCGAGCTCTTGCAGCAAGTACATCCACAGCGCTTTAACTGTGATTGTAATCTACAATCGGCCGGATTCCGAGAGTAAGGCTTCTCATGAGAAGAACCCGGCAAGAAACTCATGGGGCACTATTTTATTTGGACACATCACACAACAGGTCTGTTACTTAAATTTTTACCTTTAAATGTGTGTACGGGGTTCTTAGTAACAGCACACGAGAGTCACGAGACCGAAGAATCAAATCCGCTACGCGCTGGCTAGTCCCATCCGACGAATGTTTTATCAGCATGATGCCTGGCCTGACCATTGATTTTCCTGACTCTGAAGTTGTTTTGAGGAGGCAGCGGAGAGGGAGCGGGAAGAGAATCTTCTGTCCTTTTCTCTCCGGCGCAGACAGGTGGGCAGGAGAAGGCGGGTTCCATAAGCTTCGCATGTGGACGGCTTCCACATACGTTTTCTACTGGCTGCCACATCTGGCGATTTCCTGAATATACCCAGGAAACCCCCCATCGGCGCCCATCCGGCCTAGTAACTAGGTTGGGAGGCCCCGGAAACGGTGCGGAAAGTTGCTTCGGCAGAACCCGGGTTGTTCACGAATTGGTATATCGGGGAGTTTTAGTGGGTAGTGCCAGCCGTTCTACACACGTCTACCGTCTAGCAAGACAGTGGATTCCTCTTTGTCAACAAAAAGGTTTTCAAATCTTATTATAAACTGTTGCCCGCGACTTCGTCCGCGGCTACTATTGTTTTTTAACTATCCCACGGGAACCCTTTAATTTTCCGGAATAAAAAGTATCTAAGATGTTGACCAGGGATATAAGGAATCACCATGCGAAATTTCATTGAAATCGGTTCAGCCATTTCGGAAATAAGCCTGTACAAACAGATGAACAGACAGAACAACAAAAATGAAAAGAAAAAATTTTTTTTTGGTATTGTCCCTCTTCTTACATCCCCTTGACTTGGTTTTAAGCATTTTTTTTCTATATACAGACTTTCGACCTTTTCGATTGACTCTGTAGTAACCTTTCCACTTTACGGTTTATTCGGAACACTGGCTCCATATCACCGTACTGTAGTACCTTTATAAATATATAATGATCATATAAGCAGACAGGATTCTATACCGCTCTCAGATCTCGTTCAGTTCGGACGTCGTTCCGCTGCTCGATTGTCTAACGGTTTTTTCAGTTTTAATTTTCATTTTCAATCAGCGTGTTTCGTGTCTGTCTTGCTGCACCGCCAGCATTGCATTCGCGCAATACTGCTGCTCCGTCGTTGACGCAGTTCTCACTGCGAAACGACGTAAACGTCAGGTATAGTCTTGCAAGTCCACATTATCTTGTGGCCGTCTTGTGGATACCAAACGGTGCCAACGAAGCAAGGCGAGGCATAGCCCCGACTGCCTGCCTGGCCCCTCGGGGTAAGGCAAAAAACTCGGAAGAGTCTGGGACCACTGGCCTTGGGGGAGTACCCTCGCCAACACCAGACTAAGCCCCCATAGACGTTGCTAAAAGCCGTCAAAAATATCTGTCCTCCAGCCCTAGTGGCTGCATAGGTACACTTTACGTTGAATTAAGTTTCAACGTAAATTCAATAAAAAACAACATTAGCTTAGGCACTCACCACACTAGGCTACACACGCCTCCCTGTCTCCAACAGGGAGGGTGCAATCCACCCTCTCCTTCACAGAATAGTCCACAGTTACGTACTTTTCAGTACGTAACTGCCTCTCGTTTCACTCACCCGAGCACAGGTATCGCACCTAGCGGGTGGGCTAACCAGTAGGGTTTTTCGCCGCCGTCGTCCACTATGGACGCGGCCACGGCTGAGATCGCCGCCCTTAAGGCCCAACTCCAGGACATCGCCGCCCTTAAGGCCCAACTAACATCCCTGTTAGATTTCGTCAAGTCCTCTCCCCAAGCTACGGCAATGTTTGCGGCTCATCAAGCCCAATCGCCGATGTCCCCGTCCGCATCGGAAGGGACCGCGTCCCCGTCCCCTCTCTCGCCCGCGGCCGATACGTCCTCAGCGACGAAACGGTCCGCGCCCTCCCCGTCCGCGTCGGACTCGAGCGACACACTTGTGTCCGCTTCGGCCGACGAGACTGACGACTCCGCCTACACCCCCGTCCTCGGGGGTAAGGGCAAACGGCGCCTCAATAAGAAGCGCCGCGCCCAACAGTCCCCATTGCCGTCCCTTATGGACGTAGTCATCGACCTTCCGTCGCAGGCCCCTCAGGCCGCCCCCCCCGCGCCATCCGCGCGCCCCTCACCCCCTCTGGCGTCTGTGGGCAAAAAGCCCACGACATGCACCGCTCAGCCGGTGGCATGCAAGCCACCTCCGCCCATTTTTCTGCGCGACAAAGCGCAATGGTCAAAGGTGAGCACCCTCTGCAAAGAGGAGCGCATCGCCTACACCAAGGCCACCAATACGGGCGAGGCCATCAAAATCGCCACGCCCGACTCGACCTCCTTCAGGAGTCTCACCAGACTCCTTGCCCAACGGGGCATCCCCTACCACACCTATGCGCTCCAAGAGGAGCGCAAGGTTAAGGCCGTCCTCCGCGGCGTACCGTCTGAGGTCGCCAACGAAGCGGTCAAAGAGGACCTGCTCAGCCAGGGCCTCCCCGTCGAGAGTGTATACAAAATACACTCCAAGAACGGGAGAGCTTTTCCGCTCGCACTGGTCGTCATGACCAACACCCCAAATGCGCGGGACATTTTCAAGTCCCGCGACATGACGGTGTGCGGACTCTCTGGGGTCCGCGCCGAAGCCCCGCGCAGAACGGGCATACCCGCGCAGTGCCACCGCTGCCAACTGTATGGGCATGCGGCGGCCAACTGCACGGCCCCTCACAGGTGCGTAAAGTGCCTCATCCCCCACGCCACTCGAGAGTGCTCTCGCACCCGCGATTCCCCCACCCCCCCCGCCTGTGTGCTGTGCGGCCAATCCGGCCACACGGCTAACTACAGGGGCTGTCCACGGGCTCCGCGCCCCAAGCCAACCGCGGCGAAGGGCTTCACACGCCCGCCCCCCCGCCCCCTCTCTCGCCCCCCGCCGCCTTCAGCGGCTAACTTCCCGGCGTTGCGCTTCAGTGCGCCCGCCGCTCACTTCCCCGCCCCAGTATGGGGCCCGCGTAGGCCCGCCCCTCAGGCGGCGCCCGTCCCGCAAGCGACGCCCGCCCCTAAGGCGGCGCCCACCCCCAAACCCGCCCAGAGCGACCTTCAAGTGGTGCTAGACGCCATCAAGAACGTCGATCTGGCGGAAATCTCGATATTAGCCTCCAAACTAAGGAGAGCTAACTCTTCCCACGAGCGTCTGTCGGCCCTCTGCGAGCACTCAGACCTCCTCAACTCCTTATAAGCGAATGGCCCATATGGCTAATTCCAACTCCACCATCCCCTCCACCACCCCAGGGCGCATCAAACCCAAAGGTGTTTCGCTTGTTTCATTCAATACGCGCTCCCTACGTCCGAACTTATCGGAACTAAGGGAATTCGCGAAAGATAGGGATTTCGACCTCCTGCTCCTGCAGGAGACGTGGCTTAACCCCTCCATAACGAAGGGTCTCTCAATCCCCCGCTACAACCTCATCCGCAACGATCGAGTTGCAGCCGACCCCTCCCGACCCGCGCGGGGGGGCGGCACGGCCATCTACTACAGGAAACATATCCATTGTTCTCCCGTAGCTACCCCCCCTCTCGTCAACTTAGAAGCCACAGTATGTAGGTTAGCGATGACAGGGCATCCCACCCTTATAATCGCATCCGTTTATCTCCCGAGTGGACGCCTTCCCCTCAAGAGTGACTTCGAAGCACTCCTCGCACTAGGGAACTCGGTACTGCTGTTCGGTGACCTTAACGCCAAACATACCGACTGGACGTCTAGACAGACAAACACGAACGGCAGAATACTTGTCAATCTCATGTCGCAGCTGGAATTAGAAATCATCGCTCCCTATGCGCCTACCCACTACCCGAGTAACGCCAACGCGGCCCCAGATGTACTAGACATCGCTCTTCTTAAGAACGTGTCGTTACTCCTTAGTTCAATAGACTCGCTAGACGACCTAGGCTCAGACCACCGCCCGGTCTCATTAGTATTAGGGGCCTTAAGCCCACCTTCCCCTCCTTTCAAAAAGCGATTTACCAACTGGAAACGCTTTCAATCATCCATTGCGGCCGCACTAGACGAGCCAGACTCACCGTACGTCTTCTCTGCCGACTATCTAGATAGCACGGAGAGAATTGACAACGCGGTCTCCAAAATCACTCATCTCCTGCAAACAAAGGCCGCGGACAGCGCGCGGGAGGTCACTGTGCCTAGGCGCAAGCTCCCGCGAGCTGTCGACGACCTGCGTAAGCGGAAAAACGCCGCCCTCCGCAGGGCGGCGCTCTACCCCACCCCCGAAAACAGGGCCGCCGCCAATCGGCTACAGCGTTCCCTTAAATCGGAGTTAGTTAAACTCAAAGAAGCCCGTTGGGCTGATTTGTTAGAAGGAATCACTCCCTCCCACCGAGCCTACTATCAAATAGCGAGAGCTCTTCGGAGCGACGCTATCACTCACATCCCCCCCCTCGACCGCCCCGACGGCACTCTCGCCTTCGAAGACGAAGAGAAAGCCGAATGTCTCGCTGACAGCGTTGCCTCACAATGCTCTCCCAGCACTCAGCCCACAATTCCCGCGCACGTAAAAGTCGTGGAGGAAGAGGTCCGTCGTAGGACTTCACTCCCTCTTAACGATGACGCCCCCCCCGACCCGTTCTCCAACGATGAGGTACTTACCGTCATCAAGGGTCTCAAAGTCCGAAAGTCACCCGGCGCAGACGGGATAGCGAACAAAGCACTAAAATCCATCCCCCAAAAGTTAGTATTTTTGCTCACCACTCTTTTTAACGTATGTTTCAACAAATGCTACTTCCCGAATGCGTGGAAGGAAGCTACCGTCATAGGAATCCCCAAACCGGGGAAACCCCTTAACGACCCCAAAAGTCACCGTCCGATCAGCCTACTCAGCGCGCTGAGCAAGGTATACGAGAGACTAATTCTCTCCCGTATAAAAGATCATATACTAGATAAAAATTTGCTCATCCCCCACCAATTCGGGGTCCGCCCGAAACACTCGTGCCCCCAACAAGTCTACCGCATAGTCGAATACGCACTAAGCGGTTTCCACCCCCGTAAATTCATAACCGTCGCTGTCTTCTTCGACGTAGCCAAAGCCTTCGATAAGGTATGGCACGACGGCCTCATCTACAAACTCTACCAGCTCGACATGCCGGATCGACTCGTAAAAACGATCGCCTCTTATCTACAAAACCGAACCTTCCGGTTCAAACACCAACAGTCCCTCTCCACCCCCCGCCCCCTAAGGGCAGGTGTACCCCAAGGCTCAGTCCTATCCCCTATCTTGTACTCCTGTTACACAAATGACATCCCCATTCCCAAAAAAGGCGTCCAACTAGCCCTCTTTGCCGACGATACCGCACTCTATTTTAGGGGCGGTTGCTTGGC
The DNA here is from genome assembly GCA_910589355.1 of Parapoynx stratiotata. Classification (NCBI taxonomy): domain Eukaryota; kingdom Metazoa; phylum Arthropoda; class Insecta; order Lepidoptera; family Crambidae; genus Parapoynx; species Parapoynx stratiotata. Next base: position 14,688,256 of record OU342466.1, on the reverse strand, counting down.
TCGCACTCTCCCCGCGCTTCAGGAAGCCATTCACTCACTAGGAGACTGGTTCCGGCGGTGGCGTATAGAGGTGAACGCGGACAAAAGCTCCGCTGTTTGCTTTAACGTGAAACACTGCTCTCGAACCATCCCCTACAACACCCCCTCCCTTCGCCTACAGGGCAAAGCCATTCCCTGGCAGCGCTCGGCGAAATACTTAGGTGTGACTCTCGATAAAGAGCTCAATTTCCGAGCCCACGTCCAGAGAGTCGCTCGAAACGCCAAATTTTATATGTCCCGCCTCAACGGTATGTTAGGCAGGCATAGCAAATTGTCTCTCCGAAACAAGCGAACCATGTATAAGGTATGCATACGCCCCGTCATGACATACGCCAGCCCGGTGTTTGCCCACGCCGACCCATCCATCCTCAACCAACTCCAAATTATCCAAAATTCCTTCTGCCGCAAGGCCACCGACGCCCCGTGGTATGTTAGGAACGCGGACTTACATAGGGACACAGACCTACTGACACTACAACAACACTTTAGGGCTTGCTCTGAGCGGTTCTTTAAGGCCGCAGAAGGGCATTCAAATCCCCTCATCCAAAGCGCCACGGACTACGAACCGAGCGCTCCCCACCCGCGGTACAGATACCGCAGACCCCGACACGTCTTCACAGACGCTCCCGATCCATTGTCGCGGGCCTTAGAGGCCCTGCAAGCTGCGGCATCCGCGCCGTAGCTCCCTCCCGCTCTGTACGCGTGGCCTTCTGCTCGCACGTACAGACTAATATCTCCCATACGATCGGCCCACTTTGGTTCCGATCGTATATCTGGCGCACATGCCCTAGTGAATAGCTAGCGCAGCGCCGCACCCCTCCCTTTCCTGAGGGAGGGGGCGACAATCAGGTTACGCTTTACCAGGGTCTGTTAAACAGGCTTAAAGCAAGGTGGTGTTTAGTCGGTAGGAGTCCGACATAACCCCCGGCCGGCCGGTGGGTATCCAATGAGGGATTCACCACCTCCTTCTCCCGCATGGGAAGGTAAAGAGTCCTCCTTCAGAGGCTCGAAAAAAAAAAAAAAAAAAAAAAAAAGACAGGATTCTGCAACAGATGTGCTTGTCAAGCCTTTACCCTTAAAATATATTACAATGTTTTATGGGATGACGATATTCTTACGTCGGAAGAAGTGGGCTGAATGAGAGCGGCTGGTGGTCCAGCTGTGATGTGATGATGATATCAATCGTATAGGATTCTGGCCCTGACTAGAATATATATATTTGAATTGTGCCGACTTTTCAGAAAACAAAGACAGTGTTTCGAAAGGGTTAATGATAAACCAGGTCGATATGCTTCGCGTCGGGTGAATAACATGGTTCTACCTCCGCATTTGCATATGTATATAAGCGGGGTATATTTTATGGCAATCAAAACGTATAATCACCTACCAAATACAATAAAAACCCTCCAAGGTAAGGTTTTTGAGACAAAATTGAAAAGGGGATTGATTAATAAATGCTACTACGATATTTAACAATATTTTGACGATAAATTTTGAAGGAAAATGATGTACCTAAAGATTATTATTATTTTGTGATCATTTTTTTCTTTTTCTTTTGACATGGTGTATTGTAATTGCTAATTGACTTAAACTTCGTGCAGAAGCCTTAATTGTATATGATAAGTGAATTTAATATTATGTATCTACTAACATAACCTTGAAGAAGTAATTTCTTACTTGGCTAAACATCTGCCTAATAATATCTTTTCAACTTAATTGTGTTTTTTGATGTATGAAATTAGTGAATAAATGAATATGAATATCATGTTTTAACATTACCACGAAAAGGTAAAAGTTGTTTTAACTATTAAAACTGTATTAGTGACTGGCGGACGATTTCCATAAAAACCCCCAATCACTCACAAAGTGACAGTAAAGACAATGACTGTTCCCGAAGGAGCGAAAGGCTTTCCAATAAATTTTACCCAGAGTTATTCCCCTAATATGTTTAGATTCTATAGAAATCGAAAATTTTCTTTGGTGATTTTTTTTAAAACAGTGTTAGCTGGTGAAGTCTCTTATAGGAATAAATCCATCCATCGCTTTCTATATTTTGTTTTATATTTTTGTCACTTTATATTTGCAATAAAAACTATATCAATATTCGTAACAGTGGGAGCGAGCCAGTGACTATACCAAACGTGTATTGTTTTTAATTTGATTTTATCATCATGCACATTGTTATTTTGAGAACATTTACTAAAACTAATAAGCTACTATCTTTAGTAACTATGTAGTACATTGGTTTAAATTCTGTAGAATTTTCAGAGGTAAAACCATAGATACGAAAGTTTCTAAAATTCCCTGCAAACAAAAAAACAATTTTTTTTTGTCGTAAGTGCTTTGCTATGTCGCCAGCTACTATAATGCCAGTACTTTGTCATACTCACACACGAAGTAATTTCCTGTGTAACGCTATAGGGCTAATACCTATTATTTTATCAAAGTTTAACCTGGAATGGTTCGGAAAATCCTTTTTAAGTAGGTTCTAACCCTTCGCCTAATCGGGCGTATGCTCCGTTGCGACTTTTGAAACAGTCAATTCACTTCACAAATCGAAAGTGATACACGGCCAAACATCCCGGGAATCCGGACGATCAATCTTTCGGTTCTTTGCAGCTGCAGTGTGTGCGACTGTACTTACGTTGGTCGGGACCCGCCGCACGGCATTACGAGCCGCTCCTTCGACGACGACACCCGTCGACAAACAGGTACACCACTTTCAATTTTTAAATTACACGAAAACTTACTCTTCCAAATCTTTTTCAAAATTAGAATGTCAAAGTTTAAAGTTTATGTATAAAAAGTTTTGACTAATTTTAAATATGGAATGCGTTGTAAACTTTTTCAGAATTTTTTTAATATTCTTGCGCCCTTTTTGGATTGCCGGAAAAGTTTTTAAGCGTGTACTTCGGTTTAGAATCTCCGAAGTTGCTTTGAAGTTTGGTGGGATGTTAGCATTCGTTGAAGGAGGATTTATTAATTTATGTTAAGTGCAATTTGTGTTACGAAACCACCATATAAAGATGCAGTTAAATCTAACTATCGAAAGGGTAAAAATGTAATTAATTATATAAAATTATTTTAAATGTGAATAATAATTTTAAAAAAATAAATTTAATCCACTTACATAAAAAATAAAAAAGTCAAACAAAAATTACTTAATTAAATGAAAAGAATATTTTATTACTTATAATAAGAAATACAGAGAACGATTATTTCCCTTGAAAATCCGATGATAGATGATAAAAAAATCGTGGTCGTTATCACAGGAGCATTTATGTGTTTTCGTTACCACAAAAAGTGGGTATTCATAATGGTGATTGTGTGTATCGCGTGACTGTTGCTGGCTATTCGGTGTTGCCATTATACAAATATTTGAGGCTCCACGGGACTGGTCCTCGGTGCATGGTGCGCTATTACGTAACGCTATCTGATTCAGGGTTTCTATAACATTAATTTTGTATGTTTTTTTTTGGTATTTGACCAATTTTAAATTCTTAGATACTTTATCTTTAAGTTTGGTAAATTGAAGTAGAATTATTTAATATTTACTCTTCCTTCTGCCTTCTTCTCTTTTATCTGTCGTGTTTCTGAGAGAAAGAATTTTAAAGAAAGAGTAATTTATGTCTTATTTCTTTTGAACAATGAATAAATCATTTTATTGTATATTCTAAATTCCGATGCCAATTTTTTTCATTTGAATGGAATAAATCATTATATTGTATATTCTAAATTCCAATACCAATTTTTTTCATTTGAATGGAATAGGCTTCATAGCACCTGCTTTAAGTAAAATTTAAGTAAAGTTACCGTTCCGTGCTTCGGAAGGCACGTTAAGTCGTTGGTACCCACTAACCCGTATTGGGCCAGCGTGGTGGAGTTACGGTCCATATATAGTCCTTCCTAATTGTGTTTCTCAATGAGGAAGGACTATATATGGCCTGTCCCAGCAGTGGGACGTATATAGGCTGACGATGAAGTAAAATTAAACTTTGGCAATAAAACTAACTATTATAGAAAGACAACGGAGGCCTTGTCTTGAGAAAAGACTGAAAGAAAACTGCAAGGCACACTTCCTGCCTACATGGTTGGTCCTTTCAATATCTTTAACCTTTTGCACTTGGGCTATTAAAATTCCCCATTTATTACATATATTGTAGATACCGCACCTTTTACGCTCCACAAAAAGAGGTTGGTGCTACAAAAGATTCTATTCAGCATACTTGAAATTTAAATAAGCCTGTTAGAAAATAAAACTGAAGAGCTTAAAAAATATTCAGTTTCCTAAAATTCCTCAGAGAAAATTCTATTGTGAAAGAATGTAAACACGAAACACAATATACATACGATGAGAGGTTACCGTAAAAATTTCGATATAAATTGAGTTTCAGCAAAGCACGGAAGCAATTCTTGCATTGTTGGTGAAACAAATTTTTATTTCTTTTTCACCCTAATGGCGTTATTTCATGCCGCCTTACACGGCTATGCGTAGAACAGAGTTTTTTGCTTACAGTCATGTGCGTTGATCGGCCTCCTTGGGGAAAATGCTTTAAACTTTTTATTAGGTATTATATGTTTAATTAATAATAAAAATACACGATAAAGGCTACAGAGTTTTTTAAAATAAGAATTTAGTAGTCTGACCGCAAATCATTTAGAGAAAAGGATAGAATGAGAAAGGCAATAAAAATGAAAATAACTAGCAAGGTCTATAAATCGTCAATGGCCGCACTAATATGTTTCGGAATTCGGGTCTGACAAAATTGAAGAAACGTTTTTTCTGCGCAGCTTGTCGAAGAATTTCGTAGTTCCTTCTTTCTTACGCCAATAAAAGCGTCACGTACGTAACTTATTGAAGAAATAAAATATTAATGAATTTATCTTTAAATCTTTATAATGATGTTAAAGTTAAGAAGGAACGTGGAATGATTTTAGCACTAAAGTTTAAAACCTACGTCCTGCATATTAAGCATTTGAGTGAACTCGAGGTTCTCTATCTTTGATCTTTGTTAAGTCCAAAAATTTTGGCTTTTCGTAATGGGTATCAAAAGCTTTTTATATCTTGACTGTATTATCTTGACCGCTCTTTACTTTCTTACATATTAGGTCCTTACCTATGAAATTGGTGTTTTGTATGGAGATTTTGGGGATGTCTGCATTTTACATACTAACATTTTATCAGTTTTCTTCACAACGACAAATCCAGAGATAATAATATTTGGCATGTATCTTTAGACAAGCTATAGCAATATGTGTGTGAACACGCTTGATAAAAATTATTCATCGTTTTTATGCTAATGCAAATCAAATGATGTATTCGGGAGGCAGTTAAAAATAATTGTCTTTGTGTCTAATTTTAACACAATTAAACTTACAAAAAATTATCAAATTAAATAATACGAGCTCAAACATATGGTCTATTTTTAGAAGAGGCAGTTGTTTTATAAGAATGTTCTGAAACTTATTAGTTACGGACAAATTGCTAAGACAGAATAAAAACACCAATTTCATAGGTAAGGGCCCAATATATAGGTATAAGCGATTTACATTTAGGTATGGAAACCTCGCTGAACAGATAATATTAGTTTACTCATTATTCAATGAAATAAAACAAAAAAAATTATAGTTTTTTTTATTGTTGGCTGTCTGGAAAACATTTGCCAAAGTATTGTGCGTTTATAAGAAAAATAAGTGTTGCTTAATAAGTCCAACCTGTTGGATAATGGTCATTATGTTACAGTTTCCATTTTTGATTGTCGAGTCTATCATCTGTGTTAAAAAGTATATCATTATGAATTCGAGTCTGAGTCCATAATTCGGACATTAGAACATGAGTGTAGATAAAATTAATTTATCAAATAGTTGTTTAATTAAGTTTTACTTTTGTGTTTTTAGCTTTTGCGTTAAAAGAATATTAGGAACCAATCTCTTCCCTTCGATGTCGTAAAAGGCGACTAATAGAGATAGAACTGCACAACCGTCCAATAGCTTATAGCGGCGACGGGCTCACCACCTGTCACGCTGAGCACATGTGCAGAGTGAAGCTTGGTGAAGCGCGGACTATGGCAGTGGACTGCTTTTGCAGTGCTTTTGCCTAATCTCTGACTAATCCTTAGGCCTTAGGGATAATAGTCGTGATTATATGTATACATACATCTAATATATGTATATAATAATATGTAAAGCTATTGTACAGTAATTTTTCAATACCGGTCATCTTGCACTATATCTGGCTTTGGCAACTGGGTCGTCCCATGTTACGTAAGGAGTATAACATATCGAGGGTTAACGCTACTGAAGCATATACTACCAAAAACTATACCAGTTGGTGTAGAACGATGTCTTCATCGTTACTTGTTAATTGTAACTGAAGACATCTTTGTCCACTGCTGGACGCAGGCCTTCCTCATGGAGAAACACATGAGGAGTATGGGCCATAATACCACCACGCTAGCCCAATGAAATAGGACAGTGACTGACTGACTGTTTCTATCCACAAACCCAATAGCTGGTGGGTAGAAACAGTCGCAATAGTGACCGGGACCAACGGCTGAACGTGCCTTCCGAAGCACGAAGGAGCTCGAGATCACTCGAGATCACCCATCCATGGACTGTCCATGGCGAAGGTAGCTTTGTTTTCAATCGAAAGCCAAAGCGTACTAACCACTACGCCACCGAGCTCAGTGAACAATGAAGACAGGCGTGTTGCAATTAGTATTTAATTTTATACCTAAAGTTTCTTATCTTGCTAAAGCATAAACAAACTTAGCTTAATTTAAAACAATAGCTAAAACTAAAACAAAACTAAAGCACTAACTTGACTGCCCTCAACTGGTAACCTATTAAGTATTTACATAACTGGTTCTGATGTTACATATTTACTTTTAGAATTTGGAATTTTAGAATTTTGTATGGAACTTATTGAATTTCATCAATTACTAACTTTTTTATTAGTTTTCTCATTTGATTGTAAGAAAAATAACACATACTAATGAAGTGCTTTATTTAAAACTTATGTTTTAATAAAAATAAAAAACAATCTCGTCATCAGCCCCACTGCTGGGCACAGGCCTTACTCATGGAGATACACAAGATCTAACTACTTCAACAAAATCCATTTAGTTCTAATAAAACACAAACTATTAAAAATATATTTACCTTTACTTCGATTAAAAGGATGCTATTCATATTTTCTGTATGATTTATGATCGTCGTAAGCGATACTAAAAGGTACCCTAATAAATTGTATGTCTGCTTCCAGGTATCTGCAGAGAAGCCGAACTAACGAGTAAGTGGATATTTCTAGTTTATTATTACCTATTTATTGATAATATAACAAATTATCGTACACCATTACCAGTTTTTTTCGTGCCGCACCATTTACCCCTATATCTGGGGTTTAATTTTACTTAAAATTATATAATATAGTTCTGTTTCTTTAAAACAATCAAATACATACATATAATCAAGACTATCCCCTAAGGATTAGCCAGAGACTAAATAAAATCACCGCCAAAGCTGTCCATTGCCATAGTCCGCGCTTCACCAAGCAGTGACTGCACTCAGCGTGACAGGTGGTGAGCCCGTCGCCGGTATACGCTATTGGATGGTTGTGCAGTTCTAAGTCCATTAGTCGCCTTTTACGACACCCAAGGGAAGAGATAGGTTGAAACTATTCTCTTAATGAGCCCCTACCATGAGACTCTCAATCAAGATTATAAAAAAATCAAGGGATTTCATACATCAAATATTGAAGTCACAAATTTTTGAATTTATGTTGACTTTGCACTATATTGAGATAAATCTATACGTTGTCGCGAATCATTATGCGTGTAAATCATTTCCTATTACACATTGTAATATGATGGTACACCATTACAATACAAAAACACATAAATCAAGAAGGGTTTCTGAAATCCAATCTCGCCAAAACTCAGGGCACTGTTTAAGATCTTGGGAAGCCAGAAAATGTTTAAAGACCTTAATAAATATTCCGAACGAGCGCTATATTCTGAGGCTTCCAAGCTACGCTTTAGAACAATACGAAATATAAACTCAAAGAGCAACCCTTAATACATTTATTGCAGTAATGTTTTGCTTACCAAGTTTTGTGTTTGTATTTCGAGATTCGGTAAAATAAATGCCGTCATGATTTGCTTGTGTTTGAGATGCATAGAATGTTTTGCATATCTGTGTAAGTTGAGGATTGTGGAGTCATTTTTGGTTGGATAAAAAATAGAGTTTATTTTTGAATCAAAACAACGTTCTACAATTTTTGAGTATCTGACCACAGGAGATGTCATCAAGTCGTATCTCCTCTCCAAAATTATATAATCAAATTTTAATTATATGATAATCGAACGTCAACACATCAATAAAATAAAATAAATAAATCAATATCTTCAAACATTCACACCTATCAACTAGCCCCATTTGAAGCAACTAAAGCTCCTAGTATTACGGACACTATATGACGGATAAATACATATCCTGTAGGCCTAGACAAAATGCCATCGCTTGCCCCAGGGTTAGTTGCTAACTCTCAACCGCGCAAGTTGGCCTAATGCTACAATAATTAACTTGGTGTTCAAGTAATTGTAGATTTTTAGTCAGGCTTTAACCAGATGTTCGTCATCACCCTTTTTCTAATATTCTGTTGTTAACAGCGAGCAATCCAATTAATGGAACCTACCTACCGCTGGCTGGGCGGTTGGCTCACGGTTGGCTTGTGTAGGATTTCCCGAAGTGCCCATTTTTTGGTCCACTTGTCTTCATCTTCTGTTCTCCTCTTTCGCTCGCCCATATCGTGCTGCTCGATGCTCTGGATTGATAACAGTTACGTGCTGTCCATAAAACTGGGGTTGCCGAGAACCATAACACCCACTAATCTCTGCAACTAAGTTGTGACATTACGTCGACAAGCGCCTTTTAACGGATATCCCTGGTAATAGTATCCTGGTGGTCCCGGAACTCCCTGGTGAGGCTTTCCCAAGAGACTACAGCATGGAATCCTTCAAAAAGGGCGTGAAAAGGTTTTTTAAGGGTCGGCAACGCGCTGGTGATGCCCTCGGTGTTCCAGGCGTCCATAGGCTACCGTGACCACTGGCCATCTGTGTGGGCCGTTTGCTTGTTTGCAGTATAAAAAAATATATACTATGGAGAGCTTTTTGACCTTGTTTCACCGTCAAACTTCGAACTAAGAAGCAAGCTCGCTGAATTACGGAGTCATGCATTAAGAATTATCATGTATCCATCTTTCTTCAGCCTTTTCTCCAATTGTTTCTTATTATCTAATTTCGTAATCATAGCTCAATCTAGATATTCTCTGTCCGTAACAAACGTGTTTGTTTTTTATTTCTCCCTCACTATATGTATAGACAATTTTCAATGCAAATTTTTTAGATAAATAACAATTCAGTGTCTATCTATTGTCTGAAAAGTCAATTAAGAATATTCCTGATAGTACTTTAATGCACTGTTTTTAATGCAGCAGCAATATTAGCAAATTTTATTAATTTATTTATAATGCGCCTTCTTGTACATACAAAAGGTCTTTTTTTTACAATTTGCTTCATAGATAGCGATTCAATCTAATCTGGAAAAGAGTTTGAAAATGTTCTCACTCATCCCTTTTCTTTGAATTTGAAATAGATTATTTCCCGCTTCTAAGAAAGCTTTTAACTTAAGCTCTAAGCCTTATTTGCAATACTTTCTACTTCAGTGTCATGGGAATTGAATAACTCATAATAGATATAATTTTTTAGAATCAAAGTAAAAGCCTCATCTAAATTAATTTTGATTTATGACATAAGTACTCTGTGGCTCTGTGTTCGAGTGGCATCGACTAATTTTTGCACTCCACGTATAACTAACACGTGACCGTTTTGTAGCGTGAAGTGTTTCAACAGTATACTGCTTCTGAGATTCTTTTGTACCCCTAGTGTTAGTTTTCATTGTAAAAATACGTCTCTCTTTAAGTTGAGTTATGCCAAAAATGTAAATTTGTATCAGAGATGTGATTTCTACTAGTTTTCTCCAGGGGCTTTTCACGTTTCCCATACGAAGTATGGACGTTCGCCATTGTTCTTTTCATTCTTGACATTTCTCAACGTAACTTAAAATGAGAAGTTTTTTACAATGAAATCTTACACTGTGTGTACTGATCTTTTATATTGGTGCCGATTCATCGTAAAAATAAGAGTTGAGGCAAATGGGTATAAAAAGCGATCCACTTATAAAAATAACAACTCCAAGCCTTAGGTATTCTGTTTGTATTCTTTCCGCTTTAGTGAACGGATGCTTTAAATCTCTGGCCATTTTAGAGACAGCCATTTGGATGGGTCCCAGGAGTTGTTTAGGGCTGGTATTACACAAGACTTATAAAACCATTTTGTAGGCTGAAGATACTCTGGATTATAATCCGTTTTCATGGGAGACCAGGGATGCAAGCCAGATCACGTTTACTTTATGATAAGCAGTTATAGTTAGCGAAACGATTGTAATTTGTAACACCTGGATATTTATTTTCTCAAAATTTATTTGGAGTTCATCGCAAGCCAACAGTATTGGCTTGCGGTGAACTCTATATCTGTTTGGTTTATGCATCGATGTCACTTCACTTAAATCTTATTAAAAGTAATTTAAAAATAATCCACTATTGTAGCATCGAAAACAATTTTTTTAAAGATATCTAATAATTTTTTACTTTTCAATTTGGCTACACCAAAAGGTGGAGGTGTTTTTATAAACTGTAATTAAGTTAGTATTAAAACGATCATCATTCAAATACTATTAAGTAAATATTTAATTCACTATTACGTATAAGTGAAATCAAAAACGTTATCCTAGCCCCTATCGCTTCAATACCATTTGTTTAGACTGCTATGCTGTTGGCTGGAAAGCACGATGACCTTATATCAATCAACGAGTGTGATTTACCAGAATTTAAATTACCACAAAATAAACTAAATTAAACGGCAGCGGGTTTCCAGTTGTAAACATTTATTCCAACAGTCCATTTATTTATGACTGACCACAAAATGGGAAGAATGTTTTGCGTTTTATCTCAGGAAAAGCAAATTTATGTGGACGTAAACAAGATACATAATAAGCGATTGTGCCGGGGGAATTGTAAATTCAGCGTACAATACATTTCTAAAATATACCGCTGAAAATTTTTCCCTGTAAAGATACTCGTATTACATCTCCGACTGTGGTTTCAGCAATAAAACAAAGGACAGTTTTAGAGAAATACGGGAACCAGCAAGCTATAGAAACAGACGAGCTAACATAGCAAGAGGTAATGTAAGAGAATGATGATGTTAGAAAGGTTATGAAAAATTTATATCTCGATTAATGAGCAAAAACCATACATAAGAACTAAAACAAAACCATACTGATTTGTTTATCAATAGAGAACAAAATATCTAGAGACAATAATGATACCAATAACTATAGATTGCTTTTTGTCCTGCATGCGAGTGTAAGATTCCCTGGAGAACAATTGGCTAAGACTGAAAGTTATGTTAGCGAAGAAACTTTCTGGTCCGAGCTTAGAGGAAATGGAGAAAAATTGTCAGAAAGATTAGAAAACACTATTAATGAATTCGAATTAGAAATCTGAACAATAACAACTGAACACCTAAAAGATGAGAGAGAGTTGAATGATCTCTTGTATTTGTTGGACTCCAAGATCATTTAACTTGTATTATTTGAATTGAACAATTTAGTCTTCTACAAGTATTAGCTTTATTGGTCGACGAAAGTTTAGGACTACCTTATAGACCAAATTCTGAAACTTGCCTATAAGAAATGTCAAAAGTACATAGAACTTTATATCATTACTGGTATTGAATCAAATAAGAACTTAAGATATTCAATTACAAACTTCGTCTGAGGAAATCTAAATTTCAGATGAGCCGATGTAATAAATGTTTTAAGTCGCTGTAAACGCTATGCGAAGCATTTATATTGAATTTTCCAGTGCAAAAAAGTTCAGAGAACATTTTAAATGTAATTTTTTTATATGATGTGCAATCATTGTTTTTAGATTAAATTTTTTCCGTTATTATCATAATGGCAACAACCACGTGTATTATATGATCTCAAATTTTGCTTGAATTTATGAATTGAATTACTTTTGTTTCGCTGACCATCAAGTTGCTTAAGCTTGTCGGTTTATGACGGTTTTACTGAATCGCCATCTTTAAAGCCCCACGTTTGAATCTCTATGTACATGTGTGGTCTATACACAATTATTTTGCATTCGTCCCGTGGTACCTATATACACCTAAATTACTTTAACTGATTTTGACTTGCTTGATAAGAGTGTCTGGATTGTTCTACTCATAACATCTAAATAATTAACGCAGCAATAACAATGTAATGCGGCTATCTCACATTAGGCTCTGGAGACATATAACGTTGGATTTCAGACCGCAACACAACACTAATGGCTTGTGAAGACTCCCGGCTGTTACGTGACTTGTTCTAGTTCCAAACAGAAATTGTTTCTTTGTTATAAGGGATTTCTAGATTTTCCAACATTCCCTTGGTAGGCAGATCTACTATTGTAATGAAAGTTAGTTGCGGTCGCATTCTTACAGAGAGGATGGAAATAATATAATCTTAGATTGTGTTTGTTAGGCAAGCCCTTATCTGAAGCCCTAAAATTTAACTGAGTAAGGAACAAATACCCTTAAAGCTTAAAGTAATGTCAGTCAATATTACATAGTGGATTTTGGTAAAGTGTGATTCGATTTTGATTTATGCAAAATTTTAAAATATCTGCCTGTTTTTAGCAAAACATAAACCATTTTACTCTCTTTATCTGTTTAATGGGAGCTCGGTGGTCATGAACACCAACGAAGAGGGCACGGGTCAGCTAGTATAAAAAATATGGATAGATTATCCTAAATATCGCTTCTTTGATGCTTGTAACTAATTATGTAATTAGACATTGAATGTAATTCGTTATTCTTTCGTTAAATTGCAAATAAGTCATGATATGTTGATTCAATACCATCTTGATGTCATCTGTACTTTCATCTGTTCATTGCACAAATACGTAACGTCTATATTATTTGACATTAGTTCCTGTGCACTGAAAAGTTTCAAATGGAACGAACTATCTTTTGTTACGAATTTAGCGAAAACAGTCAATGAATTCAGCTGGTTTCCAAGCACGCTGCTGTTGTTTCGCGTTAGTTCGAATTTCAGCCCACTATTTATCGTCATGACCTGATCATGGATTGCTATTTTGTATAGGATACCGTTAAATTCGTGCTTACTAATGACTATGGATACGGCACAAATCGGTTCGAAATTCGTTTCATCATGCGGTATGATGCGGACTCGGTTTAGGTTGATTCCGCCATTTCGTGCAAAAAGCAATTCCATGCGAATTTCCCTATTTTACATGTTTTTGTCTTAAATCTAATTTTTACAGTAAGAACAAACATAAAATCCTTAAAAGTTGCATCGTTAATATTTCAAATTAATCATTTAGTTTATGAAACAAAAATAAAAACCTACCTCAAAAATCATTCCTCTCTGTTTCCAGACAGGATTCTCGTCGGGAATTTTCACATTTATTAGTTTGTTTTTTAATTTATGACCTTTGTTAATATTTTATATGAAACCCAAACTCAAAACCTTTTAATTAAGTATTTTCATTGTGTATTTATTTTAACATTAATACAAGAACAGCTAACTTTTAAAATTGTAACGGAAAAAATGTCATCGCCATCCGTATCGAGAAACTCTTCCATATCGTCGATAATTGTAACATCCCTAATAAAGTTCTAGTTTCAACGTGTTTCTACAGGCCAGTCGTAGGTGACAACTGATCTTGGTGGACGTGTGTACATTGCTAGCAAAATTATTTACGTTCTTTACCTTGTTAATAGTGTTTCGTCCAAAAATCTGTTCATTACATTCCTGCAATTTCTCAAGGCATTTTAACAAGTAGATTATTATATTTACCCCATATGTTCTTCTCTATTAATAATTATATTCCCATATTAATATAAAGTTTATAATACATTTTGTAGCGAAATTATTAAAATAAATGTTTAAATTTCTCATTCATCTCCATCTCATTACCATCCGTTCCTTCCACCTTTCTTGCAGGAAGGTAATGAACTGTTTCGGAAGGTAATGAAGTATTTGTACTAGAGTCAACTCTAGACACATTTTTAAAACACAATCTAAATATTACAGTACAATATGAAGCAATCAAACAACGTAAACAAAATTTAAAAGACAAAGAGATACTCGTGCACGTAGGCTTAAGCGAGAATTATAACCTGAAGTTTAATGGAGAGATACAGTCCTTTAATTTCGGTGGAAGTAGAAAACAAGTATTCCTACATACTGGAGTTCTATACTATAAAGATAGTAACGCAAATAATAAAACTAAATCATTCTGCACTATTTTTACCCAAATATAACTAAGGTCACATGGAATTATCAAGAATCCGGCCAAGGCAAGGAGCTCTGTATGGGATTGGTGCCGTCGTCAAAAGAACTGCTAACAATTTTATTAAGCATGGCGGAGATGTTGGTTGTTATGAAGATTTTTGGGCGTTAATTACTAAAAATGTACGAAATGTACATGTTTATATGGTAACAGAGAGTGATATTGAAGGTAAAACATTTCCGCCCAACATTCCAACATTTAAGGGATCAATGCTAGTTCATCAATGCGTCTGAGATGCTGATAATAATAAAAATTTAACATTTAGTAGCTTCGATTGTCAAGGTTGCACTTATTGTATACATAATAAGCATAATTATAGGCTTTCTTCATTCTGATAATTACGGCGATATGGAGAGAGGTCAATCCAATAATCAGTGTGATAAAATCGAAGCCTCTTTTGACAATCAGTCAGTATTAAGTATAGATACAACAACAATTTTGAACAACATGGATGAATTAGATATTAACAGGGTCCAAGCGACTTACAGCTCTCACCGTTGATAAATGTATATACATCTTCTACTACACCAACATCTCCTACATCCAAAATTTATCTGACGTACGTTTGAGTTGATAAACAATACATTTTATAAGATACCAAAGGAAAATCGAAACCCAAAACAACTAGATGTAGTATGTAAAACTTCTGAACACCAACAGCAATTTGAGACTTTCATTAAATCAACTCCATCAGAAAATCAATTTTAAAAGCACACTTTTTTCGACGACTCAGATGATAGTGATGATTAGGTACAACATACTTTAGAATAGTTAATAATATGTAATAAGAAAAAAATTATAAAAAATAATAAAAGTTTATAGACCGTGTTGATTATGATAATAGAAGTGATAAGTGATAAAGGATTTTTTAATATTTTTTTTTGTTTGTAAGTATAATATTATATTGTGATTTGCACTCTAGCTTAAGCTATCCAAAATTACTTTTATAGATGTGTTAGTTGTTTTTATGAGTAAATACTGTGATTATGCGACAACGACCCAAAACACTACTTAAGTTCCTATTACTGGGTATATATTATTATTATATTCAATTCAATTCAATTTATTTATTGCGAATACAGGTATTATATATCAGAAAATTATAATAAAGATAAGGAATATTGTTTTTCTAGCGTTCAAAATTACTTTTATAGAATTGTTAGTTGTTTTTTTTAAATAAATATTGTGAGATTGTGTTAGTTAGTTGGCTACTATATGACATTCTTTATTTAGGTTACTATTCGAGACTGAATTAAAAAGCTGATTAGTAATAAAAAACGTTTATTAATAAAATAGTGCTGTTTTGTTTTTCTTTCATAAATTACCGCCTTTTATAATTCATTATAATCCCATCTAGTTACAGTACTGTTCTGCGGTATTTCATTACCATCCCGACTTAAATCATTACCATCGCTTGCAAGTTCATTACAATCCTTACAGTTTTCATCACCGTCCATCTGGTAATTTTTAATTGTTATTTTCTCCGTATCTAAATAAGATAGAAAAGTGCCTTTCCGTTTTTTAGAATCTGGGGATGTTCTTAGATGAATCAATAAAAAGAAACCAAACTTAAGTCGATATTTTTTTTTATTCCACGGAACGGTGTTTTTTGCGCGAAACGGCGGAATCAACCTTTAGCGTTCTTTCTATAACTACTTGTATATCGTATATTCTATTGGTGGTGCCTGATATTGACTTTGTGATTCTATTCCTATCTCCGTTAGCCTGTTATTGGTTTTCATTTTGGTTGAAAGTTCAGACTAATGCCAGGTTATGTGATCCAAATTTCACGCTCTCCCTCAAATAAATATGCGAAAAGAATAATTAGAAAAGACACAATAGAGTGAACTTACCCCTTATAAGATACTAGCTTTTGCCCGCGACTTCGTCCGCGTAGAATAGTTACTTTGAGATAGTGTGATAGTATAGGCTATTAAATAGGCTATTCAACACTGAAAGAATTTTTCAAATTGGAACAGTAGCCTCAATTGGTGGAATTGAAAATTTACTCCTACTCTATTATTACTAATTGATTCAGTAGTTGACATGAAAGCGAGACAGACAGTCAGACTGAGTTACTTTCGCATTTATAATATTAGTATGGATTATGAGTGGAAAGTTTATGCCTATACTAGTGGCATCCCGCAGTTTCATCAGCGCGGTACCTGTTTCCATGGAAATATTGGGATAAAAAATAGCCTTTCTCCTTTCCTAGGATTTAGACTGTCTGTGTACTAAATTTCGATTAAATCGGTTCAGTAGTTTTGACGTGAAAGCGAGACAGACAGACAGAGTTACTTTTGCATTTATAATATTAGTATTGATTATTGAACACACATAATCATATTATTATCATCACTCCTCTATCCCCGAAATGTATTATTGAAGACGTAAAAAAATTGCTCAATGTGTTTCTATATTCGACGACCTCCGTGGTCGAGTAGTCTGTACGCTGCCGCTGGTCTCAAGGCATCGCCGTCTCGAGAGGTTCTGGGTTCGATCCCCGCCATGGGAAAATGTTTTTGAGGCGAATACAGGCATTATTTTAACTGCCATGTTTGGCCTATGAAATAAAGTTATTTTTGATTTGATTTGATTTGATTTGTTCTCCAGTCTTGGATGTTTAGATATTGTATTGTATATATTCTGTACATTTATATGTCATTATCTATTAAAAATTACACAAGCAGTATTAGTTGCTTTTAATTGAAAAATGTTAATGTCTGAAGATATTTATTTATTTATTCATGCCTATAATTGAACAGACATGTGTTAAACATCCTATATCAATGAAGACGCTAAAAAGTGCTTAATGTGTTTCTTTATAAGACAATGTACAGAAAAAGTGGATAAAACCCAATTAGAAATAAATGAATTAAAATCCACCGAACTTCATCTAGTTATGCATTCTGATTCAAAGTAATTGACTTAACGCGAGTGTTCTTGAAGAACCTACTTATCTAATTCAAATTAATGACAATTAATAGTTAATTAGTGAATACTTAAGTGCTATGAGCTGATTATTAAAGCTAGACAACTGGTTTTATAATAATATTATGCAGAAACTACGTTTTCAATATAAACATAATAGAATAATTTAAGAATAAAACATGTTTAGACTTTTGTTGCTTTAATAATAAAGAATAAAATTTTATTCTTAGTTTTGAAGCGATTTAGGTATTTATTTTATAGTAACCCGTACATTCTTTTCTCATTATAAGCAAACACAATTAAAAAGCATAAAAAAATAATTCTTTTAATTTAAAAAAAACCGCATTTAAAAACATTTGATCCCAATCTTGCCTAATGGTAAGCTAAGATGAGGTTTTGCCCATTGGTCTAGAAGATATAAGTATCTTCTAGGCCAATGGGCTCCATCCAATCTTTTATGTACACAAACGAATACGTAAAATGGCAATTAACCCGAATTCAGCGTATATAGGCTGCATTAGGATAAGCTAATATTCTGTCTGGGCCTACATAAATACATAATAATTAATAAAATGAAACACTGACTCTTTATACAGCTAACTCATTCGATAGCATTATTATTGAGTTATATGGAGGTGTTATTACGTATATTAGTTGGATATCAAACGGAATACTTAAAACAAGGAATGTCCATGAACTTCCCTATTAATTTAGGGACTTCAAAGTACCTCTTGCCTCGTTACTACCACACGGAACCCTCTTAGGCACAATTTCCCAAGTATATGTTAATTGAACGGTACCTGTATTAGGTTGTTACCGCTTTTTAATTAAACAATATGGCTATAACATACCATTACATATCATCACTCCTTTTTCATATACTTATCATATGTTATGTGGCGAGCCTGTTGCCAAGCACCGGGCACAATGTTAGGTAAGCTGAATCGAACCGTTCGTAAGTTTTGTTCAAGGCGGAGTGATCGAAACTACGATTCCCATGGCCTCTCAAACGATTAGTGCCCCGTCCGTCTCAAGTGGGCTACTATGACTATAGATACATAGTTTAACCAGCAGTGACTGCACTCAGCTGACAGGTGGTGAACCCGTCGCCGCTTTTAGCTATTGGATAGTTGTGCAGTTCGTCCATTAGTCGCCTTTTACGACACCCAAGAGAAGAGATGGGTTTGTTCTTTTAATGAGCCGCTACCACACACTATGACTATGATTGGCATAATATGTTGAATAATTTTGATTAACTAACTTAATTACCTTTCCTTTCTATATAACTAATACCTCCTTTCAGCAACACCTCAATTTTGTTGAAAACCTGAACGCAATTATTGCAAGCAGTAAATGGAAAAGCGGAATATAAATTACAGTTAAGTGCTTCCGTAACTATACGGTTACTTCACTGTAATTTTACCATTTTTGATTTAACTATCTATCGATTTAACAACTTGGGCGTTTGAAATTACGCCAGTTTATACAGAGCTGTTTTGTAATTGTATAACATGAACATGTTTCATATAAAGTCGTCGCCAACGTGTTGATTATTAGGTACTGTTCCCTGTTACAAGGGGATTTGACGTTGGTGCGAGGCGAAATTGAGGTGTTCAATACTTCTCCTTATCCGTGCAAAATAAAGTATGTTATTGTTCGTATAATAATTATTTATTTTGTATTTAGATCTGTAGACTTATTACGATTGTTCAATACTTCTCCTTATCCGTGCAAAATAAAGTGTTCAATACTTCTCCTTATCCGTGCAAAATAAAGTATGTTATTGTTCGTATAATAATTATTTATTTTGTATTTAGATCTGTAGACTTATTACGATTAAGGGTACTCACACTTATTCAGCAACATTCAGCATTTGTCTATAGAAAACGTCAGTTTGGTATGGAGCTTGTTCAGGTTTCCACGCCTGTTGAGCCGCGTTAGCATCTCCTATAAAATCGTTTAACATAGAAAACGCTAAATGGAGCTTAATAAGTATGAGTAGTCCCTATGTGCTAATTTTAACCCATAAAATTAAGATATTTTTGATTTTGATTCATCCCCCCCCCCTTCTTCCTTCCCCCCACAACTTCCCCCAAAGACCTCGACAACAATCGTTTCTGTGCTGCCCTTAAACAGCATTTTCCTAACATTCACCACATCGGAGTGTTTAGTCACGTGTAAAAATATTTCTACATATTTTACTGGACAAAAATATTTCTACATAATCTTTATTCGCTGCTAATAAGAGACGCTATCTGTCAATAGTGTAAACATTTTCCTCACTAATGAACTTAAGATTGAATCCTCTCTTGCGCATAGCATTCTATTAAACCCTGATGGCATCCTCGTTTTCTCAAATGTGCCTTTTTTATGAAGTCGTTACGTCGCAACGTCTCGCTCCATCGAAATAAGAAACAGATTGTATAAATAGAATTTAGATTTAGATTTGCTTTATTGATGTTACTATTCGATTTAGTGTCAAGTATTTATTTATGATCTTTACCTAAAGTGTAAGTTATCATTGTAAAAAACTTAAAAAGTGTATCTTAAAGAGCTGAAATTGAGCTTCCTAGCGCTACTCAAAAAGTAATGCTTTAAAAATTGACATCTTAAAGTAAAGTAAGGTGTATCCTAAATTAATTAGTTTAGAATATGGCTAAATGTTAGTATTTTATGTAACGTGAGAGCGACTTTCACCTGACACAGGTGTTTTTACACTTAAAAGGAGAGATCAACCTCAAAAGTATTGTAAGTAAACCAAACTGTCGAAATTTTTTTTTTATTTTTTTTTCATCTTGTACTAGGGGCTGTTATGATTGGTTCATTGTTTGTATTGTATTACTTCGATGAAAATATTCAGCTGTCCATGAGTCATTATATATAAATGATTTGACGACCTCCCGAATGGTATGTATGCCGCCGGTCTCAAGGCGTCGGCATCACGAGAGGTTCAGGGTTCGATTCCTGGTGGGGGCAAATGTCTGTGTGATGATTACAGGCATTTGTTTTTCAGCCTTGGATGTTTATCTATCTATTGTATATTTTCTGAACATTTATATGTATTTTTCTATTAAAAAGAATACTACCAACCCATGTCTTCCCTTGGGTGTCGTAATAAATTTATTTATTATATTCGGGCACAAAGCTTTGATGAAATCTAATATTGTCCTTAAAAACCGATCGATGTTGTTGAACTCTATCACAATCATGCCCATCACAGAAAATAAATTATGAAAATATATCTCAAAGTGGAATATAAAGAAAAATATTATAAGAAAACAGTGTAAGAAAGAAGAAAAATATTTTCTTAGGTTAGTCGTAGTGTAGAAACTTTGTAGGCTATTAACACCAAGAAAAACCACTTAACTTCGCACATAGGTAGAATAAAAATGTTTCATATCAGAAAAGAGCGCTTTGGCTTCGATCGAAAACAAAGCTACCTTCTCCATGGTCAGGCTGTAGATGGGTTCCCAGACTTTGTGATCTCGAGCTCCTCCGTGCTTCGGAAGGCACGTTAAGCCGTTGGTCCAGGTCGCATTTGTGACCGCTTCTACCCACCAACCCGTATTGGCCCAGCGTGGTGGTGTTACGGCCCATACTCCTCATTTGTTTCCTGTGCCTGTCCCAGCAGTGGGATGTACCCAGCAGTGGGATGTCCGTTGCTTAACCTTAATAATGTTTAGTTAAATTTGCCACATTAAAGTAATGAGACGTTAATACATGTATCATTCATACAAGTTAATGTAATAAGAGATAACAATGTTTAATCTTATTCTAATCTAAAAAATGTAACACTGTGACTAATAGATTGTATGATTGGCTATTTTAAAAAAGTGGCTCATGAGTTTCTTACCGGGTTCTTCTCATGAAATGCCTTACTCTCGGAATCCGGTCGCTTGTATCGATTACAACCACAGTCAAAGCGCTGTGTGGATGTACTTGCTACAAGCGCTCGCGGCAGTGAAAATTTACTTTATGTATAATAAATGTAACTATTTATGAATGTTGACGATTTTAAGTGCTATGTATAGCCTATGAAATAAAATTATTTTTGATTTGATTTGATTTGATAGGCTGATGACGATATCAGAAAACGTTATTTCAAGAGGATTTGGTATATTTAGTATTTGAAGTTCCTTCATTGTTATTTTTGAGAGAAATTCGTATTTTAGATGAAATATTGAACATTTGACATAACATGTAAGGTCTCTCACAGTATTAAAAGAGAATTGCTCTCCGCCAATTATCACATTTAATTTTTTTTTTTAAGTTTTTGCAGCCATTCGGTCGCACGCAGACATATTAGCAGCGGTCAATCCCGACGTTTGGTCGGGGTTTTCGAATGTACATGCATTTGCGCCATCTATGTTAACGTATAATCTGTGGCCTTAACAGTCAAGTAATTTAACTACCTTAAAAAAAGCCATACTAGATAAAATACAGCAATACATGAAGTCCACTCAGAATGTAGTCTCCTGTTAAAAATTCTTAATTGGTTATCATGTACAGAATCAGTGCATTTACAAATTTAAACCCAAGAAGACATGGAAATAGCATTTATCAATTAAAATTTACAAACATCGCAAACGAACCTTCAATAAATATACCAAATATTTGACTTTTATCTCAAATTTTCACCGCACTCGAATCGGCATCAGAGCTGATCATTCGTGAAACGATCGCGCTCTCACTGAGATATGGTCCTATTGTTTTCTGAATTGTGAACCAGTTGAACCAATGTTAAAGAAACAAATGCCGTAGTAAAATAAAGCACTTTTGTGTGATCTATTTTATTGTTAAAATATACAGACATTTTATACTCAATCAACGAATGAATACCGAATGTTTGTTTTAAAATTGTTTTATATCTCATAGGCTCAATTCAATAAAGAAAAATGTACTTTACTCCTTATTAATAAATGTTACAATAGTTAGTTCTTTATTTGGTATATACATGTCACTTGAATCGTTTTACTTATTAGTACTAATCTTTAATAATAATAATATAATAATAATAAATCGTTTATTTCCAGAAAATTACATAGCAATATTTTTTCATGAGATGCCTCCAGTAAGTATTATTAAAACTTGTGTTGGAGACTTCTCGCTCTCACCATTGCGTTACATTGGATAGAAAATAACATTATAGGTACCTAGGTAAATTATGATTCGCAACCAGGCTTATTCTTTGTACATTTTTCTAAAGTTATAAAAAGAAAAGATCTTTAACCAAAAGGAAGCAGTTTATTTTTGATAGATGTCTGTGTTCACGGGTTCAATTTCCGCCTGTGTTTAATAATGTTAGGCGTATCAACACCCCTACATGTGCATAGTAATATGTATGTAATAAGTAACGAAAACGACCCTTAGCTATTAACGATTCCATATAATGTAAAAAAAAAAAAAAAACTTAGGTCCCCAAATTTCTTTTCGACAAAAACAACTCATCAAACTTCATCAACGGCATTGTATCATTAAAACAAACAACGACTCCAAATTCCGATCGGGATCTCACTGTTTTTGTCGCACAATGTTTGCCTTGGGATCAATTAAGGAATAGTATAAAACAGCGATACTTGTATTACAATGTGCATTGAACCATATATAAGGGGAGGGCAATAAAACTTTCCTTATTGGACGTTCTGCTGGGATGAACTTTTGCCATTTACACATTGTTATAGTTCACATAGCAGACAGCCCAACATGTTCATACTCCTTAGTTTGGACTGGTGGCAACAAATCATGAGGTAATATTGTGGAAAAGGGGAAAGTATGAATTCTATGAAGTTATATTAACTCTTTTTTTGTTGACGAGGAGGAATCTATTTACGGACCGCACCTACCGTTGGCTAGGTGTCGGCGTCTGGGACTTACCAGTGATGCTGGCACAATAATAATAATTAATAAATCTTTATTAACCATAAACACAGTCAAAATTACTAAGTATACTATGACTTCCACACAAGGCTGGGCCTTACTTGTGAATGTTACGGACGTTTACAATTTAACTTACAATTAATATAACTTAGTGGATACTACAAGAAACATAATTTATCTTCACTTGGTGGGTAAAACAAGAAAATTTTGAAAATAAAACGTGTGTACATGTGTGGATGAATGTAAAGAGTAACTTACATTAAATAACTACAAAACTACTTAAAAAGAGACAACGGGACTTACTGCCGTATAGAATTCTACACGAGAACCTTCAAAATTTCCTCGGTTTGGTTATAGGTCAGACAGATATACGCATTACTGTTCATTGCTAAGTATCTTAAGATATTGTTTAATCGCTTTACCATAATATAACGGGAACGGCAGATCGACCTTGGTGAATGTCACATCTGCCCATGACAGATAGCCACAATGAATAATTACAGTCAGGTCCCGCGCACATCACTCCAGATAATAACTGTTAGGTCCCACAGACACAGTAATTGACTCTAACAAACTTTATGTAAATAAAAACTCAACGGCCGCTAAACTTATCTCGTTTGGAACTTCGTCATCAATTTTATCTTTCGGTGCTTCCTTTATTTTATTCTACTTTAACATTTCTGTATAAATGACGGATGGAAACTTCTGAAGATATTTTCTTTACGATATTGACATCATGTTACTGACCTAAAGCACTCAAGCAAGGAGGTGTTTTTTTTTGTTTTCTGTACAAAGTCTGTAGGTTAGAATTCAACCAATAAAGGGGTTACATTATTAGGGCGCATAGGGGGCACATAATAAGTAAAACACAATTAAAAGATGTTATAAAAACACCCGTAAAGTGGAAAGGGCGTTAAATGCACGCAGTTAAACAAACCTTGATCGAAGGCTCCCTTACAAAGAGTCAATTTACGATATTTGAAAAGCCTAGGGCGAGTTCGACCAAAATTCGATTAGCAACACTGGTGTAGTAATACCAAAATATCATTAGCTAGCCGTGTACGAAGGACTCCTTCATTACAGCGGATTTGACCAACGAAAATTAAGCATTTATTGGTGTCCCGACCCCCGTGTAATACGGAATTTGGTCGGATTAGTCAAACAAACTTTTCAAATATCTTTGGCGGTAGTTATGTCATCATAACATTTTGCCAAAAAGTATTCTTTGATGTTCTTATCTTATTTTAAGCAAATTAGTAATACTCACCTGTAAGTAATGGTTATGGAGTTATACCTTCCATCATCAGCTCAGCATCATAATTTGATGACTCTCAGACGCAAATGCTTGAATAACATTAGAAGATATATAAAATGTGCCATACGTGCTTATAAACTTTGAAGGATACCCTAGCTTTCTCCAGGATCCCACCATCAGATCCTGACTTCATGACAATGGAAATCCTATGTACTTATCCATAAATGTCAATCATATTTAAAGAATTATCGCTGTACTCGTAATGGTTGAGGAGTTATACCTTCATCATCAGCTCAGCACCATAATTTTATGACTATCAGACGCAAATGCTCGAATAACATTAGAAAATTAATAAATTGTGCCATACGTGCCTATAAACTTAGAAGAATGCCCTCGATTTCTCAAGGATCCCATTATCAGATCCTTACTTCATGACAATGGGACCAACTAAAACTTATACCCTTTCAAACAAAGAAAATATTTTCAAATCGGTCAAGGCGTCTTCTTGTAATCGGGGAACATACATAAAAAAAAGGAACAAAAGTTTTCGTCCAATTGATAAACTCCTCTTTTTTTTAAAACTCGGTTAAAAATCAGTTTTTCTTCTGTTTCAACTTATCTTTTTACTAGGAGTGTCAATAAATTTTGGCTCTTATAGTTAATCATGTTGAAAAGTCACTGATTGTTGTTGTCTTTGTTATACTGTTATTGTGTTTTTCAGTCTAAGGGACTTGAAGGGATACCACGACCAGGTGGGATAATCTCAGTTATTGTTAGTGGAGTAAAGTGGAGAGTAATTTTTTTTTAATTTCGACCCTAACTTGTGATATATTTTTGGATTGTTATCAAGAAATCATTATTTTTTTTAATTAAATTAATATTTTCGGAAATAATTACTCCAAGAGTAAAAAAAACATTGGTAAGGTTAAGGGTTAAAATCTAATACGCAAATTGGACAAATTGTACAATTTGGCGTGCTGTTAACCGTATTAAGTTTCCCCGAAGTTAAGTCCCTTAATTAAAAACAAATTGCCTTAGGTCGAAATGTCCATTGGGAAGGAACATGCATATTAATAAGTCGAGGTCCTTATTGGGTTACTTTTTGACATTTCAGAGCACAATAGTACCTTCGTCAAGTCGCATGCCGCAAGAAACTATAAATAGAATCATTATAATAGAATATTTTAAATGAATACATTCCATAATAATTTGTGTAATTTGACATATATAATCAAATGATAATTTTAATCATTGTAATGTAATTGTATTCCAATTTGGTATTTAACGCTATATATTGTCCTTACCTATGAAATTGGTGTTTTTATTCTGTCTTAGCGATTTGTCCGTAACTGTTAAGTTTCAGAATATTCTTATAAAATAATTGCCTCTTCTAAAAATAGGCCATATATTTGAGCTCGTATTATTTAATTTGATAATTTTTTGTAAGTTTTATTGTGTTAAAATTAGACACAAAGACAATTATTTTTAACTGCCTCCCGAATACATCATTTGATTTTCATTAACATAAAAACGATGAATAATTTTTATCAAGCGTGTTCACACACATATTGCTAAAGCTTGTCTAATGATACATGCCAAATATTATTATCTCTGAATTTATCGTTGTGAAGAAAACTGATAAAATGTTAGTATGTAAAATGCAGACATCCCCAAAATCTCCATACAAAACACCAATTTCATTAGTAAGGACCTAATAATTTGCATGCTCTTGTAAGAGTAGGACATATGATACTTTTACATTTATCTCCAACTATAACATACTATGTTCTTAGTAAATAAATAATTCTTATTCTTATAATTAACACATACAGTAACTATAAGTTACCCTCTAGAAAAGTTTAGTAAATATATAATAGACACATATACACACGTTACCATGAGACCGTCTTTGTGTTGCTACGTGATAAAAATTTTTTTCGTAATTCAACTGAGTACTGTACTAAGATTTAATTTGTAAGCGTGTAAGACGTATTTTCAAAGTAGCGTGTATGGCACTAATTTTCAATTAATCTACCTATTATATTTTGGCTTACCTACTATTGTTAGAGAGAGGAGCTTCAATCCTAGCATCAATAGCAATTATTTCAATTACCTATATGACTTTTTTCGAATACTAGTGACCAAGGTCACTATTTAAACTATTTGGTTCTGAGATAAGAGTAAACTTACAGACGCTTCTTAATACACGTCTGTCTTCAGTATTAACTATCATATGAGCTACCGTTATCCCGGTGCGGTTGCTCCAAGGGTTCATATGAGCTGTCGTTATCACGGTACCGACAATTGCTCCAAGGGTCGGATTAACTACGGAATGGAGGTGGGAGAAGTCATTTTCCCCTTGTACAGTAAAATACCATAACTTCATATCTAAAGCTAATGATTTACTTAATTTAAACGCGTATGGATTTTTATTACCCTCGCCTTGATGGTAAGAGATAAATTTTTTTGCTATAAAAGATAGACAAAAATATTAAATAATAAATAATGACGAAGTGAATAGAAAATTAAAAGTTGATTTGAATGCACTGAATTTTAAATAAATAGAAAAGCAGAACAACAATATTAAAGATAAAGTAAATAAGAAAATTGTTGAGAAAAATGTTCTGGAACCGGATGTGTAGGTAACACTTCAACTTCGAATACTAAATTATGTTATAAACTTAGCAAGAACGAATGCCAAAGATATTCATAAAATTACAGTTCTAGCAGTGGGTACATTTACTTCTTTCAATTTCAATACAACGCGAACTTTTCAAACAGTTGAAGTTGAGTATGTTAAAGTAGAAACTAGAAAGTCAAGAAATTTCTACAAGTTTCCAGCTCTAAGCTTGGTAGTTGGATTTTTGCTATTACGAATTGCAGAGTGCCTTTCGAAGTTCTGATGGTCTCTGGAACTAGATGCGTCCAATTACTGACGTCTTGTACCTCTTAGTCTGGACTTTAATGATCTTGGTATTGATTGAACTAAAAAAGTTTGATAGGATTAATCATAACTATTATCACGCTTTTATCCCCAAAGGGCTAAGCAAAGATAGCTTCCCCGATTCATCTAAAAGTATTTTCATGTTACAGGAGGCAAGGCGGTTACACAGTATATAAGTGTAACTAAAGATGAAAAGTATGTACGGTCACATATTATTGAACGAAAATATTGACAAAAACTGCCTCAAATAAATTTCAACTTTAATTATCATAAATTAGGGCTCAATGTATTTATATCATGTTTTGACAGGCTCTGCCCCCAGCGATAATTTTTTACGACTATGAATGGATTTTTGAATGTGACCATACATAATGAAAATGTCAATATATTTCTCGAGAATTAGTATGCCAGAGATAGACAATTAACTTGTATACTTATTTTCGTACAAAACCTCGCCACATTGTTACATAAGCTATTACTAAACTACATTTTGTTCCAAAAGCTCTGGTCAAAAACTAAAACTTTACAACTTTCAACCGTGTGCGATTCTGAAATTTAAATAAGCTGACCTCTCTCATAATGAATTCATAGGTAAAAACTGTTTGTTTTTCGAACAGAAGTAGCAAATTCCCACGCGTTAGCTAGTCTTAAAATAGAACATTATTTCCTGAACGCCAACCAGACATATAACAGACAGACGTGGTATTCATGAGTCTCCGCAGGCGAACATTAGGCTAAATTTATAAGCAAGTTAGTCTTGTTTATTCCGTACTACATACATATCATCGCCTTCATCCCCGAAGGGATAGACAGAGGTGTTAATTCCCACATTTGGCCAGATGTTAAGGCCCCATGTGGGTGGCGAGCCTGTTGCCATGCACCGGGCACAATGTGAGGCAAGCGATGTTGACAACTGTACTTAAGTTCTATTCAAACTCATTAGTATAGGCGGTGGGATCGAACCCGCAACCTCTTGAACGAGTAGTGACATTTTCCCAACACCCACTACTGGACGCAGGCTATCCTTATGGAAACAAACACATGAGGAGTATTGGCCGTAACACCACCACGCTGGCCCAATGTGGGTTGGTAGGAAGAAACGGTTGCAAATAGCGACCGGAACCAACGGCTTAACTTGCCTTTCGAAGCACGAAGGAGTTCGAGATCACAAAGTTTTGGACACCCATCCAAGACCTTACCATGGCGAAGATAGCTTGGTTTTCGATATCGAAAGGCAAAGCGTACTAACCACTACGCCTCCGAGCTTCCCGTGAGTTTATTATATACAAAACCCGAAAAAATCAAACGACCGCCAACACTGAGAAGTGACACTACGAATAATACCATGGAAGCCATTTCCATTTGAAATGCGACCCTCGTTTTAATTACAGCACGTGGCAAAGGCCTTGTGACGAGGGTATGTCAGGGAAAATTACTAGTTAGAGTGCTTAACGACAGCGGGTTGGATTTAAGAACTGCTGTCTTAATCTAGCTAAGACATATGACAGTTCATAGGATTTAGAAAGCCAGCGCGTGAATAACTTACAGTTACATGATTTCTAATAAAACGTTTGAAGACGTTGTATTTGCCGACTTTTTTAGTTTGATCTGATAATCAATGAGCATGAAAATAGATTATATTGATTATTGCTAGCTTGGCACTGTGCTGGGTGTATGGGCAACTGATTCGTCTCCTTTTCGACATACAGACATCTATATATATTAAATTTATTTATATTAAATTGTGGTGTAAACAATACACCTATACGCATAAGCAAAGAAGTGTCTTTATTTATTTATTCATTATTTTTGCACGACGTACAATGGCGGACTTAATGTCTCGAGGCATTCTATACCAGTCAACCGGAAAGCGGAGTGAAGAGAACTAATACGACGGTACAATAAAAGTAAAAAAAAAGAACAAAAACATAATACTAAAAAATATACACAAATAATTACACTAAAATATATCAATCATCATAATATTTATGAATATATAATAAATAAATATACACAATATTTATCTTATACGACATTAATATACATATATACATACATACAATCACGCCTGTAATCCCCGAAGGGGTAGGCAGAGACCAAGGAGCACTGTGTTCCTTAAGACCACATTTAGCCATACAAAAATAGGGTTGGTCAGATGAAAAAATTGTGAAAGAGTAACAAGTGGCTAGCTCATCGCCTACACAATCACAGACCCAGTACCCAATACGCCCTTAGTCGCCTTTTACGGCAGGCTAGGCAAGAAAAGCAGTAAGCACATTCTTTTTTTTCTTCTTTCTAAAACTTACATACAATAAATAATTCAAAAAGAATAGAACAGATAACAAGTGCTGACGAACTAAAAATTTTTTCATTTAGATGTCGATTAAATGATGTTAATAGCGTATACTTGGTATACGAAGGACAAAGTTAACAAACAACTTTGAATTATTTAACTATCAAATGCTTGTGTTTATTCACAACAAACACTGAATAATAAAAACTTGTCGTTTTTATTGTACGAAGTACACACTTAATTTATTTATACTACGTGGACGATCTTTATCGAGATATCAAATATTGAATATGGTTTTTAGATTGACAATTAAATGCCCCCTTTCTGGTCTAGTGGTTGACACCACCGGGTCTAGATCGGGAGGTCCGGGGTTCAATTCCCCACGGGGGTAGGGGTTCTTCTGCTCCGTTTGGTTGGTGGTAGGGCTTCTAAGACCGCCTGGCTAGGTACCACCGTCTTACCTAAATTTGTCGCCATAATAACAATGTTATAAGCATTGTTGTGTTCCGGCAATCAGAGGTAAGATACCCAGTTGTTGAGGATTACAGGTGAAGCTCGCTTCCACCTTCGTTCTTATCGTCACTTACATCAGGTGAGATGAAGACTTAGAGCTTTCTTCTGATATTATAAATATACTCCGCAGAACACCGACTTTTGATTGAATACATCCGAGAATAATTCGATATTTAGGGACGTTTCATAGGTAAACTTAAGCGGCCGGTGAGATTTCCATAAATTTTGAACGTACAAGCACGCGCATGTGTGGTTGGTTGTGAAACGATGTTAGTAGCTCCGTGTAAATGCAAAAGCGTGCGCGCGGCCAGCGTAGCTATGGAACCACACCAAGCTTCATACATTTTAATATAGTTTGCCAGTCTAACTTCGAGTCTGAAAATTGGGATGTAGATGAAGCCGTTAACAATTCAGTAGTATTAAAGTCATAAAATATAAAAGTTTCTAAAATGCTTGTTCGCGCATATTGCAAGACCCACGTTCTGCCTCACCGGTTTTAAATTTATACTTCTTCGGCAAGAGGTGCATGCATAAAATGAGCATGTCCCTTTAAAGTAACAATAATACTATTAATACTTACTACTTCAAAAGTGCTAGGAAAGTCTTTCTGTTTATTCATATATTCAGCGATGACGAACTCCCATTTTTCAAAAATACCAATATTCATTTGACTCCCAGCAATCATTATTTTGGCATTCATGTTCACACCAGCAGAAAAACGTTTGGCATGTGTGTTTTTTGCAAGTCCATATATTTCGTAGAATCGCTGACTCTTTATGAACAGTGTTTTTCTCTTTAAGTAATGGGATTCTCTGACAAACGACGAAGGTGGAACTATGAAAGTAAAGGGTATTTGAAAACTTTATCGCTGCTTCCGCGAACTTAGGAACTAACTTTTCTTTACTTAATAAATCTGTTGTGCTTTGTAAGAAGGATTTCCTTTGGAAGAACCGTGGGTTAAAGTTGGAGTGAAATAATGTGGTCTTTGTATCGAAATATGACTGGTGTTCTCTGGAGTCCCTTGAAGCATTTGGGTAATGCCTTTCAGGCCAACTTAGTTAGTAATCAGCCACTGAAGCAAGCCCTAATTAGGTGAGCTGACTTATTAGGAATGGAACGTTTGAGATTATGATTTTCAAAGGATCAAAGTCCAGAAAGTTTTGAGAAAGTTATTCATTTACAGATTTCAGGATTCAAATTTACACCTTATATACGAGTATGGTCCTAAATCAAGAAAATATCCAAACTTTTATCGGAATTGTGTAAAGTGTACGATTGCTTGTAAAGATATAAATTGGAGTTTAAATATTCACTTTTTTCAATATATTTAACTTTTGAAAAAACTATATCGCAGATACGGTTTTGTTCAGTAGCTTATGTTTAAATAGTTTAATATGCCGACCAAAGATTAATAACAAAGATATAGTTCGCATGATTGTAGAAATACTCAAATGTCATAAATTGTGTCCTACTTAGAATTACCACGGCAGTCATGTTTCAGGTATCTAGGTCGTTGTTTCTTAGCTTAACACAGTCGTGAGCTTCGTTTTGTGTGTTCCCGCAGAGAATTACGCCTTTTAACGAACATGGTGCCAGAAGTATGGACGTAAAGAAGGGAAGCTTTGTTCTTGTAGTTTTCCAAATTTTACTTTGAGACGAAAAATTTACATACATACACACACATATAATCAGGACTATTATCCCCTAAGGGTTAGTCAGAAAATAGGCATAAGCACCGCAAGAGCAGTCCATTGCCATAGCCCGCGCTTCACCAATGCCGCACCCTCAGCGAAAAAGGAATATTCTCAATAACATTTTTTTTTACATATACACGGCACACAACACGTATTCCCTCCTTACAATATGGGTTCCTTCAAAAGAGGCGTGATAAAGCATTCTTTGGGCCGGCAAGGTGAGGGTGGCTAAGGCAGTATGTCAGTATGCTGCACTCTCTATCTTCACATATGGACTCCTCTACTGCTTATCATCAGGCAGTGTGGACTCATTTGCAGAGCTTTTTATAAAAATATGACAGGCAAGCTCAAAGCCGAAGGTGGAAACGAGCTTCACCTGTTTTTATCAACAACTGAGAAACTGGCTATATTACCTCTAATTGCCGCAACACAACAATGCTTATAACATTGTTATTATGGCGACAGATTTAGGTAAGATGGTGGTAACTAGCTAGTCGGGCTTAGCATCCGTACTACCAACCAAGCAGAAAAGAAAACCTGGGAAATCGAACCCTGGACCTCGATATCAGCACCCGGTCGTGTCAGCCAGAGGCGGAGAAAGCCACAAAATATTGTAGAATAAAAATGAATGTACGAATGAATGACAATAACATAGAAATTTATGCAAAACATATTTAAAGACAAAACTATCGCAAATTGAGACCAAGTTCCGAGTCGTAAGGCCTTAACATCGATTGAATACACAACAGACATTATTGTATTTGGAAATATATATATGTATTTGTGTGTGTATATATGAATGTATATGTTTGTATATGTATTGAATTAATAATAATAAAAATTAACTAATTATTAATGCACTCTATAGCACACTCGCACAAAGTAAATACCTACTCACAAACAGAAACCATACATAAAGACATAGGCCCGTATTACGAAACTAAACTTAAGCGTAGATCTCTGCTTGAACACTGTTAGAGAGGGATGGCGCTATTGATCCCACACAGCACCATCCCTTTTTAACTGCGCTCAAGCAGAGATCTACGCTTGAGTTTGGTTCTGTAATACGGGCCATAGACAATCCACTGTTATCTTTTTATAGGAATACCACTATTATATAGACATGTTAATTATTATTGTTCATATACAATGTACACCATCATAACTTTTCTGGCTCCTCCTGGAACTTTTATTGTCATTGTATTTACTAAATTCGTGATTTGAGTTGTTGAGTCTAGCATATATTTAGAAATGTTTGTACTGAAAATGTAACCATCGCTGTTGAGTTTGTAATGAACAAAGTATGTATATATATAACTATTATTGAAATGAGATTGAAAATTTGTTCGTGGTTCAAATAAAGAGAGAAAAAAAAAGTTCCTCTAGATTTCATTTCACTTATCTGGATTTCTACATCCAGAGATTCAAAAATAGTGTTATCCAACAGAAAATCACCAGCGCGTTTGATTTTAAAGCAACGATACTTCCTTTCGACACAGAAAATCTATCTCGTTTTATAAATCTGCCTTTCGGTACGAAAGGTTCGGACACTCCGCTGAATACAAAATAAGTTTAGTGGAAAATAGATTTCGGACATTCCAAAGGGCAATATACTTGAATGATATGAATGGATTGAGGGGTGGACTAATATGTTTTACTTTTATTTATACTCGTATATTTCTACTTTTATATATTTATATTTTTTTACTTTTATTAATATTCTTCATGTCCTCAGCTTATATATGTTCCACCACTGGGCACAGGCCTTTCACATGGAATACACGAGGAGTGGATCATAAAGTTTTAGTCACCCATCCATGGCATGACCATGGTGAGGGTGGCTTTTTTTTTATCAAAACCCAAATCGTACTATCTAATACGCCACCGAGCTATTATTAATGGAAATACTATATGTACTTACGCTTTGAACCCGATAGGGTAAGAACAGAACACGGCCCTCATCTTACTACCATCCAGACACACATTTCCCTTAATTACCTTTTTAAAAAAACATGCTTCCAATTAATAAAACTCACGATTAGATAAATATTTATGCGAGTTATGTCAACTTAAAAAACGTTACGTTAAAATGTAAAGATAATTAATTTTTATACTGAGTTTGACTTTAAAATATCAAACAAAAAAAATTTAGCTTATTTTAAAGCAATCCGCGATTTTATTATGCAGAGCAGCTTGTGTTAGCACTTCCATGAATTTATCTATAACAGAGTAATTAATTTCTAAGAGTCAAGGTCAATCAATTTACCTATATTTATGTGAAAAAATAGAAATGTGACCAGATAATATACAACTGTCACAGCTACACATATTCATTGTATACAGTAGTAGCTTTATCCATTGTGGTTTGTTCGATAATTTTATATACGATGATCAATCTATATAAAAAAGGTGAGATAAGAAAAACGTGTGAATAGGGTCTCGTACCCACCCATAACCAAAAACTCAAAACTGGAATATAAAGTAGCTAAATATGACTGATATCAGTGTTACCCAGTTATGAGTTTTCGGTTATGAGTGGGTACGAGACCGAATATATTGATTCTTCTTCTTCTTCTTTTTCTTCGTGCGGGCGGTTTCCGCAACTTGACGACTTAGCGCCTGTTTTGCGTCTGAGGGTGAAGGCTGGCTACTCCAGCCAGCCCAGCTCCGCCAGGAAGTCGCCCAGCGACTTCACGTTGAGGACAGCCTCGCGGAGGTTACCCGGGTTTCTCAGGTACTTTGCCCGGTAGCTAGCTACCCCAGTGCATTCCAACAGCACGTAGGCGGCTGTTTCTTCTGCCCCCATGCATGCTCTGCATAGGGGGCTGTCGGTGATACCTAGATTGAAAAGGTGCCTGTTAAAATAGCTATGACCTGTTATGGCTCCCGTTACTAGACGTAAGCGAGCCTTACTTAGCTGTAGAAGTTTGTTGGAGATGCGGGGGTCTATTCGTGGTAGCGCGAGTCTAGCCTGCCTGCATTCTTCCAAGTTGTTCCAGTAGTTCATATGTAGGTTTTGAGTATTTCTTAATACTATACCTGTAAACCAGCTTTTAGGGAGAGGTATAATAGGCTCCGGTCCCACCGGGTCTCTGCTTGAGCCTCTCCTTGCTAATTCATTAGCAGCATCATTCCCTCATGAGCCGCTGTGTCCTTGGAATATATTGGTTATCGTTAATAATAGGAACAACGTGGAGAATCTTTTAAAAACTTTTTCCCTCTCAAATCCTCTAGACGAACGTGAAAAGTACACTTATACCTTCAAGTGCAGACAAAATGCCAGTCTCAGGAAAACTTTGTTAAAAGCTTCAGGTTTCAGGCTATTGTGAAATTTTATTATTGTATTTTATACACGTTTTTATCCCAACTTCGCCTTTTTTCTCGGCTGTCTAAGACATCCTGGTCCTTCGAGCCGGATCGAATAATTAAAAAAATAATCAACCCGCATTGGGCCAGCGTGGTGGTGTTACGGCCCATACTCCTCATGTGTTTCTCCATGAGGAAGGGCTGTCCCAGCAGTGGGACGTATATAGGCTGATGACGAACCTACTACGACCGCTTGTATTACGAATACCATAATAACATCATCGTGAAATATCTTGACGTCGAACTACTGAGCGCGAGGCGCGTTCTGTCACATGTCGTTTCACAATTTACGGCACTTAAACTTTAAGATATAATATATATATCTTTACATTTATACATACAGATTTATACATTATAATCCATGAAAAAATGTATGCATTAATTTGCGGGCAGTATTTTATGAATCACTACTTTTAGTAGGTACAGTTTTTAAAATTTTTAGTAGCATGATATTCTTTAATATTTTAGCATGAATTTATCCCACATGGGATACAGATGTAGGGATATTAGAAATATATCTTATAGAAACCATAATAAAAACCTTACAGTACTTCATGACCATCATAAATAATCTACGACGTCCATTAATTTACTTATAATCATTTATTTTTAAATAGAACAGATCTGTAAACTAACATCTTGTTGGAAATGACACTATATCGTCGGAGTTTGTTTCCTCCAATGTGCACGTTTCATAGATATATATGTACTTAAAAATTAATTTTATTACCACAGGGACAAACAAGGTCCAAAATATTCAAACGTATTCAATACAAATGAATTTCACTTGCAAATCACTAATAGAAGCAGCGTTTCCATTTAATTAAACCGGTCCTTCGACCCATCTCAGTTTCTAACTTTATGATTTGTTCATTTTGTAAAAACTTTATAATTAATTTTTGAGTCTTATAGTCACATTATTTCGTTTTTAGAGTTCCGTAGTCAACTAAGAACCCTTATAGTTTCGCCAAGTCCGCCTGTCTGTCCGTCCGCGGATAATCTCATTGACCGTTAGCACTTGAAAGCTGAAACGTGGTGCCAATGTGTATATGAACGTCAACAAAGTGGTAAAATAAAAAATGGAATTGTTTTATTAGGGCACTTCCCCTACACATAAATAGGACAGTGATTTTTTCACCCTAATGTGTGATAAATTTTTGGATTGCGATTTGAAAATAAATAGGAGTTACCAAAATCATTTTCTGATTAAGATAAATATAATCACCTACATACATACATATAATCACGACTATTATCCCCTAAGGGTTAGTTAGAGATTAGGCAAAAGCACCGTAAAAGCAGTCCATTGCCATAGTCCGCTCTTCATCAGTAGTGACTACACTCAGCCCGTCGCCGCTATAAGCCATTGGATGGTTGTGCAGTTCTAAGTCCATAAGTCGCCTTTTACGACACCCAATTGAAGATATGGGTTGGTAGTATTATTTTAAAGAGCCGCCGATAATCACACCAAAAGTAAAGAAAATGAATCACATTCATTTTCCAGGGAAACATACATACCTTATTTTCTTTTAAATATAAAGTAAACAACTAGCCCCAATTTAAGCAACTAATGCTGCTTGTGTTATGGACACTAGATGACGGATAAATATATTTAATAGATAAATACCTACAAATAAATACACTGAATATTTATAAATATATATAAACATCCAAGACTGGAGAACAAATGCCTGAAAATTCATCACTCAAACATATGCCCACCAGGGATCGAACCCAGAACCTCTCGAGATGGCGACGCCTTGAGACCGGCATACAGACCACTCGACCACGGAGGTCGTCATATATTAATTTATTTATTAATTATGTATTGCATACATGTGGTAGAATAGGTGTTACAATTCAATGAGTACAGCACACGCACCCAGCAAGGGCACAGCAATACAAGATGGGTAAAATACATATTATATTAGTACATTATGGACTCTGTCGAGCACAGCAAATTAGGAGAGAGGAGGACTCAGATATAACTGTACTATATATTCATTAAATTGGTATAATAAAAATTATTTTTAAAACACTATTTCTGTGTTCGAAGTTAAATTACTGCTACTAACCTAACTATACAATGGTTTTATTATTTAAACTAAGAATGCATAGAAAGTTCGTAAGTGTTGTGAACTAGAAAAACATCAATTGCGTTGAGCGTAAATGAAATTAGGAACAGGGTAGGTCAATGATGATCACGACATTAGGTTGCAATATCTTGGCCGAAATCTGAGCTCATAATTGACAACATTTCATTTTTTAATTCACCTTAAAATAAAAAAACCATGTCTAAATTTTGCTATACCCCGAAAAACATTGAAGTATTTCTTTTTGTTGTATAGTTTTCGAGAAAATCTGAAAAAACTTAAATCGTACGAGTGACGTCATACATACGGAGGAATAATGATTCCCCCTTGCCAAATTCGAAACTGAAAAAAAAGTTAATGTCATGGCCTTGGTTATTTCTATATAATCTGTGGCCATGTCAACAAATGTGATTGAAATCAGCGGATTTAAATCCTGCGCTCACTTTCATGGTGCAACAAAAATATCAAAGTAAAATGAACTAAAATACTCGAGCAAATTGATAAGTTTCAAACAAAGTTCTAATCAATTTTGACGGTTAAAAGTCAAACGTCAACGTCAGTAACTATTTTTTAAACATAGGCAAAAGCAAATATTCCTCCGTATGAATGACGTCATTTGGCGCTTACGACATTTTAGAATGAGCTGATCTTTAAACTTAAAAAGATGAATGAAAAAGTCAATATTTTGAAAAATCTAAATATACGTGTCGCTTTATATTTTATCTAGTTTTATTTACAATAATAAAATATACACCTTAAAATTTTGAAATGTCGTCAATTTATGTGGAAGCACCGAGTAAACATTTATCGAAAATGCTCTATTTGTGTTTCTAATAAGGTTTAGTTTTCCTTGTAAGATATTTATTTATCAAAAAAGTTTCGACCTCTCTCGTATCGAACGCCAATTCGACTTCATTCTATTCTAATTTCAAAATAAACTAAAAAATAATAGAAGCTTGTAATTTTGCACGTTCGGATCGCTCGGTCTCTGAAGTTCTATTTTCAAATCAAATGGTTTTCATTGACTGCCTGCGAACTTTTTAACTGACAGCCAATTAGATTGTTTGAAACAGCCAGCTTTGCATTCTTGAAATCGGTTGATTAGCAACCTGTGAGTTGAATCGATGTTCACGAAACTGATAAACCTAGGTACAATTAAAGTACAATTAATGTAAATAAATTAATGTAAAGAATTCATTGGAAAAATATACTAAAATTAATAATTTTATGGCGGCGTTTATGGATTTTGTAGTCTTGTCTTGAATAATTGATGACATTTTTTATTTGAACAACAAAAGCCAGGACGACGAGTTTTATGCAAAAACCACCTACTGCAAGAAATTTAATGAAGTGGTCATCAATATTCGACATGATTTCTACCAGAGAGTAAGAGAACTATAAATAGGTAAATTTTTAAATCAAGCATAGTTGATATTTCAAAAGAAAAGACGTTCAGTCTCCTTCATTCTATATACCGACCTTTTACCTTGACCATAAATAAAGTAAACTAAACTTGACCATAAATTAACTAAAGTAAACTCAAGAAGTACGACGTATAAAAATAGTTGTAAGAGTTCTTACCATGCTACCTTACATTGTAACTACTTCAAGATTACGTACCTTTTGTTTTTTTTTGGCTACGACTGCTCTTACGTTAGCTTATACTGGAAACTATCACGCTATTTGTAGCAATACCACGTAAGCCCAAACGGCTAATATCAAATTTTATAGTCAATTTTCTATTAACGTGGATTATTTATGTGACCATGGCAAGAATTCCGTTCATAACGTAGAAAATGATATTGCTTCCCTGGATTTATGATTTCATTCTGAAATGTTTACTGCAAAATGTAAATGTTTAGAATTTGGTATTTACTTCGGGATAAGCATTCGATACATAATAATCACGACTATTATCCCTTAAGGGTTAGTCAGAGACAAGGCAAAAGCACCGCAAAAGCAGTCCATTGCCATAGTCCGCGCTTCACCAAGCAAGACTGTACTCAGCGTTACAGATCGCCCGTCGCCACAATACAAGCTGTACAAATTCCAAGGGCCAGACAGACTCGTACTCATCTTAAGAGACTTCTTGTTGAACCGCCACTTTAGCTGCCGCGTCGAAGGAACGCGCTCCCTGCCCCACCCGATACGGGCCGGAATCCCTCAGGGCTCCGTCCTTTCCCCTCTCCTCTTTACTCTTTACTTGAACGATATGTTCAAATACCCGGGAGTCGAACTCGCCCTTTTCGCGGACGATACCGCTCTGTATATTTCCCATCGCAATCGCGCCTTTGTCGCGAAAAAACTACAATCTGCCGCTAACACCTTAGGCAACTGGTTCCGCAAGTGAAGGATCGAGATCAACCCCGCCAACGGTAAAGCTATTCTCGTTTGTCGGGATCGAACCAACGCTCTGACTCCATTCACCCTGTTCAACCGGCCGATCCCTTGGGTAAGGCAGGTCAAATCCTAAGTCGTCACACTCGATGAGTACTTAACGTTTGCATCCCACATAGGAACCGTCCGAAACCGAGCCTTCTTCGTGCTCGGATGCCTCTTCTACCTCTTAGGCATTCATAAAATGTGCCTTAGAAATAAGGCAACAATTTACAAAGCCTGCGTCCGACCCATCATGACGTATGCTAGCGTAGCATTTGCTCATGCCGTGAACACCCACCTCGACAAACTTCAGGTCATCCAAAATCTCCATAGGGACTTAGAGCTCCCATCCATCCGTCAGTTTCTTCAAGATGCCTTTAGGCATTTTTTTCGACAATGCTCCCCACCACCCCAACCCGCTCGTCATAAGAGCCGCCAATTACTCTTCAACTAGTCAGGATCGATCGAGACACCGCAGGCTGCGGCACGTTTTCCTCGACCCCGAGGACGACATTAAAAGCGCGAACGGTCGCGCTCCACACACACGCACATCACGCACTAGACACTTTTTTGTTATACACCGCACTCGTAGAACAAGGTTGCGAAGATCCGGGTCACACTCGCGGCGCTCCGTGCGCTACGTCGCAACTCCTCCACGACACGGCACGCCTGAGCTGAGGTCCGAGCCTTCAGAGGCACCTTCAAGACGTTTGCCGATCCCCGAATTCGGTTCAAGCGCCCTAGAGGCTCTCCCTGAAAGTGGACGGGTTGACCAGATCATGTTACTCGTTGATCATGTGACGCTAATTGATGACAGCGCGGTGTCCACCGATGGACAACAAGTCGAGGCTGATCGTGTGCCGGGTGACACTAAGGAGCTATGACCTTTAGGTTTAATTAAAAAAAAAACATGTCATACATTTTATCGTTTAGCAAACAATAGCCTTGCCTTGCAGCGATAGCCAAGTAAGGAAATATTACACTACTGATCGGCGGATTGATCTCCGCCGTCTGCACTACTGAGTGTAAATGAAGCTTAAATAAAGCTAATTTTCTAAATCGATTATCTCACAATGTACCTTGTGCAAGATAACAGACTCGTTATGACATATCTAACTACCCTTCGTTTATAATGGCGTGACGAAATGTTAATATGATATATAATAATATATTAATGATGACCTCGCCTAGATGGCCAGGTTAATCTCCACACAAATATATTTAATAGTAAAAGTTATAGTTTCAGCTATAACTTTTACTGTAAAATATATTTTATATACGTTTATAGCAGCATCGAGCAGAATATAATGTACATGGTAGTTTATTATACGACTGAATCTACATAACACACCGGAACCCACTATGAGTTGAATTCGCTGCGTCACCTATTATTTATTATTTATTTATATATACTTTATTGCACATAATAATATAAAGAACTTATACGATAACAAAAAAGCAATTGGCGGCCTTATTGCTAAACAGCAATCTCTGCCAGGCAACCTGTTTGAGAGACAATAGCAAAAAAAAAAAAAACAAAAAAAAAAAAACATGTGGGGGTGCAACAAATAAATGAATATATATATATATATATTATAATAATATATACATAATTATATGATCAATATCACTACACAAAAATAAAAATAAAACTATATAATATCCTGATGATAAACACAGGCTAACAGCTAGTCTGAGTAAGCTGATCCAGAAAATTACTCTTTACCTGACTCTGAAAGGACTTCAGAGTCTGAGTATACCTTATATTCTCCTTATATTCACCTATGTTTGGAGCAGCAATATTTTGTGTACAGAACTGTTATGTAAAACTCCCACTGCCAGTCGAAAATACACTGTATTCGTACAGAAATAAAGCGCAATAGAAGACTTATAAATAAACAACTGTTTAATAGCTTCGAGCGCTTAAATGCATCGTCTGCGAAAGAACTTTGTTCAGCTATTTTACTTTGATTTCAATGTTGGTGCAATATCTATTTTAAGCCTCACAAAACTGTTTACAGTTGACTATAATTTAACAAAGGAAAGCATTGTGCTCTTTAAGCACAACGAGCACCAAAAAACTGGCCAAGAGCGAGTCGGGCCACGCTCAGCGTGGTTAGGTTTCCGTAGTTCTCCGTCCGTCACATTAATAGTGTCCCCACTGAAGAGTTAAAATAGCCCAAAGTACAGCGCCATCTCTCGATACAAGCTATAACTTATGAATGTTGGGTTTTCGGTGGTAATTTTGGATTGCGTGAAATGATTTTTTTTAAATTTTTTAAAGAAGATACGTTTCCTATATATAAATATGTAAACTGAGATAGGCAAAGAAAAATGCTTGCATATACGGTTAAATTTGAAACTTAGTTCAGAAAATGTTTACAAGAAAACTGTTCAACTCATCAAGTTGATAATAATTTTCCTAGAAAATTCCATTGTAGGTACTTTTCCAAGAGAAACATTACTTTAATTTCTAAAAATGATCGGTAGCTTACGCTTCAGCTGAATTCTTATCAACTTTACAAAGGCGCAGTTAATATATCAATATGACAAGACCGTCATCCATCGATTGAAAAGAAAGAATCGCAGCTGTGCGGAATCACACGCAATATAATTACATTTTGTACTTACTTGGTAGAGATATCGCGTATCGGTATTAGATAATATACAAACATTGACTACTACTGGACAAAGAGGAATTCGTTAATAGTTTGGGTGGTAAACCAAAACTTTTTGAACTAAGTACCTCCGTGCTTCGGAAAGCGCGTTAAAAATTTTAATCCCGGCCGCTATTTCAAATGTTTCTACCACCGAATAGGGCCAATAAGATGCTGCAATGTATATAAGAAGAAATTATTGCATTACACAGATAAACAAGCAATCATAGACTTACAAATAAAATGTTTACTCTTAACCCCTTGACGGCCACGCGAACGCCGTACGCGATCAATATATAATTATGTAAAGAAAAATATTGTCACAAAAATAATTTTTTGAAAAATTCATAAGTTGATTTTAAATAATTATTTTCCGTTATTGTTAAACGACATTACGATTAGATAATGTCGACACAATAACGGTAACTAATTATTTAAAATCAAATTATTAAATTTAGCAACAAATTATTTTTGTGACAATTCTATACTTTTTATCCTAACATCGAAAAAAATCATCACGCGGCAAAAAGGTTACAATACTTATGTAAATTTCATTACATATATTTCTATTGTCTCGTTTTGTGACCAAGATGTGAAAAGTAAGTGTTAATATAATACGAAAATACCATTAAAACGAACGATTTCCCCAAGTCCATAAGAATGCTTTTCGCTTACACATTCAGTGTCGGATATATTATAAGTTGTTCGTTATGCCGCCAACTCTTCGGACGTGCCTTGAATGCGATGGCTCCTCACACGTTTGTTTCGTAATAAATGTCCTGTATTTGAACCGTGTCGACGATTCTGTCGAGTGACTGAAAAATTTCTGGTGACTTGAAATAACCCACACTGAAGATATGGTATAATGTACGTATAGTTTAGATCTTTTTAGCTTCAAAGTGAAAACGTTCGTAAATTTTGAAGTATGGGTTCTCTATTGAATCTGAGGCTATATTTTCTCGTTTCCAATAATATTAGGTCCTTACCTATGAAATTGGTGTTTTGTATGGA
Organism: Parapoynx stratiotata; assembly: GCA_910589355.1. Classification (NCBI taxonomy): domain Eukaryota; kingdom Metazoa; phylum Arthropoda; class Insecta; order Lepidoptera; family Crambidae; genus Parapoynx; species Parapoynx stratiotata. The sequence continues at coordinate 14,644,722 of OU342466.1, read as the reverse complement.
GATTTTGGGGAATTCTGCATTTTCCATACTAACATTTTATCAGTTTTCTTCACAACGACAAATCCAGAGATAATAATATTTGGCATGTATCATTAGACAAGCTTTAGTAATATGTGTAATATCACACTTCATAAAAATTATTTATCGTTTTTAAGTGAATGCAAATAAAATTATGTATTCGGGAGGCACTTAAAAAGAGTTGTCTCCGTGTCCAATTTAAACACAATTAAACTAACAACAAATTATCAAAACAAAAATATAGTCTATTTTTAGACGAGGTAATTATATTTTAGGAATACTCTGAATCTTAATAGTTACAGACAAAATACTAAGACAGAATAAAAACACCAATTTCATAGGTAAGGACCCAATACTTATTATTGAGCGCAAAAAAAGACGACTGGGGTGGACTACTTCTTTCTTCTATGCAGAATTATCAACATCATAGTTACTATTACTCTGGTTTCATCATCTTAACTATATCTGACTTTAAAAAAAATAGATAGACTTTTCATAATCATATTTTGTCTGTCTGTCTGTCAGATCTAAAGGGAAAAAGCGTCAGCAACAGTTGGAAATCAGCGTCAGAACATATTGTACTCGCGTAATGCTGAATTGGGTCTCCTATTCCATACTCTTTCTTTCTTTCTATTATGTTCGTGAGATTCGAAATTTTTAGATATTCATAATTTCTTTGATGAATATAAATTGGTTCAATAGGACGATTTTGGTAATGAAATCTAATTTATCGATCTTATTATCGAAACAGGCATAGCTCATGGATGTAGATTATATGGTCGTCCTCGTCCTCGTTCTCAGACTATATACGTCCCACTGCTGGGCACAGGCCTTCCTCATGGAGAAACACATGAGGAGTATGGGCCGTAACAGCTTTTTTTTTATTTTTTTGCTTCTCTGTCTGTTTGTACGGATTAATCTCCGAAATGGCTGGACCGATTTCAATGAAATTGGTACATATTGGATACTTTTTATTCCAAAAAATTAAAAACGGGTACCCGTGGGATAGTTCAAAAACCACAGTAACCGCGGACGAAGTCGCGAGCAACAGCTAGTAGGAAATATTTTAATATCCCACCCCCTATTACCGTAGAACTACAAATTGGTAAATCATGTTGAAAATCTCGAATTCAACGCAAGGAAATATGTCTCACAAATAAATTCCACAGCAAGTTAGAAACTATCTGACTCAACTTTGCATCAGATAGCGGTCGAAGGCATTTGTTAAGAACTTTATTAGTGCCATTAAAACTTATAGTGTGAACTCGGATTTCACGGTTAACCTCCAGCTTTTAAATACCATAAGTTCAAGAGGTTGCGGGGTCGATCCCACCGCCTGTACCACTGAGTTTGAATAAACCTTAAGTACATTTACATACATACATAAATCACGCCTATATCCCCGAAGGGGTAGGCAGAGGTGAACTAACACCCACGTTTCGCCAACTATGTCAAGTCCCATGTAATTGGTGGCGAGCCTATTGGCATTTATCGGTCACAAAAGTCGCAGTACATTGCTAGCCTTGGTGGTATAAGAGGAACGCTGCTGCCCATTCCTAATCACTGATTTATCCTTAGTCGCCTTGTACGACACCCACGGGAGAGATTTGGGGAGGTGACAATTGTATTCTACTCTGCCGTCACCACACGACAGTACATTTGATTGTGAATATCGGTAGCCTCACATTGTGCCCGGTGCATGACAACACTGAAATGTGGGTGTATAACACCTCTGCCAACCCCCCGGGGAAAAGGGGTGATGATATTTTATGTGTTTTAGTGCCAAGGCTGACTTAAATCTCCTGACAATTCTAGCCAAATAACAAGCCTTCCTAGCCTAGTACGTCACCCCAACTTAACACAAATATACATAAATACATACATACAATCACGCCTGCAATCCCCGAAGGGATAGGCAGAGTCCAAGGAGCATTGTGTTCCTTAAGACCACATTTAGCCATTCAAAATTGGGTTTGGTCAGATGAAAAATCGAGAAAGAGTAGTAACAAGCGGCTAGCTCAAACAACACAAATAACACAAACACAAATATCCATACTGATATTATAAATGCGAAAAAACTCTGTCTGTCTGTCTGTCGCTTTGTCTCCTTCACGTTAAAACTACTGAGTTAAAATTTAACCGAAATTTGGTACACAGATAGTCTAGAGCCTGAGGAAGGACATAGGCTTTTGTTGCACAAAGCGCATTTATTCCACCAATTGAGGATACTGTTCCAATTTGAAAAAATCTCTCAGTGATGAATAGTCTATTTATTGAGGAAGGCTACATACCAGTATACTATCTCAAAGTAACTATTCTACGCGAATGAAGTCGCGCAAAAGCTAGTGATGTATAAATATTTGATTCGCCTTCGTACTTTTCGTGTGTTGTAATTCAATTTACATTCATAAATTTTTGGTTGAGGGTTGTTTGTAATCTAATTGGTTTGAAAATATGTAGTATATGTAGTAAATTAGGCGATGAAATTCATTTTCCTGACAAAAATTAGAGCTCGTCGAGCTCAGAGCTCATCCTCGGCTCTGAGTTGGAAAAGATTGTGGAAATCTTACAAGTAACAGAAGGTTAGATGTTATTGGGATCTTAACTATATCGAATTAAAAAAAAAATATATTATTACATACAATAGGTCTTAACAGGTAAATTATGACAACATTATGAACCCTGTCGGGCACTGCAAAACTGACAAATGAGATGAAAGGAGGATACTTTCCATTGATAATTCTTTTTTAACCTTCATAATTGGTAGGACTCAATAGAATTTGCATTGATATTTATTATTTGTACATTAAAATTATTATGTTCGTAAGGTTCGTAATTTCTTTGCAACCGGTATAAGATGTTCATAATTTCTTTGATGACTATAAATTGGTTGAATGGGACGATTTTCGTAATGAAATCTAAGTAGATTATATGGTCATCCTCGCCCTCGTCTTCAGCCATACATGTCCTACTGCTAGGCACAGGCCTTCCTCACGGATAAACAGATGAGGAGCCGTCCTCGGCCGTCCTTTGGCTCTGAGTCGGAAGGGATTATGGAAGTTTTATGCAAGTAATAGAATTTTAAATGAGTTTGGGTGTAAACACCTTTCTTATTATTTTTCATAATCAATACGAAATCAAATAACTTAGTTGGACTATTGAGCACTTTATGTAGTTGAGATTTAGCAGCTTGAGGTTTGACGGTTGACGCGCGCTGCACTCTAGATTGGCGCTACGGAAGACCAGCGCTGTGACCATCCAGGTTGTAGCAAATGCTGAGTGGTGACCATTTGGTTATAATACTTGTTATAATATTTTGTAATTCAATTATTCTGTACCTTTATCTTTCTCTAACCAATAAATTTCATTTCATTCATTCATTTCATTCAAATCCATTGAGTGCCACATGAAAATGATTTTTACTATGGTTGTCAATTCATATGTCCCATTTTTAAACAGTGGCACTGTACCTACTTAAAAACCGTCCCCTTTTTACGATGATAAATGATAGATAAAGTCTATCTATTGTGGCGTTTTCTACCGTTGCGCCTTTGAATTATTAAGTCAGTTCGGGCCTTACATGAAAAAAAGAAATATTTTCCGGACGGTTGACAGGTGAATTTTCTCACAAATTTAAGGGATGCTTCTACACATATTCACTATTGTCACGTTACTCACTCGAGTTTTGTTTGTCACATTTTAACTTGTGTCAAGATTTTTTGTCATTCGATGAAATTTGCTAAGAAAAATTCTTTACATATACAAAAATCCAATTGATTTTTGACTACTACCATCGTACGATAAAGAAAAGAAAATAATCTATCATTTTATTTATTTATTTATTTTGAGGGAACCATACAATTACAATAAAACATAAAGGATAATACACTATAAAAATTACATAAATCAGTGAAGTTTCCACAGATAATAATAAACAGACATAAATCTTAATCTTAAGAAAAATGAATAAAAGTAATAACAATAATATATAATAACACTACCAAATAAATAATAATAAATATACTAAATAATAGAAGATTATAAATTAAACTTTAACTACGGCATTATTTATATCTATATATACAACGTGGTTGAAATTAAATGAAAATAACTGTTCTGCCAAGCATTTAAAATCCAATCTCTTCTTCCATTCGTGAAATTCAATGCCAATAAAACTGTCAGTAGGCAGAATTTGTGAAGTTTGTGGATAGTGTCTGTCTAATATATAAACTTACGGTCCAGCCAGAGCGGTTAGAATGATCCGTAAAAAGATACCTCCGTCAAAAAGGTAGGAATATAATGATAAAAATGTGAGAAATATGGACCTGATTTGACCTGAACTGATGAGTGACAGAGAAGTTACAAAAAATAACAAAATATAAAACGAACACGATTGGTAGTGAAGAAGCAGAATAAAGTTAAAACCCCAACGCCTTAGCGTCAATATGAGAAATCGTTTTTCTAATTCAGAAACACGTTTACTTTACGAAAGGCTTTTATTGCCCAAATATTAATTACTCAAAGGAGGTCGCGGTATCCTGTAATTAGACGGGGCGTGTTTATTAACGTCTTTTGTACCCTTATTTAGGATATCGCTGATGATAATTATTTGTAATTTTGCGCGTGCTTTCAGTTTTATTTCAGCATAATAAGATAATAAGCAGAAGATATTATATTTTAGGTTTCCATGTGATAAGAGACTAATTACTATGATCTCTCTCTCTTCTCTCTTCATCAATACGGGTTTCCGCAACTCGACGTCTAATTTGCGCCTGTTTTGCGTCGGACGGTGAATGCTGGATTACTCCAGCCATCCAAGCTCCACCAGGAAGTCACCCAGCGCCTTGACGTCGCCGATAGCCCAGTTTAGGTGTGCCCAGGTACTTAGCCCGGCATTCTGCTACCTCGTCACACTCCACCATGACGTGGTAATCTGTTTCTTCTGTCGCCATGCACGCCCTGCACAGCGGACTGTCTGTGACACCTATGTTGAAAAGATGTTTGTTAAAAAGGCTGGGTCCTGTGATTGCACTTGTTACAAGGCGCAGCCTACATTTATCCAGCCGCATTAATTCCCTGGATAGGCGTGGCTCAACTCCTGGTAGTGCAAGTCTAGCCTGCCTGCAGTCGGCCAGGTTGTTCCAGTATTAATTGCGTAAGAATAATGTGTGTTGTTGGATTCTACCTTTAAACCAACTTATGGGAATGGGTATGACCAAGTTATTTAATTGACGAGCTCTGCGGTCGAGTAGTCTGTACGTCGTGTTAAGGCCAGCTCGAGAGGTTTTGGGTTCGATCCCCTGTGGGGGCAGTTTGTGTGATAAATACAGACATTTGTTCTCCAGTCTTGGTTGTCTATATAATAATATGTAATGTATATATTCAGAGTACTCATATGTATTTATCTTATAATTATATGTATACGTCATCTAGTATCCGTAACACAAGCAGCATTAGTTGCTTAAAATGGGACTGGTTGATAGGTGTGAATGTCTGAAGATATATATTATTATTTTATTTGCATACCTGCACAGAAAATCTTCTATTAACAAAAAATATACATAGCATCACGCGTAACTTAAATTAAATTAATAAACGAGTCCTGTTTATCATTTCAATATATTTTACCTGTACATAAATATTAGGAGTAATATTTTTCATATTACTTGAATTTTGTTACGATAATTCGCTTTGTAAATAAAATAAGCCTTTTCAATGTTCAAAAGCTTTGGCGATTTTTTTTGGGGGACAAATTGCTTTGTTGTCAAAACAACATATTCCAAGCCACGGTAGTGTTTCTATTTTAGATTTATTTTTCAGTTCACTGAACTTTGCATAGCAATTAAGCGGTGAAATTAATGGAACTAAAAGCACGTTTGACACATTTTAAACAATTTTGTACAAAATAAAACTAGTTAGTTTGCATAGTCTTAGTTTTTAAGATATGCAAAAGATTATTTTTTGGAGAATACAAGAAGAATCGCAGACACTCTTGGTAATGTTACACCTCTTTTAGTATAAAAAAACCTTAATATTGAATCGTTTTTAACATCGGTTAATGTTAAGTTGCGTAATCAACTAATCATTTATAAAAGAACCTGCTGAACAGCTGAACAAACGAAGCGAGCATAAAGTAAACTCGTCGATAACCCAACAAAGCATCAATCGTGGCTAATATTGGAGTCAGCGTTGTATCATTTACATTGAAATATCCAAAGATATAACCTCTTATTTTGTTCTATTGAATATTTCATATGTAGGAATCCTTCGGTTCGCTTGAAATACACGATGCGGCTACAATAACTCGTCTTCTTTATATTTATTCTTCGATGTAACGACTATTTTGATACGTTATTGCTTCTATTAAATATTGTACTTACTTAAGATATTTTCAATTTCGATTAACATGGGATTCGAATGATAATATGATGATTAAAAAAGGAGCAGCTTTACCAAGGTTAAATGATACTATAAGTCTAATTATATGCGTCCGCGGTTCCGAGCGGTCTAGCCGCTTCACCGCCAAATAACAAGCAACTGTATGCTACGAATTATTTGAGGTGGCGGGTGCGCGTCCGCTACATGTATTTTCATATAGCGGTCTTTACCTATGAAATTGCTGTTTTTTTTCTCTATTTGTATTTTGTCTGTAACTATTAAGTTTCAGAATATTCCTAAAACAATAATTACCTCCTCTAAGAATAGACCATATTTTTCAGCTCTTTTGATTTGTTTTGATAATTTGTTGTGGTAAAATTAGAAACGAAGACAACTCTTTTTAAGTGCCCCCCCAATACATCATTTGATTTGCATTCACTTAAAAACGATAAATAATTTTTATGAAGAGTGATATCACACATATTACTAAAGCTTGTCTAATGATACATGCCAAATAATATTATCTCTGGATTTGTCTTTATGAAGAAATCTGAAAAAATGTTGGTATGAAAAATGCAGATGTCGCGCGGATGCATATAATTCAACCCTTATTCTGAAATTGTATCCGTACTTTTTATGACAAGCATTAAACTACACAATAAAACTTTTGTGGAGAATATTATAAGATTATATAAATTTAATTCTCATTGTTGCAGATTAAAAAAATGTCCATCTCTGAATTCAGAAGGAAGAAGCTCCTTTATGTGTTCAACGTATTTTTCGGTAAGATTAAGTTAACCTTAAAACCTATTTTTTTAAATGAATAACCTTGTAGAGTGGTATATATTTGTTAATAACATATTTTTTAAACAGATGTTAATCAAAGCGGAACAATAGAGAGAAAAGACTTTGAACTGGCAATAGAGGTAAGAAACATGTAATAAAATCTATATACATACGTGTACGACGTCCTGTGTCTGTTCTGTTCTGGGTTCGATCCCCGGTGGGGGCAGAAATTTGTGTGAGGAATACAGGCATTTGTGCTCCACTCATGGATGCTTATATATGTAATGTATATATTCTGAATATTTATTATGTATGTATCTATTATTATCTTATTGTCCCGTGTTGGTCCAGGACACAAAAAGAATGCACCAACTGCTTTTCTTGCCTAGCATGTCGTAAAAGGCGACTAAGGGCGCATTGGGTACTGGGTCTGTGATCGTGTAGGCGATGAGCTAGCCACTTGTTACTACTCTTTCACGATTTATTATCTGACCAACCCCTATTTTTGTAAATTTTGGCTAAATGTGGTCTTAAGGAACACACTGCTCTTTGGACTCTGCCTACCCCTTCGGGGATTACAGGCGTGATTGTATGTATGTATCTATTAAATATAGAATATATATATATCAGTCATATAGTATCTGTAACACAAACAGCTTTAGTTGCTTAAAATGTTTGAAGAAATTTATTATTTATTAATTAATAAAAACATCTTGACTAGAAGGCTGAAAGATTTCCTTCATATTCATGTATTTCTATTCTATGTTTCTTTTTTTTTACCAAATTGATTATGAAATTGTAACCGCCTCTCTGGTCTAGTGATTGACACCACCGGGTGTTGATCGGGAGGTCCAGGGTTCGATGCTCCACGGAGGCAGGGGTTTACGGCTAGGTTTGGTTGGAGGTAGGGCTTCTAAGGCCGCCTGGCCTAGCTACCACCGTCTTACCTAAATTTGTCGCCATAATAACAATGTTATAAAGCATTGTTTTGTTCCGGCAATCAGAGGTAAGATAGACATATTATTATCCTCAGTTGTTGAGGATTACAGGTGAAGCTCGCTTCCTTCGGCTTTATCGTCACATACCATCAGGTGAGATGAAGACCAAGAGCTTGCCTGTCATAATTATGCAAAAAAAGAAAAATTTAATCTATGTTAGTAAAGTTGTGTTAAAAATGCATTTTAACTTCATTTTTAATATTTTTTTTGCAATAATTAGCAACATATTTTTAAATAGTACAAATATCCACGATTTTCCCGGCCTCTGCCATCATATACAGCTCAATACCACGAATTCTGATATTGTGTAATACCAGCTTAACGTGGGCATTTCGAATGAAACTGTTTTTTTAAATAAAATTTATTTTGAACAGAAAATCTGCAGTCTCCGAGGCTGGAAACCTGGTGATGCGAAGCACTCTGAAACCCACGAAGTCATGATCAAGATTTGGGATGGACTCCGGAAGCGGGCTGATTCTAATAAGGATGGACAGGTACGGCTATATTAGTTACTTTAGTTTAAATGAAAATCAATTGAATTGAAAATAAATATTATTGCACCTCATAAAAATGTTATACCTTGTACTTATGCGCCTCGAGGAGACATAGAGATATTAGGCGAAAATGGGTGCTTTACATCTCTGACTGCTCATTCCTTTATCCCCATAAAGGAATGATGATAATAATATGTTTCATACATATTATCACGACTATTATACCCTCAGGGTTAGTATGAAACAAGGCAAAAGCACCGTAAAAACGATCCACTGACATAGTCCGCGCTTCACCAAGCACTGACCGCACAAGTGCTTAGCGTGACAATATATTAAGTGTTGAAAATGTCGCGATAAAGTTTAATTTCATGACCTTCATATTGAAGACTGTTCCATACCATTTACTCTAAAATTTACAAAATTTTGGCTTTGTTACAAAATATAAATAATAAAACTGTAGTAGTCGAATGTATGTACTTAGAAAAAAAATGGTTAAAACCATGTCAGGGGGATGTAAAAAGAGGGAAAATACCAAAAATGGTAATCTCCGAAAGAAATTGTGCATGGTAATACCTTATATCCCTGGTCAACATCTTAGATATTTTTATTCCGGAAAAATAAATTATTCTCGTGGGATAGTAAAAGCCATAGTAACCGCAGACGAACTCGAGGGCAACAGCTAGTATCGTATAAAAGGTAAACCAACCCGTTTTTAACCCACAAGTAAATCAGATGTGGAAGACAGGACATGAGGTATGCCTACACACACAAGAGCGGGTTGTTATTTGCAAATCAAGCATAGTCAAGCTTAGATTGTGATAACTTCAACAATCCTGTGTTTCTGCGTGTGAACCCAAATCCCAAATGTCTCGAGATTAATGTGAAGATACGAATACGGATTACACTTATTAGCTTACAGTGTTTGTTGAGATTAAATGAAATTCTCGATAAACTTTGTCTTAGTTTTCGCATTAAAGTTGCTCGTTCTTCGTACAGTTGGAACAGAATAATCTGTCGTGTATTTTGGCTTACCACCCAGTATATGACAATGAGTTCATTCCTTATTATTAAACATTTACAGATTTAAACATATCAGATGAAATGTAGGGTAATGTAGGTAACCTATGATTGCACATGGGGTTGTAATGGGGTGGGGGTATCACCGAGATCCAATATAATGGAAAATAATTCTTCCTTCCCAAGATATTATTTTCCGCCATGAACAATTTCATGGCATTGTTTGAATACGTGTGTTCACTGAGCAATATCTCGTATGTTGCATGTTTCTCAGCATGATGCTAGACGTCACACATGTGGAGCAACATCGTCTGTATGCGAAACATGGCTATCAATGCTGCATACGGTAACAAGATATTGTCTACACGACGAGCTGATCAGTCTTGACATTGACATGTGCAAACGTCTATAGATCTTAACATTAGCTGCAAACTAAAATGAAACTTAATTCAACATAGAATTTTCAAGGCTTTAGATTATGTAGATTTCCAGAAAAGTATAAGACAATAATACATTTGTCTGGACAGTTTCTGACAAAGAAGGGCAAATCGGAAAAGAACACATTCTATACCTCCTATTTTTGTGAGGAATATCAATCTTAATATGCGTATTCTATAAGCAATCTTGCATCTCGCATTAATTAACAACACAGCAACACAACACAAGCAATACAAATATTCACGGTTCCCGTTTGTTGCGGTTAGCTTCGGTATCTTCGCTGACAACTCTTGTTAGTTCCATATCGGATTAAACATGTTCAATTCGTGTAGGAATTTCAGAAGCTTTGCTAATTACAAGGGACTTTACAACAGTCTCAAATTATGAACCTAATTAACGCGCACGGAGCATTCAAATTTGTGCTTTCGTGGCTCATATTAAAAAACAAACGAATAAAGAAATCGTTATACCTATCACTCCGTCTTGAATGTCACTCTTCGAATCGAATCCCTGCATCGATAGTTAAGGGAAAAGGGCAGATACATATATTTCGTCATTCATTTCTGCTTCTGTCGTCAAATCGACTTACCGTTTCTTATATCGTGACTCAGTTCTATTAAACATCGTTTAACCTTCACATCGAATCACGTTTTCATTCGATTTAGACTCCACAAACTTCTATTATTTAAGGTAACATGAATTGCGTATTAAACAGTTACATGATTCAAAATTAAATAAATTATAAGTGTTTATTTTTGCATAAAAATAAATTTTACATTGATCAAAATATGTGTAGTTTGAGTTGTTTCAAAACTCTTGAGACTCTGATGACCTTCAAGGCGGTTTCAGCGCCTACCGCTGGCACAGGCTAATAGTGGCAGCACACGTGTAATATTTCGATACACATTGACGTATAAGCGCTTTGACAAGTTTGTCGAATGGCGTCGTTAATAAGATCCTTGTTTAACCTATATTGATGTAAATCAATCTCATTACATGCTAATGTAAAAAAGTTTTTGTGGCGCATTTCTGAGATATGATACTAAGCGAGGATAAAGTTGCTAACGCGCCACTAGAGAGGAAATTTTTAAATATTTTTTCCATGAGGCCTTTAATATTAAGAAGAATTTTGTAGTAAAATCGTGATGGTTTCATTGTAGAATTTGCAATGTCATTATGAATGAGGGGAACGATACCTACAAAAGGCGTCCATTTAGGACTCATTGACAGTTTTCTTCAAGACCTCTTGATATTTAAAGTAGTATAGAAAGAGTCTTGAGAATACCTAGAAATATACTGAATCATGAATTTTATCGATGTTATTAAAATAAAAAACTTCAGAAACGTCATTAATAGCTAACAAGTTATATTCATCCACTCGTAACCATTTGTTACACAAATAAGCTTCCGTCGGTTTTTTCTATTGTTGGGATACATTTCGAAAGGCACACAACCTTCATTATTAACATTTTTGCAGAGTAATTTTGTTATTGTTCCGTTGACCCTACCCTTTGTGTTATGGACAAAAGTATCTAGGGTGTTATGGACAAAAGTATCTAACATGAGGTTGGTTCATTTGGCAATCTAATTTGTGATTGATTGTTATACGCATGAGACAATAGTAGATTACTTCTCATTTCTAAAATTCTGTTTTTTTTAGATATATCTATTGCTTATTTGATAAATTTCAATAGTCACTTGGCGTAGGTCTCCGCCATCTCCTTCCAAAATTTATCTTCCTTGTTTTTTCATCATTTATGGTTATTCATCCTCTTTAAATAACCTTCCAATCTTTCTCGACCGTTCAAATGAATTACCAATTCAAACAATATTTGGACGAATTTTACTAACCGTGTAACAAAAACTGAAAACACGTGTGTGTCAATTTTTGTAAGTGTCATATACAGAGTAACAACTTTCTTCTTTTAAATACCATAGTATGCTTCTTATCCAGTACACTCTTGACAGAGCGATCCAGAGCGGTCGTGATCACTTTGAAGTAATAATGAAGAGGCTGATGTAATGCTGTCTTCTCAAGGTCATCCTACTGCACTCGATGAATGAACCTCTCCTACGGCGGCTAGACTTTGGTGTGCTACTACGTTTACATATTAATTGATCCTATTCTTTTGTCCAGGTTTCCGTCGAAGAGTGGGTTTCGATGTGGAACGACTACGCCCACAATCCGTCAGCAGCCCTGAAGTGGCAGCAGCAGTACTGCCACTTCATGTTCCAGCTCGAGGACGCCAGCGCCGATGGGTCTATTGACAGTGACGAGTTCACGACTGTCTGCTCCTCTTACGGCATTGACACTCAAGAGTGCAAAGTCGCGTTCAGTAAGATGGCTAAGGTAAAGCGTCGTAATTATTTTCCTTATTTGGTTTCGTTTCTTTATTTTGATTTGATTTAAAAAACCTATCCCCTCTTCTGATTTGTTTCACTTCTTTCCTACTAATATAAAGTGGTTCGCCAGAGAACTATTCAACAAGCTTTTTTTTTAGCAACAATTTTTTTTTTATGCTTTAATATTTAAGATTGAAAATTTTTAAGGGATTTTGGCAGTTTTGTGCTCTGGCGTTATTAGACTATATTATTCTTACAGTCGATAATCTATTTCGATTTGTTTCACCAAAATTGCCAATTATTATTGACAAATTACTTTTACCGAAAAATTTATGAGATACAACTTCACACGTTAACTTAGAAGAAATTACAAAGTTGGAAAAGCAACCAAGTTAGAATTTCCTAATAAGCGTAAATTTCTGTGTAGCTCCATAATTATGAGAAGTAAATAAAACCGTAATAATTAATTTGGATTTGATTCAGAGCTTTTCAAATTCAGATGTCTTCCCTAGAAATTCATAGTAAAGTAACATACATACCACTTACGCTGATTATTTTTCTATCAGGGCAAGAGCAGTGTATCCTGGGAAGAGTTCCAGGAACTTTGGAAAGAGTACTTCTCCACAGAGGACCCCAACGCCGCTGGCAACTTTATATTCGGGCGAACCAGCTTCTAAACCATCCAGTACTATGATATTGACATAGATACCCTTCCGATACTCTCGAGGAGCGGAGGTTGATCGAGGCAGTCCAGAACATTCCATCAATTATAAAAGACAGACGTTTTAATGTTTTGGCTCTTCTAAGCCTCTCCATAATTCTACAAAAATTCTACGCTTGCACTAGTGTGCCAGGTCTCACAATATCTTTAAATACATTGATTTGACGTGTATCTGTGTTCAAAATATAGTATAATTCGTAATATTTCTCTTATTATAGTGGATCAAATTGTGAATTTGAAGGTAATTTTAATCGACTTTTACTATGAAGCTCAAGCGTCTACTTATCTAGTGTTTCTTGAATACTATAGTCTATTGCAACAGATAGATTTCCCACTATTACTTACTTACGTTAAATAGCATATCTGTAGTCATATCTTACGATAATTCTACTCATATTCGATAACAAGTCGCCACTTTTCATCCGAACTATATATTTCAATATGCAATTCGATTTAATATTATTTTCTAAATCCCTATTGATATCTAAGTATTGTGTAAAAATTGTCGTCTTATGGACCACGGACAATCATTATCATTATTTTGATGACAAAATGAAAAAAATAGAATTAGTTAATTACTAAGTTTTCTATTTATAAATTGTTAAGTTTTATAAATTTTATTCTAGTCCATTGTTTAGTATCCATTACATAATTTATATACCTAACTCTCAATTTTAATGCGAGTGAAATTTTAACGTGTTGTGTTGCTCTGTTTGAATATGTACTTAGGCGTAATAGATTAATAAATGTATGTACATAATATAATGTTGTTTTATTTATTTCCACGGACCGCCTGAAGGCCCTTTGTTACCAAAAAATAACCTGAATAAAAGGGTAAACCCTTGTCAAGACCAATACTGGTAAAAGCGAAACCTGATAAAGATCTAAATCAAAGTAATTATAAAAATTCATGATAATAATCATTTTACAATAAAATGGACCACAAACCTGTACCTAACAAGACCAAATTTAGTTAAGGTAAGAAATATAAATCTAAATTGATAATAAATTATTCTAAACTCGGTTTGAGTTTAGTTTAAAATAAAACAATTTAAAATGTTGATTTTGGGTTAATAGACAAACCTCTAAACCGTTAAAAATCACAATAAAATACCACACATGCCTTATTTGTACGGAGAGGAATCTCCCAAGCGATCAAAAGTACAGTATGCTTAGAACAAGTTTTAAAAGAAACCATACGTTTCAAATATAACAAAAGTGAAAATGTAAGAAATTATTGGACTTATATTGAATGTAGCATAAATATAATAGAAGATGTAGCACATATCGTTAGTATTACCCAAAAATCATAGAAAGGCAACGTCATTTATCAAAACATCAAATTACTAAAAGGTACCAAGAAATATAAATAAACTTTAGTTGTAACATTTTTTACTACAGAGCTGATGTGCGATACACACATAATTATATTAAACTAGCCACAGCAGTAAACATTTACTGGATTTAGTTCCAAGTAGAAATAGGAATACCACGTATCGCTATAAATCGAGTGGATCTCTTTGGGTCAAACATTATAATTTCAGTATATTTTTACACCAATACGTTGGTACCAGCGCTATAACAACGCCAAACCAATATCCGGCCGGCGACAATGTACCAGATATTGCCGCATCGCAAATAGTTAATTTGCACGCTTAAATATCATGATTGTGTAATCAGGTCAACCGCTATTACTGTCGCAGGTTTTTTGTACGACAAAGCTTGCAAACAAGCATTGGTGTCTATCTGGAAAATGAATATCGTTAGCCTATAACGGACTTTGTTATAAAGAACTAGTTTATTGTCGTTTTACAAACTATTCGAAAAAAGTATGGCTGGCAGTGTCGCGAGATCGAGGTCCTGATACCCTCATGCTTACCAAAATACTGTCAATTAGTTACAGTCATCATATAAAAACATGTGGAATTGTTTATTATACCCTATGAATATTCCGCGCTTTACACAACACAAAATGCCACACTCATAACGAAAGACATTCATACGAGTGCTTTAACCAAATCTCATGAACATGTCCTCCCTATAAACGCTCCAAGATTTCAACAACACCCACTAATACATACCTGGCTCATTTCCCAAAGTCACGTAGAAAACTTTGCGTGGGTACTATATTCTCGAACGTGGCCTCATCGACTTAATAATCCACTAATATTTCTCCATAACCTCCAAGTTACGAAGCTGTTCCCTTGAGCTTTTAATTAAACCTTATCGTTTGGAAGGACCCTTTCTTCATTAGGGTTTTGTTATCGACACAAAACATAAAGCCAATATTCACGATCATTTTAATAGACAAAACTAAATTAGGTTCTTGCCTTCAGGGATTTGTTGCTAGTTCGAAAGCTTGACAAATAAATTTTAGCTGTTCTGAGACTCCTTTAGGCTATGATCTCACAAATACACACAATAAAGATTTATGAATTGAAGTCAGCTCAGCGTCTTATGTAATATGCTGTTCCAATCACGCTGCCCTAACGTCACCACTATTAATATTGGGTCCTTACCTATGAAATTGGTGTTTTTTCTCTCTCTTAGTATTTTGTCTGATACTAAAAAGATTCAGAGTATTCCTAAAAAATAATAACCTCGTCTAAAAATAGACTATATTTTTGAGCTCTTTTAATTTGTTTTGATAATTTGTTGTAAGTTTAATTGTGTTAAAATTGGACACGGAGACAACTCTTTTTAAGTGCCTCCCGAATACATCATTTTATTTGCATTCACTTAAAAACGATAAATAATTTTTATGAAGTGTGATATTACACATATAACTAAAGCTTGTCTAATGATAGATGCCAAATATTATTATCTTAGGATTTGTCGTTGTGAAGAAATCTGAAAAAAATTTAGTATGGAAAATGCAGAAATCCCCAAAATCTCCATACAAAACACCAATTTCATAGGTAACCTAATTTCATAGGGACCTAAGATCAACACCACATCAATAATGGTCAACAATGAATACTGCCTATAGATAGATAGATAAAATTCTTTATTGCAACTAATAAAAAATAGTTAAGAAAAAAAAAAAAACAACACAGGCCAATGCCTATATTATTATGTCATTTGATAGGTTTTTTGCTAACGTTTGCAACAATAGATTTCTTTCAGCAATAGAGACTTTCCAAAATTACGTGACATGCATGACGAGGCAGGTGAAGTGAACCATAACACAACAATGATTTGATTTTGATTGATTGATTGATTTATGAGAACTAAGGTCACCGACATAGCTCAAAGGATTGCGAGCCTTAAGTGGCAGTGGACAAGGCACATTGCTCGCTGGAATGACTCCGTGACCAACGACTTAACGTGCCGTCCGAAGCACGGAGTAGTTCGAGATGGTCACCCATCCAAGACCTGCTCATGTTGAAGGTAGCTTTGTTTTCGATATCGAAACCACTACCCCACCGAGGTAATAATTATGTCATTTCTATTCTGTTATGATTTTATGCCGACAAGAAATCTTATGTGGTAGCCTCCAAAATTTGCTACTGAAAGAAGAAAATTTATACTAGGAGAGGTGTAACATTACTAAGAGTGTCCGCGATTGTTCACTTAAAAAAATCTAAAAATATATTGTGTACTTAAAAAAATCTTTTGCATATCTTAAAAACTTTGACTATGCAAACTAAATAGTTTTTCTTTGTACAAAATTGTTTAAAATGTGTCAAACGTTCTTTTAGTTCAAATTATTTCACCGCTTGATTGCTATGCAAAGTTCAGTGATCTGAAAAATAAATCTAAAATAGAAACACTACCGTAGCTTGGAATATGTTGTTTTGACAACAAAGCAATTTGTCCTCCAAAAAAATTGCCGAAGCTTTTGAACATTGAAAAGGCTTATTTTATTTACAAAGCGAACTATCGTAACAAAATTTAAGTCATATGTAAAATGTAACTCCTAATATTTAAGTACACGTAGAATATAATGAAATGTTAAAAAGGTTTCGTTTATTAGCTTATTATTATAGCTCTGTTTCTTTTATTTGTCATTTAACGTCAGTGATTTAAAAAAAACTAAGGTTCATTATGCTATTATTGGCAAAATGTAAATTCAAATTCATTTTTTGATTATTCAAAGTTAAATTTTTAGTTTGAAATATCATTTATCTAAAGATGTTTTTCAAATTATTAATCGTCAAATGATTAATGAAAAAATGGACTATAGTCGCCAAAATTTTTCTCGGGATAGAAATATAAATTCTTTTAAATGGTACCTTTATTGAGAGAAATTAAATTAAATTACAATAACACATTTTGCGCATATCACACATTTTGGTAAAGAGAAGTTGGTCCTACGAAGGCAACTGTTTATTAAACTGTACTTACTATATCAGTTCTTATAAATATTTGTAAGTTTAACATTGATGTGTTTACCAAAAGATCATTTTCTTAAAGTTCTAAAGAAACATGAAAAAGTTTTCCACTTTTAAAGTTTATTCCTGTTTATTCCTCACAAAGTGCTCCCTTGATAAGAAAGATGCATTGCTTAGAAGTATAAATGGGACAAAAGTCAAAACACAAAAGAAGGCAAGAGATAAGAAGATTAGTAAGTTTTTATCTCTGACCACGCCTCTCCTAGTTTGTTTCGAGATTTTATAAAACGTGACATTTGTAAACAGTAAACAGTATTTGAAATCATTATAATTTACCCCAGAGACATCTGGGTCGAATTTTAAATTTTCATAGGTGTTATAAAATTATATACCCTTTGGTTTGTTTATACGCACTATTTACGCATATTCCTCGTTACTGAGACTCATGTTGTGCTCTATGTTTTGTATTTTATTTAAAATATAACTGCAGTGCTAACTAGGATTCCTAATAGTGGTAATCCTAGCTCGAAGTTGTGTATCAGAACCCAGTGGCGTGAATGATGGCTGCCGCCCAGTAGTCGTACAAGTAGTCGCTACTCGAAAACCTTTTCACCCAACGCCGTTAGTTCTTAAGCTACTTAAGTTTCGCAATTCTTTGAGGATGATCGATACTCTCCTCCGGAATTTATTATCTCCTCGAAAATACCCTACGGCTTCGGATCTAGGTACATCCAGTTACATCACTATTATTAAAATTAAACTAACGTCGATATGTAAAGAATTTAATACAATCGAAACTATAAAATATAAACTATAAAAGATAGAGAGAACACCGCAAGTCCGCAAATACATATATTGGCATTTATTTGTAGAGAAAGTTAACAAATATTTATTAAATATTTACCATTTCGTGTAAGCTTGTACGTTCATTTTACCGCCGAAACATCCTAAGTCTTTGTATTTGAATATATTCACGTTTCCATTACTTTCTCTTAGAAATTCTGTGAGCCCTGAGAATCTGTTTGTATGAGCATTCGTGCCAGGATTTGGTGTTTTATTTCATCGTCGTCAAATAAAAGAATTGGCGAAGATCTTAACCTATTTTGGTGTATTGACAAAGATAAGACCTTCACAAAGCAACACGGAGTAGATACATTATTTTTTAAGAGTTACACTTGTAACAAGACGCTATACCTATATTAGCGACTCTTTACTGATGCTGCGCTCTTTCCTGGCCATATTCTCTTTGTTTCTGTTTCTGATTCGCTGTCTGTCTGTGCTGTCTCCTCATTGTTTTGGTCTCCAACGTTCGATCAAATATTACAATCGTCATCGTCTTCATCAGCCTATATACGTCCCACTGCTGGGACAGGTCTTCCTCATGGAGAAACACATGAGGAGTGGGCCGTAACACCACCACGCTGGCCCGCGGGTTGGTGGGTAGAAACGGTCACAAATGCGACCAGGACCAACGGCTTAACGTGCCTTCCAAAGCACGGAGGAGCTCGAGATCACAAAGTCTTGGTCACCCATCCACAGCCTGACCATGGCGAAGTAGCTTTGTTTTCGATCGAAGCCAAAGCGCACTACGCCACCAAGCTCCTCTTACATCCCTCATACATAATATACAATAAATAATGTTTAATTTGAATTATTATTTTGAAGATTATATGTATATTATAATGGTTTTATGCCCAGATAATCATGAAAGCAGTTCGTAAAAAAGTGCCCAAATAACCTAACCAAAGGCACTGTTGTAAGTAGCCCTATTTTTATACTTATCTGTTAATTTATGTACCGTGTTTTGTTATTTACCTAAAATTACCTTGTTCCAGAGTGCCTTAATTTTTTATAATAAATATACCCTAATAAGTGACGACCTCACGATTTTTATTTATCTTCGGGCTCACGAGTGGGTCATTTGGCTCATGAGTTTCTTACCGGGTTCTTCTCATGAAATGCCTTACTCTCGGAATCCGGTCGCTTGTATCGATTACAACCACAGTCAAAGCGCTATGTGGATGTACTTGCTACAAGCGCTCGCGGCAGTGAATTTTAAGTCTTTTTTTGTCAATTTTATGTCTTTTTTTGTCAATTTTATTATTAAAATTTACTTTATGTATAATAAATGTGACTATGTATGAATGTTGACGATTTTAAGTGCTATGTTTAGCCTATGTAATAAAATTATTTTTGATTTTGAATTTGATTCACCACGTCACACACTGAATGCGATAGTACCCTGGAACGATAGGGGTTTAAATAATAACTAAATAATTATGTGGTTGTGTTGAACTGCTGGGTACTCTCACTAACCCCCAAGTGGCCGTCAGTCCGGTGGCATTGTCGTTAGCACGCTTTGGCTTTCGATATCGATGAAAAAAATTGTGACCTCGAACTCCTCCGTTCTTCGGAAGCCACGTTAAGCTGTTGGCTCCGGTTATTACAACCGTTTCTACCCACCAACCCACCACCTTCGTGGTCGAGTGGTCTGTAACGCCTGTTCCAAGGCGTCGCCATCTCGGGATGTTCTGGGTTCGATCTCGGTGGGGACAGATGTTTGTGTTATGAATACAGGAATTTGTTCACCAGTCTTGGATATTTATATTAGGTCCTTACCTATGAAATTGGTGTTTTGTATGGAGATTTTGGGGAATTCTGCATTTTCCAAACTAAAATTTTTTCAGTTTTCTTCACAACGACAAATCCAAAGATCTAGATCAAATATTTGGCATCTATCATTAGACAAGCTTTAGTAATATGTGTAATATCACACTTCATAAGAATTATTTATCGTTCTTAAGTGAATGCAAATAAAATGATGTATTCGGGAGGCACTTAAAAAGAGTTGTCTCCGTGTCCAATTTTAACACAATTAAACTTACAACATATTATAAAAACAAATCAAAAGGGCTCAAAAATATAGTCTATTTTTAGACTAGGTAATTATTTTTTAGGAATACTCTGAATCTTAATAGTTACAGACAAAATACTAAGAGAGAAAAAAAACACCAATTTCATAGGTAAGGACCCAATATAAGTGTTGTATATTTTCTGAATAAGCATATGCATATCTATTAAATATATTTATCCCTCATGTAGTATCCGTAACACAAGCAGCATTAGTTGCTTAAAATGGAGCTAGCTGATAGGTGTGAATGTCTGAGGATATGTATTTATGTATTGGGCCAGCGTGAAGTTGGTACGGCCCATACTCCATGTGTTTGTTTCCATGAGGAAGGTCTGTGCCCAGCAGTGGGATGTTTATAGGCTGAGGACATGCGTCCGTGCGAGTAAGCGTTTAGCGCAGTCGTTCGCGTGAAATTAAGAATACGAGCAAATACCAATTTTTCTTTTTTTTTCGCTTTATGCGTACCCTGTGATGATGCAGGCTGCCGCAGGGTAGTGGGACTGCTATGGGGTGGTGGATGCAAGAGCCTCATCCTAAACTCCACTGCCCCGACTCTGCGGGAGTAGATACCTTATTGCGTAATATAAAGTTACTGTAAATAAATAAATAAATATCCTCAGACATTCACACCTATCAACTAGTTCCATTTTAAGCAACTAAATGCTGCTTGTGTTACGGATACTAGATGACGGACAAATATATTTAATAGATAAATACATATAATTATTCTGAATATGCATAATATAATACATATATAATGAACATCCAAGACTGGAGAACAAATGTCTGAAAATTCATCACCCAAACACTTGCCTCCACTGGGGATCAAACCCAGGACCCCTCGAGATGGCGACGCCTTGAGACCGGCGTACAGACCACTCGACCACGGAGGTCGTAACTATATAAGTCAAATATACGAGTCAAATTTAATATGTGAGTCAAATAATGATGTATTAAGGAAAATACGGTAGGCTCTTTCCGCGTTTAATTTTATGCTATTTTTCTTCAGTATGTACACGAAAAAATATTAAGAACCTATGTCAATGTCATCTAAATGTTGGCAGACGATTGCAAAAACATACTATTACTCATTCAATGAGTATTTTATTAGGTAGTTACGTTCACCAAAAAGGAAATATTAGGTCCTTACCTATGAAATTGGTGTTTTGTATGGAGATTTTGGGGAATTCTGCTTTTTCCATACAATTTTTTTTTCTGTTTTCTTCACTACGACAAATCCAAAGATAATAATATTTAGCATCTATCATTAAAAGAGCTTTAGTAATATGTGTAATATCACACTTCATAAAAATTATTTATCGTTTTTAAATGAATGCAAATAAAATGACGTATTCGGGAGGCACTTAAAAAGAGTAGTCTCCGTGTCCAATTTTAACACAATTAAACATACAACAAATTATCAAAATAAATCAAAAGAGCTCAAAAATATAGTCTATTTTTAGACGAGGTAATTATTTTTCAGGAATACTCCGAATCTTAATAGTTACAGATAAAATACTAAGAGAGAAAAAAACACCAATTTCATAGGTGAGGACCCAATATTTTATATTTACCTTAGATATATCTTAGCTGTGTGGTAGCGGCTCATTAAAAGAATACCCGTCTCTTCGCTTGGGTGTCGTAAAAGGCGACTAATGGACTTAGAAACTAGTAGCGACGACAGGCTCACCATCTGTCACGGTTCGTGCGGTCACTGCTTGAAGCGCGGACTATGGTAATAACCCTTAGGGGACAATAGTTGTGATAATATGTATGTATGTAGATATAACTTTTCATTTCTTGTCTCAGACTTTCTTGTCCATGATCTGAAAAAGAAATGGCACAAAGCTTTAATATTATTATGATAATAATCGACTCATGGAAGTCAATGGGGCTTTTATAGACTCGCAGCTTAAGGATGAAAAAAGGTACAAATTTAAACTCTAACTCCTGTTACAAAAGGGTGATAATCGTGTAACACCTAACATCAACATTTTAAATTATGTTAGTAGTACAACCACGGTAACAGCTATTAATGGCCGATGAAAAGGCGATATTCGGAAGGACGTTTTTTTAGATTTACGGATATAGTGGCAATGCAGAATTCTCGTACGGTCCTTTAGATTATGAGAGGTTGGCAGACCATAAAAATGATAATGAAAAAGAAAAAATGATAAGAAAAATAATATTAAAAAAAAGAAAGTGTTGGACCAAGGTCTCTCCTAACGTGCACTGTGTTCAGCATCTACCATTCAGTACCTCTCTTGTGGAGCTCAGTGGCGTAGTGGTTAGTACGATTTGGCGTTCGATCGAAAACAAAGCTACCTTCGCCTGGTCAGACCGTGGATGGGTGGCCAAAACTTTGTGATGTCGAACTCTTCCGTGCTTCGAAGGGCAGGTAAACCCGTTGGTCCGCTATTGCAACCGTTTCTACCCACCTACCCGCATTGGTCCAGCATGATATCGTTACGGCCCATACTCATGTGTTTCTCCATGAAGAAGGCCTGCTCCCAGCAGTATATAGGCTTAAGACGGACCTCTTTTCTATAAAATGTTATATGTTATCGTTTAAAATATATTAAAACAATATCAAGCCCTTTCAATATTCCGCGCACAAACCGCTCGCCGCAATAATTTGTTGTGGATATTTATCTGCGCGACGATGAATGCCATTTGTCTTGTCTGCGCTTACTTTATTTCATGCTGAATTATTGTTACAACGCAAACTGAGTCTAGTTTTTTACTTCTTAGATATTTAAAAAAAATAATAGAAATTTCATTTAAGCCCAAATCCCGGTCTAAGTGGAGACTCTTAATACACGATGTGTCGTGGTGGTTCTATCGCTCGACAAATGAAACCGTATTGGAATTTGAATATAACCTACTTTCTAAAGTTAAACGAAGGCTTATTTAAAGTCCCTTACAATTTCCAATTCGCTGTAGGGATTATCGAAAAGCACCTTTTCCTACAAGGGAATAAATAATCATCTTTTCCAGACCTTTTCGCCAGAATTTACTTCAATAGCTTATTAACACTATCATTTTCATCTATAACAACTCTTTGTATGAATTTGGAGCCATAATGTTCTTAATGGATTGTCTAGGGACTAGAATAAAAATATATTTTTAAGCTATGGCATAGCTTCTATCGCGGGCCTTGAGCGCGGGGACCGAATCCAGAAATTCCGTAACGAAAAAACCTCACGCTCCCCACTCCGATGCGCAAGGAGGTGTGGCTTGAAGGCCGTGCATCGTCTATCGTCGTTTCAGTTCGGCAGTTTTCGACACGGCGTTGTGTGCGTGAATATGAATGAACAAAGTGCATTTATTATTAATGAAGAAAGTCACCAAAAAAAATAATGAAAGAAAATGAGTGAGTACTCTATATACATACATTTTATTATTATCACAAATGCAGTATTAATTTTGAATTGAAAATATAATACTGCTATTATTGTAAAATAATAAAAAATATTTTAAACAATATTATCTTTATTTATTTATTTAATAAAAGAAAAATTTGTTTTCTTATCGGTCACCAAGCTCAAAAAGTGTAACTTGAATTAATATCAAAGAAAAATAAATACTGCATGACTAAAATAAATAAATAAAATTATAATTGCATAAGTTGATACAAAATGCTATGCAATAGCTTTACCGCGGCAGTCCCCGAGTGCCACACGTCTTTTTTTTAAATTTAAATGTAATATTATATAAGTACATACATACTGGCTACAACGTGGTAGCGCATCTCTGTATGCTTCCAGAATACCAGATAAGGGCTGATTGCAAATACTTTCTGATCTTATGAATAAACCTTCTGACATCATCGCAAACTGTGGCTCTTTCTTTGCACGTATCCAGAACATGTAATTCACCGCTTAAATATCTCATTCCGACCCGTATGTTATAGTTGACACATTTCATGATTGTACTTGTACCCTAATACTTAGAAATAGAATATATACTGTATATATCGAACCGCTTTAATTAAAACATCGATGTGCGAAAACGGTAAGAACAGGTTTTAAACAAGAAAGGCCAGCTTTTTCGGGTACCCTGAAGGTAATCTGACAGGAGTCATTTATTTCTAAGTAATTTGCTGATATTTATAAAAAGAAAAGATTTATCGCACGTTTTACCTGATTGCACTTGGCACAAATGACAGTCGAATATTTATGGAGCCTATCAATGCACGTACCTACACGTCCATGTTCCCCAGCTTTGCCATAAAAATTCGCCTTACCCATCGCCCCATAACGAATTAGTGTCATTTGTCACTCGGACGAAAGGTCGCGGAAGGGCTACATACATTTCAGAACATTTCGGATGGCGAAATCCTTATTCTGATACAGATAAAGTCGAAAATACAGAGTTTTAAAATGAAGCAGCTATCACACTGGTGTGACTTTTGAAAATTTTTGATTTATTGCTGAGTTGATAGTGTGAAATTTTGCAGTAACTTCTCATTTTAATAAAATAGAAGGAAAAATCAGGACGCAATGAGTCAACAAAATTGAGTTATTGGTACTGGTTGGATTAACCAGACAAACAAAGAGACAAAGGGACAAAAAGACAAACAAGAAAGTAGGCTAATAAAAACATGGTTAAAATGATTTAGCACGAAATCAAACCCTGACCATCTTTATTGCAATATGCAATAGAAAGAATGAAAGGAAAAACATTTATTCCGACACAGGGGACATTGTACGATCATAAAAGAATATATACGCATAAGCAATATATAAGCATAATTTGTTTCTTAAATGGCTTTTAGTAATATTTTGTATTCGTTTATCATGTACAAGAATAATGCTGTAGAAACATTGTTTACTAAATAAAATAAAATACATAGCTATATTATACACAAACGAAAAAAAAACACAGAAACCATATTCTGTATCTAATAGACAGAGAATTATAATATAAAACCAAAATTTAGCTCGTTGCTTGAACACAGAAAGGTGGTGCTATTCATTCCACATAGCGAGAGTTTGGTTTCATAATGTGTCTAAAACTTTGAATATCTTTAACTTTTATATATTTAACAACTTAAGGCACACACTGGACTTACTAAATTTAATACCATTATGATACAGTTGAGAAACTCGGTAGAGATTCGAAAGCTTTATCAAAGCACGCTTTGCAATGGCTGGACTTAGGATGCACCATTTGAGGTAACCTACACAAGTTGTAGTCTCAAGTTTCTCCGCAATTTATAAGGCATTTAAGCTATAGCAATTGCCAGTCGTATCTATCCACCAACCAGGAATCAGCCAGCGTGTCTATGAAGGTACACCGCAGCTGGTAGTGGAACGTATATTCGCTGGTGATGTAATTATACAGTAAACATCTCGTTAGGCAGTTTGCCCTGTCAAATGCAATCACTTTAAGAGAACAGGAAACCTGAGTACGCCATGATTATGCTGGGAACGTTTCAGTGCTGGCGCAAATGTGCTGGATGGTAACGGTACGATACAGTGGGCATGCTGTCATAATTTTTATTACAAATATTTTTTTTTTCTGAAACGATTCAAACTCCGTCATGGTATATGCTCCGGTAGAGTAGGCCTTTATATGTAACTTGATAATGTTGAAATCAGTCTGACGTGCTGTTGAGTGTACTAAGCAAAGAATAAATGCTCAAAAGTATACATTTTAGACACAAGAGCATTTGTCGCTTATCTCATAATGCCATGGTTCCGTACATTTGCAAGTCAATTCTAAACCGCACCTGCCTTTGATAACGAAGTCGGACGTAGTTCGCAGCACGTTTTAATCCAACATTCGTTAGCCGACTCAAGGTGAAATTGTTCAACTCGACCAATGAACGCTTTTGTCGGAGAACTTGATCGTCCGACAAAAGATACTTATACTTAGTTTTCTGTTCAGTGTGTCCAGTTCCACGATAACTGTTCTGATCTATAATATTACTTTTCGTACCACTTGCTCAAAAAAGTGAGATTCTATGCCACAAAAAGCGAACATAACAATAGTAATTTTTAATCTGTTAAAAACAGGGAAAGAAAATTGTACTGAATTTCATTCATCCTCTTCATCCTCAAATTTAAATCACATTCTCCCATGTGATTTAAATTTGAAATACTTACCGAAATTTATACTGAACTACATCTGTGTTTACACCATTGAGTTTGTATATAAAGCATTATACATCTTTTTGAAAAAGGAATACGCATTGATTGTGCTGTTACTCAGTGCAGTTATGATTATTAAATAAAATTACGAAAACCGACGAGGCCGTATAAGCTTTGCTTTTCTGCTTCTCCGCCAAAATAATATAAGTCTAGGAATTTGCCGCTTTTTTGTTTTTTCAAATACATATAAATAAGTTAATGTTCTAAAAATACGTTATGATGTTAAATGAAAGCGACAGTGACAGTGAATTCTCGGTATACTATCCATAATGAAACGCAAGTTCCTCAGACGCAAGGACAGAGAAATACTCAAATCAATTCATCAACAATAAATGTACCAAATAAAAATGTAATTCTCTCTATCAATAATTGGACCAATGTTTTGAATGTTAACTTTTACTTTGAATTATCATTATTCTTAATAAATGCGTTTTTCGCAAATAGTACGAAAAGTAGAGTATTTTCCTCGGTGATAAAGCTGTCTTAGTCTTGGGTGAACTTAAATCCCTCGCTACACTTAGGACTCGTCTTAAATCCCTCGCTTCGCTCGTGATTTAAGTTTTTAACACCCTCGCTACGCTCGGGAGTAAACCTCGAGTCCTTCGTAACGCTTGCGATTTAAATCGTCACCCGCGACAGAAGACACTGCTTTATCCCCTTGGTTAATAATCCACTATTAAACGTAACAATGAAACAAGAAGCCACGACGTAACGTGATTGAAGAGGCACAGAAAAATTTGAGGTTACAAGTGTTACCAATCCACGTCGTATTTTACTTTTATTTTAAATTCTAAAACCAAATCTACTATCATGCCACAAAGCTCCACAGATAAAACAGTTTCAGGAAATTTATCTTCTATCAGGGACTAATAAGAATCAAGTCGAGGTAACACTCGGTATAAAATAAATGTAATACTTCATCGATCGAATGCAGCTGAAACAGATTTGTTTAGTGCTCTGAATCTTGGGCCTTCGTGTTCGAAACGGCTTCACTTATTTTAAAATTGCATTCTGTATTGTGAAACAGTGAAAAGCTTAGCGACGTAAGTGGTTCGAAACTGAGGTAATCAATATTCTTGAGCGTTTTAGATTCGTTGTAGACGTAGAAAACAAAACGACTCTCGTGGTTGTGTAAATCCTTGACTTTATCTCAGCAGTACTACGATAATCTTCAACAGGAACAATGATAACTAATATCTTGCGAAAAAAGAAAGGTATTATGCTATTTAATTGAAGCTTCATACTCAATAGGAGCACACTACAAAAAAATTTACATGTACAATGGTGATATGGTAAATAGCATGAGATTGAAGAAAGAAGGCATTTTGCGACAACTACAAAAATTATCATCGGGGACAATGTAAGAGAAAGAAAAGGTCTTGTGCATGGTGCAGAGAAAGCTACTTTCGAAAAATCATAAAAATACCAATAAAAAAAAATCTAGAACGTTCATATCGAGACTTTTTTAAAAGACTTTCTATGACTTCCTACAACATCATTTGGCCAGGAGACTTCATGTTTATCATCTCAGCCTAATATTAGGTCCTTACCTATGAAATTGGTGTTTTGTATGGAGATTTTGGGGATGTCTGCATTTTAAATACTAACATTTTATCAATTTTCTTCACAACGACAAATCCAGAGATAATAATATTTGGCATGTATCATTAGACAAGCTGTAGGAATATGTGTGTGAACACGCATGATAAGAATTATTCATCGTTTTTATGTTAATGCAAATCAAATGATGTATTCGGGAGGCAGTTATAAATAATTGTCTTTGTATGTAATTTTAACACAATTAAACTTACAAAAAAATATCAAATTAAATAATACGAGCTCAAATATATGGTCTATTTTTAGAAGAGGCAATTATTTTATAACTTGTTCTAAAACTTAATAGTTACGGACAAATTGCTAAGACAGAAAAAAAACACCAAATTCATAGGTAAGGACCCAATATTATTGCTATATAATAACTTAAATTCCATCAAAATGATTAATCAGCTTGGGAACTGGAAGTTAAAGTAATTAGTTCAGGTTAGGCATTATCTGGGTTCTTAATGGAAACTTTTCAGGTGGTAGACTGCTGCGTCAGCTACAAGTTTCATTACTGAGTCATGGGCACAGAGTAAGCATAACAGTAAAATATTTCTAAACGATCAATTTTACCGGATTAACAATTTGCTTACACTTAAAATTTTAAAATTTAATTTTTTAACTCAGTGTTTGCATTTTTATACTTTCAAACCTAGTTGTTTAAATGAGAGATAATCCTAATTTTATCAAAGTGTGACTTCGTTAGAAATACTATACCTTATGCACTTTGTCATCTCTAGTCTTATTCAATAGGCTAGTTGACCTTTTTTTTATTGGGCCCCAAATGATTAATTACTGATAGCCATCACCAGAAAAAATAATAAAAAAAAATTCTGAAGCCTATAACACAATAAATTTTAAATTATAAATACCGTTTTTGCTTAAATGTCGAAACGCCTTCGGTCCTGATGGTGTATGAATTATCTGTGCTGTAGCGTCACGATTATTGTAAACAATTCGCATGCGTGTCATAGCTGACAGCTATGCTTGATAGGTTGCGACTGGCGTTTAACGGATTTTGATCATGCGTAGTAATTGTTTACATGAATCGTTACTCAACTAATTTCACGAACATGGTAGATAGCGTTTTCGGCAGATGAAAAAAAAAGTAAAAATAAAACGTATTTAAATTGAATTTCTACAGCAATTCCTTATTTATCTATATCGAACTTGGTATATTTCAGATCCTTGTAGTAAATACTATGTGAATGACACATTATTTTCATTACTTTTGATATGAGTCAAGTAGCCTATTGTTGTACTGTATGTATCTGCACTATGACCCGTCAGAGCTGTAGAACCGTGGTTGGTGGATAACTTTGGAACTAATTAATAAAATAGAATCCTGGGACTTTGATTACATACGTCGACCGAATACAAGGTAATAAGAAGCAAGTCAAAAAAAATCTAAAAGTGTCTTGTAAAAAAGTTCATTTTATTTTGTTTGGATTTCAAAATCTGTTTAAGTGCTTTGCAAAAATGAACTTTTTGGTGTATTAATTTTATTTTTAGATTAATAAATTAATTAGTAAATTTTATTGGGAGCCTCCCAACTCTACTATTAGTCAAATGATTCCTTATAAACACACTTTAAGATCTCTTGTTGAAATCAATTTTTTTTGACAAAATATTCTCTCCCTGTTATTACTGCCAACTTTTGCAATTTATTACGTAAAAAAAACCTTTTTTTTTAATTTACCTCTTTCATTTATGTTTATCGACTAATGAAATAAAATGATATAGTTTATTTCAGAAAAACAGTTTGCATAATACGTAAGTAAATTTTAAATTAGACTGTCCATCCTTTCCATCCTAATATTATTAACAATAATATTGGGTCCTTACCTATGAAATTGGTGCTTTTTTTCTCTCTTAGTAAGATTCAGAATATACCTAAAAAATAATTACCTCGTCTAAAAATAGACTATATTTTTGAGCTCTTTTGATTTGTTTTGATAATTTGTTGTAAGTTTAATTGAGTTAAAATTGGACACGGAGACAACTCTTTTTTTGTCTGTAACTATTAAGATTCAGAGTATTCCTAAAAAATAATTACCTCGTCTAAAAATAGACTATATTTTTGAGCTCTTTTAATTTGTTTTGATAATTTGTTGTAAGTTTAATTGAGTTAAAATTGGACACGGAGACAACTCTTTTTTTGTCTGTAACTATTAAGATTCAGGGTATTCCTAAAAAATAATTACCTCGTCTAAAAATAGACTATATTTTTGAGCTCTTTTAATTTGTTTTGATAATTTGTTGTAAGTTTAATTGAATTAAAATTGGACACGGAGACAACTCTTTTTAAGTGCCTCCCGAATACATCATTTAATTTGCATTCACTTAAAAACGATAAATAATTTTTATGAAGTGTTACACATATTACTTAAGCTTGTCTAATGATAGATGCCCAATATTATTATCTTCGGATTTGTCGTTGTGAAGAAAACTGAAAAAATTTTAGTATGAAAAATGCAGAATTCCCCAAAATCTCCATACAAAACACCAATTTCATTGGTAAGGACCTAATATTTAAGCAGAATGCAAAAAATTTTGAAATAAAAATTTTATTTGATCCTTCCCATTCTTACTTCACGTAACTTCTACACAATATTTTTCCAATCTGTCTTTAATTTGGTTGAGTGTCTTCTGCTGGTAATTTACATCTATTCATCACAACTGATCGTCCGTTGTTTTAAATATTTCCTTTTAATTTTGAAATAAAATCTGAATTTATCTCTGAAATACGTTTTAGTTTAATGAAATACGAACAAAACTCTCTCTCTTATTTACGGTGTGGGCATTCCCGTCTCGGCCAGCTTAATCCACTTTAAAACGAAAAATTTATTCCCCAACTTTTCTCATAACAATGATATTGCTTGATGCAATGGACCGATATGAAATCGTTTATTTGAGACAAAGAAAAAGGTAAGACTGCATTTTAACCGTTTCATGAGATTTTCTTTCTGTATTGTGAAATTTTAATAAAGTTTTTGATTGCGATTTGTTTTTCTCTTGACTTCTCTTGATGGGATTTAGATTTGGATGAGATGATAGCGCTTGTTTGTTGATTTTTAGTATTTACAGTCAATATTAAATTCAGAGTAATTGAAGTAAGATATTACCCATTACCCATATCCATCCCCTCTAAACTGTTTTATTAAATAGTCCATCCCCTCTAAACTGTTTTATAAACGTGATGTATGCTCAGACATACATAGTCAAAATTGCGAAGACAAACAAAAAGGCAGCGGTGGCCGAGTTGGGATGGACGGGGCACTACTCGAAAGGGCGCTGGACTCGCGGGTTCGATCCCATCGCCCCTGCACCAATGAGTATGAATAAAAGAATCATTCCTCTAAGATACACTTTCCTCGTAGATACACTTTTGAAAAATCTCCGCTTTTGTTCCTGTAAGATGCACTTTTTTTAAACGTTAACAATCTTTCCTCGTAGATACACTTTTAGGTATAGTTGTGGAATAAATTAATAACTAAAAAATCGACAATAGGGTTAAATGAAACGAACAAACAAGAGAATGCCTTATAAACAAATGAACATCGGAAAACAAGTGAATTCCGTAAAAACAAATGAACTTCGAAATAAAAAGAAAATAATGATTTTTGTAAAATTAAGTTTTTTATTTTTAGTATCTGTTGTTACAGCGGCAACAGAAATTTTAGCTGTCTAGATATCACCGTTCTTGAGATACAGCCTGGAGACAGACAGACGAACAGCGAAGTCTCAGTAATAGGGTCCTGTTTTTACCCTATAGGTACGGAATCCTAAAAAAACATGTGAATTCCGTAAAAACAAATGAATGTCAAATTAAAGTTCATTGGTACGTTTGGCTATTGTTTTAATAAACATAATTTCTTTCTTAGTTTGTTTACTGATGATTGTATGACTTTGTACTTAAAAGCAATAGGGTATTTGGCCGAGTAAGAAAATTCATAATGTATTCGTCTATAAGATTATCGAAAACTTTTGTGAATTAATAAAAAAATTACTTACAAAAAAAACGCGTCAAACTTTGGTTGTGGGGATGAAACAAAAAGCACCAACAAGCATCAATATAGCCATCTTTGAATTATTTAATTTTCAAAACTTGCAGTAATACTTTTCTGGTTTGCTGTACTTGGTCAAAGTGTATCTTACAGGAACAAAAGCGGAGATTTTTTAAAAGTGTACCTATGAGGAAAGTGTATCTTAGAGGAATGATTCGAATAAAACTATGAGTAGTTGATTGTGAATATCGCTTGCCTCACATTGTGCCCGGTGCAAGGCAACAGGCTCCCCACCTGTTACAAATGTGGTTACACCTACACCTCTGCTTAAAAGGTGTGATCGTGATATAATATGTTGTTTAGGCTTTCCTGTATAAATTTATACATTGACATTGACTAGCGGGCAACACCCGCGACATCGTCCGCGTTTACTATGTTTTTTAACTATCCCACGGGAACTCTTTAATTTTCCAGATTAAAATGTATCTAAAATTTTGACCAGGGATATAAGGTATCACCATGCAAAATTTCATTGAAATCGGTCCAGCCATTTCGGAGTTTAGCCCGTGCAAACAGACAGAGAAACAAAAAAAACCTTTTCTTGGATATTTTTCCTCATTTTACATCCCCCTGACTTGGTTTTAAGCATTTTTTTCTATGTTTCTATGTTTCTTTTGTATGGCTAAATGTAGTCGTAAGGAACACAGTGCTCCTTGAACTCTGCCTACCCCTTCAGGAATCACGACGTGAATTGTATGTGTGTGTGAGAACTGATATAAAGTATTACTTACATAGGTAGGTATATACTCCCTGTAAATGGGACATTGGTATAAATACTTCGTTTTAAAATATAGAGACATCAAAATCTTAGTATATCATGATATAAAATACATGGAAAAAATTGAATATTTGATGAATCAAAAGTCTGTGCGCATATTGGATATCCGCCACCTCCGCCCTCGGGCCTCAAAGGTCAACACAAAAAATTATGTATGTTTACACAAAACATATAAATGCAAATTAGGCTTTTCCGACGCCCTTTCAACCCCAATCCAACCCGAGTACCTACACGTAGCTATTTTGAAAAACCGACCCTCCTTCGTCGGGAAAATCAAACGTTTGATTTTAATGGTAGTAACATAAACATAATATATCCTCACGCCTCTTTCCCCGAAGGGGTAGGCAGAGTTAAACACCCACATTTCGCTAGATATGCCAGGGCCCCATATAACAGGTGGCTAACCGGTTGCCATGCACCGGGCACAATGTGAGGCAATCGATATTCACTATGAACTAATACTACTTGACGGTAGAAGAATTCGAAAAGTGTTATGGAAAACCACTACGGGATTAAAAAATACTCGTAGCTATTTATTAATAATGCGTTCCAAACTATTAAGTACTATGCCATCCGCTAGTAGAACAGCAAAAAGGCCTTGTTTAGGTCCTTACCTATGAAATTGGTGTTTTGTATGGAGATTTTGGGGAATTCTGCATTTTCCAAACTAAATTTTTTTTAGTTTTCTTCACAACGACAAATCCAAAGATAATAATATTTGGCATCTGTCATTAGACAAGCTTTAGTAATATGTGTAATATCGCACTTCATAAAAATTATTTATCGTTTTTAAGTGAATGCAAATAAAATAATGTATTCGGGAGGCACTTAAAAAGAGTTGTCTCCGTGTCCAATTTTAACACAATTAAACTTACAACAAATTATCAAAACAAATCAAAAGAGCTCAAAAATATAGTCTATTTTTAGACGAGGTAATTATTTTTAGGAATACTCTGAATCTTAATAGTTACAGACAAAATACTAAGACAGAATAAAAACACCAATTTCATAGGTAAGGGCCCAATATAAGAATGGATAGGAAAGAAAGATACATTCAGGCATCACCTGACAACTAAGACTCGTAGGGACTCCGTAGGTACAAACTAACAAAATTGTGTATCTATCCCTCTCTTCTCGATAATGTTAAAGAAGAATAGTAGCCTCTGTGAAGCCATATTTGAGCCTTTTGGGGTAGAAACGCTGGGACCCTGGGGACCATCTGCTCATAAGCTCTACAAAGAGATTTCGAAGCGGTTCTGCGACAAATCTGGTGACAAGATGGCTGGTCTGTATTTTGCTCAAAGAATAAGCTATTCAGAGAGGTAATTCAGCCAGCCTTTTGGTACATTTCCAGCGATGAATATACGTGCAAACGATTTTTTCTTATAATATCTTTTTTTGCTATATTTAAATTTTTTTTTCGCGAGGAGATAAGCTGTTTTTGTTGTTTAGTTTTCTATTATTTTCGTAATTTGTATATTGTTATTAATGTTTGTATTGTATGAATTTGTACAGTAATATTTTATAAACGAGTTAAAGAAAAGATATTTATACTTCTTGCTAATAAGCTTATAAATGAGTAAGTGGATGAGTGGACGCCGACAAATGCTATTATTATTTATTAATTAGTGGTTCTATGATAAGCGTGACTGCATTGAAATCACACATTATTTTATTAATTATAGTGGTTTTAAGATAATCTGTACTCAACTAAAACTGTGCAACAATATCGTGAACTTACAATACAATAAAAACAGTTTTTGTGCATCAAAACGGTGTTTCATTCAATTTACTAAACAGTATTCATTAGGAAAAAAGTGCTGCTGCAAAAAAATGCTGTAAAACTACCTACAATAGCGAGCTAACTTCCATCATAATGACTTTCAAGTCTGCACATATTCCCAAAGTGTACAATAATCCTGATGATCCCGCATACGGTAATCCAGTCACGAACGCGTTTGGCCGGGTCTTGCATGAAGGGGTTGGAAGTCAGGCCTTTACGCCTTACAGGGAGCTCAAGGACGGCTGAGACTAAAGGTACACCCAACATACCATGACTGAAAGTTATGACACCGAGACTACACGCGACGTACAAAATGTAGTATATATTAGGTCCTTACCTATGAAATTGGTGTTTTGTATGGAGATTTTGGGGATGTCTGCATTTTACATACTAACATTTTTTGAGTTTTCTTCACAACGACAATTCCAAAGATAATAATATTTGGCATGTATCATTAGACAAGCCTTAGCAATATGTGTGATTATTTATCGGTTTTATGTAAATGCAAAATAAATGATGTTTTCGGGAGGCAGTTAAAAATAATTGTCTTTGTGTCTAATTTTAACACAATTAAACTTACAAAAAATTATCAAATTAAATAATACGAGCTCAAATATATGGTCTATTTTTAGAAGAGGCAATTATTTTACAAGAATGTTCTGAAACTTAATAGTTACGGACAAAGTGCTAAGACAGAATAAAAACACCAATTTCATAGGTAAGGACCCAATAGATACTACTCCTATAATAATCGTCACTATCATACAAGAATAGTGATGCGATTGAGAAAAAGAAATATAAGAATTTCAATCGGGAGGACGGGTTTAAATTGTCAACAGCGTGGAATCCAGTGATTAACAAGTGTACGCCGCGGACTGTACCTTTACAAAAAAACCCAGATACTGTTAGTGCGGTATGCCGTAGTGACTGGGATATTAATAATGTGCGGGTAGAAGAAGATTCACGGGCCCGCCCGAGCAGACGACGCCGCGCGCCAGTCAGCTCGTGACCACGGTTGGTGTAACCCAGCCGAAACGTCGAGCTGTAAGTAGTATCTAAAAGGTTGGGGAAAAAGTTTCTTCGCATTTTTTTATAAAATTCAAAACATTTTTTAATATGTATAGTTTATTTACATTTAACTAAAGTATGTAGGTACCATTTTGTTCGATAACTTTTTGCCATCTTGTAGGTAGGGACATGATCCCACTGCTATAGAAATATTGGGACTTCTGGTCAAAATACCGCGACAAGTGGTTTTGGCAGTCCTCTCGTGATGTTAACCTGACACTGCCTAAAGAATTCTGAAGAGACCGAAACAGGTGGAAATCTGAAGGTGCAAGGTCAGGACTATACGGCGGATGCATTAACACCTCCCAGCCAAACTCTCTTAATTTTTGCTGAGTGGCTAAAGATGTGTGAGGTTTAGCGTTATCATGATGAAAAACCACACCCCTTCTGTTGATTAATTCCGGCCGCTTTCTCTCAACTTCTTGCTTTAATCTCATCAGTTGTTCGCAGTAGAGTTCAGAATCGATGGCCCTGCCTGGTGGTAACAGCTCATAATGAATAATGCCCTTCCAATCCCACCACACACGCAGCATCACCTTGTTGCGAGTTAACCCGGGTTTCGCCACAGTCTGTGAAGCCTGACCGGCCTTTGACCACGACCTTTTTCGCACGTTCTTGTCGTACGTGATCCACTTTTCATCACCAGTTATCAGCTTCTTCAAAAATGGTTCGGTTTCATTACGTAAATTTTACTACCTTTTTTGTAGTAAAATTTTAAAATGTATCGAATTTCTTCATTAGATTCACTCATCTTGGCGGTACGAAAAACAAATGAAAATCACACATTTTCCTAATTTGAATTTGGAATTATGTTCTTTAAAATTTAAACTTTCAATGATACCAAAACCAGCCAGATACAAATACTATAGCCAAAGAGATTTTATTACAAGTTTATACATACTATAATGCGAAAAGACTTTTTCCCCAACCTAATATACAATACATACAATACATCCAAGACTGGAGAACGACTGCCTGTATTCACCACATAGACATCTGCCTCCACCGGTTATCGAACCCAGAACCCCTCGAGATGGCGACGCCTTGAGATCGGCGTACAGACTACAGAAATATTACCAGCCCTATCTGGATAAGCGTTAAAGAATTCTTAGACCAAAGAGGATATCGCTTTTCAGATATTTAGAGGCACATAAATACCTAGTCGATTCATTATTTCACTCTATCAAAGTCGCAAGCAAGAGGTAGAAAGATATAAGTATAGTACCTACTTACAGTTAGTTTACCGATGTAACCCTAAGCATCTTAAGACTCGGTTTGGCATGAACAAAATTTGAAAGTAAGCACTTCTGTAATAATTTATGTAAAACGATCTTAGGATACGCAAACTTTTAAATCCCAAACTTTAACCTTTATTAAAATGCAAATCGCTTTTTTACTCTTTTAAGTTGTTGATTCTTAAGAGCAAAACATTTTTGATTCATTTCTAGTTACAATATCAACGAAAATCGTGATGAATATTATGAACAACATGGTGACGTGGCCGAACGTGATTGGCAGATAGTTTCAAAATTTCGTCATATTTAAATATTTGGATTAGAGTCCAGGGCTGAATACGAACTACAACCAAATTTCAGTCGATAACGTTACTGCCAGCCACATTCGATACTCGCGTTCTCTCGTGTCGCCTCGTGTAGTGTAGCTGAGCGCGATACGGGCATAAATGTGTGTGAATGAGGGTATTTTGTAAAATAACCTATGCCGTTGAGTGTATATGTATTTGTGACACAAATTTTAGCAATCAAACATAAAGAACATTCATGATTACTTTTTAATCCATAATTTCTCTTTAATCCAGACAAGAGATCCTCTGGACTGGATAATAAAGACCCGAAATACGTTCATAATACCAAAATATCACATGAGATTAACAGTGAACGTGACAGGTGTGCAAAACCAGTAGCAATTAAAATAAAATACATTTAATTTTTTCAGAGAAGATTTCATAAAAGAAGTAACTTTATTACAAAATCAACCCACCTCGGTGTAAAGCACACACACAAGCTTTACGCGACACAGCTGCTACACCATTTGCGCCTGTTGAAGCGCAGCCACATCGTCAGCGGATTTGCGGGCGAGCTAGCGAGCGAAGTATAGCGATTAAAACTCTAAGACGAACTACGTAAATTTGGCGAACAAGGTGGAAAATGTATTTCGCTGGTATCGGTACATGCTTCATTTGTTTCGTTCACATCACTGACGAAGCTAACTCAGTGACCTACGTGAGCGATTTAGATGCGAACGCGACGCGGCGCGAAAACAATAATGTTGTTGTCTGTAAAGTGCGACGCGAATTGACGCGAACGTGATTATCCGGCTTTATATTTGTCTTAATGTCAAACGTTTTGTTTGATTTTTCTTGCGCATGTATGACAAGGCTGCTACATTGCACCGGATGCATCGCATTCACGTGAAATCGAATCGAATAGCTTCGAAATTCTCTTCGCTTTGACCTACGTAGGACAAGGCGAGCTATGTGCCAAAGAACGAAAAAAGGTTAAGTGATGATACTGTTATCTGTTTCGATTACCCGCCCGCCCGCGTGCAATCTGGCCTACGGTTGACATTTCGTTATACGGCCAGGTTGAATAAATGATTTTGACAACCTCCCGTCGTTGTAGAAATTTTACTCCCTATAACCTTGAGTATATTTGCATTTTAAGGTTATAATTTATTATCTGTAAAAATACTTTAAAGTTAGTTCATTGTGACTTTAATATTTTAATGCTGGTGAAAATTTTGGCGAACATTGGCTTCTAAATATACCTCCATGATGTGTATACCTCCAAATTACGAGCGTACTTCCAATTCTAAGCCCCGTAACGCATATGTAAGATCTCCCGTGTTGCATATAAGAAGCGAAGTGGCTCTCAGTGATCTGTGCATATACACCGTAGATCACTTATCATAAGGCGATCTGTCTGCTCGTTTGCCCAAATACCTTAAAATCGTAAGTTATCTTGATAGATACAGAGCCTTTCATTTACCTTCTTTACAAGCCGCTCACGAACATGCTTTGATTTTTTTTTCGAACACTGGAATAGTCTAAAGATTACATCATCTGACTTACGAAATATTCTTGGTTCCCGAGAGTAAATAGGCAATTGGGTACCTAGCGTTTTTTTCTCGTTCCCATTCGAAAGAAGGAAAGGTGAGCTTAACGATCCATACCTTTCCTTCGTTCTTTTTTCAACATCACACGTACAAATGATTATATTGGGTCCTTTCGTATGAAATTGGTGTTTTTATTCTGTCTTAGCAATTTGTCCGTAACTATTAAGTTTCAGAACATTCTTATAAAATAATTGCCTCTTTTATAAATATACCATATATTTGAGCTCGTATTATTTAATTTGATATTTTTTTGTAAGTTTAATTGTGTTAAAATTAGACAAAAAGACAATTATTTTTAACTGCCTCCCGAATACATCATTTGATTTGCATTAACATAAAAACTATTAATAATTTTTATCAAGCGTGTACTCACACATATTGCTAAAACTTGTCTAATGCTACATCCCAAATATTATTATCTCTGGATTTGTCGTTGTGAAGAAAACTGATTAAATGTTAGTATGTAAAATGCAGACATCCCCAAAATCTCCATACAAAACACCAATTTCATAGGTAAGGACCTAATATTGAATGTCAAAATTTACCGCCTTTCTGATCTAGTGGTTGCCACCACAGAGTGTAGATCGGGAGGTCCGATTACCTATGGGGGCAGGGGTTTTTATGCTCGATTTGGTAGGTGGTAGGGCTTCTAAACCCGCCTAGCTACCACAATCTTATCTAAATCTGTCGCCATAATAACAATGTTATAAAGCATTGTTGTGTTCCGGCAATAAGATGTAAGATAGCCAGTTCCTCAGTTGTTGAGGAATACAGGTGAAGCAAGCTTCCACCTTGTGATCGTCAGTGACGATCAGGTGAGATGAAGGCCAAGAGCTTTCCTGCCATATGTATAAAAAAAACATATTTAAGCAACCGTCGCAGGGTTCGCCCCGTCCATGTCTTGCGTCCATGTTTTTTGTCTGTTTGTACGTGCTAATCTCCGAAATGGCTGGACCGATTTCGATGAAACTTTGCATAGTGATACCTTATATCCCTGGTCAACATCTTAGATACTTTTTATTCCGGAAAAATAAAGGGTCCCGTGGCATAGTTAAAAAACCAGTAACCGTGGATGAAGTCGCGGGCAACAGCTAGTATATAATCACCACGGTCGTATTTCCGTGGTGGTAGGCAGAGGTTTTGTCCAACTAAATTGTTATTTAAAATATGGTCTATTTTAATTCTATATCTATTATTATAGATATAGGTTTAACCAATCGATTCCTTACATACCTACGTTATGTGAAGAATCGATTGGTTAAACCTACTCAAGCAGAACAAAAGAATCAAAGAGGCTGTAGCAACTTTAGGCCCTTCGCTCACCGGGCGTGGCGTAAGCGTATCTACTACGCGCGTCCAGATCATACGAGCGCCTACATTTTCAAAGAAGTCCACACGCGAAGTGGTATTGCAGCGAATCGTATGAGATGCAAAAGTGTGGTAGCGTTCTGACGTAAAAATGTTCGGGCATCTTACCATCCTCTAACCACGGAGGTTGCATACCTATGATAAAAGGAAAAAGTTCGAAGTTTTTGGCACCATTTAACTATGGCAGACGTGATTTTTATTTCAGTGATTGTAATATTGTTTCGAAGTGGATCTTGTTGCGTAAAATCAGTGTAGTTTTGTGTAATAAGTATCAATAATGATGAGCAATTTGGAGGATCATTGAATAAAACGTCAAGTGGTGTGAAAAACGATGAGATTGTTATCTTGGTAATCCACCTCATCGCCACACCATAACGTCTGCTATCGAGTGTTTGACGCCAAACTCTCCCAAGACGCATTGAAATACCGAAGACTTGGCTGTATGGGCTTCGTTCTCTTTGCCTTCCCAGAAAGGGAGAAATTTACAAAAAAAAAAAGGAAAAAGTTCGCACAAGGGCACGGCGTACAAAGAAAAACAATCGATAATCGATTCACTCACGACACGTCATGATTTCAACTGAGACCCAAAACTTTACGCCTACGCAACAAATCCTTTGTAGAATACTGCAAGTCTCCTACGCATACTGTAGTTACTATACGCTCACGATTCGCCTCACGATACACTTATTACGCCTCGTGCGCGAAGGGCCGTCGATACCGAGGCAAGCAAAAAAGGATATTATGGGTCTATTTCGAATTTATTTTCATCCCTGGATAATAATACCGCTAGGGTAGCCATATGCTTGGGTGGAATCAAAATATTTTTAATGAAATGCCCAAAAACCAAATTGCACTGTAACATTATGTTTGGAACTCACAATAGTTTTTACAAGCCATTATACCGTCGTCTTTGGTTCAGTTACTCGTTACCGAATTAGTACTACATCATACCTCGATGAATATCTCTGAAGCAGCTCGCTAACGTACCAATGGTTGTCATCATCTTTAGACCAACGTCTTAAACAATGAGATTAGAATAGGGCGACCAAAATATGGGTATTTGGAAAAACACATCATTATATTATTGTCAAACCACACCTCAGATAAAAGATGATAAGGTAAAATTTTACCAACCGCCACTTTCCGTACCTGCCGCCACTTTCCATCATCGTTCAGCGCGACATGACATCCACTACCATCGTCTGGATGTTTGGTTGTGTTCCACTGTGCGCTTCTCCAGGAACTTCCTACCCCGCACAACTAAACAGTGGAATGAATTGTCGCCCGCGGTATTTCTGGACCAGTATGACATGAAAACCTTCAAGGAAAGAGCGTAACCACTTAAAAGGCCGGCAACGCACTTGTGACCCCAGTGGTGTTGCGAGTGTCTATGGGCGGCAGAAGTTGCTTAACATCAGGTGACCCATCAGCTCGCTTGCCCCCTATTCCATAAAAAAAAATAACGGTTTTGAAGGATAAAGCCAACGTCTCACCAAACCAAGTCTCAAAATAAAATAAAACATATGGTCTTAGCTCGAGGAGCTTGGCGTCGTGATTCGTAGGCTTTGACTTTTGATATTTAAAAACAAATTTACTCTAGCCATTGTCAGTCTTTGGATGGCCAACATTTTGTAATCTCGTATTCCTTTGTGATGATGAGGCACGATAAGCCGTTGGTGTAGGTGGAAATGGGCTAGCGCGGTGATGTTACGGCCCGTGCTTCTCATCATGTTTCACCAAGTTGAAAGTCCTTTAAACTGCCTATCATGGGGCGTTAGGTTTGTGACGAACATGCTCTTCTCACTCCAATTGTCCCAAAATGTTCGCAGAGGCCTAAAAGTCACTGATAATGGCCGTAGTCAACCCATTGTCAAGCACTGCGTACTGAACCTTGACTGATTGCGAAAAAAAGTCGATTTACATTTTTACCTTTACTTTCAAAACAGCTTTACAGTTTTTCAGACTTCAGAAGTTTATTGTTATAGCGGTTATAGGTCTTGTGGCACGCAACGTCCGTATCTTTATTACTTCCTAGGAATCGTGTGGTCACCCCAATTAACCCACTTGTTTGCCATGTTCAGCATTGATTGTATGCAATAAGGCGATTTCATGCCCGTATATTCCATTATCGACAGCATAAATACTTCCTTTGGGCTTATTCATGTGTGCTGCACGTAAATTGGCTCCTCTGTCGTAATTTAGGGAAAGCTTTGCTCTTTCAATCTTCATGGCTATTACTGCTTCATACTTCAGTAAGCAGTAACTTCTGCTGTTTGATACCGAATGTTTCGCAACTGAGTAAATAAATAAATATCTTCGAACATTCACACCTACCGTCTAGCCCAATTTTAAGCAACTAATGCTGTTTGTGTTACGCATATTAGATGACATACATACATGCGTACGGGATCACAGGCGTGATTGTATCACGTACATATATGATGTACGTGGTACAATCACACCTGTAATCCCGTAAGGGGTAGGCAGAGTTCAAGGAGCACTGTGTTCCTTAAGACCACATTCAGCCATACAATAATTGGGTTTGGTCAGATGTAAAATCGTGAAAGAGTAGTAACAAGTGGCTAGCTCATCGCCTACACAATCACAGACCCAGTATCCAATACGCCCTTAGTTGCCTTTTACGACATGCTAGGCAAGAAAAGCAGAGTGCGCATTCTTTTTGTGTCCCGGACCAACATGGGACAAATATATTTAATAGATAAATACATATAAATATTTAGAAAATATACGATACATATTTTTTACTTCCAAGACTGGCGAACAAATGTCTGTATTCATCACACAAACATTTGCCCCCACCGGGGATCGAACCCGAAACCTCTCGAGATGGCGACGCCTTGAGACCGGCGTACCGACCACTCGACCACGGAGGTCGTCAAAGTTACTGTTACTGTAAATAAATAAATATAAAACACTTTGACTTTTGACTCGTACAAGTATCTTTAGAAGTGTTAGAGACGTTTCATAGGTACGCTGACTGACAGATGTCCAAACATTTTGACATACTTATAAGCAAGCGCGAAGCCGGCGCTGGAGGCCAGCAGCGTAGCTATGAAACCACACTAAGGCCCGTATTACAGAACCAAACTCAAGCGTAGATCTCTGCTTGAGCGCAGTTAAAAAAGGATGGCGTTATTGATCCCACACAGCGCCATCCCTTTTTAACTGCGCTCAAGCCGAGATCTACGCTTGAGTTTGGTTCTGTAATACGGGCCTAAGACTTAAAATTACTGGCTTTAAAAAAAATACTGTCAGTGTACTACCTATACGCCGGAACTTTCGTAGTGCTATGGAATAGGCAAGTCGGCGTGATAAAAACGTGATAAGTGACATATCGCGCTGCTCATACTAGTTAATAACAATTATATGATTGGCTATTAAAAAAAAGAGGCTCATGAGTTTCTTGCCGGGTTCATCTCATGAAAAGCCTTCTCTCTCGGAATCCGGCCGCTTGTGTCGATTACAATCAAAGCGCTGTGGTTGTACTTGCTACAAGCGCTCGCGGCAATGAACATTAATATTAGGTCCTTACCTATGAAATTGGTGTTTTGTATGGAGATTTTGGGGAATTCTGCATTTTCCATACTAAAATTTTTTCAGTTTTCTTCACAACGACAAATCCAAAGATAATAATATTTGGCATCTATCATTAGACAAGCTTTAGTAATATGTGTA
The DNA here is from genome assembly GCA_910589355.1 of Parapoynx stratiotata. Classification (NCBI taxonomy): domain Eukaryota; kingdom Metazoa; phylum Arthropoda; class Insecta; order Lepidoptera; family Crambidae; genus Parapoynx; species Parapoynx stratiotata. The sequence continues at coordinate 14,600,638 of OU342466.1, read as the reverse complement.
ATATCACACTTCATAAAAATTATTTATCGTTTTTAAGTGAATGCAAATAACATGATGTATTCGGGAGGCACTTAAAAAGTGTTGTCTCCGTGTCCAATTTTAACACAATTAAACATACAACAAATTATCAAAACAAATCAAAAGAGCTCAAAAATATAGTCTATTTTTAGACGAGGTAATGATTTTTTAGGAATACTCTGAATCTTAATAGTTACAGACAAAATACTAAGACAGAATAAAAACACCAATTTCATAGGTAAGGACCCAATATTATGATTAATGATTATTATTTAAATTGTAAAATAATTATTTAAAATGTAAAATGTTGACGACTTTAAGTGCCAAGTTTGGGCTACAAAATAAAGTTTTTTTTTATTTGATTTGGTTAAGCGGGACCTTTTGCTACAATAATATGACAACGAGCGAACTAAATAAAATGATGATAGAATAGAATAGAATAGAATAAAATTTTATTCAGTACACACATAGAAAGAAATAGCAATATATAGATATAGCAATGTCGATCGTTTTGATCCAACTTTTGTAGTCTCATAGCGATGAATTGTAAGGTCTGAGCTCTAATATCTCGTCACAGCACCCCATTTTATCTCCTTCAGACCCTATTAAAATTTACTTTAACGCTCGTTGAAAACGTAATCTGTGATAATGGGCTCATGGGTGCAGGAGATATATTTTTATTCTGTCTTAGCAATTTGTCCGTAACTATTAAGTTTCAGAACATTCTTATAAAATAATTGCCTCTGCTAAAAATAGACCATATATTTGAGCTCGTATTATTTAATTTGATAATTTTTTGTAAGTTTAATTGTGTTTAAATTGGACACGGAGACAACTCTTTTTAAGTGCCTCCCGAATACATCATTTGATTTACATTAACATAAAAACGATGAATAATTTTTATCAAGCGTGTTCACACACATATTGATAAAGCTTGTCTAATGATACATGCCAAATATTATTATCTCTGGATTGGTCGAAAACTGATAAAATGTTAGTATGTAAAATGCAGACATCCCCAAAATCTCCATACGAAACACCAATTTCATAGGAAAGGACCTAATAATTAAAAGGTTTCTACCCACTACATGAGGAGCTCGGTGGCGTAGTACGCTTTGGCTTTCGATATCGAGGCTAAGCTACCTTCGCTATCCTCAGGTCTTGGATGGGTGACCAAACCTGTGATCTCGAACTCCTATATGCTTCGGAAGGCACGTTAAGCCGTTGGTCGCGGTCGCCATTGCAACCGTTTCTACCCACCAACCCGCATTGGGGTCAGGGTGGTTGTGTTACGGCCCATAATTCTCGACTGCTCCATGAGGCCTATGCCCAGCAGTGGGATGGTTATAGGCTGAGGACGGTATAAGAGCAGGATAACTAAACCGCTCCGTCATCGATCGGCACATACATTATTTTTCATACATATTTTTTTAAATATTTTTTTTCGTGTCCGAAACGGTTCTGGCACAGTACGCTGGGTGTAGTGGGCACACACCTTTACCCGCTTGACTCCAAAAAAGAATTTTCCAGACAGTACTGATATATCGTCTTCAGAAAAGAGTTCATAAGTGTTACTATCACTTTTTAAGATGCCGAATAAAGATCCCAAAATTGCGTTGGAGACTTTATTATAGTCCTAAATCACGATGAACTGTACTTGCGTCGTTCCATATGCGTGATAAATTGTATAGTGACAATATTATTCACTTACCTACGAGTCCATATTAATTTGGAACTTATAACTATGTATGACATAAAGTTGAATCGAATAAAACGTAAGTACAATTGTAAATATCGTCATAATTATGCGTCACACTGTGTTCGGGCCCCGTCACAATGGATACCCATATATTGCTAAAAATATTGGGTCTTTACCTATGAAATTGGTGTATTTTTTCTATCTTAGTATTTTGTCTGTAACTATTAAGATTCAGAGTATTCCTAAAAAATAATTACCTCGTCTAAAAATAGACTAAATTTTTTAGCTCTTTTGATTTGTTCTGATAATTTGTTGTACGTTTAATTGAGTTAAAATTGGACACGGCGACAACTCTTTTTAAGTGCCTACCGAATACATCATTTTATTTGCATTCACTTAAAAACGATAAATAATTTTTATGAAGTGTGATATTACACATATTTCTAAAGCTTGTCTAATGATAGGTGCCAAATATTATTATCTTTGGATTTGTCGTTGTGAAGAAAAGAGAAAAAAATTTAGTATGGAAAATGCAGAATTCCCCAAAATCTCCATACAAAACACCAATTTCATAGGTAAGGACCTAATATATGGCGATATTTGGCGATATTAGTCGTTATGTCCGCCATGTGTACATTTTCTTTTTGTAATGGACATGAAAGCTTTAATAAATAAATAAATAAATAAATAATAAATAATACATGACATCTATACATATACAATATAAAATTCAAAGGGGACTGACTGACCTGACAAAGTCATCAACGCACAGCCCTAACCACTGGATGGATCGGGCTGAAATTTGGCATGCAGGTAGATGTTATGACGTAGGCATCCGCTAAGAAAGGATTTTGATTAATTCTACCCACAAGGGGATAAAAAAGGGGATGAAAGTAAGTATGAAACTATGTCAATTTTAAACCGATCGGGCTGAGACTTTGAGAGAAAATTAAAGGGTTCCCGTGGGATAGTTAAAAACCATAGTAACCGCGAACGAGGTCATGGGCAACAGCTAGTTATAAAATAAATGGATACGTTACAAATTTCTTATTACCAAATTCTCCACTCAGCATGTGTCGAGGCATTAGCCGTGACGCTGGTCTTCCTTGGATGCCAAAGATAAATTAAAAGAAAACCAATAAAAAAACATAAAATTAAAATATAAACAAAATTAAATAACAATAATACCAGTAGAACATTTGACACAAATAAAACATTTATTACAACAACGGTTTAACAGCGGTTTTTAACAATCCCACGAACCCTTTAATTTTCGGAAATAAAAAGTATCTAAGATGTTAACAAGAGATGTAAGGTATCACCATGTAAAATTTTATTGAAATCCAGCCATTTCGGAGATAAGCCTGTACTAATATACAAACAGACAGAGAAATAAAAAAATTATAAATAAAAGCATTTTTTGGTATTTTCCCTCTTTTTACATCCCCCTGACTTGGTTTTAAGCATTTTTTTTTGTATGTTTTATATATAATAAAACATACAAAAAAAAATGTATAGATTTATATGCCGCGTCTATAAGCTTGATTCTTAAATATAAACCCTTTAATTTTTCCAATAGAGATTTTTATTGTTTAATGCTCTGATTGGAGTAGGTATATTTTTGCAAAATTTATTCGCAGCATCATAAACTCCCTCGAAACGCAGCTGTTCTGATCCTGAGACAGGTTAGTCGGTCAGATGGGTTCCAATTCCTCTGACTACCACTTCTGGGATAAATGCGTGATGATATTATTATTTTATGAGGAGTTCGAAGGCATGTTCCGAAATCAGTTCCTTAATTTTACCCTCAAACACAAATAAAAGAAGATTCGTCCGTCTTTCGTCTAAATTAATGACTTAATCGTTTGTACTTCCTACTTTTTGCCCGAACTGGGCATCTAAAAAGCATTTCTAATTCACTCGCACTCGAAGCGTTAGAAAGAGAGATAAAATCAAATGGACCATAACGAGTGGAGATTAAGACCCAAACAGCTTAAGGTGCTCCTCGATTAATTAATCAAGTAAAGAAATACACCTTTCCGCCATTTTGAAAGCCTTCGCCTTTTTGGAGGGGTTCGCCTTTCTTGCTCCCTGAATTCCCTTATGTTTACTTTGTAATGGATGGCTTATAACCTAGATAGGTTTGGTATGTTTTTGTTTGTTGGAGTTTCGAATAAGAGGTTATCCATGGAGATAAGGAGCTCGGTGGCGTAGTGGTTAGTACGCTTTGGCTTTCGATTGAAAACAAAGCTACCTTCACGATGGTCAGGCTGGCGATGGGTGACCAAAACTTTTTAATCTCAAGCTCCTCCGTGCTTTGGAAGGCAAGTGAAGCCGTTGGTCCCGGTTGCTATTGCAACCGTTTCTACCTACTAACTCGCATTGGGCCAGAGTGGTGGTGTTACGGCCCAAACATTAATGTTCATTACCGCGATGTTCATTAGCAAGTACAACCACAGCGCTTTGACTGTCAATGTAATCGATACAAGCGGCCGGATTCCTTCCTTTCAAATTCAAAATATTTATTGCATAACCAGAATGTTGAAAAGATTTTATGAAAACAGATCATTATGGACCCTCTCAGGCACGCAACAATTAGAAAGAAGCGATTAATTAACAATAGAAATACGCAATTTGATGTTTTATTTTAAACTACCTGTTGCCCGCGACTTCGTCCGCGGTTACTATGGTTTTTTAACTATCTCACGGGAACCTTTTAATTTTCCGGAATGAAAAGTATCTTAGATGTTGACCAGGGATATAAGGTATCACCATACATAATTTCAGTGAAATCGGTCCAGCCATTTCGGAGATTCGTCATCAGCCTATATACGTCCCACTGCTGGGACAGACCTTCCTCATGGTGAAACACAAAAGGAGTATGGGCCGTAACACCACCACGCTGGCCCAATGGGGGTTGGTGGGTAGGAACGGTCACAAATGTGACCGGGACCAACAGCTTAACGTGCCTTCCGAAGCACGGAGGAGCTCGAGATCACAAAGTCTTGGTCACCCATCCACGGGCTGACCATGGCGAAGGTAGCTTTGTTTTCGATCGAAGCCAAAGCGCACTGACCACTACGCCACCGAGCTCCTCGGAGATTAGCCCGTACAAACAGACATACAGACAGAGAAACTAAAAATTACATTTTTGGTATTTTCCTTCTTTATACGTCGCCTGACTTGATTTTAAGCAATTTCTGTCTATGTACAGACATTTGACCTCTACAGTTTTTTTTTATATGTATAGATGTAGATTTCTGTAAGTAGTGCTACTACTACAGACATATTAGGTCCTTACCTATGAAATTGGCGTTTTGTACAGAGATTTTGGGGAACTCTGCATTTTCCATACTAACATTTTTTCAGTTTTCTTCACAACGACAAATCCAAAGATAATAATATTTAGCATGTATCATTCGACAAGCTTTAGCTATATGTGTGATATCACACTTCTTAAAAATTATTTATCTTTTTTATGTGAATGCAAATCAAATTATGAATTCGGAAGGCACTGAAAAGGAGTTGTCTCCGTGTCCAATTTTAACACAATAAAACTTACAACGAATTATCAAAACAAATCAAAAGAGTTCGAAAATATGGTCTATTTTTAGAGTAATTATTTTTTATGAATACTCTGAAACTTAATAGTTACGAACAAAGTACTAAGAGAGAAGAAAAACACCAATTTCATAGGTAAGGACCCAATATTAATGTCATGAGATAAATTAGAACTATTATCGATCTAACTATTGTTGTAATTGAACTGTTCTATTAACACTATATTTGTTCAACGTGTCATAAGATACTTGAACAAACAATTATATGTTTGTTGTAGAAATCTTTCGAACTAATTTAACACAGACGACAATATTATAGTAGATACCTACTTATTTCAAGGTGTCATGGGAAAGAATGCTCGTACCATCTGTGGATGTAATATCACATAAATGAACATTAGTCCGGAAATTAAAAAAGATGACACTGGTCACATGTACGGTCGGATAGAGCAATGGTCGACCTCCTTTATATTATATTTTATTTGCGCTTAATGAAACCACAAGACTATTATTTTAATATCAGACTCATACAAATTAAAACTTTCAGCACCACTAATGCTTAGTGTTACAATAATAGCTAAAATTATCTCCTTCCCACCTTTACGTTTGAATAGAATAGAATTTTGTCTTATATGGAAGACTTTTATTGCTTACCGTACATCTGGACACAAAACTGATTTAGTTCGTGAAGCCTCTATAATAACGATATCTGGAGAAAATTGCACCTCGCTGTTAATTCATACATACATACATACATAAAATCACGCCTATAATACCCAAAGGGGTAGGCAGAGTCCAAGGAGCAATGTGTTCCATAAGACCACATTAGCCATACGAAAATTGGGTTTAGTCAGATGAAAATTCGTGAAAGAGTAGTAACTAGTGGCTAGCTCATCGCCTACGCAATCACAGACCCAGTCAATTCAGTGTGAACAATTAACTTCCAGCAGAAAGCAATTCTGAGCAGATGTTCTAAAACTTTTAAAATATACTTAAGTATTTGTATGACAACTTTTCTGAACCCCTTGAAACCACGCGAACGCCATTTAATTGTATCTGGTATTATGAGCATTGACAGGTTGATATATTAAGGCCAACTTGCAGGAAATTTTATATCTATGTAGTATAAATGTACATTTTGTCATTTAGAAATAAACTAGCTGTTGCCAGCGATTTCATCCGCGGTTACAATGGTTTTTTAACTATCTCACGGGAACCCTTTAATTTTCCGGACTAAAAATATCTAAGATGTTCACTGAGGATATAATGTATCACCATGCAAAATTTCATTGAAATCTAAACTCTCACTCGCTAGTCCAAAATGTCCTGCTAGTATAAAATTTAGCTAGCAAAAGATTGATAGAAGATAAAATATAGAAAGCAAAAGGTGGCTAATACAAATACAAGGACTCGTCCAAACTTGACGCTCATAGAAATGAGAGTAAGTATGTAACCAAAATTGAATACACGATATGGACTTCCTGCTGGTAAAAAAGGTGGTGTAAATTCCAAAAATAAAATTTAATCTAGCGTTAACTTGGAGCATCTGAACGAGGTGGACAATAATTTTTAACAGCTGCATGCAATGAGAAAACTCGCTTACTGCGTACACTAACGGCCTCCACGGGAAACCGGCCAGGAACGGGTTTAATATCATTAATCTTGGAGTACAGAGGAAATTTTCAATGAACTGAATAGATATAGTGTTGTTATTCGCTGGGCTGAATCTCGTTTGATGGAAAGAGTTTGCTTCAAAACGGATTCGGATAACTGGAATAATGGACAGTTTGGCTTACAAAAACAGGGTGATCAATCCAAACTGGTATAGAGAAATCAGAAAGTATGAGAGATTGCGAACCAAGGCAGGGTTGGTTTCCTAATTTTTAATGTCAATAACAAAACGTTGCACAGACGTCACCAACTCCTCATAGTATGTCAGATAAATACAATGTTCAACGTAGCACACTAGAAACTTCCGATTCATCTGTCTACGGTATCTAGCGGCGTGTTTATAATGAGCACATCTAAAAAGTATTGGCATAAGAAATATTTTAGACAATCATCAAAATCTCTGGGCCATTTGCAGTTGAAACCATTGCAAAACTCACGGAGAAATAGTAAAAAAAAACTGTCAAGCGCTACATGTGAGCTAAACAATTAATGTGTGTGTTTCATCTCAATTTCATGGACGATTTACTTAGGAAAACCCTAGCAGCCGGGAGCCAATGTGACCTTACTGCGAATTATTACCATTTGCCTTAGAAAATTAGAGTTGATTTACTTAAAAAGATTTATTTTATATACCTTACGATATTTATTATACTGTGCTCCTAATTGTTATCTATATTTATTTTATTATGTAACTGAACACTGGTGTAACGCGGGGATGTCTCTGCAGATAGAGTTTCAGCAAATATCGTATCAAGAATTTTTCTATAATTTTATGCTGCCTTTCTTAGTTCGAGAATATTTTCTATTATGTAAAGTATATTCGTGTTCTTGTATTACGTTTTTCTTATACTGAGTCCTGTATTTAAAGGTCTTGTCTAGCAAACAATGGGATATGTTTTTCTATGACATTCCTGTGATCTATACATATAATAAAATGTATGTCTGTAATTAGAAAAAAAAATGCTTAAATTCAAATCAGGGGATGAAAAATGCGGAGAAATACCAAAAAAAATCTCTGTCTGTTCGTCTGTTTGTCTGCTTGTACGGGCTAATCTCCGAAATGGCTGGACTGATTTCAATTAAATTTTGCATGATGATACCTTGTATCCCTGGTCAACATCTTAGATACTTTTTGTTCCGGAAAATTAAAGGGTTCCGTGGGATAGTTAAAAAACCATAGTAACCGCGGACGAAGTCGCGGGCAACAGATAGTTATTAAATATGTATGTATGTGTGTACTCATTAAATAATATGTATGGGTATAGGTGTGTTATCTACGTCAAAAACACTTTGACAAGGTACATTTCAATCTGAAAATTGAAGTGTAAAATTAAAAAAATGTGTACTTTTAAGCTTATAATTTAAGCATAAAATTTGTAACAATTGGTAGGGCGCGATTATGAAAAGCATAGTTGGCTACAAATTTTAACGAATTTAGCTTCGTTATGAATTTACATACAAGCAATAAGCAGCAACAAAAACTGATACTATGAAGAAAATCAGTCGACAAATACGCTTTTGCTTTTGTTACGGCGAATCTTGTAAAATCTCGTAGAGAGCAATATATCACTCTAAGATTTACTTTTTCTATATTAGGTCCTTACCTATGCAATTGGTGTTTTGTATGGAGATTTTGGAAAATTCTGCATTTTCCAAACTAAAATTTTTTCAGTATTCTTCACAACGACAAATATTTGGCATCTTTCATTAGACAAGCTTTAGTAATATGTGTAATATCACACTTCATAAAAATTATTTATCGTTTTTAAGTGAATGCAAATAAAATGATTTATTCGGGAGGCACTTAAAAAGAGTTGTCTCCGTGTCCAATTTTAACACAATTAAACATACAACAAATTATCAAAACAAATCAAAAGAGCTTAAAAATATAGTCTATTTTTAGACGAGGTAATTATTTTTTAGGAATACTCTAAATCTTAATAGTTACAGACAAAATACAAAGAGAGAAAAAAAACACCAAATTCATAGGTAAGGACCCAATATTATTATATGTCCCGTCTTGGCCCGGGACACAAAAAGAATGTACCAACTGTTTTTCTTGCCTAGCATGTCGTAAAAGGCGACTAATGGCGTATTGGGTACTGGGTCTGTGATTGTGTAGGCGATCAGCTAGCCACTTGCTAGCCTTTCACGATTTTTCATCTGACCAACCCAATTTTTGTCTGGCAAAATATGATGATAAGGAACACAGTGCTCCTTGGACTCTGCCTACGCGTTATTAAAGGCGTGATTGTATGTATGTATGCAATATTCAAGATGAATTGTACTAAGGTTACATTCAAACTCGGTAGTGCAGACGGAGATAGTGCCGAAGACCACTTGCATGAATAGCGCGGCTTAATCTTCTCAGTTATCGTTGCATCGTTGTCCTCTAGGTGCACTGGCAAATAGTACATACTTATGTATATTCACACCTTTTGCCTGGTAGGGTGGGTAGAGAGAGATTCATCTGCATTCATTAATGTCTTCATCAGAAGAACAGATAAAGATGTAAAAAATTAATAAGAATGTAATGGTTACTGGTAAAGGGACTACTTTACCAGTAACCATTACATTCTTATTAATTCGACGACCCAAAATACATCCAAGTACCTCCGGCTGATAAAAGTGCTCCTGACCTGGCCTTTCTTAGGAACCTCCTCGAATTGGCTGTGGTAGTGTGCGCATAGGTCAACCACCTCTAAGTTTCCCGTTCACAACAACCTACATATTTGGATATTTGGTGTAACGTTACGCCCCCTTTCTGGAGGAAAAGGGGCAAACGGAGCAGATAAAAAAAAGGGAAGAAGTGTAATGTGTAGAAAATAGGGAGAACTCTAGCTACTAAATTTATACGACGGTATAAAGGTAAACATAAACTACTTATTATAAAACACAAAGAATAGCAGAGAGGAAAGTTAGGAAACGCACTTAAAGTCCATAAGTATTTACACGCGCACAAGGAGAACGGAAACGGAAGGGAAAAAAAAAAGAAGCGAATGTGGGAAGTACTTCGCTGCCTAATTATGACGTCACGAAGTAGCGGCCGACTATATGAAGAACAACAACACTCGCGCCGGCGTTAGCCGCCTGGCAGTTATTCGCAGTGGGCGGCACAGCAGGCAGCACAGCACCACGATGCCCGACGTGGGGGTAGGCCCACAATGGAGGGTAGAGGCCTTGAAGAGACACGGGGCACGGAGAGACACGAAGCTCGGAGAAAGACACGGAGAGAGTCACGTAGGAGCACAGCTTCGACGGGAGGTACGCGGGCCTCTTCAGTCCCGGGCCAATGTCAAAGGCCCAGGAACGGCCCATATTCCGATACGTACTTGAGGTCGCGCCTCGAAGAATGAACCCTGATGTCCAGAATCATTGCCTTATATAGGTACGATCCCAGACATTTAATTTTGAAAAGTAAAATGGTCGTATTCCCTCGGTAGCTATAAGACAGAAAGATAAATAAAATAAAATATATTAAACCTACGACAACGCAAACTAAGTAAATATGGAAGGATGACAATTGATTCGTCATGTCAAATAATTAAAATATTAAATATATTGAAACAATGAAATTAGAAATCGAAAATACTACTTAAAATAATATGAAACGTTAAGAGAAAAGGCATGAAAATAGAATCGCCATAGATTAAATATATAAGCACTACCCCGAAAACCCTTAGAAAATGAGATATAGAAACGCCATACAAATACAAAATATTGAAATGTAAAAAAAGAAAAAAAGTACAAAAAAAAAAGTTAAAAAAAAAAAGTACAAAATGGAAGGGAAGGCTCTATCCTACATGATGCGCTACAAACTAAAGATATATCAGCTACCGAGAAAACCCTTGCAAACTGATAATTTTGAAAGTTATAGCCAAATACACCACCCATACAAATAACAAAAACCTTAAAAACTAGCATAAAACTAAAGAATGGAGCGGTAGGCTCCATGCTACATTGGGTTGTTAGACTACTTTTATTCCTCCTCTTAATGCACCATAGAAGTATTAATAATCAAAGCCGCAGAATAAAATAGATTATGAAAACTTTCATCGTTAGAAAGTAAACTGAGTAAAACCATAATGTCGCACATCCGACCGCCCAAACCGAGTTTAAATAGTTAAACTATTTTGTACTCTTTGAGCGCCGAGAATTCACGCTGAATATCCATATAAATATGCAAAAGAAAAGACTACGTGGGCTCTATTAAATATTAAAATTAACTCGTGGACGTGATAGAACATTTTATTTTAAACCGATTTTCTTTAAATTAAATTTAATACAAAAACAAAAAGATCATGTTGAAATAGTGTGAAGGGTTACTTTGGAAGTATGAGGTCAAAAACTTAAACCCCACCTGACCCCACCGAACCTTCGGATGCTTTGGCTGCTTTGAATTCAATCTCGTAGTAATACAACTCTAAAACTTCATACGGTCCCAAGTTCTCGTCTAGAAACATGAATTTAAATTGCAATAAATCTTTGATGACAATATGGAACCAAGCTCGTAAAGAGTTGGACCATCTGAAATATAAATATCTTCTTCAGACATAAATTTGAAAATGGTCAATAAAATGTGTTCTTACCTATTTGATAAGCTTTAGCCAACAAAAATTCTGCGCATTTATTAAGATAGGCAGTTATATAATATATAAGAAGTTAGGGAAAAAACTGCCTAAATATATATTAAATGTAGTGTGGTGCAAGGCAATAACTTTTGTATCTCTTATTTTAAATTTTAAAATGTTCTCAGAAGCTTAAACGCTCAGAGAGGAGCTCGGTGGCGTAGTAGTTAGTACGCTATGGCTTTCGATTGAAAACAAGGCCGTTGGGTGACCAAAACTTTGTGATCTCGAGCTCCTCCGTGCTTCGGCACGTTAAGCTGTGCCGGTCGCTATTGAGACTGTTTCTACCCACCAACCCGCATTGGGCCAACGTGGTGGTGTTACAGCCCATACTCCTCATGTGTTTCTCCATGAGGAAGGCCTGTGTGTGCCCAACAGTGGGACGTATATAGGCTGAGAACAGGACAGACGCTTAAAACAACCATCACTTGTCATAGTGTGTAATAATAAATTGCATGTGCTTACAACTCCTATGGGGATCACAGTGTTCATTACCAACATGTGATTCTTCTTCTTTCTCCTGCCCTATTCCAAATTCTATTCGGGGTCGGCGCAACATGTCCTCGTCCACTCACTATCTTCGGCATATAACCACTCACACGCAATGATGAGAACGTCATTCACACCATTATCTTTTCTTCGGTCTTCGTTTCACCACACAACTAACCTGTAATATGAAAAGTATTTATTTTATTTTATTCGGTTCAACAAACAATTACATAATGTTAATTACAAATGAGTTGATATATGACTTAGTACTAATTATGTAACCAACAACATTGTCCGCAGTGAAAACAAATACAAAATTTAAATATGCCTAACTCTGAGTTACAAAATAGAAATGATTAAGTATAGTTACAGTCCCAAAAATTTTCCTGTCCTACTCTTCAAACCGAGAACGGCAATACATGTAAGTTGCTACTTGACAAATGCCTGAGTCCAAGAGTTTTTATATATGGCAGGTAACCTCTTGGCCTTCAATTTTCTTCTTCCTGATGGTAAGTGACGATAAGGCTGAAGGTGGAAGCGAGCTTCACTTGTAATCCTCAACAACTGAGGAACTGGCTATCTTACCTCTGATTGCCAGAACACAACTGTGCTTATAACATTGTTATTATGGCGACAAATATAGGTAAGACGGTGGTAGCTACCCAAGTGAACTTAGAAGCCCTACCACCAACCAAACCGAGCAGAAAAACCCCTGCCTCCGTGAGGAATCGAACCGCGGACCTCCCGATCTACACTCGGTGGTGTCAACCACCAGACCATAGGACGAGGTACTGCTGCTTTACGCCAGTAAAAGGTATGATACAGCTACCATCTTGACCAAAAGGCGTTTTTATGGAATAGGGGGCAAACGAGCTGATGGTTCTAATGGTATGTAATTTACGCCGCCCATGGACAGTCATCATCATCATCATCAGCCTATATACGTCCCACTGCTGGGACAGGCCTTCCTCTTGGAGAAACACATGAGAAGTATGGACCGTAACACCATGGACAGTCTTAACACCAAAGGAGTTACAAGTGCGCTGCTGGCCTTCTAAGTTAATACGCTCTTTTCTTGTCTCTTTTTGAAGTTAATACTCTCTCGCCAGCCCTGTTCTCTTTTTTTAAGTTAATACGCTCTTTTCTTGAAGGTTAACTAAATATGTCATTATCAGAGTAACCCTCAAGCAATGGAAACATTATCAGCTTTCGTTTTATGCTTTACCGTAAAATCAAGCGATGTAAATGCGGTTTTAATAAGCAGAAAACAACAAAGTAAAACTAATCATATGTGTCCTATTTATAAGGAGCAATTTCCTATGTATTCCAAAGCTTTGAAGTCAGGATAAAGCTTCTTTGATTATTGAGGCGATTTTTAAGCGCAAGGACATTCATTTTCTTCTTATGACGGAATACCTTTTATACCTATGATTGTAATAGGTTTATCGTATTAGACTGTGCTTTATAAGTTTCGATTCCACCGCCTATACACTATACACTTACTATACTGTACACTTTAAGCAGTTAACGTTTTTATTCCCTTATAAGAAGTCATTAACTGTCAAAATGTTCACATGTTCATGCTCTGTCTCATCTCTGCCTACCCCTTGGGGTAAAGAGTCGTGATGGTATGTTTGTTTTATAAATTCTTGGAAAAATATATCAAATTACATTTTAAATCAAATTGAACATGTTGTAGGAAATCAGCGGCAAATGGCTCAGCATCTTATTATAGCATTTACTGTAGTTAGGCGCTGAATGGATGACCCAGATTTTGAGTTTTGAAAATCCTCCGTGCAAGTAAAGCTATTGGTTCATCATAAGCACGGAGGATCCCGATATCACTTATACAAGGACTGACCTTGGCAAAAATAGTCGTTTGCAATATAGAAAGACAAAGATTGCGAGCCATTACGCCAACGAGTTCCTCGCTCCTTCTCAATAGTGAAGATCGAGATATTATTAATGATTATGATGACATGGCTCAATGGAGGCGGCCTACTTCTCCCGACTTACATGATGACTGTATAGGACCCAGGGGTCAGGTTGACCTATTGAACTTTCAATATAGGTTTTTTTTTTAATAAAACACAATACAATATGCAATGGAACTATGTATTTCGAAAGCAAGAACTGAAGAACTGTACTGATGAAATGGTGAACAAGGACATGAACTTTTGCTAGATACTAGTATAATTGAAACGTAGCCTTCTATAGCGCGATGTATCATAAGGCAACTCTATCTAGAATGTAATTAACGAACTAAACTTACCTAAGACCTTATAAACTAAAACACAACTTAGTTGTCGCGATGTAATGGAGAGTAGCGCCATCTATTGGCGAACTATCGAACTATAGGGCCTGAACAATGACATTGAATTAACAATTTTTTACTTTATTACTAAAATATTTTGATATATTCTTGATCGCTCCATTCTCTAATCGAAACACCGTTAACAAAGCAACTTTCCAACTATATTGGCGTTCATTCAACGCTCCGAGGCTTTGGAAACAAACTATGTAAAACTTGAGCAGATTTTTCGTGCTTGATTTAAAGTTAATAAAATTTAAAATGAATTTTAAATCTGAGTTTCAAAGGATTAAATTCAAAAGCCGGATTTTACGACGTGGAGAACTAGATTTGTGACTACGGATTCTTTAGTACATTTTTTAATTAGTCAAAGTGATTTGACAGTTTGAAATATCATTTTATGTCAGTGATCTTGAAATAAGCTATTATTATTAAAATCTAATATCAAATCCATTTTTTATTATTCAAAGTGAAATGTTCAGTTTTAAATATTATTTAGCTAAAGTCTAACTGTTCGACGCGCGATTTAGTATCGGTATAAGTTACGGTATTTAAGTATCCCACGGAAACTCTTTAATTTTCCGGAATAAAAAGTATCTAAGATGTTGACCAGGGATACAAGGTATCACCAAGCAAAATATCATTGAAATCGGTCCAGTCATTTCTGAGATTAGCCCGATTAGCCAGGCAACAGAACAAAACAGAGCAACAAAAATTTAAAAAAAATATATTTTTTTAGTATTTTAATCATTTTTATCTATGTATAGACATTCGACTTCTACAATTTTACTTTATGTATAGATTATTTATCGCTAAATGACATTTCACACTGTCGAATCACTTTGAATCATTAATCAATTATAAAATGGACTATAGGTACGTAGTAACCATTTAGTAATCTGTGCTATAGGTGCAGCTTATCTCAAACCAGAGGATTTTATTGCCATTATTCTGTTCCCCCACTCAGCATTATACTGTTCGTCTAGAACATATCTTCCTTTAACACTGCGCTTGCACATTAAATCTCTGAATGGTCTTTATAATGGTCACAACATAGTGATTTACATACAAGAAAATAATATACAGAATACTCCTTCTAACGACATAAAGTTTCCTTTGTTTAACAAGGAACCTCATCATTTCTACCAAAGCAGTAAGAAAGACAGACATTGTGTTTCATTGTGCGAATAAATTCTATTTCTCAACACTGAGAAACTTCCGCGTACATTTTATTTTATTGTTTAACAGAAAACAATGATGCCTTACGAGAGAACGTTCAAACGTTTCGTGTTCAAAATCCTTTCTTTGTCTATAACACAAGATTATGACTATTTGTTCAACAAGTACATCGGAAAATCCAGATAAACGTAGCATTTCGAATTATTTGAGACACATGTTAAAAGAAAATGAATTGCTAAGTTTTGACTGAACCTCAAATTAATAATACTATAAATCTGTCTACCACAGATATATATTAACATAGATGATGCAAATGCATGTATTGCGCGTGTTCAAAAACCCCGACCAAACGTCGGGGTTGGCCATTGTTAACTAGTCAGTGCGCGTCAGAATGGCTGCAAAAACATGAAAAAATGCTTGATGTATGATATTTGGCCCAGGAGGATCGGCTGCATCGGTATTTTTCAATCAGTTTGGGTCCGAAGCCGTGTGGTAGCGACTCGTTGAAGTAATACTACCAACTCATCTCTTCCCTTGGGTGTCGTAAAAGGTGACTAATGGACTTAGAACTGCACAACCATCCAACAGCTATTGCTGCGACGGGCTCAGCACCTGTCATGCTGAGTGCAATCACTGCTTGGTAAAGCGCGGACTATGGCAATGGACTGCTTTGCGGTGCTATACCTAGTCTTTGACTAACCCCTAGAGGATAATGGTCGTGATCATATGTATTTATGTATGTAAATGTATATCTGTGCTTTTAACATTTCAACCTTAATCTCAAATAAAAAAGCGGCAAATCTTGGCAGTCTTTAAATTCGAACAAAAATAATGAATTTTGTAATTGCCATTAGTAAGGAAATTCTAAGCCAAACATTGCTTCCAACTGCTACTGTAATGAGGCCGATCATTAAAAATATGTATGACATTTTGGGTACAACTCCGAATATCGCCATAGAATGTAGATGCCGATAACGAACAATATTCAATGTTGAACCACATTTTCTGATCTGTATTTGCGGTTCAGCGTTCCGACTATTACGTTAACTGCATTCAATTCAAATGCTGAGTGCTTTTCTAAACGATCCAGAGAATTGTCAACAATATTACTGTGATTTAGAACCTTTGCTGTTAATTCTTTTGAAAAACCTTTGCCATTAATTCCCACGAACTATAAAATTCTAATGAAATAATAAATTTCGTTCCAACAAATTAATAAGGTTTAATTAATCTAGTTTCGTGAGAAGCTTTATATGTTTTGTTTTAAAATAATACGAATTGTACTCTTAATATTTCATTATACAAGCGTCATGCTGTAAAATAAAAAAGTTTTCTAATTGGTACCCGTGAAATAGACTGTCTCGTGACATTTATTAAACAAAATTTCGAGTGTAAATTGTACGTCAAAGAAAATATTTTATAAAAGTAAAGTCTTTACAAACCTATAATCAGAAAAGATTTTGTTGCCAGTTAAATATAGTGTTAATAAATAATATTAAGTGAATTCCCGTCGAAAAATAAGGCATACCCTAAACATAATAAATACAAATGAAAAAAGCTTTTTTCTTTTTGCTTTACATTTAAATTAAACACTAGTCTTAAATAATAATAATTGACGACCTCCGTGGTTGAGTGGTCTGTACGCCGGTCTCAAGGTGCCGCCATCTTGAGAGGTCCTGGGTTCGATCCCCAGTGGAGGCAAGTGTTTGGGTGATGAATTTTCAGACATTTGTTCTCCAGTCTTGGATGTTCATTAATTCATTATAGATGTATAATATTATATATATTCTGAATAATTATGTGTATTTATCTATTAAATATATTTGTCCGTCATTTAGTAATTTTGTATCCGTAACACAGGCAGCATTAGTTTCTTAAAATGGGACTAGTTGATAGGTGTGAATGTCTGAGAATATTTATTAAATATTCTGTAAAACCCACTTTTATTTTCAAAACAAAAAAGACACACATTTCAATCACTCGCATATACGCATTCTTGCCAGAATTTCCAAATATTCCATTGATTGCCAGCAGCCTTTTGAAAATTTTTATTTTTATATTCAAAAAAACGACAACCAGCACTCTTTTTTTTAATAGCATAGTCTAAAGCGTTCTTTCTAAAATTCCAAAACATTCCAATAATTGCCAACGGCCAGCACAGCCTACCGAAAAATCCATATTATTAAACCGAACGCATGCCTTCAGATTGTGATATACAGGTGAAATTCTGCGTATTTTCCTATACTCGAAAGGATCTGATAAAAGATGAAATCCCGCATAAAATTTGATTAAAGGGTGCGTCGACTCATTTGCAAGTGTTATAGCCGGCCGTACCATCATCACTCAGAATAAATTAAGGGTCTTACCAAAGGTTTCCTGGCATGAAACAGGCTTCTTTAATCGGATTTATTGCCTTGGAATATGAATAATCGGAGAATTACATGCTCTGCCACCGGTATATGAATGCTAACCGATGTGTGCTCCATTTTATTGGAATGTTTCCTACTTTTATTTCACTTTGGATCTATGTCTCTTCGGGTCTGAAATAAAGGAGCAGATGTCAGTTATGAAGTCTATGTTTCTTGTCTCAGAATCTGGGAACCTAAAAAAAGATTCAAATAAAACTTATAATGTTCTCTACTGAGTACCGACCGACTAAAAGGTCCTTACAGGTGTAAGACTAATAGTGTAATCGCTATAATTTTAAAGTAGCTGAATTTTGAATAAGAAAGTATCAGTCATGATAAGAAGAACGTTAATATGGATCTAGAACAAGAGGTGATCAAAGAATATGGATATGAATATGGATGGATATTGATCTGACGAGTGACAGATGATAATGGATTAATGGAAGTGGAAGCCATGTTGAGCCGAGCCTACTTTAGGAAAAGAGCAGGAAGAAGAGAATATGCAGAAATTGTTTGACGATGGTACTTCTATATAGTTTTAAACAATTCGTGAACCAGCTTTAATGCTGAATGTTTTCTATAGTAACTATTCAGCTAAGCTAAGAATCAAATCAAATAATACTCATGAAAACCATTGCTACTCAATGGTACATATGGGATCATAAAAGTTAAAGTCAGAGATAATCAGAGTTGATCTGATACGATTTATTTCATGACTAGAAATTACTTTCTGCATTACGTGTCTTAAACTTGTTCATACATCCAAGTTAATTTATTCAGTTACAATGTTTGAATCATGAAAGTTGTCTAAAAATAGAATCCGAGGATCTTGTTTAAAAAAGTGGAATAAAGTAAGATTAGGTTTAAAATTCATGTGCTCCTGAGAGAAACGTCCTATATTTATGTCAACTTTACTAGTAACTTTCAAACCGTGTTTGTTTGGTTGATTCTAATTACGAGCTTATCTTAAAAGATCAAGATTACATATGAAATGATTATTTTATAACAGTATTTGAAATTATCCAAACTTGAGTTAGCAAGAACTATATCTCAGTATCAATTTATTTCTTTATTGCGCAGCAACTCTGTCCACAACTTTTAACGAGGTTTTGGAAGCTTCTTAATCCAGGACCTTTATGGACCATGACATGACAATTTTAAATATGAGTAATGATATGATATTGACAAGGTTACACTCATGTAACCTCGTCAATATCATTTCGAAAAATTATTTATATTGTATATATCCGATGTACATTCTTCAAATTTGTTAAAACAGAAGGCGGTAAATCATTATTAAAAATATATTTTTTTTAAGCTATTGCATAGCTTCTATCGCGGGCCTTGAGCGCGGGGACCGAATCCAGAAATTCCGTAACGAAAAAACCTCACGCTCCCCACTCCGATGCGCAAGGAGGTGTGGCTTGAAGGCCGAAATGTTAAAACCCAAGGTGGTTACCAAAATGAAACACCGTGTCCAAGGCGAATACAAATTTTAATTAACATCGGTTTGACCATTAAGTCTATGAGAGTAAACAATAGTGCGTTTTGAAGGATAGGTGGCGCCATCTAGTGATACAACAAAGAACTAATTTTAACAAAGACGCCACTTTGGTTTTATTTATAAGCTCACTATTACACATTGTTTATTATGAGTTTTGTTATTATTTTATTAATTAGTTTATTAACATTTATTTTAGATAATTATTTTATGATTTAATATACTTATAAGTGAATCAAACGAAATAATGTATATGCAAACTACCAACAGTTTATATAATTTGTTTTCTTATCGGTCACCACGCTCAAAAAGTGTAACTTGAATTAATATCAAAGAAAAAGAAATACTGCATGAATAAAATAAATAAATAAAATTATAATTGCATAAGTTGATACAAAATGCTATGCAATAGCTTTACCGCGGCAGTCCCCGAGTGCCACACATCATTATTTGTTTTTTAAAATAATAATCAATTGATATTTTTTTTTCTTTTTGACTTAACACTAAGTACTAAGTTATCCCTTATAAAACAAAATTGAGCGACAAAGAACGAGTCAATAATACATTTATATAAACAATACGATATGTAGCTCCCTACAGATTTACTATTCCTAAGTTTGCTGTATCCGAAACAACCTCATCATTAACGCAAACATGTGCATCTACAGACGCTAACAAGTTTAATATTTTGTCAGTATTATTATTTCTCGTAAGCTCTGTACGATATACTTGCTTACTACATGAAGCCGAACGCGAGTTACCTCGATACCATCCATCTTTATCAGGCTTCTAGTTCCTGGAACAAATATTATGTATTCCACGAGCAATTCTCGAATAAGTTTCGAAGGCACGCTTCCCAGTTTTAGGAAATTTGCAAGTCATCACAATTCCGCAGTTCTGATTGCATTTGTAATGGATACAAATTCAATAAAAAAAATACTTTCAGAAAATCCCTATTTTGTTTTTGAATTCATATCTACTCATTTGGTAAAAGGCAAGCTTTATTAGTTGGATATTTTTATATAAATTTTTAGCAATTAGATTTTTTCCATTATGAAATATGGTATGGGTTTAAAATTCAGTTTCAAATATTAACCAATTCCAATACTTGCGAAAGAAATGTATTGTAGGGACAGTGGCGAGTCTTCTGCCTACTACACCTATGGGTGAAGGGCGTGATTATTATATAGGTATGTACAATACTTGATAAAAAATATATTTGATCAAATAAAACACAAGTTTTTATTTTACAAAGTGTATTTTTGTCTTAGAGATTAAAGTAATATCTACTTTTTGTATAAAACAAAGAATTTTTTAAAGGTTTCCTTACTGTACTTTTAATAAAAAGAATTGAAACACAAATATATTTTCGAAGAAATACTCTTCAGTATGCAATCACTGAATGTTATAATCATAAATCATTATTTCATTTTACTCTTGTAATTATTAACGAACACAATTAAGCATTGTCTCCGAAAAAGTTAAATCATTTGACAAGTCAATATTCAATGCGATGGGCACCGCAATAAAAACAATACCCAACGCAAAACACAAAACAAATAATGCACGCTATTTTACGCAAAACAAATAATGGCATTTTTATTCGTAAATTACCATTGTCCATTGTGTTATCAATTGAAATTACCAATTTAAGAAGAGAAACACCATTTTTTTTCAGTTTGCCCTAAACTGTGGAACAGCTCGAAAATGCAAAAAGGGATCAAGTTTATAATTTTCTTCATACTTCCAACGATTATAGTCGGTGTCAAAATTCAAGATGACATGAAAAATGAAGAATTTATATTTGGAAAACGCAGTATATTTGATGATCTATTCACTGTGATCATAGATACAGAAGAAGTAGAAGACGAAACGGACTTTACTGTACCAACAGTACCAATATCGCCAGATAGTCAGTTAACATCAACAGCACCAATAACAGCTCAATCAACTACATCCACTGAACCTACTACGCAAGAAGTCCATCATGAAAGTGTGTGTAGATACTACAAGCCCATTCGTGATTTGGATTTAGAACAAATGGCAGATGTGTGGCAAGTCGTATATTACTATTTGCCGGCAGATATACCGTGTTTCAAAATGCAAATTAAAAGAAATTCAGCCGAGGTAAGTGGAGCTATATTTTTAACCAACTTCAAAAAAGGAGGAGGCTATCAATTGTACGAAAACTTTTATGTTTTTTTTATACTTTTTCACAGTTGAATTACCAGTCTATATTGTGATATATATGAATAGACTGGTAATTCACTGTGCATTTATAAATGCCTCGCTTAATTTAATACTTTATAAACAGAATATTTCACCAGCTTTTGATTCTCTCTGGTTGAATTTAATGGAATCTGGTCGGAGCTCACTAATATGGAATTTTATTTTAACGTGCATAGGTAAAAAGATGAGAGTACAATCAATGTCACTCGCCGGATGAATATCGGATTCAAATATAAAAACTTTGCTATTATTAAACTTATTATATCGAAGAGGCAGGCAGAGGTGAATTACACCTATGTAATTTCATAAATACATAAAAGAAATCCATACGTCTATACTAAAGTTATAAATTCTAAAGGAGCTCTGTCTGTCGGTCTCGCTTTCTCGTCAAAACTACTGCACCAATTTAATCGAAATTTGGTACACATATAGTCAAGAGCTTGAGAAAGGACATAGGCTACATAGGCTTTTTATCCCGATATCCCCATGGGAACGAGTACCACGCAAGTGAAACCGCGGGAAGCCACTAGTGTTCTATAAATATTTGCTCCTTACCTATGAAATTGGTGTTTTTATTCTGTCTTAGCAATTTGTCCGTAACTATTAAGTTTCAGAACATTCTTATAAAATAATTGCCTCTTCTAAAAGTAGACCATATATTTGAGCTCGTATTATTTAATTTGATAATTTTTTGTAAGTTTAATTGTGTTAAAATTAGACAATTATTGTAACTGCCTCCCGAATACATCATTTGACTTGCATTAACATAAAAACGATGAATAATTTTTATCAGGCGTGTTCACACACATATTGCTAAAGCTTGTCTAATGATATATGCCAAATATTATTATCTCTGGATTTGTCGTTGTGAAGAAAACTGATAAAATATTAGTATGTAAAATGCAGACATCCCGAAAATCTCCATACAAAACACCAATTTCATAGGTAAGGACCTAATATTTAGGCTTTCTACATTAACTCTTACAACGTAATTGCCTTCCCAATTCCGAGAAAATAAGTTTTTGGAGCAATGTGTCGGAAAACTCTCCAACTATGTTTATTATTAGCAACTGTTACTAACATAGTTTACTTCCGAAACCGAATGTAATGTTGCTTGAAATTCAGATTTAGGAACTCATATATTTCCGGCTTAAAGCAAGGGTTTCCCAAGCTTTTTTCGTGTACCGATGTGTTTTGTATTCGGACGGTACAAGTGGAGTTGCGCTGTGTTTTCGGTTATTTGAGAAATATTTTGATATGAAATAAGAAACGAAAAATTTTTTTGATTGACCTAAACTGATGCGTCTGAATTCAGCTATCATTATTATATAGAAGGCGAGAACTTTGGTGGGTCCTCAAGCCTGTAATGTGAACCACCACTAGAGAATTTCTCTCTAGAAGGCATCCCCCCTAGGGAGCTGGATTCGGGGATCATCAGCTGTCCTGAGGGTCTCTAAAGGCTCAAACCTCACCTCATTAACGATCAGCCTGAACTGAACCCGCGACCTAAAAGCACGAGTGGTGCCGTTTTCCCATTTCTAGAGGGTGTGTATTTAAGTATGGAGTAATAACACCAGTCCACGAATTCTAACAAACATTTCCAAGCGCAAAGCTTTCGTTAAGTAGCCAACTTAACTAACTATTCCACAGACTCATGAAATATAATATCTCTATAAATACTGTTCCTTGTTCTAAATAGTATTTTAAGAGCCTTTTCTGTGGTTTGCAGAAACTACATCATTTCCAAGGTGTCGCTATTACTAAGAATTATATCTGAGCCGTTGCTGTTATTCTTTTTAATGTTATTGACAACCATACCTGCTTGATGAGCAGACACCACAGCCTATATTATGAGTGTTTTTTCTATAATTTTTTTAATTAATAACTTGACATCACACCTCTATGCCCGTAAAGATATACAGAGGTGTCAACCACCCACATTTCACCTGTTATGTCTGTCCCCATGCAACAAACCTATTGCCATGCACCGGGCACTATGTCAGTCAAGCGATATTTACAATCAGTTCCTAAGTTTTTTATTACAACTCAGTGGTACAGGCAGTGGAATCGAGCCAGCGGCCTCTTGAACGTAGCGGTCTTTTAAAGTCGAATACCGCTGCCTTGATAAAAATAAGGTAAGTTTCATAAGTACGGTGGCCGCCAGCGCTGGCCATTTGAACGTAGTGCAATGTTAATAAATATCTCGTGTTGTAAGTGCACGCCCGTGGTCGGCACTGGCAGCCAACGTAGCTATGAAAGCACCCTAAGCTAAACAGTCTCAAAATGTACTCAAACAAAAAGCAACACTGTTTCTGACAGGGTAATTGTCAATTTTACTGTTTCTCCAATTGAGACAGTAATGGACCTGTCTCACTGTATCCCCACATCAAAAGCAAAGCCCGAAGGGCACATTCCGCCTAAACCTTCCCATTTACTCAGGCCGCGGTGTCATAGTGAGCCAGGAGTTGAATTAATTTGATTTTCTCTCCCTATTGCGGCTATTTTACTAAATGAAAACACTCTGTGTCCGCTTGGAATCAGCGTTGAGTTAATTATTGGATACAAGGGACTGTATGTCAACTTTGAACTGTGGAATATCATTCTGTTAACTTTAAATTTGATTATTTTGCTAATTTTGAGTCAGTACGAAGTCTATACATAATACCATATATAGAAAAATAATTAAAATTTAGGTCTCAGAGAGAGCAACAGAAGCCAAAACCAGTGTTTTTGAATTTTTGTCACCAATAGATAGGCTGACTCATATCAAAAACAATGTTGGATTTACATAGCAAGGTCCGGAATATACCAAGTTCAATAAATATAAATAAGGGATTGCTGTAGAAATTCAATTAAACATGTTTTATTTTTACTTTTTTTTCTCATCTGCCAAAAATGTTATCAACCTTCAAGCATGTCTGTCAGCTATGTCTGCCTGTATCACGCATGCGTATTTAATTGTTTACCAAAATCATGACCTTATGGCACAGATAATTTATAGACCATCATGACAGTAAAGCAAAAACGTAATATAAAATATATTATCACAAGGCCTCAAAAAAAAATATTTTGTATGGTGATGGCTAACATTAATGAATCATTGGGGCCCAATAAATAAATGGGTCAACTAGCCTATTATATTGGGTCCTTACCTATGAAATTGGTGTTTTTATTCTGTCTTAGCAATTTGTCCGTAACTATTAAGTTTCAGAACATTCTTATAAAATAATTGCCTTTTCTAAAAATAGACCATATATTTGAGCTCGTATTATTTAATTTGATAATTTTTTGTAAGTTTGATTGTGTTAAAATTAGACACAAAGACAATTATTTTTAACTGCCTTTTAAATACATCATTTGATTTGCATTAACATAAAAAAGATGAATAATTTTTATCAAGCGTGTTCACACACATATTGCTAAAGCTTGTCTAATGATACATGCCAAATATTATTATCTCTGGATTTGTCGTTGTGAAGAAAACTGATAAAATGTTAGTATGTAAAATGCAGACATCCCCAAAATCTCCATACAAAACACCAATTTCATAGGTAAGGACCTAATAGTTATTTCACTGATGATGTATTGTATTGTACAGCCTAGTACCGAACCAAGACCCGACTATTGTATTGGCTGCATCAATCAAGGGTGATGCAGCGTTGGTATAATCTAAGTGACATGATCATTATACTGATGTGGGACTAATGTGAAGAAAATTAAGCATCGTCGTTCCTCAGATCCTAGAAAAAAACAAGTAAAACGCTATATGAAAATGATTAGATTGGATTCATTCATTTCAACTCAATAACACATTAAATATTATAAAAATTCATTGGAGAAACTTATTTTTCGAATAATACATTAACATTTTTAAAACGCAGTGTAAAAAAATATTATTCGCCATTAGTCACCTTTTACGACATCAAAGGGAAGAAATGGGCTGGTACTCTTTTAATGAGCCGCTACCACGCGACTCTCTTTTTCTTGGTTATTTCAGTATTAGTTTCATTACAGAGAGATTAAATAAAAAATTTCCTGCAATTAAATAAGGACACAATTACTAAAGGGAACAAGTAAAACTAAGATAGTTCCTCATTTACTAAAAGCGAATTCTAAATTTTTTGTTGAACTTTTCGGCGAGTCTGTTAGCTTGTGAACTGGACGGGCTAATGACGATCGTTAGACCACGCCAGAAGCGTTAATGTAGATTTAATTGACAGTTCTCTGTTAGTTTAGTAGGTAGAAGATAGTTCACTGTAACAGAGGTTTACTCCTCTGTTTTATAGAACTACGTAATGTTGTCAAATAGCAAGTTTGGCGAATCCACTGGAATTGTTATCTGTTCTCCGTCCTCAGCCTATATACGTCCCACTGCTGGGCAGACCCAGGCTCAAAGCGGGCTGGTTGGTAGAAACGGTTGCAAATAGCGATCAGGACCAAATGCTAACGTGCCTTCCGAAGGAGGAGCGGTGGCGTAGTGGTTAATACGCTTTGGTTTTCGATGTCGAACTACCTTCGCTGTTACGGACTAGCCCTTATCATCCTCTTTTATGAATCTTTCTATATGCTTATTGTTTGTCTTTGGTTTAATGTCTTATCATTGATTATCATTCCATGTTTCTGTCCTGTTTTCTGTAAAATTCCCATAGTCCACTAAACCAGCGTTTTATTATCGTCTTACTATCACTCAGCTCCATTCGCCATAGCATGGCATGGGATGCCAAACTTTGTGAATTTTAAGCGACTTCAAAAAAGGTGTAGATTCTCAATAGGAATGCGAACGTTGAAGCATTGTTTTTGGTTGCTTTTGCAATTGTTTGAATTCACATATCAGTAGCTCAACGTGGTAGGTATTACGGCAGTATTTCTCCTTAAAAGAATAGCCTAGTCATTTGAGCAAAAAATAAGGTCAACCGAGGATTGAATGATCATAAAACGAATCGTGTGTACACTTCAGTTTGATGTTCTAAAAGTTGTCTATTAGTATTGATACAAATTCTGCTAATTACTTCATATTGAATAGGTGCTTAGTACCATCTGTGCACTTACAATGTGTAATTAACAACTAGAATAAACGCCAGACATGCAATTAGCAGAACCATTAATTTGAACTACAGCTAGTTACGGTGTCCTCGGTGAAACTACGTAAAGTTAAATACTCTGTCATCTGACTGTTATTACTTTTGCCGAACTAATCACGTCATAAAAACCTTGAGGAACTGTTTCCAGGTTCTAGCTGCTTTTCCCGACCGACCGTTTCTTAATTAAGTTCACTATAATTTTATATCTTTGTAATAGGGATGTTACGGAAGTGAGTTTATCGACCCGGAATGGAACCGAAATTTTTAAACTTGTTTTATCGAATTCGGAACCGGTTTCGGAATCGGAGTCTGAGTCAGTGCCAAAGTCTGGGTAGAAGAGTCATTGTGTTGTTATCCAATTTATATTTCTATAGAACTAAAGCGCGTCTAACGCAAGACAAACATGAAAGCGGAGAAGCGGCTATGAAGGGAGTACATATACCTTTTTTTTACGAGGAGGAATCCATTTACGGCCCATACTACCGCCGGCTAGGCCAGTAGGCGTATGTGGGACTCACCTGACGTATTGGCACTACCCACTAAAACTCCCCGATATACCCTTCTGTGGGAGCGACCCGGGATCTGCCGGAGCAATTCTCCGAGCCGTTCCTAGGGCTTCCTGACCTAGACGGACACTAGGTCGGGGTTTGGGCCAGGTGGGAGATTTTCCGGGCATATTCGGAATATCCCCAGACGCGGCAGCCGCTGATACGCATGCGTGGAAACCATCCGTAAGGGAGTACAAATGCCTACAAATCTTTCATTGCAGGACAAGTATAGACATAAAAATGTTAATATAAATTAGAATTTTACTTAGAATACTCTGGCAACGACTCAAAACTTGTAAGCGCGTGCTCTGACAGCGCTCGCGAACCTTCGTTATAAGTCCGGTTCAATTTTATCAGAACCGAAGTCGGAATCGAAGGTGTAAAATCAGTCAGAAGTTCCGACTTTTCAGAACCGAAACCGAAGCTCCGTAACATCCCTACTTTGTAATGTGCTCAAACATCTTGGTGAGGATTAAGAGTACCCGGACTATAAGATTTTACTGGAAGATATTGGGACCTTTAAGCCGGCCATGCGCACGCGTTTACACGTCAAAAATTCGATGCAATTAGACGCGCGTGTGGCCAGTGCCGCTGGTCACCAACGCTGAAAACGCGAGCGTGCTTTAACGTCTGAATGTATGGAAATCTCGCCGGCGTTTTCGGCCAGCGCCGTTTGCCGGCGTTGCTCTGCAACCCCATATCTCTTTTCAGATGTCCTCCTTTGATTGTTAGTTTGAATTCATTCAAGGCGGTTACGTTTGTTTAGTTGTCTTGCCTCATTTAGAGAATGTTATGTTGGAACACAAATATACATTTACATAGATGACGAAAATACATGTACTGTGCGTGTCCGAACACCCCGACCAAACGTCGGGGTTTGCCGCTGCTAACTAGACTCTGCGCGTCCGAATGGCAGCAAAAACTAAAAAAAATGCCTCGTAGTGTGATGATTGGCGGATGGGCATCGGCGGCATAGGTATCTTTCAATCAGTTTGTATCTCCCGTTGATTGGACTAATGCTCCACTTTTCTCAAAAAAATATTTTTGCCCTAAAATATCCGTGCTCCGACTAATGCTTGGACCAATGTATGGACCAGTTACTCTGTACTAATGGTGATTCATAAGGTTCAAAATAGAACCAAAGAAATTGTTCTAAATCAGTAACAATTTATTAACTTTTTTTTTTTTTTCGAGCCTCTGAAGGAGGACTCTTTACCTTCCCATGCGGGAGAAGGAGGTGGTGAATCCCTCATTGGATACCCACCGGCCGGCCGGGGGTTATGTCGGACTCCTACCGACTAAACACCACCTTGCTTTAGGCCTCTGAGGGCTCTGGTAAAGCATAACCTGAATGGAAATTTATTAACGTGACCTTCTAATACATATGCATTGCATCGCGCGCTAACGTTAGCGCGATGCAACACTGTGCAGCGCCATCTCTTGGCGACTTTCGGAACTAGTTTTCCTATAGACATTTTTAAGCACTGTTTGATCTTAAACACCCGTGTCAAAATTACGGCTGTGACGTCACAGTAGGCGTTCAAAAGTTGACACGCTTGGTTTCTATGCGAATCGTTATGCTTGCGTTATTTATGTAAATGTATATCTGTGTATTGGATGGAGATGGTCGCCTCCATATACTGTCATTAGATTTTTAAAACGTAGGCGAATACGCAGTTCAGTTTCAGAGCGTTTCCAACTACGGGGACCATTTCACGCAGGTCGTAGCTTATTCGCCAACCTTATTGTCCAAAAAAAATATTTGAAAACCCTAAAAACCCGTTTTTGTTAATGTACAGTCAGCATCAGAAGTATCTCATCACTTTGGCACAGTGTCACATTTTCCATGTACGTCATTTTCCTAGACCCATCGGGTCATTTGCTTCGACATTTAATTTGACAAGGTACTTAAACGGTCATCTATTTTTGATGCTGACTGACCTTTTAAGAAGATGTCAGACAGACAACTTGTTATTAATTTGGGATTCTGTTTGTTAAGATAACATACTGTCTTTAACCCACCATATATTTTAATCCATCAAGTAACAATTCCAATTGTAATTAAATATACTTGACTAGTACTACTTGTACTTGTACTAGTAGTACTTGTGTATATAAATATACTTGACTAGTTAATATTAATCAGCAGTCTTGTTGTTTCTAATCTGAAATATATTAAGATCTTTCAAACGACAAACATAAAGAAACTTTATTTCTACCACCATAAAAACCAGCACGATAGTAACACAATGGTAAGTCCATTCAAGTTGATTACTAACAATAGAATTAATATAATACCCTTGCGAATGATATTTTCAAGATCTTGACACTCGACATTAAGAAAAGCTCGTTTGGCATTAGCAATTTACTCAGCGCAGATGAGAAATAGGTGACATCAGATGTTTTTCATTTCGTAAATGGGAGCGATAGAAAAAATTTATAATTTCGCAGTGCGAAACTTTGTATTGGGACGTTTGGTGTCACATACCGCCTGTATTAAAATATACACACTGTTTTTCTTACTGTGTTGGAATAAGGTTCATATTTGAATGAGATTTTATTGAGTCACAAAGCAGCAACGTTTTTATTTTGATTCGTGGTCGGTTTTTTGATCTGTGGACCAATGGCGAAAACGTATGATGTCGGGAGATGACAGCTCGTCCAATAGTCGAATTTTCAAATATTACTATATGTATACCTATTGCTTCGAAGTTTCATAACTGGTTTGCGGTATATTTGACCAGCCCTAACTAACTAACTAAACGAATCACGGAATCACTATACCTGTCTCTTTTTACCGCGGCAAAATAGAGCTAGACGGGACGTGACTTTTCGAATCGAATCCGTGATCCGACAGTTTAGAATAATGGGGCTGGTCCTTTTTAGAACGTCGCCAATTTGGTTAAGGTACTTTCGCCTAGGCCGTCCACATCCCGACTGCGGCGCTGCGGAGGACACAGCGCACCACACTCTCGTGGTGTGCCACACGTGGGCTCCCCAGCGCGCCAGCCTCATCTCTGAGGTTGGTCGCGATCTCTCCCTGCCCAGCATAGTGGAGGCTATGCTGGATAGGGAGACGGCGTGGGCAGCCTTCTCGCTTTTTTGCGAGGAGGCGATAGCAGCGAAGGAGGTGGCAGAGCGCGCACGTGAGGAAGACCCTCACGCTAGCGCACTCAGGACGAGGAGGGGGAGGAGACGTCGAAATACGAGACGTCTCCCTCCTCTCCGTGGAGGCAGCCGGCCGGCTGACGGAGCGGGGGCTTCGTCGTCGGCATTGCACACGGCGCCTCCACTGCCGGGCGGCGATGGCTCAACTCTCTTGACTATCGTCGCACCCCCGCGGATAGGAGAGTCGCATTTCTGCGCGGATAGGAGAGTAAGCATTTCCACGGCGTTAAAAAAAAAACTAAGCATCCCTTTTTATATTTTTATCACTCCTCTTTCACTCCAGTCCTCACTCCACACCTATCTCTTATCATCGTCATTGAAGTTTAAAAAGAAAAAGATAGGTACTTATTTTAAGTAATATTCTGCAGCTTATCGGGGGGCACGTGAGTGCCCCCGCCAGGTCGAGCGCGAAGCAAACACTGCCGTACCATCCTTTACTGGAACCATTTCGCCACATTTCAGGCCCCTATTTGAGAACCTCTGGATAAGACCAGAACGCAGACATTTTCGTCATCCAGTAAGCTATAATCACATACTTAAAATCCAAAATTTGAAGTCTGTATGTCTTTTAGTTCGGAAGCTAAGCGAAAGCAAAGTTTCGCAATTATGATACTCACTCACTCACTCATGATCATCAAAATAGAACTAGTACTTCCTATAAACTCCGAGACCTGAAATTTGGTACAGAGTTACGGTTTAATGGCCACATAAAGGGAAAACTAGGATAATCGAAGATCTGGAGTACTGGGTGACCCTGATTAGAAAACACAAAAGCCCAACCAAACTATTAGAGATCGACATTTTGCCTTCACAAAAAATATTCAACTTGGTGGGCCGCTTCATCAGATGTCGAAAATCGAAGGTCTGAAGTATCTGATGAAGAACCCTCAGCTGATCTCAGCTGTATTAGAGATATGGTAATACCCCCTTCTACAATGGTTCCTCGTTGGTCTGGGACACAAAAAAAAATATACCAACTATTTTTCTTGCCTAGCATGTCGTAAAAGGCGACTAAGGGCGTTTTGGGTACTGTTACTACTCTTTCACGATTTTTCATTTGAACAAGCCCAATTTTTGTATGGCTAAATGTGGTCTTAAGGAACACAGTGCTCCTTGGACTCTGCCTAGCCTTTCGGGAAAAGCAGGCGTGATTATATGTATGTATGTATGTACTATTGGTACATAAAAAATCAATAAAAAAAATTTAAATAAAATAAATAAATATGCCCACGTTTCTACAAAAAGAAGTGAAATCCCACCAAAAACATTCTGTAAAAAACTAGCCATGTCTCGATGGAGCTGCTTGTTTATCTCTAAAAAGTTATGAAATCTAGACAAAGTCGTACCAAGTCTAAGGTTCCTTACTGCGATTTCTTTTTTATTATAGTTAATGTTGTGTGACTTGGCCGTTTAAGGCTACACAAGGGTACAAAACCAGGTGCTCCATGACACCATTGCACCAATCTGTCGCCAGAACCGCTACCTATTGACGAATGAAAATTGCCACTTGAAAAACGTTGATTCAATAACCAGTCGATTGAAGGCTTGACAAAGCCACTAACGTATAAAGAATGTTCAACGACCAAGTCACACAACATTAATAGACTATTCAATATAAATTATTTCCAATTCCAATAAAAACTATACCTGGGAAGGTATGATGAAGTTTTTGAAATCCAGTCTGATTCCAGGCAGTTCGGTTTATAGCGTGAACAGTCTGGAGTTATCGTAAGCTATTAAAAGAAAATATAATATTTTCAGGACAAAATTCGTCTCAACGAAACTTATGGGCACCTCAAAGATAATGTGGATTGGAACAGCTGCGATTTGGAGGTTAAATCGAGCCAAAAAGGAGAAGGAAACCATCGGAAACACTTCGTCTGTGGTGATGGTCAAAACAATGGCGTCATGGACAATCTCATTGATAAATAAAAAACGAACTACAGCACTGTTCTTTTCATATCAGGTATGCATTTTAAGCTATTTAAAATTTCCATGGAGGGCCTCGACGGCGTAGGGGTAGTTATGCTTTGGATTACGATTGAAAACAAAGCTACCTTGGCCATGGTCAGGACGTGGATGGGTCACCAAAACTTTGTGATCGAACTCCTCCGTGCTTCGGAAGGCACGTTAAGCGGTCCCGGTTGCTTTTGCAACCGTTTCTACCCACGAACCCGCATTGGGCAGTGTGGTGGTGTTTCGGCCCATACTCCATTCTCGAAAATTTCCATGCCTGCTTTCCAATTCCGCTTCGAGTGTGCAGAATATAAATGATTCTCACATTTCTTTGATCTGGTTGCGTACTCGTTTTCTGATTAACTGTACCCTTCCTTCTGCATACCTATCTACGTATGTATGTATTCCCTTCGCCTTAAGCCATGGGCTCCTTTAGAAGAGAAGTGGCTAGTAGTATGTGACCTTGTGACGGGGTGAGGCCAGGGATAAATGAAAATCGTCAGGTCGTCACTTATCGTTGTATATTTACTATCAAAAACTAAGGCACTCTGAAACAAGGTAATTTTAAAAAGTAATAAAAAATAGGGCTACTTACAATAGTGCCTTTGGTTAGGTTATTCAGGTACTTTTTTACAAATAGCTTTATCTGGGCCTAAAACCATTATATATAATCTTCAAAATAGAATAATGTATAATACATAATTTATTGTAATTTGGATCGAACGTTGGAGACCAAAACAATGAGGAGACAGCACAGACAGACAGCGAATCAAAAACAGAAACAAAGAGAAAATGGCCAGGAAAGAGCGCAGCAACAGTAAATAATAATATATAAATATCCTCAGACATTCACACTTATCAACTAGTCCCATTTTAAGCAACTAAATGCTGCTTGTGTTACGGATACTAGATGACGGACAAATATATTTAATAGATAAATACATATAATTATTTAGAATATACATAATATAATACATATATAATGAACACCCAAGACTGGAGAACAAATGTCTGAAAATTCATCACCCAAACACTTGCCACCACTGGGGATCGAACCCAGGACCTCTCGAGATGGCGACGCCTTGAGACCGGCGTACAGACTACTCGGCCACGGAGGTCGTCAAAAAGAGTCGCTAATATAGGTATAGCGCCTCGTTACAACCCTCGATATCCGCATGTAGACTTATTTGGTGAAGATTTATGTGCATATATAAATTACATATTAAAATTATTGGAAGAAGGCAATCGTTCACATTTTTATACTAGAAACTCTTCTTACAAATTATGCTAAAATGTCTTCGAAACATTTGCGCAAAAATGCCGAAGTATTTCACGAATCGTGAAGTTTAAATTCGCTATATTTATTCGATCTTCAATTTATTCGATTTATGTTTGATTAAACATGATTATTCTAAATTTTATGTACTTTCCAGTAGTAATTTTGCTTTAAACGTGTCTTCGCAAATCGATGTGATATAAAGAAAAATCTCAGGTCGCGCTCACGTTCGCGATTGCTTAATAAAATTAATCGTAAAATGTCTGAAAATTTTTAAAACAGTCTGTTTTATTATTTTCATTTTATCCAGACATTTGAGTGTTTAATTGACATATCACACTAAAGGTGGGTATTAAAACCTCTGCCTACCCTGTCGGGGAAAGAGGCGTGATGATATAAACATTTTTTTTTTATAAATTTTCGTTCAAACTTACAATAGCTATTTGTGTCGAAGTCTGCCTCATTACTTTCAATTTCATTAGCATAAACCGAATGCCGCAGTTGATTGCTATGTATTTAATACCTCATTTCAAATTGTTCGAGTCCTGTAAGCTTCCAATCAACACTTAATTGCTATTGCAAATAACAATTGCCAATACGTACTGTGAAAGGAAATAGGTCGTATATTAGCTTGACCGAGAGTCAAATAATTGCTTTACATATATCGTGCAACGGCAGTACTTTAACTAGGATTTTATTTGCAAGCAAATTAAAACTGCATAAATAAGTCCACACATTTACCTTCATAATATATTAGGTCCTTACCTATGAAATTGGTGTTTTGTATGGAGATTTTGGGGAATTCTGCATTTTCCGTACTACATTTTTTTCAGTTTTCTTCACAACGACAAATCCAAAGATAATAATATTTGGCATGTATCATTAGACAAGCTTTAGTAATATGTGTAATATCACACTTCATAAAAATTATTTATCGTTTTTAAGTGAATTCAAATAAAGGCAGGCGCTTAAAAAGAGTTGTCTCCGTGTCCAATTTTAACACAATTAAACTTACAACAAATTATCAAAACAAATCAAAAGAGCTCAAAATTATAGTCTACGTGTACGAGGTAATTATTTTTTAGGAATACTCTGAATCTTAATAGTTACAGACAAAATACTAAGAGAGAAATAAAACACCAATTTCATAGGTAAGGACCCAATATTAATTAATCGAAGTGTGACAATAAATTTATAATTTTATTAAATGATACTTAATTTTTTCTAGTATCAAAAAACTCATACATATAATCACAACTATTATCCCCTAAGGGTTAGTAAGAGACTTATCAAAACCACCGCAAAAGCAGTTCATTGCCATAGCACAGATTAATAACAATGGCCATAATAGCTTGACCAAGCAGTGACTGCACGCGTGACAGGTAGTGAGCATGTCGCCGGTATCAGCTATTGGATGGTTGTGCAATTCTATGGCCCGTATTACGGAACTAAACTTAAGCGTAGATCTCTGCTTGAGCACTGTTAGAGAGGGATGGCGCTATTGATCCCACACAGCGCCATCCCTTTTTAACTGCGCTCAAGCAGAGATCTACGCTTGAGTTTGGTTCTGTAATACGGGCCCTAGAGAGGGATGGCGCTATTGATCCCACACAGCGCCATCCCTTTTTAACTGCGCTCAAGCAGAGATCTACGCTTGAGTTTGGTTCTGTAATACGGGCCATAGTCGCCTTTTACGTCATCGAAGGGAAGAGATGGGCTGGGAGCATTATTTTAATGAGCCGCTACCACACTACTCAGTAATACCTAATCCTCAGAGTAAACAGAACTGGAGTAGCCATTAGTCAATTTCTCAAACATTTTTTTCTGCCATTTCTTGCGGGGGGTGAGGTTACCACTACACTCAAAGCCAGCACACAT
This sequence comes from Parapoynx stratiotata, assembly GCA_910589355.1. NCBI lineage: Eukaryota > Metazoa > Arthropoda > Insecta > Lepidoptera > Crambidae > Parapoynx > Parapoynx stratiotata. The sequence goes on along the minus strand of OU342466.1, from coordinate 14,565,038 downwards.
AAACAATAACTTTTACCGTTTTTACAAATGCACACATGCATAATTCGACACACAAATTTAAATTTCACGCACACACACGCTTAAAATAGTCACGTGGGGTGTACGTTTTGACAACGTCACAGCCGCACTCCCCACGAGACTAGCGTTCGAAATTTGAAATCGTAGAATTCTAAAACATGAAATAATAAAGTAAATAATCATAAAATCTTAAAAATTTTAATTATGAATAAAAGGTGACACCATCTTTTAGCATACTCGATGTTTTCTATTTATTTTTACAACAAAAAACAGCACAGGCAGGCATTATTGCGGGAGCTCTGTTCGCCGCAACGTTTACAATATTATGGCTGTCAAAATGGCGGCTCAACTAGTTTTATTAAACGTGCAAGCATCCGATGCTTGTGCATTTGGCAGAGGGGATTGTTAGACAAAGGCTACTCCAGTTCTGTTTACTCTGAGACCTAATCTCATTAGAAACTGCTTTGAATTGAACTAAAACAAAATAATGAAAATAGTTAATTACATTGTTGTGAAGTAAAGTTATAAGTTCTTATAACAATGTAATTCACATTTTACATCACCTATAAAATTTGTTGCCGTAATTATTAGTTTTTAACGACCTAATTGGTACGTAAATTTACTTTTCAGGGCAGTTGGTTTAATGTCTGTTTCAATATTTTTTGTACCGATTACTCTGAGCTCTGCTTGTATACTGAGTTTATTTTTATTATTTATAACCATATTAAAATCCTTAAATTATTTAAACGTATGCTCCATTTTAACCCATTGCGTCCTAACCTGGATATAAGCCTGAAACTTCACTCCGATTGGTACAGCATCTAGTGGTTTTGGCAGATCCCGTGACCTTTGCCATCCACAATACAACTAGATGGTGAAGTCGAAAATAATTGACACATTTTAATGGGGATATATAGTGCTATTAAACATTATATTTGTAAGGGAGGAAAAAAAATCTAAGTTGTAAAAAAAATCAAAATTTTCAGTTGTTTTAACTCGAAACTGGCAAATATACATATTAAAAACATAAACTATAAAAAATTACATGTAAAATTTATATAAGAAAAATATTACAGTCAATTCGATACACACTTTTGTTTACAAATGTACAGGTGTTTCATTCAATAACACAGCGCGACAGCTGCAACTAATAATTGCGTTATTGTATTTTCTTACATAATGTTTCATTAAGATTTTAATTGTTATTATACCGATTATTATAACGCTTAAAATGTCCTGTACAATTTTGTCGAATGATTTCAATTTCACCCTGTAGATGTCGGTTCAGTTTCTCGGCTATTCCTGTTCACACACACAAAAGCTACTTAAATATTTTAGGTAATAGCATGCTTAGGATGTAAGTAAAACAATTTTAAAAAACTGGTAGTATTTTGTTTCATGTAATCAATACATCATGTATCATCATCATAAAAAAAATATCCTCAGACATTCACACCTATCAACTAGTCCCATTTTAAGCAACTAAATGCTGCTTGTGTTACGGATACTAGGTGACGGACAAATATATTTAATTGATAAATATATATAAATATCCTGAATATATATAAACATCCAAGACTGGAGAACGAGTGTCTGAAAATTCATCACCCAAACACTCATCATGCCATATTTTAGGTCTGTTTTTGACTGTGAAGCCGTATCTTAGAATTGTTGATCGAAGGCCAGATTCCAGTTTTACTTAGCTATTGTGATTGTGTGCTTTTATGATCGAAGTTTATTGTGTCAATATTGTTACAGACAATTCCACGACTATTATCATGGAGAACCCAGACCAGTGGCTGGTAATGAAGAAACTGCTTCTCATGCGAGACTGCAAAAATGGATACATTGTGGTGTTCTCCAGGGTACCCTACAAACCAAACAAAGAAGACATCATGAACGCTCTCATAGTTTTCGGAGAGTACCATCTGGACGGACAGTTACATTGCATTCGGAAAAGTTAGGTTCCAAATTCTAAATTGAAATGTAGTGTTAACTTTGTTATTGAATAGGTTGTAAATATTAGTTTAAATAAAGTATCAAGAAGAAAAGAAGTTGTTCATTAATAACCGCTGAAATGCTGAAAGTGCTTTGAAGCAAGTCGCCATGAATGAAAAAAAAACTTTGTAACAGTAGACACTGTATTTAAAATCGATACCAAAGCTTATTGAGTACACCAACGCCCATCAAGATAAATAAATATCCCCATAAAAGTTATCCAAAAATACACGCCATTGAGCTAAAGAAACACGAACACTGCCTTTTAACAAACTCGTATGAATAATTTACATTACATCTGTCGGAAGCAAACCATGTAAAAACACGAAATTCATTCTGACCTGTTAAATATTTCATTTTTGATCTTATCTCCTAAAATACTCGTACATTGTTGACACATGGGAGACGTTTTTGAAATAGGTTTCCTCAATTCTACTTGTTATTGACTTCTAACGCCTAATACGTCCCACTGCTGGGCACGGGCCTTCCTACACACACGCCACGGTGTACACGCCTCAATACCATCACGTTGATCCAATGCATGTTGGTCGGTAGAAACGGTTGCAGCAACCGGGACCAACGGCGTAACGAGCTTTCCGAAGCACGGAGAAGTCCGAGATCACAAAGTTTTCCTCACTCATCTAAGGCCTGACCGTGGCGAAGGTAGCTTTGTTTTTGTGATCGAAAGCCGCAGTGAGGTTGTTAGTGACGCAAGTATAAAAATGGATGATACATTTCCGATCCTTAACTGGCTGTATATACCTAAAGATTATAATCTCGACTATTATCCCCTAAGGGCTAGTCAGAGACTAGGCAAAAGCACCTAAAAGCAGTCCACTGCCACAGTCTACTCTTCACCAAGCAGTGACTGCACATGTGCTTAGCATAACAGCTGGTGAGCTTGTCGCCGCTATAAGCTATTGGAGGCTGTGCTTTAATCACCCAAGAAAAGAGATGGGTTGGTAGCATTCTCTTAAGAAGCCGCTACCACCTCCGCCACCAACTTCGCCACCGATTTAATGATTTTAATATTATCTTATTCGAATTATCATCACATAATGCCCATCATGATCGACTAATTATTCATCAGTTACATTTTTTTACCTTCTCACGACGAGATGATATTCGTGTACTAGTACAGTCGACCATAAATTTGCTTTATTGAATGTCACTAATACACTGTCACTATGTCACTATTTATGTTCGTTTTCGGTTTGCTTTACTGACCTGGATACTTTTGTCTTTCAGGCAGCTTTCAGGCCATTCTGAAATTAAATAGTTCTACAGTAATGTCACGCATTGAAGACATTATTTGTCACTAGGCCTTAATATACATTATTTTGTGACATGCTAATAACATTCACTCTATGGGTGGTATAGCAATTTTATGGTTACTTACATACATACATATAATCACGACTATTATCCCCTAAGGGTTAGAAAGAGATTAGGCAAAAGGACCGCAAAAGCAATCCACTGCCATAGTCCGCGCTTCAAGCAGTGACTGCACTCGGCGTGACAGGTGGTGAGCCCGTCGCCGCTATAAGCTATTGGATGGATGTGCAGTTCTAAGTCCATTAGTCGCCTCTTATGACACCCAAAGGAAGAGATGGGTTGGTAGTATTCTTTTAATGAGCCGCTACCACACGACTCAGCGATGGCCAATGGCTGGATGGATGAGCTCAATTTTATGGTTGACTATACAATTTTATTTCGCTTACCTCATTTATATTATTATCTCATCTATTCTCTTTAATTCCATGAGCCGCTACTCTAAAGCTAATGTAAACTACTCTAAAACGTGTTTTCGTGGTCTGATGAGGAGCAAAGCAAACCAAACTAACTAAGAGATTACTAATGATTAAACAGAACGTAGTTTAAATTAAGGATGATTTATTAGACAATTCCAAATAGGCTTAGTACGGGTGAACGTTTGTATGGGCAAGCATTGGTTCCCAGAATAAGCTGAATCGGCCCATACAAAATACACGGAAGCATTATGCAACTGAGCTGCGGTTCAGTGTAGTGTACATAAATCATTCCTACGAGTACGAAGCCATTACCAATTTATTTATCTCAGTAGTAGAATAACCACATATAATACACTAGCTGTTGCCCACGACTTCGTCCGCGGTTACTATGGTTTTTTAACTATCCTACGGGAACCCTTTAATTTTCTCTCAAAGTCTCAGCACGATCGGTGTAAAATTTACAACTAACACATCATTAAAGATTTTGTTAAAGATACAAGTATGGAAAGTAAAGGGATATATTATAATTATTATAAACTATAACGTATAACACTCATCCACCATCATCATCAAATCAGCATATCTATACATATAATAAATATGTAACCCATAATTTTTTGTTTCTTTGTCTGTCTGTACGGGCTAATCTCCAGAATGCCTGGACTGATTTCAATGAATTTTTGTATGGTGATACCTTATATCTCTGGTCAACATCTTAGACACCTTTCATCCCGGAAAATTAAAGGGTTTCCGTGGGATAATTAAAAACCATAGTAACCGCGTAGGCAACATCTAGTTATTAAATGAAAAGGAGTGTATTTGTAAAGTTTGGTGCGTATTTTTTTCCGTGTCGCAGGAGTAATAAATGCGGATTTGAGTTGAACCCAGCGCCCCATTCATGTGGACTACAGTCTAAAACTACTCTTGTTGCGGACAAAACATTCGATGCTTCTGAAGGTATAAATAAAATATTTCTTTACCTCGCGTCTTCTTAAAGATCAGTAGAGTTTAGTTCATTTGGAATGTAGCCTTGCTGCGAATTTTAATTTTGTAAATATTCCTCCCGTATACTCTTTTTCTTTCTCCAGACCTGCTCCCAATGTCTTCCTCCTTTACTCTCTCCTATCACTCGCATGTCACTCACTTTCTCATCATAAATTGGTGTTTTTTTTTCTCTCTTAGTATTTTGTCTGTAACTATTAAGATTCAGAGTATTCCTAAAAAATAATTACCTCGTCTAAAAATAGACTATATTTTTGAGCTCTTTTGATTTGTTTTGATAATTTGTTGTAAGTTTAATTGTGTTAAAATTAGACACAAAGACAATTATTTTTAACTGCCTCCCGAATACATCATTTGATTTGTATTAACATAAAAAAGATGAATAATTTTTATCAAGCGTGTTCACACACACATTGCTAAAGCTTGTCTAATGATAGATGCTAAATATTATTATCTTTGGATTTGTCGTAGTGAAGAAAACTGAAAATATTTTTGTATGAAAAATGCAGAATTCCCCAAAATCTCCATACAAAACACCAATTTGATAGGTAAGGACCTAATATTAATATTCACACAATCCATTCTCTTATCTTCGGTCTTTCATTCCTTACACGCCCATCCACTTTCTTGTCTATAACTTTCCTGGTGAGATGATCATTCTCTATCTACATTACATGTCTATTATTGTCCAAAGTCGCTTTTCACATGCCCTTTACTAAAACAGTATTATGATAATAACATTTTCTTTGATAAAATTTTTCAAGCGGCTCAAAATGCGCCAAGCGCATTGAATAAAGATGAAGGCTTGCATGAAAATGTGAAAGGAATATAGCAGCTGCGACTACCACATAAAGTTTAAAATAACGTTACAAATTTCTTACAACGTTGTTCTCTATATCAAACTTGCAAAAAAAAACTGTCCTTGTTCTCTGAGACCACTACAGTTGCCGCAACATCTAAATGAATTTCAAAATATCATTTTAGATTGAGAAGATTAATTTTCAACAGTTTTTAATAAATTTTCAAAGGTTTTCCCATCAGTCACGGAACGGTCTAGTTGTCACTCTTATACATTTCTATTCAAAGATTTTTTTTGTCTGATACGGTCCTATCTCTGTAGACCTATTGTAGTGGGCAGAGACCTTTATACAAATATTGAATAAATAAATGAATTAAATTAATAAATATCTTTAGACATTCACACCTATCAACTAGCCCCATTTTAAGCAACTAATGCTACTTCTGTTACGGACACTAGATGACGGATAAATATATTTAATAGATAAATACATATAAATATCCTGAATATATATAGATATATTTAAACATCCTAGACTGGAGAACAAATGCCTGAAAATTCATCACCCAAACATTTGCCCCCTCCGGGGACCGAACCCAGAACCGCTCGAGATGGAGACGCCTTGAGACTAGCGCACAGACCACTCGATAATGCAAGTAAGCAATGTTCAATAGCAGTTGAGAAAATAAAAATAAAAAGACGTGTGGCACTCGGGGACTGCCGCGGTAAAGCTATTGCATAGCATTTTGTATCAACTTATGCAATTATAATTTTATTTATTTATTTTATTCATGCAGTATTTCTTTTTCTTTGATATTTATCAAGTTACACTTTTTGAGCGTTGTGACCGATAAGAAAATAAATTATATAAACTGTTGGTAGTTTGCATATACATTATTTCGTTCGGATCACTTATAAGTAAATTTAATCATAAAATAATTATCTAAAATAAATGTTAATAAACTAATTCATAAAATAACAAAACTCATAATAAACAATGTGTAATAGTTAGCTTATAAATAAAACCAAATGGCGTCTTTGTTAAAATTAGTTCTTTGTTGTATCACTATATGGCGCCACCTATCCTTTAAAACGCACTATTGTTTACTCTCATAGGCTTATATGGTGAAACCGATTTTAATTAAAATTTGTATTCGCCTTGGACACGGTGTTTCATTTTGGTAACCACCTTGGGTTTTAACATGCACGGCCTTCAAGCCACACCTTCTTGCGCATCGGAGTGGGGAGCGTGAGGTTTTTTCGTTTCGGAATTTCTGGATTCGGTCCCCGCGCTCAAGGCCCGCGATAGAAGCTATGCAATAGCTTAATAATTTACAGAAAAGATGAGTTGTAATAGAATGGCGAAGACATCACATATCATAGCCCACAGAATTGCGCACCTTAAGTGGCAGTAGGCAGGGTACATTGCTCGTAGAACTGACGGCCGTTGGGGCGGAAGGGTTCTCGAGTGGCGACCACGTACTGGGAAACGATCTGGCAAAAGCCATAGGAAGCCGCTGGTTGTAAGTCCAGCAGTAGACGTCAATAGGCTGATGAATGGATTATGAGGACATATTATGAGAAGCGATTTACGTCAATGTAAAATTAACATATAATGAAAAGAAGTCTATTCTAGCGACGGACTTAATTTGTGAAGAAGAGGACTAAGTACTTGGGTAACCATAAGCTTATCTAATTTTATCTAGAAGTAGAGGTTTTGGCAGACTTAACACCGCTTCTTATACATATGTTAATGTTACGAGCCACCCGGTCCTTATACAAATAGGCGTTTAAATAAAGTAGGTATTTCAGAAGTGGATTGTATTATCACATAAATAAGCTACAAATTTGATTAATAGATATTAAGACATATTTAGAACCTAGGTTACCTCGCTTCTGAACGCGATGTGGACAAACGCCAAATATAATACTTGAAAATATAGATACAAGGGCTAAGCTATCAATAATGAAATTGATTCTCTTGCCCAGAATTAAATTGATTTTCGCATATTACTGATAAGCCGAAATCTAAACAGAACCTCAAATATCAACTTTATTTTCATCTTATGAATTATTCATAAGTCTACGTAGCGTCTTTAGACCCTTTTAATAAAAACAGATTGATCCCACAAGTCCCTCGACCCGTTATAAAAATAAATTGAGAGTCAATATTTCTTATCTACGCATTAATAACTAACTAGTTATTGGTAATATCTTGAAGCTGTTATTTATCGAGAAAGATGTTAACTAGTACGCTTAGTACGATTAGGAGTGCACCCAAATTTTTTTTGTGGTTGAACCTATACGAGTATATATATAATCTCTACAAATATTATAGGTCTGACATGTTCACACTTTATATGTTACTAGCTGTTTCCCGCAACTTCGTCAGCGTTTACTATGGTTTTTAACTATCACGGGAACCCTTTAATTTTCCGGAATAAAAAGTATCTATGAGATTGACCAGGGATATAAGGCATCACCATGCAAAATTTCATCAAAATCGGTCCAGCCATTTCGGAGATTAGCCCGACCAAACAGACAAACAGATAATTTTTTTTTGTATTTATATCCCTCCTTTTAAATCCCCCTGACTTGGCTTTAAGCATTTTTTAATGTACATACATTCGACCTCAACAGTTTTATTATATTATTATGTATAAATTATAATTCATACTAGTTCTGGGATTACCTACCAACATATAATTATGATTCAGAATTCCACCAATCGTTGAGGAAATCTACGGGCAAATATTTTCTGTAAGCTAAAAAGCAAGCTATAAATATACTTACAACAGACATAATTATGATTTATATACTTAAAAAATTTATGGAACCAAACAAGACATTAAAAAACAAAAAAGCATCTAAATGTTGATGAGAATGGAGATATAATTTTATCACATTGGTTTCCGCTTGCACAATGCAAGCGGAAACCAACTCTCCAACGTATTTGGTACTCCAAGTTATTCTCCAACGTAGTGGTACTACCGAGTATAAAATATAAGTTTATTACGTACCTAACTTCTTTATTATATTATTGTGATACTGTTACCCATAAGATAAAATGTGCAATATTATCCCAATACTATGAGTTCTCAATAATAAATAAATAGCAACATTTCCATTGAAACTATCGAATCTAAATAACATTACCGAGAAGCCATGCTTAAAATCCGCTGTGGATTTAGTCCAGCCTGCTGACTTCTGAAATAAATCGAAACATTTATATCTGTACGCTGTTACATACAAGAGTGTTTAGTTATACAGGTTAGAAAAAATCAATAAGACCTGGGGGACAACCTTTATACTTAAAATTGCTTAATTTAATTTTATGTCTTAAAAAAATCAAAACTGCATTCTCAGAATTTTCAGTAAAGCTTACCTGAGCTGGGAATTATTCCACTAACCAATTCAGTTATTGCTAAAAGTGCTGACGGTGACTCGATTCTGGTACTCGATACCTGATACTCGAATCGATTACTGAGTAACAGGTATCGAGTATTAGGTAGGTTCTGGGAGATGGGAGACGGGAAAAAATATGAATTAAGATTTGAGAATAGAATGTGGAAAGTGGACGTCGGAAGTCGAAAGTCTGCAGGTCAAAAACGGTGCCGTGTTAGGATACCTATCCTTAGCGTCGGCAACTGTCGTGGGTTGTTGACGATAGTGAATTGTATCTAATGTTGTATCATAATGCAGAAAATTTTCAATAGTTCTGTACCTTGAATCTGTTTATAAAACTCATAATCGCTGAAAACACGCAGAATGAGTTCCAGAGTGATATTATTATTCCAACTCTATCAATAACATCAGAGTGAATTACTTAACATATCTGGAGAACTGTGGGTGTTAACACCTCTGCCTACCCCTTCGGGGAAAATGCGTGATGATATGTATGAAATGGTATTTACATTTACAATTTCTACAGAATTAAAATCAATGCCTCGTACAATTCTACATTTAAGAAGAGCTAATAAAATAACTAGTGCATCTTGAAAAGAGGTCGATCTGGTCCGCGATAGATCGAGGGTCAGTAATAGACTAGTCACTAGGTCAGCTATTCCTGAACAGATGACAAAATAAATTCATGAAACTCATTTAGTAGTAAGAAAACTAAGCTAAAAGGAAGCAATGGCATCTCCGTTTGACTCTTGAAAAAGAATGAGTATTACGATAAAAATAGGAGATGGTTAATTGTGCCCTCCAAGACGCGAATAAACACGAGATTACAATGTTTTGGTCACCCATCCTAGGTCCAACCATTATGAACGTTGCTATGTTATAATATTGATTCATAATATAGTTCGAAGCACTGCTTTCTCAAAATAAAACTTTTCATTTCATGTTTACACCTTTCTGTCTATCTATCAGCCTATTGTCGTGCACTGACTGACTAGACATAGGCCCTCCCCCAATGATCTCCACAACGACCAGTCCTACGCCGCCTGCATCCAGGGACTTCCTGCGACTTCACCAGATCGTGGGTCCACCTCGTTGGGGGCCTCCCTACGTTGCGCCTCCCTGTACGTGGTCGCCACTCAAGAACCTTTCCGCCCCAACGGCCGTTCCACAAGCAATGTGCCCTGCCCACTGCCACCTAAGGTTCGCAATTCTGTGGGATATGTCGGTGACCTTGGTTCTCCTGCGAATCTCCTCGTTTCTGATTCGATCACCCAGAGAAACTCCAAGCATAGCCCTCTCCATTGCAGCTTGAGTGACCTTGAGCCTTCTTATGTGGTCCATTGTATGCGGCGGTAAGTCTCAGTACCGTAAGACATCCCTGGCAACACGCACGAGTTAAAGTCGAGTCTTGAGACACTCTTTTCAATAGATGTAAAAATCAGCGATCGACAATTTTGGTAAGTGTCATTAAATGTAGGGTGAGAAAGAAAAAAAAAACCGATTCATCATTCCTTTTTCCGAAAACACAAAAGATACGCTCGAGGCTTTACACTGATAACAAAAGTTAACTCCTGTCATACTCACATAATGCTTTCCCTATATTTTCAACCAATATAGGCTTGTAAGACCGCGTTACTCCATATTGTGTGACATCACAACCTTCAAGGTGGAAATGGAAATTCTATTTCTAGCGCGAAATATTGCTATTACGCCTCTTAAACCTCCTTGAAATATTAGCAGTGTCTCATAGGCATAAGGTCCAAATTTCTATGTCTTCAATGTATTCACTGCATCAGGCCTTCGGAACCTTTATTATTATTTATCTTAGGTAATTTTGCCAACCTAGACTGTTTTCATCTCCATTGCTATTGTGACTAACAAAAGAACGATTTTCATATCGAATTTCATATCAAGTCAGGTATGCTTTTGATAAAACTCCGGCCGATAAACTGCCGGTGAATCAGTGGCACGTAATCTGGTACCGGAACGCTTTATAATAAAGGTGATATTTCCACGTATAAAATCAAACAGAAGGACTTGTATGAAGTTAGTAATCCGTAGAGATACCGGAAGACGTGTGCCGGGATTATAGCAAGTGGAGATCTATAGTCTCTGGAAAAAGGCGTGTGTGTATGTATATATATAACATTTGCCCGTGACTTCGTCCGCGTAGAAAAGTTACTCTAAGATAGTGTGATGGTATGTAGCTTATAGGATTCCTCAATAAATGGGCTATTCAACAATGAAAGATTTTTTCAAATTGGAACAGTAGCCTTAATAGATAGAATTGAAAATTAACTCCTAGTCATTATTAGAAGCAAAGTTCATAGTGCCATAAATTTGTCCTTAATTTTTCTGGGAGTTCTACCCACCAACCCGCATTGGGTCAGCGTGGTGGGGTCATGGCCCATACTGTTCATGCATTTCTCCATGAGAAAGGCCTGTGCCCAGCAGTAGGACGTATAAAAGCAGCGGAATTAAAGAAGGCAGCGATAGCCGAGCTATATAGGGAAACGGCAGTTAATACCACGCCTATAACACTGAAATTGATTAAGACTAGTACAAAAACATATTTATCCAGAGGGAGCTTCTCGGAAAGGTTAGAGGAAAATTATAATATTGGGTCCTTACCTATGAAATTGGTGTTTTTATTCTGTCTTAGCAATTTGTCCGTAACTATTAAGTTTCAGAACATTCTTATAAAATAATTGCCTATTCTAAAAATAACCATATATTTGAGCTCGTATTATTTAATTTGATAATTTTTTGTAAGTTTAATTGTGTTAAAATTAGACACAAAGACAATAATTTTTAACTACCTCCCGAATACATCATTTGACTTGCATTAACATAAAAACGATGAAGCGTGTTCACACACATATTGCTAAAGCTTGTCTAATGATACATGCCAAATATTATTATCTCTGGATTTGTCGTTGTAAAGAAAACTGATAAAATGTTAGTATGTAAAATGCAAACATCCCCAAAATCTCCATACAAAACACCAATTTCATAGGTAAGGACCTAATATTAAATGTGGAGAAATCTAATATGTAGTTGCTAGACATTGATATATCAAAATTCTTTGTTACTGCATCAACTAATATGAAACAAATTTAATACAAGAAACACAAGCTCTTCTCGATGGAAACTGCACAAGTATTACCTCTATTTTATTTCTGTGACGGGAAATGCAGTGATTTTTCATGTAAATGTGTTTTCTATTTTCCATACATACATACATAAATCACGCCTGAAATCCCGAAAGTGTAGGCAGAGTTCAAGGAGCACTGTGTTCCTCAAGACCATATTCAGCCATATAAAAATTGGGTTTGGTCAGATGTAAAATCGTGAAAGAGTAGTAACAAGTGGCAAGCTCATCTATTACCATTACCACCATAAAATAGCTTCAGATTACAGAAAATCGATCATTCATAGCGAAAGGTGAACGTTTGTATAATAAAATCCCACAAAACAATAGAATTGCCTTTAAATAAATGTTAACTTACTCGTATTTATAAAACAAACCTTAACGAAAAAAGGCTATCATAATGTCCAAGATTATTTTGGTGATAACCAGGTTTGGAAATGAATTATTATATTTTTGGATTATATTAATGTTTTTAAATCAAATCTTTTATTTATTGTTGTGATGAAGGATGTCATTAGCTATATGGATCGATTTTCTAATTTCCTAAAACTGGCTTTTTTTTTCATGAGTAATTTTGTCATGACACCTTCTGACATCTTCTTATTCATTCCACTTTGACTTACTAATTGTATATTTTATAACGTAAGACAATTTTATGTAAAGGGAGGATGGACCCCTTGCAGAGTTTCTTGCCTGTATCTTCTCTTGACAAGGCCTCCGGGTAGTGAACAGGAAGAAAAAAATGTAGAGGTAAACAAGTAGAAGTATATAATTTGTTTGGTAAGTTTTATTGTTTTTGACGCGTCACAAGTGTAACTACTTGTTACCTAAATGATTAAATAAAGAATTTCATTTCATTTCATCGCCTACACAATCACAGGCCCAGTACCCAATACGCCCTTCGTCGCCGTTTTTGACACGACATGCTCGGCAAAAAAAGCATTTGGTACATTCTTTTCTATTTTTATTTAGGTTTTTTTTCTTCTGTTGAAACCAACCAATTAATGGAAAATTTAAAACAATTTCATGCCTCCCATGATTTAGCTTTTTTGTTTTCATTATATTCTAATTATTAACTTATTAATTGTTTTAAGAACATGAAACAAGAGATGTGAAGATAAACGAGTATTTGTGCTGCGCTTTATTTTAAAAGTAAAATAGATAATTTTATGAACAATTGTAAATAAAGTTATGATAATATCGATACCTCCTTGAATCGTATTTTATCACCTCATTTTATAACCCGACCAATTTCAGATTTTTCCATAAGACTAGACAAGTCAGGAGAAGTTACGTGACACATTTTGGCTAAGGTGTACAGAGTTGCAGAAATGTAAAATGCATAAACCAGGATAGAAACAGGACCTTGCAGCTGACTAACTGAAATGTTGTCGTATTGAATAAGTTATACGAGTTATTGACTTAAAATTTTAAAGTCATAAAGCAACATCAAACTTCTGAAGTCGCCGCTTTCATCTTTTACACGGCCCACTACTGCTTTCACATAGAGAAACACAAATAAATTTAGTCAATATATTTTATACAAGAACATATTCAAGATGCAAGAACATATTATTCAAGAGATAATTGAGTTTTGAAAATAAAGCTACCTTCGCCATGGTAGATATTTATTTAATGATTTAATTTACTTTTAAGTTTTTACAAATGAAATAAAAAGTAACGAGTGTCTCAGTAAGAGTGCACTTTTTTTATGAGAAAATTGTGATATTTTTATTCAATTGTAAAGAAGACTTATTCCGATTATGTATGGAATAAAATTTCCGGCAAATGGCCCCCTCGGCTCTGATGGTCGGCCATTACTCTTTTCATGAAATTTTCCATCACTTTTACAAAGAGATGTGGCTTTATCTCACCAATGACGCGTTAGATATCTGATTTCAGCTCAGGAATTGTTTCTGGTTTATTGGCATAAACGCGAGATTTCACAAAACCCCAAACAAAAAAATCGCACGGCGTTTAATCGCACGATCTCGGTGGCCAGTTGACATCAGAACTCTCTCGACTGAAAATTTGGCGAAGTTTGCGAGTGGTTTCAGCGTGACTTTCCCCATTTTTGTAATGAGTTTTCACAATTATAACGCGTTGTTTTTTCGGAAAGCGTCCCATTTTTAATAATCGGAATAAACATAGGTGCAAGCTGTCAAATTTCAGAGTTGCCACGCAAGAAAGAAAAAAGATTCTAAATTTAAAAAGTGCGCTCTCACTGAGACACCCTTTACAGACTACCAACAGTTTGTACACCATTTGCCACAATTTCTTATGATAAATAGGCATGTCTTCGATCACTTCAATACGCAATACTTTATTTGAATTTCCACAATGTTGATTAGGTGTTAAAGTTATATTCGACCTTCTATCGACCTTTGAATCTAATAGAAACCATGAGATATGTACCTCGTTCGTACCCGCACCCAATTTGAAGTGAAGACTCCAGATTACATAATCTGAATTGATGAAAGTTACTGTGAAACTGATCCGTCAATAAAATGTTGATTTATGAAAACAATAAATAGTTTACAGGCAGTGGTGGTCGAGTTGGGGCGGACGGGCCACGACTCGCAGGCTAATCCCACCGCCTGTATCACTGAGTTTGAATGAAACTTATGTACAGTTTATTGAGAATATAGCTTGCCTCAAATTGTGTCCGGGCATGGCAACAGGCTCGCCAACTGTTACATGGTGACCTAACATATCTGGCGAAAAGTGGATGTTTAACACCTCTGCCTACAAAGGTAATATGTTATGTTTATGTTAAATAGTTTACGTGAAACCGTCACCAGAAACTGACTAAGGGCGAATTCGACCAAATTGAGATTAGTAACACGGGAATAGTAATACCAAACTGAGTTCACACGATTGGTCGAATCTAAGGGCGGAGCCGATTAGCTATCCTAGTTTTTTCATGTTTGGTTACACGCGAGTAATATTATTTTAATGGAGCACGCAGTTTTTCGCGCACGAATGTGTCAATGTCTCGTTTGACATAGGGCAGATTCGACCAATCGTTTCAGGTCAGTTTGGTATTACTATTCTCGTGTTACTAATCTCAATTTGGTCGAATTTGCCCTAAGGCAAGGATTTCATTTCTTCACATAATGTCCTTGTTTGATTTAAGTTAAAAGTAAGTTATCTGCAAAGCTTGCTCGACTGCAGCCACTTATTAAACACGAACTTGACGCTTTAACTTAAAAAGGTTAAGTTTAAACTTAACCTTTTTAAGTTAGTTTTATGCAGTACTGTGTCAGTTTAAGTGCAACATCATTTAAATTCACAACTCAGAGCGGTTTCGCTACGCCCCGATGTACATTTTCAGTTATAGAAGTTGAATTGTTTCTGGAAGTACATTATTTGTCGGATTGATGGAAAATGCAGATTATTTCTAGTAGAGAGTCGATATTGAGTTGTCTGTAATCAGCATGCATACTTTTATCATATCAATTTATTCTAGAGTTAATTAATACAATCATTACTACGTCATTAATTTTTCTAGCGTTCTGCGATTTATTAATCTTCTGTATCCACTATTAATCAGCTGCTTTTGTCATTAATAATATACGATTGTATTATAAGTAAGTGGAGTAAATAATAAATAAATCCTCAAACATTCACACCTATAAACCAGCCCTATTTTAAGCAACTAATGCTGCTTGTGTTACGGACACTAGATGACGGAATAATATATTTAATAGATAAATACATATAAATATCCTGAATATATAAAAATATATATAAGCATCCAATACTGGAGAACCAATGTCTGAATTCATCACCCAAACATTTGCCCCCACCGGGGAACGAGCCCAGAACCTCTCGAGATGGCGACGCCTTGAGACCGGCATACAGACCACTCGACCTAACAAAATAAAATGAATAAAATATAATTGTTGATGATTAAACTGTCAATCCGAAATATAAGTGGAACTATGGCTTTCAAGTATTAATATACTTTTAAAATTTGTCAATTTCGTTTTAATTTCAATATCAGAACAAAACGAGCTTTTATTTTTCAGGCAGTTCCATTTCACGATTCGGAACAGAGGCAAATTTAAACAACTTTATTTATATTTAATATTTACTGTTAAAAATAATGTCAATATTGAAACTTATACAAATAACGAAATTATTAATTACATTACAATTTAATTCTTGCCTGTACTTTATTTATTGTAAAGGAAAACTAAACAACAAAGACAGCTTATCTCCTCGCGAAAACAAACAAAAAAAAACCTAAATCTAACTGTAAATTTAAATATAGCAATACTCTTATTAAATTTTTATATTATTTGTTTACTGAATCGTCCCTCTGTCCTCTAGAAAATAGCACCAAAAAATTTATTCCATTCTCAAACATACCTCGTACACTACGATTTATCTTCTAATGCAGATAACATTTAAATTTCTTGGAGGAGTCTGGGACATGACATCTTAATTTAGATGTCCGGCTGCAGCAGAGAGTTTGGTCCCAGATGCACAAGACACGGGAACATACATCAAATTGGATGGCAAGATAGGTTTCTACTCTTTATTTGCAAATATTATTGTGGGCGACCAGCACCAACCTTTTCGGACCTTAACTCCAAATTCCCAGTACGTCATATTTGGGATTTATTTATATTGAGAATGTCAGACTTTTTGATAGAAACAATTGTACTTTTTTACTGGCAGTGTGCTATTAGACAGTGTGTTATTAGTGTGGTATGAACATGACTGTGATGAGGAGGGATGAATGTCACATTACAAGAAGGATAATGAGCATGGATATGGACGGATCTAGAATGAGAGGAAGACCAAAGAAGGGATGGATTAAATGCGTGAAGAATGATATGAGATCATAAGTGGATGCGCTCACGAGTGACAGAGGAGAAAGGAAGAAGAAGACATATTGTGCCGACTCCACTTAGAGTGGAAAAGGACATGAAGAAGATTAAGGTGTGTATCAACAGATTTTTCTATTGCAACTCTTCTCGGATACGAAGGGATATTTTGTAGATAGGTAAAAGCACTCGAGACTGGCGGTCACGTACTGAGTGGCGCAACGGTGGCGTTGTTGGTGCGTCTCCCTTGAGATGGACCGACAATCTGGCGAATGTCTCAAGAATTCACTGGATGGATTTGTTCCTGATTCGTCATATTCTTAATTGGTCATCCTCATACTTATTAATAAGCATCGCTATTTCATCTGCCTGAACAATGACGAGTTTGAAAATGACGAATCAGGAATGTGACGAATCGGGAATATGACCAGTTAGGAAAGTGTCGAATCAGGAACAATTGTATGATTGGTTCTTTGAAAAAAGTGGCTCTTGAGTTTCTTGCCGGATTCTTCTCATGAAAAGCCTTACTCTCGGAATCCGGCCGCTTGAATCGATTACTACCACAGTCAAAGCGCGGTTGTACTTACTAGAAGCGCTCGTGGTAATAAAGTTTAATATAATTACAATAAACTTTTCTATTAAATACTTAAATTGTTAAATATCCAAATTGTAAAATATTGACGTATTTAAGTGCCAGGTTTGGCCTATGAAATAAATTATTAATCTCACTGCAGTAAATCTATAATTAAAAGAAATGTTTAATTAGCAGATGTAAATCAAAACTAAGTTCACCGGGAATCCTTTATAAGTGCTAATGTATTCGTCCGTGTTTGCGATAATTATTTGACTATTTACGACTACCTGCATCACGCTTCAGCTTAACGAGGTTCTGTTTCATTTCAAGAACTGCAGTTCTATTTTCATTGATATTTTGGTGGACAATAAGGAAATGGCGAAATACATTTTTAAAAGGAATTAAAATATTCGTATGAAATGATAAATAATGTGAGAAGTAAAGGCAGCAGGACCAAAGTGAGTCACCACGCCACCATGAAATATTTTGACATATGTTTGAACAAGCCCCAGATATTTAAATGTCATATACTTCAGTCCTTCAAACATTTGCAATTTTAATTAACAGTTTTTAAAATTTATTGTTTAAATATAATTTTATAACTCCATGATGTATTTTTTTTATCATATATAGTCCACGTTGCATGCCGTGGCAACCTTAAATTAAGATGGCACTAAGATTAGGTTAATTTTATGTAGTATTTATTTGAATCATTGTACTAGTGTGTTTCTTGTTGGTTGTCCTTATTAAAAAAAAAAGAAAAATAGAGCAAAGAGATAAGACACAGACTATAGGTACAATAAACCGCCATTCATTTCAGCTTACATCAGTCCTATATTGGATATGGGCCTCCCCATAAGTGTGCCATTTCACTCTGCCTTCGGCTCGGCTTATATTAGGTTTGTTATTGTTGTTGACGGTGATAGTAAAGATCCTCAACAGATGCATTTTATTCACCAACCGTTAGCTTAGATAATTATATTTTAAGCATATTAATTCAATACATACATTCACATACGTACATACACATAATCACACCTCTGTAATCGGCAGAATTCAAGGAGCACTGTGTTCCTTAAGACAACATTAGCCATACAAAAATAGGGTTTGGTCAGATAGAAAATCGTGAAGTAGCAACAAGTGGCTAGCTCATCGCCTGCACAATCACAGACCTAGTACCCAATACGCCCTTAGTTGCCTTTTACGACATGCTAGGCAAGGAAAGCAGTTGGCACATTATTTTTGCGTCCCCGACCAACACGGGACAAATAAAAAACAGGAAAGTCCATAACACCCTGTTGTTCCGTGTGCTTTTTAAAAATAAACAGTTCTAATTTTATTTTAGCAGCGAACATACATTTATTTTTTAAAACACTGTTATTAATAGGCCAATAACATTCACAATAAGAAATTTTATTATACATAAAATATAAATTACTGATACTAATGCACTAAAAAGTTTTATGCTGTATTCATAAACCCTGAATAACTAAGTAATAAAATACATTTCTTTGGGTTGTATCTGTTGTACAATAAAACTAGATTGACTTTATTTGTATACATACTATTGCATGTAATAAGTCATTAATTATCATAGGTGGGCTGGCCACCAGCGATGGCCACACGCGCGCGCTTACAATTACAAGAGTAACCTAACATCGCTTCACAACCACACGCGCGCCACACGCCCGTTTCAAAATGTGTCGAACTCTCGGCGGCCAGGCCACCTACCCCAACCTCTTTTTCCGCTTTTCAGAAAAATAACGATGCAGAACAAAAACCGAGTTGTCTCCGACATAGTCAAACCGGGAATTCATGGATATTGGGTACTCCCACCACCAACCCATGGTCTTACCTGCCTTACGGCATACAGACCGAATCACGGGAGAGCGCGGGGTACTTGCGTGCTCTTCACATCGCGCATGTTCTATGCTCCCCACAAATTCTATTTCCATCCCTATTGTTGCCACCTCTCCCCTTTGGGGCGTGACAGCGACACAGTCACAGGACTTCGCGTCGGGCTGCTCTTCTGCTGATACCTGAGTCAATCTTAAACTTGCCTAATGGAATGCTAGGAGTGCGCGCACTTGTGCAACGCTCGTTCTCATTCCAATTGTTGCGGCTGCACATGTGGTCCTGGTGAAATATGGGGCCAGACTCCACTAATTGCACAAGATCCAACATTTTCGTTCTGTCGTCCGCATACACAGAGCACTCCCAAAGTGCATGGTCTCGGCTCTCGTCGACATACTCTCCACAGGAACACAGTGCTGATTCGCACAGCGCAAGCTTGCGGGTAGTAGGTAGTTGGGAACGCATGTACAACACAATCCCACATGCACTTCTACATGACCCAGTTTAAAATGAAATGTGGGTATTAACACCTCTGCCTACCCCTTGGGGGAAAGAGGCATGATGATGTGTTTTTTTAATAAAAGGTTTCTCCGAAAATAATTTAAAAGAGAGGTTTGAGTTTTTTGTGTGAATAAATTGCGGTTATGTTATTTTAGTCGAAAAAAATCTTTTTAATGAAATACCAACAATTTTTAAAATAACTTCCTTGTTATTACTAACCCTCAAGAAACAATATCTCAAATTACCCGAATTTCAACACCGAATAATGGCTATCCGTTATCTGACCCACTACATAGCCCAATATATTGGCTTTACTTGCCAATTAACCCTGAACCCTGACGTATTGAAGAGTGGTAATAACATTGTTTAATGGCGATAGATATCGTTTGATATTAATTGCTATTTGTTAGTTGGTCATATAAAACAGTCAACGTGAATTAATAATTCAGTTGCTTTTGGGATTTCAAAGCATTGAATAATGAATTATTTCTCGTCTTGAACAATAATTAAATAAACATAACAATGTAACGCATCATCTTGTCTAAATAAATAGGTTGGGGTTTCAAAACTCCCCCTTAAGCCGAAAGGGGGTTGTAGGGTCCCTTATATAGAGCTCATTGCAAAAATTTAAGGACTGTAGATTGAAATGAAATAAAATTGAAATTATCGACATTAAAGAGCAACTCTATTTAAATTTAATAGTTTATTTCAGAAATAACCTCCAAAACTTTCAACTCTTTTGCAACTCCTGGTAGCTAGTACATGGCGGTACTTAAAATTGATTTTAGTTGTAAGTTTTGAAACAAAAGCTGTTAACATCTACACCCCGATTAATTTACATAAATAACACTGTTGGTAATAATATTTTTCTTAAAGAATTGATGGTAAGCGGTAGAAGAGCCCATTTGCGGAAATGATATGTATGCCCCCTGGTTTCGTCCCAGGGGGAGAGTCTCACAGTATTCGCACATTCCCGCGATGGGCGTTTCTGCGTAAAGCATTTCCACAGCGTTAAAAAAAAAAGGCCACAGAGGAGCTACCCTAGCCATCCCAACCTTGTTAGCCCATTAGATACTTCTTTGCGCCTCTCTTAGAGGAACCCATGTTGTAGAAGGGGGGGAAATACGTGTGCCGGCAGAGAATTCCATGCTCTGGATATATGAACAAAGTTTGACGGGATGTTTGACGACCTCCGTGGCCGAGCGGTCTATATGCCGGTCTCAAAACGTCACCATCTCGAGAGGTTCTGGGTTCGATCCCCGGTGGGGGCAAATGTTGTGTGAATAATACAGGCATTTGTTCTCCAGTCTTGGATATTTATATATGTATTGTATATTTTCTGAATATTTATATGTATATATCTATTAAGTATACTTATCTGTCATCTTGTATCCGTAACACAAGCAGCATTAGTTGCTTAAAGTGGGGCTAGTTGATAGGTGTGTCTAAAGATATTTATATTTATAAAGTAAGATTCCCGGAACCCCTGAGTACGCACTGACAAAGAGGTCACCGTAAAAGCGTGGCTTCGAAATCCGGCACGCATGCTCCTTAAAAGGAAAGGGGCCCCTCCCCTTAAGGTAAGATAAGGTCAAAAAGTTCTTCAGAACAATTTACATGGTACATCCGATAAATAATATAATAATGATGTTTATATACTTCGTGTTGTACAAAATTGTACGTGTTGTACAAAACTAGCAACAAAATCTAATTATACATTGCATGTTCAACTCCAAAATACTCACCCAATATGGAATTTTTCATCTAAACGGAAAATATCTCCGACAAAACTCCATTGCAACTAGCCCGCAAACTCGGGGAACGAAACTAGCTTTTACGCAACAACTACGAAATTCGTTACATAGCTTTACGTCGGTAGGTATTATCGGAGTACACTAACATGCAAAACTTGGTTGCGTAGTTTCAGAGAAAATTCAAATCCTCGCCATACAAAGAGCTTGACAAAATTATTTTACGATTATTGCTTGTTTATAGTTTGTATAGTCTTAAAATGTTAAAAAGAATATGATCATATCTAAAACTAAAAAGGCGTCTTATAAACAAAATAATATATTAAGGCAATAATTAAACACGAAATCATACATTTACATCTCGTGTCCCAATCGTCATCCGTCACCGTCTGTCCGCATCAGTTTAGTCCATGGTTGCTCGGCCAGCTACTAAAAAGTCCGTAACAATCGCAATTAAACATAAGTTAATACTTAGTATAAATACAAGTTTTATGTTGGTAAAGTGTATTATATACGAGACGAAATTTATAATTAAAAAAACTGAGATCATTCAAAATATATCGATTTCAAAGGATCAACTTACGTAAAATGATTGATAGTGGACTAGGAATATAAAAATTTCAAAACAGTAATCAAGTTTGTTTGTTTCTCGTAATCGAAGAATTCAGTATTATTATTTTTAGAGAGTAGAGAGTAGAGAGAGAGAGAGAGAGCTGTATTATTACCACCACTTGCTGTTTTATTTTAAGGAAACAGATACATAATTACAAACTAGAAGCATTCATCTTTCCAATGATGACATAATTTTAGTAATCACTCAAAAGGATGCTGAGAAAATTTTGAGCAAACTTGAGCTATTAAGAGAAAAATACAAGTTATTAATTAGCAAAGTTTAAACTACTCCTTTTCTTAGTGTATTAGTCGATTGCTGTGAGTAATATCATACCGTATAGATAAACTATCTTAATTTATGAAAACATAGAATTTTGCAGCTACCCTCGATTTTCATTTTTTTACTTTTGTCAAATACCGGCAACACTGTGCGGCGGCCGGCGCCGCCAACGCGCGGGCGCTTACACGTCAAAATGTATAGAAATCTTACCTGCGCTGTTGGACAGCGCCGGTCACGACACTTTTGAGATTGCTATTTCTCTTATTACAAGTGCCCAAATCCCGCGTATAAGAATACTAAAGGCGAATTCCACCAAACTCCGTGTTGCACGGGGGTTCGTACACCGATAAATGCTAAACTAGATTTTGGCCACCGTACCTTCTCGTATTGGACATACATATCCAAGTCACGCCTTTTTCCCACAGGGGTGGGCAATTACATCTTTCCACTTGCTTGGAGTATTGAATTTTAGTGAAAATAAAAAGCCAAAGCGTACGTACCATGACGCTACAATTTGGAGAAAAACCGCAGACAATAATGAAATATATTATCTGATCTGTGCTTTTCTTCGATAACTAATGGATTATGGAATCCAACGAATATAGAACGTCCTTTATAGAACGTCTGTCTAGAAAAATGATATTACGATTCATAACTAAAAACCTAAAGTTGAGTCCATTTATCTTCTCTTTTAATGTCGTAAATCTTTGTTCTGTCAGTAAATTCAGAATTAGAATTTTCGACACTAGGACGGTTTCATGTTATTCTGGACGATAAATCATATTAGTTTATTCAGTTGTTAATGGAATAATTATGAAATCAGGATTACGGTAATAAGTACTCATTCAAATCATAGCGATAGTCAAACGAAACTCATCTAACAGTTTGTGTACACTGCAAAAATATGTAGTTATACACATTTCACAGGTCATATCACAGTCTTTATTCCCTTCTATCAAGAGTCAAAAGTGTATACATATTTTGCACGTGACTGTACCTTAGAAAGGTGAAAACGGGAAGATAAAAGTACCATGCTGCTAGATTTATAAGTTCGATTCCGTTCTCTTTTTATTTTAATAATCTACTATCAATTACGGTAAAAAACATGAGCATTATGAGTGAGTGCAAAATGCTCAAAATGGATAAAATGCATGCAAATATCATTTCAACTCTATTACCAACCGTTACGATCTATTTTAATTTACAACTCTACACTTCCCGTCAAAACCTCTATGACACGAACCACCACTTCGAGACAGCTTCATTATTTACCTTACCTACCATTCCGTAGAAATACGTCATCTGTTGTTTATGTCTGAAGACCTCTATAATGGCGGTAATTTATCAAAGAGCCGGGGACGAACGGTCGGCCTTAGTTCACAACCTGATGATTCTATTAGATACCATTACGTCCTAATTTGGGAACCTTTTATGAAATACATTATGCGGCAACGAATATTTTTCCATTAATTGATTATGGGATAAAATGTGGGCAAAATCTGTAATGTGAAGCTCTTTTCAAGTTCTTTGTGTTATTTAAACGCGTGCATACTTAGGTAAGCCGTTGGGGCAGATAAATTATCACAACTGCTGCTGCCCTACTCTATACAAATTTCAATGGATTGGAATTGGATTTTTTTTTAATTCATTTTATTTTTTGAAATTTTTTGACTTAAATCAATATTGATTTGTCCACATTACGGTACATAGTAGTTTTATTATTTACAGGGCAGGAGATGATGATTCATTTATTTATTTTTATAATGGTACACCGACAACATAACATAGACTGCTTTTGCGGTGCTTTTGCCTAGTCTCTGACTGCCTTTGGGGATAATAGCCAGGATTATATGTCTGTATGTATGTATTTTCTAAGATTACATGTAACGAGGCGCCATAGCTATATTAGCGCCTCGTTGCTGTCATTGCGCTCTTCTCTGGCCATTTTTCTCTTGGTTTTCGTTTTTTAAATTTGCTGTCTGTCTCTTTTTATTTGTTTTGTTCTCGAAGCTCATTCTTACGAGAGTCAGTGCGTAGAGCGGTTGACTCCCTTCTAACAATAATTGTAAAATATTTATATAGTGAATCAATTTTTATAAGCTGAGACAAAGTTACAACAAACCAAATTATCAGTTCCTAATTTATAACAAAGACTATATGTTTCACTAAGGCACTATTGTAAGTAGCCCTACCCTTTTTATAATATATTTAGTATTAAATGTGAAATTATTTTGTGTTCAGTGTATTTTACCTTTTTTTATATAATTGTTTCAGTTGTGCCTTAATTCTTAAATATAACAATACCTAAGTGACGACCCAGCGTTTTTCATTATCACCGGCTTCACCCCGTCACAAACATATACTCATCAGGCCTTTCCTCATCAGGCCCGAAAAGGCAAGGTCCAAAGGTGTAATGATGACGTAAAGCTTTGCACAATGCGCATGCAGAAGTGTGAATACCCACAATCCCACATTTAGCTCGTATTTAATCCCTTATTTTCATGCAAAAAATACTCGCTCATGTGGTCACCAATAACAGCTTTAAATAAATTAAATATCTTCATATAATACATTCACACCTATCAACTGGCCCATACTAGACAACTAATGCCTGTGTTATGGATACCAGATGACGGACAAATATATTTAATAGATAAATACATATAAATATTCAGAATATAATATACATATATAAACATCCAAGACTGGAGAACAAATGCCTGTTCACACAAACATTTGCCCCCACCGGGGATCGAACCCAGAACCTCTCGAGATGGCGACGCCTTGAGACCGGCGAACAGACCACTCGACCACGGAGCTTTATATTCATAACACAGCAATAGTAATAAAGATTCCATCAATTAAAGGGAATGTCTTCGTCGTTTTTAATTTACGTAATTAAGTCCTCAACTAAATGCATTAAATTGAATTTCAAAAGAAATAATGAGGAGCCCAGCGAAAACAATATTTTCCGCGCTCGTTTCATTTCAGACAATTATTAAAATTTGACAATTCGATTACCAAAGCCATCTTTCTAATCTTCATTGTTACGTAATCATTAATGTAAATTATTTTACTAAAACGTAATCATACATCAGTGAAGATACCACACAGTTGGTTACTATTTCTTTGTTTCGGTAGGGAAGAAAAACTAACTATATGTAGAAGTAGCAATATATGCTAAAGGTAGATACGAGTAACAATATACAAAACAGTATTAAATGTATTTGTACGTTATACTAAAACATTTTAACATTCAGATACTACAGAATTTTAGTTTATAAATTTTAAATTTAATAAAAAGTGCTCTGGTTGTGTCGAAACGCTATTAGTACAAAAAATAACAATAAAATTACAACTTTTATTTGTAATTCAATTAAGATATATATGTTATAACAGTGACTGTTAATCGTTCATTATTAAAACAAGTATATATCAGCGTAAGAATGTTTAATTAATAAATGATCCTGCCACAAACAATGCTGTAAAACAATGACTGGTATTTAAGCCACACACAAAGCCTGAAGAAGACAAGGAATTAATACTTCTTGCTCCCTTTAATCCGAATCATCAGTTCGCAGATCAGGAACGTCATCTCAACACTAACGCCAGTCTCAAAACAAAACTGCCACGGTTTGTTTCAGCCAGACTATTTATAACTGAGATGACAAATGGCGTCCGTAGAAGTGCCTTCTAAGAGTGACTCATTACGGCGCACCCTCGTCATTCCAACACAAATATTGTTATAACTGTTTGCCAAAATATTGCAGGTATGCTTACAGAAAATTGGAGGTGTACACAAAATATGTGAAGGGTTTTCCATTTGCGCAAATTGCTTGCAATCAAATAGAAAGGCGGTTCCGTAAATCTACTCCAAAATATGGTTTGAAACGTTCTGAAGTAACTGGAGATATGAAAGTGAAATGTTGGATTTCACTGTGCCAACAAATCGATTTAGAGGCAAGTGGTTACGTACATGTTAAGTGTTATGTACAAAGAGTTTGTTTTTAATGAACACTACGAAACTGATTCAAAGACATGGGTCTATTTATTGTTTCTACTGTATTCCATTAATTAAAGCTTTTAAGGATTTGTTCCTGATTCGTCATATTCCTAATTAGTCATCATACTTAATAATAAGCATCGCGATTTCATTTGACTATAAAAATGAGTTAGGAAAATGACGAATCAGAAATGCGACGAATCAGGAATATGACCAGTTAGGGAAGTGTCGAATAAAGTATATAATTATGACCAATTAGGAATAAGACGAATTAGGAACAAATTTGTAAGGCTTGTTTGACGACCTCCGTGGTCGAGTGGTCTGTTGCCATCTCGAGAGGTCCGATCCTCGGTTGGGGCAAATGTTTGTGTGATGAATACAGGCATTTATTCCCCAGTCTTGGATGTTTATATAAGTATTGTATATTTTTTGTATATTTTATTATGTGCCTATCTATTAAATATATTTATCCGTCATCTAGTATCCGCAACACAAGCAGCATTAGTTGCTTAGTATGGTCTAGTTCATATGTGTAAATTAATGTCTGAGAACATTATTATTAAGGCTCTTTTAATAGTTAATGGCTACATTCGCTTAGACATGCCGAAAAATTAAGGATAGCATAATTATTATTCAAAATTTCTTGGTGATATCTAACAATCGCACAGGGATCACATTGCCAAACTGTAGCAAGATATATAATAACAATCCATACTTAATCCATAAATGCGAAATAGACTGTCCATCTAGGATGCGGCAGCAGTGGGTATTTCCTCCATTATAGTCTTCATGTCCAAGTGAGTTTGGATTTAGGTATTCGTGACAAACCAAGGCACCAAACCAAGTTTTACATAGAAATGTTTTCCTATAAGTTGGTTTATCTTATTCTTAGTCATTTGTGTTGCAACGTAACAATGTTTTCGTGTTTTCTATCTGTAGATACTAAGCATGAGAGATAGCGAAGGTTTCGGGCTACTTCTAAAAGCCTCGATATCTCCCAGATTATCCAACTAACACGTTTAAATAAATTGAAGTTAAAATGCTTAAGGCATCATAGATTTATCATATCACTGATGGTTCTCAAAAGAGAATTTTGCATTCTTAGAATGATTCATATGTTAGAGTTGCAAGCGCTCCCCAATTGCTGAAGTCGTACATCCAAGAAAAATAAATAGCTTTACTTTAATATTTGTTACGTGCGATAACAACTATATCAATAAACAACCCAAACTAAAGCGAGAAATTGTTAAAGAAATTCAATTTGCAACGCAATTTTAAATTGGTCCAATGCCAGAAAGCGTTTCATTCACAATCATTTTGCTTATGCAATAAGGAGGATGCCTCGTTGTATTATCTTTACTTTGTCGCAATTTCAAGAGATCTTGTTAGTTTTAATTGAGACAAAATAAAAACTATAGATTCGTGTGGTAGCGGCTCATTAAAAGAATACTACAAACTCATCTCTTCCCTTGGGTGTCGTTAAAGGCGACTAATGGACTTAGAACTGCACAACCATCCAATTGCTTATAGCGGTGACGGGCTCAACCACATTGTTACGCTGAGCACATGTGCAATCAGTGCTTGGTGAAGCGCGGACTGTGGACTGTTTTTACAGGCCTTTGCCTAGTCTCTGACTAACCCTTAGGGGATAATAGTCGTGATTTAACGTATAGTACGTCTCAATCCAAGTTGCCAAAAAGGTAAACAAAAAAGACGACTTTCCGAATTTGCTATTCAATAATCACACTTTTTACATGGATATTGGCACGTAAATATAATTAACGGTAACAATTGTTGTCCGTTTCAACTGATTTCAATTACCCACAGTCATTACAAAACATTTTAGAGATGAAACATTACCTTTGTTTTGTTTACCTTGTTGGCAACTTGGATTGAGACGTACTATACGTATAAAATAAAACATAACGACTTAAAGAAGCAATTTTAATTAAAAGGACAACCAGTAAATGTGATATGGGATGAAAAGTTAATAAAGTCCTTTACTTTTAAATTTTTTTTTAAGGCGGTGAAAGCAGATTTGGCACTACTGGTCCAAACAGACGACATTTTAGTCTCACCTTTAGAGCTTACTTAGTTTATAATACGGCTTTACAGACTTTATTCTAAATATCGTATGCCTTTTAGGTAATGTTCCCGGATACAAGCTCGCCTCTTTCATTGGGCATAAAACATATCTACCGAAATATGCATATTATTATTAGAACCTCCTATTGATGTAGAGGGTACAAATTATATAATGATTTGGAGATATCAAACATAGGAAAGCTTTCATTTTATTTTAATTACAAGAATAGAAGTAAAGAACGAGTGACAAAATTACCAGCAATATGGAAATCAGATATATAATAATAAAATTTTATATTGATAAGTTTTGGGTGTTGCAATTGAATCAGCAAATCACTTTAGCCATTTCCAAAAGCCTAGCTCCAATTTAAACTCATTTAACCTGTCAGTAGTCAGAAATCCAGACTCTGTAGAAACATCTATCGTTTGCGAACACTGGTGTTCGCGGCGACCTAAAGAGGTCAAATAAGGCGACATAATTCCTTTTTCAATTTCGACTTTCTAACAACCTCCGGAAAGATTCAAAGTTCGCCGTTTTAGCTCAAGGATGAGATTTGAGATAGCTAGTGTATATTTATTCGCATAAAAGAGATCCTGTACCGTAATAAATTATAATGGTGTCAGCCGATCTGTATAATGGGTGACCCCGGCCGTCTGCGAAATGTCGCCTGGGATGAATTGCAAGATACCGCTACTGAGGATCCTTGGAAAAGGGATGGTGATAGATTATTATTAAAAACCAATGCATCTGTTGCAGATGTTTAAGTTATTTTAGAGTTCTAGAAATGAAAAGATGAAGAGAAATGTGAACAGAATGTTACAATTAAACTGTAAGATAGAGACATTGAACGTGGAATCCTCAATCTACTTAAAAAACACACTAAGAAAATCATGAGGAAAACTTTTATAGCTAAAAGCAAGAATAAATCTATGATGCTTTAACATTATAACTTCAATTTATTTAAACGTATTAGTTGGATAATCTGGGAGATATCGAGGCTTTTAGAGGTGGCCTGAAACTTTCGCTGTATCTCATGTTTAGTATCTACAGACAGAAAACACGAAATCATTATTACGTTGCAACACAAATGACTAAGAAGAAGATAAACTAGTAAAAGGGAAAACATTTTTATGTGAAACTTAAAAACAAACAACACATGAACATTCAAAAAATATATGAAAGCCAACAAATTAATATCACCCAAATTTTTTTAAATAAAAGCCATTAGATCTTGTAAAATTTTACATACTACAGAAAATCTCTTGAAAATGGCGAAGTAGCAGATAGGGTGCCGATATGATCCATTAAGAAAAATAAAGACCTATAAAGGCCTGGTTATATCAGAGAAATAGTTTTTTCTTGGACCGCTTCTTTATCAAGTCAGTTTGGGACAATAGACATTA
The DNA here is from genome assembly GCA_910589355.1 of Parapoynx stratiotata. Classification (NCBI taxonomy): domain Eukaryota; kingdom Metazoa; phylum Arthropoda; class Insecta; order Lepidoptera; family Crambidae; genus Parapoynx; species Parapoynx stratiotata. The sequence continues at coordinate 14,535,015 of OU342466.1, read as the reverse complement.
CAAAAGCAGTAACTGTTCAGTTAGATTTTCTTACGCATATAGAAAATTATTACTATAATTTTTATTTCAATTTTCATGTGTGCATTTGTTACAAATACAAAGTCCCCTTTGGCAGTAACACAGTCTACGGTTTGCCAGGTCAATGAAATTACAGTAAGAATGTCTTCGAATTGACCAAGCGTTGAATAAGTTTTAGTGGCAAGTGTGATAATTTTAACAATAATATTAGCTATCTTATTTTTATTTAAACGGTCAGCAAAAAATTTTATTTTTGGTCAGCAAAAAATACAAATGGTCAACTAAAATAACTAATTGGGCAGCAACTTATGGACAGCAGAAATTTCTAATTTGTCAGCAATATAACTAATTAGACAATAACTCAAAATTAAATGTTTTCTCAGCTGTCAAATTGTTTAATAATGTTTAGATGAATATTGTTTGGAAGGGTAACATATATATTGCTGGCTCAATAATTATTTTGCTGCCTAAATAATTATCTTACTGCCCAACTAATTATTCTGCTGACCGAAATAATTATTTTTCTGCCCAAATAATTATATTGCTAAAAAATATTTGTATGCTGCCCAACTAATTACTTCCCTTTTAAATATTACCAATTGCACTGCACAATTAGGTACATTACACCTAAAGCGAAATAAAGACAGCAACTTGAAGTTATTATTTCTCAGAAATTATCACTGTTTTGGAGCTTTACACAGTTCAGTTTTAAGAAGTATAAATTACTACTTAATAAACACATCCATCTATAGTATATTCGTACAAATTCGTACTATCCGTCAGTACTAATATAAGGCTGTTATGTTGCGCCGCTCCCTGGAATGAGACAGTGGCAGTAATTTACATAGTTTAATGTGAATTCTGGTATTTCATGCACAATTGTAACAATACATTTCACAGCTTGGAAACCTTAGAATCTCAAATAGTTCAAAGACACTTGCAAGTTTCGAATTACAAAAACTGATATCACAAACTAACTTTTGTAAGAAAGTTAATTCCTCTCACTTATCGAATGAGAATCTTGCTGTTAGGAACTTGTTTTTTCTCCAGATGTGTGATGAGAAGGAACTAAATGTTATAAGGTGTCAAGCTAAGACTAAATGTGGACTGACCTAAGGGGAAACCAAAAGGAAGAGAATGTATAAAGCCATGTAAGAAAGTAGAGCAAGCAAAATATGTGTAACATTATCTTTGTTTTTGTTTTTAAACTAACCATCGGTCTCATTCTCACTGTTTTTTGGTCTCCAATTTACATTCATAATTAATAATATTAGGTCCTTACCTATGAAATTGGTGTTTTTTTTTCTCTTAGTATTTTGTCTGTAACTATTAAGATTCAGAGTATTCCTAAAAAATAATTACCTCGTCTAAAAATAGACTATATTTTAATAGATAATAGATGCCAAATATTATTATCTTTGGATTTGTCGTTGTGAAGAAAACTGAAAAAATTTTAGTATGGAAAATGCAGAATTCGCCAAAATCTCCATACAAAACACCAACTTCATAGGTATATACCAACCAAATAATGACAAAATTCCCGAGTTAATCAACATTCACTAAGCGCAGTCCCATTCCGCTGGTTTGCCAATTTAATCACAATGCCAAGGTAATAACTACCATTTTCCTACAAATACTAAACTGATGAACCTCAAGTGGCACACTTCTGGCCCTAGTTGTACGTTTAATACATTATTCGGAAAGTTTTCCCATTTGAGCACCCGATGTTCAGTGCCGTTTTATGTTCAAAACCATGGCGAAAGTTTAGGGTTGCCGACGTGAGATGATTTATAATTTTTTTTTTTTGAAGAACACAATTTTTTTTAAGAACTATTTTTCTTATAATTACTAAAAGGAGGTTCTGTAGTATGTCACCTACATGAGCCACCTCTATCGCAACCATTTCTGTTGTAAAGCATGAATATTTATATTTAGTAAACCCGCCCCCGCTAAGGGTCAGGCGAACAGTAAATTTTTCAACAAACGTAATACCAAAATCATTTTCAATTTGAGAATATCTGGACATATCATTGCTGTTATTCGGATTAAGAAAGTATTTTTTTGTTTCTGTTAAAAAAAAATGTTTAAAATATTTATAAACTTATAAATATATGCGATTATATTTCGTAAATTTTTCGTCGTTTTCGGACATATTTTCCGCTTATTTGTTTCATATTAAAAACGCAATTAATCATTATGTAATTTTAACAGAAACATAGAAAAATACTTTCTTAATCCGAATAACAGCGATGATTTGTCCAGATATTCTCAAATTGAAAATGATTTTGGTATTACGTTTGTATGAAAAATTCACTATTCGCCGGACCCTTAAATCCATGCTCCAAAGTGGTAAGTTCGGACTAGAAGGCTATTAAGTGTACGGTGAGCTACAAAACTCCATTCACAATCGGTAAAAATTATCGCATGCAGCCGAGTTGGGCCTGTAGCCTATCATCCTGCAACATAAATAATTCTAAAAGTTAAACGGTCTACAGTGTGCCCCATAAAATTTTAATGACGAACTATCAGTTAAGATATAAATTATGAAGACAAAATATGAGATGGGTACAAAAAGTTGTTGAAACTTGCGAGAGTTGCGACCGAAGACGAAGTTCTGTTTAAACATATTATTAGGTCCTTACCTATGAAATTCGTGTTTTGTATGGAGATTTTGGGGAATTCTGCATTTTCCATATAATTTTTTTTTTCAGTTTTCTTCAAAACGACAAATCCAAAGATAATAATATTTGGCATCTATCATTAGACAAGCTTTAGTAATATGTGTAATATCACACTTCATAAAAATTATTTATCGTTTTTAAGTGAATGCAAATAAAATGATGTATTCGGGAGGCACTTAAAAAGAGTTGTCTCCGTGTCCGATTTTAACACAATTAAACTTACAACAAATTATCAAAACAAATCAAAAGAGCTCAAAAATATAGTCTATTTTTAGACGATGTAATTATTTTTTAGGAATACTCTGAATCTTAATAGTTACAGAGAAAATACTAAGAGAGAAAAAAACACCAATTCCATAGGTAAGGACCCAATATTATAAATATCATCCAAGACTCGAGAACAAGTGCACGTATTTGCACACACACATGTGTCCCTACCAAGATTCGAACCCAACAATTTCTAGTCAAAAGTTCATTCATATGTATTGAACTGAAATAATTCATAACAAAACATATCATCACGCCTCTTACCCCTAAGGGATAGGCAGAGGTGTAAAACACCCACATTTCGCCAGATATGTTAGGTGCCCATGTAACAGGTGGCGAGCCTGTTGCCATGCACCGAGCACAATTTAAGGCAAGCGATATTCACAATGAACTGTACATAAGTTTTATTCAAACTCAGTGGTACAGGCGGTAGGATCGAACCCGCGTTTCCCGCGTCCTCTAGAACGAGTAGTGCCCTTCCGTCCACACTCGGCTACCGCTGCCTTTTCCCAATCAAAACTGAATCAAAACTTCAGAACCTCCAGTATCCTTAATATGTCCTAGAAATTGAAGCAAATCCCCCTAAATTCGCTTACAAATTAAAAAACCTGAGACAAGGATTCCGCTGATCCGCTACAAACTTCGCGAACCCTGCGACAAATCCTGCATACTTTACAACTAATAAACAAGTATGCCAAGAACAAAACCGCTTGATTATAAAGCGAGGGCCACACTTTCAGCGGGAGGGCGACAGAAACAAACGATTACTTCGCCTCTTCGTACTTTATTTATTTATTTAAACTTTTGTGCATTACAGAAAATGTACACATGGCGGACTTAACGACTAATGTCGCTCTCTAACAGTCAACCTTCAGGCGAAGCAGAGATCTGGTGGCGGCTTAATTAACATTATAACATACATAAATTTAATAATTAATTAAATTGTATAACATAAGTAGATAAATATGCAATATACAACCACATAAATATTCATTATTATTATACATAACTTTCACTTTGGTTCACTCCGCGAAATACAGTACTTCTCGTGTGAAAAAAAAAAATTAAGTTGCGCTAAATTTCTATAAGAAACGTGAATCTTTCCGCTAGAAGCGCTTTTCACGTTTCCCATTGAAATTGAGCTTCTTAACGCAACTAAAAAAGTTAAGTTTTTACAATAATAACTTACTCTACTGAGATAAGCTACGTCAGCGGTGCGAAAGAAACAAATGAAACCTCAAATGATTCCAGCAAAGTTAATCCTGCACCTAGTTTGCTAAAGCTTCGCAGTTTGCTATTTGATTCGTCAGATTGACCACGTGGTCAAAAATTTACCAATGGCATAACCATATGAGGTCGTGATAAGTCAGCTTGATCCATAGTCAAAGCAACTATTTGTTAAAAGTTAAATAATAAAAGATTATTCAAGTATACGATGCTGCTTTAAATAAAATGGCGGCTGGCGGCACAGCTGATGTATGTAAAATGCCAAATGCCATTATTTCATCGCAAATCTAATCATTAGTCAAGCTGACATCTCACATTTTGGTGTTTTCAGTGACGCCATTAGTATTGATTTTAACGACTGGGTTAACTACAACTACCAATAAAAATTAAACTGACCAGTCGTAGCTACAACAAAAGGGTCGGCAGCGCGCGAGTGATACTCCTTGTGTTGCAAGCGTCTATAGGCTACGGTAACCGCTTCCCATCTGGTGGGCCGTATGCTTCATTGCCACCTTAATTTTTTTTTTATACTACTAATATAAAAAAAAATTGTAGTATATAAAAATACAATCGCTTCCTTAACTCTCCCAGTAACAATGTGGCCCGCCCTTAAGACGTCCATAGCATAGCTAGCTAAAGCTGCTGAACAAAATCAGTGCGATGGCTCCACTCACAAAGGATTTCCGTTCAACGACTTCGGACGATAGTGGAACAATGGAATACAATCCCATTTATACGCTTAAATTGGAATACAATATTCCTTCTTTGGTGTAAATTTTAAAGATCTCGCCCATAATGAGAGGTTGAACAAGAGACGTTGGATTGAGTAAAATAAAATGTATTATTATGACGAAAGGAAGAATAAGACTTAAATTGTCACAAACAATCTCACCTATATCTAGTTTATCCATAGACATATTTAAGTAGACGGCCAAAGAAAATAGAGACAAAAGAATCGCTTGAAAGGGAAAGCGATTGACTATCACTTATAACTACATTTCATTGTCAGTTTTTCAAAATTCAGCACACGTAAAATTATCTCTTCAGAGATCTTGATATGTTCAAAGAATCATCTGTGTGAAGTATATATTTTTATTGGATACGTTTCCTTTGTATCCATTATTACTTATTACTAATACTCGTAACTGATTTTATATTTTGCATGCATGCAAATATGCTTCCATCTTTTGCTGTTTCAAAATAAGAACCCAGAGCGTTATTATTTTAAATGTATTTTTACACTTATGCTTCTCATTTTCAGGAAAATTGCAATAATTTTACAATAAAAAATTGGCCAAAATTATTATTTGTAAATATTGAAGTTTGAACACATTAGCGCTAAAACAACATTTTGTTAAAATCTAAGTATAAAATCTATCCCATTGATAACAGTGGTACATTTTTGTCACATTAGGAGCTCATGAAAATTTCGTTTTCATTATAGTTTCGAACGAACTTTAACATAAGTGAGCCGAAAGCGATCAACGCGTGTAAATTAAAATTTGTAGAGATTAGTTAAAAATACGTGAATATGCAAGCCATTTCAAAGCAACAATAGATTAGTCATATATCTCGCAAACGGATCGTACAAAGATCAATCGGAACCTTTGTGAAAGAACCTAGAATAAAATACCTCCAACTTCTTTCATCTCCAAACTAAGATAGCGTCCACATAAAAGAAGTAAGTAATCTTATTAACATACTTACTTCTATAGTAGATTAAGCAACTAGATACTTCGAAGACATACACCTTTGCTATCGAGGTTTGAAAGAGCATCATTATAGTTAAGCACTATTTCATTAAGCTCATCTTATTGGATATCGGGAAAGGCCTTTGTCTATTATGGATACATTTTATAGTTTTATTCTTTTCGACTTGTAAATAGAAACTTTTTATGGAATCCATCCTCAGCCTATATACGTCCCACTGCTGGCCATAACACCACCGCATAGGCCCAATGCCGGTTGATAGGTAGAAACGGTTGCAAATAGAGACTGGAATCAACGGTTTAACGTGCCTTCCGAAGCACGGAGGAGTTCGAGATCACCAAGTTTTGGTCACCCATCCAAGGCCTGATCATGGCGAAGGTAGCTTTGTTTTCGTATTTGAAAGCCAAAGCGTACTACGCATACTCAACTATATAGCATTGTGTCTTTTTTCCAATCTGGGAGACTCATACTACTGCACGCAGACTACACCAAAGATCTTGCGAAATATATCTCTCTTACAAAAACATCTCGACAAATTCAATCATTTTATTCATTGGATGAGTTTTTTAATAAAAAAAATTATAAACAATGTCGGTTATTCTCTCTTCCGCCTAACATTTTCGTAGGTAGTTGTCGATGCATACTGTTTTATAATAAAATAAAACCAAATTGTCCTAATAAATATATACTTAAACTAATATTTTGGGTTCCGTGTTGGTTCGGGACACAAAAATAATGTACCAACTGCTTTTCTTGCCTAGCATGTCGTAAAAGGCGACTAAGGGCGTATTGGGTACTGGGTCTGTGATTGTGTAGGCGATGAGCTAGCCACTTGTTACTCTCTACGATTTTTCATCTGACCAAACCCAATTTTTGTATGGCTAAATGTGGTCTTAAGGAACACAGTGCTCCTTGGACTCTGCCTACCCCTTCGGGGATTGCAGACGTGATTGTATGTATGTATGTAATAATGTTGTCAAAATGTGACACTAATACTGAAATTAGAATTACTTTATGTATTTTACCTATTTTTTGTATTGCTGTGCCCTGTACTAATGCATGCGCAGTACTAATTGAATTGTAACACCTATTCTCCCTTTCCCTTTCTTCCTTTTCCTTTCTTGTAAATAAATGAATAAATAAACTTTAATTCAGATTAGGGACAACTTATTAATGTCAAAATTATTGAAGTAATTCTTCAAAGAGAAATTATGCCAGCGACAGTTCCTAAATTATTGAAGACTTTAATAAAAGTCTTCAATAATCCTAAAATAACTTAGACACTTGAGATTTAATTAAATGTGTCAGCATAATTCTAAGGAATATTTTGATTGGTTTAAGTTACAAGCATTATTTTATAATTTATTTATTTGGAGGTCGTATCACATTTTATTAATTAATTAATTTTACTAGTTAATTCAGAAGCAACTAAAAGTACTGAAAATGGGCCAATTTCGTTCAACAATTGGTTGGACAAACATTCCCGCATGCACTGTTACCTAGCGGCGCTCAACATCAGCAAACATTTAAATTTCTGTTGTTATAAAGCGGATTTTGTTGACGTTCTCAATTTATTGTTAAACAACACTTAATTGCTCTTATAAACAAAGCAAAATTCATGTTCAAAGCTAGGTAAATCATTTTCACGAATTAGATCTAGGTATGTAACAGGAAAAGGTCATTTAACTACATTTTAATCGTTTTACAGGAAAAGAACAGAAAGGAATTTTTTAAAAAACCTATTGTCGTTTTGTCATTTTATGCGTTTTATTGTTAGTTTTTGTGTGTAAAGTAAAATGCAAACTCAAATAACGCCTGTTCAGTATTACCCAACGTAGCACTATGGGCCTATCCCGTCCATCAGCAACCACTTTCACAATGACTTTCAGAAGGGTGTGGACCCTTAGCAATAATGCCAGTACGCTTAGGCATAATGCTGCAGAAGTCATCAACACGGGCTTTGGCAAACATAGATGAAGCACTGCAAAACCGCGGAAGTCCAAACAAAACTCTGAAACTGCTGTTTTATTGGACACGTAGCGCGTTGTATGCCCACTGCGTATAACTAGACCACAGACCACGTGTAGGAGGATTGGCAATATGCTCTAAAAATCGAAGCCTTGACGTCATTCGTCGTGCAAATCTACGGACCAGCATATTAAAGCGGACAGCCGTCGCCCTACGTTTCCTTTCAATGTCAAGGTCATCATGGAGACTGTCAGAGCTTCAGTGACCAAGATAATGCTGTTTATTTTAATATATGATGATTCAAATCATAGTCCTCTCAAGATAATTTTACCTACTTAACCAACAATATTAAACTGTATATCTTCTACCCTCCATGCCTGCTGTAATTACTACCAAGGGACTATTAATTATTTATGATCCTCCCTATTAATAATTTATAATCCCTTGATAGAGACACCAAAGAATAGTAATCATCTCTAACGAGAAAAGGATCCCGCTATGCAAATAAAACTGAATAAATTAGCTTGTGTCTAAAGAGCACACTTCTGTTTTGCTAATTACCATTAGTTTATCGTGTACTTGACGATGGTTAGTTCCCTTTCACAAATTTCACATATAGTTACTATTATCATCTAAGACTTTAGTTGCCCACTGCTGGATCTTTTCGCCCCAACGGGCGTCAGCTTTACGAGCAATACGCCCTGCACACACTATTTGGAACTCCATTCCATTTTTCGGTTTGTCGGATCCGTTATTAATAGGATGTAAGAGATGTATGAACAAAGTCAGAAAAAATCGGTTTCCAACAGGTGATTTAGCTTCATATAAAATGCTCTGTCACTGAAGTCTCCGATAATGTGAGTCTGATATTAATAGGACCCGACAATTGGGAACGAGCTCAGTTTAACAAACTGTCACTAGTACCGAAATGCATATTTTTAATAGTGTTGGGAAACATTCCGAAAGTTGAATAGAATGAGAAACTAAAACAGATAGGTACTCCATTCTCCAAACCCGGTGTACGGCTACATACATGCCATAGCCGTCATAAAGAACACTTCGTGTTTCAATAGGCTCCGGGTAACGTTATCAAATCCCTTCCAGAACAACTGATCTAATAAACTCGGCTCTGTCGATTGACTGTCGAATGATTAAAGTTTGCTCACGTTCAAACCCTTTCAGTGGTGCACTAATCTAGATAGTACGGATCTTATAGTACGGTTCCTTTCGGTCTTATTGGCATTATAATGTGGAAAGGTTTGCTAATGTTTGTCATTCATGATTGTAAGCGTGGAATCTAGCCTTGTTTTAAGACGTCATACTAACCAACTTTGTATGATTGGGCTTTCGATATCGAAAACAAAGCTACCTTAGCCATGGTCAGGTCGTGGATGGTCGACCAAAACATTGTGATCTCGAACTCCTCCGTGCTTCGGAGGGCACGTCAAGCCTTTGGTCCCGGTCGCTATTGCTACCGTTTCTACCCAACAACCCGCATTGGGACAGCGTGGTGGTGTTACGGCCCATAGTCTTCTTGTGTTTGTTTCCATGAGGAAGGTCGGTGCCCATCATTGGGACAAATATAGGCTTAGGTCAGACGTTGAAAAGTCTATTATGCAGCAATGTAAATGGCTTTATTCTAAAATCGTCAGGTGGCGTGCACTGTGTAGTATAGTATACGATACCTTAATAAACTTCAATCTTATCTCTATATTTTGTCTAGTAGCATTCGCTGTAAGAAGACAAAAATATTTTTTTTTTTTATGGTAGTGCTCTTGACCTCAATCTTAGCCGATGGAGCAATCTTTCCCAGAACGTGCCTATTCAACTTCTTTAAATGGTTAAAGAAGACACAGCATGTCTTCTTCCATTCTTCTCCGTGCCTCGTCATCACAGCATTCATTTCTTTTCATCTAATATACCTACTGTGCTATTTATTCGTTTTTTGGTCTGTTCTTTTGTTCTCGTCTGCCTTTGCCAAGAATTACTTGGCATTTTTCATCAGTAAAATAGATAACCTAAAAATTTTCTCTACATTCACGTTATGTGAGTAACAAATATCAAAAATATAATACTAGCTTTTGCCCGCCACGTCGTCCGCGTAGAATAGTTACTTTGAGATAGTGTGATGGTATGTAGCCTAAAGCCTTCCTCAATAATGGGCTATTCAACACTGAAAAAAATTTTCGAAGTAAAGTTCATTGTGGCATAAATTTGACCTTCTTTTTTCTGGGAGGCGTTATTTTTCCTTCCCTTTCCCATGGGAATATCGAGATAAAAGGTAGCCTATGTCCTTTCTCAGGCTCTAGACTATCTGTGTACCAAATTTCGGTTAAATTGGTTCAGTAGTATTGACGTGAAAGCGAGACAGACAGACAGAGCTACTTTCGCATTTATAGTAATATTTGTATGGATTGTATGTATTTGTATGGATTTCGACTTTTTACAAATCGTCGGAGATAGTGCATATCCGTGAATCTACCACATGTAAAATCCGCGTATCTGAAATTAATTAAGTTTTATAGGGGAAGGTTAAAACCTAATAACTTTCTTATTTATCGTGGATGGACCGCGAAAAATCAAATTGACTAAATTTGTCAGATACGCGGAATTATCCAGTGCTAGTTACGCGGATTTGCACAATCCCCGACGAAATGTCGCTTGTTCCTGTATCTTAGACCATACCAATCTCCAAACTAAACAATTACTTGTATTATACACAATAGGGTGTCTTGTCTTAGAAGTTTTGGCTGGCTTTTTGCATATTTTGTTATCGCGGGTCCCCACTGATTTGATAAAGATTAGTACAGAAACGTTGAATATCTTTTTAATTTTACACAATGATAATGTTTGAAACTTTGTTAAGGGTGCAAAACCGACAGCTTTCTAAGGAAGTGACAACCTAAAGCCTGTGCATAGTTTTGTGAAACAATTTAAATGGAGAATTGTGATACTGATACCCGAACAAAACATACTAGATAAATAAAGGGATTTAGTTACATTATCCCAACTAATTAACATCATGCTTAAAACTTTAAACCACTAAATTCCTCCTTCAATTTACAACTAGTCCCAAACACTCTTTAATCTACACTCATGTTATATTATTCGAATTATGAACTCAGAGTCGAACTCATAATGACATACTTTTTAATACAGATGATAAAAACGAATTTTAAAATGGAAACTGTAACATAATGACCATTATGCAACAGGTTGGATTCATTATGCAACACTTATTTTTCTTAAAAACGCACAAAACTATGGCAAATGTTTTCCGGGCAGCAAACAATAAATAAAATAAATTATAAAATAAAATTGATACTATTAAAAAACTCGCTAAGGCTCGTTTTTTAAAACCACGCTCGTGTTTTAATAACCTATATTATGTGACAGTTACACAAACTACTATTTTACATCTGATAAAATCAAAAGCTTAAAAAAATAAAGAGAAAAGAATTAATTATTTAAAACACACATACACTATAATTTAAAACGAATGAAAAGCCACTACATAACCCTCTTCCGGCACAATGGTTTCAATTCCGGTCTTTCGGGTCGGGAATTAAATGACAGTGAAATATATATTTTGTGTTGCTTTAATATGTGATTTTCCATTAGGGTTCCGTTAAGAATAAATTTTATTATCCACGATAGGAGTTTCAAATGTAGTGCTTCAAATAATTAAATCCTTTTACAAACTTAATCAAATAATTGTTTAAGTTAAAAGGATTTATTTTACATAATTGATATTAGTAACCAAAATGAAATAATTATAAACTCGAATCAAATAAGTTTTATTATCAAAGATGGTTAACAAAGTCTAAAAAAGAAAACAGACAATAACAAAACATAATATTATACTAGTAACTTCTGGTATTATGTAACGAAAACTCTAAAGCCAAAGGCGTCAAAATACTATCGTTTACACTACATTATGTCCAGCTATTTTACCAGAAGGCCTAGCACGGGCCGGAGATAAAAAGTCCCCAGAGACAAAAATCGTCATTGCCTCTCGCTTCTTCGTTCGCGCGGAAGCGAGAGGCAACGAGTAATTTTATCTCCGGGGACTTTTTCTCTTTGGCCCGTGCTAGGCCTACAGGTCTATTAAAAGGGGATTATATTCCTTGTCCATTGTTCTAAATAACCTCCCAAAAACTGAATTCAATAAGAAGAAGCTTGAAAAGAAGTATTTTTTAAATAAGAATTAATTAGAAAAACCTGAATTACCTCCAAGTTGTATGATAAAAACCTGTAAAAGAGTTCCAAACTTTCATTTTGCGGCCGGAGCTATTTTTCAAGTTGTCTAACTTTAAAGTGTAATAAATAAGAAACGATAATGGATTGTTACAAAGGAAATTATGGTTTTAAGACAAAACTCCAAAAAACCGATAAAAAAGACCTAATATTATTATGGCTTGAAAAGCTAATTCCAAAAGAGTCTCTTTGCTTTACGACTACTGTCCGCGATAGACACTGGCCAACGGCCATACTGGCTGGTTTTTATATGAAATTTGTATTTTAAATCTTACATTCTTTTTGATATTAATATTGTTTATTCTTGGTCATTATTAAAAACACATCTGAAGTGCGTAACGTCTATCATTTTTAGGGGGTGGGGGGGGAGTGTTGGTGACATACACTGGGCATTCTTAACTACTTGACCACATACTGCTTTTAATAAAGAAAACATCACACACCTGTATCCGCCCAAAAACAAAAACGAGAATAGGTACCAAGAGACCTGTACCCATAGTGTATGTTTTTATTGTAAAAAACTTCTCACTTTATGTAGCGTTAAGAAATGTCAAGAATGAAAATTTGTATGGGAAACGTGAAAAGCGCCCCTAACGGAAACTAATTGAAATCCAAGAATTTTGTACTATAATATGGATGCCAAACTCCCATACAATAACATGAGGTAATGTTCTGTCTCGATCAGTAGGTGTTCCCTCTCATTCTATCACTATTTATGAATGAAAGCTATCTGTGGGATATCCTCTTTCTCTCTTTCTATCCATAGTTTCTGTCTCACCTGTCATATTTACGCCATTTTGACGCCTAGACTGAAAATTGTTACAAATTTTTGTAATTTAATATTTTAAATAATATATTATAAAACTGGTGATGACGTGCGTTATTTAATGTTGTGTAAGTGAGTGGTATCCTGGATGTACCTTATCATTTCACAGGTGAGTCAATAATCACATATTGAATGAGAGTATTTGTTTGAGAAATTTGTGTGTATTTTTGTGGGACGCCATTAGTTGTAAGCTTTACTACGAAATGTCAAAATCATTCATTAAAGTGATATAATGAGAAGGTACACTTACTGATCGAGACAGAACATTGCCTCATGCTATTGTATGGGAGTTTCGCATCCATCATAATGTACAAATTTCTTGTTGAAATCACATTTCAAATTCAAACAAATCAAATTGTCCTTTTTGACATTTCTTAACGCAACTCTTGAAAAATTTACTCTCCTTCCATCTTTGTATAACCCCATTATCTCCTTCTCACCCTTGTCCCACAAACATGTTGAAGCATACTAACCTTTTTCTAACCTTTGTCTTTTTGTGTTGTCCTTGTGTTTAAGATGGATAAGTAAAAATATAAGTAGCATAATATCTTTAATATCCTGTTTGCCTTGTGAAAGCTACACACGTGACATTGGCGGAACAGTGTATCCTAAGTGGTAAAACACTTTGTTCGGACGCCATTAAGTGAAGAAGAAGAAGAGAAGTATTTTTACAATGAAATCTTAATATGTTAAGAACCATCACTAATCTATTCAACACAATACATATAAGGCCTCTCTTAAGGTGCATCATTTTCACTCTGCCTTCTTTTTATATCCAGACTTACCAAAGGGAATCCTACACTACGTCTTCACTCATTGAATGAAATAAAATTTAAAAGATCTTGCCAATTCTAATTTCAATTAGCAATCGGATTCCGATTCCATCAATCAATTCCTTTACAATAGAGAGCGACTCGCTAATTTGGAGGTATTGTCAATCTAATCTGAATAAGAATTTTATTAACGCAAAAATGAAACTTATTCCCAGAAAAGGAATAAAAATTTAAATATTCTGCCTGACTCAAAATGTTTTCTTATATAAATTTCCCGTTTAAAAGAATTGGCGAAATTCTCGAGCAAGCGGAGGGTTTAAGGAAACAAATGAATAATTTATTATTAAAAAAGGATTTTGAAACGAAATCGCATTGAATTTATAGCTAGAAATAAGGCTCCTTCTGCGTTGGTTTTTTTTTTTTACGAAATTAGCATCTACCACCATATGTTTTGTTTTTCTTTCTCTGCACTTATGTAACCCTGTGTTTACATCTTTGAAACTATCAACTTATATTAAATCCCTATGCTTCAGTTTCTTTGCAATACATTTATTTACCAGGGATTCAAGGCAGACAAAATATAAGTAGTAAAGAAATAAATTTTGATACCAATCTAAGTGCACCAGTAAATAACTCCAAAATTTTTGAATGTAGAGTCGCGGTAAAAGTAATTTTTTATGATCGTAATATATGTTACATCGTATGTTGAGGACCGTATCATTTTTCATAGACTATCGAAGAAGATAAATCTTCCAATACAAAACGGATACTGATACTGAGCCGAGGAAACATTTTAAATTGATTAGAAGCCCTACGAAGGCTCAGGCTAATAGACACACTCAGAGGAAGGTAAATAAATGTATCATGATAGTATTAGGTCCTTACCTATGAAATTGGTGTTTTGTATGGAGATTTTGGGGAATTCTGCATTTTCCATACTAAAATTTTTTTAGTTTTCTTCACAACGACAAATACAAAGATAATAATATTAGGTCCTTACCTATGAAATTGGTGTTTTGTATGGAGATTTTGGGGAATTCTGCATTTTCCATAAAAAAAATTTTTCAGTTTTCTTGTTGTCAAAAGAGTTGTCTCCGTGTCCAATTTTAACACAATTAAACTTACAACAAATTATCAAAACAAATCAAAAGAGCTCAAAAATATAGTCTATTTTTAGACGAGGTAATTATTTTTTAGGAATACTCTGAATCTTAATAGTTACAGACATAATACTAAGAGAGAAAAAAACACCAAATTCATAGGTAAAGACCCAATTTTAAAACTATCATTTTGAATTATCTTCTTCTTGCCCTTTTCCCACTCTAGGTGGTGTCGGCACAACATGTCTTCCATACTCCTCTGTCCCTCGACAGCTCAGCATCCACTTCTTTTATACTTATATCATTCTTCACGCATTCACTCTATCGCTGCTTTGGTCTTCCTCCCACTCTAGGTCCGATGATGAATGATGAGAGATGAAAAAAATGAGTGAGCATGAATGAGTAGCTTGTAACTACTCTTTCACGAACTTTCATCTGATCAAACCCAATTTTTGTATGGCTAATTGTGATCTTAAGGAACACAGTGTTCCTTGGACTTTGCCTACCCCTACGGGGATTGCTGGCGTGATGTATGTATGAATGAGTAGCTCGGTGGCGTAGTGGTTCACCTTCACCACGGTCAGGCCTTGGATGGGTGACCAAAACTGTGATCTTGAACTCCTCCGTGCTTCGGAAGGCACGTTAAGCCGTAGGTCCCGGTCGCTTTTGCAAACGTTTCCCGCATTGGGCCAGCGTGGTGGTGTTACGGCCCGTACTCCTCATATGTTTCTCCATGAGGAAGGTTAGTGCCCAGCAGTGGGACGTATACAGGACAAAGAAAAAATTGTTTTTCTTACAAACACATTTATGATAATGGTATGTAGTATGGTAAAGTTCCAGTCATTAGACGCTACTAATCATTGGACAGAACAAAAAAAAATATTAATAATTAATTGACAGCTTTTTTTTAAATATAACAGGCGAGCTGAGTAAGTGACGACAAAGGCCGAAGGTGGAAGCAAATTTCTCTTGTAATTCTCAACATTATTAAGGTGTGCTGCCCAATTATTGGTTGCGTCCAATGAGTTGAAGTTTACCCTATTCAATTTTATAAATCCAGTGTGTACCCATCTGGTCCAATTTGAAATGTGTCATGTCATACTTTACAGTTAGGTACGGCAATTACAGTCTGTTGATCGTTAATAAATAATACAATACATTAATAAAAAAACAAGTCGTAGTGACGTTGCTGAGCTGACGTGGATACTAACGGCATTAAACAACTTGTGCACAATGTGTCACGGATTCATTCAAACGGTTATAAATCGATCTATCATAAAAGTAAGACTTTTTAACTAATCAAGGGGCACAAAACGAGACACAAAGAATATATCTATTGTTTGCGAATACCAGTGTTTACAGTAAGTAAAATATGCCTGATAATTGCTTAAAACTACAATAATATTACATACCTCAGTCACAGACTATTGAAAGGAACGAAACGATTACTCTGCCTGCCTGCCTCGGTAATACCTGCAGTTTTTTTACTACCGCGGTAAAACCTGCATTTACCCTACTTTTTTTTTCAAAAGCTATCTGCGTCTTATTTATCGCGCTCAGTACACCACTGACTAATGCAACGTTACAAAACCCGGCGCGCATTGAAAGCATTCGTTACCAAACCAATTCAAAAGGCAATTTATGAGTCAACGTAAAGCGGAATCGGGAAAAATTGCAGGCTTTCACTTTATTACTTACCGTTTTTCAGGTAACATTAAATTTATATGGTTGTTTTTATTAAGATTAGGATTTTTATGGAAGCATAACAGTTTTTCTTTGAGTACATTGTGGTAGGCGAATAACCGGATGGCGGAGTATCGGCGTCAGCATGCGTAATGAGGGTTTCTGCGACAGTGGTATTTCATGGCTGTGGACTACGGAAATGGCGCTCGCTAACCTCTTTTCTTGGATCAAATAATTTATTACAATAATATCTGTGTGAGGTGCTCGGTGGCGAAGTGGTTAGTAAGCTTTGGCTTTCAATTCGCAAAGCTAATATACGCTTGATAAACGCCACGGTCAGGCCGTGGATGGGTTACCAAAACATTGTGATCTCGAGCTCCTACGTGCTTCGAAAGGCACGTTAAGCCCCGATCGCTATTGCGACCGATTCTACCCACCAACCCGCATTGGACCAGCGTGGTGGTGTTACGGCCCATACTCCTGATATGTTTCTCCAATAAGAAGGCTGATGCCCAGCAGTGGGTCAGCATCCAATCCAATATCTGTGAAATGGCTGAAATCAGCGGCGACACGATAGATTTCCTATTGTGTCTACAAACGTTACGAATAATGAGTTGTGTAAATATTGGGTCCTTACCTATGAAAATTGTGTTTTATTCTGTCTTAGCAATTTGTCCGCAACTATTAAGTTTCAGAACATTCTTATAAAATAATTGCCTCTTCTAAAAATAAACCATATATTTGAGCTCGTATTATTTAATTTGATAATTTTTTGTAAGTTTAATTATGTTAAAATGTTAGATGTCGTCGTTGGGTCCGATCAGAGTGGACGTGTTAAACTTTTTCTCTAAGAAATTAATAAAATATTACAATCAAATTTTACAATAAAATATGTTAGATGTCGTCGTTGGGTCCGATCAGAGTGGACGTGTTAAACTTTTTCTCTAAGAAATTAATAAAATATTACAATCAAATTTGAATCGTATTTGCTCACTCTTAATGTGCAAACCTAAGTTAGCCGTGTGCGTCACTTGCTACATTCCAGTCTTCTCTACACAACCTCGGAGAAACGGGACGACATCGACATTTTTGGTCTCGCTCACAGCGGCGTATTTACCGTGAGTATTGCAAAATACGTACGTGCCAAAGATCATGAGTACTATAATTCGCTCACCGACTGGAAGTGGCTTACAAGGACGGAGTGACTCGCAACCAAATTTAACAACCATTGATTCACAATCTGAAAATAACGACAATATAAGATTTACTCGTCGTAATAAAAGAAAACTGTTAGATGATAGTGAAAATATCACACTAATACAGAACGATGTCGTTGAACTAAGCAAACAAATGACACAAGTAATGTCAATGCTAACGACGCTTACTACGAATCAAAAAGAATTTATGGACAACGTATCACTGGATGTAAAGACTATAAGGGAAGAAATCACTGATATAAAGGATGTAACTAAAAAACTTTCTGAAGATCAAACTATTGTTAACGCTAATATACTAACCTTAAAAACTAAGCATTCTGAGACCGAGTCGAAAATACAAGAACTTGAATCAGAAATTGCGCGGTTCAAAAATACAATACAGGGGTCACATAAGACTAGTTCGTTAGAATCAATATTAACCGAAATTAAAGACCGAGAGACAAGAAGTAAAAATATACTTATAGTCGGTGTCCCAGAACCACGAATCGAAAATGCTGAAGATAGAAAAAATGCAGAAAAAATGGAGGTATTACGTATAACAAGAATTGCTGACCAAAACTGCCCAGAGCCGGTTTACATTACAAGACTTGGAAAATTTAACTCCGTAAAAACCCGCCCCATTAAAGTATCTTACAGATCACAAAGCGCTGCCATTTCTATACTTCGCAATGGAAAGAATATCAAATCTGATACTATAAAGTTATTCTCCGACCAAACACCATTACAACAAACCAAAATGAGAGCACTAAAAGAAGAATTAAAGCGTCGTATCGAAAACGGAGAAAAGGATATAACAATAAAGTATATTAAGGGTACACCAACAATTATAAAAATACGTTCAAAAAACTAGTACACAACAAACAAAATTATTCTAATTCCCAGGAAAAAACCACTACAATGAACATAACATATCAAATAGCAAGTCATTATAAGGATATAAAAACAACTAAAAAGTCTCTAAAATTTCTATATGCAAACGTTCGAAGTATAGTAAAACCGGGCAAACTCGATGAACTAAAATGTATCGTAAAATCACTGGAATATAAAATACATATGATAATCCTAACAGAAACGTGGATCAGGAATAATGATGAAGCTATTAGAATTCAAATCCCCGGGTACTATCACTACAGTAATTATCGAGATAAAACAAGAGGAGGAGGGGTATCCATTTTTGTTCATGACAGCATTACACATAGATTAATTAAAAGCGAATGCCATGATGAAAATCATTTCTTGCTGATACACATTGGAAATTTTTCTTTGGATATTGGTGCGGTCTACAGAAAACCAAACAGCACAAACATAAACACATTTTTAGAAGCGTATTCAACTATATTGCAAAAAATTTCAAGAGGAGTAGTGTTTGGAGATCTCAACATTAATTTACTTAATTCAGAAAGGCCGACCAAATTATACAATGAAATTTTACAAGAAACAGGTTTTAAAGTTGTTAATAAGATAGATTGGAGATACTCAACTAGAGAAACATCATCCACAAGAACTATAATTGATCATGTTTGTTCAAATCTAAGCGATGATAATTTCAATTTTGCTATTGTAGATACACCAATATCTGATCACAAACAGATTTTCTTTGAAATTAAAAGACATATATCAATACCCCCTAAGAAGATAACTTATGAAGTAGTAAACTATGAACACCTATATAAGACAATGCAAGATAATCAAGTGACAAACGAGGAAGGAATCTATGACCTATTAGAGGAAAGAATTAAGGATAGCGTGAAGAAAAGTAAAACTATAAAAACTAAAGTTATGAATCCTCCCAAACAAGACTGGATAAAACAAGAAATTATAAAAGAAATAAATGCAAGAAATATACTTTGGAATCAACATAGAAAGAATCCCGATGACAAAATATTGCAAGATATGTACAAAAGAAAAAGAAACCAAGTTGCTGCGAATATTCAATGTGCTAAAAGTGAATACTATCTGAAAACCTTCGAAAACTGCAAGAAAAAACCAACCAAAATGTGGAACCTTATTAACAGTCTGGCTGCTAACAAGTTAAAGGAGTCTTCAGTGCCAAATAAATTAGAAACACAGCACGGCGACGTTACTAATGCTAGGGATATCTGTGAACAGTTCAATTTATTTTTCTCTAGCGTCGGCTCAATTCTGGCTAGACGGATTCCCTCTACCACTTATGCCAACTTAAATTTCGCTCCTAAATGTACCTCCAAAACTTTAAGTCAACTATTGCCAACTAATGAAGACGAACTTGCAAAGATAGTCGATAACTTAAATCCTAATACAAGTACAGGAATTGACGGTATAAATACAAAATCTATAAAATGTATTAAAAATTTAATTATCCATGAGCTTTCAAATTGCATTAATCATTGCTTTGAGTCTGGAACTTTTCCAGACTCATTAAAAATTGCAAAAGTAACACCTATTTATAAAAATGGAAAAAAGGCAGATCCTGGAAATTATAGACCCATTTCAGTTTTACCAATAGTATCAAAAATTTTTGAAAGAGTACTTTATAACCGGCTGGAAACATATTTAAATTCTATAGATTTTTTGTACGCGAAACAATACGGTTTTCGACCCAAATCCAACACACTTTCAGCCACAATGGACATAGTAACAAAACTTAAGATCAGTATCGATAAGAAACATGTAGGACTAGGGATATTTATAGACCTAAAAAAGGCATTTGATACGGTTAGCCATGATTTACTCATTAGAAAGTTAATTGAAATTGGTATTAACGGTTCCGCACTAAATATGTTCAAATCTTACCTTGAGAATCGTCAACAGGTTGTAAAAATGGGACAAACGCAAAGTAGTGCTTGTTCCATTACATTTGGGGTACCCCAAGGATCAATTTTGGGCCCCCTATTGTTCCTTATTTACATTAATAACATAAAAGATGTTGGTCTTAAAGGGGATGTTACTCTGTATGCTGATGACACTAGCTTATTTTATTTTGGGAAAACTTTAGATTTAATTCTAAATGACGCACAGAGTGATCTGAATATATTAAATGCTTGGTTCCAATCAAATCTCCTAACGATTAACACTGCGAAAACCAACTACATAATCTTTGCAGCTAAAAATAAAATATTACCCCAGTTTGCACCTCTAGTAATAAATAATGAAGCAATCAATAGAGTTAACAAGGAAAAATATTTGGGACTCATTTTGGATAGTAGTATGACGTGGAAGCTCCATATAGAAAAAATCAAAACTAAACTGACTTCTCTCATAGGAGCACTGCGAGGTATAGTTCAATGTTTTCCGCAACATGTAAAATACATCATCTATAACCATCTCGTAAAACCTCATATTGACTATCTTATAGAAGTGTGGGGTACCGCTGCAAAGACTAATATCAATACTTTACAAATCACTCAGAATAAATTAATTAAAAGATTATTCAAATACAATTACTTAACATCTACCGACAAAATTTATAAAGAAACCAAAATTATGAGTATCAATCAATCATATATATACAATAGCTGCATACTAGTCCGCAAAATTTTAAGCAAAGATATACATACACAAATAAATTTTACTAAAAAACATCAAATACAAAAAATTAAGTTAAGAAATGCGAATAATATAATTTTGCATGCACCCCGTACAAACTACGGCAAGCAAAACATTTTATATGTAGGTGCCAAATTGTATAACCAATTACCGCAAGACATTAAAGATGCAAAGTCAATCTTGACCTTTAAAAGACTTCTTAAACATCACGTTCAGAAAAATATTAAAATACACTCTTGAATAGTGCGATAAGTTAAAATCCAATTAAGTCATTCAAAATTTTTATTCCCAAGATGCGTAGTTCATAAATGCATGCTGTAGGCGTAATAAATATGAAGAAAGAAAGTCATAAACCGATAACATTTTCAATTTATTTATTTAACTGATTATATACCCACTTTAGCTAATTATATAAAAATATTTAGATAATATATTTAAACTGTGACGTTCCTAACCTATTATATTAAGCAATAAAATACAGCAGATAATCTGAAAATAAAAATATATTACTTGAGTAAATAGTATAAAAAAAAAAAAAAAAAACTATTATAAAATAATCTAATAGTGATCTAGTAGCCCAGAACTCCAGGCATGATACATAATGGCACATCCAGTTACGCGCTATCTGTGTTTTGTTGACGATCGGCAGACGTTGAGGCGATCGGGATGGGGGAAATTGTAAATTTTATTGACGGTAGATTTTTATTTTTTGCGCTTTTATAGTACTATATTGACTGTTAATAATCGTTGAATGTTGTGTTTAACATGATTGTTTTTACATGCGAAATTTTGTGTTTTATGCCCAACAAGTTTGTGAAATAATAGTGAGTATATTGTTTCTCATGTAAGTGATTTTTGTAAATCTTATGAGAATAAATTTCTTTAAACATAAAATTAGACACAAAGACAATTATTTTTAACTGCATACATTATTTGATTTGCAATAACATAAAAACGATGAATAATTTTTATCAAGCGTGTTCACACACACATTACTAAAGCTTTTCTAATGATACATGCCAAATATTATTATCTCTGGATTTGTCGTTGTGAAGAAAACTGATAAAATGTTAGTATGGAAAATGCAGACATCCCCAAAATCTCCATACAAAACACCAATTTCATAGGTAAGGACCTATTATTTTTGGACAATGTTATATTCTTATTATAGAGTTATTGGAAATGACCATGAAATCAAGTCAAATAAACACATAGATACAAACATACATATCACGCCTTTATCCCCGAAGGGGTAGGCAGGGGTGTTAACCCACATTTCACCAGACATGTTAAGTCACCATGTAACAGGTGGCAAGCGATATTCACAATATTCACAAACAACTGTACATAAGTTAAATTCAAACTCACAGGCAGTGGGATCGCACCCGCGGTTCCCGCGGCCTCTCGAACGAATAGTGCCCCGTCCGTCCCAAATCGGCAACTGCTGCCTTTTTCAAAGGTCAAATAAAACTCTCAAAATATTTTACGTAGAGTGACAGAAGCTTTATTAAATAGCTACCACCATTACAACACTTAAAGCCTATCTGATCATAGTTATTTCTCAATTTGAGCAACACTCCGTTTTCTAGTACGAGTAATATTGGGTCCTTACCTATGAAATTGGTGTTTTTTCTCTCTCTGAGTATTTTGTCTGCAACTATTAGGATTCAGAGTATTCCTAAAAATAATTACCTCGTCTAAAAATAGACTATATTTATGAGCTCTTTTGATAATTTGTTGTAAGTTTAATTGTGTTAAAATTGGACACGGAGACAACTCTTTTTAAGTGCCTCCCGAATACATCATTTAATTTGCATTCACTTAAAAACGATAAATAATTTTTATGAAGTGTGATATTACACATATTACTAAAGCTTGTCTAATGATAGATGCCAAATATTATTATCTTTGGATTTGTCGTTGTGAATAAAACTGAAAAAATGCAGAATTCCCTTAAATCTTACAAAACACCAATTTCATAGGTAAGGACCTAATATAATCGTAATTATGCAAATATTATGGTAAAACATAAAAATTAATAAGGGCAATCCCAAATTTCGTTCCCGCCGCCGTAAATAGTAACTTAATTGGTTTAGGCCCGGTAATGATTAAGATAAATTAGTAAAACTCCTTACTTGAAGATACTTTTAGGATTCTGGGGATTCCGGTACATTCTTTTTGTCACATATTTCTAAATTTGCATATGATTGGTTAATAACTTGGTCAAAGCAAAAGGTTTTTTAACCATAGCTGCTATAACCTAACTGGTTACGCAACAAAGAAATCAAAGAGTGTTGCTACAGCGATGGGTCTTTGCAATGATGATTTTTAAGGCCAAAGCGAAATCTGATATCAAATTATTACCCAAAACTTTCAAATCAATAAATAATTTTAACCGCCTCTTTGGTCTAGTGGCTGACACCATCGGGTGTAGATCGGTAGGTCCGGGGTTCGTTTCCGCACAGGGCAGGGGTTTTTCTCCTCAGTTTTGTTGGTAGTAGGGCTTCTAAGCCCGTCTGGCTAGCTACCACCGTCTTACCTAAATTTGTCGCCATAATAACAATGTAATAAGCAATCGTTGTGTTCCAGCAATCAGAGGTAAGATAGCCAGTTCCTCAGTTGTTGAGGATTACAGGTGAATCTCGCTTCCACCTTCGGCCTTATCGTCACCATCAGGTGAGATGAAGACTAAGAGCTTACCTGTCATATTTAAAAAAAAAAAAATCGGTAATCGAATATTGCCTAAGTTATCAAATTTACATGAAAATTTAAGCGGAGTGCGATCGTCGAGCAACCAGGAAGCGAACAATGGCTAACAATGGAGTCGAAGTTTCCGTTAACTTTCAGAAAACTTGATTGGACTAGTTTCGAGCTCAGAACTGAGGACTGACAAACTTTTTAAATTCTGGGCAAATACCCGGTTATTGAGGAGCTCGGTGGCGTAGTGGTTAGTACGCCTTGACTTTCGATATCGGAAACAAAGCTACATTCGCCATGGTCAGGCCGTTGATGGGTGACCAAAACTTTGAGATCAAACTCCTCCGTGCTTCGGAAGGCACGTTAAGCAGTTGGTCCTTTCTCCCCACGAGCATTGGGCCAGCGTGGAGTGTTACGGCTCTTACTTCTTGTGTATTTGGTTTCATGAAGGCCTGTGCCCAGCAGTGCGACGTATATAGACTGAGGACGGACCCGGTTCTTAGTAATGCTCGCAAAAAATATGCACAAAATATTTATAAAAATGCAACATAAGTAAAGTTTCTAGGTTGATAGGATTATGCTTTTAAGCTATTGCATAGCTTCTATCGCGGGCCTTAAGCGCGGGGACCGAATCCAGAAATTCCGTAACGAAAAAACCTCACGCTCCCCACTCCGATGCGCAAGGAGGTGTGGCTTGAAGGCCGTGCATCGTCTAACGTCGTTTCAGTTCGGCAGTCTTTGACACGGCGTTGTGTGCGTGCTTTAACAGTGTAACTTTTCAATTCAAGTTACACTTTTAAAAAGTGTAACTTGAATTAATATCAAAGAAAAAGAAATACTGCATGAATAAAATAAATAAATAAAATTATAATTGCATAAGTTGATACAAAATGCTATGCAATAGCTTTACCGCGGCAGTCCCCGAGTGCCACGCGTCTTTTTTTTTATCGTAAAAAGTAATAGTAAAAGTAGGTAAATACGTTTGCATTTAGGTATCCACTGCACACACAACCAATTATGTAGAGCATAACCATGGATAACCTTATATATGAGAACCTTTTAACCTTGTATATGAGAACGCACAACATCTAGACAAACCTTCCATCAAACAATGATTACTGAAAATTTCTGTAATTACGTAAAAAAAAAATTATGCGTTTTTGCTTTTTTATTCGCAGATAACCTTAAATCTTATGAAAATGTTAACAAGTAGTGGCTTCCCGCTTTTTCACCCGCGTGGTACCCGTTCCCATGGGAATATAGGGATAAAAGGTAGTCTATGTTCGTCTCAGGCTCTTAATACCATATACCAAATTTCGATTAAATAGGTTCAGTAGATTTACCGTGAAAGCGTGACCGACCGACAGAGTGATATTCGTATTATATTATCAGCATATTGTGAAACATTCTGCTTCTCAAAATCAACAGCGATGTAGAACCTAATAATAATAAAAAATTTACACTAATAAAGTTTTTGCCGCATTTGCAAAACTTGTGTACTCCAAGTGACAAGGTTTCATTTGCATGCTTCACTTTAATAAGAGTCGAAAATCAACTTGTTTCAAAAAAATCTTTACTGAAAATGCGCACTAATGCAATCTAACCAGCTCAGGACAACAGATGTGATTCAATTAGATTCTGGATCCAGTGTAGGGTTACCATACCGTCTGAATTTTAACTGATATTTACGTTATGTATCTGTGGTTCGCTGCGCCTAATGGCTCATAAGGGGGGGGCATTAGACTATGGCGGACGTGATGTTTATTTCCATGCAAAATTGTTTCAGAGTGGATATTGTTACGTAAAATCAGAATAGTTTTGTGTAATAAGTGACTGTGATGATGTGCAATGTAGAGGATCATTGATATTAGCGTCATGTGGTGTGAAAAGTAATGAGTTTTTATCGTGGTAATCCACCTCATCAAAGTAGCACCACAGTGTCTACCATCGACCATTTGGCGCCAAACTCTCCCAGGATGCATTGAAATATATTACACTTGCATTTCAATGCAAATGAAGAATTTATACTACTAAAGACCAGGCTAAACACAATGTATACGACTGAAGGACTCTTTATCCATGCATGCACTAAGAAGCATTTAAACTGAATAAACGCTTTTTAATATTTACTTTTTATTTTTTGAATAAACAAAAAATATTGCTCCCATGTTTTGCGCAAATAATTTCAATGGTAAAATTAAAGAAACGTTTGCCATATTTGACTTGCAAAAGTATTTTATTTTTGCAGGTATGCATTTAACTGGTGTTTTGGCTATGTCCATGAGAGGCTCTCTACCAATGACAACAACATACAACATAATTTTAAGTTAATATAGGAACATATTATTATATTACATCGATTTGAGACAACACAATATGAATAATCTTTACCACGAATCAAGCAGTTAATAACTTATTGATACTCTGTTTAGTTTAATACTACTTGTGATTAACATAATAATATTTGAAGTAAAAGTAAAAAATATTAAGTTATGAGTATATTATATATAATTTGTTTGCATACTTGACAAGTCCTGTCAAACCTGTTAAAAGCAAATGGATGGTCACCCCATCAAGTCTGCAGTTGCAAGTGTCGCAACCCGCTGCGAGGTTAACGAGTGCTGTAATTGATGAACATAAGTACATACAATTTATTTACACTACTCGTAAAATATTAAGTAGCTGTTTCACGATATAAATAACACGATTTTTCAGTATTGCAACGGGTTTTACAGTGAAAATGTTTGGCTGGTTTGATATTCTTTAGGTTACCATGTTAACCGTTATCAAATTTATAAAATCTCTGGTCAAACAACAAACAACAACAAACAAAGCATCATTTGCCGTGGTAAGACATTGGATGGGTGACCTAAACTTTGATCTTGAGTTCCTCTTCTAAAGCCAAAGCTTACCAATCACTGCCACCGAGCTCCTCTAATAAGTTTGAATAAAACTTTATGTGAATCCTGTACGTGAAAACCTATCGCTTGGATCACGTTGTGCCTTGATTCTCGCTCTGGGAAGAATCGGAAAGTTGGCATCATTTGAAATCGCATTACAGGCCATGGTCCATATCTGAGTACCATTGCATCGGTACTGAACAATTTGAATTTAAAATAAAATATTCGATTGTCTGTGGAAGACAATAGAAGCATAGGAAAAAAACAGTGTATGTCGGTCCGTGGTTCGTAAAAGTGCGCGTCGTCGTCGCGCTCATGTTGTAACGCAGGTGTAACGCAGAGTCCTGAAATAAAGTGAACTTCAAGCAGTACATGTGTATTCGTGATACGCCTGCTCGAACCTGACAGTACTCAGATATGGAGTGATCATCTGGGGCATAAGTGTTGATATCGACAGGGCTTCAGAGCGCAAAATGCATCAGAGCGAAATATAACATAAACAGCAGAGAGTCTTGCGTGACACTATTTAAGAAGAATAAGATACCTACTAGCATAAACATCGCAGAGCTATGTTTATTTATGCTTTATAATTATTTAATGCTTAATTTACAGAAATGGACATTTTAATGTAAGATCCTCGAGGAAAAATAATTATCCGGTTCGTGGAAGACAGCGAAGCGTTTTTATACAAAGATTGTTTGTATTTTTATTTAAAAATGCTGGTACCTTTGGCTTGGCCATTATGAACGTAGTACATTTTCGGGTCCTTGAAAAAAAAACAATGTTTATTAAGGAATAACTGTCCCCATAATTTTTAAGATGTGTAAAATAGCAACGAACCAGCCACCGCTGCTCGCCGAAAGGAGACTTAATTGAAATATTTTAATTTTTATTTCTTTTATTAGGTTTTTTATAAGTCTTGCTCTGACGACCTTGTACCAGAGTGCTTGTACGGAGCCCGTTTCATTTCTTTAGTAAACTTTGCCTGAGACCAGAATAATGTAAATATTTTAAAATTGAATCTTGATAATAGAGTAACTAGGCGTTTTTAGATGAAGTACCGTCGAAAATATTGGCTGTCGATCAGTAATTTCTTAAAGGAGATTTTTCAAAGATATAATAATATAGTTGGACCAGTAAAGGAAAAATAGTCGTTTAAAGAACACTACCAACCCATCTCTTCCCTTGGGTGTCATAAAAGGCGACTAATGGACTCAGAACTGCACAAACTCCAATAGTATATGGCGGCGAACAGCTCACCTGTCACGATGAGCACATTTGCTGTGAACTGTTTGTTGAAGCGCGGATTATGGCAATGGAATGCTTTTTCGATGCTTTAACCTAGTCTCTGACTAGCCCTTAAGGCATGATAGTCGTGATTATATGTATGTATGTGGAACAGTTCGTGACTAATTTACAAAAAACACGAGTATCTCCTTTTATTATAAGACTTATTTCGGCATTTTCGTATCTGTCCTCAGCATATATACGTCCCACTGCTGGGCACAGGCCTCACGGAGAAACACATGAGGAGTATGGGCCGTAACACCACCAGGCTGGCCCAATGCGGTTGATGGGTAGAAACAGTCGCAATAGGGACCGTGACCAACTTAACGTGCCGAAGCACGGAGTAGCTTGAGATCACAAAATTTTGGTCACCCATCCATGGCCTGACCATAGCTTTGTTTTCAATCGAAAACCAAAGCGTACTAACTACTACGTCACCGAGCTCCTCATTTTTTAATTTCTTATTAAAACAGAAATACACATACCCAGCCTTACCACTTCATACCCTTCTGCATATACATGTTTTGTAGGTACAGTCGAATTCAAAAATATGTCTGCAGTTTTGACAGGTGATAGTCTTTATTCCCTGCCAAAAAGAGCCATTTGCTTTCAAACGTGCATACATATTTTTGAACTCGACTGTACAGTCAGCATCAAATAGTTAGTGACATTCAGGGTGTTCAATTAAATACACACTACCGAAAAGTCAATAATATCGGTACAAATAAAGTTTCCATATTATTGACAACACAAGAATTTCTATATTATAATATATGAAAAAACTTTTGTGTTTATAGCAAAGGATACTTAATTTGTACCGATATTTATGACTTTTTGGTAGCGTCTATTTATTTCAACATCCTGAGTGACACTAACTATTTGCCGCTGACTGTACCAGCGCAATTTCCTTAAAACTGGTATAGATACTGGCAACAATAACTGTGCCGAAAACAATGTTGCCATTGATTTATAGCGGTGTTTAACTAAACAAATTGACTTGTCTGAACTGAAAGCTATCGTCGAGCCCCGAATTTGTGGGACTACTTCTATTAATTTAGATAACACTGAAACATTGCGTTCTTCGCGGTAACCGAATTGGGAAGAGTGGAAACAATTTAAATCTCTTCACACTTTCTATAGGTACAGTCGACACCAAAACCATGTTAACACTTTTGACAGTAAATGAGTTTTATTAGAAGGAAATAAAGATTGTCACCGCTCAAAAATGTGTATACATGTTTTTATTCTCGTCTTTACCCTTTTGAATTATTAAAAGAACGCATTTCTTTCTTTTTAAAACATATAATATATCAGAAAAAAGTAAACCTATATTTTAGACACAGTAAGGCGATAAACGGTAAAACTCAATGGGAAAATGGAAAAATTAACCCTGCATCGGCCGGGAATCGAACCCGGGCCGCCCGCGTGGCAGGCGAGCATTCTACCACTGAACCACCGATGCTTGTAATGTATATATAAATAAATATATATAAAATATACGTGTTATATTCAAATTAGAAAGGTTTTGAGTAATCATCAAAACACGTGTTTCAATAAAAATATATTTACCGTAATCGTGATCGAAAGGAATCTATACATATAATAAAACTGTAGAGGTCGAATGTCTGCACATATAAAAAAAATGCTTAAAACCAAGGGAATACGGTGTTTAGAACTTATATGTTTTTCTTTGTAAATTGTCAAGCTGACTTTTTATTATGTCATATAAATTAAGTGTAAAAAATCATTTTCTACGACCTCCATGCTAGACCAAAAGAGGTAATATAAGGAACAGGCTAATTTTTTTGATAGGCAACACGAAGTTATTTAGTTTAGTTTTCAAAAAATCTGCATCGGCCGGGAATCGAACCCGGGCCGCCCGCGTGGCAGGCGAGCATTCTACCACTGAACCACCGATGCTTGATATTTGTTCTTTAAAAAATATGGTCAATATTTATTACGATGTGTAAAAGCCAGGTGTTTCCATAATAATCTATACTTAATAATAAAACTGCAGACGTTGAATGTCTGTACATATAGAAATAATGCTTAAAACCAAGCCAGGGGAATGTAAAAAGAGGGAAAATACCAAAAAAGGTTAATTTTTTTGTTATTTCTCTGTTTGTACGGGCTAATCTCAGACACCTGGGGAAACATCCTTAACCCAGATGAAATAAAAACAATCCAAACTGGGAACATCTTATCTTTCTTAGACAGTGCCCAGTTGATGGAGCTACTGTAGGGCCTAAATAGAACTTACACAGGAGGCTGGTCACAATAGATCTTATTAGGTCGCAGTGATGCGAAACACCCCCGACTAGCACAAATAATATAAAAACAATTAATGGGTGGTTGTTTGTGTGTGTTAGATGAAGAAGAAGACCTATTAAGCCTAGATGAAGAAGAAGACCTATTAACCCTATTATATTAACCCTCAGGTTGTAGCAGAATATCAGTGCTTTGCTCGCATCCAGATGTGAACAAAACCAGTCACTGAGCTACGACCTTTTTGCTCTTCTGTAGCACACACAAAATTGTGTTCTTGTTGTTAAGTATGTGTTTTTTTTTTTTATTTTATTTTGTATTTTTGTGTGTGATGGAGAATTTTTGAGTGAATAAAGATTTATCTATCTATCTATCTATTGCGCTAAGGCCTCTCATAAAGGAGGATAGAACAAAAAAGAAGATGAAAGAAATGGGTTGTTGATTCACAGTTAGGGCTCTCTCATAACGTGCCATACCCATAGTTCCGTTTTTTTAATTTCATCGTCATGATGTTATACTGTAGTGTGGTTTCAGAACCACGCCGGCGACCGGCGCTGGCGGTCAGCGTACCTACGAAACGTCCCTTACAAACGAATGTAAATTATATTATTATGATATTAAATCATGATTTGTTAAAAATAATGGATAATTTCACAATATAACAAATTCATTATTAGAGGAAGTCCATCTTTGCTGCTGATTAATAAAGTTCCATATTTGATTAGACCCATTTCCCCTAAGATTTCATTCGTTACGTGAGAATTGTCTTTGAGATGCGCCCGAATGACCTCTGGTAATCCTCTTCGGTGTTAGTACGCTTCGGCTTTCGATATCGAAAACAAAGCTACCTTCGCCTTGGTCAGGCCGTGGATGGGTGGCCAAAATCAACCCACATTGGCCAGCGTGGTGGTGTTGTTACGGCCTATAATCCTCATGTATTTGTTTCCATGAGGATGCCTGTGCCCAGCAGTGGGACGTATCTATATAGGACCCACTGCTGGGCACGAAGTAACAAATACTTTCTGAAACCCTACGAACGATAACTGGTTTAATTAATTGATAGGAATTTATTCCCTTACCGTATTCTGAAGCCAAGGAGAGCTCAATATTATAAAAATTTCACTAAGTACAGTCGAATACAAAAATATGAAAACACATTTCCTTCTATTAAGAGTTACATGTTTTTGAAGTCGACTGTACTTACACTAGCTAGGTCCTCAAATTTTGACAGCTCTTACTAATGTATTATAGATATAGGTATTTCATGTCTTCTGAAGTTAATATATTTAAGAAAATTTGTAAATGTAGACATGCGCTTGTAAACTTGACGTATTAAAGTGAAACATATGTACACTAAAACAACAGAAACACATTGTGTCTACTCTAAAAAGAATTAGAACAACACATGATAAAAAACAAGACAGATTACGATTCTTTTCTTCTTCTTGCCCTTTACCTGCTGTAGGAGGGGTCAGCACAACGTGTCTTCTTCTTCCATTCTCCTCTGTCACTCATCAGCTCAGCATCCACTACTTTTATTCTCATATCATTCTTCACCCATTCAATCCATCGCTTCTTTAGTCTTCCTCTCACTCTAGGTCCGCCCACATCCATGCTCAGCATCTTTCTTGTAATGTGACATTCATCCCTCCTCATCACATGTCCATACCACGTTAACCTATTGCTCCTAATCTATTCTGTCACTTGCGCTACTTTCAAACTTCTTTAATAATAGGTCCTTACCTATGAAATTGGTGTTTTGTATGGAGATTTTGGGGATGTCTGCATTTTACATACTAACATTTTATCAGTTTTCTTCACAACGACAAATCCAGAGATAATAATATTGGGTCCTTACCTATGAAATTGGTGTTTTTTTTCTCTCTTAGTATTTTGTCTATAACTATTAAGATTCAGAGTATTCCTAAAAAATAATTACCTCGTCTAAAAATAGACTATATTTTTGAGCTCTTTTGATTTGTTTTGATAATTTGTTGTATGTTTAATTGTGTTAAAATTGGACACGGAGATAACTCTTTTTAAGTGCCTCTCGAATACATCATTTTATTTGCATTCACTTTAAAAATGATAAATATTTTTTATGAAGTCTGATATTACACATATTACTAAAGCTTGTCTAATGATAGATGCCAAATATTATTATCTTTGGATTTGTCGTTGTGAAGAATACTGAAAAAATTTTAGTATGGAAAATGCAGAATTCCCCAAAATCTCCATACAAAACACCAATTTCATAGGTAAGGACCTAATATTTGGCATGTATCATTGGACAAGCTTTAGCAATAAGTGTGTGAACACGCTTGATAAAAATTATTCATCTTTTTTATGTTAATGCAAATCAAATGATGTATTCGGGAGGCAGTTAAAAATAATTGTCTTTGTGTCTAATTTTAACACAATTAAGCTTAGAAAAAATTATCAAATTAAATAATACGAGCTCAAATATATGGTCTATTTTTCGAAGAGGCAATTATTTTATAAGAATGTTCTGAAACTTAATAGTTACGGACAAATTGCTAAGACAGAATAAAAACACCAATTTCATAGGTAAGGACCCAATATACTCATTCCTGATCTTGTTCATTCTTGTGACTCCGAAGATCATCTTCATCGAAAAGCAACATTCGCATCTCTGGTGAGTGCTATTTTCTTTCATCTATCGCTTTCGTTGCCCAACATTCAGATCCATACATTACGACTGGTCTAACGACGGATTCGGCTTACGGGGCAATTCAGGGTCACACGTTGCTCCTGAGACCTGTCGCCATTTCATTCATACCGCATTCATTCTATTTCTTATATCACTTACACAGATTACGATTGTTATAAGAAAAAAATAAAAAAAACAACCCACATTTGACGACATTACATTAGAGAGTCATCAACTTGAATAGTGATGGTTTTATTTGAACAGCTGTAACATGTTTATTACGGTGGAGTAAATACCTCTGAATGTTTCAATCATGATTGTTAAGAAATATCTTTATCGTTTTTTTTATTAAAATATGTGGAAAGAACTTACATTTTGTAGTTACAGATAACATTTTAAGTATTTTACATGTCTTTTCCCATATTATGTATTTATTTTAACTCAAAGGTTGCACCCACTTGAACAACTCACAACGCAACGCAATTGACAAGAAAAATCGTATTTTTACAGTTTCCTATGAAATAAAACGCACTATGAGGCAGTGGTTAATTCCACCGTAAGTCTAAGAGCATGTATGACATGCTAGTTAATAAGAGAGTAGGGGAAATGAGAGCTGATCAAGCGATAAATGTGTGCTAGAATTGTAGCAAGTGGAGATCTGATGTCTCTGCCTACTCCGTTGGAAAGAGGCGTGATTGTATGTATGTATAACTGATGTATACATATACAACTAATGAGAAATTGTCGTCAACGTGTCACTTATAAAAGACTAGCTTTTGCCCGCAACTTCGTTTGCGCAGACTTTAAGAAAATGTGATATTATGTAGCCTATAGCCTTCCTCAATGAATAGGCTATTCAATAATGAAAGATTTTTTCAAATTGGAACAGTAGCCTCAATTGGTGGAATTGAAAATTTACTCCAACTCTATTATTAGCAGCAAAGTTCATGGTGGCGTAAATTTTTCCTTAATTTTTCTGGGAGACGTTATTTAAAATTTTAACATTCACCCGTATTGCACCTGTTCCCATGGGAATATCGGGATAAAAGTTCGCCTATGTCCTTTCTCAAATTTCGGCTAAATTACTTCAGTAGTTTTGAAGTAAAAGTGAGACCGACAGACAGATAGAGTTACTTTCGCATTTATAATATTATAGTATGGATTAAATAATAGTTTATGCACAATAGGAGCATCATAATATTAATTTAAGGACATGGCCTGTAATGAATATGTGATGAATAACGTGATGGACACATCCATTCGATCATCAGCCTATTGACGTACAGTGCTAGACATAGGCCTCCGCCAATGATCTCCACAACGACTGATCCTGCGCCGCCCGCATCCAGCGACTTCCTGCGGCCTTCGCCAAATCGTCGGTCCACCTCGTTGAGGGCCTTCCCACGTTGCGCCTCACGTGATCGCCACTCAAGGACCTTTCCACCCCCACGGCCATCAGTTCCTGAGCAATGTGCCCACCGAATGAACACATTGACACTAGAATATTTTAAAATCTTCATGTTACACATATGAACAATTTAGTTGCTGGTTGAGGGGTCAATATAGTCAATATACTTGACATCGGCATATTTCAAATTATATTATCCAGTCCCACATCCCATGACGTTAAGTTGACCTACAAATTTGCAGCTGAAAGTCTGAAAGCTGTAATGTAATAGCAGTTGCAGTCACAATGGGGCTGCCATTTAATGCTTTTATAAAAGTCCCTTAAATAAAGAGAGAGAAAAAATAATCTTCATGTTCCAAACTTTTAGGACAAATTTTTGGAACTATTCTCACGTTTAAACGAAAAAGTTCAAACGTAAGACTCGCATTTAGCCAGTTTTCTTAAATCCTTAACGGCAAAGAAAATACGACAAGGGATAAAACGTCTCCCAAAGTGCAGGTAATGGTCGCTTGATAGAGGATGTCGGATAAGTCCCGGAGCATTTGTGGAAGCACTGAATAATGTATGGCCACACCAGGAAATATTCCTCGCAGAGCCTTCTATGAAGCGCACAGCTGCGTCCGATTATTGTTCATTGACGAAACCAGTGAAAACCAGATTCGTCCATTGCCATTAAAGGATGGAACCCCTGTAGAGATTCTTGCAGTATCTTCTCATGTGGCTTATACAATTAATTGGAAATACTTTATAACGTTTTGACTCGTTTTATGTGTAATGTATGTGATTAGATAATTTAATTTGAATTTATCTCACCCCTACTTCACCGTCACACCTATCAACTAGCCCAATATATATTTCTATAGGTCCTTATAGGTAGCCCTTGCTTATCCGTCTCATTAAAGATTACTACTTTGACGAATAAATAATGGTTTTATAAGTTTGATGCTCTAAGTTAAAAATAGACGTTCATTTCTTGGAGTACCTAATACAATTTTTACTACATTGGCTAAACTATCTACACATATAGATAGATAGATAAAATCCTTTATTGCAGCTAATAAAAACACAGAAATATATTAAAAACAATATAATGCAACACAAGCGGCCTTATAGCTAATAGCAATATCTTCCAGGCAACCTTTGGGCAGAGATAACATGAAAGAAAGGTAGGTGTAGTATACTTACATACATAAGGTGCATATATGAACTATAAATAACTAATAATCTGGTTTTCGTCCCGGGCACAGCACTGCTACTGCTCTGTTAAAGGTTACCGAGGATGTGAGGGTGGGCATGAAGAGGTCGTGTCTGACTGTTTTAGTGCTTATTGATTTCTCAAATGCCTTCAACACTATCGATCATGACCTGCTCTTGGCCCTGTTAACTCACATTGGTATAACCCCATCTGCGGCAGAATGGTTCAGCTCGTACCTGCGCGGGCGTAAACAGGCGGTCAAGATGGATAGTAAAATTTCGGAGTGGTGCGATCTTGTTACTGGTGTACCGCAGGGTGGTATTCTGTCTCCTTTATTGTTCTCCTTATTTATAAACTTCTTAACCACGGGTCTCGATTGTGCTTACCACCTTTATGCTGACGATCTGCAATTGTATGCTCAAGCCTCCCCTGATTGTATTGATGAAGCGATTGGCCTACTAAATAAAAATCTTCAACATATCTCGGACTGGTCTCGTCGTTACGGCGTGTCAATTAACCCTGGCAAATGTCAAGCGATAGTTATCGGTGGTCAAAGACGTATTCGCAGCCTTTCTGTTCCAGACCTTCTTCCGATTGTGCTCGACGGTAATATTATAACTTATTGTCACCAGGTGAAGAATTTAGGCCTCACTATTGATAGTTGTCTGAGCTGGGAGGGACATGTTGCTGAAGTCAGCCGCAAGGTGTCCTATACCCTGAGATCTCTTTATCGGCTTAAAAATTTTTTACCCATAGCCACCAAAACCCTCCTGGTCCAATCACTTGTCCTCCCGCATATTGATTACGCAGATGTCTGTTATTCTGGAATCCGCGAGGACTTATTAAATAAACTTGAGCGCCTTATTAACAATGGTATACGGTTCATATTTGGGGTTCGTAAATACGATCACATATCTTCTTTTCGTGCTCGCCTTAAGTGGCTCCCAATAAGATATCGTAGGAACGTCAGGATACTATGTGCTCTCTTCTCTATTTTGTTTGATCCCAATTCTCCCGACTACCTGAAGTCTAAATTTCATTTTCACACTGATGTCAGCAACCGAAATCTCCGATCCTCAAGATTACTTACTCTCTCTGTGCCATCTCAACATTCAGGTTTTATGTCTGACTCATTCACTGGACAAGCGATCGAGCTTTGGAATTCCCTACCCTATTATATTAGAACTGCTACTTCTAAGTTAAGTTTCAGATCAAAAGTTCGTGATTACTTCTCTAACATGTACAATGCTAGTTTATCTGTTTCTACATAACGAATCATCATCTTATTATGTATGTATTTATGTATACTTATATATTATTATTAATTTAACTATTTATTAGTTATATATTGGGTATTTATCTAGTAACATGTAATTTTATTTAATATTAAGTTTATGCATATGTTAATTTTATTAAGCCGCCACCAGATCTCTGCTTTGCCTGATGGTTGACAGTTAGAGAGCGATATTAGTCGTTAAGTCCGCCATGTGTACATTTTCTTTTTGTAATGGACATGAAAGCTTAAATAAATAAATAAATAAATAAATAAATAAATAAATTAATTAATTATTATTTATTAATCAATTATTATTATTAATAATAAAACTGTAGAGGTCGAATGTTTGTGCATAGAAAAAAAAAAGCTCAAAACCAAGTCAGGGGGATATCAAAAGAGGGTAAATACCAAAAAAAATGATGTTTTTTGTTTCTCTGTTTTTACATTTGTCTGCCCGCACAAACTATGGGCTAATCTCCGAAATGGCTGGATCGATTTCAATAAAATTTTGCAAGGTGATACCTTATATCCAACATCTGATGATGGTCAACATCTTAGGAATCATCTTAGGATCATTATGTAGGAATATATATATTTATGCTTGTATGTATTTATAATATATTATATATAGCCTATTTACAATATATTATATTATTATTTTATTTTAATACTTATATATTAATTCTATATTATATTATATTCATATTGAAATGTGTTTTTGTTATATTTCTAAAAACTTAGTGTACCTACTTCTATTGGTTTTCTGCACCACCCAATGGTTGACTGGTGGAAAATGCTTTTGGCATTAAGTCCGCCATGTACACCAAATGTACTAAAGTTTTAAATAATAATAATATTTTTTATACCGGAAAATTAAATGGTTCCCGAGGGATAGTTAAAAACCAGTAACCGCGGACGAAGGCGCGTGCAACAGCCAATACTATAATTAGAATCACGTAACATTCTCAAACACCTTCAGTACAAAAAATAAACTACGATCTATAATTATTTATGTAATTACCTTTCACCTTGGGCAAACGTCTGTTACATTCATACAACTATACATACGTCATCGCATAAAACTTAATGATAGTGCTACTTTCATAAACTGAATACAAGCATCGGTGGTTCAGTGGTAGAATGCTCGCCTGCCACGCGGGCGGCCCGGGTTCGATTCCCGGCCGATGCAATTTTTTACTTCCTTTACTCTATTCAAATCTTATAAAATGTTGTCCAAATTATTCTTTAATAGTTTTCCGAATGTACCAGATTTCTTTTATTCAGTCATCATCAGCCTATATTTGTCCACTGCTGGCTTTTCTCTCTTAGTATTTTGTCTGTATCTATCAAGTTTCAGAGTATTCTTAAAAAATAATTACCTCATCTTAAAATAGAGCATATTTTTGAGCTCTTTTGATTTATTTTGATAAATTGTTGTAAGTTTAATTGTGTTAAAATTGGACACGGAGACAACTCTTTTTAAGTGCCTCCCTAATACATCATTTGATTTGCATTCACTTAAAAATAATAAATAATTTTTATGAAGTTTGATATCACACATATCGCTTATGGTTGTCTTATGATACACTCCAAATATTATTATCTTTGGATTTGTCGTTGTGAAGAAAACTGAAAAAAAAAATGGAAAATTCAGACATCCCCAAAATCTCCATACAAAACACCAATTTCATAGTTAAGGACCTAGTATAAAACCCTGTTTTGTGCACCTCTTAGTCCAAAGTCGCTGGATGCGGGCAGCGCAGGCGCAGGACCGACCATTACGCGGATCCTTAGGAGATGCCTATGTCCAGCAGTAGGCCTTTCTAAGCTGAATGATGATACATACATTTGTTACGTGGTGATGTTGGTGAAGAATATAACTGGATGGCTTGTCACTATTCTTTTAATGATAAAATTTAAATGCACAAAATAGTGCCTTAGTAAAAATTATATGAACATTAATAGTTTTAGTCATATTCAATATTTATAGTAATAATTTTATAACAACAATTATATTTATAGGCGTCGAGACAAGCGCTCCAGGCGCTGACTCTGATAGAAATGAAAAATTGGAGACCAATACAAAAAAAACAGTTGCTTAGTAACAGAGACAAAGAGAAAATGGCCAGAGAAGAGCGCAATAAGAGCAGAGTCGCTAACACAGATAAAGCGCCTCGTTACACATTTATACGGTCTCGGCTTTATCCTGATGAAATAGAATAAAGATTGAGTAAGGAATAAAAAAAAATTCAATTCTGGGTTGACGAAAAAAAAATGTTTTTTTTTATATGACGGGTAAGCTCTTGGCCTTCATCTCACCAGATGGTGAGTGACGATAACGCCGAAGGTGGAAGCGAGTTTTACCTGTAATCCTCAACAACTGAGGAACTGGCTATCTTACCTCTGATTGCCGGAACACAACAATGCCTATAACATTGTTATTAAATAAATAAATAAATAAATATCCTCAGACATTCACACCTATCAACTAGTCCCATTTTAAGCAACTAAATGCTGCTTGTGTTACGGATACTAGATGACGTACAAATATATTTAATAGATAAATACATATAATTATTAAGAATATACATAATATAATACATATATAATTAACACCCAAGACTGGAGAACAAATGTCTGAAAATTCATCACCCAAACACTTGCCCCCACTGGGGATCGAACCCAGGACCTCTCGAGATGGCGACGCCTTGAGACCGGCGTACAGACCACTCGGCCACGGAGGTCGTCGACAAAATTATGACGACAAAATTAGGTAAGACAGTGGTAGCTAGCCAGGCGGTCTTAGAAGCCCTACTAACAACCAAATCGCTACTGTAATAAGAGTCATGTACTGTAAAAAGTGTATATGTTACAGCCAAAGTAATAAATCTGGTCATTATCTATAATGTCTACTCAATTTAGTTATAGTTATAATTGCCTAAAATGGTTTGTCATTCATAAGTATTCAAAAGGCATAAATTTGAAACGCATAACTAATGAAAAGCATAATGATCTCAACGCATAATATTTTTCTCTGCTCCAAATTGTTTATTATATATATTTCGATGACACAAATAATGTTTTTAAGCAATTGTTGTGTTCCGGCAATCAGAGGTAAGTAATCACTTATCATCAGGTGAGATGAAGGGTAAGAGCTTACCTGTCTTATGTAAAAAAAGCGAATAAAGACTATCTTCTGTCAGAAGTGTATACATACATATTTTTGCACGTGACTGCGTACATCACATGAACCCGACACCTTTACTACTAGATACCACTATATAAAATTTTACCATATAAAACTTTGTCGTGTTGAATGTAAAATATTTCACATTTTCCTGCCAAGCACCTTTAAAAAGACGAAACTCGTTGAGAGAAAATAAACACTGCATCCGTAAACATTCCCTTAACCTTACTTTCAATTGTCGATTCACGGGTTGGATTCAAAAAGTCGTCCTGTCTCGCTCTAATTTATTGCAGTAAAAAGAGACAGGTATAGAGATTTCGTGATTCGAATTTTTTGCAGTAGTTGAGAATAGGTAGGTAAGGTCCATGTTGCGACAGTTGCACATTCATTTGAATTTTTGCAACTCATCTATCTTTCTGTCCCCACGGTTTCCCGCTACAGCATTCATAAATCACTTTTTAAAATATAATTCCAAATCTCACAAGGTTTCGTGTGATATACAGTTGGTTTTGGAAATAAGCTGGTTTTACAAAGAATTAAATTTAGTTGGTACTACAATATATTTTTAATACATTGCTGGTAAAAACGCTTTGATCGTGTAATATTTGCCGGCTTTATTCTTACCTATACCGCTGAGTTTGAATAATTATTTTGGTTAGATTAATGTATTGATGGATGCGACATGCGACTTTTAAACTTACCCTAGATTGAAAGGGAAAATATATAAAATAATCATAATACCTGTTGTTATGTATGGACCGGAATGTTGGGCTATGAAAAAGATGGATGAAAATAGATTGCATGTGGCCGAAATGCGAATGTTAAGATGTGTGGGTGATGAGGATTGATAGAGTGAGGAATGAGTATATCAGGGGATGTCTGAATGTTGCTGGAGAAGTTCTGGAGAAGATATTTTGAGAAGAGAGAATGAGAATGTAACAAGAGGATATGAGAGTAGATGGTAATGCAGAGAAGGTAAGGGAAGACCGAAGAAGCTGCATAGATTGTGTGAATGAGGACATGGCTAGAATGGGAGTGAATGTTGATATGGCGTGTGATAGGGGAGAGTCGAGGAGAAAGACTCGTTGAGCCGACCCCAAATGAAATTGGGAAAAGGGCAGGCTAATGATGATGACGATAATAATGTATTGACGGATTAGTTTTCCCAATATATATAGAACTGGATTCTTCTTGTATATCATATTAAACGCTAGTCTTAATTGGAATACGGTGTTTAGATCTTATTCTACGACCTCCATGCTTGATGAAAAGAGGTAATATAAGTAACAGGCCAATATTTTTGAAAGGCAATACGAAGTTTTGTTTGGTTTCAAAAAATCTGCATCGGCCGGGAATCGAACCCGGGCCGCCCGCGTGGCAGGCGAGCATTCTACCACTGAACCACCGATGCTTGATATTTGTATTTTAAAAACAGTGCTCAATTTTACTAACGGTGTGGAAAAGCCAGGTGTTTCCAACATAATGAAGAACAAATAATTGTTTACAGAAAAAAAAGATAGTACATTACAATTTAAAAACTATAATTTTTATGTACGTTTTCCAACAAGCATCGGTGGTTCAGTGGTAGAATGCTCGCCTGCCACGCGGGCGGCCCGGGTTCGATTCCCGGCCGATGCAAGTTTTTTGTAACTTAAATCGGTTAAATTTAGAAAAAATAAATTAAATATGTATGTGTGTACCTAAGGATACTTTTAACCGTCTCCACGAACTCTAGACTGGCTTCAAAGTATACCAAGCCATTATTGAAATGTGAGATGCACATATTGTAGAAAGATGAAATAAAATATGTATTTGGCTCAATCAAACGTCCAAAAGATATAATTCACCACCAACCAATCTTCTGTGTCGAAAAATAATAATTTTTTTAGAGTCCATACTCCTCATGTGTTTCTCCGTGAGGAAGGCCTGTGCCCAGCAGTGGGGTGGGACGAATTAGGCTGAGGACAATTTAATGGAAACCTTTGAAGTTTACTTTTAGAAATAACTCTTCCTAATACCTCTATTGGTCGATAGGGACCTTCTCGACTCTACAACAGAATTAAGATATTCTTAAACCAGAAAATAACAAGACCTAATCTGACCTGTAGTACAGAAACTCCTTACATCGTCTACAAATATTTAAGCCCGTCCCTTATTCTTGGGAATTTATAACCCAGAAGGTATAATTAGTTGCCTGGTCAAGTAATTCTAATAAATAAGTGGTGGGAACATATACAATCCTGTAAGTACGGTCACGTACGGCTTCAAACGGACGGACAGGTTACCATAACGCACTTACCTTGAAATAATGAGAAATAAAAAAAATAACACACAATAAATACAAAAATAGATAGAGCCTGCTTATTTATTAACGCTTACTTTTATTTAATCTAAAACGTAGTGTTTTAATTTGCGGTCATATAAAAAAAAAGAAAAATAGTAATATGAATTTCCGAAAATACATATAAAACTGTAGAGGTCGAATGTGTGTACATAGAAAAAAATGCTTAAAACCAGGGGGATGTAAGAAGGGGGAAAATACAAAAAAAGATTTATATTTTTATTTTTTTGTTTCTCTGTTTGTTCGTCTGTTTGTACG
Source organism: Parapoynx stratiotata (assembly GCA_910589355.1). Lineage (NCBI taxonomy): Eukaryota > Metazoa > Arthropoda > Insecta > Lepidoptera > Crambidae > Parapoynx > Parapoynx stratiotata. Next base: position 14,492,278 of record OU342466.1, on the reverse strand, counting down.
AGCTAATCTCCGAAATACCTGAACCGGTTTCAATGAAATTTTGCATGGTACCTTATATCCCTGGTCAACATCTTAGATACTTTTTATTCGGGAAAATTAAAGGGTTCCCGTGGGATAGTAAAAAACCATAAGTCACGGGCAAAAGCTAGTTAGAAATAAAGAAATTTTCTTGGAAGTCATTAATTTATGAAATTAATTTCCTCGGCCTGCACTATATTTACTTAAGATATACCTACTTTTAATAGTTTAGTGGTATTTAATGTCGATATTATGCCATGTTTTATCTTTATGTTCCCTTTTCCGTTCTTCCCATAACTCTGCTCGTGTATAAATAGGTCTTCATCCTAGACTTTTTAAGTGTGTATATTGTGTTGTGACCTTTTATAACAACATATTTTCAGCAAGATGGACTTCTTCCTTTATTTACGGTGCCCCACAATAACAAAATATTATTAAATAAATATCTTCAGACAATGCTGTCTGTGTTACGGATATTATATGACGGATAATATATTAAATAAGTAAATGCATAATGGTTTAAAAAATACTAATACTACATAAAACCCAAGATTGGAGAACAAACACTTGTATTCATCGCACAAAAAATTACCCCACTGGATCGAAGTTAGAACCTCTTGAGATGGCAACGCCTTGAGACAGGCGCACAGACCAGTCGACACCGGATTAATATATCTATTTGTATGAAATAACTTTTGTAGAATCATTTTCTCTCTCTTTCCTTTCTACTAAAAAAACAAGCGTGGCGAACTGCAGAGTTACGATATATACGGCTACTCTTTTTGATGTCACGAACAAAGTGTAATTTTTGTGCGAATATTCAGAAGATGGAATTCCTTACAGCCAATTTAAATCCCGCCCGTCTCGTTTAGTTTAAATGAAGCTAAATTTAATTTAAACGTATGTAAGAACATCTGCTCGGTGGCGTAGTGGTTCGTACGCTTTAGCTTTCGATCGAAATCAAAGCTGCTTTCGCCATGGCCAGGCCTCGGATGGGTGACCAAAAATTTGTGATCGCGAGCTCCTCCGTGCATCGGAAGGCACGTTGAGTCGTTGGTCCCGGTCGCTATTGCGACCGTTTCTACCCACCAAACCACTTTGGGCCAGGCCTGTGCCCAGCAGTGGTACTATATAGGCTGAAGACGGAGAGCAACGGAAAAAGGTGCATGAACACACCCCACTCATGAGCGTATCCCGAAAGATACACTGGGAAATTATTTAATGATAAAAAAAATAATGGAAAATTCCTCTACCAAACATAAGTACATATATACATTCTACCAAATTGATACATGCTTGAAACAAACCATTCGTAAATATTGGCTTTATTCAACATTAATTTTGCGTATAATATGCTAGACAATAGAATGACAATATTGATAACATAAAAGGATGACAATGAGTAATAGAGTTGTAAATGTCTATGTTAATATCAAAAGAGATCTGTATCATTCACCCCTTGCCATAGACGACGACACGTAGTCTCCTAAACGCACTGGAGGTCTACGTTCACGAGTAGAACGGCGAGGCTGAGGACTTTCGTCCACCGGGGTGTCATTTGCAGGTTGATCTTCTTCAGTATCCGCTGGAAAATACTCGTCCACCGGGGTGTCATTAACAGGTTGGTCTTCTTCGGTATCCGCTGGAGAATACTCGTCCGATAAAATTTCGGTAACAGGGCATGGCGCCAGAGATCTGTTTGATACGGTCGTTTCTCTACCGTCAGGTAACTTAATAAATGAGTAGTCTGGGTTACTTTGAAGCAGCTCTACTTCCTCCACTGCTGGGTCAAATTTTGAGTTCCTGACATTCTTTTTCATCAGAACTGGTCCGGGCGAAAGCATCCAAGACGGCATTGATTGACCATTTGAAGTTCTCCGTGGATGGTTAAACATTCGTTCATGTGGCGTAGTATTTATTCCGGTTGACAGTAGTGATCTTATAGAGTGAAGGGCGACTGGTAACGCGGTCTCCCATTTGTCAATTCCCATTTCATTTGTGCGTAGGTACAGCTGTATCGTCCTCCAGAGAGTGACGTTTAAACGTTCTACCAATCCGTTCCCACGAGGGTTGTACGGGGTAGTTCTGCTACAGGCTATTCCTAGGTGTGTGAGAAACTGTCTCAATTCATCAGACATGAACGAAGTTCCTCTATCGGAGTGAATATAAGCTGGCATGCCAAACAAGTAAAATAGTTGCTTGAGACAATTGATGACAGTACCAGATGTCATATCTTTGCAAGCAAAAGCAAAAGGAAAACGACTGTATTCGTCTATTATCGTTAAAATATAACGATTCTGAGAGTTGGATGGAAGCGGCCCTTTGAAATCTAAATTCAGACGTTCGAATGGAGCTGTTGCTTTGATTAGCTTCCCTTCGTTTTTGACAAATCTTGGTTTGATTTCTGCGCAAACAGAGCATGAGGCCGTCATCCGTTTGACTTCTTCAATTGAGTATGGTAAGTTCTTTGTGCGGATCCAATGAACCATTCTTGCAACACCAATTCAAAAAGTTTGTCAGATGTTGCATTTATGTGAGCGCACACACGTGATAGCGCATCAGCGGCATAGTTCTGCTTCCCAGGTCTATAAACGATATCGTAGCGATAGCATGAAAGTTCTAGGCGCCAACGTTCTATTTTCTCATTTTTGATTTTGCTGGCATGTGTCTGATTGAACATAAATGCAACAGATCGTTGATCCGTAACGAGCAAAAAGTGCCTCGCAATTAAGTAATGACGCCATTTGCGTAGAGATTCGATTATTGCACTAGCCTCCTTTTCAATAGAGGATTGTCGTCGCTCCGAGTCGTTGAGTGTGCGTGAGAAGAAAGCTACTGGTCGTTCCTTTTGAGATAAAGTAGCTGCAATGGCGAACTCTGACGCATCTGTTTCAACGGTCAGTACCTCCTTTTCATCAATAGCAGTCAGGGCTGATTTAGCGATATCCAACTTCAAATTGTTAAAGCATTTGACTGCGTCTTCTGAGAGCGGAAATACTGCCTGTATTAGTGGTCTGATTTTAGCAGAGAAATTGGCAATCCATTTCGAATAATGTGCAAACAGGCCAAGTGTTCTTTTGAGAGTAGCCGTATCTGTTGGAGTAGGCAGGGTTAGCAACGGTTCTAAGCGTGACTCATCAGGTTTGATCGTGTTTTGATGAATTGTATAGCCCAAGAGACTAATACTTTCAGTACTGAACTTACATTTGTCTCTGTTTAAGGTAAGATTGTATTTTTCCGCAGCTTTCATGAACTTACTCATGTTTTCATCATGGTCTTGCTTGTCCATCCCACAAACGGTCACGTCGTCCAAATAAGCATAGGTTCCTTTAAGACCTTCAGTATTGATGACAAATTGCAGAGTTCTCTGGAATGCTGCGACTCCATTTGTCACGCCAAAAGGAATCCTAGTAAATTGGTATAGGTTGCCACAAGCTTCAAATGCTGTATACTTCTTTTCTTTAGGGAGAATTTTGACTTGATGATACGCGCTTTTGAGATCAATCTGACTAAAGTAGTTATGTTTAGCGACTCGTGAGACAATGGAGTCAATACTTGGCAATGGATAGGCATCTAAATCTGTGTATCGATTAATAGTTTGCGAATAATCAATCACTAACCGTTTCCTATGATTGCCTCCTCCAGCAACCAGAACTTGCGCACGCCATGGCGAATCACTTGGTTCGATAACTTTGTCTTTTAACAAGTTAGAAATCTCATTTGAGATGAATGCTTGATCTTCATCAGAGTGACGCCGGGAACGTATAGCAATTGGTTTGATATTAGGTGATAGATTAGTGAAAACAGACACAGGCGGGACGGAAGCTTCAAGTACACTGCAAATCCTTAATGGTTCTTTATCTCCGCCAAATTGTAGTTCTAGTGACGAATGATTCTTCAGGAGATCATGTCCGATGATAACGTCCGCGCAGAGGTCATTTACAACAAGAAGCTCTTGATTTTTATACACGTGACGATCGATTTTTATCGTAGCATGACATAGGCCATTCACATATGATATATTATTAAGTGAAGCGAGAGTTACTGCTTGTCTACATGGCCTCTTCTTAAGCTTCATCAGTCGTGCAAGATTGCTGTCAATGAAGCTAATGGAACTGCCTGTATCAACTAAAGCCTCCGCACGATGGTTGTTTACAGTTATAGGTATAGTGGCTTTGCTTAAACTTGAAGGTGCAGCCGCTGATATTGTTGATAAATTAGCATGAGATTGGAGATTAGCTTCCGGAGTAATAGCAGCGTTTACGTCTTGCCGCTTATGCCCAGAGCTGCGACAGACAGTTGCAAAATGTCCTCTTTTAGCACATAGTTGACATTCAGCGTTGTAAGCGGGGCATTTGATTCTTTGATGGATGTTGCCACCACAGAAAAAGCAACTTCGACGGACATTCCGTGGATCCGCTACAGCTAAATGTGTTTGTGGTTGTTCTGACGAAGTAGGTTCGGCAATAGCATTATTGTAAGCGGTAATTGGGGTTGACTCTAGAACATGCGATGTTTGTTGCGCACTTTCTAATGCAATTGCTATATTCAGAGTTTCTTCGAGGGTCATGGCATATTTTTCTAACAACCTCTCTCTTATTTTTTTAGAAGATAAACCCGCAATAAGCGTCCCGCAAATCGCTTCATCTTGATATTCCTTAGCCGAAACTGCTTTAAAGTGACAGTCGTGTGCAAGTAAAGTAAGCGCTCTAGAATATTCCGCTATCGACTCTCCAGGCTGTTGTTTCCTAGTAGTAAGGCGATGCCGAGCCAAGGTGATATTCCTCCTCTTCTCGTAGATGTCATTAAGTTTTGCGATAGCTTCGCTATATTGAGTACATTCCCGAATGAAGTTGAATAATGTCGGTGAGATATGATTCACAAGAAGTTTATATTTCGTTGAATCATTCGCAGAAGCAGATTCTTTAGTTATAAAATTTTCGAAAGAATACCTCCAGTGTGTCCACTTCAGGTCCGAACCAGTTGTAGTAGGATCCACATCAAAACGCTCGGGGCGTAGGTATCGAGAGATATGAGAAGACGGCTGGGCCGCCGCAACTTTAGATTCAAGCGACATTGCTCCGTAGTTTAATATTTAATGTTGAATAAATTGATACATGCTTGAAACAAACCATTCGTAAATATTGGCTTTATTCAACATTAATTTTGCGTATAATATGCTAGACAATAGAATGACAATATTGATAACATAAAAGGATGACAATGAGTAATAGAGTTGTAAATGTCTATGTTAATATCAAAAGAGATCTGTATCACAAATGTTACCACATATATTAGGTCCTTACCTATGGCATTAAGTCCACCATTTGTACAATTTTATGTGCAATAAAGATTTTTAAATAAATAAATAAATAAATTGGTGTTTTGTATGGAGATTTTGGGGATGTCTGCATTTTCAATTTTTTTCAGTTTTCTCACAACGACAAATCCAAAGATAATAATATTTGGCATCTATCATTGGACAAGCTTTAGTAATATGTGTAATATCACACTTCATAAAAATTATTTAACGTTTTTAAGTGAATGCAAATAAAATGATGTATTCGGGAGGCACTTAAAAAGAGTTGTCTCCGTGTCCAATTTTAACACAATTAAACTTACAACAAATTATCAAAACAAATCAAAAGAGCTCAAAAATATAGTCTATTTTTAGACGAGGTAATTATTTTTTAGGAATACTCTGAATATTAATAGTTACAGACAAAATACTAAGAGAGAGAAAAAACACCAATTTCATAGGTAAGGACCCAATATAAATACTAATTGTAAGGCCGAAGAGTTTATTTGTTTGGTTTAACGCGAACTACTGCTGCTCTTACTCTGTAACGTAATGTTGACAAATAATATTGTAGATCAATAGCATTGGTTTGCATTAGAATGCAATATAAAATGTAATGTCCTTACATAATTTTAATAAAAGTGTTCGAAATGACAGAAATCCAATTCATAGCCATTGTAATTTTGGTTTGAGAGTAAGACAGCTGAGGCCTTAGTGTAAGTTTTTTAGTATAAAATACGTTACTATTTTAGTTCCGTTAAGAGCTCAATTTGTATGGGAAACTTAGTATGCGTTACGTTCCGCTAGAGGCGCTTTTCACGTTTCCTATACAAATTGGACTCTTAACGCAACTACAATAGTAACGTATTTTATACTAAAGACATACACTACAGCCTCAGGTCCGATTTGAAAAATTCTTTCAGTGTTAGATATCCCATTAATTAAGAAAGGCTATAGGCTAAATAATATCAGCTTAGTACCACTATTCCACGCAGACGAAGTCGTGGGCAAAAGCTACATAAATCATAAATTGACAACATGTCGGCTCCTGTCTCAATATCGCAAGCGTTTGATTCTGTTTCTAATATGTTACGTAACACACATAATAATAGTATCTTGCGGACGTGACCAAAGTTTTGTTGATATGGCGGAAATAATATTGTTTTGCGTAGAAAGATAAAACACACAATGGACTGAACGGCAGTAAGATATCTACTATTAGAAATATGTATAAAATTCTTACGATGGTTGAATAGTAGTCTCTATGTCCACTATAATAAAATGACATTTCTTGTTGACACTGATGTTTGAATAAAATTAAATATATACAAAATTACAGAATCAATAAAATAATCACTATCTAAAAACAAAAAATACTAAAAATATTATTATCATTAAAAAGAAATTCAAATGAAACAAAAATAATTTATTAAGAAATGTTTATACTTTTCTTTAGAAATAAGACACATTCTTAAATTACAAATAGCTATAACAAAAGTAATTGCATCGGCCGGGAATCGAACCCGGGCCGCCCGCGTGGCAGGCGAGCATTCTACCACTGAACCACCGATGCCTATGATAAGTTACTAAAATAAGAATCATTTTGTAGCGGTGAAGGTGATGCTCATGACTGTCTTCTTTAATTATACAATCTCCAAAACCACATGAACTTTGATCACCTTTCAAAAGAGCAAACGGCCTTTACAACATCTCTATAGCATTAGATTAAAAATTCCAATTAGAGGAAGTTGGAGATGTTTGTTAGAACAGACAGACTTTTTCATAGGTTAAATCGTTATCTATATAAAACTGTGAGATTACTCTACAGTAGCTGGTTTTAATCAGATTGGTATTACAATTTGGTCCGAGAGTCCCGTGTTAGTCCGGGACACTAAAAGAATGTACCAACTGCTTTTCGTGCCTAGCATGTCGTAAAAGGCGACTTAGGGCATATTGGGTACTGGGTCTGTGGTTGTGTAGGCGATGAGCTAGCCACTTGGTGCTACTTCACGATTTTTTATCTAACCAAACCCAATTTTTGTATGGCTAAATGTCGGACTTTGCCTACTTTGATTATAGGCGTGATTTTATGTATGTAAGGCATTACACACAACACTTCACAACAGTAGACAGAGACTACTTTCCACTTATATTATGTCACGACTTACGACCCTTACATTATTTCATTTGTTTCGTCTTGTCATTTCAGCCCTCAAACATGCTGAACACTTTCTTGAGAACTATTTCAGTATTATGAGAAATATTCGCCTAGGTCTTTCTCGTCCTATACTGCCACTCACTTCCAATGCATACCTATTCCTTCCCTCCAATTCTAATTTATCTTCTTCTTATTTTTACCCATAAAAAATCTTTCACCACGAATCTTATCAGAAACACAAGCATACCTAACAAATAGGTATATTGATAATTTTGGTAGGTAGGTTTAGGTAGGTCGGGCCTGTGAGCATACGCTCTTTGCCCGGGCTTCTTCTCGGGCCACCTGGAATCCACTTGTAATCTACATAAATTATGTTTCAAATAAGTAGACAGAAGTGTGAAACCAAACACGAGTTACATAGCACTGGACCCTTCCCAACTTTTACGTGAGCACATTTTTCAAGTGTTCCTACAGAGTACGTGGACATATATCTCAATAGACGCGCGGTGGCTATTTTATTACATCAACCCTTGTATTTATAGCTGAGGAATTAGGCACGGTACAAATTGGACAGAGACCTGGCTCAACCTTGTGATATACGACGAAGAAATCAGGCGTCTTTGATTAGGATGTATATTGTCGGGAATATACCGAAAATAAACCTAAACTATATTAAGGTTAGCTTAGTTTCTTGAAAACTTTCATATGGATTTTTGGGATCATCTCATTATCTGTGTAGCGCTACTGGCATCTGGAGATAGGGTAAAATGGCGTACATTAGGGGTCGTATGTCCAACTGTGGACTTATGTGGGGTGAAAAGATGATGATGACCTAGGTTTGTGTGGCCGATGATCGTATCTAAATACGATCTTTATCACTTTTAAAGGATCAGAATGAGTCTTATTATAACAGCTGAAACTATTGTATTGTTTAAGTAAGTAATTAACAGCCAATTAGCTTATATTGCAAACACATCGTCACAACTACCTCAATTGAATATTTTATGATATCCAAAATAGTTTTTGGATTTTTTGTGTCCGGGATTGGCATGTTAATATATTATTTATTATTAATATTATTTATGTAAACTTTATACATACAACATTATTAAAGAAATAAAACTGACAACTTAAGAAAACTCAAATGTACATTGGGCGGCCTTATCGCTAAGAGCGATATTTGCAAGACAGCCTTAGGATGGTCAGGAAATAGATTATCAAGAAAGGAAGGCTGTAGGTATATCATAAATTATATAACATGGTTGCTAATATATCAATCTAATCTCAATTTTAATTCGGGCTGTCTACTTTAATTACTGTCAGTGATAAGAATCAGTTTGAATTTAGGTAATTATAACACTGTATCTAAAATTTGCTATCAAATGTTCATTATTTTGAGTGGTTGCGTGTATGTACTTTAAATATAATCGCTTTTTAATTAACTGCTTCGAATGTTGTTACGGAAACTTCAAACTATGAATTTATTTTAAAATATATTAGGTCCTTACCTATGAAATTGGTGTTTTGTATGGAGATTTTGGGGAATTCTGCATTTTCCATACTAACATTTTATCAGTTTTCTTCACAACGACATATCCAGAGATAATAATATTTGGCATGTATCATTAGACAAGCTTTAGTAATATGTGTAACACTTCATAAAAATTATTTATCGTTTTTAAGTGAATGCAAATAAAATTATGTATTCGGGAGGCACTTAAAAAGAGTTGTCTCCGTGTCCAATTTTAACACAATTAAACATACAAATTATCAAAACAAATCAAAAGAGCTCAAAAATATAGTCTATTTTTAGACGAGGTAATTATTTTTTAGGAATACTCTGAATCTTAATAGTTACAGACATAATACTAAGACAAAATAAAAACACCAATTTCATAGGTAAGAACCCAATATTTGAAATGTTACTAATGTAAATATAGGTTTCGTCTGTTATTTGTGATACTTATTATTTCCATCGTAAGATTTTATAACCACTGTCACAATTAAATTGTATGGAATTTTTTTTTAATTTTGTTACACAAACGGAGTATTATAATGTCTGGTAGCAGGCTCGCCCCTATACATGGGAATGACTTCGTGGTTATCACCTCATCCCACCCCTTGGGGGATACAAAGCAAGATTAGTTATGGATTCATAAATACAAGACTACAACACCCCATTTTTATCCTCAGATAGAATTTATCCTTAATTATATTTATGTTGTTTTTCTTAAGATATTCTACCTAATTCCGTGTTTGTTTTTTCTTAAGGATATATTCACCTATCATATATGATAGGCGAATTATTTGAGTGGTATAATTATAAAGGAAGCGGATAATCGATTGTTGTATAAAAGGAATTTACACAATTTTCTAATTGATAAAGCTTTCTACTACGTTAGAGAATATCTTGATGACTAAATTAAATAGGTATATGGAGCTCATGCATGTTAATATTAGGTCCTTACCTATGAAATTGGTGTTTTGTATGAACATTTTGGGGATGTCTGCATTTTACATACTAACATTTTATCAGTTTTCTTCACAACGACAAATCCAGAGATAATAATATTTGGCATGTATCATTAGAAAACCTTTAGCAATATGTGTGTGAACACGCTTGATAAAAATTATTCGTTTTTTTTTTAATGAAAATCAAATGATGTATTCGGGAGGCAGTTAATTATAATTGTCTTTGTGTCTAATTTTAACACAATTAAACTTACAAAACAATTATCAAATTAAATAATACGAGCTCAAATATATGGTCTATTTTTAGAAGAGGCAATTATTTCATAAGAATGTTCTGAAACTTAATAGTTACGGACAAATTGCTAAGACAGAATAAAAACACCAATTTCATAGGTGAGCACCCAATATTTTGATAATTATTATTGTACCTACATTATTATTATTTTGACATTTTTAACTTTTATATATTGACTGCGAAAAAATAACATGACATGAATTATCAATATTATGATATGAAATTTTAACGTATTTGTATAATACAATTAATTATATGAAATTATTTATGTACTTGCGAGTGTATATGCATGCCAGAATTATTGGTTGGATATGGCTGGCCCTCATATTTGTAATAATACTAATAATTATGTTTTGATATGATTTGGTTTGGTGACCGTGACCGGTCACATCTCGATCGAGGTCAACGGTGATAGTTGCGCGTGCGCATCTGCCGTTTTCTATCAACTTGGACCTGTACAGATGCTTAATTTGTTACATGTAACTCAAGCATCGGTGGTTCAGTGGTAGAATGCTCGCCTGCCACGCGGGCGGCCCGGGTTCGATTCCCGGCCGATGCAATCTACTCTTTTGTAAATTATTATTATATAATTTTTGAAATAATTTGTTAAATATTTTTACAAAAATAAATTGAGATATTTATATCAATTCGACACACTTCTTAGAACATCAAGGATGGTCTAGATTTTATTTTATTAAAATTAAGTATAACATTTAATTTCATATAATTCTATACTATAAAGAATATAAAATAATGAGGGAAATATGCCAATTACACCTTACGCCAACTGCGCACTAGAAAAACACATTTCTCTCTAAAATACCAAAAAAACTACTCAGTTTCACTGAACGAAAAACTGGTGAGTACCCTCCATAATCCATTCTAGCGTAACTAGCCACTTGAACCACTCAAATTACGAAGTAAATGATGTAAAGCCTCCGAAGTATTAAGTAGGTTAACTGTACCATTCAAAACAGTTAATTTGCGCGTAGTTGCTTGTGTCGAGTTCTAATAAAGGGAATTTCGCGACCGAAAACGATTACGGTTTTGGTTTACATTATGTTATTTATTATCTTGAGACTATTTTATATACTATGCACTCTCTTATTCTTTGTTTCACTCAATTTTGATTATACGAATAGGTAGCTATATGATCTTAATTATTATTAAAATTATTGAACATGACTATTATACTTTTATTATAATTTTACCTTTCTGGTCTAGTGATTGACACCTCGGGTGTTGATCGGGAGGTCCGGGGTTCGATTCCCCACGGGGGCAGTAGTTTTCTGCTCGGTTTGGTTGGTATTAGGGCTTCTTAGCCCACATAGCTAGCTACCACCGTCTTACCTAGATCTATCGCCAAAAAAACAATGTTATAGCTATTGTTGTGTTCCAGCCGAGGTTAGATATTTTCTCAGTTGTTGAGGCAGGTGAAACTCGCTTCCACCTTCGGCCTTATCATTACTTACCATCAGGTGAGAGGAAGGCCAAGAGCTTACGTGTTTTATGTAAGAAAAAAAAAATTAAACGTAATAAATCATACATTTTCCGATAGTTCGTAGCGCGTCCCTAATAATACCTACTTAGTTTCTGTTTGGCGTAATGGTGGACTGTCAGAAAAGTGACGTTTAGGCGTTTAGTCCGCCATATTATGTATTGTAAGTACATTAACCGCACTAGCACATGGAAATTCTGGATGAACTATTACCCTCACAACATAAACAGATCCAAACAAAATTATATTATTATAATAATGAAAATAATTTATTGTTTCAAATTGTGCAATACAACATACAATTAAAACTTATATTTAACTATAGAACAAAAAGTAAATGTATAGATTAGATCTTTGCAAATTAATTACCAATTTATACTGTGGGAAGAAATATTGGACTCCATAAACAGAGATAATAAAACTAAATTAAAAGGTTCCATCGGGGCTCCCTCTCAGTTAATTCCAGATAGATCCCATTATTTTTAGAAAAAAAAGTGACAGGGAATTTTTATGGAAGAAAAAAATAATGCTGCATCGGCCGGGAATCGAACCCGGGCCGCCCGCGTGGCAGGCGAGCATTCTACCACTGAACCACCGATGCTTATTTCACATATTATAAAGTTAACGTGTGTTGTGGGTTACAACCACATAATAGATAAAAAAAGTTTTAACCATTAAAATCCCCAAGTTTTAAAAAAAATTGTCCATTAGGTATCTTGAATTTTAGGGATTTCGTCTATTAGGTAATATGATTTTAGGGATTTCATCCATTAGGTATTATGATTTTAGGGATTTCGTCCATTAGATTTTACTATATTTTAGGGATTTCGTCCAATAAGTATTCTGAATTTTAGGGATTTTGAATTTAGTGATTTAAATTTAGGGATTTTGATCCGTAATCGCCTTGTGTTTTTAAAAATAAATTGTTTTATTTAAAGTACACAGCTGTTATTAATAATTTATTTATATTAAATATTCATTTGAATATGTGTTGCCTAGTGGTTAGAGGAGCTCTGTGACGTAGTGGCTTTGGATTTCGACAGCAAAAACAAAGCTATCTTCGTCATGGTCAAGCCTTGGATGGGTGACCAAAACTTCGTGATCTCGAACTCCTCCGTGTTTTGGAAAGCACGTTCAGCCGTTGGTACCGGTGGCTTTAACAACCGTTTCTTCCCACCAACTCGCATTGCGCCAGCGTGGTGGTGTTACGGCCCATACTCTTCATGTGTTTCTCCAAGAGGAAGGCCTGTGTCGGAGGACTCTTTTTTACACTAGAACAAATGATGAACCTTTGAATCTGAGTTCGCGCTGAGCCAATATTTATTAAGACGATCCGTAAGTATAGTTTATTAGTTTCATAGTTTTGTAATACCTAGATACAATTGTAGGACGAATGGCTTATAGAAAACACGTGAACTAGAAATGTTATCAGAAATTTTGAAACTATGAATTTCTCAACTTTCATAACGTGCTTTAACATTTCATCTAACATTCTTTAGCGTTTGGACAAACACAGTTTTATTTATTTTTATTTTTTATTTAATAGTTTATTGTACACAACAATTAAACAGAAACAACACATAAATAAAATAGAAAGTACAAAGGGTGTGGCTTATTCCTAAAGAAATCTCTACCAGCCCACCTGCGATAGGAGACAGTATGGCATGAAACATAATTGTCGCGTGTACACTATAAATACATTAAATACTATATATACTTAACATACTATATATTAAGATATAATATATATACCTATATAAAATGCAATACTAAATCTACAAGTACATAAATACAATATATACATACAATAAATATATGAACACAAAAGAACCATTGATAGTTTAGTATTTGATACAGAAGCAGGGTCAGGTAAAGGTAAGATAGAATTCTTTGACTTTTTTCTTAAACAAAGGAAGAGAAGGGACGTCCCTTATCGCCGACGGTAAGGCGTTCCACAGCTTCGCTGCATGAACAGTGAAGGAATCTGTAAAGAAGTCAGTGCGACAATGATTATAAGGCAATTTAAGAAGAGTGCGGAGATGTGATCTACAGGGCAGGTCTGAAGGACGCGCAAAGTCGAAGCGGTCACGGAGATACTGAGGATACGCTGGGTTACGCAAAATATTAAAAAGAAGGAAAAGAATACGAGAGTTCCTACGAAGTCGGATAGGAAGCCATTTGAGTTGAGAGCGGTAATTGGAAACATGATCATATTTGCGTAACCCAAAGATAAAGCGGATACATAAATTTTGCAATCGTTCCATCTTGTTCAATAGCTCCTCGCTAATGTCCAGATAACAGGCATCCGCGTAATCCAAGTTGGAAAGAATCAATGACTGAGCCAAGGAAATCCTAGTCTGGAGGGGTAAATAATATTGAAGCGCTTTCAATGTGTGAAAAGAAGAAAACGCTTTGCGACTAACTTCGTTGATTTGAGGTTTCCAAGTTAAGTTTGTGTCAAACGTGATTCCTAAATTTTTGGCAGACAGACAGAAAGGAATAATGGAACCATCCAAGACCACGGGTGGCAGCAGCCTCACATCCACCTGTTTCGTCATGTAAGCACTACCAATTACCATGGCTTTAGATTTGTGAGGGTTTATGCACAGTCCGTATGACTTAGCCCAACCATGCAGACGCACCAAGTCCTCATTCAGAGCCGAGACCGCATCGTTGACGTCAGAAACAGGGAAATGGCGGTACAACTGCAGATCATCAGCGTAGAGATGATAGTTTGAGGTAAGAGATCTGGTCGCAGTATTTATAAAACACGAAAAGAGAAGTGGTGACAAAATGCCTCCTTGAGGAACACCTGATGATAGGGTGCACCAGTCAGAGAGAACGTTTTGTAATTAACAACATATAAAACTCCTATTTTATCTGTATCTCGGTCAGTGGAATACAAAATGGACTCCCGGAAAATGTTGTTCCTGTCAGCCGTTCTATTGTTCCTGCAGGTATTTACCTTTTTTTTATTTGATGTTTATCGTACCTACTCGTACAACAACCTTTACAACCTCAACAGTTTTTGCTATATTTTCGCCGAATAAATCAAATTATACTGTTCGAAACATACAGTTTTTAGCGATTCCGAAAAAAAAATCCAATATCGCGAAAATGTTGATATCTTTGAGGAAAACTGAAGGAAGTAATAATATTGGGTCCTTACCTATGAAATTGGTGTTTTTATTCTGTCTTAGCAATTTGTCCGTAACTATTAAGTTTCAGAACATTCTTATAAAATAATTGCCTCTTCTAAAAATAGACCATATATTTGAGCTCGTATTATTTAATTTGATAATTTCTTGTAAGTTTAATTGTGTTAAAATTGGACACAAAGACAATTATTTATAACTGCCTCCCGAATACAGCATTTTATTTGCATTAACATAAAAACGATGAATTATTTTTATCAAGCGTGTTCACACACATATTGCTAAAGCTTGTCTAATGATACATGCCAAATATTATTATCTCTGGATTTGTCGTTGTGAAGAAAACTGATAAAATGTTAGTATGTAAAATGCAGAGATCCCCAAAATCTCCATACAAAACACCAATTTCATAGGTAAGGACCTAATATGTGGAACATACGCGTCGTAGCGTCGTAGTAAAAAGCATTGAAGGCTTTTTACCAGGCCCGGGCCGACCGCGGTACATAAGAACGTATTTTTCACAACTAAAGGGCTAACCACACATTTCCGGGAACTCATCCCTGCCGTGTTCCGACAGCGGCGAAAAAAATCGGTTACGTACAAATTGTATGAACTTGTTCACTCACACAAGTCCGTGTCAGCAGTGCGAGCATAGAACTTCGATAGCCGCCATATTTTATCAGCAAAAGCATCTGTCCTTTTCACTCCTTTGGGTTATCTGTCAAATTTATCGAATTTATCGACAATTGTCGATCTTAGACGTCAAATTGGGCTTATCGAATGTTCTATGCTCGTAGCGCAGGCGTCGGTGTCCCGGAGCACGCTCGCTCGCATGGACGCTCTGGCAGTGCTATCTTTTTTGTTAAAGTTGTGCAACATGAACACAGAAATGTTGATAGAACATGCTAACTCTTCTTGGTTAAACAAAGACATCGTGTTGTGTGCGTATCAGAAAAAAACAGATAACACTGATACCGATTTCTCTGATATGTGTGAACATGGCACGTCCCTGACGCGAACACTGAAACGGACAACTCGGAAGACGGATAGCCCTGAACCGGAAATGTGTGGATAGCGCTTAAAACTCAGTCGAAAACGTTACGGCCCAGCCACACTGCACGAGGCGACACGAGGGAACGCGAGTACGAGAGCATGGAGTGTGGCTGAGCCGTAACGTTTTCGATTGAGATTTGGTTGTGGTAAATACGTTCGTATTTAGCGCGGGGCCCAGGTGGTAAGGTCACACGTATGTTTTTTGAGAATTTACATATTTTTACTCTATTTTTTAATAATTTTACTAACATATCCAGTTGAGTTTTGATTGAGAAGAGAAGCGTGGAGGTTAGCACGCTTTGGCTTTTGATATCGAAAACTCAGCTACCTTCGCCATGGTCAGGCCTTAGATGGGTGATCAAAATTTTGTGATCTCGAGCTCTTCCGTGCTTCGGAAGGCACGTTACGCCGTTTGCGCCGGTTGCTATTCCAACCGTTTCTACTCACCAACCCGCATTGGGAAAGCGTGGTGGTGTTACGGCCCATTCTCCTCATGTGTTTCTCAATGAGGAAGGCCTGACTGACATAGCCAGTAATTTAAAAATAAAATAAACTAACTAGAAACTTTTCACCAGGTATACTCCTCAACAGCACACTTCGAAAAGTATGGCCTGATGCCTGAAGTAAGACTTCTCATAGAAGAAAAGGAAGACCATTTACCAGCTCCTTCTCCAATTTTACCCTTACCTTTACCCAATCCCCATTCCTTACCTTTGTCTCACTCTCGCCCTGGTCAAGTGGTCATCCTTAACAATAAGGAACAGAGTGACAATATGGACCTTCTTCTATTTCTGCTTCTGACGAATAAGAACAAGGGCTGTGGATGTGGTGGGAAAAACCATTGCGGATGTCACTGTCAACATCATTAGATTAATTTAAACATAATATGATTACGCAAGCGACGACAATTATTGTTAACGAGATTAGTCACTAAAATTACAAAACGAGTTCAATCATAAGGTCTTGAAATTGTCCCCCGCCTGGTATTGTAGCTTAGAATTTTTATATAAAAAATTAAATATCTTGCAATTTTTTTACCCTTCGCAAATAGTTTTATTATTATGTCCTGTCGCTTACTCATGAAGTTTTAGCATCAGAGCCCCTTGTACCCTTGTGTGCCCTTATGAAACACAGGCGTCATTTTCTCTGCAGAGATTCGCATCTTTTCTGGCAGCTGAAACTTTGGTTTAAATTACCTACAGAGTGGTTTTTTTTTACATACGACAGGTAAGCTCGTGACCTTCATCTCACCTGATGGTAAGTGACGATAAGGCCGAAGGTGGAAGCGAGCTTCACCTGTAATCCTCAACAACCGAGGAACTGGCTATCTTACCTCTGATTGCCGGAACTTAATGCTTAAAACATTGTTATTATGGCGACAAATTTAGGTAAGACGGTGGTAGCTAGCCAGGCGGGCTTAGAAGCCCTACCACCAACCAAACCGAGCAGAAAAACTTCTGCCCCCATGGGGAATCGAACCCGGACCTCCCGATCAACACCCGGTGGTGTGAACCACTAGACCAGAGAGGTAGTTATAGATTTCCTGTAATAAATAAATAAATAAAATTCCTTTATTTCACCAAACCACAATATACCCGTGCCCGGTCCCGTGTTGATCCGGTACACAAAAATAATGTACCTAGCATGTCGTAATAGGCGACTAAGGGCGTATTGGGTGTGTGATTGTGTAGGCATCATTGCCTAGCCACTTGTTACTACTCTTTCACGATTTTTCGTCTGACCTAATACTTTCTGCCTGAATATGATTGATTCATGCCCAACGCACCGGACCGGACACAAATGAAGATTGAATACCGATTTGTCTCAATTTGCTACATAGGTCATCAACCACAAATACCCATGATTTTTAACAAATTATTTCTACAGACAACGTTGTTGACGTATTTATTAGGACACTAAGAAAGTCGTTCTCAGCCTATATACGTCCCATTGCTGGGCCCAGAGCTTCCTACATAGAGAAACACATGAGGAGTATGGACCGTAACGCCACCACGCTGGCCCAATGCGGGTTGGTGGCCCAACGCGCAATTTCGATCGAGACCAACGGCTTAACGTCCTCCGAAGCACGGAAGAGCATGAGATCAAAAATAAAAAAAGATGTTGAAAAATTTAAATAACGCCTCCCAGAAAAGTGAATTGAAAATTACTCCTACTAATAATAGAGTAGGAGTAAATTTTCATTTCCACCAATTGAGGCTTCTGTTCCAATTAGAAAAAATCTTTCAATGTTGAAAGATTTATTGAGATGGCGTTATTGAGAATCTCAAAGTAACTATTCTACGCGGACGAAGTCGAGGCAAAAGCTAGTGTTCAAATAAATCATTAATCCTGGATGTTTTCCAGAACTTAAGTAGTGTAGGTACTAAGTAATCTCTGCCTAGTGCCTACCCCTATGGGAAAAAGGCATCACCTAAAATATGCCATCACTACTTGAAGTCTGAGATTGCCGCAGTAAAAACTCGCTTACAGTTTCAAGTAAATGTGTGTTTACACTCACGCCATATTTTTGTCGCCACATTTCCATACATTTTGTCTTATAAGCGCGCGCGTGTGGTGTGAACGCTTCTACAATCTCGTGTAATTGTAAGCGCGCGCGCGTGGCCGTAGCGTAGCTACGAAACGTCCCTGTATTCTTGATTTTTGACACTAATAATTCTAGAACCTAATTATTAATTAAATCAATAAATTGACAATTGATAACTAGTTGTATATCCAATTTGGCGCTCCTATTTACATTAATTTACATTGAAATATATGCAAATGTTGTTTGTAGTTGCAGGCTCAAACTGACTAACTCAGCTTTGTCCGAATTTCCATGGAATTGTTAATTTTATATTGATGACATGCGTTGTAACTACCAAGCTAACATAATATTACTTGTAGCAATGAGTTTTGAAGTGTTGAATGAAGCCATTGTAAGAATTTAAAGGCTATCTAATTCGAGTTAGGTCTCCCTCGTTTATGTCTCAATCTTTCTAGATTTAAATTCCCTATCTGTTTGCATAAAATTTTCAAGCATAATATTGTATGAATTAGCATAATGCAATCTACACGAAATATACTTACGCATAATTGATTTTGGCATAAATTTTTATGCATTATAATTTACGAATTATGTAATTACAAATTGCGTTACCATCTCAAGGCATAATTAACTATTCGGCACAGTTCTAATCTAATCTAACCTAGTATTCTTTCTTCTAGGTACAATTATTGGGGTCTCAGATATCAAATTTTTCTTTTTACAATAAATATTGGTACTAATCTGAGTAATAACGATGTATTATTATCTTTCTCTTCTCGCGAAGGCCTGTTCGTCATAATCATGTATTTGTTGCTACGAGACGGGACATAAAGGACCTTTGAACCCTGTAAGCCGCAAGACCACATCAAAGACACTTTGAGGCATATAGTTTATAAATTATTACATGATTTACTATTTACTAACCTAAATGTAAGGGATTACGGTCCTTTTTTGGAAAACGGTTTTAGCTTAGCATGTAGGTAGGTACCACAAATATAATAATGATTTGTATGTTCTTCGGACGGGGCACTACTCGTTCGAGGTCGCGGGAAACGCGGGTTCAATTCAATTTTTATAGGTAACTATTTTGTTGACAGGAACAAAATATGCTCATTTAATTATATATTTTCTTTATAGTCATCAGGCTATGTAGTCTTAAATAAGAAATCTCCGGAGATATAGTCCAGAAATGAAAGAAAATAGGATTAAAATTTAATCTTGGGCTGAACTAAGGCCCGGCGCACATTATCGGCATCGGCAAGGAAAGGAATCCTTCGGCATCCCTACATGCATGCGCACACTGTCGGCAACTATGCCTTGGATGCTGCAACGTCCTTAGGGATGACGAAGCGTCTATAAGCATGCCGTACCGTCCAAACTACCCCCGAGTGTTGCCTTGGCGCCCCGGCGCGGCGGCGGCGTACTGAAGGATGCAGAAGTATCCCGAAGCAACCTCAAGACCGCTGATGCAGCAACCTCAAGCATACCGAAGAGGTATTATTGTTACTACGGCCATACTATATCATGGAAATTTCTACTTTTTTTCCATGAAGTTAATATATGTGCTATTTATCACCTAAAATCCTGAGCCGTGCTGATGACGATAATGTTGTTGGCCGACTGAGATAAATTTTTACTTTACGCAGATGCTGTATAACATGATGAATAGATGCTCTTTATTCGTCATGGTTCCACACTTATTTATTACGAATGGCTTTGGATAACAATAACAAGAACAATAACTTCGTTCCTAATCGAAAATGAATTGAAATTTGAGTTTTTAACACAGTTTGTGAATAGATCATTAAAAAACTAATATTATTTAACACTTTTAGATTTTTTTACAAAGAATCTGTTAAGTCTGCATATTCTAACTTATCCTACTTGGTAAGTACTTTGGTACATAACAATCTTGGTCTATCTTTTTAACGAAATAATCAATTAAAAAATCAAAATAAACAAAGTCAAGAATTTATAACAAGAAATCGTTATTTCAAACAGAAACTGTATAATCTGTGTAATAGTTAGTTTTGTATTATTATACTGCCTTTTCAAAAAACAAATTTGTTAACTAAAAAGGACAAGGTAAGATTAATGGAGACACAGGTACCTACTCTGTTCATCATATAGTCAGTCTGTTGGTACACAAGAATATAAAAGAGGTCCAGTCATCATAAAGCGTTACTGTTTAATTAAAAAAGAATTGTGTCCATAATACGTGTGAGTTTTTCCTTACTTTAGTGAAGATATTACAAAAATATTGCACGTGTGTTTCTACCTTCATAGTGTTTATAAGACGACACTCACAGGCCGTAGAGATATTGCAATTCAAAAGGTTACACCATCCGATTGTAGACTCCATCTTGACGCATTAAGAGCGTTGATATTCTCCGTCAAAAAATCTAATATCTAAGTAAGTAAGAACCTATCGAAAAATTTGCATACACTTTTGACTATTAGAGGCGAATAAAGACTATCACCTGTGAAGTGCGTAAACATAATTTTGACGTGCAATCGGCAATATTATGAAAACCATGGCGTTAGTTCACATTGGTTGTACCACCAGTGTGCTGGACTATTTAACTGCCTACAGAACCTCGTCTACATAGGTGCATTTTGACAGTTCATTATGTGCATTTTGACAGTTGTTTGTAGTGAGATTAATCGATTCCCATACCAATGTAAACAATCCATAGATCTCATGTGTCAAATGCACCAATAAAATTAATCAGACTGTAGGTAGAGCGATTATACCCAAAGGTATAATACCTTTACATAGTCTGTGCCCAAAAGGTATCACACACAATCACATCAAACAGCAAAGAAGGGTCAATACCTACAACGCATTTTTGCATTTTATTTGTAGTAGCTTTTGACCAAACTTTACCTTTTGCCGCAGTACTGACCTAGATAATATTTGAGTAAAAAAAAATTTAATCTTTTTTTTCAGTTATGTGCAACCATCCTAATATCTAAGTAGTCACGTTGGGAGTATTCGTGCCATTCAGATACGCCGCTAAAAAGAAAAAGGCAAAATCGTTCGAAACACGTAATGGTAACAAAATGAACGCTAATTTAGAAAAGAAATATCGTTCCATGATGGGAGGAACTCGGTGGCGGGTGTAGTGGTTCGTGCGCTTTGGTCTTTAACACAGATATACATATAGATAACGCGAGTATAACGATTTGTATTGAAACCAAGCGTTGACATGCTTTTAACGTCTACTGTGACGTCACAGCCGTAATTTTAAGAATAGAGATCTAAACTGATTGAAGGATAACGATGCAGCCAATGCCCCTTTGCCAATAATCACACAATGACGCGCGCAGTCATCAGCGGCCAGACCTGACGTTTGGTCGAGGTTTTCGCACAGTAGGTAAATGCATTTGCGTGATCTGTGTAAACGTGTATCTGTGGGTGTTTGGTATAAAAAAAATTAAATCTTTCGCCTAGACTCCCACGCTCGGATTGTTCTCCATGTAGGAGGCCATAAGCCCAGCAATGGGACGTATTACTTCATATTATATGCTAGAGACGAAAATGACTGATTATAATCCTTGTAACATGAAGAAATCCGCGAGCAAGGGAATACGCATAATTAAGGAATACGCAATAAAATACAGGCCATTGTACATTTCAGGCCATGTCTGCGTCAAATGATCTTTCCAGGCACAGCTCTCATCTCTACCAGAAACAATTAAGAATTCACCAAAGAGTTCCTCAACAGTCGCTCTTATTTTAATAACCGTAAGAGCTATGTAAAAGGACCTTGTGAAGGACACTTTACACCGATTGTATCTGAAACAAATGGATTATTAAGTTTGTTATTTTATTGTCCTCAAGTTTTATAGTCCAAGTTGGTTCGAGTTGAAGACGCTTTCAAAAGTTTTTTTGTATTCAACCGTAAAAACCATTTAAAGTGGGCTGTTTCATGTTTTCGTTATAATTGTCTTAATTTACGAACATGGTGGTGGAGGATAATTATGGATATGGGGATGAGTTGTTAAAACCACAGTTTTCTTTCCAAAACCCCTTGATTTCACTATCGTCATATAGAAAATCAAAATTTACGTCTTTTTGATACCTGAACCCGAAACTAACCATAATTAACATATTATAATCTGTGCATAACATTATAATAGCCA
Organism: Parapoynx stratiotata; assembly: GCA_910589355.1. Taxonomy (NCBI): domain Eukaryota; kingdom Metazoa; phylum Arthropoda; class Insecta; order Lepidoptera; family Crambidae; genus Parapoynx; species Parapoynx stratiotata. The sequence goes on along the minus strand of OU342466.1, from coordinate 14,469,639 downwards.
GTAATAGCCATAAAGGAGTTTTTGGCGGCATTTGACATTTAACGGATGTGAATTTTATTTCGATGATTGTAATATTGTTTCGGAGTGGCCCTTTTTGCGTAAAAACAGTGTAGTTTTGTGTAATAAGTGTCTTTGATGATGTGCAATGTGGAGGATCATTGAAATAAGCGTCAAGTGGTGTGAAAAGTGATGAGTTTTTTATCGTGGTAATCCACCTCATCAAAGTAGCATCACAGTGTCTACCATCGACCATTTGGCGCTAAACTCTCCCAGGAATCCCAGGATGCATTGAAATGTATTACATTTGCATTTCAATGCAAATGAAGACTTAAGAATAAAGACTAGACTATACACAATGTATACGACTGAAGGACATGGTCATGAACATTAAACAAAAAAAATCAATCCTTACGAAATTCACATATTACAATGGTGGCAAGCAAGCGAAATCTTAAAATCCCAACACCAAACTTAAGCCAATTTCCATAAACTATTCCACTTTGTTCGGCAAGGTTGTATTTATGCCCAATAGTTACAACACAACTCAGGGGTCTACTAACTAGTTCACAGCTAGTTTATTACCCACAAAGGTGTTATTATCTGTTAAACTTGCTCCAAGTGGTACAAAAAATATTTGCGGCCTGCTTGTGTGTATCTTAATCTTGTACTACTTGAATAAGACAAAATCCGTAGAAAACTAGTTTTGGTAACGCTTTCGCCTGCAGAAGGAGGAATAGAACTAGAAAAAAGTTGGATCTTTTTTTTACATATGAAAGGTGAGATGAAGGCTTGGCCTTGGCTTGGCCTCACCCGATGGAGTGACGATAAGGCCGAAGGTGGAAGCGAGCTTCACCTGTAAATCCTCCACAACTGACGAACTGGCTATCCTACCTGATTGCCGGAACACAACAATGGGCTATTTGACTGGTTTTTGAAAACTATCTCACATTGTTTGGTAAAGTATAAGGATTCTACAGTAATAATTATTTTAAATAATTTTTAAAATTTCATTGAAAAAAATCATTTCAAAATAAACTGTTTGAATTTCGTGGCCAAAACGCTTACTCCAGCAATATGGCGTCGTGTAACGTTATTAATCAATTTATTACTGTTCCAAAAAAGGTTCAAGTGCGAAAAAAGTGGTTTCAGCTAGCACGTCGAGATCCTAGAGATATTAAGGATAGTTCAGTTATTTAAATATGAGTAAAAATGTTATTATTAACGCGTAAAATTGTAAGTAATTTTTATGTATTGACGAATGACGTCATTTGTCGTTGAACTTCCGTTTACGATCACTTCTTATTAACCTCAAAAGACGTGAATTTATTTACGTGATTTTGACAAAAATTTCAATATTTTTAATATGTAATCATGGAAATTGCATTTAAAGTCCCTAATTCACCGGATTTACACCGTTATGGTCTTTTATATGGACAACTTCTCATAAAACGGTGTCGATCGTGGAACTGTAGAATATAATGCTCTTATCATGGGGTTAAAGAATTAATGTTCTAAGACTACTAGAACTTCTAGTTTAGAAAATACCAAAATATGCCATAATGGCTTCACCGCTATAGTGCTATAAAAAGTTAGAGCCGACTTCAAATCTATCTCTGCAGCAACAGATATTCGTCAGATACATTTTCATCCATATTCCAAAGCATCTTGAGTACAAATTTGTTCTTGTAAAGCAACAATTGCCTTCAGATTTTGGCCCATAAAGGCGTGTTAACATCTTTTGTACGATCGCTAGGCGACCCGAGGTCGACTGAAGAGGCCATTTGGCCTGAAGTTATTCGAAGAAAGTCTCTGAATCTCGAAACCATTTAATAGGTGTTATTATAGATGGACTATACAGATAAACGTAAAATGTAATGACAAACATCTCGTTTGGGAAGAAACAACTGTAGTTCCTAGTCATCAATTATTCAATTTTATTATGGAGTTGATACTTAGTCAGAGCACTTTGACCCAATGGTATCTTTTATGCTTACAATCAAATATTTAACTCTGGTTTTGAGCCAGATTGTATGGATTTTAGTATGATGTTAATAATTCTATTAAGTATCAAGAAAAATAGTCTCAAAAAAAGAGTAAATAAAATTCAAAATTTAATATCGTTTATTCAATTTAGATGCGTCTTAGCACATGTTTATGAACGTCAAAAGCATTTTACAAATTTTCGTGTATGCGATAAACTACGCCATCCGTTCACAAAACTACCAGGAGGCCTTGTTCTGAGAAGAACGGGCAAGAAACTCAGCAAGTTTCAATCCTCCCTTTATATTGTTTTTTTTTTAATGTCATAAAGTTATAAAGTATTTATAAGGGCACGCTTATCTGTCAGATTGTAATTTGCAACCTTCCTTACCTACGAATGCGCATTGAACAGAGTAGTGGTGCTATAGGTACTCCTGATACGGCTTCACGTGGAACGTGTGCCTAGTTTTTTAAAGCTGTTTTAGCTTAGACCAGTATTTTATGGCCTCTTACCCGTCAGAGAGAATTTGTCTTGCCGTGGATAGACAACACTAAACTTGCCGCACCCAAAAACAAACCTAGCTTAGCTTACCTATATCGATTTGTCAAATAGTGACATCTCTGCCTCCCCTGATGCTATAAAAATAAGACTACTAGATGCGTCTAATGTTTATTACTAAGTATTTAGCGTTTTGGTTCACAGAGGTGTTTATCATTGTCTATCATCATCTATGTTACAACCAAGAATTTTGTACTCTATATGGATGCCAAACTCCCATACAATAGCATGAGGCAATGTTCTGTCTCGATCAGTAGGTGTTCCCTCTCATTCTATCACTATTTATGAATGAAGGCTATCCGTGAGATATCCTTTTCCTCTCTTTCTATCCATAGTTTCTATCTCACCTGTCATATTTCCGCCATTTTGACACCTAGACTGAAAATTGTTAAAAAAAATTGTAATTGATTATTTTAAATAAAAAATTATAAAACTGGGCATGACGTGCGTTGTTTTATGTTGTGTAAGTGAGTGATATCCTGGATGTAGCTTATCATTTCACATATGAGTCAAAAATCATATATTAAATGAGAGTATTTGTTTGAGAAATTTGTGTGTATTTTTGTGTGACGTTGTAATAGAAAATTTTACTACGAAATGACAAACTCATACATTAAAGTGATAGAATGAGAGGGAACACTTACTGATCGAAACAGAACATTGCCTCATGCTATTGTATGGGAGTTTGGCATCCATCATACAGTACAAAATTCTTGGTTACAACATGGTGCAATAAAGAACTTTGACTTTGACTTTGTCATCCATGTTGATTGATATTGAGACAAAGTGCTTGTAATGGCGAATTTAATAGCTATAATGAATAAGGATCATAGCTTAATAAAGCCACTCAGCACCCGCCCAGCAACCGCCTCTCCTCGTGCGATTGGCATTGGCATGGGCCGTAACACCACCATGCTGGCCCAATTGGTGGTGGGTTGCAATAGCGACAGGGACTGACGGCTTATCGTGCTTTCCGAAGCACGGAGGAGTTCGAGATCACCAAGTTTTGTTCACCCATCCAAGGCCTAACCGTGGCGAAGGTAGCTTTGTTTTCTATATCGAAAGCCAAAGCGTACTTAACAATACGAGCGTAACTTATGCTGTACCCTTGATGGTTGCTTATTATAGCTTATATTAATTTCCTGATAATTTATTCAATATCTCCGTGAAATCTTACAGCAATTCATTCGAATTTGCTGGCGTATCTAGCGATGGTTCCATTAACAGACATCGGCAAACAGAGGATTTGATTGAACCGGATATTTGGCGATCCTCCACCAGTCAGACTTAGTTCATTTTGCAATACACTGAAACTGTAGGCTGTGTGCAAATTCTAAATCTCTTCGCTTCCGAGCTTTTGATCCGTCTTCGTGGGTATTGGTTTAATTTGTTATTGTTTAAGTGTCTTTACAATGGGCTCGGAGCATGGCAATAGTATGTATCACCCCCACACGGAGACTTAAAAGAAGATTTTCATTTTTAATTAATGTATTTCTTTATTTATTGATTCACCAACATTTGTTTACACTGTTAAATTATATTATTTTTAATATTAATATACTGTCAACGAATTGAATCCATACTATTTACAATATTATAAATGCAATAATGCAAAATTAAAGTAGCTCTGTCTTGCTTTCATGTCAAAACTACTGAACCGATTCAATTGAAATCAATATAAAGTTCCTTAAGACCACATTTAGCCGTACAAAAATTGGGTTTGTTCAGACGAAAAATCGTAAAGAGTAGTAGCAAGTGGTTAGCTCATCGCCTACACAATCACAGACCCAGTACCCAATACGCCCTTAGTCGCCTTTTACGACATGCTAGTCAAGAAAAGCAGTTAGTACATTCTTTTTGTGTCCCGGACCAACACGGAACCAAAATTATTAGTTTAAGTATATATAATATACATAGTCGCCTTTTACGACATGCTAGGCAAGAAAAGCAGTTGGCACATTGGTTGGTTGGTTGGTAGTATGATATATAATAATATACAATGTATTGAGTTAAGATAAAACTCCCAGAACAAATGTTGTACTTTATGATGTTAGCTTCCTTGTCTTGTGAAGCTGTACACATACATACATACATACAATCACGCCTGTAATCCCCGAAGGGGTCGCCAGAGTCCAAGGAGCACTGTGTTCCTTAAGACCACATTTAGCCATACAAAAGGAGGTGAGGGAGTGAGGTTGTAGATGTAATAAAAATAATCGTATATTTGTTATTCAATCGGGGACAAACATGATCAAAACGTTTCATCAACCGATCAGATATAAAACATTTAGGCCCAATTGCACGATCGAGAGTTAGCGCCTAACCCAGGGTTTGCCCAAATATTGGGTCCTTACCTATGAAATTGGTGTTTTTATTCTGTCTTAGCAATTTGTCTGTAACTATTAAGTTTCAGAACATTCTTATAAAATAATTGCCTCTTCTAAACATAGAGTATATATTTGAGCTCGTATTAATTAATTTAATAATTTATTGTAAGTTTAATTGTGTTAACATTAGGTACAAAGACAATTATTTTTAACTGCCTCCCGAATACATCGTTTGATTTGTATTAACATAAAAACGATGAATAATTTTTATCAAGCGTGTTCACACACAAATTGCTAAAGCTTGTCTTATGATACATACCAATTATTATTAGCTCTGGATTTGTCGTTGTGAAGAAAACTGATAAAATGTTAATATGTAAAATGCAGACACACCAATTTCATAGGTAAGGACCTAATATTTGCCCCAGGGTTAGATGCTGACTCTCGACTGCGCAAGTGGGCCTAACGAAAAAATAAAGTTCGAATTATCCCCTCATCGCATACAGGGGACAGACCAAACTTTTTTCCGAGGTAATAAATCAAAATTCTCGGTGGCGGTTTCGTTATTGAATTCAAAGCTTCTTTCGCCGTGGTCTGTCTTTGATGGGTGGCCAAAACTTTGTGATGTAAAATTTGAGTCAAATTACAAATTCTACTTAAACCTAAATTCCCTTACGTAGGTAAAATTTTGGTCATGCAATAGAAAGACTAACTTGTAATGGGTTATTAAAATTAATGTGAGTATGCAGTTATAAAATCAAAACTTCTATGTTCTAACTCAACCCCTCCCGACTTGAACACACCTGGCGAAATTCCTACACCTGTTTGTTTCCAATCGGAAGTTCTACCGTAAATAATTTTTTATTAGTTGACAGTTAGGTACTCATACGTGTGGATTTAAGCCGCTTAACTTTGGTAACTCACCACGTCTTTGTCAAGCGATATTGATTTTTATGATGCTTTTAATTATAGTAGATTAGTAGCCAAGGGCTGTAAGGCATCAATTGCAGTCCGAGATATTTAGGCGCACGAGCGCAGCGAGGGCGCTTATAGTTCGAGGGTGCAATTGATGCTTACACCCGAGCTAACTACTCTGCTTTACATCTCGATTGTGCGGTAAGTGGAAAAAAAGGCATTACAAGAATAAATAAATTTATTTTCAAGAACTAAATTTAGCTTCGCCGTTCGATATTCAAAATTGATGAATATAGCGAAGCGACCTCTTTTGTCACAAGAATAAATAAATTTATTTTCAAGAACTAAATTTAGCTTCGCCGTTCGATATTCAAAATTGATGAAAATAGCGAAGCGACCTCTTTTGTCATTGGGCTGAATGCATGATGTCTAGTGCCAGTAAGATGGTTAGATGTACGCGAACTTTTTGAAAATTTTTTTTTTAATTACTTACCGCCCTAGGGCGTTTCTAGCTACATTATTAACCTAGGGCGGTAATTGATCACTTACAACCCGCATCTGGGGGTATTAAGGACCTACTTACCGAACATGAGAGATGTAAAATTATAAAATAGCTTGAAAAACAAAATCTAAATTCATAAGAAAATATTTGCTATAATTCTACAAATACAAATACTTTATTGCACTCATGTTGTACATAAAGGTCTTAAAGCTAGTAATATTGGGTCCTTACCTATGACATTGGTGTTTTTATACTGTCTTAGTATTTTGTCTGTAACTATTAAGATTCAGAGTATTCCTAAAAAATAATTACCTCGTCTAAAAAAAGACTATATTTTTGAGCTCTTTTGATTTGTTTTGATAATTTGTTGTAAGTTTAATTGTGTTAAAATTGGACACGGAGACAACTCTTTTTAAGTGCCTCCCGAATACATCATTTTATTTGCATTCACTTAAAAACGATAAATAATTTTTATGAAGTGTGATATTACACATATTACTAAAGCTTGTCTAATGATACATGCCAAATATTATTATCTCTGGATATGTCGTTGTGAAGAAAACTGATAAAATGTTAGTATGGAAAATGCAGAATTCCCCAAAATCTCCATACAAAACACCAATTTCATACGTAAGGACCTAATAGTTCTAATATGAACCCTGTTAGGGCATCGCAATTAAACTAAACATCTCTCTTATTAACTAGGTACTATCCAAGATTATTTAAATTATTCATAATTATTATATAAAATTAAACAGGTAGGATAATTATACATTATATTATTCATTAAAATATTCAGGTAACGAATAATAACATTGTTCTATTAAATATTTTTTAAATTTTATTATAAATCTATTTAAGTTACTTTCTGATACGTCATTATCATCATCAGCCCAGAGACGACACTGCTGGATATATGCCTCCCGACAATGATCTCCACAACGACCGATACTACGCCGCGCCGCCCCATCCAGCGACTTCCTGCGACCTTCGCCAGGTCGTCGGTCCTCGTGGAAGGCCTTCTTATGTTACACCTCCCAGTACCTACGTGACCACCACTCGAGAACCTATGAAAAAAACTTTAAAAATCCTCATAGAACTGAACCCATTGGCAATGGTTCACAATTCTGGGAGTATGAACCGTTACACCACCACGCTGACCCAATACGGGTTGGTGGGTAGAAACGGTCGCAACAGCGACCGGGACCAACGGCTTAACGTGCCCTTCGAAGCACGGAGGAGCTCATGATCACGAAGTTTTCACGGCCCGATCGTGGCGAAGGTACCTTTGTGCTTTGAACATGAACATCCTGAGTGAACATCACATTTATTTTGAATTATCATGTCGAATGTTCATGGTTACAGATGAATTAACTCAATTGATACTACAAAATAACGAACAATAAATTATTAACATAAAACATCAATATTATCAATATAACTTAGAATTAAATATAATTAATAATATTTATGGGTGAAAATGTGAACAGCGTCATCTAGTAACACTATTTGAGACTAATTTTTGTTTCCTCTCACTGTATACCTACTAATGTAAATAGCGCCACCTAGTACAATCAATGAAACGTAGAGCGCTGTTTAGCGTAAAGCGCTGTGCTTACAGTTTTTTGTATTATTACAAGATGGCGATAGTTGTTCGAATATTTTATTTTCAAGGACTTTTGCTGAAAACTTAAATCAAGATTTAAAACTAGGCTCAGTGATTTTTTGATAATTTTATTATGGCTGAAATGTCAAAAAGTACAAAATGGTGACATAAACTAGATTTAAATTTTCCTGCAAGTGGTCCTAAGAATCGTTAAATGGATTTTGAAATTAGCGTACTTATTGCTTATTGGAATAATGAGGTTTTTCTAAAAACGGTATATAGCAGATAGTCAAAACTATTTGTGCAAAATCCCAACAGTTTTTCTGGCTCTTTAAATACCTACTGAGTGTCTGAGATCCCATGAGATTCAACTACATAAGAAACAAAGAAAAATATAGTTCTTTAATGCAACTATAATTATTATATTACGTATATAAATGTGCAAAGTATTTTACTTCTGTTTTTTCGAATATAAATACCACAGGCCGTATGAGCCTTTTTTCCTTTGACCAGCGTTTTTGAAAGACTACGGAAAAAGTCTATGAATGCGCTTATTCTAAACGTTTCGAGCTTCTTTTCGATAGTAGTGCTTGCCTTGTCTTCCATTATGGCGGTACATGAGTAGCAAATACCATAATTCAATGTAGCGACGTCAAGCGACTTACATTAGTTTCGGAATAGGGAGATCATAATTACTTGTTAAATGTCAAAATAACTCTTTCGATGCCAAATAACTATTGTTGTTTTACTTTCTTCGACATTAAAACAACTAAATTGCATCGAAATTGAGTAAGACGCGCGCTATTTATCGTGTTTGGAAAACCGGTACGGTCACCTTTATATAATTCCCACGATTTGCCATCATTTTACAACTTCTAATGTCAAATGTTTTTACGTGTTTTACCATTATTTTGCTTCCAAAATCTGTAAGTTAGATGTGTTTTTTTAAAGAGAAGTGTATTATATTTCAAGTGTTTGGTAAATATTTAGCATATTGTGTATGTTTGGTGTTCAAAAGTGAGTGAAGTGGTCGTCATGAGGTTAGTTTTTGTTCCCGCTATTTTAAGGGTTCTGAACCCTGTTCCTGGCAACGTGTCGGTGAGTAGTAGAGTGTAAGTTTCTATTCAAGGATACCCAACATATTTGTCTAACGTAAAGTCTCGTTATGAACAGACATTGTTACTAAAAATGAAACATATTGTTTCCACTGTAACAGTGCAAAAAAACATCTATTTGGCATCGTTTTGATGACAGATGACTATTCCAAGAAAAAGTGTAATAAACTTTATGTATAAATAAATATAAATAATTACTAATTTGTTTCGAATTTTAATAAACTTCCATAGGTATTTAACTTTCTTTGTAAACAAACAAAGGTATTATGAATCATTATGAAAATACAGTAATGATTAAATTGATATTTCTTATGTTGTTAAGAACTAAAGTTCTATAGACAAATATCATTATTTTGTGTTAGGAAATTTTAAAGAAGAAATCTGCTGGCCTTTTGTCCTGTACTACAAATTAAGTCCAAGGAGAGTTTGATTGAATTTTATTTGAATAGCAGTTAAAACAGTGCCCATAGGTTCAATTCCTAGGTCTTGATTTATTTTTTTAAATCTATTGAAATAATTGTAACATAAGTTTTACCTCCATTGCCAGTGACTGGTGTTAAATTATTGTATTTCTTATTTCTTCATGGGTTCAACTCCCATGTCATAAGGTTTAATTACAAAAACTTGTTAGTGTATTTGTTGTCATACTAATTGATGTACAATTGAACTACAAAAGCTACAGGTCAGTGAACTAAGTAAGCAAAAATAAAGTTTGGGTTTAATTCCCAATCAACTACAGATAATTATTTTGTGATTACTAAAAATGTGAGTTCGATTCTCACAGACACTGAATAGTGCCATTCTCACAGACAACAATGAGTTCGATTCTCACAGACAACGATGAGTTCGATTCTTACTGACAACTATGAGTTTGATTCTTTGATGAGTTCTAACTAACTAATGGGTCCTAACTGCATTTTATTTGAGTTCAATTCTCACATACAAGTGTGGTGGCAATCCCTGATGGTTTCAAATAGTTAATTTAGTGATTACTAGGCTTGAGCTTCATATGTGTTTACATTTTTTAAATGAGATTTCAAAACATTTTATGTGAGTTCAATTGTCACTGACAAGCTTGGGTTCGATTCCCAATAGATTTCAAATTATTAATTCAGTAATTAATACACTCTAGCTACATTTGTTTCTACTTCACTCAAAATGAGCCCTAAATAAATTACAAGTGAGTTCGATTCTCATTGATAACTAGGCTGAAGATACTAGACACTGGGTGTAAAAGTTTTAAACATTATGTAAAATCAATGTGCATTCGATTTGCACAAATCAAATCAAAACAAGCTTCGATGTTTGTTATATTATTTCTCGAGGTAAACATACCTATGTCAAACAATATAAAGCTATCAAGAGTTATTAGAATGTTTGACTGATTTATATGAGAGTTCGATTCTCTCTTCTTGTTATTATATTTAATAATTGAAATAGATTTTTCAGTGATGATGATGATGATCAATTATTCTGAAACTAAGAATGACTTAATGAGTTGTATAAATATAATAATTTGTAAAACATTTAAATCTTAGTTGCCAATGGAAGTTTATTAAATTTTTTGTTATTTAATCCTTTCAATGTGAATAAAAGTGAATTTGGTAAATTATTGTCTATTTAAATATTGGGGTTCCTTCGCTAGTTATATTTTATTAATTGATATGATTTTAACCCATGGTTTAACAAACTTTTTCATAACTATGTGCCCAAAAAATTCCCTCAAACAATACTTTAAAAAACTGTTAAATATTTTGAACCTTGAAAAACAATTTTTTTAAACTAATAGATCTTTTTTACAGCAAACCTAAAATTACAAAGTAACATGATCTTCACAAAAACAATTTTTAATACAAATCCTAGTTCTCTGATTTGAAAACCATTTTTTTTGTTATTTATGTATTTTTGATGTGTCATGTTTTTGATAAATAAATCAAAAAAAAAAACACTGCCAAAGATAACTTATTTAATAAAGGCTTTTGTTGTGGACTGTCTACTTATTTACCCGTTCCGTTCCAAATTCCACGCCCAAAATTCACTTACTTCAGGCAAACTGGTAAAATTTTGTAAATAAAGTAGTTTTGATCTTGTATGTAGTTTTATTTTCCTTATTCAAAAAGGTAATAATGGTATAGTTTTGCTCACAGCTGTGCCTGCTCAGTTCATACCGGGCCGCACGGGGGCTGGATTGTTGATACTGAACGGGTTCACTTTCTACATGAAGAATCATCAAGCTCATGGAAAGAAGCAATGGTATTGCTCATCTAGAGACGTTCATGGCTGCAGAGCTGATGTTATTACTTTTAAGGGCTTTGACGGTCGAGACTACATTTCAATATTCAGGGGAAAACACATACATAACCCACCTCGACTAAGACAATGTTTAGATGGTAGATTTATAAAAGACAAAGACTTTATTACTAGACTTTCACTCAAGTGACTATAATTTTTTATGACTTTACTATGTAAAAGTTATATACCTAGATATATATTTTTATTTGTATAAAAATCTTGTGATGTACTTATTATTTTGATTTTATTAAAATGTATTGTTTAACGCATGTTTCTGCTAGGGACCTGCTAGACTGTAGATAAGGGTATAATTTTGTGAAAAGTTTTAGAAATACAGTATTCTGATATATCTGCGTTGTTTTTTTTGCCCAAATATCTCTATTATTATAAATTTAATTACTTTTTATGTAAATATATTTTTTTATTTGTTGCAATAACTGTTAATGTATCTAAAATACTTAATAGGCAGTAATAGTCAAGGCAAGATGTCTACTCCTAACTAAAAATTAATGTTTACGCATACTCCTTCAAGGGTATAGGCGTGTAGACATGTAATTGTATTTTTTGTAAATTCAGTATAACGCTTACTTACTTAACATGGGCCTTCTTGATAATAAGATGTGCGCATGCAATGATAAGCGGACACCCCCTTTAAAATGCTATTAATATTTTATGTGTAGTTTTACAGCTAGAGATACCTGAAAAATATGCCTGCAACTTTATGCAAGAAGAATGGTGGGAAGATGGTAAATAAACATGTTAGTCTTACAAATTATCTAATTGTAAAACCATAATTAGAATAAAAACATTTTCATGTATCTATTGTTAAAATTTCGAATTTATTTAACCGCGGGTAATTTAACAAAGGTCTGATTACAGGTATATACTATTTGCCTTCACATCGCTCCGGGAGCATGGTGCTGATCTTCAAAGACAACAAGTACTGGATCAACAATAGGTACCAGAACACTATAAACTGGACCTGCAGGGATCGGAAGAGAATCGGCTGTAACAGCTGCGTGCAAACTACCGTCGAAGGCCGGTACATCAAGCATAAGGGGTTCCACAACCACGCTGATAACTATACTAAGTATAACTTTAACGACTGATCTTCAACAAACTTTTCTCCCATCATAACTTCAGTGCAAAGTTTTGTGGATGATGATTGAGTGACTAGAGTTAAAAATTTTATATGGGTATGTTTTTTTTTATTTCTATAATAAGTAGAAGGGTTTACCCGTTTGGATCTCGATAATTATTATCAAAATTAGACATTCCGGAATGCGTATGAATAAAATGTTGTAATGCTAGTAAAGGACACAGCACACATCAACTCGGAAAGGGATCGACACCGTATCGCCTTTTGCCTCGGCGTCAACCAGGCGTCAACCTAACGTAACCAAAGCGTATCAGAAGCTCCTGTACGTCAACTCGGCTACGGCTAGGCGACACCGCGCTTACGGCTCGCCGACCGCTGGCCGACCCCGTTGGCACCATCAGTTTGAATGGACGGCGGACGAAGAACTGAGCTCGCGTACGGAAAGACGTAAGCGCGGGGACTGCAAGTTGACCACGCACCGCATCGCAGTTTGGAGCCTGTTCCGAGGCGAGGCGATTACGTTACGATTCCGATTAGTGTGCGTAGCAGTAGGGAGTTTCATACAAACAATACTCAACGGCTCGAGGTGATACGGTGACGATCCCTGTCCGAGTTGATGTGATCTTAATAGGGACAATTAAAAGAATGTAAACTGTTAAACACTGCCCGTTTTGATCTCTGTTACGAGGTTGAAATTAAAATGTGCCAAATTTTGAAATTGTTAGATAATATTCTACCTATTTTCTTATAAATAACAATTTTTGTCAATAATTTAGTCCTCTTTCGAGGTAAAGTTTTAGACAATTTTTTTGCTTGATGGTAAAGAGATGTTTGTCAAGTGACAAATCTTGGTCATCTTATTATTGGCGAAGTACTATTAAGTCACTTTTGTTGCTGACCGTACTTATAATTTAAGTATCTTATTATTATTTTTTTAAAAACCATACAGCATACTTAATACGAAAAATAACTTATTTGCTTTAGTTACATAGATATAGATTGTAATAGTTTAAAAATAATTGCAACTTATTTATTTCTTGCCTATTTAATGACATTCTGTTATTGGAGCTGTGAAATTATTGTTAAAATTATTTTAAAATTCTTCCGTTTTGGCATTATATTGCCATATAAAGTATTATTTTGTTTATAACTATTTGGATACAAAAAACATTTACGACTGAAACTGTTTATGGGCCTAACTGCGATCAGTGGTTGCGTTCATGCGTCCATGGATAAATGTGGCGTTGACCCTATTTTTAACGGATCACTTATTCATTTCAAGACCGAAAAAATTTCCACTTTACGTTACGATCCTAACTTATTTCTTTCCCTGCATCCCTCATGTTCTTCATCATAGTCCTGATGCATCACCTGTTTCTTTGTATAAGTTATCACTCCATATATTGGTTTTGGCTTGTAAGTTCCCTATGCTGGTAACCTGTTTGTTATCAGTGTATCACTAAAGCAGTTTTAGCACTAAATCCTAAAAAAATCGGACTTAATAAATTGAATACTTTAGATGGGTCAATGTTTTCATTGGTATTGTAAATCCATCGTATCTAAAAATCAATTGTACTTAGAGCATTTTTATACATTAGGTAAATGATATGTTGTTTTGCATGAATTATATGCTTCAAATTGTATTTGATAACTTTATTTGATAGAAACTTTCGGTCGGATTTGAAAGACCTTAGTTTTTAAAGTCTCAAGTCTGCAAAGTAATTTGGACTCAAATGCTTTAACTTTAAGTATTATGTTAGCTAAGCTAGCAAATGGTTTACGTCGGTTTACTTATTATTAAATTTATTTTAAATTTGTACCTTAACTAACTTGGTTTTGCCTGTACTAGTCATTGGTGTTTTATAAATTTTAGTCGTTCTATAAATTCGTTCCAAACGTACTTCTTTTTTTAGCTAATTACTTTAATTATTATTTGGTTGTACTTATATTCTGTTATTGGTGTTTGTGAAACACATAAATCTAAAACATTTATGTTTTACTTATTAGTATTATTATTAACTTTATGTTTTTTTTTGGGAAAAGACTCATATTGTTCTTTCAATTCTTCTAAATTCTTTTTCAGGAATAGATATATCTTATCATTGTAAATGCCAGTGTCAAAGACAAATCCCTCACATCTTTTTTGCTGATAGGTACTCAACGCCAAAAGATAGCATTTCTGTATAATTGTATAATCGAATTATATTCTCAATTCTAAGTGCCGTAGATTTGTTGGTTGTTATATTAAAAGAAATCTCAATGCTAAAAAGTAATCACTTTGTATTTTTTTAGAAGAATCAGTTTTTTCATATGTTATTGAAAAATTTATCATGTTCATGCTCATCTTAAATCTTTATAACATTCCTTAATTTTTTGTTTTCAGTTTTTTTCTTATTTAAATGTGTGATGATATATCTACCGCATTCCATGTTTACTTAAATGTACATTGAACAATAGTATAATTGATATGTATCATTTCAACGGGCTTAAAGTTTGATACCAAAATTTTGTTTTTTAATTAATTCCTTGGTAAACAAACTTCAATTACTTCAATATTGATAGGTATATATTTTTTTTTAATTCTTCTTTAGAACGGAGCTAAAGTGGCGTCCATCCTCTCTATTAATTTTTACACACGTGTGACGTATCTGTATAGGATAACAACTTACCATCAGACGGATCCTTGTCCGTCATTGTTATGGGATAAACCGATTTTTATATACACTTAGCACAAGAATACTAAAACATTTACTTACCTATAACTTGTTTCAAATTTAATGCATATTATATGATTTATTTAGACTGTAAAAAAGTTCAATTTGTAGCGGCTACGTCATAGCGCGCTACGACATCAAGTAACCGAAAAATGGTTGATCAGCGAAAAGCACAATAGTGAATAAATAATATTGGAGTCAAGATAATATTAGACCTACCGAGTACGGCAATAAGGCGCATACAAGATTGGCAGAGTCTGAATGTCTGACTGAATCACGATGACAGAGTTTCTCTAATAGATTAATATATATATATATATACAAGTTCCGACGAATAACAGTCGGACCGCGGTCCCCGAGCGTACACCCTGGCTCGGCAGAAGATCTTCCCTTTTCGCTGAGTATACCTTACCGCACACCACAAATTATTTAATATTTTTTGCAATGCAAGGGCTAGAGAAAACAAGATTGATTCCACACAATGAGGCTGCATTTCCAACAGAAATATGGGATTGCTTCGTTTCAAGTGACTCGCAAAGTCGCAATACTATAGGTCTATTTGCCCTCTCACACCTCTTATTTACTTCGCATGGAAAAATACTCTTACAATTGTAAACCAAACAAACACATCATCCACAGGAACAATGGAGTTCAAAAAAAGTATGCACGTTTGTAAATGTATGCAGTGACTCTTATTGGAAGGGAATAAAGACTGCCCCCTGTCAAACATGCATGCATATTTTTGAACTCGACTGTACACCAGTGTTTTAATATTTTCCCAAATATGATTTCAGTGCAGTATCTAACATTAAGAAGCGGGAAGCAAACAATTATGATCAACAGATATACGTACAGCAGACAGTACAGGACCAAGTATGGGATGCGGTGGCACTGCAGTGCAAGGGTCACGCAGAACTGCAAGGCTCACGTCGTGTTAGACGACGATGGAAAACCTATAATATTTAATGAAACTCACACGCACGACCCCTCGAAGTATCATCAAAACAGTGACGGCACATACATCAGAATGTAGGACCTTTTAGAAATGATTGAAATATTTGAACCACCGCGCCTTTCCGGGAAGATGTTCATAAGTCAACCAACGGATATCGACCAACTATTGGGGCCTTACCTATGAAATTGGTGTTTTTATTCTGTCTTAGTATTTTGTCTGTAACTATTACGATTCAGAGTATTCCTAAAAAATAATTACTTCGTCTAAAAATAGACTATATTTTTGAGCTCTTTTGATTTGTTTTGATAATTTGTTGTAAGTTTAATTGTGTTAAAATTGGACACGAAGACAACTCTTTTTAAGTGCCTCCCGAATACATCATTTTATTTGCATTCACTTGAAAACGATAAATTATTTTTATGAAGTGTGATATTACACATATTACTAAAGCTTGTCTAATGATACATGCCAAATATTGTTATCTCTGGATTGTCGTTGTGAAGAAAACTGATAAAATGTTAGTATGGAAAATGCAGAATTCCCCGAAATATCCATACAAAACACCAATTTCATAGGTAATGACCTAATATTATTATTTTGGTTGTCAAGGCTGTTTCGCGTCATTTCGACCTATCGAGTGCAGCCTCTAAGTAAACCATCAGATATCTTAAAGTTCTATGAAGGCCTTACAGTAGCTCCATCAACTGTGTGCTATCCAGGAAAGATAAGATGTGCCCAATTGGGATTGTTTATATTTCACCTAGGTCGCGGGAGTCTTCCAGGTGTATGTGAATTCTTTTGTGAATCGTGGTTCTTATTTTTTCTTTTTTTATGTGTTGCTTTAATTCACTTGAATATATTATGTTGTGTGCAAAACCTCATTTTATTTGCCTTTATTGACAATTTTCAATTTTTGTTAGTTTATTGAAATTTACCTATGTGAAACCAAAACGATAGTTACCAGGATATCAAGGCTAATAATAGTGAAATGTTTCTGATTGGATCTCCAGTAGCTTTCATAGTCATAACCTAACAGCCTAAGAATAGTTGTGAAAAATCTCTATAAAATGATGTTTCTGATAAATTCCATAAAAATTTTTAATTCAGAAATATTTTTTATTTTGTTATTTTTTTCAGTTCAATTTATCCCACTCAAAAGAGGCAGCAAGTTACTTATGGTAAAAGGTTACACGTATTGTAAAAAGTATACTTCTAAAGTGGGTGAGCGTTGGCAATGTACGAAGAAGCTATCCAGAGAGTGTCGTGCTTTTCTGATGCTGGATGCCCAGAACAAAATCGTCTTAATAAGCGATGCTCACAATCATGAAGCTCCGCAGTACCACCGAAGTCCTGACGGGGTATACACGAAAATTCATTGAATTTTGACTAAGGGCCAGTGTTTTGAGCCGTTAGTAATAGTTAACCCAATGGTTAATTAATATGTTAATTCAGACCAACGGCGACCATGGGAAGACCAAAACTTATGACGTCAGCTTGACCCAATATACACGAGACTACGAGAAATATACTTATATTATTTACTTATTCCTATTGATCCATCAAAATAATATGCGTATGGTAACGGTTGCAAATACCACACCATTTTATCCTCTAGATAATCTTAGATGTTGTTATAGCCTTTTTTCATTAAGGATTGTTTGATACAACTCATACACACACACACACACACACACACACACACAAATGCAGGTTATATAACTCTTCTTTTTATTGTCAATAATGCTTAATACCAAATTTTTTTAAGTACAAGTGCTATAATGACAAATTGCAATCAAGTGAAATGGGAGAGGACACTGAATTCCATGCTTCAGGCATTCGCCTATTTTGGAATACAGAGGAATTTTAACAAATTGTAACATGTTTTGTCAGTAAACATTATTATTATTATTGTTGTTTAAATGTATGAATTGGCAGTACAGTACAGTTGTTATATTTGGCGGGATAGTTTTATAAAATTGTGTAGAATTATTATGCATTAACGCGCCCGAGCAGCCGAGCCGCTGCACTACGAAATGTCACGACAATGTGACATTTCGTAGTGTTTTTTTGAATGCGGGCGCATGTAATTCGACCCTATGACCGATTTGTTTTACATAGTCTGAAGACAGGCACAGCAAGTTTATTTTTGCTTGTAGTATTTAAATTAAGTTTCCTCTATGGCTCTAAATGGCTTTACACTTCAGTAAATTTTCACAAATTTCACAAACATCTGCTAATGTTTTTATCAAAACCATTCTAATATTGTTAGTGCATAAGTTCGGCAACGTTAATAGTTTTTACTTAAATAAATAGTTTTTGGTTTAGACCTATTTTTTATTTATTTACATGTCACATTAACCACAGTACAGGAATACATAGGTCTTAAATACATGTGACACCCTGCAAGGGTATAGCAATTTGTAATTATAATGGTGGATTTGGATATTTTTTTTCTTGTCTAGCATGTCTATAAAGTCCACTAAGGAAGTATTGGGTACTGGGTCTGTGATAGTGTAGGCTATGAGCTAGCCACTTGTTACTACACTTTCACGATTTTTCATATGACCAAATCCAATTTTTGTATGGCTAAATGTGGTCTCAAGGAACACAGTGCTCCTTGGACTCTGCCTACGCCTTCTGGGCGTGATTGTATGATGTGTATGTAATTTGGAATAGTCATAGCTCATTTACACAAATCAGGAAAACCTGGGTGGGTGTTTACTCGTACACCGCTGCCGACCGCTTTGAGGAAAGAGGCGTGATAATATGTTTGAATAAGTAAAACCTTATTACTGAAGTTTACTTCTATACTTTATACTCTACCCCTTGGAAGGCACCTCGAACACCGGTGATCGCAAACAATAGATGTTTCTATTGTCTCGTTTTATGCCCGTTGACTAGTTAATAGCATTGCGAAACAAAATTGTTAATCACAATATTATGTTCTCATTACAGCCCATTTCTTACGTACCCCGGCAGGTAAGGTGTTAGCGGTGTTCGATGGCTTTGTATTTGGAAGGCACTGCACCCTAAAAAGGGGGATTCGGTGGCAGTGTACCAGTGGCAGCTCGAAACTCTGCAAAGCCTATATAACTGTAGACGAAAATGTGGTTATTAAGTTCAATAAAGTACATACGCATGATCGCCCGCAAATTTTTGTTAGAAACGGGCTTTTGCTAAGGAACTAGGATTTTTTGTAATCATATATTAGGTCCTTACCTAATTGGTGTTTTGTATGGAGATTTTGGGGAATTCTGCATTTTCCATACTAAAATTTTTTCAGTTTTCTCCACAACGACAAATCCAAAGATAATAATATTTGGCATCTATAATTAGACAAGCTTTAGTAATATGTGTAATATCACACTTCATAAAAATTATTTATCGTTTTTAAGTGAATGCAAATAAAATGATGTATTCGGGAGGCACCTAAAAAGAGTCCGTGTCCAATTTTAACACAATTAAACTTACAACAAATTATCAAAACAAATCAAAAGAGCTCAAAAATATAGTCTATTTTTAGACGAGGTAATTATTTTTTAGGAATACTCTGAATCTTAATAGTTAGAGACAAAATACTAAGAGAGAAAAAAAACACCAATTTCATAGGTAAGGACCCAATATTATTGGATATTAGGTATCGTATATTAGACATAGATATATTAGGATGTAAGGAAATTATGAATCTTCTATGGATATTTTACAACTGTATTTGATGTTATTTTTTAATTGAAAGTAACATTTGTCTACATATTTCTTACAATAATTAAGAAAATATTTTATTATAAGAAAATACAGTTAAAAGAGATGAAGAAAAAATGTAAAAACACATTTTATACTGACAATAAATATTATATTTAAATATTGACGTTTTTAAGTGCCAGGATTGGCCAATGAAATAAAGTTACTTTTGATTGTTTGAATATTGTAAGAGACATGTAGACACATTTTATTTTAACTATGGAACCTATGTTTTCGTTTGATTATTGTTTTTTTTAAGAGTGACAATTTAATCGATACTTAAGTAATACTTTGAATGTTCTGATTTAGATCTTGAATGAAGAAAGAGCTGGAAACGCCCACTATCTTTTTAGAACACTAAGCTTTATTTAATTTTGTTTTTTTACTCCTCAAAACCTTTGTTACTCACAGTTAAGTAAATATAATATTTCTTTAATCGTTTTTTATTATTATTATTCTAATATTGAATGATGATGATGAAATGATGAGGAAATCAATCCATCTTAATCAATATTTTAATCAATAAGTTGTATTTTTATTTAACATTAATCACAAGACTGCAATTTAAGTCAATAGGAAATAATCTAACTTATATGTATAATTTGGCCAGTAAGACACAGAAATAAAATACGGTATTATTTCTATTCAATAAATCATTACATTTTAGTTAAGTTCATCCACACGGACACTGGAAGATATTTTGCGATGTACAACGGATACACGTACGGTAAGCATTACGCTTCCAGAGGAGGTGTAAGGTGGAGGTGTTGTCTTCGATCTTCGCAAAAGCACGGCGTATGTTCCGCTTTTCTGATACTGGACGAAGGCGGAAATATTTTGAGAAAGAGTGAACAGCATTGTCATAAACCTCCAACTTATAAATTAGCAAATGGAGTATATATTAAAGTATAGTATGTAGTGTGTATGTACAGTTTCATTAAACACTTCTTTCGTATCGAAAGATTTTTTATTATACCAATGAGAACATTTCAAAAAGTATAGAAATTCCTGAATTATTAATTTAGTGTTAGTAGATACTAACATTACACGCAGCGAAGATAAGAAACAAAATACAGTCGAAAAGTGCACTAAATGATACGATACATTTTTGCTAGTGTGTTTCTGAGATCATGGTATCGGTCGCCTTGATTTTGCCCTTCAGGTTAGTGAAAATTAATTAACAATATTTATTTCCAGCTAAACTCATTCGAACAAATCAGGGAAAGTTCTTGGTGCTGTTAAACGGGTACACCTACTGCAAACATTACCAGCTGAAACGTGGCGCGAGGCGCTGGCAGTGCTCAAAGCACGCCTCGAAGGCCTGCTACGCGCACGTGATTCTAGATGTGGACGGCAATATTCTTAGAAAAAATGAAACTCACACCCATGAGCCAGCGCGTTTGTTCCAGAACACTGATGGATCATACGTCCGAGTTTGAGACACGTGTAAGAAGAGCTAAACTTAGGAACGAGATATATTGGGTCCTTACCTATGAAATTGGTGTTTTTATTCTGTCTTATTTTTTTGTCTGTATCTATTAAGATTCAGAGTATTCCTAAAAAATAATTACCTCGTCTAAAAATAGACTATATTTTTGAGCTCTTTTGATTTGTTTTGATAATTTGTTGTAAGTTTAATTGTGTTAAAATTAGACACGGAGACAACTCTTTTTAAGTGCCTCCCGAATATATCATTTTATTTGCATTCACTTAAAAACGATAAATAATTTTTATGAAGTGTGATATTACACATATTACTAATACTTGTCTAATGATACATGCCAAATATTATTATCTCTGGATTTTTTGTTGTGAAGAAAACTGATAAAATTTTAGTATGGAAAATGCAGAATTCTCCAAAATCTCCATACAAAACACCAATTTCATAGGTAAGGACCTAATAGTATGTGAACTTAGACTTTGACACTACGGTTCTATAAATCATTGGGAATCGAAGGTGTAAATTACACAAGATACATACTTGCATATTCATAATACATAGACTTGCTTACACTACTTTTTTATAAATTCTATGCGATCAAACCATCTTCTCAAATAGAAGTGCAATTTACGCATCGTCCCTGCGGATGCGATATAATGTTCGAACATAAACTTTTAGTCTTATGAAGAGGCATATTGCGTTCTTAGTTCATAATTTTTTATTTATGTATTTAATTTATCTTGCAAATTGGTTGTTGTAAACACACAGTTCATGAAAGCAACCAGAAACTTGTGTGTAGAACCACATGCATTGAGTAGCCAATAATTTTGGACATCTTATCGAATGGAAACCTTACAAAAATAAGATTATGATTTCTGAATTCTACAACGGATGTAGAATTACAGCAGATGAAATCCCTTGTTCCCTCAGTTTTCCGACATTTGAGAATACGGATTCTCAAATGTCGGAAAACTAAAAGAATCGCGGAATCTCTATACTTGTCACCTATTATTGCGGTGAATAAAAGCGAGAAGGAACTCACTTTCCGAATTGAATCCGTCAATAAATTGACAGTTGAGAATGGCAAGGCTGCATTCTAAAGACGTTGGAGAATTCTTTGATATTTTGCACATTTCAAAACTATTCATATTTAAACAGATAAAATTAGTTGCATTTAGTATTTATATTAAATTAATTAGTAGATTTGTATGTCTGACGTATCTTCTCAAGATCGTCGAAATATTGTGGACCAAATAATATATTTACTATCCTAGTTGTACATTTTTAATTGTTTAAGTACAATATGTAAATATTAATATTATTATGAATAATGAAATCTTAAAATTAGTTTTATTTAAAGTAATTTGTAACATTAAAATGGTATTCCCCACGTCTCATTCTAAGGTGATTGTATCACAAATAAGTATTTTTTATAATACGGTTTCGTCATACCTGTAATTCCAACAACACATTTTTTATTAGTAGGTAAGCAGTTGAAAGTTGCGCCTTAGTTGGGTTAGTTGGAATCTCTGTATCTTGGTGGCTTTTACAACGATAGGTTAAAAAAAAAACACAGTATTCAAACTTTTTATTTTTCCAGTACAGTTCATAATAACCTCAGATAATAAGTCACTCGCAATGCTCAACAAATACACGTACTTCAAATACTACAAATTAAAGAGAGGAAGGCGTTGGCAGTGTACAAGACATTCCTCTAAATACTGTAAAGCGTTTTTATTATTGGACGAGGATGGAAAATTGTTGGAGAAGAATGAATTGCACACTCATGACCCGTTAAACTATTACAAAAACAAAGAAGGCTTTTACTTAAGGATATAGTTAGGTATAAATGTGATAGCCAATGCTATGTAACTTATCTGTATCTTCTATAAAATATATATAACAAATTATACTGTTTATTTTTATTTTTGTAAATGAAGTTTAAAAAAAACATTGTTGCTACAAGTGTGCTAAGTTGGTCGTTACTGGTGAGACGAAGCTACAAGAGTGACCCGCTGTCATCCGCGATAAGAAAGTTGAGTACCTATGTAGTGTAGTGATCACAACACACTTGTGTCATACAACTTCTTTCAACACACTCTGAGTTGAAATCGTCAAGTTATTCCTTAATTAAAATAAATTGTTTGTGTTACAAAACATCTTTAAAACAATCTGAAACGATTAAATCTTTTCATTTTTCCAGTCGAGTTCATAAGAACCGGTAACGGTAAGTTACTCGCAATGATGAACAAATACACATATTCCAAACATTATGGGTTAAGGAGAGGAGCCCGTCGTTGGCAATGCACAAGACATACCTCCACAAGCTGTCGAGCATTTTTAATATTGGACGCTAACGGAAGATTGTTGGATCGGAACGAAATGCATACTCATGAACCGGCAAACTATTACAAAAGCAAAGAAGGTATTTACCTAAAGATATAGGAAGAATAGTTGTGGGTGCGCATCTAATTTGTATCTTCAATAAAATATAAAGAACAAATTATTCTGAACATTTTTATTTTTGTGTGTGAAACGATATAAACTTTATTTATACAAGTGTGCTAAGTTGGTCATTACAGACGAGACGAAGCTAGGAGAGCGAGCCGCTCTCAAACGGGATATGTAAACCGAGAGGTAGTGTGAAATAACATAAATTATTTTTCTTAAACACATACATACATTGTACTCGTGATCTCGGCTATTATCCTCTAAGGGTTAGTTAGAGACTAGGCAAAAGCACCGCAGAAGCAGTCCATTGCCATAGTTCGCGCTTCACCAAGCACTGACTGCACTCAGCGTGACAGGTGGTGAGCCAGTCGCCGCTACAAGCTATTGGATTGTTGTGCAGTTCTAAGTCACCTTTTACGACACCTACGGTAAAAGACGGGTTGTACGAAACAAGGCGAGCGAGTTGCTCTCAAGCGCGATAAGAAAACACACGCATGTCAATTTTTTTTTTTAAACACGCTATTTCGATATCGTGGAGTTGATTTTTTGATTAAATCAATGTATTTGTAGTTCACCACAGTATCTTCAAAACAATCTGAACTGAGCATTAACATTTTTCCAGTCGAGTTCATAAGAACCAGGAATAGTAAGCCGCTCAAAGCGATGTTGAAAAAGCACACGTATTCCAAACATTACGTGTTAAAAAGAGGTACGCGTTGGCAGTGTACAAGACATTTCTCCAAAAAATGTGCAGCGTATTTAATATTGGACGATGATGGAACATTGTTGAGGAGTAACCAAAATCATTCTCATGAACCGTTACACCTTGTAAAGGACACGGAGGGCATTTATATTAAGGCACGTTTTCTCAAAGTGGGGTCACCTTAATGGGTTCGCCATTCGTCGGCAAGATTTATGTGATGGATGAAATTCTCTTAAATTGACTATTTGTGACAAGAAACAATCCCATCCATTACTCATTACATAAATATTAAAAAGATATTTGTTTTCACACCTTTTATAGAAATAAGAACCTTAACATATGTAGGGGGGAGCATATTAACTTTATTCAGTTAGAAATCTTATGGAATAAACTTGCGAGTGTAATACTCCTTAATTTAAAGGTAAATTCTTTTGGTAAACTTTTTACCAGAACTCTGTGTTATTGACGTAAATTAATATTTTATAAGTTTAATATAAAATAATTAATTTAAATTGATGAATTTCTTATTTACTGTAACCTTGCTTCCATCAATAACTAATGTGTACCTACTATGTGCCATCCTTTTTTTTCATAAATTGCGTAAATTTTTGACACTTGCTTAAAGTAGATTTCATTTTATTCTAAAGCTTTTGTCTGCGCACAACGAAGTTTGTATTAAACAAGAAAAAGTTAAGATCCATCTGTCTTGGTTAACACGGGTTTGTTTTCAGTTCTTCTCGTGAAGGGTCGTAACGGAAAAAACCTTCTGATGTTAAACGGGTACACGTACTACCAGCACAAAATCTTAAGAGGGGGATTTCGATGGAGCTGTACCCAGATGGGGTCCAGGTCCTGTCGAGGGTTCCTCCACGTCACCAACAGCATGATGGTGGTGAGAGCACAGACGGAACACACGCATCCACCATCGACGTTGTTCCTCCGTAATATCAAGAAGAAATTTTCTGTGGAGGTAAGACATAAGACATACACATATCTTTCACGCATTTTTCCAATAGGCTATATAGTTTTATTACAGTCCCCACAAGTGCTAACCGATTTCGGACAGGTAGGTATTTTTAACGACTAACCAAAACTATCTCCACGATATCATATTTAAGAACTAGGAGTTTCAGGTCTTTTAATGTTGTATAGATTCATTTCTAAACATATTCCATTATACTAAGATAAATTCGAATATACGGAAATCGCACTAAACATCTATGGCAGTGTATATTTGGGAAAATTTACTTGAACTTGTTCATAATTTCGATCCATAAGATGTCTAAAAATAATAGAAATAATGTTTTCCTTTAATCATCTAGTAAGATTATTAGAGGCAGTATTTACATGCACATTTCTATTTCAATGAGCTTTAACATTTTTTATAGGAAAACATAATTTTTTCCGCCATATTTTTTTTATTTATACTGCTTTTCTTGCCTAGCATGTCGTAAAAGGCGGCTATGGCCGTATTGGGTACTTGGTCTGTGATTGTGTAGGCGATAAGCTAGCCACTTGTTACTACTCTTTCACGATTTTTCATCTGACCAAACCCAATTTTTGTATGGCTCAATGTGGTCTTAAGGAACACAGTGTTCCTTGGACTCTGCCTACCCCTACGGGGATTGCAGGCGTGATTGTATGTATGTATGTATGCATAATTTTTTTGACGTAAGAAAGTTTTTTATTTTTAGAGAGAGATATAAAAAAAAAAGAATTTTTTTAAAAAACCCTTTTATTTTCAGGCGAAACGAAGCTGTGATGTTAAAGATAAGAAAGAAGCATTGAACCCGCTATCGTTGAAGATAGCAAGCATTTACAGTCAATATAATAAATAATTCTATAGAAATGCCTTATATAATTATACGGTAATCGGTAGATTTCATTTTTAAATAATAAACTACATCAAATGAGAGCACACTATACTTAAAGTGAAAGAAGGATAGTGAGATAAGACTTATTCAATAAAAATTTGACACTTATTTCTAATAGTATAAAAGCCACTTTGTTTTACCATGCAATTTATTTGTGCAAACTTGACTTTGTTTACTTTTTAGACAATGTTGATAGTTTGAACGATTCTTACCTACTTAAGTCTTGCCGAGACAATTCTTGAATTGACAGTAGCTATTGTCATTTTATAAAATGATTCTGTTTTATATTCGTAGTATTTTAATTATTTTTAGGTACTTTTTTAATTTTTGAGGTATTGTGATTTAATTGTTGCACAATTTGCAATGATAAGGGCATATTAATAGATACGTTATTAAATAACTAAGTTAGAGAAGTAGTTACTTTTAGGGCTTTGTTAAGTAATAAATGAATAGTAATCAACTTATAAAGTATACGTAAAATTGTATTTTTATCACTGTTAATTCACGTTTGTTCTCATATTTCAGGAAAGATAAATTTCTTTAACAACCTGAAATAACATTGTATTGAATCACGTAAAATTATTAAATTTTAGAATTTATCGACACTTTTTCTATTGGACACTAGTTGATTCATCTTATACACTTGAAACGATTTATGGCGTGATGTTCGCAGATGACAGATCTCCAAAATGCAATGTTTGTATCAATATTATTAGGCATAGTTTTATTTACAGCATCGACAGCTTAAATAACATAACATGTATTATTATGTTAATTTTAACTTCTATTAAATTATATGCTCCTCTTGTTTGTTTATTTACAGTTCCCATAATCATGTCTACTATAGAATATGGACTACAAGCATGTCAAGTTTAAAATTTCAACTGGTAATCTTTTTTGTATTAACATTTGCTGTTTTTTCCCAGTTGAGTTCTACCTACGGCCTAGCGGCCGCATCAATCTTCGCCTCAACGATTTCACGTTTTACAAGCATTTAAAGGCTAGGACCAATGCCTTCCGATGGAGCTGCACAGCTTACGGTTCAAAATGGAAATGCAAGGCTCATCTCATCATCACCGATAAACTCGAAGTCCTCAAAGCTAATGTCACCCACAGTCATCCACCCTCTCGCAAGAAGCCAGAAATAAAAGGCCAAATTCAACATCCAATTAGTCAAGCTAAACTGAAGGTATTATCTAAAACTCAACTTAATAATAAAAGTGTTAGGATTGCTAATTTGACTGATCAAAGTCACAACGAAACTGTCACCCAAGCTTACAACGAACATAATGGTAATCACACCGCAACTGCACCAGAGAAAAATTTTGATGTTGAAAAGAAAGAAAGTGCCATCGAAAATATGGCAACGTTCTTTAATTCTATGACTCCTCTTCAAGACTATTTAGTAGCTCATAGTGTGTTTACAGAATATTAAAGAAGCTAAGATATCTACGCATTTATAATTTAAGTATTATTTAAAGCCTGTGAGCTCTAAGCTATTTATATATTTTAACGCATTTCGTAGAGAAAAACTTTGTTTTCAACGTAGAATATCTTTAGTTTTAAAATGTATATCCTGATGCGAGTGAAATTTAAAACGGATCTGATTCATAAATACGAGTAAATTAATAGATAATTTAAAAGGCTATATTTTGGCGTATTTCTGCTATTGAAGAAAATTTTATATCTTCAAATTATTCTTTGCATCGGTTTGAATTATAGCTATTGCAGCTGCAGTATTTATGTCACTTTAAATTAAAATATACATACTATGCGCAGCTAAAATATTCTTAAACTCTTCAGATCTTCAGAAAAAGAACTGCTAGAATTATATTTTTTTGTTTTTTTATTCAAATTAAAATTGAGTGGGCTACTTTATATGGAGTTAGATGAAAGTGATAGAAAAACCTATATTTTACATAAGGTTATAGTTAGTGATGTGACAAAATATTTGTAATCGCCTACCTTAACAGTGGACATAGAGTAGCCTTTCCAACAAAATAGAGGTGTCTCACGAAAATGCAACTGCATTTGTAAATGTGCTTTGATATCTAGATACCTGTATAATCGAAGTTAGATAAGACCCGTTTTATATTTAGTTTTATACTTAGCTAGTTGAAGAGGAAATATAAGAAGTACTGACCCACCAAATTTTGGGAATAAAATTGATGAAAATATTTTTGAATTGTTGCTGCAGGATATATCAAAAATTGCAGGCAACATTTTTTACAATTTAAATTTTGAGCAAGATAATACGACTTACTAGTAATATCAATATACTGCAATTTTTTGAGATTTACAGTCGACATTTGAGGATGAAACATTTTTAACTCTAATAATGCAACGATTATTTGATGATTGCATATACTAGAAAACATTAATAAAGAACTATTTTCAGATCAGAAAATAAAACTATGAATATCATAAAAGTGCCTTTAATTAGATCGTGTCTTCTAGATTTAAGCTTATAGCGTTTGCAGCATAATCACCATACTAGTGATAGAAACGTAATATTGTAGCAATAGTATTTGTGTGATATTTTAATAATGGCATTTGTAACGTATCCAGTATTATTATATAGTGATTAGAGAATATTTGTAGTGTATATCAATAGAAACTGATATTATATTTACAATAGATATGTCATAAGCACTGGTTTTGAAATTGGTCATTTGAACATGTTTAGTCGGACAATGGACAGATACACAAGTGACAAATGGCCGATGGTCATTTTTTTTAATGTTTCTAACAATTTTTTTTATTGAAGATAAAGTCTTCTAAAGCACTGACTGATATCTGGGTTCTTGGAACATTTTCGGTGAATAGACAAGCTTATATTATATCTATATTATAATTAATAATACAATTGGCTAGAAATATCAAGGATTTTTTCATTAAAAGTAAGAATTGGAGTCTGGATATCTGTGCAGTCAAATATTTCCGAGTAGTTAGTAACATGTCACAGGCAATTTGTAAGATTTCACGGTTTACATACTGCGTCGTCGGTTTAATAAGAACATACACTAATGTGCTACTTTATATCTTCATGATGTCCTGGTTGCTTAACAAACTTAAATTTATCCAAAATGTGTTCTGTTATGGTTGTGACGTGGTGGATGCCGGAGAAAAAAAAAACGGAGATGTCGTCACTTGATATAATATATGTACATTTAAAAACTTTAGGCACACTGAAACAATTTTTAAAACTAAATTTCACTAATCACTGAACATAAAACTTTAAGATATTATCAAAGGTAGGGCTACTTACAATAGTGCCTTAGTAAAGTTTTTTGAATCTTGAACAATTAATATCGATAAAGTTTATTTACTCGTTTAAATAATTTTATTATTGCCACTTATTACTGTTATTTTTTATTATATTTATAAAATCATTTGCCAACGCTCCAGACGCCGACTCTGATAGCAATAAAATTGGAGACTAAAAACAATCAAAAAAAAGAGACAGAAAGTTAGTTTAAAAACAGAAACAAAGAGAAAATGGTCAGAGAAGAGCGCAATAATAGCAAAGAGTCGCTAATACTGATATAGCGCGTGATGGTCATATGCACGAATCACGTTTAAACTAACGACGACGTATGGTAATGGCGAAATCATACAAATCGCCTTCGACATTTGGATTATGAAGGAATTCAAGAATATCCAAGGTAAATTTAGTATTCTTGATGATATAGATCATCATGAAGAAGATGATCTATGTTTCAATGAAGAATGACCTAACCACTGCATGCTTGGGTTCCTAAATTATCTGTGAATTTAATTGTTTAGGCACGTATTTATTACGTTAGGACTTGGATTATTTGTTCAAAAGATAGAATTTTACTATTAAGCTGTAATTTCTTAACAATTGCACTTTGGGAACACAATATGAAGTACCTATAAATTTATTTTTAAAGATTCAAACTAAACTGAGAGTCCAGGTATAAAATTCAATAATGTAAGTGGAATAGTGAGATCACTTATTATTAAGAGATGCCACTACCATAACCAATGCTAGTTTGCTAGTGACTTTTATTTTCTTTACTGTATTTAAATACATGATAAGCCAAAGCCATATACGTTAGGGTAAACCTGACAGGTTTACCTGTACATTTCGGTATACCCTATTCTCAACTGTCCGACCGAATAACGCAATCACCATACCTGTCACATTTTATTACGGTGAATCAGAGCAAGACGGACGTGAGTATCCGAATCGAATCCGTTGAACCAACAGTTGAGAATAGAGCTGTACCTCTCCGACTGAAATTGAATGTAAATGCTTAGGCTTAACTATACCTAAAGGAGACCACATAGACTTACGTATATGGCCAGCCCCGTTATTCGATTCGGAATGTCGCATCCACTCTCGCTCTAACTCGCCACAATGAAAAGAGACAGCTTGATTTCTGACAGTTGAGAATAAGGGGCATGAGCAGGACAGGAAGGCAAAATTCTTCATTGCCTCGCGCTTCTTCGTTCGCGTCAAAGCGAATGATGTAATGATGATTTGAATGATGAAATTAGTAATTTTGTCCTTGGGAACTGAATCTCTAACGCAAAGCACTGTTTATACCTAGTTTTAAGATTTAGAACCGCTAATAATGTATGTGATGTATAGGGCAGATGACATGTCCACTACTATTAAACGTATTTTTGTAGTGCCAGTTGATGTAGAGTACTGACTGTATTTACAATAATCACCTGCTTAACAAATATAAATAATATCAGTAAAAATATATTTGTGTATAATATTTTTAACCGCCTCTCTGGTCTTGTGGTTCACACCGCCGTGTGTTGATCGGGAGGTCCGGCGCAGGGTTCGATTCCCCACGGGGGCAGGAGTTTTTCTGCTCGGTTTGGTTGGTGATAGGGCCTACCACCGTCTTACCTAATTCTGTCGCCATAATAACAATGTTACAGCATTGTTGTGTTTCGACAATCATAGGTAAGATAGCCAGTTCCTCAGTTGTTGAGGAATACAGGTGAAGCTCGCTTCCACCTTCGGGCTTATCGTCGCTTACCATCAGGTAAGATGAAGGCTAAGAGCTTGCCTGTCGTGTGTAAAAAAAATACTAAAAAAACTATGTATTTTACTTAAGACTGCATGCTTGTTTGTGATAATTAATACTTGTATCTCATAATTTTGGATCTCATATTATATCCAATTTTGACTGTGTAGATGTAAACTTGCCTGTGTTTTTTACCATTTTTTTATGATATAGTGATACCATTTTCGCTTCGAATTTAGTTTAAGGCTTTTGGTGTGTATTTTACCATTATGGATTATTTTAATTCAATAAAATTTTACATAATTATAGTGTGTGATTATTATTGAATATTTGAACATCAGGGTACATTTTTTTGAATGTATGTAAGAAGGGAACCCATACAAAACATTTCACAGCAATGCATGATAAATATTGAATCGTATATAATTATATATCTGTCTTCTAAAATCGTAAGCGAGCAAAGCAAGCAATGAATACGCACCAGAAGCGGACTTAATAGTAATGTCTTCAGGTATGATTGGCGAGCAGCAAAAAATCAAGAAATTTTTACTGCACTCTTATTGGCTGTCTTGGAAGCATTCAGACTAATTCACGAATCATGGTGAAATTCGCGCGAGTTGTGCCACCACATAAACTGAACACACTGTATCGATGGATCTGGATCTTTAAATAATACGGTACTTCTATAGTCAATAATTGTCTAGCAGTTAAAATAAATAAATAATTAATTTGTACTTTCAGGCCTCCTTATAGAATTAACGAACGGCAAAAAAGTATTAGTTGTGGAAGGCTACCAGTTCTACAAAAAGGAAACTTTAAAGGGTTCTACTGTTCATCGTTGGGTTTGCTGCAAGAGGAAATGTAGGGTCTACTTGCATGTTACAGAAGATATGCGCATTTTAAGGGTTCACAATTTCCACGACCATCCAGTGAGAGCTCTTTATTTGTCCTCCTCTGGAAAGTATGTAAGAGCGTAGAACTTAAAAAACTCTTAACAAAATATATAGTAATAAATAAAAAACACTTCATTTGAATTCGCAAACACACAAAAAATACAGAAAAAACGATTGAGTGTGCGTGTGCTGAAGTCTACAAATTAGGTGACAGTTCAGCTTAAAATGCTTGTGAAACCACAAGCAAATAACTGATTTTCAACTGTGACCTTGTCGTACGTAACTAAAGTTTGCTTTGTCTCCTCTCATGCATTAAAGTAAAACAAATGGATTTTGAAATGGTAATCTTTTAGAAAGAAGTACAGAAGTTGTACAGAAATATTGACTAGCAACTTGAGACTTATAAAGTCTCAGTTCTTAAAAAATTGACTCGAAGGGTAAGACAGGCAGCGCAGGCCACATTGCTAACGGACGGGAAACAATGAATAAGCGAAAATTTGGCGAAAAAAGTGATGAAATGATTTCGCTGGAATCGTTTGATGGTTCATTTGTTTCGTTGCAGCACTGAAGTAGCTTAGCTCTGTGTGAACCTTTATAACTTTGGTGTTTAACGTTACGTGAAGGTAGGTATGACAGCTGTCAATAGGAATGCGACTGGAGAGCCAATCGGCGCCGCTGATCACGGATGAGATGAGATGATGAACGCCGATTGGTCAGCAGTAAAATTATATGTCGCTACTTGTACCAATGCAAGCACTACTGTTTTCCGGCAGAAGTATAGATACAGTTAGGTACAGAAACTACCTGTGGTAATAAGAGTATTTTGTATACAATTTGAATAAGAGCAATAGTCATTGTAGACGGGATCCAATTCTTGCTTAGGACCATACCACCACGACAAACGAAAATTAAATTCTCAATTATTGTGACTGTGCTTAATTTATCGATAATCGAAAAGTATTTTTATATACTTAATTTTAATCGGTAAGCTTAAATTATTGCATACAAAAGTGTATGTGGAGATTACTTGTTTATATATTGTGCAATTGACTATAAGTTTCTGTATTACATAATTTATGTTGATTTTATCGTTTGTAATCCTCTCTGGTGATATTGTTACAAATAAAAGAGACTATTTTCAATTTGTACTCTCTTATTTATCATTCACCTCGTTGGTCATAATAGTAGAACTGCGACTTTGGCTCGCAAGTTGTTGGGTTGTTGGGTGAGATCGCGACTGTGTAAACTGCCCTGCGACAAGATCGAGTGACTATATTCGTACGTTGGCTGGAGTAGGCTGGATTAAATCGGCCAAAGATCGATGGAGACCTATGTCTAGTCGTGGAAGAACATAGGTTGCTAATGACGTGGATGTTGAGGGGTGTAATAGGTCTTTACCTATGAAATTGTCGCTTTGTATGGAGATTTTGGGGAAGTCTGCTTTTCCATACTAGAATTTTTTCAGATTTCTCCACAAGAACAAATCCAGAGATAATAATTTTTACCATGTATCATTAGACAAGCTTTAGCAATGTGTGATATCACTCTTCATAAAAATTATTTATCGTTTTAAAGTGAATGCATATCAAATGATGTAATCGGGAGGCACTTAAAAAGAGTTGTCTTAGATTCTAATTTTAACGTAATTAAACTTACATCAAATTATCAAAACAAATCAAAGAGCTCAAAAAAATGGTCTAATTTTAGAGGAGGTAATTATTTTACAAGAATATTCTGAAACTTAATATTTACAGACAAAATACTAAGGCGCGAATACTAAGGCACGATCGAGAGTAAGCGCCTAACCCAGGGTTTGCCCATATATTTTCCCCAGGGTTAGGTGCTAACTCTCGACCGCGCAAGTGGGCCTAAGAGAGAAAAAAACGGCAATTTTATAGGTAAAGACCTATTATTTAGTGCTATATGGACGATCCGTACGGAGCTCCGCAGTAAGGATCATTCGTACACAACGGGCCGTGCATTATTTTGTCAAACAAGCCACGCAATCTTTGATTTCTGTACGACAGCTCCAGTCAACGGACGTCCGTATGGACTGACCATTCATAGTATATTCTTTATATAACTGCTGATAGGTTTTCGTCGATAAATAGAATAGTTCTCATCAATCATATATTTTACATTGTCCTCGTTTATTCTTTTGCCATTGCAGGTGAATTGGTACAATTGATAAACGGAAAATGTGTGTATCTTATGCAAGGTCATACTTACTACAAAGCAAGGGCTGTGAAGAGAGGAACAGCTTTTAGGTGGCCATGCACCAGAGGGCCTCCGTGTTCAGCATACCTTCATTTAAGCAATGAAATGGAATTGCTGTCTTCTTCCAAGATAGAACACGCACACCCGCCCGCGAAATATTTTAAAGACTACAGAGGGCGTTATATTAAAATGTAATTTACCAAAGATTTATTTTAAAACGCGATGACCTAATAAAAATAAAGCTATACATGTTAGATCATTGAAAATTTGTTCCCGAACACGATTATTTATATTATTTATCTCAACATTGTTAATAAATTCATTAATTTTCTTTGTCGAACCAGAATGTTTGTCTTTTCTCAGTGATTCCACTATGCAACTTACACGTTTTTTATAATAAAGTGTTTTCGTGTGAAAATTTTTGTTTTCTTTTAGACAGTGTTATTTGGTTACTCATATCTACTTATCAATATAAAAATACATAATAAAATTTGTATTGTGTGCAAGCATAATATATTGTATATCAGTGCCAATGCAGCATTTGAAAAATTTGCAAGTCACTATCTGCATAGGTTGTTAGTATTTTTATAAAAAAATTGTTTCGCTTTAAAAAGTGTTCGTTTTGTTGTCAGGTAAAATAATAGAACTCATAGAGGGCAAAGAAGTTTTTTACTTAAAAAAATATACTTACTACAAAAGGAGTGTTATGAAAAAATCACGAGCGAATCGCTGGGTGTGTACCAAATCAAAAACATGTTCAGCATATCTTTACATGGACGATGAATTAAATATTACCCGCAGTAACACTACCCACAACCATATACCTCCTGAATTTATGAAAACTTCTTCAGGGAAGTATTTAAGGATTTAAAAATCAGGTCAAAGGAGGATAATGATCAAACAGATAAATTTAAAAGTGATACAGATTTCACATTGACCTATCTGTTAATTTTCCGTCACCACAATATAAGTCCCTGGACCCAGGCCTTTCTACATGGAGAAACACATGAAGAGTATGGACCGTCACACCGCCGCGGTGGCCCAATGTGGACAAGTAGGTTGCGATACTGACCGGGACCAACAACTTAATGTTCATTCCGACGGAGATTCTCGAGATCACATCGTTCTGTTCACCCATCCAAGGACTGGATATGGCGAAAGTAGCTTTGTTTTCAATATCGAGAGCCGAAGTGTGCCAAACATTCCGCCAACGGGCTTCTTTTTAACGTGTGTTAATTTCTCAAGAACTTATTCTGAAGAGAAGAAACCGACCGAAAGGTGAGTTAATGGTCGTTTTGAGATAAAGATCGAACACTTTAATTTAGAATCTAATATATTGATTATTTTAATTGAGTAATTTAATTAAACCACTCTTATGTTATAAAAAAAAACTAAAATGTATTAGGTATCTACGAGTATGCCCCCTCATTCTCAACTGTCGGTCCACGGATTCGATTCGGAAAGTCGCATTCCGTCCCGCTCTATTTCGCCGCGTTAAAAAGTGACAGGTATTGAGACCATCATTAGTTTGTTTTCTGACTAATTCCGACAGAAGAATAAGGGGCGGTCGGTGACGAAACGGTGTAATGAGTATACTACCTGTACAATATACAGTCTTGCATGCCCCGTTGAACAAAGCACGCCAAATTTTGAACTTAAATCACAGAAAATTGTATTAGCATCTTACGGATTAGCTATGCTTTCCGATATAATTTTTGTGGCTATTGAATTGGAGTAATTATTAGTATTTTAGACCAGAAAATAAGTACTAAGACTTTTATCGTGGAAAATTATTATGGTTTTAATGTGTTACCGAGCCTGAAATAATCCCTAATATACTCATGTCTGAAATCTGTCCCGACTTTTATTTAGCGAAGCAATACTTAAGCTGTGCCGCCATCCGCCATTTTACTAATACCAGCATCGTGTTGTAGTTAAATTGTCTATGATTATTTAACTATAGTAATATTTGAAAATTCAATTAAATTCAATTTAAAATTCAATGGTCAAGCTGACATATCACGAAATCATACGTTTACGCCATTAGTCAATATTTTAACTCTTTTTAATTTAATTATAGATCTCATATTTTATTTGACAGACAAATATTCACCCCTTTAACTTAGTGAGGTAGACAGAGATGACAGCCTTCCACTTGCTATGATCCTGACATACCTATCACATTATTTACATTCATTAATGTTTCTATGCAAGCCCGCCAGTTGAACGTGATTTTGACCTGACCCTTGTTGAGAACGTCCATTTAATAAATAGTTTTCTTTCTCAGGTAAAATAATAAAACGCTCAAATGGTAGAGAAGAGTATTACCTCAACAACTATACGTATTACAAAAGATATCCTGTAAAAAAAAGTAAAGCGTTTCGCTGGTCTTGCACCAGGTCCACAACATGTTCGGCGTACCTGCACATGGATCACCAGTTTAATATCATCCGATCCAAATGTATTCATAACCACACGCCCTCTACACTTATGAGAATTCCGTCAGGGAAATACATAAAAATTGGGACTTAATAAATTGGGCAGCCATTTGATTATGTACAGTTCATTGTGAATATCGCTTGCCTGACATTGTGCCCTGTGCATGGCATCAGGCTCGCCACCTGTTACATGGGGACCTAACATATCTGGCGAAACGTGGGTGGTAACACCTCTGCTTACCCCTTCGGGGAAAGAGGGCGTGATGATAATGTTACGTTTATGTTATACAAATTATTTGGGCGGCAAAATAATTATTTGGTCAGCAACATATATATTTGGACAGCAAAATAATTATTTGGGCAGAAATATGTTACCGGAAATGTATAATCTTTTTGATAATTGGTTAAGGTTATTTTTTATGGCCCTTTAAAACAATATTTGTGTCAATAACCACTTTGTCTAAATTGAGTATATATTACAAATGTTATTTTTAAGGGTCATAAAAAATTACCTTATTCTAGCATCTATCAGATGATGACACATTTCCTCAGATTTGTATACAATAACGGATTACATACATTATCCCTAACAATATTTTATACAATTTGGCAGCAGAGAAAATATTTGAGTTGCTGCAAGATATTTTGCTATAGCTATCTATCAGCGTAATGGCCTCCCTCAATGATCTCCACAACGACCGGTCCTGCGCCGCTGATCAAAGAGATGAGCGATGCTGATCAATACATAAGATATTTTGCTGATCAATTAGAAATATCCGCTGCCTATAAGTTGCTGTCCAATTAGTTATTTTAGCTCACCAATTGTATTTTTTTCTGCTGACCAAAATACGATTATTTTGCTGCCCGTTTAAATACACCCATTAAAATTTTGTAACCACAGCTCCATAAAGGTAGAATAATAAAATTCACCTTCTATGAATAATTCTTGTTACATTAATTAGATTTCATGTAATCTGAAGGAATTCTATGCACATACCTAGTAGTGACTTTTTTCTTATTTCTCAGGTTTTTTTTTCTCACTTTCTTGTTTGTCTATTTGTCCCTTTGTCTCTTTGTTTGGTTGAATTTTTGAGATAAGGTCTACGATGGAGAGGGATTTCCTAGAAAGTGCACAAATAAAAAGTGTCGTAAAAAGCATAAAAAATTGAGCAGAAAGAGTTCAATTTACTTTTCTTTCAATACACCAAGTTTTTCATTAAGATTTTAAGGTAATTATTAATATGGCAGCGACTTTTTTGAATGTAAAAATTTCTGATGATTCGTAGTAAAAATTGCGTGAGTACCAAACATCCTGTTGTAAGACACCTGTTCGCCAAAACAATTTTTTTTGTAAAAAAAAATTTCTTTTTACAAAAAAAAATTGTATTTCCTCAGTTGTTCACTATGCAGTTCTGCACAAATTGTTCTGCTACATTCCTTTAATTAAATATATAGGTATCGGCAAACGTGATTTATTTTATTCAAAAAATCTATGTGATTTGACATAAGATTTCGCCATCGAAAAAATTTTATTTCGCATAAAAATTTGAAAGTTAGAAAACGTAATTCGGTAGTCCCATATTCTATTCATGATTACCGACTTTTTTTTTTGAAAAAGGCATATTGTCTACGAGCTCGGTTTCCCTAGCCAGCCCTAGTGTACGTTTTAATATTGGGTCCTTACCTATGAAATTGGTGTTTTTTTTTTCTCTCTTAGTATTTTGTCTGTAACTATCAAGATTCAGAGTATTCCTAAAAAATAATTACCTCGTCTAAAAATAGACTATATTTTTGAGCTCTTTTGATTTGTTGTAAGTTTAATTGTGTTAAAATTGGACACGGAGACAACTCTTTTTAAGTGCCTCCCGAATACATCATTTTATTTGCATTCACTTAAAAACGATAAATAATTTTTATGGAGTGTGATATTACACATATTACTAAAGCTTGTCTAATGATACATGCCAAATATTATTTATTATCTCTGAATTTGTCGATGTGAAGAAAACTGATAAAATGTTAGTTTGGAAAATGCAGAATTCCCCAAAATCTCCATACAAAACACCAATTTCATAGGTAAGGACCTAATAGATATCTATACGACAATAGGGCCGATTCCGTCGTCACAGACTAGACTAAAACTAAATTGTGCATCTAATCTATCCTTCTCTAACTTTAAGGAGAAAAGAAGGATAGATGCACAATTTATTTTAGTACCTACAACGCCTATATCGGCAACTTTACAGAACTGAAGTAAATTCAAATGTTGAAAAAAGCGTCTGCGCATCTTACTATCAAAACTCATATTAGAGGCAATGATCATCATTTATGCAATTATTTCGTTAATCCTTTGTTTTTCACCATTCTTCTTGGAATTTTCACATTAACAAAAGAACTGGTTTTAATTCTACTTTGTTAACATTTCAATTATGTTTTTTATATGTGAAATAAAACAAACGTTATTGTAATGTACAGTAACGTTACTTAAACGTTGTACCTTTCATACCGATAAGTTATAGTACTCGAGTTCAAAAATATGTATGTACATTTGTCAGGTGACAGTCCTAATGACTCCTTATTCCCTTCCAGAGTAATTTACTGTCAAACGTGCATTCATATATTTGAACTTGACTGTACCTAAGTCTATAATCCAAGTGAATAATATTGATGTTTTTATCACAGAGTATACTCGTATTAGTAATTGTTTAGTAACATAAAACACATAACATAATCATAACGCCTATTTCCCCGATGGGGTCGGCAGCGGTGAACACCCACTATTCGCCATTAAATGTTTTGTTTAGTAAATTGTTCATTTTGCTTCTCAGGTCAGCTAATAGAACTCCACAACGGCAAAATATGTTTTTACCTTAACAATTATACGTACTATAAAAACAGAGAGTAAAAAAAGACAATGGAATACGTTGGTGCTGCACCAGGTCCGGGACTTGCCCAGTGAATATCACCTTAGACGAGGAATACAATATTGTTCAATATAGACACCAGCACAACCACTTGCCTCCTCGATTTGTAAAGTCGGCTTTTGGGAAATATATAAAGGTTAAGTCATCATCAGCCTATAAACGTCCCACTGCTGGGACAGGCCTTCCTCATGGAGAAACACATGAGGAGTATGGGCCGTAACACCACCACGCTGGCCCAATGCGGGTTGGTGGGTAGAAACGGTCACAAATGCGACCGGGACCAACGGCTTAACGTGCCTTGCGAAGTACGGAGGAGCTCGAAGTTTAAGTAATGAGGTATATTATATGACTTCACGAACGATATTTTTTTTATTTTAAATGTAATTATTTTTAAGAAATTGTTAAAGTAATAATTTGGTAATATAATTTTTCATTATCATATTTTTAATTCAGTTGACACACTAAATTCCCACACTTTTTTCTCCTTGGGTCCAATAGAAATAAGTCAATGTTTTGATTTTTTTATTAATTTGGTGAAGGGGTTAATAATTTACAGAGAAAGAATGTTTTAATGATAGATGAATTTATTGTAATAAAAATTATTATTTTACTTCTACTACTGACTTTTTAAATAACGCTTTCTAAAAAATTCTAGAGGTCGACTGCGATCTTGCTTGTATCTGTGTTACCATACAATTAACTGACAACCGTGCTAAGACCGTTTCGCTAAGACAAGAAGAAAATATTAATTATGTAGAAATGTATAGCACGACCACTACACACTACACAGATCCGTCACCGACCAGCATAATTAGTCACAGTCATAGTGATCCGGTGTACTAAGCAGAAAGCTTTGAACTTAGTATTGTGAGTGGCCGTTGATACCAAAACTATTGATACTGGCTGTTTATACGTTAAAAGTACGATTATTAATTCCAGTCAGTAAAATGACATTTCCAGTGTTGCAGGTTTTTAGTGTCAAATAAATAGTGATGTGGTAGAATCGAGTTTTTACAATTAAAAGTTAGTCGAGATTAAATTTTTTTATTCAATATCAAATTGTCTCGAAATAAATAAAAATATGTTTGTATCAGTGACAGTTGCACTTATCATTTTACTGACTGGAGTTAATAATCGTACTTTAGGTAGATTAGATATTTACCGTTGTCTTAGTGATTCAAATAACGGTGGTGTCACTTTATGAAAATATTTCGTTTGTAC
This sequence comes from Parapoynx stratiotata, assembly GCA_910589355.1. Taxonomy (NCBI): domain Eukaryota; kingdom Metazoa; phylum Arthropoda; class Insecta; order Lepidoptera; family Crambidae; genus Parapoynx; species Parapoynx stratiotata. The sequence continues at coordinate 14,428,663 of OU342466.1, read as the reverse complement.
TGTTGTTCACATATTTAATTATTATATTTTTATTTAACTTTCTCGGTGTTTCCATTCCACTACTCTACAAAAACATAGTATAGTGAGTTGCCGCCGATGCCATTACTAGAATCGTCAGTCACCATTGATGCCAAAACTTTGTATTATGAGTCGCCCTCGATTCCATCAATTTAAAAGACATACGTTCGTATTCCCTGTAGGTACAGTCGAGCTAAAAAATATTTATGCACATTTGACAGGTGATAGTTTTCATTCTTGGTTCTTCATTCTTGTTAAATATTTTTGAAATTGACTGTTCTTCAAAAATGTTGATTTTGTCTCAGTCTTTTCTTCGATAAAGGCAAATTTTTGTGAAGGTGATTTATTTTACATTAAAATAAATAATTTTGTTTTTTAAAATATTATGTCGTGAGTATCTTAAACCAGTTGTTCGTTTTGTTTCTCAGGTGAATTAATACAGCTTACTAATGGTAAATATGTTTATTACCTCGATAAGTTTACGTACTACAAAAGATATGGTATTAAATCATCGAAGTCAACAAGGTGGTCTTGCACCAGAGCAACATGTTCGGCTTACATTCACATGGATGATCGCTTTAATATACTCAAGTGGAATTTTAGCCATGCTCATTTACCTTGTAATTTAGTAAAAACTTCTTCTGGAAAATATGTAAAGTTTAATAAGTAAAATGTGAACTGTAGACTGTTTTATTTTTATTACTATTAAGTTGGCCAAACTTTGTACTCCTGCGCAATATTATTTTCTCAAAATATTTTTGAAATTCATGTGGCTACAAAGGATATCATCTAAGGTCGGTTACAAAAAGTTAGAGTAACCAACGAAATGAAAATCTATGATAGAAAATAAAGAAACAAACAGAATTACACACACCCCAAAATACCCCTCGTTTTTCGTCGTAAAACTACTTCTCCCATTACTTACTACCACTCAAACAATAGTGTAAATGAGATGTCGCTACAAGTTGCTTATGCAGTATCTCGCTTCCACTACTGATTTATTAATGTTAAGAAAATTTACATGCATTTTTGTAAAATCTCTACAATTTTATCCCAACAGGTGAATTAATCAAGCTTGCAAATGGGAAGACAGTTTTTCTTTTCGATGGTCATATGTATTATAAGGGCCGTGGTGTAAAGAAAGGGACAGCGACACGGTGGCCGTGTACAAAGTCATATAAATGTCCAGCATATCTTCACCTCGATCAAGCATTGAACGTGTTAAATTCAAGAGACCATAATCATACACCCACAAACTTAGCTAGGCTACGAGATGGAACATATATTAAGTTGTAAATGTTGTAATGTAATTTTTTTGCAAATATAAATTTCAAAATTTATTATTTCATTACTTTTCGGACTATTTACAATTTTTGAAACTGATTCTTTTCTATCGTTACTATATATTACTAAAGGGAAGATCATAGAGATTGTCATAAATAAGATAACATTCGTGTAACAACCAATGTCCCACTGCTAAACTTGAGTTAGTTACCAAAAAAAAGAAAAATTTATTAGAGACTATGTGGAATTGTGCAAAATCATAAAACCTTTACATTTACTGCTTTCAGGTGAACTAATAACACTGACGGATGGGAAGAAAGTGATACTGTTTAGAAAATTTTCATACTGCAACCGTGGAAAGTCCAAATTTGGAAGATTCAAGTGGAAATGTACTGAAGTCAAATGCCAGGCCCACCTTGTTGTTACAGATAATTTGGACATAGAGGAGATAGTGAATGTACACAAACATTTGCCACCGCGATATAAGAAAACCAGTAAAGGATTATACATCAAGTTAGACTGGTTTTCGCGGTGATAAAAGCGTTAAAATCGAATTATACACACTAGATCCTCCTTATTCTCAATCTCAACTGTCGGAAAATAAACGAATCGCAGTATCACTACAACTGGCTCTTTATTGCGACGAATCAGACCGAGACGGAATGTGAGTTTCCAAATCGAATTCGACAGTTAAAATAGGGGGCCAATGACGATCAAAAGTGCACCAGAGCATCGATCAGCTAGTTTTCTACTTTATCGACTCGTTTTTCAAATACTATTTATCTCAAGTTTGATGTTTTAAAAACTAACTTTGAATTCACCTAAATAAAATAAAAGCCCGATCAAATTAGCTTCAAAAATAGAAGCCAGGTTGCATTTATTTGCCAAACCTGAAAAAATAGGAATGTTGGGAATTTTGATACAAACAATTTGAACAAAATCCCCATCGATCCAACAACGTGTGGATTTTTTTTCATTAAAAGTCAAATGTTGCAAAAATCGTTTTTTTTGCATTTTCCAGCTAATCGGCAAGTTTTATCATAAAAATAGGCGAGGCAAAAACAACTGCTGTGGCCTAATTTTAGTTGATCCATTGCGAGTAATTGGTACGATGTAAAGTTTAATATATTGTGTTATTTTGAAACCTTTTTCGGGATTTGTAATAATAAAAAATATCATGCCTTCAAATTGTTAATTTTATTTAACGTGGATGTTTTGAGATTATGCATCATTATGAAGCTTACAGTCTTAGCTTACAACCTAACACTGCTTTCTGTTAGATCTAACTCGCGTGGTGTTGGAAACTAACCCTTTACCTTTTCAGTGAACATATTCATGACGTCCCGAGGTAAGGAGCGACTGATCTACCACAACTTCACGTATTACAAACAGAGTCGAACTAAGACTGGGTTCAGATGGGGCTGCACGAAGAACCGTTGGCATAAGTGTAAGGCTTACCTACACTTGGCTGATGATATGACCATCGTTAGAAGTAATATGGAACACACTCACAGCCCTTTTGGTACACCTTTACGTAAACGACAATGTTTCTAAAGAAATTATTAGTTGAATATGTTCCTTATGGCTCTTGCACATGACGTTCCATGAACGCGCTGAGCTGACGACGCGCGTAGAAAGTAACTATAATGCGCCTACGCCAAATTTAGTGAAATTCTTCATTAAATGCGTTCCTATGCCGCGTAGAGCACGCGCGTCATCGTCAAATAAAAAACGTCATAGGCAAAGACCCTCATTCTAGCATTTTCAATTTTAACTTTTATAATGTCTTCACAATCTGGAGGTGTCACGATATGCAGGATTAACTTAATTTTTGCTCTGTCAGCTTAGCCATTAATTAATGGTGTCCTGTTGAACTTATTCACGTACTCAAAAGACTTTATGTAAGGGGAAAGTGTTATGAATGGGACAAATTGAATTTACCGCCCTAGAAACCGCGTACTCAATGTTAAGTTTTTATAGTTTGGCGGCTACAATGACCCATTGACATTGTTGACGTTAATGTCAAAACAAACAAAGTGGTAAAACGTGGTTAAGTAATTTTGCAGTCAAAAGAAAATTATTTGTTGTATTAAACGCTCATTTTTTATTTTGTTTTAATGATGTAATATATTTAAAGTTATTATATTTCAAAATCGATCTGCTATTGAACTACCTAAAATGTAAGTGTACAAATACGAGGCGTGTCCCAAAAGTAAGGTCTCCATGCTCCTAGAGCCATAAATAAATAAATTTTTCAAAATTTGGTAACACTGTTGTATAGTGTCGGTCGTACCCTTTCCAACGAGAGGCGGCTCAACTAGATCCAATGTTTAGTTTGCGTCTGACACGCGTTTAAGATGGACGTTTCTATGTCGGCCGCCGCCACCTCTATTCCCGTGTATGCTCAATGCGAACTTCGCGCCGTTATTCGATTTTTGCATTCAACGGGTGAAACACCAATATCCATTCATCGAAAACTTTGTCAAAACAAAAACTTCGCAGAGCCATCCAAAATCGAAGACGAGGCATGCTGACGAAGGGTGTTTGTCTATTGCATGACAATGCCCGACCCCACGTTGCCCGTGACACAAAAGCACTCTTGGAAAAGTTTGGTTGGGATGTGATCTCCCATCCCCCGTATAGTCCAGATCTTGCCCCGTCCGACTACCATTTGTTCTTGAACTTAAAGAAACATTTGGGAGGGAAACGGTTAGAGACAGATGAAGAAGTGAAGACAGAAGTCACCCAATACCTAAATAAGGAGCTGGCGGCGAGTTTCTATGAGGCTGGCATACAAAAACTTCCAGAGCGCCTTGAAAAATGCATCCAAGTAAATGGCGATTATGTGGAAAAATAATTCATAAGTACCCTATATATAACCATGTAAAAAATATTTTGAATAAAGCTTATTTCGATTATTATAATTATGAAGACCTTACTTTTGGGACACGCCTCGTAACATTAAGTTATTGGATTTCTGTTTACTGAGTAGTAAAAGAAGGTTTATAAAAGATCATGAAAGTTTTGTTAGCGGGAACTATAATAACAAACGTCTTGAAGGGGACGTCCTTTTCGTGACTGTGTCATTTAAGACTCGGTTTTTTTGGTGATGATATTTTTTGCTCAACGCTTTTTTTATACAATTTGTTCCAGGACAAGTTGCCAAAGTTTTCATTAATATTCCTCCAAAGAAACGTGATCGAGTTCAACCTTTGAAAATAGAAGAAGCCGTGAAGGAAGTGCTCGAAAAAAAAATGTCTGTACGTTTAGTTGCAAGTGCCTACAGTATTAGTAAATCTCACTTAGCTAGACTCGTTAAGAAAGCTAAGGCGTCAGAAGATGAATTTCTTTACCGACCCAAAATCGGAAATCGTAGAATTTTAAGTGAAGAACAGGAAAATAGGTTAGCGGAGAATTTGAAAATATCCGCTGAAAAGTGTTTAGGGTTGACAAATGTTCAGGCCAGAAAATTAGCTTATGAATATGCTCACAAAATTGGGATTGCTCCCGATAAGTGGAAAGCTAACGAAATGGCAACGATTGATTGGCTAAAGAAGTTTTTGAAGCGACACGGCACATTAAGCCTGAAACCAGATCCTTAGCTCGAACTTCTGTCAATGTTACCATTTTTTCAATATTTTAGAGAAGTGTTACAAAAATTTTAATTTCCACTAAACATTATTTGAAACACAGATGAAACAGGATGTGCATACTACAGTTGTCAATTCACCAAAAGTAGTAACACAGAGCGTGGTCACTATGTTGGCATCTGTAAATACAGCGAGGGGTAGTATATCGACAGTTTTCGAATTACAGAGGGTTTAAGTTTTCTAATATAAAAACAGAATTGATCAAATGTTCCAAACAATTATTAAGAATTTAATTAATTTTGTAAACTATAATAATGTTGTAAGATTTACCCCTGCTATATAAGGCTGGCTGAGACGCGCTGTATTAAAAGGACCTTTCAAACCTAACCTGTATTACCTCAATTCCAAATAGAGTTACTTCCAATTTCCTCGATAACCCAAAGAGATCGGATAACAAAATGGACTAAGAAATCTACTAGCAACGTTCAAAATCATAATCTGAAAGCTTTTCTGAGTTCAAAACTATTTACAGAATGCGGTCCTCATATTTTGCACACTCAACTCTATTCGTCGTCGTTCTAGTCGTGTGGTAGCGGCTCATTAAAAGAATACTACCAACACATCTCTTCCCTTAGGTGCTGAATAGGCGACTAATGGACTTAGAACTGCACAACATCCAATAGCTAATAGCGGCGGACTCACCACCTGTCACGCTGAGTGCAGTCAGTGCTTGGTGAAGCGCGACTATGGCAGTAGATTGCTTCTGCGGTGCTTTTGCCTAGTCTCTCTAACCCTTAGGGGATAATAGTCGTGATTATATGTATGTGGAACTCTATTCAGCTCCCGGTCTTAAAGCCTCAGCCGTGTCCCCGTGCTCTTCGCAGCTTGCTGTGTTGTTGGTTCAGTATTTTTGATTAACTAAGTGATTGGCGTTTTGAGTGATTTAATCGTGAACTAAATAACAAATTAATGAATAAAATCTATTCTAGTAATTGATAATAAAATGTGTGTGAATAGTTGTAAATCTTGTTCCTTTATAAACAACTAAATATCTTCTGATTCTTAAAAATATAATGATGTAAATTTTTAGTTTTATTTTAACATGTCCCTTTCAAGACGATCGGTGTGCCCATTCAAGACCAAACGACCATCATAAAACGGAAATATCTTAATTTTTTTTGTTTGAGTTTTATGTAATTATTTTTATGAATAATTATGTTAACATATTTCTCTCATTTCTAGGGTGTTTTTATTATTTTATTATTTTCGTCTTGATCAAAGTCTTTCAATATGAAAAATTGTCCCATTCATGGCACATGGTTGCCTCCAGATAAGAAATGCTTAAAACTTATGGCTGCTTATTGAGTGTGTGAGTAGTGGAACTCTGTCTTTAGTATGAATTTTGATAGTAATTTGACGACATTTACTTCACCTCTATATATATAGTTTTGCCGAAAGATGCGCTAGCAGTAAATGTATGGAGAAAAACTACTGCAATTATATAATTTACAATAAAAACTCATACTTCGGACACTACTATAAGATAAAGAGTCATCCATAAATTACGTCACACTTTAAGGGTGGGGGGGAGGGGGGTCTGTCTGTAGGGGGTGGGAGACGTCTTTTATTTCGTGACATCTATTTCAAAAAATATTTAAATGGAAATAAAACTAATTGCGGAATTTCAAAAACTTCTTGATATAAAAATGGCGAAATATGTAACGTCACGCGGTGGAGGGGGGAGTCTCTCAAATGTGACAAACTATGTCAGAGACGGGGAAGGAGTGCAAAGACGATGAAATTCGCGTGACGTAATTCATAGATGGCCTAAGGGTATTTGTTGCAAATGTTTTAAATATAAGACAACTGTTAGATCTCATTATTTTTAATCTTGCACAAATTGTAAATAAAATTGTTACATGACAACTTAGATAGATGTAAACAACTAGTATTGTTCAAAAGAACATATAATTCTGTTAATTTAGGGCACTAAGAGTACCTAAGTAAACAAACGTACTGTAAATTATAAATGTTATTATAAGTAATGTTCTGTTATCTCTACGCCTTTCAAAATGTGTTTATATTTTACAGTCAAGATGTACAACATTCTTTTAGGCGATATCACTTTTTTGTACAAATCCATAAATAATTATATTTTAATTATTTTTTTCAATACTATGCTCCTTTTAGTAGCCTGAATGTGATCTCATTTATTTTATAATGTGTTAATTTTTTTGTTTATGTTAAATATGAAAATAAAACTGTAAATAAAATTCCAAGTCTTATTATTTCAATAGCACCAATTTCGGCTTCCTTAATAAAGAATTTAAAGTGGATAATTTGTTAGCATTGTATAAAATTGATATTTCTCTGTAAATCGTAGAATTAATATACTACGAACACAAACGTATGTAAACGGTACATTTTCCTAAAATATTGGATTATCGTAAAATATGTACAGTCGAGGAAGATCGCGGTTGACCAGTCGAGTTTTGAAAGCGATATTAAAATTGTAAGAAAGTATAATAAGTTTATCTTGACCAGTTGTAATTCGTTTTCCAGCTTGCTTCATTACCACGAATCGAGGCAACACACTATTATTACTCAATGAATACACCTATTCTAAGAGCGGGCGTATTCGCGCTGGTGGCCGAAGATACACCTGCTCAACCTCTTTCAGCAAAAACTGTAAAGCTTACCTTCATGTAGATGCAAATAATGTAATTGGAAGAGCTGTCACTGAGCACAACCACGAACCTGTAAAATACATGAAATCGAAATCGGGATTGTATGTAAGAGTGTAAATTAAGAGATTCAGATTCGAGTCTGTTTTTGGTCGTTGCTTGTGTATCTACTGATACAAGACTATTAGCCATTATTTCAATGTCACCTTTGATGTTTAATCCTTAGGCGCCACATTTACTATAGTCGATTTGTTAATTATTCAAAGTGATTTGAGTATTTGAATAATTAAATAATGGTCTATGCGATTGTCCACGTTTGCATCAAAAATGCTGTAGAAGCAGAAGCATTGATTATTTATTTAGGTTCATTGAAATGTCTTCGACTTATTTTTCAAATCACTAAAGATAAAAATAAACATTTTGTACAATATTCTCGTTTCATTTTGTTATTCAATTCCTTCCTCAAGGAGAAACATAAGAAGAGTACTAGGGCCAGCGTGTTGGTGTTACGGATCGTACCCCTTATCCTAATACATTTCTATACCTATTTGAGCTGCAATAACCCAATAGTACAATATAGCTAGTGCCTTTTCTTTACAGCTCACTTTTTAGTTACATTTAAGGGCAACAAGCTGCTATTAATAAAATAACTACACATACTTTAGGAGCGGTTTTATCAGAGGTGGCCGTATTTCCCCAAATGATTGGATTATTGTAAAATATGTTCAGTCGATGAAGATCGCGGTTAATCACTCGAGTTTTGAAAGTGCTATAAAATTGTAAGAAAATATAATAAGTTTATCTTGACTAGTTGTAATTCATTTTCCAGCATGCTTCATTACCACAAAACGAGGCATAAGACTGTTATTACTCGATGAATATACTTATTCCAAGAGTGGTCCTATTCGCGCTGGTGGCTCCAGGTATACCTGCTCAAGCTCATTCAGCAAAAATTGTAAAGCTTACCTTCATGTAGACGCACACAATGTAATTGGAAGAGCTGTCACTGAGCACAACCACGAACCTGTAAAATACATAAAAACGAAATCGGGATTGTATTTAAGAGTGTAAGTTAGAGATTCAGATTCGAGTGTGTTTTTGGTCGTTGCTTGTGTATCTACTGATACAAGACTATTAGCCATTGTTTCAATGTCACCTTTGATGTTCAATCCTTAGGCGCCACATTTACTATAGTCGATTTGTTAATTATTCAAAGTGATTTGAGTGTTTGAATAATTAAATAATGGTCTATGCGATTGTCCACGTTTGCATCAAAACTGCTGTAGAAGCAGAAGCATTGATTATTTTTTTAGGTTCATTTAAAGCAATTGAAATGTCATCGACATATTTTCCAAATCACTAAAGATAAAAATAAACATTTTTTACAATATTCTCGTTCCATTTTGTTATTCAATTATTTCCTCATGGAGAAACTTAAGAGGAGTACTACCCACTAACGCGCATTGGGCCAGCTTGGTGGCGTTACGGCCCATACTCCTTATCGTAATACATTTCTGTACCTTTTTGAGCGACAATAACCTAATAGTACAATATAGCTAGTGCTTTTTCTTTACAGCTCACTTTTTAATTACATCTAAGGGCAACAAGCTGCTATTAATAAACAACTACACGTACTTTAGGAGCGGTTTTATCAGAGGTGGTGGTATTTTCCCAAACAACTGGATTATCGTAAAATATGTAGTTAATGAACCACGCGGTTGATCACTCGAGTTTTGAAATCGTTATTAAAATTGTAAGAAAGTATAATAAGTTTATCGTGACCAGCTGTGATCCGTTTTCCAGCATGCTTCATTACCACGAATCGAGGCAACAGACTGTTATTACTTGATGAATATACTTATTCCAAGAGTGGGCGTATTCGCGCTGGTGGCTCCAGGTACACCTGCTCAAGCTCATTCAGCAAAAATTGTAAAGCTTACCTTCATGTAGACGCAAACAATGTAATTGGAAGAGCTGTCACTGAACACAACCACGGACCTGTAAAATACATGAAAACAAAATCGGGATTGTATGTAAGAGTGTAAGTTAAGAGATTCAGATTTGAGTGTGTTTTTGGTCGTTGCTTGTGTATCTACTGATACTCGTACAAGACTATTTACCATTATTTCAATGTCACCTTTGATGTTTAGTCCTTAGGCGCCACATTTTCTATAGTCGATTTGTTAATTGTTTAAAGTGATTTGAGTGTTTAAATAATTGTCTATGCGGTTGTCCACGTTGGCATCAAAACTGATGTAGAAACAGAAGCATTGATTATTTATTTAGGTTCATTTAAAGTGATTGAAGTGTCATCGACATATTTTTCAAATCGCTTAACATAAAAATAAACATTTTTTTTACAAAATTGTAGTTTCATTTTGTTATTCAATTCCTTCCTCATGGAGAAACATAAGAGGAGTACTACCAACCAACACGCATTGGGCCAGCGTGGTGGTGTTACAGCCCATTCTCCTTATCCTAATACATTTTTGTACCTATTTGAGCTGCAATAACCCAATAGTACAATATAGCTAGTGATTTTTCTTTACAGCTCACTTTTTAATTACATCTAAGGGCAACAAGCTGCTATTAATAAACAACTACACGTACTTTAGGAGCGGTTCTATCAGAGGTGGTGGTAGTAGATATAGCTGCTCTAAAACTGCTCGACATAAATGCAAAGCATATGTCCATGTAGATAAAGACAATACTATTATCATGGCAGTATTTGATCATAACCATAAACCGGTGTATTTTGTCAAAACTGAAGATGGAGATGTAATAACCCTTGATGAAAACTTCGGGAAGCAATAAGAGATAGCAAAGATACCAAGAAAAGTGTTTGGAACACTATCTCAAAAAATTGTCAGAAACATTGTATGGAATTCGAAATACAAAATGTCTTATTAACATATCTATAAATAAGTCAACAGTACCTCAATAGATAAGGCTACCAATGTACATTTTTATGTAGTTTTTAGTTATAATAAATAGTATGTTGTAAATTAACATTATGAACGACTGATTTGACATTTAAAATATATTTTATTTTATTGTATTTTTAAGTTATTAATTTTATTTGTCTTTCGTTATATTTAAATTGAATCAAGAATAAGTAACACTTTAAGATTGACTATATTGTAAACTAATAGATTTCTAAATTCTAATCATTTTTCTTTTGTCTGACATCAAAATAGTTTATATTACTTACCATGCTCTCATTCTTCTTCTCTCTCTTTCTATCTTGCTACATCTCCTTGTGTTTTAGTTTTCTTCTCCCTCATATCATAATTATTCCATCTCCCCCTATCTTTATCTTTAATCTAATCTCTCTATTCTATAACAAGATAATGTATATCAATGTTGAGCACCTAATATAGCATTTTAATAATCCACTACTATATTCGTATTGAAAATCCAAGGTATACGAGTATATCGTGGTCTTCATGTAATTCTATCTGTCAAATATCACTAATCGCCTATGTGTCTTAAATGTCTTCACTAAATGTTTCGAAAAGACGTGTATACACAACCCGAAGCTGACGGGTCAGTACAGTGGTATAATTTAAGTCGGTATGTCACTGGCAAATCCTTTCAAGACCATCATGACTACAATCTATAATACCAATGGAAGATTATCTACCCCGACAGTGGTGTTCATTTATATGCCAAATGTTTCTACCATACCGTCGACGATAGTAAGGAACTGCCTTAACTATTATAATTTCTAAATCTGTCTTTATCTCTGTGTTTTTGCTGTAAATTAGAGCGAGACTGGACGGAGTTACTGAATCGAATCCGTGAACTCGGTGCTCGGTGAGAGGAGCTCGGTGGCATAGTGGTTAGTATGATTTGGCTTTCGATTGAAAAGAAACCTACCTTCGCCATGGTCAGGCCGTGGATGAGTGACCAAAACTTCGTGATCTCAAGCTCCTCCGTGCTTCGGAAGGCACGTTAAGCCGTTGGTCCCGGTCGCTAATTGCGACTGTTTCTACCCACCAACCCGCATTGGGCAGCGTGGTGGTGTTACTCCTCATGAGGAAGGTCTGTGCCCAGCAGTGGGACGTGTATAGTCTGGGGACAAGCTTGGTAAACCAAAAATTTTTAAAGGCTTATGCCAGTAGCTATTTATGTTGCACTGGAACAAAAGCAATGGCAATGATTTTTGTTATAATTGTTATGAAAATAACGGGCTATTTCTGCCATTGAAATGAAAAAAAAAACTTTTTATCTCATTCATTTAATTTAGTAAAGAAACGGTCTAACTACATCAAAAAATAAATCTCAAACGTGTACTAATACGGTAGTGATTTATCAATATTTTGTATTATACGACACAAATTATGAAAATAGAATAGCCAATGACTTGCTGTGTTTTCTAGTTACCATGAGAGGACGTTGCTTATCGAATATTTTTTGTTATATTTGGTTTGAACTGTTATCAAATAAACAACGCAGTTAAAGGTTTATTGTGTGTAAATTATAAAATCAATAAATAATATTATCGATATCCCTTTTTACATCACTACCACTCAAAATGTATGCAGATTTTATTGATCAAAATATATCGGTTTTATGCTTTATTTTGTTAATATGAAAAATGTGTCATAATGCATATGAATGGGATTTTTCTTGTTGGAATAGATTTTTCAAGATTTTACAGCATTTTTAACCATAAATGGGAGTTGTTTCATCTGTGATTTCTAAAGTAAGAATAAAGTGACAAGAAAGCCAAATTTTTGACGGATGAATTTTGTCAACGGTGATTTCCGTGAATTGGCTTTGTTACCTTCACGCTTGTGACTATTAATAAAATAAAAATTGTAGATAGCGATTTTTGATATTGCCTTTATATAAATTGATTCTTCAATTCTCAAATGTATTGTGGACAATCCCATCTGAAAAATTTTGCGTGTTTTCTGTAATAAATTATTGATGCTATAACATTTAATTATTTAATTGATAAGACACCTTAAAACGTCTAAAAGTAATTTCTGAACTAAAGTGTAATGGATTGACTTTTAAATGAACATAATTATTACAGAGATGCCGAATCCTGTATACGAAGTGAAGCTCAATCCTTCAATGATCAATTTTACACACTCTATTACAAATATCAAATCATGTAAGTATATTACTATCATGTGGGTATGTTTGTTTTTGTATATTTTGTTAATACATCATATATCTATTAAAAGCGTATTTTACTTTCAGATGTGCGAGCAAACATTGCAGAACCTAATGATGATACATCATCGGCACAAGTTACACAGGATGATGGTAAGTTTACTTATATCGGTTTGGTTGTTGTCTTGAATAAATGTGTATCTATTATCTACAAATTTTCTAAGATTGCCTCCAACTTCCATAATAACAACGTAGTAGATATAATTGTCACGAAAATAATAAACACCAAGTATAGCTAATCCGACAGCAATTAGTGTTTGTAGCATTATTTGTAAATCTATTCTTTAGTCTTCTTTCCGCTCTTTTTATTCTTTTCCCTATTCCACGACTGTTTACATTCTTCTCTGTGACTCGCCAGTTCGACATTCAAATCCTTTCTTTCTATATCAATTCATGATTCACACATTCAATCCATCGATGCTTTGACCTTCCTGTAATTCTCCATCCAGTATCCACATTATACTTAGTACTCTTCTTGTTATGTTGCATTCATCACAGACTGACTGATTTAGTATCCGACTTAAATAAAAATTATTATAAAAGACATTGAATTTAACAATTCTTTATTGCACCAAATACAAAAAAGACTCTCCATTCATACAGTAATATTATTTTTGGCATTTTTCATTGTATGTAATTTACTATTAATAGTCTTTATAACATTGCAGTGCGTTTCGCATTAACTCCTACCGGCGGTAAATTGTTGATTTTGGGAGGTTATACGTACAGTAAAAATGGACATATAAGAAAAGGAGGCACCAGGTATGCCTGCTCAAAGTTGCTGAAGAATTGCAGAGCCTATGTACACATGTCCCAGCTTGGGCAAATCTTGAAGGCTGTGACTGACCATAATCATGAACCACCACAGTTTTTCGTAACAAACGACGGGTTTATTGTAAAAAAATAGTAGTTGTATTATAAATTTAATGACTATAAAATTATAGAATGTTATTGACTCAAGGGTTCTGCTTCTGTGGTAGAAGACGTTCATTTGGAAATCTAACAAAATCTACTACATCACTACTACATAACTAAACTGTCGAATATTGTTAGATAAGCTTTTTTACTATCTATTTGTGTTGTTATAATTTCGAAAATATTCAAGTTTTAATAGTTTAATATAAGAAATTGTGTTACTTCGTCGAACACATACATTAAGATATTGTAAAGCTACTATATTATTAATAAAAAGTTATAAAATATTGTATTCATTATTTTAAATCTTACTAAAGTTTTTCAACATTCACAGTACTAAATCAGTAAAATGGTTTTAGATATTTTTCGTAATCCAAATTACTTCTATTTAACAAATATAGATATTTCTTTTTGTCTTGCGATATTATTTTTTATGTTTCAAAATTATTTCAGTTGTAATCAAAACTCCTTCTTTCTGATATAAATTAAACCAAACTATAATTCAAATTAACAAATATTAAACCTCCAAATTAAAAATTGTTATTTCTGTCTTACTAAATCATACAAGCGTTAAAGACGCCTCATTCGGTACTATATTTTGATGTTCAGTAAAGAATTCTTTTAATTCATTGCAGTTTGCTATGTGAAGACACGTAACGGGGATATTTCTGTTCTTATCAATGGACAGTACATTTTTACCAAAGTTGGCCGTCATCCCGAAGGAGGCACAAGATTCTTATGCAGGAATGGGACGAAACGCTGCAAAGCGTTCCTCCACATATCTGACGACAATCGAATCATTAGCATATCTAAATACCACAATCACGATCCCCCTATGTATACAATATCCAAAGATGGCTACCTTGATTGAGTGTATTCATTTGTGAACAAAAAATATATGTTAAAATATTATACAAGACTGGAATTTTCAAAAATTTTCGTCCTCTATGAATTGACTAGTTGTAGGAAATACAATGGTGAAAACCTATCCTAATGGAATACTGCCTGAAATTGAATGTCATATCCAAACAAATCTTTAGAAATATTATCGTTTTGAAATTATCCCTTTCTGTATTTTTATTATGTACTTTTATTCTAAACCACTAAATTAGATAAAGCTTAGATTACTATGGTGGATGGTTTTAAATCAAACACATTTAATTTTGAATAATCTTGTGATCTTGTGATGATTCCTTTTATCTTAAAAATGAAGGGGACTAGGTGAATGATAGATATGCCGTTTTCAGAGCTTCACTTCGTCGATCTCATTAACGGAAAGACTTTGCTGATGATTAATGGCTATACCTTTCACAAAATTACCTGGCAAAAGTACGGGGGTGGATTTCAATGGCGGTGTTCCTCCAGGAGGAGAAACAAGTGTAATTGCTTTGCTGTGCTCACAGAAAGCGATGAAAGCATCATAAGACTAAACGGTCGGCACAACCATCCACCACCAAAGTATAAAATATTCGATGACAATACATATATTAAGTTATGAAAGTGAAACACAGAAATAAAGACTTATTTGTTACCTTGTTATTTTAAGAGTTTCCTTTTAGTAAATTATCATTGATGTCATCATCAAAGTTTGAATGAAAAAATAAATATTATAATTGCTGTTGTTCTCATACGTAGATTCAATTCAGTCTTATTTTCTTATAAAATAAGGAAGCTTAAATAAGTTTGGAGGTAATTTTTTTTTTTATTGCAGCCTTCCTATAAAGTTATAGTTATCATATTTTAGAAACCTTCCTGAATGTTATCACAAGTCTGATAAGTAACAATTAGGTTAGAAATCAATTCCACACTTACTACTTAATATTCCCATCTTTTTCAGGAATGCCTATTGAGTTGAATAGTTTCAGTGCCACGGAGGACATAACATACATTCGTAGAGGTGGTGGAATCATATTGCTGTATTCTGGACACCAATACAACCTCCATGCCAGACTTAAGGCCGGAACGGAGTGTTGGCGGTGCATTAGAGCCAAGACTAGCACACAGTGTCACGCCAGAGTATTTTTAAATGTTAGTAGAGGACTTAACATACTCAATCTATAATTTTCTATCCAACATAAAAAGCCGTAATTGTGGTACAAATTATTTCCATGGCAGGGCTCTTAGAAATTTTGGGGAGGAGTCTTTGTCCATGAACGTACTGGGTCAATCAAGAGAATCAAATAACATAAAATTAAATTGATATCTTTGAAATAAATTCCAAAATTATTTTATTGCAGGACAATAAGGTAGTACGAGAAACCGAACACGTCAACTGTCCTCAAGATTTTGCAAAAAATGAAATAGAAAAAATATTTAACCAATACAAGTCACATTTGTATTTCGAAGGCACTACTGTACAGTCGGTATATAAGGCCGCAGTGGAAAAGATCAAAGAACTAGGACTCGATACCAAAACTACTGTCCCATCACTAAAAAGTGTGAAATCAAATTGGTATCGCTACAAAAACTCTGTGAAATCAGAATAAAAATTGAAATGAGAAATATTATGAGCAATCCCTTAATGTACATATATTTACTGCAATCATTTTCTCTATCATAATTATGACTGTGTATACTAATTAATTCAAATACTTGTTTATCATTGTTCTAGTCATATTTACGTCAATTAAAAATATTTGAATTGGATACGATGATCTTTATCAGCTGCAAAACTTAATAGTAGTTCTAATGACTGTAATATTGGAACCTTTAAATATTGTAACGAATCTGCTTTCGTTGTTTTAGAAATATGTCTGTCTAATGAAGGAAGTAAATTTGATGCATCTGAATTGACATTCATAAATAGACATCGGGGTACGATTCTACTGCACGCTGGCTACCAATACACGTTTCAAGCCAAATATAAATTGTTGGCTGAAACTTGGCGATGTGTAAGGGCAAAATCTAAAACACTGTGTAGAGGAAGGATCACTATAAGTAAGGTAATGCTTTTGTAGTTACCACTAAAAGATCACAATTCAGATTGTCTCCTAATTATAACCGTACGATACCTTACTATATTGTTAAATTTTACATGTATGTTTTAGAACAACAAAGTTCTCAAACAGAAGACCCACGACTGTCGTCCAAATTTCGCCAGAAATGACATAGAGAAAATATTCTGGATTTATAAAAAGCAACTCCTACCGCCAAACAGTTTATCAGTGAAACAGGTGTATGAAGAAGCAGTTGCAAAAATCAAAGAGTTAGGACTTGATGTAAATTGTCAGATACCTTTACTGAAAAACGTACAATCTACTTGGTATAGATTCAAAGCACGCCAAGAAAAGACTCAGTCAGAATTTGTTGCCATGGACAGAATTAATGATAGTGGAGATGTTAATGAGGCTATTACTGATGGAGTCTAACATGAATCGTACAAGCAATGTGGTCTTCGAAAGTGTCATGAAGATTCAATATACTGATTTTTTTTTTGCTTATGCAGAAATTATTAATCACATCAGTAAAGTAATCTTGTACGCGAAAGTAGAAACTGGCCAAAATTAATACTTTACATCAGTGTCATTCATTATGATCATAATTATTCATTTTGTTTCCTTTATTTTATTCTAAATACGTACTGCGTACAAAGGTTAACTATTTTTAATTAAACAAATCTATATTTGGTCATGGACCATTTATGTTGTGATGAAAGCTAGAATGTATTTTTTATTAGTTTTTTATTACAATTTCCTAGTGTGGGAAAAAGGCGGGAAGTAGAAGAATTATTTAGTTTATTTACGTAAGAAACGTTGAGTTGAATAAATAAATCCTACGAGAAAAACATTTCTTTAGTTTTATTTTTAATACAGATAAACTTACATTTTACTTCAAGGTATCCAATGTACTTTTGAAATCTTTTAATGACGTATTTTGAGTGAATCCATAGAGAATCCATCATTTTATCGCAATTCCTTTCAACAAATTTCATTACCCATAAAACGATTCATAGAACTTTTTGTTGAATATTTAACAAATCCTAGATTTCATCGCATTTTCATTTCATCGAATATTCATTATCTAGAAACACAGTTTATCGTTATTTCATTTTATGTTTTGAAAATTTTATCGGTATAACGTTACATCGAAGTTTTGTTTCCCATATTTTTGTTTTATCGTAAGTTTAAGTTTGAAAAATTATTGCAACCTCAATTTTTACTTCAATAAATCAATGTACGCCGAAAATACGATTTCATGCAATTAATTAAAGGAGTTCTGTGCGGGATGTCTTTTTAGGTCATTATTGAAAACAAGGATGAATGAAGAAAAAATAATATAACAAAAAAGTCAATATTTTATAACAACGTGGTTATAACAGGCTAAAATTTTGTGAATCTATTAGCTGATTTTTTACTGTCATTTCAATAAAAAGAAGTGCCAAGATAGACGAGTTAGGATGGACAGACATACATACATACAACATACAATCACGCCTATAATCCCCGAAGGGGTAGGCAGAGTCCAAGGAGCACTGTTCCTTAAGACTACATTTAGCCATACAAAAATTGGGTTTAGTCAGATGAAAAATCGTGAAAGAGTAGTAGCAAGTGGCTAGCTCATCGCCTACACAATCACAGACCCAGAACCCAATACGCCCTTAGTCGCCTTTTACGACATGCTGCGCAAGAAAAGCAGTTGGTACATTAATTTTGTGTCCCAGACCAACACGACTTTACTATAAAATGAAAGTTATCCGACATCTAGCCATGGCCAAATCCTGTCCGATATCAATGTGTTTGTATACGGTACCAGTAGCTTACAGTTATAGTGTGATGTCCATAGATAATTTTCTCGTAAAAGATAATACTCAGAATTCAAACCGTAGAAAATTAAGGCATCACGTTTGACCGTAACTGAAAGGCTAATTATAAGAGCGTGTCATAAAATAGTCATTATCATACTTCCACTGCTGTCTTTGAAAGCTCAATTTCAGATTCATGTACAATGCCAGTAGTGAAAGCATGGTATATGTAAGTTTTTTGTTCGTTGAAGTTTATAAAATACTGTTAATAATCCTTATCTCCATCTGCTATAAAATCTAGGTAACAATCGAGCTTGAAAAGAAAAGTGATGAGACGATCACTATGAAAGTAAGTATGTCTTCTTAATTTAGATTTACTACTAGACAAAATTCATTCACAAAATCTCGGTAATATTGATATAAATCTGGTAACATTTCCACTTTTGATTTTCGCATGGTGTATGTTAACATTTTAGTGCTGTCTGTCTGTAACGAGGCTTTGTTGATATTGTGCTGTTCTCTGGACTTTTTCCCTTTGTTTCTGCTTTCAAACTAACCATATATCTATTTGTAATTGTTTTGATCTCCAATTTTTCATGGCTAATAATAATACGTAATATATATCATAAATTGTTATAACTGAGCCTAAATGAATTTCTAAAGTTTCGTACAGTAAAATAAAATAATAAAATAAAATATCCTCAGACATTCACACCTATCAACTAGTCCCATTTTAAGCAACTAAATGCTGCTTGTGTTACGTATACTAGATGACGGACAAATTTATTTAATAGATTATTATATTTAATACATATAATTATTCAGAATATATATAATATTATACATATATAATGAACATCCAAGACTGGAGAACAAATGTCTGAAAATTCATCACCCAAACACTTGTCTCCACTGGGGATCGAACCCAGGACCTCTCGAGATGGCGACGCCCTGAGACCGGCGTACAGACCACTCGACCACGGAGGTCGTCAAAATTTCTAAAGTACCTAAATAATTTATTCAAAGCACTATTGTTAGTAGTAAGTAGCCCTACCTTTTATAATTACCTTTAAGTTTTTATGTTCAGTGATTTGTTAATTTACCTGTTTTATAAATTGTTCCAGTGTGCCTTAAGTTTTTATAAATATATACAATAAGTGACGACATCTCCGATTTTATTTACATCTCCACTCACTACGTCACACCCTCTTCGCAAGAACGCCGCATTGTGATAACTATCGGGATTTAACGCGATCAACTGTCAAAGCACCAATAATTACCAAGTATTTGACAATTCAGGGCCTTTTTTGTACTACTACTATGATAACATGACGATATAAAAAAAAAACCCACTTGAATATTTTCGATTGCTTTTGTGTAAGTTATATAAATTTATTAAGGTATTAAATATATTCAGCAGTGAAACTATATAAAATTTAGTTTTCGCATATTTGGAAAGCAATGGGAACTAATATGAACGGTTTTCTTGTCAGATACATTAATGATATACATACATACATATAATCACGACTATTACCCTAAGGGTTAGTCAGAGACTAGGCAAAAGCAGTCTATTGGCATAGGGCGCGTTTCGCCAAGCAGTGACTGCACTCAGCGTGACAGGTGGTGAGCCCGTCGTCGCCGCTATAAGCTATTACTGGATGGTTGTGCAGTTCGTCCATTAGTCGCCTTTTACGACACCCAAGGAAAGAGATAGGTTGCCAACATCATAACGTTCATTCAAGACATTTTGGGTGATGGCAGGGAGGGATGAATAGGAAAGGGGAAGCACAAAAGATCCCATAGGGTCGAAGTGCCCTGAGTTATCTCAGCCCCATCGCAAGAATAGAATAGAATAGGTTGGTAGTATTCTTTTAATGAGTCGCTACCACACGATTGATGATAAAGCTTTATTTATTTATGTTTAACACCAAAAGTACTGAAGTTCTTCAAGATCATGTCAGGATAGTTTTAGAAAACCATAGTTTATTATTAATAAACATTCACAACGAGTTTAAAGCGAAATGTTGACGTCCATTCACTTATTATTAAATAAGTCAAAGTATTAAAATATTATTAAATTATTACTATTAGTTGGCATATTTGGAGGTGTCACCAGGACTAGTTGAAGACCTCTAAAACGCTGAGGCATGCCAGCGTTGGTGAGAGAAGGAGCCTCATTCCTTTCGATTGAATGAAAATCTTTACTTAGTTTGTTTAATTAGTATATTGGTTTCTTTTAACGATTCTTCTAGCATATAAAAGCTGATACAAATATCAGCTAACAAATATACCTCAGTCTTTTGTATTATTTCAAAAATTGAAGACTTTTTAGATATAGAAAATCTTAATGGCACTGGTGATTTATTGTATATAAATAGACGCGGTGGTACAGTACTTCTACATTCGGTCGGCAATATACAGTTAAAACAAAAAACAAAAATGAAGCTATATACTGGTCTTGCGTCAGAAGAAGAGAAAATAATTGTTACGGATCAATTACTACTAAAGTAAGTTTGTATTGTTTTAATCTGAAATACTCTCTTAAAATACATTTTCACATATTAAAATTGTATATAATATTTGTTCTATTTTAGGATAATATTGTTCTTCGGGAGACGAAGCACTCGTGTACGCAAGATTTTGCAAAGAGCGACATTGACAAAATCATAGATGATTGTAGAAAAGAAGTAATGAATCACACTGTGTCTGTTGTTTCGGCTTATAAAAGAGCTATAGTTAAGATGAGAGAAGCCGGTCTTCATTTATTGACAGAGTTGCCAACGTTTACCAATATAAAAAATTCGCTTTACAGAAACAAAAAGAAGTCCACGGAATTTCTAATAAAAAATTTTGACTGCACTCCAATATTGATTTAAAAACTCTGTAGCACACAATGTTCATTTTGGTAAATGGAATCTATAGTATACAACATAAAGATAAATACTATGGTCATTATTTTGTGTTTGCCATGATTCCGACTATTTTTAGATATTGCGTCTTGCATAAACAGTCTAATAATTTCTATAAATTATTAACATTACGAATTTATTTTTTATTTTAATAAATCGAGTGATGATGTTAAGTTTTTATTTACGTCAATAACTTAAAAGTCTCCAATTCTGGCTGATAGTTTAAACACACTAAAGTAGTTTATAAATATTACAGATATCCATGAAACTCGAATATTTTCAAATCAAATTACAAAGTTTGACATTGTCTCTAATTGTTGAAAAGGTGCAGTTTAATGAGAGTGTTGTGAAGAATGTGAACGAGAGCATTAGTTATTAGGTCATGACGTGTGGAGCACCTTCGGCAGACAGTCAATGTTTTATTATTTATGTACCGGCCTTGTATCTATCCCTCAGAATCTCATGAGAACTGTAGTAGTCGCTCATAATAGGTAAATCTAGTGATATCAAATAAAAAGAACTATCTTAAAGACAGATACAAAGAGAACCACCTATCGACGTAAAAGTATTTGGCTTTGAGTGTGCAAACTGAGACTGTGATACTCAGTGAAAAACCAAAGTACTACGTGGATCGTAAATCACCAGTACGGTATTGGCCTGTTTTTTGTGGCAAAACCCAAGTAACGAAACTTGTCGGTTTTTAAACATTTCTCAATTATTTATAATAATAGTTTTTATATTGCCTCGGTGTTGCAGGCGTCCATAGGCTACGGTGACCCATTTGTGTGGGTCGTATGCTTGTTTGCCACCCTTTTGTTAAGGACGGAATCTGTTATTGCTTCAATTGGGTTGTCACCTATTGAAATATTATTTTATGATTTTAAATAAACAATGAAATTTGTTTACGAACTGAAAAGAGAATGGGTGTAGAGATTTTCTTCATACGTATTTGCTTCCCAGGTATTATGGTGAACAGACCCAAAGGTATGGGGTATATATTTAAAGGGTGCATGTTCTACCCCCACCTCCGAATCAAGAACGGGATTAGATGGCGGTGCTCCAAGTTCAACTCTACTGAACGTTGTAGGGCGTTCCTGCACCTCAGCAATTCAAATGTCATCGTCAAAGCCAATCTCGAGCATTCTCACGACTACCCTCTCTTTGATGTGGATTCCCAGGGCATGTACTATCGACTCGACTGATTCTATGAACACTCTGATAGTTCGTTTGAAACTGACAAACTTGTGTTTATATATTATTACAATGTTATAGTTTATATCAAATCAGTTTTGATGTTTAATAATAGAAACTTATCTAATATATTAAACAGTCATGTTCTCTTCATTGAAACTATTGGCCAAGATTTTGAAACTTTGCTACGGATCAAAAAACGGAACCTTATTGAAATTTTATATTCTTTTATGATTTTCTGTAAACATTAAAATATTTGGTGCTGACCTAATTCTTTCCAAGCTAACATGACTAAATGCATGTGTAGATTTTATTCATAAGTGTTTGCTTCCCAGGTATTATGGTGAAAAGGCGTAACGGTACTGGTTATATATTTCAAGGTTACATGTTCTACCGCCACTTCCGCATCAAGAACGGGTTTAGATGGCGTTGCTCCAAGTTCCACACCTTCCAACCTTGTAAAGCGTACCTGCACCTCAGCCATTCAAATGCCATCGTCAAAGCCAATCTTGAGCATTCTCACCCCTACCCTCAATTTAAAGTAAATTCCCAGGGCGTGTACATTGCTTTTTAACATTTGACTAAATAGAAACATACACGACATTTGACTATTTTTAAACATAACCTATCGTCACGCCTCAATCCCCGAGGGGGTAGGCAGAAGTATTGAACACCGACATTTCGCATGATATGTTTAGTCCCCATGTACCATGGCGAGCTTATTGCCCGCGCACAATGTGGAGCAAGCGATATTTACAATAAACTATACTTAAATACATTATATTTAATTTTAAAATTAACAAAAATTCATGGTTTCGATATTCGCCTCGATCTAATTCTTGACTATTACTTGTATGTATGTATGTAATCTGCCCACAAATCTAGTTTTTAGGAAGGCCACTATAACCATGACGAGAAAACGAATGTAAACAAACAATCAGGGATTTTAAACAATAAATTGTGAACGATTTTTCGAACGCAATTCGAATAGAAATGAAGTTGTCATAACCTTTTCACAAAATGTTAACAACTGCAGCTCTGACAGCTTCCTGTACCATGAATCGTGCAACGGCAGCGGTCTTAGAAAACTGACGCTCTTATTACGTAAGGGATAAGGATAGTGATCGCGGGGTATCTCAATATAACTGAGTAACGGTCCGATTGGTTACATCCATCTCTTCTCGTTGGCCTTACTATAAAAGTTTCTATAAAACTTTGAAAATTCTAGCTTAAGAACGCAATAAATGTCACAATACCTTACGTTTTTTCTTTATTCAAATATTCTTGTTTCCTTTTCTACAAATTTTGAGATCTGTACTGATGATAATTTTATTTTTTAGAAAACAAACAAGTTATCGTTGGTGGTGTGTTTGAAGCACCTTCTGGACGGAAGATCCTCGTTTTCAAAGGCTTTACGTACCAAGAAGATCCTACAGACATAGCCGGAGTTCTACGTTGGAAGTGCTCGCAAACGAAGGAGAAATGCCCTGCCTATGTCGTGATGAATAACTTCAACCATATGATCGAGAATAAATTCAAACACTCTCATACGCCCAAAGCGAATGTTCTGCGGACGGCATTTAAGAAAACAATATTTAAGAAGCCACCGAAGCCTTCTTAAGTATTCTTTTAGCTTTATCTCAAACTAATGGCATTGAGAATGGCAGAATAATTCGGCTTTTTCTAAAATTGGGCTTTTGTATAGATTTCATTTTAATGATTATTCACAGACTACAGCGTTAGACATTACTAACAACTATCATCGTAACTATTAACTCGTTGTTTTTCTGTAAGTTATTTCATAATTCTCAGTAACAATAACAATGATAGGTATATATCTAAGAGAAATTAGAGTAAATTCTTGTAGCTCTTAATAAAATCATCTGAAATAGCTTTTAATATTAGGTCCTTACCTATGAAATTGGTGTTTTGTATGGAGATTTTGGGGATGTCTGCATTTTACATACTAACATTTTATCAGTTTTCTTCACAACGACAAATCCAGAGATAATAATATTTGGCATGTATCATTAGACAAGCTTTAGCAATATGTGTGTGAACACGCTTGATAAAAATTATTCATCGTTTTTATGTTAATGCAAATCAAATGATGTATTAGGGAGGCAGTTAAAAATAATTCTCTTTGTGTCTAATTTTAACACAATTAAACTTACAAAAAAATATCAAATTAAATAATACGAGCTCAAATATATCTATCTATCTCTATCTATAGGTCTATTTTTAGAAGAGGCAATTATTTTATAAGAATGTTCTGAAACTTAATAGTTACGGACAAATTGCTAAGACAGAATAAATACACCAATTTCATAAGTAAGGACCCAATATAATTTTGATGAAATTTTCAATGTCAAATGTTCTGATCTAAGATATTGTTGATAAATGTTTCTGTACAAATGTTAATGATATTAGAAGCATTACCGGCATTCAATTATGAGCACCTTAACATGTGGATAAAAATATTATAATTGACTTGAATTAAAATTTAATTATAAAAGTACATAAACTATGCAGTCAGTGTGTAACAAGCACATTTACGAAATGTTTGCTAAAATATAACATTGGTCAAATTGTAATGTATTAGATCGACTTGATCTACTTACAGTTAACATAATTAAGATAACTTCCGTCAATGAGCTTTTCAAATCCGAAAATATGAGGGTTCACTACTAGTTATTTTTTTTAATTATATTTTTTTTTACTATTTATTTTAAACTTACTATGATTTTGATACCTACTTTATTCATACGCTTAGGACACACATACGTATATATATACCACGGAAAAAATATGGCTTCATTTGAAACAAGAAACATGCCGCCCGCCTATTTAAGTGGTTGTAAAGTAATAATAATAATAATAATATCTTCAAACATTCACACCTATCAACTAGCCCCATTTTAAGCAACTAATGCTGCTTGTGTTACGGACACTAGATGACGGATAAATATATTTAATAGATAAATACATAAAAATATCCTGTATATATATAAACATCCAAGACTGGAGAACAAATGCCTGGAAATTCATCACCCAAACAAATGCACCCACCGGGGATCGAACCCAGAACCTCTCGAGATGGCGACGCCTTGAGACCGGCATACAGACCACTCGACCACGGAGGTCGTAGCCGCAGGGCTGTGAACATTGGTAAGGTTTAAAAAGTTTTAGGGCCTCTTGTAGCAAATTTAAATCGAGATTAAACTCAATTTTGTCATTTTTAGACATTTTACCATACAAGAATTGTAAAAAAATTACTAAATCTAGTTTTAAATCTCGATTTAAATTTCCTGCAAGACAGCCTAAGTCATTGGTTTTAAAATAAACATTGATAATTGATAGCCTATATGATAAGGCAAACTGTTTTACCCCTTTTGTAGATATTTGCTTAGCTGTATTTAAATTTAAATAAAATTTTGGAATTGTTAGATTTAATTTTTAACTTAATGTATGCATGTTCGATAGTCTTTTGACCTACGAACTATGAATGTACATAAGATTGCACGTCAAGTAACGTTATGAGGTATGTACTGTCCATAATAATGAATAAATGTAGTTTTACTCTACAACCTCTTAGTGATCCGAAGTTTTTAGGTTTGTGGTTGTTTGTCTATTTGCATTTGATATTAGACATAATGTAATTTCTAACTGCTTTCTTCATTTTCATAAAGGTTTAAAATGAACTACACTTTCACATTATTTACCAAAGTAGCTTTTACGTCTCTTATAAACTCTGTATGCTCTGAACGTACGCTCAATTAGTGACTGAATCTCTTTATATGATGACAAAGTAGAATCGATATATTCGTGGATATACAGGAAGATCAATCCAAATGGGTCAGTGTGGGAATAAGTCTGAAACTATGAGAGATAGCGAAATCTGTTCTTTGAAACCATGACATCGATTTTGAATAAATAAATAATGGGATACATTATTTTTGCAACTCATACCTGACCAGGAATAGAACCTGGCCGAAAATTCAGAAATAAAATCTACGATATTTGTTTTTTACAAATTTTGTCCAAAATCGATGTCATTGTTAGTAAGAACAGATTTCGATACTGATCCATTTGGATTGATTACGCTTTATATCTAATTTCGTTCTCCGTCTTAGAGACCTTTAATAGAAATAAGTCTTTAATTTCAAACCATTGTTTAATTTTTTTTTGTTTTCTTGTGCAATAAAGAGTTTAATGTGTGTTATTATTATATGGCTTTTGTTATTTGCCCTCTTGTTTGCCATAGTCTATTCATTGTCTCATTTCCACTTGTATATATCAAATCTTAAATAACATAGTCACTTACCATTTTTAACTATATACGAATATACAAACTAAATCTAGGTTTATATATTTAATAGAGATTCAAGTGATTTAATGTTAAAGGTTGATAAGTAAATGAACAAGAATAAGAATTTTAAGACTAAAAACAAGTCGACTAAAGCTTAAAAATTTTTATAGGTGCGATGTTTTTTTATAAATTAATATGATATAAGTAACCCACAAGCACCGAATAGTGTGTGATACACACTATTCTCTATTCACACTATGGTGCACGGTTTGGCCACGTTTATGTAATACCATCTATGTACCCTCCACTATCTAAAGCTAGATATATAAGACCTCAATTTTTATTTTTGACTAATTTGAGTGGTGGTACTTACAAAGGTGGTACTTAAAGCCCAAATTTCACCTTATAATATGTCTAGGTACCTGATGCTGTATACCAGGCACAGGGACTAGAGACAAAAAAATAGCCATTATAAAAATAAAAGTTACCTAACAGTATAAACATATACAATACTATATATTACGTCGAATAATTAAATATTTGATGGTTTGAAAGTCTGTGGTTTGTAGTTTTAAGTAAAGTCTTCTTATTTATTTGTATAATTAGTTTTTATACATTTTATATATAATCTTCTTTAATTTAGTTCGTCAACAATTTTTTTATTATTTTTTAAATAGCACGGTGAATTTTGTTTCTTTTTTGTAATCCCAAAAGTATATCAAGAATTCATAATGTACCATGTACAGTAACTAGCATTCTTATTAAAACACTTAAGTTCCATGTCACTGTAAAATGTTTCGATACCTGTTCACCGTATTTGAAAATTACTAATTATTCAATGTGACACAGTTCTAAAGTGTATGTAGGTGCTCCTCTTTGTAATATTGTAATGTGTGTGTAACTTCAAGAGATAGTTTTAATGTTAACTTTCATAAGGAACGTCGGTAGTGATTAAGAACTTTATATTTATAAGAATAAGTTTACGAATTAACGACGAACAATGTTATGTGTATCTATTGTTGCTTAGTATACAACGAGATTGAGTTAGAGACAAAGTAACATTACTCCCAGTAGTTAATGTGTTAAAAAAAGTATGTCTCGCGTGTATAATAAATACAAGTCATGGATCGTATGGTTACTTAAATGCATTAAAACCATTTTTTTTATTTCATGTATTTTTATACTCACTTGTTTTTTATTGTAAAAATGTTCTGAACATTTTATGTGAAGTTTAGTTTTTATATTTAATTTTAAGTGTTTATATTTTGCAAATATTATTGTATTTTATTTCAAGGTTATTGTGAACAATAAAGCTTATTGAGTTGAATAGGATTATTTATTTGTAATTAACATATTAAATGATATTAAAATTACAAGTAGGTAATTCAAATTTCTCTTAATAAAATCATCTTCATATAATGTTTTCGATTATTTAACAGTAACTCTTTAAAATAGACTTACCCCTACGTGATCTTAAGTAAAATAGAGCTTAAGCAAAATAGAACTCTTCGAAAACAGTGAAAAATGGATCATCTAAAGTCATTTTATTCTAACTACCTCTATCTTGGGTGTCTTTTTTTACGCAACTTAGTATCCAATAGGGTAATGTTTTAAGGAATACGTGAACAAGTTTTGAAAAAGCTATACGCGATAGTAACTATTATAAAAAATTGTATTCAGCAAGTTTTAAAATATTGTTTCAGTCTAAACGCTTATTGGCGCCCACCCACGCTGGGACTTACACAATAATTTGTCAAAATATTGTTTAAGGAAACCTCACTATTTGATCCTTATCAATAATATTGTATTGTAGATAGATACATCGAGTGTGATGGACATCATCCCCATTAGCCTGTACACGACGACAAAACGATAAAATTGTTTCAACAGACAAAGTGCGGTGGATATTTTTTTTTTACATATGACAGGTAAGCTCTTGACCTTCATCTCACCTGATGGTAAGTGACGATAAGGCCGAAGATGGAAGCGAGCTTTACTTGTAATCCTCAACAACTGAGGAACTGGCTATCTTACCTCTGATTGCCGGAACACAACAATGCTTTAAACATTGTTATTATGGCGACAATTTTAGGTAAGACGGTGGTAGCTAGCCAGGCAGGCTTAGAAGCCCTACCACCAACCAAACCGAACAGAAAAACTTTTGCCTTCATGGGAAATCGAACCCGGACCTCCCGATCAACACCCGGTGGTGCGACCCAATAGACCAGGGAGGCGGATATGCGACAGAATCGCTATTTTAACAGTTTCTTTCGATAAGTGGGCTTAATTTATACCGTGTTTGGGTTTAATTGTTTTTGAGCAAATATAGGAATATACCTTAATATATAGTAGTATACGTAGAATATTTTCATTCACAAAAATGTGGGTCCTTTAAATAATTTCCTAATCGTCGAGAGCTTTTCATGGGAATGTCTGAGGTGACTATTTTGACTAATTAATTTGTAGTTTTGTGTATGTGTTTTAACGATTGAGCTGCTTAATTTAGAAATATAACGAAAATCTATTCTGAAATTCTCTAACACCAATTCTTTTTTCTAGCAGCAAAACTGATCACGCTGCATGGTAACGGAAAGCAATACCTGATGATGGATGGCTACACCTATTACAAACATCTGTCAATGAGGCTCGGGGTGAGGTGGATGTGTACTCACTCTGGTCGAAGGTGCAAGGCTTGGCTTCTCGTCTCAGACAGTATGGAATCAGTTCTTGCAACGGAAGGTATCCATGAACATGCTCGGCCAACATACCGATTCCTTCCCGATGGCAATTACAAGAAGATTCGGAAAAATATTAAGAAACGAAAATATTGTTAGTCTTTAGCTAATAATACATATATTAAAGTACCTATTTAGGTTATATATGGATTAGCCTTAAATATACAGACTACGATTTCAATAAGCTTTTTTAAAACTTTCAGTTTATATTTAATTGTGACAACATTCCACTTCCATATTTTGAAAAAAACAATAAATGTCTCTAATTAAAGAAAAATTATTGAAATCGTATTTTTGGATTCTAAACTCCTCGCAGTGATTTATATTCTACGAGTATTTCGTCGGGATTGCTTTGGTAGTCAAATTAACTATTATTATATTTATAATCAGACAAAAGTAATCTCAGGCCTAGGTCCTATTTGGTATCTCATAATATTTATTAAATATATTACAATACCTATTTACCTATTTATTTGATCAATTGGTTTGAAAACCATTACTTAATAAATTATATTAAAATATCACGTCATATTATCTTGTGATATTATGTATTATAAAAAATAACATGAATACTTGCATTATTTCATTGTAATGTGGATGATAGAGATAGAAATAGTCTACAACCATTTAATGAACATATTGAGGTCTATTCTACTTAGAAAATCGAAAACTAGTAAATTTATAAAAATAGAGTGATCTCTTTTAAATTTTTGATTATTTAACACTATTGTTAGGTACAGTCGAAGAATTTCGCAGTCTGCCATCAAATGTTTTTTGGTGCTTTATTTAAACAAGAAATAATTATAGTTATAGCAGTAGTTTATAATTTCACCACGTTTTCAATAAAACATAATTTATTTAAAACTTTTTATATATTTTCGTTTTGTAAATTTTTTTAATGAACGCTCCCATACAAATTTGGGCTAAGTATGTAAAGTAATGAAAATGGTGCGAATAAAAAGTTTCAAACTTACCTCTCACAAAAATTCTGTAGCTGAGATACTCGAGGATTTCTAAAAGTGAGTTTATGTTGCATTATTCAAATATCAGACGAGTTGTTAAAAAAAGCTGTCTAAACACTTATCTTTATTATATTTTGTGATGTCATCATCAAGAAAAGCGAGATAATCATATCGCGATAATCATGCGAGAAAAGTCTTAAAAATTGTCATCATTATCATTAAATTACATTCAACGTTGATGTTACCGGCCAATACATTGGTATTGGTCCTATAAGATATAAAGTGCTCAAAAAACATTAGGAACGCACAATACAAAGGAAATCATTATTACTTAAATCAATAAACCATTATTTTTATTTAGAACAAGTCTATAATACCCCCCCCCC
This sequence comes from Parapoynx stratiotata, assembly GCA_910589355.1. Lineage (NCBI taxonomy): Eukaryota > Metazoa > Arthropoda > Insecta > Lepidoptera > Crambidae > Parapoynx > Parapoynx stratiotata. The sequence goes on along the minus strand of OU342466.1, from coordinate 14,397,749 downwards.
CTCCCTCTCTCCCTCCCCCTCCCCCCCCTTGTATACTTCTGCTTTTTACATTGTTTCTTTTTGTTTATGTGCAATAAAGAGTTAATAATAAACACTACTCCTTTCAAATGTCAGTGTCATGCTAGTGATGTGACCAAATATGGAACTGTGTTAATCGATTAAATCGATAAGTTTTAGTGCTATGTTTTTGTTTACATTTATTACTTTGTTGTGTCTTAGATGTGTATGGTGCATTACCTTAATTATAAAACCTAAAAGCATATTGTGAAAAGGTTTAATTCATCGATTAATCAAGTGTATACACATTTAATCCATTACTTGACAAAAATAATCGTTTCCATATATCTACAGTAGATTTACAATTGAGGCAATTTTCGGGTATTTGTACAAAATAATATAACAATTTTTTAGACCAAGACCCAATTCTCCCAATCTGGGCCCAAAACTTTCCATCTCTTTTTCTTCAATGTCCTGCAAAACAATGTCATTTTAATAGTTATTTTAAAGTTCGACAGTTATATCCAAATACTATTATCTTATCATCAGTGTTGTTTGTAGACACAATAGGAAATCAATTGTCTCGGGAATTTTCAGCCAACTCACAGACGAGTTGTTGCAAATATTTTCTAAATTGTATATTTTTCTTAAATTATATTTTTTCCACTCTCTACACTTTTAATTACATTACACAATATTGTATTACACAATTAACTAAAAGAGTAGGGTTTTTAACATTACTATATTGACAATTGATGTGCTTTGACAGGAGCTGTTACTGTTGGAATGTCAAAACTAGTAATGTTTGTCCTTTTGAAATCTTTTATCGTAATAGTTTAGACTATTAAAAATGAATTAATTGTAAATTGTGTGTATCTTGTTATTTTCAAATAAATAGTTTTAATATACAGAATGATCAATCCAAATGGACCAATGAGGAGAAATCTGGAACTATGAGAGATACCGAAATCAGTTCTAAGGAACCATGACATGGATTTTGATGATATTTAATAATGCCATTAATTTTTTTTCAACCCTCATATTTAACCGGGAATCGAACCAAGTCGAAAAAAAAACCGTTGCTGTTGTTGTTGATGTGAGTCATGATTAACAGAGAACACACTTGAAATGGGATCCTGTCTAAATATCTAAAAAAATACTCATAACATGATTGATTTTTTAACAAACCAAATTTTCAAAATTGTAGTAATGTTCCTTGATTCCAATACCAAATTTATCCAAAATCGATATCATGTTTCCTAAGAACAGATATCCTATCTCAATTTCGGAATTTTCCTCACTGACCCATTTGGAATGATCACCTGTATAATTATGAATAATGTATGATTTATTATGATTAGAAATATATTGTCGTTTTTGAGCATATAAATGTTTTTTTTTTTATTCTAAAGGACAAATGCTAGATACAAATGATGGATTGTATTAATTAAAGAAGATCTAAATAAAATGAGCTAGGTTAATAATATGAACACCTAAACAAAACTAACAGCATCACAAGAATTTGTAATATCCAAAGCAAAAGGAACTAGCGCAGCAAAAAAAGTTAACAATGTTTATTTTATATTTTATTGTATTTTTGTATATTAGAAACAGTAATGGTGGTTATATAATATAGTTTTTATCTAGATAAGAATATCCATATGAATCACAATGAATATCAGTTTATATTTTTTCAATAGGAATATATTTTATTATAGTGTATTATGCGAAAAAATAAGAAGTAATGTAAAAAGACCAGAGCAGTCTCTCATTGATATTTTTATTTTTTTATTGTCAATCACATTGTTATTTAACAAATATTGTGTGTTTTACATAATCTTGCCATGCTTTTGCTTGTCCATTGTTTATTTTAATAAAGTTATTATTCTTAGTAAATGAAAAAAATTCAATTTACAATAATCATCAATACTTATTTAACTTAAGGCACACACGGGGGCTCGGACACCAATAAATGCTTAAATTTCATTGGTCGAATCCGCTGTAATGACAGAGACCTACTGCGGCCGATTTTTGGCCGCGTACGCATTTGACAGCTGAAGCATTTTACCACCAGTGTAGCTAATCAAAATTTGGTCAATTTTGCCCTTACAGCAGCTTGATCAAAATTTATGAAGGTATTTTGGCATCAAAATTACTAAGATTGTCCTTATTATCTTCACCTTGTTTAAATTACGCTAAGTTTGCCTTTTTTTATAAAATTTCATGACTTACCTACTAACAAAATCAAAAGACGACTTGTCATGAAAAGACTCACTGGTCCAAGTGAATTTTACCTTTTTCTAATATATAATAAATTACCTTTTTCTAATAACACGGAACATCAAAATACAATAAGCTGTGATTAAAAACCTACTAACTACTACGTCATCGAGCTCCTCACTTAGCACAATAATATAAACACGAATTAGCTTGAGTCGAGTGCATGTCATCTTTCTTTCTGGCGCAAAGCAACAATTTGCATTGCTGTTTTCTAGAAGACCGGCAGTCAAATTAGTGGTCTTTAGGAGAGACCTGCTAGCAGATGAATTTCTTGTAAGTATTCATAGTCTAGATGACTCTAACCATATGCCTGACCGGGAAAATGAAAAACCTGCTCTGAAGGCGCCAGAAATTCGTATTTATCCATGAAAATAATAGCTCATTTTAACATCCCGAGCATTACAATGCACAAAAACAATTGAATTGATTTATACCAAATTATTATAAAATTTGGTATAATTCAATTCGACTAGACTGGATTAGACAACAAAATACATGACATTTCAAATTCAAATTGACGGACAATTTTACTGTTGGCATTAGAATAAATTAGTTCTATCATTTTTCCGCAATATGACGAGGATTTTTATATTCTTGGTCAGGCTGTAAAATTTACCATCAGGTAGCCAGTCTCCTTTGCCAACACGGTGACAAATAAATGTAGTTTATATTTTGTATTTCTTATTATTTTATTTTAACATGCATTACTTTTCAGCTAAGATAATACAAATGGCCGCTACAGGAAAGAAGTGCCTCTTATTCAAGGGTTATACCTTCTTCTACCGCTACAAGGTCAGGGCTGGTCACAAATGGGTCTGCACCAACTTTCCAAGGTGTAAAGCTTTCCTTTGCGTCAATGATTACTAAGATATAGTAAAAGCATTCGTCACCCATTCCCACGAGAAGAAAATACTACATAGATGCTCTAATGGAACTTATCTAAAATGTCTTTAAGATTTTTGTAATAATTTCTGGCTTGTTTGGGACTCACCAAAATGCCCGCACTACCCACAAAAACTCTCCGAGATACTCATGCCTGCCCATCTGTGGGAGAGACCTGGGGTCTACTGGACCAATTCTATAAAATCATAAACAGACGGAGACTTCAATTTCAGTTTATATCTCCCAAAAATAGTAGATACTAAGAGCACACAGAATTCGTTGTCTTTTACTGACGAAGATTGTAAACTGCAAAATTTATCACATATTAGTTAAAATATACTTCTTTTTTATCGATATTTTCTTTTATTTCTTTTTATTCGAAATCACCAAGTTTAGGAAATCTGGTCCATTTCCAATGGTAGTTACGTATAAAGTTCATTTTGAAGTGTTACGAAATAGCAACAACACATCATTATACAGACGCCTCTAGCCCCGAAAGGGTAGGCAGAGGTGTTAAACACCCACATTTCGCCTGTCATGTCTGAGTCCTCATGTAGTCCTAATATTTGCTATTGCACCGGGAACAGTGAGGCAAGCGATGTTCACAACATATCAATTCACCAAAAATTTTGAGTGTGTGTTTAGGTAGGTTTGTTTAAAGTATGTTTAGGTAGGTCGTTCAAACATTTTTTGGTTTCAAACTGTTTGGATTAAAATATTTCTGTTTCAGGACAGATGATAACGATGAGTAATGGCAAGCAACGGCTGTTGTTTAATGGGTACATATACTACTCAAAGAACAAGAGCAATCGTTGGGACTGTGTTTCGTACCCTTCGTGTAGGGCCTTCGTTATTCTAGACAAGTCTCAGAGTGTTTTGGCCTGGAACGAAAGTCACAAACATCCAGCCCGAAACGTTATTAAAACTGCTAATGGCTCATATGAGTACTCGTACTATAAGATTGTCTAATAAACCAATTTAAATGATTTTGCTTTTATTTGTCATGTATCTATTTATATCAACACACAGAACGCAAAAACCTTATGGGAATCAAATGGGAACTACCTTAAAATTTTAATATTGCTTATTTTACAAAGGAAACATTATTTTAGTTTAGAAAAAAAAAACCACGAGAGAGCTTCTCCATGCTGGTGATCGAAATAGCTAAAAATTAAACTACTAACTAACCAAATGTTACACGAAGAAGCTGGTCTCGTGCGGCGAGCGTGCTCGACGATTGGTTCATGAATAGGTGATGGTACTCTGGAACATTTTATCGAGCTTCTGTTTGTTCTGTTACAAGTATATGTTCTAATGTATATCCACCTTTAAGGACAAAAATTCTTCTTTACAATTGACTTGAAAATGACTTCTCGACATTAAATATGTTTAACAAATACTTTTACTTAACTTAACGTTATAAGTAATAAAGGTAAAGCGTATCAAAAGGAAAAATATTTTATTTAATTCTCAATTTTACTCCTCATGGGCAAAACCGATTTTTATGAAACATAGCTAAGAACACTCGACTAACCCATCTTACAAACAAAAGAAACAGAATCGAAATCGGTTCGTCCATTTGGGAGCTACGATGCCACAGATAGACTGACACACACACACACACACACACATACATACTTACTCACACACTTTAAATTTATAACACTCCTCTTTTTCTGTCGGGGGTTAAAAAGGCCAGGCTTAAAGAACCCAAGTGGTCGACCATGTCCATCATCAGCATTGTGGATGCATATCCACAATTAAGGCACAGCCCTTCCTCGTGGAGAAACACATGAGGAATATGGGCCGTAACTCCACCACGCTGACCCGATGCGGGTAACTAGGTAGAAACGGTTGTAATAGCGACCGGGACCAACGCATTAACGTGCCTTCCGAAGCACGGAGGAGCTCGAGATCACAAAGTTTTAAATCATCCATTCACGAAAGTGGAGGTAGCATTGTTTTCCATCGAAAGCCATGTCCGAGCCGAAGCATATGTATGAGAAGTGTAATAAAATTAGGTAAAGGGGAAAGAGTAATCTGGAACAAAACGTGATTATTTATAGTATGCACTTACAGTAATAAATGTATTTTTTTCCAGTGGAGCTGATCACTACTGTCCAAGGCACGCAACTTATAAAGTATAAAGATTACTATTACTCAAAAGCACAACGGGCGAAAAGACGATGGCGATGCATCAACACGAGCTATTGTTATGTCAGTATTCTTCTGGAAGCTGATGGAACCATAAGGCATGAACCTAAGGAACACAAGCATCCGCCCAAAGTTTTCTGCAAGACGATACATGGGACTTACATGAAGGTTTCCAAGACTCAGCGGTTTCTCAATTGAGGTAACGAAATCGAATATTCTGTCCTAGAAGTTTTATTATGAATTAGAACTCTGATAATTTGGATTTAGGGCAGTATGTCAGCATGCTGCTCTCGTTATCTTCACATATGGACTCCTCTACTGCTTATCATCAGGTAGTGTGGAGTCATTCGCTAAGCTTTTTATTAAAAAAATTGTCTATATGTATGTAAAACCTAGTAGGTAAATTAAAAAAAAGTAATTTTAAAAATTATCATTAAATAAATTATTACTTTCGCATAAAGCTATTCGTTTATTCTTAAATTTAGGTAAGAAAATACCAAATACAGGCAGCGTTAACCCCTTGGTGGACACCTCGAACACGGGTGTTCGCAAACATTAGATGTTTCTATTGTGTGTCGTTCTGTGCCCGTTGACTAGTTAAGATAAAAATACAACGTTTACAGTTTTTAGATTTGTCTATAAGTTTTTGTACCGTTACAGGATTGGAGCTAGTATTTACGCCAAACAACAAAGAACTATTAAAATATAAAGATTATTACTATTCTATAGCGCCTGGTTCGAAAAAAAGATGGAGATGTATCAATACTAAATCATGTTTTTCTGCTTTATTGCTTAATCGATTCAATCACCTAGCAAGAGAGCCGAAGGAGCATACTCATCCACCTAAGAAATTTTTTAAAACATCAGACGGAAAGTATGTACCTTTTTAAAATAATATATGTAGGCCACTGGAGAGTAAAAATCCCTGAAAGCAAAATTACTCATTCCTTCTCGCTTTCACGCTAACGATGAAGCGAGAGACTATGCTAGGCCTTCTAGCTCAGCTGAAGATACAAAAGCTTTTATTGCTTAACACACTATCATAATAAACATTTTGTCTAACAAAACTGTCAGTACTAAATGTATTATAAATTGTGTATTTTTGACCTGGATTAAGTCTTTCCGATTATTGTTTGTATGTGAGTGAAGTTCTTTTTATTAAAACTGTCATAGTTGTGTATGAAATTGACGAGATTGTTTATTATTTTAACAACCTTGTCCGTTAATATGCTTAATATCGGTTTTATTATATTAAATATTATAGATAGCTAAGATACAACTTATGTGCCACTTACTTCAGAGTAAATATGGAGGAAACAAAATGAATCCTCAAGACCCGTACTCCAGGGCAGATATAAATTGAGCAAAAACTTTAAGCTGTTGATGAGAAAAAGAAAGTAGTTATATCAGCAACAGTGAACTTTATGTCACCTTATCATCAATCTCATCAAATAATCTATGGCCAAGAAGGTCTAGAACTATTTGATGATGATGAAGTTTAAAAAATAACATGAACATCTTCCTAAGAATTTACATTCAATAAGACACTAGTAATAGATATAAAACAGATCTTCAATTCTCACGAAAAACAAACCAAGATATAAAAACACCTGGTTAGTTAATTAGCTAAAAAAAGAAAGATCATAGTAGAAATGCAGAAGCATTATTTATTGGTTTATTTAAACTATAAGGTTAAAGAACACAAACATTTTGGAATTTGACGGTGAAGCTTCAATCAATGATGATAAATATCAATATAGTTTCTGATGATTTAGGTAAGATTTAGGTGAAGATCCGTGTCATTAAAAATCTCTAGTAAACTACGAGGTTAGGAGCGTGTGTTCCTTACTGGTATATTAGTTTCAGTTGCCCATGTATTTGCGCACTACGTCTATTTATTATTAAGTTTTGTAGATGCTTTGTAGATAAATCCTATTTTAATGTAGTTACATTACGCAACCTTTCAGAATTCAGCAGCCAATCTGTCCGCACGCTTATTATATGCTTTTAAACCACATGTTGCTACACATGATTGTAATTGGGGTTATTGTTTGCAGTATCTTTCATTACAACGGTAAACAACAAACAGATATTGAAATATAAGAGTCATTACTATGCCAAGGCACCTTATTTGAAGAACCGTTGGAGATGCATTAACACAAATTCTTGTTACGCAGCCCTCCTAACAGATGACCATTTGAACGTAAGGAAGGAACCACAAAAGCATAATCACCCACCGAAAACTTTTACAAGGACTCAGGATGGAAGATATAGATTATTGAAAGATTCAGGCACAAAATTCTATGGACCATTTATATATTAATTGATCCATAGTATTTTATTATATTGGGTGCTTACCTATGAAATTGGTGTTTTTTTTCTCTCGTAGTATTTTGTCTGTAACTATTAAGATTCAGAGTATTCCTAAAAAATAATTACCTCGTCTAAAAATAGACTATATTTTTGAGCTCTTTAGATTTGTTTTGATAATTTGTTGTAAGTTTAATTGTGTTCAAATTGGACACGGAGACAACTCTTTTTAAGTGCCTCCCGAATACATCATATTATTTGCATTCACTTAAAAACGATAAATATTTTTTATGAAGTGTGTTATAACACATATGACTTAAGCTTGTCTAATGATACATGCCAAATATTATTATCTCTGGATTTGTCGTTGTGAAGAAAACTGATAAAATGTTAGTATGGAAAATGCAGAATTCCCCAAAATCTACAAAAACCAATTTCATAGGTAAGGACCTAATATTTTAATTACCAGTAGTTTTCAAACAATGTGTGGAATGAATTGGCCTACGGTATTTCCGGACCAGTACGAAACCGACACTTAAAAGGCCGGCTTTTGTAACTTCCTAGATGGTGTGGGTCATTGTTTGCCGACAGATGATCCGTCTGCGTGATTGCCCTCTAGTCCATAATAGTATGAAAATCCTCATCGTTCCGCTGACTGGCGCTCGGTCTGGTATTTTGCATATAAGAAAGGAGAATGGTTATCTGTGTCCCAAACCCGACACGAATTTTCCTCAGGCGCAGTAGGAAAAAGATATAGGAAACAAAATTTTCTAGATTGTCGCAAATCGTGTGTTGGTATGATGCCCGCGGTAAGAAGTTATCGTAGTAGTCATATTACAACCAAAACAACAAAAAATCGTCCACACATCTTTCTCATACTGCACCTAAGGAAAAAAAAAGAGAGAAACCTTAGGTGTAGCGCATTATATAATTTTTTTTTTTGTTGGTTGAGCTGTATTATGAGTTATAGATGATATCTTCTAACCGGGGGCTTCATCCCAAAACACCCAGACTTGAAAAAGTCTAGAAAAATTTGTAGAGAAAACAAAGCAACAGTTTTATATGTATCCCGCTAATAGTGACTATAAAAATGACATATTCATGTTTTAATGAACAAAACAAATAAAATTATATAGGTCTCACTCTTGTCGCGCCTGGCTAAATTTTGTATGGACCGTGACTATTATTCTCCTTTTATATTCTTTATTTATTGAATGCTTACAGAACTTATGCGATCTCCGCCGAGATTTTTCTTTGTCGGTTTTAAGCTTTTTCTATTAAGATTAAGTAGGTACCTGCATATTATCTTACAATGTCGGGGAAAAAGGCGTGATTATGTGTTTGTATGTTTGTAAATACATTATAGAACTGAAAATTTTGCAGCTGAATATTTTTTATAATTCATTCGAAACGTATATAAATTGTAGTTAGTATTTAGTACAATACAATGTTTTAAATGTATAGTATTACAAATTATAGATTCTACTTTTGTATAATGCTGTGGTAGTAATTCTTATAACAAAATAAAATTGTAATGAAATATTCTTAGATGTATTATTTGTATTCACAGCCTATTCATTCATTTTTTTAAACATAAGAAAAACCAAATCGTAGAAGTAATAATCACTAAGGCCCAATTGCACGATCGAGAGTTAGCGCCTAACCCAGGGTTTGCCCATATATTTGCGCCAGGGTTAGGTGCTAACTCTCGACCGCGCAATTGGGCCTAAGTGAGTTTAATTAAAATTTATAACGTATAATGTGTAAATAAACTGCCTAGTGGCATCAAATATTCATTTTAAAATAGTATTTTACTATAAACTAACCGTTTAAATGACACATTTAAACGGTTAGCAAAATATTCAAATTTTGGTAAGCAAAAAAATACAATTGGTCAGCTAAAATAACTAATGTTTTTTATGCTGCCTAATTGTATAATACATGTTATAGTTTTTTTATGACCCTTAAAAATAATATTTATAACTACTCAATTTCGACAAAGTGATTATTGATACAAATACATTTACGAGGAATTGGTCCTTGATCCTTCGTTGATTCTTTTCCTAGATTTTATACATTTTCGGTAACATATTTATTGCTGACCAAATAATTATTTTGCAGCTAACTAATTATTCTGCTGACCTAATAATTATTTTGCCGCCTAAACATATATATATTGCTGACAAAATATATGCTTACTGCCCAAATGATTTTTCGACTGATACTTTTTTGCTCACCAAATAATTAAATGGCCGCCCAATTAATTCATTTTAGTTAAAAATAGTCTTTAAAATATTTTATTTGAGCGAATACCCTTCTATGTATACTTTTTTGGATTCAAAAAAGTTGCAATTTGTATAAGTTTTGCTTTTTTTTTTCTTATGTGTACTTTTGTACACAAAAGAAAAATTTACAATATACAACACATAAAATAAAAAGACAAGTACAAAAAACCCACCTGCTATAGGAGAAATGTTGAGAAGTAGACTGAGTCGCGTATACTAAAGAATAAATAAATATATATAAAATAATATAGTAAATAAATAATATAAAAAATATTTAAATTTTAAATACATATGAAATTATATAAATAAATGTGAAAATACGGTGATCGGGGTACGTCAAGTGAGAATCAGTGAGGGAAATAAATAAATAATAAAGTAAAAAGTTTTTATATGAAATAAATTTTGCTGGTTAGCTTTGAATAACTCTGTTCAATTGTATTAGATAAATGAATAGGTAAATTATTTAAACTCTGAAATCTATTTTAGCAGCGAAATCGAACATCAGATTTCCTAAACATCGTCATAATAACTTAGGCCCAATTGCACAATCGACAGTTAGCGCCTAACCCAGAGTTTGTCCATATATTTGCTTCAGGGTTAGGTGCTAACTCTAGACCGCGCAAGTGGGCCTTAGGATATCAACTGAAAAAACATTTCCAATTGTCGTCTATAATCAATCATTCTGCAGTCGACTTTTTTATCAAGTAGATTTTTTTATTGATTTTAAGAATCGACTATATATTTTTTTACTATGGTAATGCACTTTAGGTTATCAAATTCTTGATAACCTAAAATGCACCCGGGTGTCAGGAATTTGGATAAACCATTATGTTAATTAATTTGCTTAGGGTAATCAAAAAATATCTAAGTATTTATGAGGAATAAATGGTTTATAAGCAGTTGGTACATGTTTCGGCATTCTCCTTTGCAGATGTCAAAATGATAAGACTAGCTAGCGGTAAGAAATTCTTCATGCTCCACGGGTACACGTACTACCAGAAACAGAAGATGAAATTCGGCTATCGGCTGAGCTGTACTAAGAGATGTAAAGCTCAAATAGTGGTCAGTGAGAAAGGCACCCCTAAATACTCTATACATGAGCATAACCACCCTCCCTCACAATATCACGTTACCGCTGAAGGGCTTTACGTCAAAATATAAAAAAAATTATAATAATATTATTGTCTTTTTGACGGGGATAAATCAATTTACGGAGCGTGCTTAAAGTTGGCTGTGAGTGGCTGGTAGAAGTTGTATGGGACTCACCAGTAATACTGAGACGAAGGTGGAGATGCCTTATTGTATTTATATTTAAGAACTTAAGGCACACTAGAACAATTTATAAAAAGGTTAATTTCAAATCACTGAACATATTATAAAAACTTAGGGCCTCTTGCAGGAAAATTAAATCGAGATTTAAAACTAGATTTAGTGATTTTTGACAACTTTTATATGGATGAAATGTCAAAAAATGACAAAATCGAGATTTAACCTAGGTTAAAAATTTCCTGCAAGTGGGCCTTAAAGGTTATATTTTCTATAGTACCTTGAAAAAATTATTTTAGTTGTTTCAACATTTATCTTTATAGTTTATTGAATATAATATTATTATCAACACTTAATTTTATAATTGGCGTCGAGACAACCGCTCCAGACGCTGACTCTGATAGGAATAAATTGGAGACCAATTGAAAAGAGACAGATGCTTTGCTTAAAAACAGAAACAAAGAGAAAATGGCCCGAAAACAGTGCATAGCAGCAAAAAGTCGCTAATACTGATATAGTTACAATACTAATAGTACCCACAAAAACTTCCCGAAATACACATTCGTGCTCTTCCGTGGGAGCGACTCAGATTCTATGGATACAATTTTTTTGAAACATATTACTAAGGTCTAGCTTGAGAATTCACAATTTTATTAATACTATTTGTATTACGTTGAGACTTATGATTATCATTATTATACGATGTCGACATAATCTTTTGTGTTGTCGAATTTAAAGACTGGTCTGCCTAACATGTTTACCCACTTCCATTCTTCTCTCTATTCTCAGTAAGTATCCTCTGTTGATTCTGTGTCACTAATAAATTATTTTCTTCCTTTCTTTCTTTCTTTCTTTCTTTCTTTCTTTCTTTCTTTCTTTCTTTCTTTCTTTCTTTCTTTCTTTCTTTATTTCTCTCTCTCTTTCTTTCTTTCTTTGTTTCTTTCCTTTTTTCTTTCTTTCTTTCTTTCACTTCCTTTTTTGTCATATCATCCACACCTATCCACCGCCACATCGTCTTCTTACCCTCTCTTCTCATTTATTCAATCAATCGCTTCTTTGGTTTTTCTCTTATTCTAGGTCCGGACACAGAATTTTTCTTCTTTGGCCAAATTGCCAAAGTCGTACTGAGTAATAATTTTCAGTTTATGTTTCAGTTAAGTTTTTTGAAAATTCTTAAGTAATCTATGGTTCCGAGATTTGCATGCTCGTCTATAATATGTTTATTGGTAATTTTATTAAAAATTGTATAGTAGCTATATATATTTTACTTTTACTTCTGTTTTAATGATTTTCAAAGTTTAGAAGTAAATGAATACTTAAACCATTTTGTTCAAAACGCAGCCGTTCTCAGATGCCAAGCAACACTTTAAACTATTATTGTTTAATAAATAAAAAATGTTTTAGTTTTAAAATAAACCTTTTATGACTTTATTGGGATATCTGTCCATAGCTTATTTAAAAATAAAAGCAACTTTTATACATACATATAATCACGACTATTATCCCCTAAGGGTTAGTCAGAGACTAAGCAAACGCACCGCAAAATCATTCCATTGCCACAGTCAACGCTTCACCAGTAGTGACTGCCCTCAGCGTGACAGGCGTTAAGCCCGTCGCCGCTAAATGCTATTGGATAGTTGTGAAGTTCTAAGTCCATTAGTGTAAGTCTAAGTCGCCTTTTACGACACACAAGGGTAGAGATAGCTTGGTAGTATTCTCAATGAGCCGTTACCAGCAACTTACATTCTTACCAATCAAATAAAAAATTAAACACCGGCTTTAAAGACGATGCGTAAATATTGTTTTCTAATACAATTGTCTTTAATAGTGGACTTTTATTAACAGAGGTGAAATTAATAACAGTGGCAAACGGCAAACAGCACTATATGTATCGAGGATACAATTACTGCCCGGAGTCAAGAATTCGAACAAAAAGCAAACGATGGAGATGTACTACTTCGACATGTAAGGCTTATTTAATCGAGACAGAAGGAGACAACAACAAAATAGTAGAACCGGTTCACGGTCACAATCACCCGCCACCAAACTTCCACATCACTCATCAAGGAGTCTACCTCAAAGTATGCCTCGTATTTCAATGATTGTTTAATTATTTGATCAATTTACAATATAAATTACACTTTGTAGATATACGATCGAAGAAAGAAACTACAATAGGACACATTGAGCTTCATTTGTAATTAAAACATTTTGAACGAATATGTGGGTCCGTTTCTTGTGAAACCTGTTGACGCTAGTTTTATCTGAGATGTTCAAGAAAACAGCGTAAGCTTTCTCAGCGGTCGAAAAAACATTTTATAATTAGACCGGTGTTGAAAATGTCCATAAGAACAAAGTTTCTACAGAGCTAAGGGAAATAGAGTTGGCTGAGAAGAATTATTTTCAACTTTTATTTAAAAAAAAGTATATATTTAGTGATGTTTTACTGCGTATCAAATATAATCGAATCTACAAAAAAAATATTTATCTTTTTACTTAACAAATAGATACGAGTGAATCCTGCACGGATGATCTAATTCTTTCTTGGGACAGATTATGCAAAATCTTCATGTCTTACTTTATGTTGATGCTTCCATATTTCTACTTTGTTTATGAAACAATTGCTGCCAAGTAAAATGTGGTTACGGTACGCTGCCCTTGTCCCTGTCTGTCACTCACAGGGCTAACAAGAGTAAAATCGTATATACGTGGGTAACACTGAAAATGTTTAGAAAATAAAAAACAGCTTAATGTAAAAAGTTTTAAAGTTCCAATATTTTTATTGTTTTTAAGTAGTCGCCATTCTCTAGACATCGTCGCATTCGATGGAACCACTGAGAAAAGCAGTGGGCCCATTCTTTCTTAGGGGTCTCCTCTACGGCATTTTCGTACGCTTTCACCGCATCTTCAGGGCTCGTAAAGCGAATACCTCGAAGTTTATCTTTAGTTCTTGGGAATAAATAAAAGTCACAGGGCGCCAGGTCGGGACTGTATGGCGGATGCCTCATTAACTCGACACCTGCCATAGTCAAATATTCAACAGTCCGTTTCGCGGAGTGCGCTGAAGCATTGTCGTGGTGAAGGAGGATCCTGCTTCGCTGCTGTCGAATTTTTTTCAAGACAATAGGCAAACAGCGATTGACATACCAGTCTGCAGTAACTGTCCTTCCATCTTCTACCATAACTGTCGCGAAATGACCGACCAAAGAACGAGGCTATCATCTTTTTTCCTTGACTTCTTCCTTTATTTACCTTAGTTGGCCGATCCTCAAAAGGAAACACCCACTGAGCTGATTGTCTTTTGGTTCCGGGTTCGTAGCAACATACCCAGCTTTCATCACCTGTCACGATGTCAAATGCAGCATTTGAGTCACCGCCGTTGAACTTATCTAACATTTCGCGACACCAGTACGAAGGCGACACCAGTACACCATAGGAAGGCGTTTCTGGTCGTCGGTTAAAGTATGGGAAATCCATCTGGTACAAAGCTTCCTGATGTCTAAATGTTCGTGTAATATTTTTTGAACTTGACCGAAAATGATCCAGTCCTAAATGCAGAATTAAAAAAAAAAGACTGAAATATTTGAGAAAAAGGGAAAAGAAGCTACTCAAAAAAGTGAAAAAGACTGCGAGAGATAGAGAGAGAGGCCATAGAGAACTTTTAATAAAAGAAAAAATATCAAAAGAGAACGTGTTAAAAGCCCTTGAAATTATAATCGTCGTGCTGATGTCATTTATTATGAAGTGACCAGTGTCTTCTGGTTCAATAATAAATCTATTAAGGCGTCCATTGCTTTTGCCAAGTAACAATTTAAACAAGTCATATTATATTGAAAACCCCATAATTATCTGATACACCTAACCCAAGAAATCACAAAAGTTTTAAAAGCTGCTAAATTCGGTTTAGTAACTGTTAGTGCAGTGGCATGTGGTGTGTTGAGTTTCGCTGCGTCGGCGCAATGTTATTCATATACAAATGAGCAGTCCCGTTGCGTTGTCGCAACATATTCACTCCCTCCCGCCTCGTCTCAAAAGATTCAAGTCTTTTGCGTCGAAGCAACACATCGTGTGACATGGCACAGATATTTTTATTTAGTTATTCAACAGTTTATTGTGAAAAAAAAATTATACAGAACTATTTTTATATAAAACCGACTGACACGACGCAGCAACACCGCTCCCACTCGACGACGCAGTACACTTATTTACTTCCAACTAATCTGTTTCAGATGATTTAAAAATTATAACGCTTGTTAGCGGCAAACAGTACTATATGTATCGAGGCTACACGTATTCCCGTGAACGTAAAATTAAGCATTCAAAACGTTGGAGATGCACAAATGCTTGCAAGGCCTACCTCATTGTAGAAACAAAAGGGGACGATACCGTGGTGACGCCCGTTCATGAACATACGCATGCACCTCCTAAATACAGCGTTACTGCTAAAGGAATCTACGTTAAAATATAAAAGTCAAAAAGCGTTTTTCAGTATTGAATATGGTGCTTATTTATTTTCTCCACTAAAATTTGTTCTGCTCGTACAATAATATTTTAATTTTTATAAAAAAAAATTTGTAGCACTTTTGACCAGGCATAAGTATTTGTTTATAACAACATGATTAAATGAGTTTGAGTTTAAAGTCAGATTTCATTTCCTTTTTTTATTATTTTATTTGCTTTATAGAAGAAATAATATTATTGTAGCGGCTACGTCTTAGCGCGCTCGGACACTAAAGTGCGCTCTACACTCGCCCGCGATTCTTGCCGTGAATTCACGCCGCGGTTCGCGCCGTGAACATCGCGTTTATGTGTCTCTCCACACTCGCGAAGCTTCGCAGTCTCGTTCGCGGCTTCAAGGGAAATGGATGACGACGTGGCTGTCGCTGCTGCGGTCACGCTTTGTGCTATATCTTATCCGTGTCCATGCATCGTGGATCTTATTTTTATTTTATGGTCTTTGTGTTTGGACTTCCAAAATATTTCGTTATCCCACGTGTAACTCATATTTATACTCATAATATTGAACAACCACTTGCGACGGTGTCGTCTCAGCTACTGCGAAAAACTGCGAGTGTGGATGCTTTCGCGACGGTTTACGTTCGCGCGGCGTGAACGAAGCGCGAACCCCTTGTCGCGGGACAAAAAACCGACAACGAACGGGGAACGACGCGAAGCGTGAACGTGAACACGCGAAACCATCCACACACGCGTTTCGCAGCTTTCGCGGTCTTTCACGCCGCGAGTGTAGAGCGCACATAACAGTCGGACCGCGGTCCCGGAGCGTACATCTGGCTCGGCGAAAGATCGGGAAGATCTTTCTTTTCGCTGTGGATGGCCGCATCCTGCTTTCCCGCACCCTAAATTATGTTCTGTATCTCTATTCTTGTCAATGAAGTTGTTGGTTAATTATGTTTATTACATTTGGTCACCTATCAAGATTTTCTCGACTGTACTCTGCGGAATATACCCTTGTATATGGTCAAAATGATTATTTCATATTTTTATACTTGGTGTAATTTTTTGTTATTTCCTTGTCGATGGAGATTTTTACAACATTTGGAAAGTTCCGATATTCAATCTGATAATAGGTGTGCTCCGTACGTGCACATTAAGCTGTCGGTCCCGGTCGCTAAGCGCAAACGTCTATAACCTTCAATCCGCATTGAGTCGGTGTGGTGACGTTACAGTCCCTACTCCTAATGTGTTTCTCCATGTGGGCACAGGCCCAGCAGTGGGACATATAGAGGATGGTGGCGAACACTGTCTTCTAAGACAGTAATGAGTTTTATTAAATAAGTCTCGAGCAACTAAAAATTTTAATTTTATATTTTATTACAGTCTGAGGTATAATTTAAACAAATCTTGGTTTTGTTGAATCGCTCACACTCATATCTGATATAATCCAAAAAATCACAGAAATTTTAAAAGCTACTAGATTCCGGTAATATGCGTTACTTATACAACATTATGTTTCCAGGTGATTTGAAACTTATAACGCTTTTAAGCGGAAAGCAGTATTATATGTATAGAGGCTACACATATTACCACGAGAAGAAAGCTCGGAATACAAAACGATGGAGATGCACCAATATTTGCAAGGCCTATCTCATTGTACAAACATGTGGGGATGATACCGTGGTGACGCCCGTTCATGAACACCAGCATGCACCTCCTAGATACAAGGTTACTTCTAGTGGAGCCTACGTTAAAGTATAAACATCAAAAAGCATTCTTCAGTAATGAACATTGTTCTCATATTTGTCTCCATTGTTGGAGCAAGTCTATTGAAATTAATTATGTCCGCAAAATCAGTTTTCACTCTTTTAATAGTATGTTTTATTAGGTCCTTACCTATGAAATTGGTGTTTTGTATGGAGATTTTGGGGAATTCTGCATTTTCCATACTAAAATTTTTTCAGTTTTCTTCACAACGACAAATCCAAAGATTATATTTGGCATCTATCATTAGAAAAGCTTTAGAAATATGTGTAATATCACACTTCATAAAAAATATTTATCGTTTTTAAGTAAATGCAAATAAAATAATGTATTCGGGAGGCGCTTAAAAAAAGAGTTGTCTCCGTGTCCAATTTTAACACAATTAAACTTACAACAAATTATCAAAACAAATCAAAAGAGCTCAAAAATATAGTCTATTTTTAGACGAGGTAATTATTTTTTTGGAATACTCTGAATCTTAATAGTTACAGACAAAATACTAAGAGAGAAAAAAAACACCAATTTCATAGGTAAGGACTCAATACATTAAAATATAAACATCAAAAAGCAATCGCCAGTGTGGTGTTATAAATTTGAACTGTGTGTTGTGTATGTGTGTGTGTCTGTCTGTTCTGTAGCATCGAAGTTCCCACATGAACCGATGTTTTTATTTATTTTTTGTTGTCTCGATTATTGGAGCAAGCCCATTGAAATTATTTCTGTACTCAAAATTCTCTCTTTTCACAGTATTTTTGACTTATAAGAGAAATGATATTACGTTGTGTAACTCTATTCTTGTCTATGATGTTGGTGTTATTTAATGTTTAATTATGTTTATAACAATTGGTTACCTCTCATGATTTTTTCGACAGTACTCTGGGGAATATACTCTCGTGTATGGTCAATCCGATTATATTATTTTTATGTTTGGTGTAATTTTTTGTTGTTCCTTCTTGATTGGGATTTTTACAATTTTCCCCTCATCTTTGAGGTGGCTGAAATCAGCCGACACACAATTGATTTTCTATTGTGACAGATGATAAGTTATACTGCATCCAAGTGAGACGTAACGAATATTTCACAATTTGAGCTTTTGCTCCCGGTCGCTATTACAACCTATAACCATCAAGTCGGCGTGGTAATGTTACGGCCTATACTCATAATGTGTTTCTCCATATAAGAAGGTTCCATGCTAGCACCGGGCCAGCAGTGGAAGTATATAGGCTGGTGGCGAACACTGTCTTCTAAGACAGTAATGAGTTTTTCTTAAACATGCGCGGAAATATTGTCATTACTTTTGAATAAAGACATACATGCATACATAAATCACGCCTTTTTCCCACAGGGGTAGGCAGAGATTACATCCTTCCACTTGCTTGCATATTTCTTTCGCTTCATCAACTCTCTTCATCCATCTCTTCATTCATCAACTCGCTTCATTACAGTCCTCATGCATGCTCGGCGATTTCGGATACTTTTGACCTGGCCCTTCTCTAGAACGTCTGTAATTTGGTCGAGAAACGTTCGCCTAGGTCTGCCTCGTCCCGTATCTCCACTCACACCCGATTCATATATCCCTTTAATCAATCTATTTTCATCCATCCTTTCGACATGTCCAAACCATCTTAGCATACCTTTCTCTATTCTAGTCACTACATCCTCTTTCAAACCACACTTCCTTCTTATCACATCATTATATATCCGGTCACTCAATTTTACTCCAGCCATGCTTCTCAAAGCTCTTGAATAAAGAACACGCAAAATATCATATTTACGTAGACTGAAAAACCAAAATCACTTCCCGGCGCGTTCTTTGAACGAAGAGCTCGCCAGCATTTTTGTATGAAACGGTGTGCTGTTTGAATTTAGAACTCTTTCATCTATCGTACACATTGCGTACATTGCTGTAAAGCCACAGAAGCATTTACCTTTCGGCACAAACTGTAAAAAAAAATTGAATTGGCGGTAAAGCAGAGTTCGTTGTTACTTTGTTAATAAAATTAAATTTATGTAAAAGGCCCTTTTTTATTTCCTTGCATTTTTTAAAGAAAACCACTATATATGCCTCGACCAAAATAGCAATTACCTGTCTCGTATCATTGAAGTCGACTCGACCTTCAATTGTCTATTACTAGTACTATTACTAAATACAATTGGTCTCGAACAACTAACAATAAAATTTAAACAAATCCGTTGAACACACATATCTGATATAATTCAAAATACGAAGAAATTTTAATAGGTACTAAAATTCCGTTTAATTAGCGTTACTAATCTGTTTAAAGGTGATTTGAAACTCATAACGCTTGTAAGCGGAAAGCAGTATTATATGTATCAAGGCTACACATATTTCCGTGAGAATAGAGCTCGGAATACGAAACGATGGAGGTGCACGAAAATGTGCAAGGCCTATCTCATTGTACAAACATATGGGGATGAAACCGTGGTGACGCCCGTTCATGAGCATCCGCATGCACCTCCTAGATACAGCGTTACTTCTAGTGGAGCCTACGTTAAAGTATAAACATCAAAAAGCAATCTTCAGTAATGAACACTGTTCTCATTTTTGTCTCGATTGTTGGAGCAAGTCTATTGAAATTAATTATGTCCACAAAATCAGATTTCACTCTTTTAATACTATGTTTTCACTAATAGAATAAATGACATGTATTCTAGACTCTATTCTTGTCTATGATGTTGTTGTTTGATGTTTAATTATGATTATTACATTTGGTCACCTCTAAAGATTTTTTCGACTGTACTGTACGGAATATACTCTTATGTATGGTCAAAATGAATATATTATTTTAATACTTTGTGTAAATTTTTGTTCCTCCTTTTTGATTGGGATTTTACAATTATACAAGTGAACCCCTAGTAAACATTTACAGTTTTTAAAGTTACGATATTCAATCTGATAATAAGTGTGCTCCGTGCTGTCGGTCCCGGTTGCTATTGCAAATTTGCAACCGTCTTTAACCATCAATCCGAATTGGGTCTGCGGGCGTGGTGATTTTACGGCCCGTACTCTTAATGTGTTTCTCCATATAAAAAGGCTCCACATGGACACAGGCCTAGCAGTGGGACGTATATAGGCTGGTGGTGATCAGAGTCTTCTAAGGCAGTATTGGATCTCAATAAACACAATTTGCTCAAAAACAACTTTGAAGATATTATTATTATTTCATCAAATTTCGTTTTGTTGAACACACTCATATCTGATATAACCCAAGAAATCACAGAAATTTTAACAGCTACTTTTCATTTGATAAGTGTTTTAAACCCATAATATCTCTTTCAGATGATTTGAAACTTATAACGCTTGTAAACGGAAAGCAGTATTATATGTATCAAGGCTACACATATTACCGTGAGAATAAAGCTCGGAATACAAAACGCTGGAGATGCACGAATGGTTGCAAGGCCTATCTCATTGTAGAATCAAATGGGGATGATACCGTGGTGACTCCCGTCCATGAGCATATGCATGCACCTCCTAGATACAGCGTTACTACTGGTGGAGCTTACATTAAAATATAAACATCAAAAAGCATTCTTTAGAAATGAATATGGGTATTATTTTTATCTCAATTGATGGAGCAAGGGTATATATCCCCCCATATATCACCAGGGCCTCATTTGCAGCCGCAACAATTGGAACACGTTGCGCGAGTCCACGCACTCCTGGCACACCATTAGGCACGCTTTCGATTGATCGGGTATCAGCAGAAGAGCAGCCCTACGCGAAGTCCTGTGACTGTGTCGCTGTCACACCCCAAGGGGGAGAGGTGGCAACAATAGGGATGGAAATTGAATTTGGGAACATAGAAGCGCGGTGTGGGAAAGAGCATTCGCAAGTACCCCGCGCTCTCCCGTGATTCGGTCTGTATGCCGTAAGGCAGGTAAGACCATGGGTTGGTGGTGGGAGTGATGGAGCAAGAGTATTAAAATTAATTCTGTCTGTTAAATCAGATTTCACTCTTGCATTATTTAAAGCACATATTACCGTGAGAATAAAGGTTCGAAAACGTAAAGATGGAGATGCACGAATGCATGCCAAGCCTATCTCATTGTAGAAACAAAGGGGGATGATACCGTGCTGATGCCCGTTCATGCATGCATCAGAAATACCGAATGATCCGTGGTGAAGCCTTTATTAAAGTAAATTATACTAAACATCAAAGCATTTTTCATCAATCAAATTAGTACTTATTTTGTTTCAAATTTTGAAGTTGAATTGAAACAGGTCGATAGTTCTGAGAGTAAAATGAGATTTTGTCCTTTTTTGCTGCACATATTTTATTTTATTTTATGTAATGGCAAATAAAGAATTTGTATTTAGAAGTAAAACCTATTATAATAAATGATGATGATGATAAATATGAGATGTTCTTGTTTAACGTTTAATACTTTTGTTATACATAGTCATTGGTGACGTCGTAATATTTTCGACTGTATTATCAGGAATATACTCTTGTGTATTGTCGAAATAAATATATATTTATAGATACTTGGTATATTTAAATTATGTTTTTTGATTTTTACTAGGCATTTTTGCAATCAAAATAGTCTGAAGTAAACCCACGGGATTAAATCTTTTTGGCAGTAATGTTCTAGATCTAAAACTTAATTCCATGCCATACCAAAATTTCCTGTTTTCGTTGTCATTGCTCAGAATTATAAATAGTTGCATTTTTTAAATTTATCCATTCATGGCAACCACAATAGTTAAATTCTAGACCAATAGTGTCAATGGAAACGCCAAAATGTGTGACGAAGCAATATACATCAGCTGTGCCGCCAGCCGCCATTTTACTAAACCCAGCATCGCGTTGTCGTTAAATTGTCTATGATTATTTAACTTTAGTTACATTTGAAAATTCGATTATTGGACAAGCTGTCATATCACAATATCATGCGTTTTCGCCATTGGTACATATTTTATCCTACTGGTCAACCTGACCAGGGATCAAAAAAATGGCCCTAAGAGTTATAGTTCCAAAAGATACGTATAAAATGACCCTTATGTATATTGTCGTAAGTAATCTTGAATATTCATTACAGACCCGTTTAGTATTACAGTAAATTATATTGAATAAGCGAAAAGCTTTTTATTTTTATTTATATACTTGATGTGTGTCTGTTATCGTCGTCTTCTTTTTGCATCTGTGTCCCAATACAATAAATTGATGATCATTCATGGGTTGACTGGAAGATATCTCTTTTAGGGATAAGTCCGCCATTGTAAACAATATTACTAATTATATGTTTTGTATATTTTTTCAAGTGCAATAAAGAGTATATATACATACACACATACATATGATCACGACAATTATTCCCTAATTTAGTCATAGACTAGGCGAAAGCACCACGAAAGCAGTCCAATGCCATAGTCCGCGCTTCACCAAGCAGTGACTGCACATGTACTCTGCGTGACAGGTGGTGAGCCCATCGCCGCTAGAAGCTGTTGGATGGTTGTGCTGTTCTAAGTCCATTAGTCGCCTTTTACGACACCCAAGGGAAGAGATGGGTTGGTATGGAGATTAAAATAATACATTTTAATGAGCCGGTACTTAAATCAGGCAACAAAATATTCTTGTGCTATTCCCTTCCAACTTTCCATGATAAATTCTCAATGTTCTAAAATAACCCATGTCGTATTATTCATGCCGAATTGTAACACACGAGGATTCTTCCAGAGTTTGTGGAGCAGATTACCATGGTAAGCGGTAAGAAGTTTTACCTTTACCAGCAATATACGTACACGTACGCATTCCAGTCGAGACTTGGCCAGCGCTGGAGGTGCAGCGCCGGCTGCAAGGCCCATATAATGGTAACGGATCATGGCCAGTTGCTAAGCGCTTATGGAGAACATAGTCATAAACAGAAGATGGAAAGTACTTCAAGATTAAAATGTAGTTACTATTATTAAAATAGAAAGATTTGAGATAAGGCGATATTTCGAAACTGATCTGCGTAAAATTGCCAATATAAGCAACCCAAAACAAAGGGGATCAACTGTGAATACGTATTTTGGAAAATCTCAACCTTAATAATATTATATTGACGATTGATTTTATAAAAATCAATTTAAAAAAAGAACATTATAAAAAGCTTTCAGTGCTTTACGACAAATGCTTTCCGTATTAAATTAACACACTAAATGACTCAACCCATTTGCGAAACAAATTGAGAATCTACAACTAGTCTCAATCCAAGTTGCCAAAAAGGCAAACAAAAAAGCCGACTTACCGAATTTGTTATTCAATAATCACACTTTTTACATGGATATTGGCACGTAAATATAATTAACGGTAACAATTGTTGGTCGTTTCAATTGATTTCAATTACCTACAGTTATCACAAAACATTTTAGAGATGAAACATTACCTTTGTTTTGTTTACCTTTTTGGCAACTTTGATTGAGACGTACTATAGCTGAAATTAGACAGTTCATTTTTGCTTTCATTTACGATTGATCATCAATGAAATGTCTAAGAATTCTGTTCATCTCAAAAATGAATCAATTTTGATGAA
The DNA here is from genome assembly GCA_910589355.1 of Parapoynx stratiotata. Lineage (NCBI taxonomy): Eukaryota > Metazoa > Arthropoda > Insecta > Lepidoptera > Crambidae > Parapoynx > Parapoynx stratiotata. The sequence goes on along the minus strand of OU342466.1, from coordinate 14,373,816 downwards.
CCGTCTAATTTCAGCTTGGTTTATTATTGTCATTTACTAATATCACAAATTCATAGACCCTTCATCTTTTTCTCACTGGTAACGATTTAATGATAAATGTTCAATATTAGTTAAAAATTAATAAAATAATAAAAACTTTTTTTTCACTCATTTACTTGGATGATGGATTTAGTATAAGATGCTTAAATGAATTAACTGATGAAAATATATATTAGAAGAAAATTTTGACTGTCCTCGTATTTTTTGAATACCTCCTCTTCTTACCTTAAAGGTTGGTACATATTTGCAATTCCGCCGGTGTTGCAGATGTCTGTGCGAAGGCGCGCGGCGATCTTTTCACCTCCAGTGTTGTCTGTCCGTCTACTCCTCTGTTATTTAAAAAAACTACTCACTCCTCTTATTTTTTAAATTCCAAGCTCTCTCACTTTTTTTGGACGATATCAATGGTAGATTACAATAGCGGATTATTATAGCACCTCAAATCAATTATTTATTCTTTACCTCTTCTTCTTCTTGCCCTTTTCCCACTCTAGGTGCGGTCAACACAACATGTCTTCTTCTTCCATTCTCTTTCTGTCAGTCGTCAACTCAGCATCCACTTCTTTTATTCTCATATCATTCTTCACGCATTCAATCCATCGCTTCTTTGGTATTCCTCTCACTATAGGTCCGTCCACATCCATGCTCAGCATCCTTCTTGTAATGTGACATTCATCCCTCCTCATCACATACATGTCCATACCACGCTAACCTATTGGATTATTATAGCACCTAGGTACTTGATATCAATATCATTTTCAATGAGCTAACCGCTCCAGACGCTGACTCTGATAGCAATGCACTTCGAGAACAAAACAACGAAAGATAAAAGGTGACAGACAGTAAATTTAAAACCAGAAACAAAGAGAAAATGGCCAGAGAAAAGCGCAATAACAGCAAAGAGTCACTAATATTGCTATAGCGTCTCGTTAGAAGCAGAAATGTTTACACCCACGTCTCGCCAGACGTTTCGTCGTTTCATTTCATAGAATGCTTTGATGCTTTTAATGCTTTTTCTCTTAAATATTGGGTCCTTACGTATGAAATTGGTGTTTTTTTCTCTCTTAGTATTTTGTCTGTATCTATCAAGTTTCAGAGTATTCTTAAAAAATAATTACCTCCTCTTAAAATAGACCATATTTTTGAGCTCTTTTGATTTATTTTGATAAATTGTTGTAAGTTTAATTGTGTTAAAATTGGACACGGAGACAACTCTTTTTAAGTGCCTCCCGAATACATCATTTGATTTGCATTCACTTAAAAACGATAAATAATGTTTATGAAGTTTGATATTACACATATCGCTTAGTTGTCTTATGATACACGCTAAATATTATTATCTTTGGATTTGTCGTTGTGAAGATAACTGAAAAAATGTTAGTATGGAAATTGCAGACATCCCCAAAATTTCCATACAAAACACCAATTTCATAGGTAAGGACCTAATATTTTGACTGCCAAACCGTCCAAAGGTTGTCAAGAAAACATCGCTTTCAGGGATAGGCTGCCTATTGTACTTCGATTGTAAATTTCTGTATGTATATTTAATGGTGTACAATAAAGAATATTTTCATTTCATTTTCAAAGACATTTGAATTACTCTTTCTATGCAACGCTTAATTTCTTCTAGTTTGTACGAGTAGAGCCTCTTTGATGTTTTGGTTCTTACTTTGTTATTTCGCTTTTCACTTTCACATAACTTGTTTTTGTTCTACAGGTGATTGCCAGATAATAGAATTAAAAAATGGAAAAAAGTTCATATTGTATAATAATTACACATATACGATTAAGTCTCACTCCCGATACGGACAAAGATGGAGATGTACCAATACGCACGATTGCCGCGCCCTTCTCAAGGTTTCAGTGGATGGGAAATTCCTTTCGCATTCTGGGATCCATTACCACAAGGCACCAAATTATCACAAAACTGCTTCGGGATATTATGTAAAAATTTTCTAATAAAAAATCTAATAAAGTTGAACACGCCTAACTACCAGAACATGTCTACCTACGAGAAACTACAAAGGTTAATTCTGAAAAAGTATTGGCAATCTTCAAACGTATTACTAAAATTTTAGGTCCTTATATAATAACCCTGATGAATGGTAAAAGCTACTACATGTATAAAGGATATACATATACTAGTGGTTTCAAGGGGCGTGGCAGCCATCGCTGGAGATGTTCCAACACTGGGGATTGCAGGGCCTACATCCAGATGACGCATCAAGGACAGTTCTTGCAGGCGGCAGGTGTTCACGCGCATCCACCTCCGCGATATCATAAAACTAAAGAGGGCTTATACTTGAGACTTTTTTAAAGACCGGCTTCATCATCTCTAGGTAGCCGTTATCCAACATACTTTCGAATATGAAACAGTACGAGTATTCAAAAGGAATTATCTGTCGGCATATTTGTCAGAAACTTATCTAAAGGTGGTGAAAGCGTTTTTATGAAAGTCGGTTTTTTGATCTGTGGCCAGGTTGACCAAGTGGTTAAAATATTGACGAATAGTATAAACGTATGGTGTCGCGATACGTCACCTTGATCAATGGTCCAATTTTCAGATATTACTATTGGTCAGCTATTGGGAAATAAATAATCATAGACAATTTAACCACAACACGATGCTGTGGTTAGTAAAATGGCAGCTAGCGGCACAGCTGATGTACCTACTTATATTGCTTCGAATTTTTATCGCAAATTATTTTTTTCCATTGACGCCATTGGTCTAGATTTCAACCATTAGGTTAACTAATTACTACGGATCCAAAAACTGGCCCTAAGTAGAATTTCCAGTAAATTTAACCATTTAAGTTTCTGTCCATTACAGTACGTCCCGTCATGTATAATAATAATAATAATATCCTCAGACATTCACCTATCAACTAGCCCCATTTTAAGCAACTAATGCTGCTTGTGTTACGGACACTAGATGACGGATAAATATATTTAATAGATAAATACATATAAATAACCTGAATATATAGAAATATATATTCAGGTTATTTATATGGACCATCTAAGACTGGAGAACAAATGCCTGAAAATTCATCACCCAAACATTTGCCCCCACTGGGGATCGAACCCAGAACCTCTCGAGATGGCGACGCCTTGAGACCGGCATACAGACCACTTCGACTTCGTAAAAGATATACGTTTATTGATTGGGTTATAAACAGCGCTAGCATCTCATACGCTGAACTGACAACCAGTTTGCTTACATTTAGACATATTCGTTTTCAAATTTTGTATGTTTTTATTTTATAAAATTGTAGTATTTGTGACTTACATTATTGTGTGCATTGTAACGTGTTTTTATTTACTTTCCTTGTTTTCTCAAATTGAAGTCGATGTGTAAGACTTAGGGCCGGTATTTCAATGTTGACTTATCCTACTACTTAAGTGCTAGATTTGACGTAAGTGTCACTTTTGAGGTATACTTTAAGTACCACTTTACTTTAAACCTGTTTTGAAATACACTTAAGTCAAACTTATCTTCAATCCTAGATTAATCCAACATTGAAATACCGGCCCTTAGTTTACTTCTTTTTTAAGTGCAACTTAACATGTTTTAACTCTTTTGTTTGGGTAAATAATTTGAAATTGCCTAATAAAATACAAGTACAACCATGACTGTTTTATTTCAATGTTTAGACAAAACAATTTTAATAAATTACACAATTACATTAGCAATGTCACCATTAGTACAATCCTTGTCATGTAGCTGAAACACCTCATTGTGTGTGCTTGGAGATAGTTTCTTGACTTTCAAAAGTTTCTCCCTTTTAATGAAACTTGCCTACATATACCTGCCCACGATGCCTTTACCGAAGGGTTAACAGAGGAGTTAGTAACTCGTTTATTAAAGGCCTTTTGTAGGTAAATTAGGGCGAACCTGTTGCTTAACATACGCCACATCAAGAGGTGTTTACACCCATAGTTCGCCAGATATGTTGTGTCCCCGAATAATAGGTAGCAAACCTGTTGCCTTGCACCAGGCACAATATGAGGCAAGTGGACAGGCTGTGGGATCGAACCCGCGAGTCCCGCGACTTGTTGCCATTGCGTGGAGTTAAATGTAAGACGCGATATAAATTACGAGTATGAATTGTATCGTATTCATATTCGTAAATATGTTTTTCTTATAAATGTTGCAGTCAAAACCCTTTAACCAGTAAAAAGTACTTTTGACTGAACAGATTGGTCAAAACTAGTTTTGACTGAAAATTTATGGTTTGAATTTCGTTCACTGTTAGAAACGCAGTTGCGCACGCGTTATGCATAAATGACTATGTTCATAATTTTGCGTTAGTTTAAGGTTGTTTTTTATGACCCTTAAAATTAATATTTTTAAGGATCATAATAAAATAACCTTAACCTAACATTTTCAGTCAAAAGTACTCTTGACTGGTTAAAGAGTTTTGACTGCAACATATATCTATACATACATACAAGATGATATGACACTGTGTTGGTAATAATATTATGTTTCATTTTATCACATATGTATATTCAAAAGTCCATCCAGATCCCACCGAAACAAGATACAAATGATTTGAATCCTAATTAATGATAGCTTAAATTTCAAATTTATTTGTGACAGTATATACATACATACATATTATCACGACCATTATCCCATAAGGGTTAGTCAGAGACTAGGCAAAAGCACCGCAGAAGCAGTCCATTGCCATAGTCCGTACTTCACCAAGCAGTGACTGCACTCAGCGTGACAGGTGGTGAGCCCGTCGCCGCTATAAGCTATTGGATGTTGTGCAGTTCTAAGTCCATTAGTCGCCTTTTACGAAGAGAAGAAGATATGGGTTGGTAGTATTTCCGTGCAAGCTATTTTTACCACGTTTTTACTAAATCACTTTTAGTTCTTAAGAAATGTTAGTATGAATGGACTTTTGAACGTGACCGTTCATTCGATTTGTTTTTGTTTTAGTTTGCAAAAGGATTATACTATTGGACGGCAAGATGTGGTTTTTTTATAATGGATACACGTACAGTTTTGCGTATTCGTCTTGTACAACTGGGTTGGAAAGGTGGCGGTGTACCCATTCCCGAGTCTGCCCAGCTAATCTCATAGTCGATCGCGATGGGAACTTCCGTAACGCATACGGTGACCATCGCCACCAGCCTCCAAAGCACTATTTTAATGAAGAAGGAAAATACGTCAGATATTCTCGATTCGAATTAGGTCCCACATACCGATAGCCCATTTAAGACGGAAGGTAACCCAAAAAAATGTTCTGCATTTATTCCCGAGTGCATTTTTGTATAGAAATTTCAATTTAATCATCTTAGTCATTGTAAGAAAAAAATATATTGGGTCCTTACCTATGAAATTGGTGTTTTTTCTCTCTCTTAGTATTTTGTCTGTAACTATTAAGATTCAGAGTATTCCTAAAAAATATTACCTCGTCTAAAAATAGACTATATTTTTGAGCTCTTTTAATTTGTTTTGATAATTTGTTGTATGTTTAATTGTGTTAAAATTGGACACGGAGACAACTCTTTTTAAGTGCCTCCCGAATACATAATTTTATTTGCATTCACTTAAAAACGATAAATAATTTTTATGAAGTGTGATATTACACATATTACTAAAGCTTGTCTAATGATAGATGCCAAATATTATTATCTTTGGATTTGTCGTTGTGAAGAAAACTGAAAAAAATTTAGTATGGAAAATGCAGAATTCCCCAAATTCTCCATACAAAACACCAATTTCATAGGTAAGGACCTAATATAACTTATATAAAGTGAAAAAATAAGCTTTCATGTAGGTTAATTTGAAAGTACTCATACAGTAACTAAATGTTTTTAATTGTTTTTTTAAGTAATAATTGTATTATAAAATAAATAAATTTCTACTTATTCACTCACAACAATCTCCAATGCTTTTCAAACGAAGAGATAGCCCCCAGTAACTCGCTTCGAGCTAACAAAGAAGTGAGAGGCAATGAGCATTAGAAGATACACTCGCTTATTTTTTTTTTTTCAGTGATTGAACTTGTGAATGGGAAAACGTACTATATGTACAAAGGGTACACGTACAGCTTCGGCCACTCTACCCGTTGGGGCCAACGCTGGCGGTGCACCACCGCCAATGGCTGCAAGGCTTATATCAGGCTGACGCATGATAAGGCTTGGCTCGGCCAAGAAGGCGAGCATAACCACCGGCCTCCTCAGTACCATCTGACTGAGGGCGGAAAGTATATAAAGATTTGAAGAGTTTATTTACCCTCATAAATTTGTTTTTTGCCTATTTGTTCTCAATTGTAAGATATAAGTAATAGAATCTTGCTCTAATTTTTAACGTTAGCTTATTGACGTCCATGGAACCCAATTTTTGTATGGCTAAATGTGGGCATAAGGAACACAGTGCTCCTTGGACTCTGCCTAACCCTTCGGGGATTGCAGGCGTGATTGTATGTGTGTATGTATGCTGGACTAGGCCTCTCCTAATAATCTTCACAACGACCGGTCACAACTATTCCGCCCCAACGGCCGTCAGTTCTGCGAGCAATATGCTTAACATAACATATCATCACGCCTCTTCCCCGAAGGGGTAGGCAGAGGTGTTAAACACCCACATTTCGCCAGATATGTTAGGTCTCCTTGTAACAGGTGGCGAGTTAATATCGCCAGCCATGATATGATGATATTAACAATGACCAGTACGTAAGTTTTATTTAAAATAGTGGTACAGGAGGTGGGATCTATCCCGCGGCCTCTCGAACTAGTAGTGATTCGTCGTTCCCAACTCGGCTATCGCAGCCAATGTGCAAATATATTCAAAATACATTGTTTGCTATTCCTGCATTACCTATTGTAAATAGAGCTGGAGATAAGTATAAAATAATAACAACCTTTTCACTCGACAGCTGCTATTATTCTCTTACCAAAAAAGAAAGATGGCCGACCCAACCTGTAGCCCTTCTTTTAACAACTTGATTATCCAAAAGAATAATAATTATTAATATTACAAAATATCAAAATATCACAATTATTCCTATTTATTAAGTTGTTTTACTAAAAGATTCTTATTATTATTCTAAATATTAATAATTACTGTCTAAACCGGAAGTAAACATTTTGAGTGACTACATTACAAACAAAGCAAGTGTTTTAAAAAAACGTTACCACAAGACCGTGTTTTACGATTGTCTAGAGCTAGACGCGGCTTAAACATCGTCTAAACAAAAATTAAACGGGCGTTGAACGCGTACTTAAACTTTAAATAGTGTTTAGTGAAACAAATGATAGACAACTGTTCAATTTGTCTAATGATATTGTTATTATGATTAAAGTAGCTAATATTAGCATGCATGACTACTAGCGGTGCAGCAGGTGTGGCGCTTTTAACACTATCTAGGAATAGCAAAGAATTCATTTTGATTTGATTCAGACCTTTTTATGGCAAATCAACTGTAGCGTGTGTATCCATTGACATATTTCAACATAATGTAAAAATAATATAGTATAAAGAAATAATAAGAAGTATTCTTTGAATTTCTTTGCCTACCCCTGTGAGAGAAAGGCGTGGCCTTAATGTATGTATCGTATTTAATTTAAAACATCGTCACATTTCATTCCCTGTAGGCCTAGCACGGGCCGGAGAGAAAAAGTCCCCAGAGACAAAAATCGACATTGCCTCTCGCTTTTTCGTTCGCGTGGAAGCGAGAGGCAATGAGTAATTTTGTCTCCGTGCTAGGCCTTCTGTAGGTGTCGACAGGGGTGAAAACACCCACCTTTTGATATTGTCATACACCGTGGTCTGGGTGAGGATAAAAAAAATTAATAAAAAAAAATATCTTCAAACATTCACACCTATCAACTAGCCCCATTTTAAGCAACTAATGCTGCTTGTGTTACGGATACTAGATGACGGATAAATGGCGGAGGATAGCAATATAAACCACTATTTTATTATTGTAATTTATTATTAATGTAGTATATTTATTATATGTGATTTGTAATATAATGAAATAAACGTGTAGGTACTATAAGTATGGCATCATATTCTACAATTCTTGTCTTTTTTTGTTTTTTTGTTCTTTTTATTTACTGTTCTGACTGTGCAACAGTCATTCAAGCTATCCTCACTTTGCTTTCCGGTTGACTGGTAGAGAATGCCTTATGGCATTATGTCCGCCATTGTACATTTGTGCAAGAAGAATAAATAAATAAATAAACTGTAACTTCCTATTATAATAAAGTTTTATGTACGTTCTTATTTATGTTAAATAAAACAGTGTCTAATTTTATTTCAGTGTTTCTACCAAAAACCAAAACCTATTTTGTTTATAATGAGCGCAGCAAATGACTTTACACCACCTGATGGTAAGCAGTCGATGAGTCCTTACGCGAAGGATGCAGGCCTAGCGACCTCCACCTTACTGGCTCATTGATCAAAATAAATAAATAAATATTTTCAGACATTCACAACCATCAACTAGCCCATATTATTTATGCAACTAATGCTGCTTGTGTTACGGATACTAGATGACGGATAAATATATTTAATAGATAAATATTCAAAATATATACAATACATATGTAAACATCCAAGACTGGAAAACCTCTCGAGATGGCGACGCCTTGAGGTCGAACCACTCGCCCACGGAGGTCGTGAAATATGACCTTAAGCGTTAATTTATCATCGTCATCTCAGCCCATATCGAAGGGGATCTCCGGACGTTGAGCGGGAGGAACCATTTTGGAGCTATTCTAATTTGACCACGTTTTTATTTTTTATATTTAAGCAAAAAACAATTAATTATTTTTGTTTTAGCGGTCAAGATCCAACTAGTTAATGGCAAGACGTGGCGCTTGTACAAAGACTTTTCATACAGCTTTGGGTTCATATCTCATGGATATGAAAAGTGGCGATGCACACATTCTCGGTATTGTAAGGCTCTGATCATGATCTCCCCCAGTGGGAAGTTCTTGGGGGCATCGGGGGAGCACAGTCACCCACCTCCAAACTTATTCGTTACTAAAGAAGGAAAATATGTTAAATTGAAGTACAGTAGTGCTGTTTTTGTTTAATTTTCAAGGCTAAAACGTATTGAAGGTTTCACGCAAAAAAATCTGATACCATTTGTAAAACTCAAATCATTTATTCAGTTTGTTTAGTTATTTACATACTCTTATGAATGTCAAATTTTGCCAACCGTTCAATAGCTACCAGGAGGACTTGTTCTGAGAAGAACGGGCAAGAAACTCAGCAAGTTGTTTCCTCCCTTTGCAATATATGTATCAGTTGTATGTATCAATTGATAAATATATAATATTAGGTCCTTACCTATGAAATTGGTGTTTTGTATGGAGATTTTGGGGAATTCTGCATTTTCTATACTAACATTTTATCAGTTTTCTTCACAACGACAAATTCAGAGATAATAATATTTGGCATGTATTATTAGACAAGCTTTAGCAATATGTGTGTGAACACGCTTGATAAAAATTATTCATCGTTTTTATGTTAATGCAAATCAAATGATGTATTCGGGAGGCACTTAAAAAGAGTTGTCTCCGTGTCCAATTTTAACACAATTAAACTTACAACAAATTATCAAAACAAATCAAAAGAGCTCAAAAATATAGTCTATTTTTAGACGAGGTAATTATTTTTTAGGATTACTCTGAATCTTAATAGTTACAGACAAAATACTAAGACAGAATAAAAACTAATTTCATATGTAAGGACCCAATATATCTGTGTCTTACAGCTCTCTAGTTGAATTATATAGTTGTGAGTTGTTGTTAGGTGTGCGTTGTTGTAAAGGCGAATATAGAGATAAAAATTATATTACCCATTAAACCCAAACTATTTTTGTAAACAAAAAATATATATATTTTTACATTTTAACTGTAAACATAATGAAAACGATAAAAATATAAAAAATTAAATATTTTTAGTTTGTAAAAATAGTTAGAGTGTAATAGGTATTATAATTTCTATCTATATAATACAAATTGTATTACCTAATGTAACCAAATTTTTTTTTATTCTTTTCATTATTTTTACAGTTTTGATGGCCCTAACTTTAATTGTATACCTATATTTTATTTTTATATATTTTATTATCTGAGAAAATAAATGAAAATGTATGTCACAGTGTTAATCAGATTCATCCATGCATGAAACAGTATTATCATATTATGAATAATTACGAAGTTTTTTTATTTTTTTTTTTGTAAAGGTCAACCCTTAAAAACATTTTTCTTTTTTTTGTGTTTATGGTAATAGCTGTACTTTATGGTTTTTTGGGTTTCCTAATCTTAAATTTCATTAAGATGTAAATAAAAATTATGAAATAAATAAGTTTTAGTCGGATCTAGCTTATTTAACACCCGACATGAAAAAGAGGTGTCATAGGTCATAAGTGTGTGTGTCTGTCTGTCTGTGGCATCGTAGCTTCCAAACGGATGAACCGATTTTAATTGTGTTTCTTTTGTTTGAAATATGAGTTAATCGCAAGTGTTCTTAGCTTGTTTTATAAGAATCGGTTTAGCCATTTGAAAGATATATGGAATGAAAGTGACGATGAAAAATCTAATGTTTACAAATATACCCGATTGGGGTATCAAATGAAAGTTCATAACTTGTGTACATCATTTAAAAAGAAGTAAAAAAAATAATTTAAAATATTTAAAAACACCCAACTACAAAAAAAATAAAAGCAAAAAAATGTTGTCTTGTAGGGGACCGCTCTGTACTTAATAATTAAGGGCATACAGTTAAGGGTACTTAGCGGACCCCCGCCGAAGCTACGATTTTTTGTTCTCATTTATTTTTCGGGTTTTTTTTACTTACTGTAAAGTGAGCTCTTTGTGAGTTAGGGTTTAATAATAGTATACGTCAATACAAATTACAAGCACCGTGAAATTACAAGCTCATGTATGCAAAAGATACAGTTGCTTGTAATTTTGTAAGGCTCGTACAAATATAATAATAAAACTTCTAAGTTTAGATGGATGGTCATCAATTTAACATTTTTACTTAAGTTGGCTCTTGAACTTAACCTAATTAATTTACTAAAATTACGATCTTACTAACTTTCTAACAAAATCCAAATTCTTTCTAACAAAATCCAAATTTTTTTAGTGTTTATTTCTCTGTTCATAAATAAATTGAAAAAAAAAATGGAAAATCGATTCTTGAAGACATAACTTCTAGAATTGTTCCCAAGAACTTCTGTAAGAATTATTGGATTATTTTTGTTTTTTTTTTAAGAAATAAGCCTCAAACATATTTGTGTCTCATTCAGAAAACATTTCATTAGTTCATTCGTTGGTTTTAGTTCTTCAACCGATTCGACTTTCAAACGGGAGATTGTCCTACATGTACAAAGAGTACACTTATTACTTCAGCAATATCTCTAGAGAGGGCCAGCGCTGGAGGTGCACCAACTCCCATGGATGCAAGGCTGCTATCAAGGTGACCAAGGATAGGATTTTGGTCGCCGTAGTAGGCGAGCATAACCACCGGGCTCCCAAGTACCATCTTACTAAGGATGGCAATTATGTGAAAATATAAAATCTATAGGGTTATTTCCAATACATCAAAAACCTCGCCAGAATAGGTAGCTTACATCATAAACAACAACATTAATTCTGCAACTTTTTTACGTCTTTAAAAAAATTTATTTCGCGTCTGAATGTTCGTAGCTCTGTACGCAGCTCGCGCACTACTTGCACGAGCGATGACGCCGTCGCATTTCCCTATGAATGGAACATAGACTAACAAATATCACGACAGTACAAGAAAGCTTGGAAAATCATTTTTGATTAATATATTAAGTTATGATAAAACTCGTAGACGAAATGTTGTTATTTATGCTAGTTACCTAGTCTTCCGAGGTTATTGATATTAAAAATACCTCTCGAGCTGGAGGTGTGAAAACGCCCATGGGCTGCTACCAAGGTCACCCATGATAGGGTCTTGGTCGGCGAAGTAAGCGAGCATAGCCACCGAGGTCCTAAGTACCATCTAACTATGGACGGAAATTATGTCAAACTATAAAAAAAAGTAATCCCTACTTACCCTTTAGGCGGCAGAAAGGCGTGACCAATCAAATGTACAGTAATAGTGAATTTCTTAGTAGTATTAATCGATAGACCAATATTAAATGTGATTGTAATGTTACCAGAGTAGCTTTCATTGTAATGTTTGCAGATTGTTTTTTATTTTTTCTTAAAATAGAATCTGGTGTTGCTATTTTAGAATTAAACATTATTGTTTATGTCGGTACATATTAACATATATAATATATGTTAACTTTCAACTCCATCATTAGTTATTCGTTAAAATCTAAATTCAAATAGAGTAACGTCCGCAAAATTAAAAGTTTAATAAAATGCACCTACATGATTTGAATTATAAGGAAAACGTCTATTTTAATTGTTTCCCAAATTCCAACAAATAATTATGGTGACCAGGTCCCGAAAATTCAATGGCTTGATACCAATTTCAGTATCGTTTGCTCAGTCGCAGAGAGGTGGAGAACTCCTGGTACACTTGGGGTATTCCTACAGCTTGCAGAAATTCAAGAACGAGGTAGCCCAATGGAGGTGCACCATGGTCCAGCCAGGAACAACGAAGAGATGCACTGCGAAGATATTCACCACTACAGAATATAAAGTACTGGAATATTCCGGCAATCACACCCACAAAAAACCATCATTTGTTAAACGAAATAATGTTCTTGTTAGAACGTATTAAAATTTGCCCGGCGGTAACGAGAGCGATTTTCGAAAAGTGCCTTGTGTAGTCTGGTTACTTTTTTTTAGAGCAATTGGAAAGTTTGAATCATTTCATTCATTGTTTTTAATTTGGAGTGCTATATACAGGTGGAAAAAATTTCCAGTTATTTTTTTTTTATTTATGATGATAAATACAAGACAATGTTTTCTTCAAAGTACTAGAACACAACATAATCTTCACCAAGTTGTAACTGTACTGATTGTTTTTAACCAATTTATAAAGCCCTTTTTAAACGTTAAAAAGTTTAACGTTACGATAAAGGTATAGGGTGAGTTTTTTCATCCGTAATAATACTAACCTCAGTAATTAAAATCTACAGTCCTTAAAATATAGCTTGATTAGAATGACACTCATTAAAACCAGCAAAGTAAATTTTAGAAGCGACCACCTGATATTTATATTTTGCAACACGAAACACGAAAAATTTTGTTGTGTATTTATAAAGATAAGAGTACTAATATTTTCCAAATAATCATATATACATGACACGACTCCCAAATATTAATTTAAAAAATCCAGAAGAAGAGAAAGTTAAGAACGTTCTTTTAATGTTTTAATCATTATCACGAAAAGATTAATCAATCAATTATACAAATTTGGGGAAGTTTAATCATTTAAACAGTTTTTTTGGTTTATTTGTCCTTCAAAGGGCGGACGTTTTTTTATCAAGCGACATTGTGGCATGACAAATACGATCATTCTACCTTTCTGTTATAATTAACAGTATTTAAATGTAGTATATATATTTTTTGTTTTGGCGCCCGTACTAACATACTTAAAGTATGTTGTAGGTATTATTATTATTTATTATTTGTGGTAGTTTTGGGCTGTTTCGCATCACTGCGACCTAATAAGATCTATTGTGACCAGCCTCTTGTGTAAGTTCTATTTAAGGCCCCACAGTAGCTCCATCAACTGGGCACTGTCTAAGAAAGATAAGAAGTTCCCAGTTTGGATTGTTTTTATTTCATCTGGGTCAAGGGTGTGTTTCCCCAGGTGTCTCCTTCTTCTTTTGTAAATCAGCGGTTCACAGTAGCACAAGAGGTGCATTGGTGTTTCACGCTCTTTAAAGTATGTTGTAACATTAGGACCTCTCTCTACAGTGGCGCCACCTAGTGCGACGAAACGATAACCCTCGGTTCGTAGTTTTTGGTAGATATTAGAAACGTTTTTATTGGATTCATCATTTTAATAATGGTCACACTGCGTCACTGCATTTTGTTCAGTACGAGTGCTCACGTCTTACATGTGACACGTGTTTCTTGTTTTCGTTAGATATATTCTTAGAATTGTTAAAATTGTTGTTAAAGCTGTTGTTGATTTCATTGTTGAATTTTGTTATTGTTGTTGAAATATTCGTTTATTCAACATAAGTTAGTAAACATAGTGTTGTCAATATAACAGATACAGTAAATATGCACAAAAGCGGCCTCAAATCTTACGACCTTTGACCTGTGCGGAAAGCACAGACTTTTTTTTTTAACAACGGCAACGAGTATTATGTTTATTCCAAAGTCGGGAAAACAAAACATTAAAAAGGTAAATCAATAAATTCGGCACCACCCCTTATATTTTCCGAGAGATGGCGCTTTTTTCCTGAGTTGATAGGGTTGGGATTTGGTACGAGCTAATAAATTGTCGAATTGATGAGCTGGTCTCTTGTTGTCATTGGTAGTATTTGTTCTTGGTCGTTGTCTGTCGTTCATTGTTATTAATAAGAATACTAAGCCTGGTTCTTTGGAATTGGAATTTGGCATAATGGGAATTTATGTGTTTAAGAAAATTATATTATCGTGGGTTTAATTTTTTTAACTATTATTGTGGCGGAGGGCAAACTACGGAACCGTACACTGGGCGTGGCCCGACACGCTCTTGGTTTCTATATTTCTAACGTAATAAATACTTAAATAATTTTTTCGTCCTAACATTAGTTGGCAACAAGAATTTTGTACTATAAGATGGATGCTAAACTCCCATACAATAACATGAGGCAATGTTCTGTCTCGATCAGTAGGTGTTCCCTCTCATTCTATCACTATTTATGAATGAAGGCTATCCGTAAGATATCCTCTTCCTCTCTTTCTATCCATAGTTTCTGTCTCACCTGTCATATTTACGCCATTTTGACGTCTAGACTGAAAATTGTTACAAATTTTTGTAATTTAATATTTTAAATAAAAAAATATAAAACTGGTGATGACGTGCGTTGTTTTATGTTGTGTAAGTGAGTAAAATCCTGGATGTACCCTATCATTTCACAGGTGAGTCAATAATCACATATTAAATGAGAGTATTTGTTTGAGAAATTTGTGTGTATTTTGTGGGACGTCATTAGTTGTAGTAGAAAGCTTTACTACGAAATATCAAACTCATTCATTAAAGTGATAGAATGAGAAGGAACACCTACTGATCGAGACAAAACATTGCCTCATGCTGTTGTATGGGAGTTTGGCATCCAATCATAAAGTACAAAATTCTTGGTTGGCAATGTATGACATGTCATGTCATACATTGCGTTATCTAATCAAGCTATGTTTTACAGGGTGTAGACCAATAACGTCAATGGAAACGTCAAAATGTGTGATGTCAGCTTGACAAATTGTTTAAGTTTGCGATGAAAATTCGAAACATTATGTACATGAGCTGTGCCGGTAGCCGCCATTTCAATAATCGTGTTGTGGTTAAATTGTCTATGATTAGTAATATTTGAAAATTCGACTATTGGACGAGGCATCACGATATACGTTTTCGCCATTGGACCATTATTTTACCTACTGGTCAACCTGACCACGGATCAAAAAACCGACCCTAAGTTACACTTGTGGTTGAGGTTTCACAGGGTAGTTAGGTAAGCGAAAATGGTAAATAATTAAAACTATTTTCTTTGAATAATTGATGTCAATAAGTAAAATGTTGTATGTTAATATATTGCGGAACAATTTTTCTTCGCTGATTTATTATAAAGAAATACCGAATTTGTTTTTATGTAATTAATTACACCTAATTATTTAAACTATTTGCAAACTCTTTAATACTTAAGGAATATTTAAATTATCTCATTTTATAGTATTGGATTATTATGATTACTAGGCTAAAATTTATTTACGAAAAATCCAAAAATGACTGACAGGACTCGTGCCTTACTATAAGTAAAGGAAATAAATTATTTAATGTCGATTGTTGACGGTTATAGATTATATTGATGTTATGAATATTATTTTATAATTTACATTGTTATTAAGACTGTGTTTATATATATGTTTTATAGACAATAAAAACGTTCGTATTAATAAATCTATTACTGTCTTTTATGAGAATAATAAGCTGCTCGTAATGTGAAGCATAGAGAAACAAACACCAGACATTGATGATATATTTTTGTTTAAAGGGACATTTTTGTGGACAAGGAGAGGTGGGAGGCACCCTCTGCTTCTGCTAGATGGATTCACCTACAGTTATCAGAAGATGAATGCTGATGGAAGAATATCTTGGTATTGCTCACGAAGACTCAAAGGGTGTAGAGCATCCGCGGTCAGCATCGGATCAAATGCCTACTGTTATAAACCTCACGATCACCCTCCCCCCAAAATGCCGAATCATTTAGGAGAAGCAAAACCTCAGGATTGTTATGTTTATTCCATTAAGCCAGAAACTGTCGATAATAAGAACTGCTTTAGAATGCAATAGTACTGCCGGTCGATTGTCATATTAACATGAGCAGAATTAGTCGGATGATTATGAATGGATGCCAATAGTACCGCTGTTATGATATGTTAAAAGTAGAATTATTATTTAGACCATGGATCGTCTTATTGCAAGATCTCACTTTTTTAGTCAATCTGATTCACGTTTGTCTTAGCAGCGCTTCTTCAGTCTGCCACAGTGGTGAGTTCTGTTTTGGGTATCCAGTCTGTGGTGTTTCGGACTCAAAATTTGTCCAACATGCGGCGGACACGTCCCATTTAGATTTCTTGTCTAAAGAACTGCTTGAACAACAACAACAGATCAAGAAAATGACAAATAGCGATCAGCGCAAGGTATATTTGCGAAATAGGTTGCGTATGTCCTATAATGTATCAATGTCTTGTTACATTTCAATGCATATGTGATACTGACAGATCTTCTATATTCTTGTCTTACCCTGTTTTCATAAATTGAATAATTAATTATTATTACGAGTATATCTTTTCGTAAAGAATGAACAACTAAAAGAGCATTTGTAACGTCAAGATTATTGTCAAATCTTCATCCACGTACAATATTATGTATTTGATCATCCTCTTCTGAACCTACACAATCATCTCGTTTTGCCTTTATTCTTCATACTACATATCGACATCTGACATATAAAACAAACATTTGAACTAAGTAAACCTAGAATGTAAACTGGTGATCAAATTTTATACTAGTATAATGTGCTCTTCAAACCCATAAAGATGAGTACGCCTCCTGCATTAGTTTTGATAATAATTGTAATAAGATACAAATTATTAAGATTGCATGTAATGTAGGCACATGCGTGTTACAATATTGGCCTAGGAGAAATCCTTATAAACTTAAACAATACCTCAGAATTTTGCCTGTATTGAAAATGAATCTGCATTTAAATGTACATTTGTTAAAATCAAAATATAACACTATAAAACTACATTGTGATGAATAATAAATGTAAGCACCAACAAAACAACCAATTTGTGATAGTTTTTCAATGCGTTATTTTGTGTAGACAACCTTTTAATTTAAGCCATAGTAATCTTAGCAGGTAATATTACAAATAAGATGTGTAAGAATATCTCAAATGGACTATTGATCTTGTGTTTTAATAAGGTTAATTTTTTTTATATACGGTATATATTCTTATTAAGTAGTGAGTAATTCCCTTTTCTAAATTTCCTACGCATTGTATACTAGGATCAGTATTATTATTAAATTTAATATTAAAGCTATCGCTTCAAATCTTAGAGTAATGTAAAATTTCAAACTAAATCTTACTGTAGTAAATGTAGGGAACCTATTTTATTTATTATAAAAAGCTAACTTATTCATTAATAATGTTCCTTTAATGCTATGGTTCATATGTTATTTTATTAAGATTTCTATACATAGTAAGTATCTAATCAATTGTGTTTTACTATCATCGAACCATTATTATAATCTGCTATAGAAGATGCTTGGCTAGTTCTTTGTTTTTTGCGTAGTGGAAAACTCGTTATAAGAATATTTTATTATATTCTAATTATTTATTCCCACAGGTTTGCTTGTACCGTCTGGCAAAGGGAAATATCCGTTGCTCGTTTACAAAAAACATTCGTACACATTCAAAGTGTTATCAAGTAGTGGAGTGCTATGGCATTGCTCTCGAAGGACCAGGACAGGGTGCAAGGCCTTTGTCAGAACAATTCCTGACAAGATTGACTGCATATTGGCAGCCTTTGAGGAGCATTGCCACCAACCCCGGCTTGCTACACACAAGGACCCACGGCTACTCACGTCCAAACCCATATTATACAGCCAGATACAAAAGTTAAACCAAGTAACTCATTTAAAAAGTAATAAAAAACCACCCGGTAGGAATTCCTTGCAGAGGGGTAAATAGAGAGGTAAATAACAAATATAATGATATTCCCTTTATTATTCTTTTTAAATACTTATACATAAAATTTTAGGTGATTCTAGTAACTTACTCTCAGGTGAGCATGATCTGATTTCTTATTTGGCAACAGTAAAAAAAAAGATGTAGAACTTTGCATAGTTTTACATTTGTAATAAACTTTGTAAAAATACATATCTATAGACAAGAACTTAACATATAATTAAATGACCACAAGTCTTAGTGAGAGTTACGACGGTCTCAGACCTTGTATAGAACTTACTACTTTTTATATAGTAACATATGTATAAGATAGAAAATAATTACTATCACATTCGAACAAATTTCTCGAAAACAGTAAAATATCTTCATAAAATCTATGAAGAAATCAATACATATTGTGCAAATATTGGTAACACTGCGATTATTATACAAATATACCTATTAGTTAGTAAAAAATAAACCATATTAATGATACATAACTACAAAATAGTGATTCTTTGTCATCATTAACATTTAAATTCGATTATGAAATAGTTTTGACTGTAATTGAACCTGGTTTTTTATAAGTACCTTCGGCAACTCTTATTATTCTATACAGTGTTCTTTAGCTTTTTACGCAACTAATGTTCCATCAAGTGATGCAGAGTCATTTGCTGAGGTTTATCTATACTATAAAATATATCATTGTAAATGAATTACTACTAATTAATATTAAACTGATAATTCAATCTATTTTTTTGTTTATGAAGTAAATTTCCCTGATTTATTGAGCTTAAGATTTGTGACCGAGAAAGAATTGGACAATAAATAAAGAAAGCTTTGCAATGAAATCTTGACATGTAAAAGAATTTGATAAAGATAACATAACACATACTCGTGTGTCTATCGCATCATTTTTACGTGTAATTTTGCCATATCATTATAATTCATCTGTCAGTAACTTATCACGAATTCTCAAATGCATCTCTTTCTAGATATAAAGTACTTGCCAACAGGCAGGAAGAACCCGGTAATGGTCTTGGGAGATCATGTGTACAAAAAGGTGAAGATCAACAAGTCTGGAAAGGTGTTCTGGCGCTGCGTTATGACTCACAAAGGCTGTAATAGTTACTGTCTGGTTGGCGACGACGAAGTGGAGTGCAAAAATGAGCATAATCACACTCCACCTAAATGCAGAACCAAGACTGGCAGGTGGATGGGGTGCTACACAAATAATGTTTAGAGCTTAATTTAAGCGCATTTAGGTTGAGTTTTTTGATCAGTAGTAATAGTGAACTCAATAGTTAAAATCTAGACCAATAACATCAATGAAAACGCCAAAATGTGTGACGTTAGCTTGACAAATTTTCAAATTTGCGAGGTAAATTCGAAGCAATAT
Organism: Parapoynx stratiotata; assembly: GCA_910589355.1. Lineage (NCBI taxonomy): Eukaryota > Metazoa > Arthropoda > Insecta > Lepidoptera > Crambidae > Parapoynx > Parapoynx stratiotata. Next base: position 14,354,025 of record OU342466.1, on the reverse strand, counting down.
ACCTACCTACCTACATCAACCGCCATTTTACTAGCCCTAGTATTGTCTTGTGGTTAAATTGTCTATGATTATTTAACTATAGTAATATTTCGCTATTGGTCCATATTTTAACCTACTAGTCAACCTGACCGCGGATCAAAAAACCGACCCTTAATACAAAAATGTTTACATCTGCGTCTTTGTTTTATTACTCATTTTGGTAGACCCCAAGATGGATCGACGATCTCGAAGATCGCAGAACGTCGCTGGAGTGCAGCGTAAGACAGATCGTTATGGAGATCCAGCAGTAGGAACACCAAAGCTGATTTGTACCACTGTTATGGTCGCCATTTATGAAACATTCCCGTTTCTCTTCACACCTGTTGCTTAACGGATTCGAGTCGGAAAGGCTCGTTTGGATTCGCAATAAAAAATGACTGTCTGTATTTATATACGCGCACCACGCCACGCAAAACTGAAGGTGGACGCTGTTTTTACCGACATGCTGCTATAAAATGGTCTTTTTACTACTTTAAACAAAATTCCACGACCATTTTTTACGAAGCTCCCTTAATAAGTCCACCATGATCAAATTCTAGAGTTTTCAAATTGAGCTAAGTTTTAAATATTTTCCAAGCGTTTCGAAATTGTTTTTGTCTTCTTTCGAAATACATGGCAATCTACATAAGTTCCTGTTACAGTATTTTTCAGAACTTCTGTGAGAGGCACGAGGCAGTTGGTAGTTGAAGGGTATTCTTTCATCTGTCGAAGCTACTGCCTTAACCACATCAAGAAGACCTGGAAATGTGCCACCAACGCCGACTGCACAGCCAAGGTCCACACGATACAGGACGAGATTGTCACCCTCGTCAACGATCACAACCATCCGGTACAGGGATACAGAATCATTTAAACTAGAACAATGTATAGATTTAAGTCAATTGTGTCATTAAATTTAATATTGATTGTTAATTTGATGATTTCTTGCAACTCGGGATCCCGTTATTCACTGATAGATGCTCAAAGAATAACATCAAAGTCATATTAAACCTGCACCGAAATCAATGTATCTTCATTATAAATCAGCACAACCCTTGCTTTTGCAGGGTAAATTAAGTATAAGCGAACCGAACTCAAAGCATTAGTTACAAAGGGATGGTGCTATTCCATCATATAGCGCTATCCCTTTCAGTGGTGAAGATGAGGTCCAGGCTTAAGTTTGGTTTTATAATAAGAACCTTAATGAATCCAGGTCATATCACCCGGATAAATTGGGTCTAATGAAGAAAAATATTGAATGTTGAAGTTAGGGTTATTTGGCATAGGTAGCAATTTTGAACGTTAAACTAAATCTTCTATCAGCTACAGCACATGCCTCTTTGCTTCCAGAAAGTAAATATTTCTGCACAATGTCCCAACGTGGTAAACCGCTGTTGCATTCTATGGGATATACGTTTAACCTAAAGAAGAAATCTGGCAATAGCGTGTATTGGATGTGCACGGGCTACTATCGCAGTCAATGCACAGCCAAAGTGAAAACTGCAGATGGTTCAATATTTCATTTAGGAGAACATAATCATTAAAATTTTTATTTTTGGTCAACATGTGTGTATAAATTTTATATATTGTTCTGTTTTTTTAATGTTAAGTAATATTTTATGTAAAATTAAAGTTTTGATTAATTGCTCTACAAAGAGTTTTATTTTAGTAGGATGGGATTTAAAAAAATTAAATGCACTTATGTGGTCATCTACTTATGTTTATTATAAACATCTTTATAGGTACGATCAGTACAACTTCAAAAGGGGGGAAAGTGTTGGTTCTTAATGGTTACCGATACCATAGGGAGTACGGCAATGACTATACCAGTTACTGGCGGTGTACCAAGCGAGCCTCTCGAGGCTGCAAGAGCAAAGTGAGGATCGTCTGCGGGGATATTATGGTTCTTGAACCGCATACACACTAATAAATAGTCCACTTCTTTTATTATTTCCTTTTTAATCAATTTCTGAACATTTAGGTACTTCAGTATGTTCTCTGTTTTAAATTTATCAAGAACACATTCGTTTTAAAACCGTTTTCCAATAATTCTGTTATATGTTTATTGGAGTGCAGACACGAAGTGTTCGTTTCTTACCATATCTCAAATCGCAGGTGGAATGGAAGTGATTTCTTATAAAAATAAGCCACCCCTATTGTACCTTTTTTGTAATCTGTTTGTTTTTATGTCTTAAAGTGTAAATTGTATTAATTTTTAAATAAATAAAAAAATTATGATTTAAATTTATCACGATTGACTTAGCAAAAAATATTGATATTTATTTTGATAAGGAAGGAAATGAGGAATAATAGTTAGGTTACTGAATTAAGGGACCAATATTACCCACAAGTTAGTTAGTATCACAATTTTTATAAAGTATCCAACGCCCGAATTACAGAATCAAACTCATTCTTAGATCTGTGCCTGAAAACCGTTAGAAAGAAATGGCGCTATTTATCATCAAATAACGCTATCCCTTTCTAGCTGTGCTCAAGCTTGAGATTGATTCTGGAAGACGGGCTTTATATTTGGCATCTGAGAATGTTATTGTTAACAGTTATTATTTTGTTTAAACTAATAAAATTAAGCTCATAATTGCTATAACACTAGTTGTAGCTTAATGACGTTCAATTTGTTTATAATTTATTCTTATGGTTTACTTGCACGAACGCATGTAATTATTTATTTTCCCTTTTTTACTGTTGTATCTGTTTTTTGTCGCATTACATTAAGACTTATTCGACCACATTAACTTTTGATGTTTCACTTTTGACGTTTTAACTAAAAGAATTGGAGTTATGTAGACACAAGAAGAATGTGAAACAGAAATCGTAATAAAGATTATTTAATGTACACAATTCTTTTATTTTTTTAGAGGAAATAAATTTTGAGAATACTTGTTTACTTATTCAAACACAATATACACTTAATAGAATATTAATGTAAATAGTTAATAAAAAAGCACAAAGGATAACTTTAAACATTATTTAGAAAATATGTCGTTACAGGCAATGGATTCATGGATGTTTTAATAAGTGGAGTTTCAACTCAAGCTATCGATAACTATTCAGATGACGATGTCATAGAAGTAGTAAGAGACGAAGCTCCAATTGAAATTCTCTCAGATGGCGAAGAGAACGAACTTGAGGCCCTAAAGAAAACACAAGGACAAGAAATTAAAGACTTTCATTTCACTTCCGTCCCTGAGACATCAGAAACGCATTTTGATGCTAACTTAGAAGCAAAAGAAGTCATAGATCCTTTAAATGTTTCTATTGATGTTAGTAGTGAAGTATTAAATGTTAACAACACAGATACAACGCAACTTGAGAAAGAACAGGTTGCAAAAGAAAATACCAAGAAGAATGATGACATACAACCAGTCGTGCCTGTTGATAATGTTTTAGAAAACGATGGTGTAAAAAATAATCATAAGTCAGAAATTAATGCAAATTCTAACAATGAATCAGTTATAAAACATAATCTTGAAAATGATGATGATCTCAACACGATTCCGGAAACGACAACTAGTGAGACTATTAGTAATGATATGTAATTTAAGACTTAGTTATTGGTAGAAATATTTTATTTCCATATAAGCTTTTGGTGGTTTTAAGTTCATCTTGAAACCTGATTTTAATTTTAATATCCATATTTTTTTTCCTTATACGATATTCAAGGGACGTACCTTGTTTAAAGGGATACACACATTTTTGTTTGTTGATATGGTATTTTATTTATGATAAAATCTTAAGAGCTTGGAAACAGCGCAAAGTCGTATATCCTATTTATACCAAGGCTGCTAAAAGTTAATTTAACCCAGTGTGAGTGCTTATGTTAGTTAGAACATAATTAATTATTTGTCTTTTTATTAATAAGAGTACTTAACAACTTAAAATAAATTGAAAACAACTAGATTTTGTTTTATTTTGACAATCTTATTACTGATTCTTTCAAATCAAACAGTGTGGAACGCATTGTGACAAGATGGGATGACGATATTCTTAAGCTGGTTAGTGTAGCTTTGATGAGAACGGCCGAGAATCGAGAGCGGTGGCGTGCATTAGGGGAGGCCTATGTCCATAAGTGGACAAACATAGAACATAGGCTGATGATGATACTGTATCATTGCATTTATTCACATTTTATACTACCTTAACAAGCGCAGTTCAAAAAAATTTTCTTCCTGTTACCGTGTTTTTTTTTTATTTTTTTTTTATTTAAACAGCTTGAAATTAAATTTTTTTAGATGAAAACAAAATTTTGAGCCATTTTCATGCGAAGCTAGTTAAGGTTTTTTTTTTCTTGTGAGAGATGCCGGACTTTTAGAGAATCCGGTGACTTCCGGTGACTCAATACTGGATACTCTTCAAATCCAAATAAATGAGCTTGATGAATTGATAGTTTGAACGGGGATGATTAGGAAGGTGGTGAGTTTTGATTTGCGAGGGAGAGAAGCGGAAGACACGCCTACTGCGCCAACCCCTAATAAAATTAGGAATAGGGCAGAAAAATCATGACTTAGAAAACCTAAACCTAAAAAACAAATGGTTGATTAAGCAAAGTCGTCGCAAATCGAAATATAGCCTGACCCCAAATATAAAAAACCTGCCCTAAGGGCGCCAGAAATTAAAAAACGTAAAATTTATCACAATTGTAACTTTTCATGAAATTATTAGCTAATTTTAACATCCTGAGCATTACAATGCACAAAACAATAAAATGAAAATAATTGTACTCAATTTTATTATGATAACTGTACCGAAATACGTAAAAGTTGATATTTGGAAATGAAATTGACGGATAAAATTACTGTTGCCATTAAAATAAATTACTTCCATTAATTTTCCGCAATATGGCGAGGTCTTTTATATTCCTGTTCTGGCTATACCATTATCATTATTGGTCTGTTGTATTTCTATGATATATAACAATTTATTGTGTTAATTTTATCATTGCAGTGTTCATGAAAGACTTGCCTGTCGGTAGAATTCTCCTTGTAAAAGGGAGGAAAGAGCTGAAGATTGGTCCAAACCGTTTCATGAGACATTGTGAAAACAAATGCGGCAAAACCAGATGGAGGTGCAGCCAATCATATAACAAGTGTCGAGCCATAGTTATCACACATGAAAATGCAATTGTTAAGTTGACTAATTTTCATAATCATTATTAAGGATGTTGTCACTTAGCACTGGCTAGTCCCTATTTAACACTGCATAACTGCATAGACAGTAAAGGTAGTATTCATTTAATGGCTGTTTTACATAGAAAGCAATCTTACTGTCTTTCTGTACAGGAGGCTTGTGTTTGTAGTGACAAAAATACATGTACAATTAGCGTTTTAGGCATCATATATACGTGCACAAGTGCTACACACATTGACAGTACGGTGGCGGCCGTTGGGTATGAGTGAACTTTACTAGGACGCGCGAGTGAGTGCTTTATTTGAATGAAATAAAAATTATATGAAGATAATTAGTGTCATAGTAGAGTGGTACCGCGCTGGAACGTGTTTATTTCATCGTTTTTCTTCGGGGAGGTAAAATTTCTGTAGTCGTCATCTCTGTGACATGGGCCTTATTTCAAAGTAATCAAATCAAATCAAATCAAATCAAAAATAATTTTATTTCCTAGGCCAAGTTCGGCACTTAAAATCGTCAACATTTAACAATAAACCCCCCCGCCTAATTTCTGTACACTTTAAGGTGACTGAATGAGCAGGTAGGTTGGAAATTACCTACCTGCTCATTGCCTCTTGCAATGTTGTCATTTATTGTACTAAATCTTTATTTTTCTATATATTGTGTTTATTTCCTTCATACTCGTAGTGTAATCTGTGCAGTTTATTTAATATAATTTGTATCCAATAAATTTCTCTTTTAATACTCTCCCAATAAAATTTTAATAAACTCCCTTAACATGAACACCGCATTGAGTTGTTTATCACGTTCACCTGTCCAAAGTACTATGGAATTAGACAATTGGGCGTGATTATCAAAAAAGATATACAAATACTGAATCAGTTATAAAACATAATCTTGAAAATGATGATGTTCAACACGATTCTCAAAACGACAACTAGTGAGACTATTAGTAAAGATTAGCAATTTAAGACTTAGTTATTGGTAGAAATATTTTATTTCCATATGAGCTTTTGGTGGAGTGTTAGGTTTTTAGTTCATCTTGAAAAGCTGATTTTAATTTTAATATCCATAATTTTTTCCTTTATTACTATATTCAAGGGGCATACCTTGTTTAAAAGGATACTCATATTTTTTTGTTGATATGTAATTTTATTTATGATTGAATTTTAAGAGCTTGGAAACAGCGCAAAGTCGCCTATCCTATTTATACCAAGGCTGCTAAAAGTTAATTTAACCCAGTGTGAGTGCTTATGTTAGTTATAAATAATTAATTATTTGTCTTTTTATTAATAAGTTATAAATAATTAATTATTTGTCTTTTTATTAATAAGTGAATTGAAAACAACCAGATTTTGTTTTATTTTGTCAACCTTATTATTGATTCGTTCAAATCAAACGTAGTGTGGGACGCCCTGTGAAAAGTTGGGATGACGATATCTGGCTAGTGTAGGTTTGATAAGAACGGCCGAGAATAGAGAGCGGTGGCGTGCATTAGGGGAGGCCTATGTCCAGCAGTGGACAAACATAGGCTGATGATGATTATGATGATATCAGTATCATCATTCATTGCATTTATTCACATTTTATACAACGTTAATAAGCACAGTTCAAAAAAATTCTACCTGGCTATGGTGATTTTTTTCCTGTAAGGGATGTCGGAGGTTGATTGAATACTGAATTGTCTTTAAAAACTCAAACAGCTTGAAATTAAAATTTTATAGATGAAAACAAAATTCTGAGCCATTTGCAAGCGAAGCTAGTTAACGATGTTTTTTTTTCTTGTGGGAGATCCCGGACTTTTTGAGGATCCGCCATAGGAGAACTTCCGGAGATTTAATGCTGGATACTCTTCTGTGAACCTGAGCGTGATGGATTGATAGTGAGAACGGGGATGATTAGGAAGGGAGTGAGTTTTGTTTCGAAAATACCCAAAGCATACTGTCGTTTTTCCCACGCGTCAAATATGTGTTTGATAAGCGTATTCCTGCATCTGTAGTATTCCTGCTTCAATATGGCGAGGTCTTTTATATTCCTGGTCAGGGTATTCCGATAACATTATTCGTCTGTTGTATTTCTACCAATATGTATAATGAAGTATAAATTAAAGATCAAGCAATGATATATAAATATTGATTGTGTTTGTTTTATCATTTCAGTGTTCTTGAAAGACTTGCCTGTCGGTAGAATTTTACTTGTAAGAGGGCGGAGAGAGCTGATGATTGGTCCAAACCGTTTCATGAGACATTATGAAAGCAAATTCGGCAGAACAAGGTGGAGGTGCAACCAATCTTATAACAAGTGTCGAGCCATAGTTATCACACATGAAAATGCAATTGTTAAGTTTACTAATTTTCATAATCATTATTAAGGATGTTGTCACTTAGAACTTGCGGGTCCCTATTTAACACGTTCCGTCGCGGTTACGGCATAGACAGTAAAGGTAGAATTCATATAATGGCAGTACGAGTACCGCCGTTCTCACGAAAATCAATTTAAAAATAACTACGGCAACATCCGGCCAATTTACCGTTATTTATTTTGTGGAGTTTCATGGAAAGCATCTTTCTGTCATTCTGTACAGGTGGCTTGTGTTTATAGTCTCAAAAATACATGTACAATAAGACGCGCGAGTCAGTGGTTTATTTGTATGAAATTAAAATTGTATGAAGATAATTAGTGTCATAGTGGAGTAGCACCGCGCTGGAACGTGTTAATATCATCGTTTTTTTCAGGGAGGTAAAATTTCTGTAGCCGCCATCTCTGTGACATGGGCCTAAAAACTGTATGTGGAAATTTAACGTTATTTCAAAGTAATAAACAACTCCCGCCTAATTTCTGTACACTTTAAGGTGGCACGGAAATTACCTACCTGCTCATTACCTCTTAGAATGTGGTCATTTATTGTACTAAATCTTTATTTTGTATATTGTGTTTATTTTCTTCATAGTCGTTGTGTAATCTGTAATAATAATCTTTAGTGATTGATTTAATATAATGTGTATCCAGTAAATTTTGTCTTTGAATAATCTCCCAATAAGATTTAAATGAACTCCCTTAACATGACCACCGCATTGAGATGTGTATCTCGTTCACCTGTCAAAGTACTATGGAATTTGACAATTGGGCGTGATAAAGAAATAAGACATACACTTTTGAAATTCAAAACATGTTTAAACGCTCTGGTTGTCGAAAATCAAACAGGATGAGCATCGTTGTCGAATGGTCGAAGTCGCACGCGTCGTAGTGGGGAGGTCGAACGCGCGTCTGCAATCTGTGACGACACTCGTAGTATAAGATTTTAAACTTTCGTGTTGATTGTATAAAAGTTATACTAACGGGTTTGCAGCACTACTACAGTAACGGGACAACTACAATCAGCTCCTGACCACGGTTGGTGTATCCCGGCTGAAACGTCGACCAGTAGGTAGTGTCTATATACTACATAATGTACGTCCATGTAGCCCCTTTAGTATAACTTTTGTCACTCGTAGTGTTGCCAGCGATAACAATAAATACATGATAAATATTATATCGCGCTGCTCATGCTACTAAGGCAGTAAGCGCACAGATTCGATTAGGAATGACACATCCTGTAGGCCTAGCACGGCCACAGACACACTAGATGATAAAACCAATGTATCGCTATGATCTGTCAAAAAATCTTATGAAAATATATCAAGACATCGGCTATATCCAGCAGGGTATATCTGACAGTGGAAAAAACATCGTATTGGTCGTGCTAGCAGGACTGACCAATAGAAACGTAGGAACACTGCAACGTGCAGCTCACGGTTCATTTTGCCAGTAGTGTTCGGCTGTTCGCTGACTTTGGCTAAACCTCTATTAACAAAGAGACACTCAAATGTTCAAAATTTACGACAAATGAAATTAAGTACCTGTATATAGCATTTACATCATTTTATATAGATAATGTGGGTAGTGTACAAACATTTTATGAACCAGACCAGTTTATATTCATGTAATTAAGCGCACCGTCACCGTCGCGTGTCCTGCAGTATCATAATCACCGCGATATTTATCACGTGTTTATCGCGCTCAATTGTCAAATTCCATAGTACTTTGACAGTTGAACTTTATGAAAACCTAATAAATATACCGTGTTCATGCTAAGAGGGCTGCACGAGAATTGTCGGCAAGAATAATAATTACATATGTTAACGGTACGGATACAGTCCGACCATGGCACACGACGGTTTTTGAGCTTACATCACTGCTAACACAGTCATGATATGATGCAATATGATAATAACCTTTATATTTGTTTTCTTACGCCTTCTGGTACCTCTTTACCTTCCCATGCGGGAGAAGGAGGTGGTGAACCCCTCATTGGATACCCACCGGCCGGCCGGGGGTTATGTCGGACTCCTACCGACTAAACATCACCTTGCTTAAGGCCTCTGAGGGCTCTGGTAAAGCATAACCTGAATGGCGCCCCCACCCTCAGGAAAGGGAGAGCTGCGGCGCTGCGCTAGCTACTTACTAGGGCATGTGCGCCAGATATACGATCGGAACCAAAGTGGGCCGACCGTATGGGTCATGATTGTCTGTACATGCGAGCAGAAGGCCACGCGTACAGAGCGGGATGGAGCTACCCCCCCCCCCCCCCCCCCCTTCTGGTACCTCGTTCGAAGAAACAGATAAATAGTGGACTGAATAAAATTTAGAAGCAGCTTTATTATCAGTAAAATCAAAACAGCTTACACAAAAAGAGACATCTAATCAAATTCTTTTAAATACTTTTATGTTTTTGACTTATGGCATTGCGCAAATTTGTATTATTCACTCAAGAACAGGAATTTGAATTTAGTCTAATAATTCAAACATTTACTGACGAAAGTCATAATATTAGTAAAACGTTTTTATGTAAACAGGTTTTTGAATTCTGTGAAAGAAATAATATTCCAAACAGATTAAGTCGCAGAACAAGAATGGCAGGAGATGACTGGTTGAGACTATTTCTTAAACGCCATCCGTCAACAATCTATAAATATTTCTAACCACTATTTATGTCTCGTATAGAATTTTATCATAATCGCCTGTTTTACCTGTATGATGAAAGGTCCAGCCATTATAGTCCCTATCCGGCTTGCCCCATTAACGTGGGTGCATACCAGCCGAGGGCCAACCGAACTAGGACCATAAAGAAACCCATGATAAAACAGCTAAAATATACCTATTAGGTACTTTTTCTAAAATAACTTCTAACTGCGCCTCCATCCATTTCAAATTCACAAAATAAAGTTCATAGAGATACTAATAAACAAACATAATTATCATCACGTCTTTTTCTCCGAAGGGGTAGACATAGGTGTTGACACTCAGATTTCGCCAGCTATGTGAAGTCCCCATGTAACAGGTGGCGAACCTGTTGCCATGCACTGGGCACTATGTGAGGCAAGCGATATTCACAATAAACTGTATATAAGTTTTATTCAAACTCAGTGGTACAGGCGGTGGGATCGACCCGCTATATAAATAGGTAATAGATATATTATAATACATATAGAGCTTATTAAACATGTCATATGTAATAAAAAATATTAATAAAAATCACTACCTATTCAAATTGCCAAAATTTATTAATAATTAAAACGGTCATGTAACAATATCGAGAAAAAATAGATTTTACAAAAACATCAATATCTTAATAATCGGTTTTATATTTTTATCGTAAATTATGTAATACTTCTTTCGTCTGCTTAGCTAAGCTTATTACAAAAGTTATTTAGAATAATCATGAAGAATGTATAAAAATAAAATATACCTACATGTAGTCTTGATGATGGCGAGTGAGGTGGACTGTATTAACCTACTGATAGAAATACGAAATAACAACTATAGCTCTGTATTGGTAACAGTATGTACAACAAAGGTATAAAATCACACGACTTGCTCTACTGAAACTAAGTAACTGACCGCCCCATCAGAGGAACATGTCAGTGCATTTTAAATAGTAAATAATGGACAAAAGGACGTAAAGTGAAGCGGCCAGTCGCCAATATTCCCGCCCCCAGTGGGACACTAACCCTCGGTGGCGACTGGCTGCGACTCCGCTTCCATTACGGACGGGTCGGCGTAGTGTGCCTCCCTTTGTTCCCTGTAGTTCCACTATGCGAACCCGACCGTCTGGGCCTGTGAATATTTTAGTGACTCTTCCCAGCGGCCACAATCCTCGTGGTAGGGAACAGTCAGCGTCCAGCACCACGTCCCCGGTCCGTAGTGTAAGTTTTCATTGTAAAAAGTAAGTTTTCCTTTTTTTGCATAAGGATTGTCAATTTCTATGGGAAACCTGATTTTAACTACATTCCGCTAGAGGCGCTTATCACGTTTCGTATAGAACTACACAGAAGATGCGTTTTTTACAACGACAGCTTACACTAGGAGTACCTACTAAACACATTTTTAAAACGTACATAAAATACGAGGACAACGCCTAATTGTTTTTAGAACAGTGAGGTATAATAAGGGTGTTACTAGACCAATCGATCGTTCGTCGATCGAAGACATCGATCAACGTCGATCAATGTTGATCGACTGGTCTGGTAGCTTTAATTGATCGACGGATACCGTTCGACTAACCAACCGATCGATTCCATCTATCAATGTTGATCGATAGGTCTGGTAGCTTTAAATATATAGCTATCAATTGATGTCCATTAATAAATTTTCCCATCGATCCATGTCATCGACGTCGATTAATCACTTCTACCATTGATCGATGCTCTCGATCGAAGATCGATCGATTGGTCTGGTAAGACTCGATCGAAGATCGATTGATTGGTCTGGAACTCTCCCATTAAATTTTAATTTTATTAATTTGTCATTTGTTTACGTATTGGTGGCAAATTGAAAATTGTCAGTGTCACGTAAGCTTCGCGCCATAAAATTTTTAATTGAATTATTTATTTATGACTTCAATAATCATTTTTCGATGTCATTCATGACGATGAAGCCCCAGCTCGTGCCACTGTTTACCTACGCACCAAAACAACAATTTGCCACTTGTCTTGGAAAAAGTTCGGGAGGAAGACCTCTCTCTGGTAGGATCCTCGTCACCACGACAACGCCTCACTGTACACAAAACAAACGACTACTTGGCGGCATTAGAAATGAAAACATTTTATTGACGCCTAGGAAGCAATCGCTGCGTTTTAAAGTACCGTCAAAAAGACCCCTAAGGAGAAAAGAGCTTTTCTCAGTGGTACCATCGGAGTATGCAATGATGTATTGACATAAATGGATACTATTTCGCAAAAAGTTAGGTTTTCGATTTTCTTAATACTCTCAGAGCCACGCTCGTGTAAAGTATTTATTTTGGATACAATAATTATATTTTACATAGATTTAGAACACGATACGCAAACTGTCTTTGAATGTTTAACACAGATATATTTCTTACAATTACAACAAATTTTTGCTGTTTTATAATCGCGAGAGCGAGGACAATATCTACAACGTCGTCGTTTTCTAGGAATATCTTCTGTATCTGTAAAAAACAGTATGAGTGCTTTATTAATGTTCAAAACAAATAAATGTTCTCTTTATAAATTATATATCTAGGTCAATCCAATGACATAATTTAGGTATATTTAGGGAGTCGACCATTTGACTGGCCACGTCCAGATATACCCACGCACATCGTGACACCAAATACCTACATACTAATTTTGTCAATGCTCACCTAAAATCCATGTAGATATTCATTTATTAACTTGTAGAGCTTTTTATCATTAAAATCTACCCATTATTAATTACATGTTCTATTGCCATTTGGTATGAAATGGTCAAAAGAAAGATCTGGCCACAACATAGGTACAGTGGAGTTCATAAATATGTATACACATTTGACAGTAAATGACTCTTATTGGAAGAGATTAAAGACTATCACCTCTCTTTGATATATGCAGAGGTAAAGGACAATATTAAAATTAAACTCTTACAAAGTAATATTTTACATCATTGATGTAAATTTGTATCCGTTAATTAACATTAGGTATTAAATTTCTTCGCAGATTTAGAGTTCTCCATCAGCAGGCAAGGGAATAAGGCGCTAAGCGTCAATGGGTATACGTACCGACACGCAGGCAGCGATTCAAACGGCAAGGAGCGTTGGCGATGCTCCAGGGACCCATATTGCAAATCCCGAGTCCATGTCTTCGAAAGAAGAATAGTTTACCATCGTGGAATACATTCGTGCAGACCTCCTTCTTTTGCCACAGGATTGTAAGGAAAATTGGAAAAGAAAATTGTATATTGCTCTTGTATATACCATTATAAATGATGTTGTCTCAGTGAAATTTGTATTAGCTCGGTCATAAATAGTCGTAATCAAACAGCAGATATATGCTGATTTTACAAACACAAAAGAATTTGTAGGTGTTAGTATTTGATCTCATTAATAAAATTGTAAAATATAAATATAAGTTACTTGTTTGTTTTATTAATGTTTGATATCAGGGAAAATTGGGTGTTCAGTCCATTAGACGTGGACGTAAAAATCTTAAACTAAAACCATTCAAATGGAAAATAATTGTCTCATCGATGTTTTTCAGACTTACGAACTTAAATATTTCCTTGTAATTTCCACCTATGCGTTAACTTCCATTGTATTTGAATTTATAAGAAGGTATAATAATAAAATCCTAATAACTAAAAAAAAGAAACCGTTCTAAATAGCACAATTTATTTAACATTATTACATAACAAAAGACATAACTACAAAAATACCTTCCCATATCTCCTTATAGTAAAAACAAACTCAACTATCAACGTATAAATGTAATGGAAATGATCAAGCATTTTATTAATTCCTTAGTTTCAAGTTATTTAAATAACATTCAATTATAAAATTTTTTTCTTACCTACAATCATTACAACAGGCACTTTAGTTTCGTAAGGCACAAATAGATATATAAGTCAATGTGAAGAAATTCTTAATCCAACAATTTTATTTTTATATTAATGAAATGTATATTTTTCCTGGTTTCGTAAGGGGGTGTATAAACGGTGGGAAAATTTATATTATTTTAAGATTTTAAAAGTTGATTAAGTTTTTTTGTCCTCATTATACGAGTTGATCAGTATGATAAAATAAGGTCACATATTCTGTGCTGGTCCATGATTATGTTCTAAAAATGATCTGACTATAATAGAGTCTCGTGTGGTCATGTTTGCTCTACATTTAAAACGAACTCTGTAGCAGCAAGTCCATCTAACTTTGTTTCTGTAGCATTCGTGTTTCAGAAACTTGTATCCGTTGACATGCACCACTGGATAGCCACGGTTGGAGACACCGAAGGAGACTGGAATACAAGAAACAAAGTTAGGCAATTTGATAATCAAAATATTTTCTGACACAAGATTAATAAAGTCGTCAAGATAATAGACAATAGTCTTATTGCTATCGTTTCAATATGCAACTACATAATTATATATACCTTTTAACATAAACTAAGCCAAATTGCATGCCTAGTATAGCATTTTTCATTAAATTTCACACTTTTAATCGAAATAATTTTGTTGCAGTTGGGTTGATCGGTACAGGGATTGATTGCTTCGCTTCATATTGCCTCAGTAAACAAGGCAAGATGGGCATCAACGTTGGAGGATACAGGTTCAGATTCAACGGGTGTGCAAGGAACGGGAAGATTAGGTGGAGATGCTCAAGGGGGCCATGGTGCAAAGCGGCCCTCCATACATTTCGAGGACGAATTGTGTACATACAAAGCACACACAACTGCGGCCCAAAACCACCTGCTAATTAATACAACAGTTCATAATAAAACATATTTAATTTAATTTTTTATACTTGTAAATATACCGAAAAATTTTAAAATGCGATGTCTATATTTGAGAATATAATGTAATTATCTATGTATATTACAAAGTACCAACTGGTATTAAAAAAAGTACAAATCACGTAAGTATTTAAAGGGTTAGTTATAAGAAACAATGTTGTATGACATGCATAATTAAACAATAAATAGGACGATTCTAGCTCAAGATGCAGTGACAAAGGTAATGCAATATTAATAACTTAAAAAAATATATTTTGCATGGTTATAGTTACCGTCCTTATATCATGGTGTATTTTATATAAATCTATGTTGTAATAAGAATGAGTTTTTAAAATAAAATTTATTACCTCACGGCAATCAAAATCTAATTTTACTACTAATTATAAATAATGCTGGATGAACTGCCTTAGTGATTAGCATAGAAAGCACACCAAATTATATTTTTACAAAATTCAATAAGTTCAGTGATTGGTATGCGGAGATTGATGTTGTCTAAACCTAAAATTTTCTGGTTTTCTAAACAATATTTTAATTCCATTACACTAATAAAATTTTAATGTGATATTTTATGGCATAATGTTAAATGTTTTAATATGTTCTTCACTGCTGTGTAAATAATATCAAAGATGGTAATTATAACAGGTATACCGATACACATAATTGTTTTATATAATATATAGGTACTCAAAGTCCTCTTTATATTGTGTGAGTTCATCTAGCATTACAGCAAAATTAGGATCGAATACAGGGTGTATTAAATATAAGCAGTATCTAAATTACACAGAATGTTAAAATTTGTAATAATAATTATATAAATTGTTTTCTTATACCGGGTTAGTTAGTTGTATTTTCTACTAAGTATAGAATATTAAGTAATCTACCTCCTTAGTATGTACGTTTTAAAAGCCAAGTGTATAATTAATCGAACAAATCGAATATTCATATTTGGTGCACGGGTATTTGTTATCTCTTTATTGTTTCAATCCCAAACAGCTAAGGCACGTTTCTTTCTTCAACTTAACGTTCCCTTATAAGATATTCTGTTTTTTTCTTTTCTGTACTATTTTAGTAGTAGTGTAGTGTAGTTTTTTTACGGTAAAATGAAATCAATAATATAGTACAAAACATGGTGCAATTATATGCTTGGCTGCTGTCGTACATTTGGTTGTGTAATAGTATTAGAATGAATAAAAAATATAATAATAAGCAACATATTGCCACTAAAAAGTAGGTAGTGATAACAGCCAAATTGTGTGTAGTTAGGTATAGTTGTTTTATGTGTAATTTGATGTTTGTATAAATAAAACTAGTCATAATTGTTTTTAATGATTTTATTTCTATGAAACTTTTAGGAATTTCTTAAATATTACCTGTTGTCATATCCAGATTTTAACGTTACAGTTTTCTTTACACTATGTTCAATAATTTTCTATAACTTTTTTTCTGTTTGACGGTAAATATTTCTGGTGGAAGCTTGAACATACTAAAAAATCTATTAAACGTAATACCAGTATTACTACTAGGTATTTTATTTCACGAAAAAAATACCTTGCTTATTTTAAGTTCATTTATTTGATAATTATATACAATACTTTTATATACAATAAAAAGAAAACCTTAATCACACAATCCTTAACAAAATAAGTGAACTCTGTATTTAATACTAAAATTCCGCTATACTACAGATTTATATTTGAAGAATAAATCTTAAAACATCAAAACTTCAACAACAATAAAACAAATCCACGGTACTATTCCGGCTCACATAATTACTGATATATTCATACCTATTTCTCTCTTTTCTGTCTCATTTATCAAACTTTATTATGAAAACGACACAACCATTTCAAATTAAATGCTGTTAAATCAGATGTCGTTATTAGTTGCAGTTAAAATGAGCAGATAGGTATTATAATTAACTAAGAAATTATTCATTTCCATGGTCAATGCGTATATGGATACGCATTTCATAATAATATGAACATGTTGATAGGTACTCTAAATGTAGCAGTATTTGTGAGCAGTATGTTATTAAGAATATTAAAAATATTATAATTGTATTGTAAAAGAACATAAAATGCTTAGTTCAACATTATATACAGTACTTTTTTGTACATCCCTTACATTTTTGTCAATCTTCATCATCACATTCGGTGGTGGTGATTATTTGTTCCCCTGACACTACCCCATGTTCCTCGTTCAAATGTTGCAAAATGCATGAAATATTCTTATCATGATCACTTAGCATCCAGCACCGGAACTGACATATCTTGCAGGCGAAACCATCTTGAGTTTGGTCGAATACCTTCCAAATCCATGCGTGGTCTTCGGCTAGAAAGGAAATAAAATATTACCAGCAACAAATGTGTGAAACGACATCTATTGGTGACTATGGGTAACATATTTACGAAAATCGACAATAGATGGCGCTGTTTTCAAATAAGTCACAAAGTTACTTTTCTTCTATTCGAAATTAAGGATGTTATTAAGTTAATAAACACGACCCATTTCGCTACATTAAAATAATATTTTATATTTTTTTCATGGAATAAATGCCAAAACGTTTCGTTTTAAGAACCTAAGAGATGGGATAAGAAAAAAATACTTACGTCCAGTTTTGTTGTGAATCATTTTCAAATGTCGGTTCATGTTGCCAGTGGCGTTGCCTCCGTGGCAGATATTTCTTTGGCAGAGCTTACACTGGGCCAGGGTTCCAGATATTCGATCGAAATACAGCCATATCCAGCTACGTTTCTGCAGTTGTTTCTGGGTTTTGCCTTCTGCAAAATTGTGATGTATTTACATATAATACATGCAAAAAGTTTAATTAAAGCTGGAAAATTGAGATTGTCATAGCTTAGCATTCCATGATGCCTATATCCCCGTAGGTGTAGGCAGACTGTCTATAGTGAAAAACAGTATATTTTACCACTGCAAGTACCAGTGTAATCATTGCCCTAACAATGATGTCAGACTAAAACAAGCTAATTATTATATTAGATGTGGAAGTTATTATTATTAATTGGTATTGAATCTATTATAGTAAGCGACAGCTGAGGTGGGATTATGTATCCACTCATATAAAAGATTGCTGGTTAAATAAATTACCATTCATATCACTGAGTAAGAATAAACTTATGTGCAGTTCATTATGTCTGTCCCTTTCTACACGGTGCCATAATTATAAAGCGAAATTAATGGGAGTATTAACTCTTTGCCTGCGCTTTCAGGGATTTGGGTGTCTTAATTTTGCCCCACCAGAATTCAAACTGGATGTTTTTGTATACCAAAAATATAATAATACTCACCAGTAGTGTCCAAGCTTTCCATATTAGATATCTCCTCTTTTATTGATATTGTATTGTCAATTGATTCCTCAGCAGCATCAAAATCAATGGGTTTTTTTTCTGCCATCTCATGAAGGTATACATTAGAATGTTTTGTTCTAACGTGGCGATTCATATTGTTGGTGTTACAACCCTTTATGGATAGGACAGCTCCACATAATTGGCATCGATAAATAATGTTGCTCATTCGTTCAAAATACTTCCACACCCAACTTTTCCTTCTTGCTTCTGTGAAAAAAAGGAAGTGCTTATTTTATTTTAATAACATATTATTCTTTATTTTTTCTTCTAGGTATTTGTCCTTTCCTGTTTTGTTTTAATTATTTAATTTATTTATATTGTACTTGCAGACATTCCAAAGATACATACAATTATAATTACATTCTTCTCCCATAGTAGGCATAAATTTTTGCTTTTAGAAAAATGCATTTGAAAAGAAAATAAAGTGAACCGTACAGCCATATTCATTCAGTTTCTAAAGATCAAACGACACTAACAGGCAACACTAGATGTAAATGTAACTTTTTGTTAAGTTCACTATTTCCAATAATTATATTTAGAAATACTTAAATAAATAATTAATAATGTTAGGAGATTTATTTATACTGGGCAACTAGGCATATATTACATAAAATCTTTTCAGCATAAGTAGCATGAGCAATGAAATATGATATTGATCACATTCTTATCTCATGCATTTGCCATATATACAGTGTTCATGCTAAAAGAAAATATCTATTATATAAGCATTACTAAACATAAATATACAAAACCGCATACTAACCACTGTCGCGTCTTGAAACTTTTTTTTTAATTGATTTTACAACCAAGTGAGGAGTAACTGTGGGCGCCTTAACTTCAGTGACAGGTTTAACAATTTCTTCCGTGGTAGCCTCACATACTTCCTCAAATATTATTGATTGTTCTTTTGAAGCACATTCACCTTCTTTCAGAACATTTAAATTCAAGAACTCTATGCGGAACCCAACTGTCGCTTCTGGGTTTTCTTTATGTAGATCATAGACATCTTTGTGAGCTGTGTTCAAATGTTCCAACAAAAGCTTAGATTTCTCATCAGCATAAAATACTAATTCACAAATGTTACACTTCATTTGTTGATTATCAATTTTCAAGTAATAAATAGACACCCAGTCAGGAATTGTTTCTGTAATTTAATCAATAAATATAGTTTAAGTGACAATCTACAATGTTTGACACCTAAAGCTAAATTATCTATCTTATTTGAACTACAGGAAGAATCAAACACATTACACATTTTCTAAAATTTATTTTCTTATAATATAACAGTTAAATTGACTAGTCATAATACAAATAATCGAAGATATTTTATAGTACTTACAATGTAGTGTATGTGAAGGTTTGAGTTAATATTTACCATGGATAAAGACTATGAAACATTAAAACACAGTTTTGTTTATTTGTCATTTATTTCTGTTAGGATATTTATGATATTTCCTCTTTAACCTAAGTTTATACTGTATACAAATACTGAAGAACTTATGAGAACTTGTTTTCTTTTAGCCTAAAGTAATTTATGCAATATACAATGAATTTTCAATCTGTAAACATTGGTTTTTTATGGTTGTGGAAGTCTCTTACCACCTCTACACCATATGTTTGCATGTTAATGACGCTTATACAACCTGTTTTCTGTCGAGACGAACAGCACCACTGCTCTGCTCCACATTGTAACCTGCTTCTAAACACATAAGTGTATCCCTTATACAGTATCTGATGCCCTTTCTTTGTTGGAACACACTGCACAATATCGTCAGCTGAAATTTTACAATCATCTCGTTAATATTAACATAAATTAGTTGTGTTTTGGCTGGACTTTCCGCTACAAAACAATTCCGTGTCACTCTAATTTTATTTTTGTCGACATGGCCAGTCAAATGCGATCTATACATGATATGAACTTATGAACAGCATAAAAAAGAATGCGTGAGGCATAAAAGAAATTAATTTATAATGGTTGCTTTATTAAAGCAACTGTAAAATAAAAAATAATAACTCATAAAAATAAATCACAGCGAAAGTGATGCAACGCAAACCTCAAAGTGACATATGTTTTTTTTAACCATAGACAATATCAAGGCAAAGGAAGTAGTAAACGTGCAGCTTAATCGTTTGGATAAACCATTTTATATTTAGACAAAATTAACAATAAACGTTTTAAAGTAAAATTTTTATGTGTATTAATTATGAGTCGTCTGTCATATTCAATAATTCTAATAATTAATCAATTTAGTGTCTTTATCAAGTGTGATAAAGGTATTGAAACTAATAATGTCTTAATGTTGTACATGACTTCTAGTAGATGGCGTTAGTAGTATCAATTTCATTTTCATTACTGATTACAAGATCATTCTTTCAATTCTACGTTTTACAATTTGTCGTGAAAATGTTGACTATTACTTAATAATGCTCTGTCCTTTTTTATGCAGGTCGTGGAAAGTTATTTCAAAACTTAAATAATAAAAAAATATTTGTACAACTCCTTGGCGGCACCGCGAACGCCGGTGTTCGCAAACTATATATGTTTCTATTGTGCCTTGTGAGACTAGTTAACATTAATATCGATACGCCCTAAAATAATTAAGTGTCCTTATTATGGTCCGTACCAAAGCTTTGCAAGTAATCGAAGAGTAACTATAATTTATATTTATAAGGCTTTCCCCTTACACTGCGGTGTTTATCCACACGAATTTTTTCGTTTAAATTAAAGATTTAACAAAAGTACCTACTCTGAAAAATCTTTAACTATGACGGAAAGAAGTGAGACTTTGATTATTATTTGTTTTGCGGTGCGGCCATAATCTAAGAAGGGCGTCTAAAAAAGTTTAGTCAGCTCCTCTCCACATTGCTTCTGTGAAAACGCACTCTATGCCGTCATATGGCGACCGAATGGACTTAGCCCCTTTGCTTGCAATATGACCTCAAAGTAAGAGCCATTCATGTAGCCAGTGTCTTGTTCACTTAACCGTTCATGTTTAGCGGTTTTCCTTACAGATCAATAATTAGTTTGCCTTCATACTTAATGGACAGCATTAAACTATTTTATACTTAAGTATGATGATTACTCGATGATGCTCTCGGTGGGCTCAGAGTAAACAGAACTGGAGTAGCCATTAGTCAATTTCTCAAACATTTTTTTCTGCCATTTCTTGCGGGGGGTGAGGTTACCACTACACTCAAAGCCAGCCGTTCTTACAAATGCACACACGCATAATTCGACACACAAATTTAAATTTCACGCACACACACGCTTAAAATAGTCACGTGGGGTGTGCGTTTTGACAACGTCACAGCCGCACTCCCCACGAGACTAGCGTTCGAAATTTGAAATCGTAGAATTCTAAAACATGAAATAATGAAGTAAATAATCATGAAATCTTAAAAATTATAATTACAAATACAAGGTGACACCATCTTTTAGCATACTCGATGTTTTCTATTTATTTTTACAACAAAAAACAGCACAGGCAGGCATTTTTGCGGGAGCTCTGTTCGCCGCAACGTTTACAAAGTTATGGCTGTCAAAATGGCGGCTCAACTAGTTTTATTAAACGTACAAGCATCCGATGCTTGTGCATTTGGCAGAGGGGAATGTTAGACAAAGGCTACTCCAGTTCTCTTTACTCTGAGTCGGTGGGGCGTATTGTTTTGTAAGGTTTGGCTTGAAATAGCTACTGAAAACAGCTACAGAACAAGCTTTCTCCAGTCTGTCTTTTGATGAGTGACCAAAACTTTGTGATCTCGACTTCTTCCGTATTTTGAAAGGCATGTCAAGCCGTTGGTCCCGGTTGCTTGCTACCTCCCAATCCGCATTACCTTGGTGACACAGCACACAGCCCTCATGTTTTTCCATATAAGTATTTTTGATGTCACTATGATGAGTATTCGTCATAGAGAATAAGTATCGACATATAACTTTGGTGTTGACGTGGAGGTGATAGCCGCCAATAGCTGCGCATGGGATACTGACGTAACACTAATGAGGAAGACGGAATGCGACTAGAGCCAATAGGCGCCGCCGATTATGGATGAGGTGAGATGATGAGCACCGATTGGCTGATGGTTAGCATCAAAGATAAATGCCGCTACTTGTATTTTGGTTGTTTTGTTTTTATGACTAATATATAATCTGTCTTATCAATTCAATCAAAATTTATAATCATGTAGGTATACAACTTAACATTTTATTTAAGGTAAATAGGTACTTGTTTATCCGCGGAACGGCGCGCGGCGATTTGGCGGAACGTGGGAAGGCCTTCAACGAGATGGAATAAGCTTTATTAGTGGAATACAAGTTGGAAGAGAAATAGAAGTGTTAGAAGTATTTGTTAGGTTTCACTATATCTCCACCATGATCACTGCAATTAAACTAACAATACCTACACTATATAAGACTAAACTAAGTACTAAGTAAAAACTTTAAATTGAATGATAATTTTAAAATTAAAAAAAACATTAATTAATTACCGTGATCAATATTAATTAAAATTATTTGGCGATGTCAATTTCAACCCTTTAAGAACTTAGATTGGCAAAAATGTCCATGGAAAAAGACTTAAAGAAAGCTTGTTTATGCCTATCAAGAAGCAGTTTAGCCAAACGTTTTTTTACTCAATCCTCAGAAGACTCTTATAGCCGTCTGGGATTTTGTTGAATATTTGGGATGCCATGCCAAAGAAACTGCTACACGCCAATGCCGTTCTGTACCTTTTAACATAAAGTCTGCTCGTGCCTTTGAAGTTTCCCATAATATTTATCAGATAAGTTAATAAATTGGTGCTGGTTCTCCATTACACAGCTACCTCGTAGATGTAGAGCGATGGTAAGGTTAAAATTTTCAGCTGTTTAAAGACTTACAACTTTCAGTTGACTTTAATCCCTTCATAGCCTTAATCTTTTTCATCTTTTTTGTCTCATAAACAACAATGTTCTATTAACAGACCCCAGTAAATAATGCCATACCGCAATATGGACGGACGATGGCGGAGGCCGCAGGTAGTCGCTGGATGCGGAAAGCGCGGGCCCGGTCACTGTGGAGGTCTTTAGGGGAGGCCTATGTCCAACAGCGGACTTCAATGGGCTAACAGATGGATGGATGGAGTTGTTTATCATAAAATTTAAATTGTTCATTACCTACATTAGTCCATTATCTATTCAAGAGGTAGGCTTGGTTCGTGGAAGTGCGTATGTAATGCACATGTATACCCCTTGAGGGGGGGGGGGGGGGGATATAGGCGTGATACTAAGTATGTTTGTACGACTTTAGCTATTTGCAAATCGAATTGTGGGAATCCAACGATAAGATAATACCTATGTGAGAGAGCTGATTAATAACTACTGATTATATTTATAATAATATTTATAACCGAAGTCTGATATATGTACTACGTGAAATATTATATTAATATGTTATACCTAACATTAAAAAGAGTTTGGTTAATAATAATAAATTTATCAAACATTCACACCTATCAAATAGCCCCATTTTAAGAAACTAATGCTGCTTGTGTTACGGACACCGATAAATATTTTAATACCTTTTAAATACGTATACATATATCCTGAATATGATAATATATAAATATATAAACATACAAGACTGGAGAACAAATGCCTGATTACATCAACCCCACGGATCGAGCCCAGAACCTGTCGAGATAGCGATGCCTTGAGACCGGAATACATACCACTCGACTACGGAGGTCGTCCTGGTTTGGATGAAGCTCAGGAAGGAATGTCATGGAAATCCTGTACGAGTGGCTTCTGTTCGCACTTACAGGCTGACTGTCCGATACGATCGGCCCACTTTCCTTCCGAATCGTATATCTGGCGCACATGCCATACTTAGTAAGTAGCTAAGGCAGCACCGCACCTCTCCTTTTCGTTATGAAGAAGGCGCATTCAGGTTATGCTTTACCAAGGCCATAAAGACTTAAAGCACAGGTGGTGTTTAGTCGTTAAGAGTCCGACATAACCCCCGGCCGGCCGACGGGTATCCAATGAGGGATTCACCCTCATTTGATATACCCGTCATTAGCCAGGCGGGCTTAGAAGCCCTACCTCCAACCCAACCGAGCAGAAAAACTTCTGCCCCCATGGTGAATCGAACCCGGACCTCCTGATAAACAACCGGTGGTGTGAACCACTAGACCAGAGAGGCGGTTACTAGATTATTTTCACGTGACTCGCAAAATAGTGCCATAGTATTGTCTATTTTTCTTCGCACAGCGCTTATCTACCTCGCACAGCTCAAAAAAAAAAACAAAATCAAAAGCATTTATTCAGTTTAGATGCGTCTTAGCGCATACTTATGAATGTCATGAACATTATACAATATTTCGTGACAAAGAGAAACTACGCCATCCGTTCATGAAACTACCAGGAGGCCTTTAAGCTATGGAGGAAAGGCACCCTTAAGGCTCCTCAATTTTTATAAATGGTTTCCATTGTTACAGTTCGTCCCGGTAATGTCAAGTTCAAAGAAATACGTTTAATCGTATTGACAATAATTTATTATCAGTAAATTCAAGGCACCTACGTATTCCACTTGACGTGTTTACCTCTACATCGACAAAGGAGGCTTATCTCTCATATATTTGTCAGCAAAGCATCACACAACATTCGAAGTTCAATAGAAATATACAGCTATAGCTATCACAGTGATATCTAATGATAACTAATCTGCAGTCATGCTAAAGTTATCGATAAATTAAATCTAACGTTTGATAAAAATCAGTGGAAATATAAAGTTAATTTACTAGATAGTATTTTGAGGAGCTCGCTAAACAGTTTCAAAATCATCAAAATCAGCATTGAGCCAGCATGGTGGCGTTACGGCCCGTATTTTTCATGTGATTATCTATAGGTAATGGTCCGAAGGCCTGGCTTGGCATTGGAACGTATCCTGCGTCCTAGTTAAGTATTATCTAATGGGAAGTTAATCCCAACCATCACAAAACAATACCCAGTTGACCTAGCACGGGCCGGAGAGAAAAAGTCCCCGGAAACACAATTACTCATTGCCTCTCGCTTCCGCAAGAACGAAGAAGCAAGAGGCAATGACGATTTTTGTCTCTGGGGAGATTTTCTCTCCGGCCCGTGCTAGGCCTTCTGGGCACCCTACATTGAGTATTTTGTCTCATTAAGTAATCTCATCATTATTAAGTAGGTATGACGAAATTTAGGACTGCGAAACAGTGCCGTATTATCCATAAGGCACTTTAGGCCAGTGCCTGGGGACCACTATGACCAGGGACCCAGTACTCCCGATTAAAAAATGAAAATAATCATGCTTTTTAATCAGTACAATAGGTACATTTTTATTTTTTAATGTTTATGTTAGTTTTATAAAAATATGCAAGATTTTCCTAATTTTTTTTTCATTTTTAAATGATTCGATACTTCGTCCTGTAAATTGTGGCGAAAGTCTTTTCATTTGAAAGAAGGCGTATACCATTGCAATGTGATGACTGAAGTCTGTTGTTGATGATCATGGTGCCTTCATTCTATTCCGTAATATAGACAGTAAAATTTTTCAAATTGCGTTGTGGTATGAAAAAGGGGGGGCCTAAAACGAGCTGTGCCTAGGGCCCCGAGATGGTTAATCCAGCCCTGCTGCGAAAGCTACCGACAGTCGACTCGTCTGCGTTTGGCCACGCTCGTTAGCGAAATGTAAAAAGCATAACAAAAGCCGTATAAGCCGGAAGTTTATTTTAAGCGGACACAATCAGAAGACTATAAAGGACCCCTAAATAGGTCCCTAAAATCGGCTGCTACTCTACACATTAAAAATAAAAATCGGAACGATTTACCTATACACGAGACGCAATTTAGGGCTAGGAGGCAATTTAGGGCGCTTCTATCCACTTTTTTGGCTCTGATTTAAGGGGCATAAGTAGACCCTTAACTGTCCGACTTTATCCGGACTCCTTAGCAACGCAAACCGTAGGTATTATGAAAATCAACCTTCTTGATAAAGATTGCGTTCATGAACTCTGCACTGTGAGCACATTTTTTGATTTATCTAACACTGTTTCGTTTTTGCATACGATAACACAACAAGCTCTTTGTATTAAGCTAAGTATGTCGTGTATGTAAAAATAAATCTTGGAATTAGTTTAACACTTGCCGTAGATAAGCTCTAAGCCATTCATTAAACATTTAATTTGGCCGCAGCACGGCTACTTTTATTTATTAAAAAAAAAACTTGTCCTTTACCTACTAGAATCCAACAAAAGAAGACAATGATCCCTCCTACCCTCCTACCGACTTAATAAGAAAATAAATATTACCTATTCCAACCTGGATATGCGTTTTGGTTCGACATTGTGTTCGATATAACTCCAAGTTTTGCCATAGTTGGTCCCTTGACAAATTATAGTATTTTGTGATCTCTGATCATTCAATAAAAACAATTGATAATCAAACCTGTGTGAGGTAAGTTGTTCATCAGTGGCACAAAGAAAAGCGGAGCGGCGAGAAGGAAAAATAAACATTAACCATAATAATCTATACATACCTATAATAAAACTGTCGAGGTCGAATGTCTGTACATAGAAAAAAGATGCTTAAAATCAAGTCAGGGGACGAAAATGGATAAACCAAAAAAGTTCGTCTGTTTGAACGGGGTAATCTCCGAAATGGCTGGACCGATTTCAATGAAATTTTGCATGGTGATACTTTATATCCCTGGTCAACATCTTAGATACTTTTTATTCCGGAAAATTAAAGGGTTCCCGTGGCATACTTAAAAAAACCATAGTAACCGCGGACGAAGTTGTGGGCAACAGCTAGTAGGCAATAATTACGCAAAGTATTTTAGACACAAAAAGGCAGGAAATAATATTTACAAATGATATCAAATTATAAAGTACTCAAGTACTGTTGGTATCTTTTATTATCGCGGAACAAAACATATAACATTTACCAGTAGTTCGAAGTCCAACTTGCCAAATAAAACAAGGCCTAACCTTGGCACAGTTACGTATCAATCTTGGGCATACCATAAACAACGGATTACGGTGATATTGTAGAAAACATAGTTTTTTTATTGAACAACGTTGGCTATAGAAATAATAGTAGGTACAATAAGTGAGTGATACATAAAGTGTTTGAAGTAGGCACGTATTACTTCACTGTATTATGCACTAAGAAGGTAGTGCGGTAATATTTTTAAGCGCACACGTGTATAATTTATGGCATTATGTGCCTAAAAACCGAGGAATAAAGCTTCAAGCTTTAAATTACCAATAGCCTAAACTTTGCTTGTTTCATGGGATCTAAGGTAACAACAGTAAACATATCTCTTTCCACGAAGTCGTCAACTTTTTCTATTGTGTATAGTGTAAAATTACAAATAGGTATGGGCTTAAGGCAGTCGATTTGTCCTCAGCATATATACGTCCCACTGCTGGGCACAGGCCTTCCTTGTGGAGAAATACATTAGGAGTATGGGCCGTAACACCACCACGCTGGCCCAATGCGGGTTGGTGGGTAGAAACAGTCGCAATAGCGACCGGAACCAACGGCTTAACGTGCTTCGGCTTTCGATTGAAAACAAAGCTACATTCGCCATGGTCAGGCGTGGATGGGTGACCAAAACTTTGTGATCTCGAGCTCCTCCGTGTTTGGAATGCACGTGAAGCCGTTGGTCCCGGTCGCTATTGCGACTACCCACCAATTGGGCCAGCGTGGTGGTGTTACGGCCCATACTCCTCATGTGTTTCTCAATGAGGAAGGCCTGTGCGCAGTAGTGGGACTATAGACTAGGTAGGTATATAGACTAGGACTTTTAGGCCTTAAAATGTATCTAATAATTCTCCGTTATAATATATTGCGCACTTTATAATTCTTAAAATAGTCTCAGAATAACACGTAAGGAAGAGTCAAAGTCCAAACTATATTTTCTATTAATCATCCCGTGTTGATATCAATGAGGTAAAGGTATTGCTGTCCAATGTCATGGCTATAATAAATGACAATACAATATTGTGACAATTTATATAAAAAAATAAAATTGATAAATAAAAATCCTCAAACATTCACACCTGTTTAGTCCAGAGGCAGTGCCGTTTGTGATTGCCGCTATGACGAAATGACGCAGAAATACAGGTAGTTAAATACATCAAAGACTAAAGAACATGTTATTCCCGCATAGTTAAACTTTTGCCAACCAGGAATCGAATCGGAATCTTGAGAGACGATGACGGCGCGCGTCGCCACGTCATTGGGGATATACAAAACATAAATAATACTTATTAGGCATATCATAGCTATTAGCGATAAAGCCGGCTTTTGTACTTAAAATTAGATGGTTCAAGAATTTATAAACTATATACAGGTGCCAGCACAACTGAACACGCCTGGAGGGTCCATGTATAATAATAATAATAATATTATAATAATAATATCCTCAGACATTCATACCTATCAACTAGCCCCATTTTAAGCAACTAATGCTGCTTGTGTTACGGACACTAGATGACGGATAAATATATTTAATAGATAAATACATATAAATAACCTGAATATATAGAAATTATATAAACATCCAAGACTGGAGAACAAATGCCTGAAAATTCATCACCCAGACATTTGCCCCCACTGGGGATCGAACCCAGAACCTCTCGAGATGGCGACTCCTTGAGACCGGCATACAGACCACTCGACCACGTAGGTCGTCGTCGTATGTATAACTATGCAACTGTGAACGCGCCTGGTGAGTTATTCCTTTGAATTTATGAAAACTAAAGAGTATATTTCTTATTTGAATGTGATTTGATGTTGGTGCAAGTGGTGCAACATGCATCCAACAGAAAAATCAAGCTAGAAACCTGTAGATTTTCGATAATTTTTCTATATTTTATTCTAATAAGTAATCTTAATGATCAATATGGGTGTTTAACACCTCTGCCTGTCCCTTCGGGGGTAGAAGTGTGATGATATGTTAAAATATCAATCAAAAAGACGTAATCATCTGTGAATGTATTTCAATATCCCTCCCATTTATTTCCCTAGTTGCAGGCAAAAATGGTGATTCACCTCCACTCTAACAAACACAATTTATTCGATAAGACGCAGACATGATCAGTCGATGAATCAACAAGATCATAAATTGATAGGTATCATGAGAACCCAGTGACGATGCGATACGGCTTATTAACTTACGGGTGTAGAATAAATATAATTTAAGGAACTTCTTTCATTATATAACTTAACTTAATATTTGTTCATGTTGCCGAGTCTGCATAACTATCTATAGTACATAGTAGGATAGTACAATTTTGACATTTCGTAGTCTGCTAATCATATCATATAATCATATACTACGAAATGTCGAAAAATCGTACCATTAAACATATAGGAAATAAATATCTTCATTCAGACATTGACACCTATATCAACTAGCCCAATTTTAAGCAACTTGAGCTGCTTGTGTTACGGATACTAGATGGCGGCTAAATAAATATATTTAATAGATAAACACATATAAATATTCAGATTTTTATATAATACATATATAAACAACCAATACTGGATAACAAATGCCTGAATTCATCACACAAACATTTACCCCCACCGGAGATCGAACCCAGAACCTCTCAAGATGGCATAACGCCTTGAAAACGGCATACAGACCACTCGACCACGGAGGTCGTCAAGAGACACTATTGCCGTTACATTGCGTTGTAAATTAGCAGCCCCGGGGCCCAGCTCAACCCAGCTGCTATTCTTAAAAATCTCCAATTTTATTTGGGAGAAGAGACACGAAAGCAGAATAAGCGGTAGAAATGAGAGCTTAGAGAAGCCTGATTGGGGTAAAACTCAATGAAAGGATATAAAATGATGTGATAAGAAGGACGTGTGGTTAGTGAGGATGAAGTGACAAGAGAAAGGAATGCCGAGAGTGTTTGGTAAGTAGGATGGATGAATGTAGATTGACTAAGAGGTTAGGTAGGTATATGAATCGGGTGTGAGTGGAGATACGGGACGAGGAAGACCCAAGCGATCGTTTCTCGACCAAATCAAAGATGTTTTTGGGAAAGGCCAGGTCAAAAGTATCGCCGCGCACGGATAAGGAATGTGATAGAACTTTCTCGATTACTCACCGAGACCAAAAACATTTCGCTCCAATTGTATGGTAAAATCAGGTAGTGGAAGACCGAAGAAGAGATGGATAGATTGTGTCAACGAGGACATGGCTAGAATGGGAGTGAATGTTGATATGGCGTGTGATAGGGGAGAGTTGAGGAGAAAGACTCGTTGCGCCGACCCCAAATGAAATTAGGAAAAAGGGCAGGCTAATGATGAAGTATGATAGGACCAAATAAAATGACAAGTTTTTAGTATAAAAGTGTTTTTTTTCATCTGTAATTATAAGTTTCATTTAAGGCAATTAGTATATAATAACATTAGTTTATTCTCATTATGGCCCAGTTTATTCACTTACACGTAGATTGTAATATCGATAGATAATATCAGATAATGGTGTTACTAGAATTTCCTAAAACAGGAGTCACTTGGATTAATGTCGGTTTCACGAAAGAAACTAAATTGCCTTTGATCTTAAATAAACCTCTTTGGTGATACGAACGTACAGTTTTGTTTAGAGGTGGTTTATATCCAACCACCCAAAATATGCTTTTTGCATATTAAATAACATTAACACCATAATCTACCCATGAACTTATGGTGATTACCTACTGTAACAAAAAGTTAACATTTCAATAATTAAAGTCAAACCTTTGTGTACTTTGTTCTCAAGTCAATGATATACAATAAAACTTTTTTTTAATCATCAAATAGTGGGTTTTCTGAGAATAAACCATAATTTTAAGTAACAAAATTACACAAAATGCCACTTTTTAAAAATAATGATTTTTTTATCTTCTCACATTCAATTAGATAGAAAATGTAAGTTCTACAAAACCTATAATAATAATTGTCAATCCTATGAAAACAAACTAGAAAATTTGTTAAAATAACATTAAATAAAATAATTTTATGTTCTTTAAAATATAAAAACTTAACTTTAAATACAATAAAAAATGTCAATAGAACTTTCGTTTAGACATACATAGATCCTTTTATATTGGTTTTATAAATCTAAACTATAAAATGCAATATAAATATTTGGTTACTGTGTGTGAAAGCATTCATTCCTCAATTCTAATAGAATGATACAAGGTTCGAGTCCTGCCTCACATTTAAAAAGTAATAAAATTAAATGTAACAATAGCTAAAGTTTTAAAACAATATATTTCACAATTACAAAATATTGATTTACATTATTTAATATTTTAATACTAACAAAGATGCAAACTCAAGGGGATCACAACTCATTCCCTTGGTACAGCTTTATAAATTACTAATTGTAGAATGAACAGGATAAATTTTATAACCTATAGGATTTAATTTTAGTAATACAATTTAATCTAAATCTCACTTAAAAACCTATATAGTTTGTTCAGGCAGTGAAACAGAAAAAGCTTCAAAATACTTTTAATTGTTACAACATCTTATAAACTATGGAGTGCTTTTGTCAGGAAGAGGTGGTAAGTTGTAGGATTTTCCATCGGGAGTCATCCAACACGTTGGTGGGTCATGGTTATGCCGTCCTATGCTCTCAGTCACTTTCCCCGCATTATTGATTCGCAGCTTCGCAGGGCAGCACCGGCTGAAGAAGTACCAACAGTACCAGAGCTGGCTCCCATATGCCTTTTTGTACATGAACCTGAATGTGTGATTTTGATATATGAAAAGTTTTGAGTTTCCTCTTGTATTGATAAATATACCTGAAATGAAAAAAAGTGTTATAGCAACAAGTATTAAAATAAACAAATTTTTATAAGTATGTATTGTGTAAATTGGAGTTTTATAAATAAAACAAAAAAGCATTTGGAAAGTTTAATTTTGAAAAAAAGACAACTTTACAGAGTATATATTATATAATAAAAAACGTGTTGCAACTATAAATACAATATATAATTATTTTAGCATTTTGTAAACTTCTATGACTAACTGACAATATGAAATACTTTAAAAGTTTAAGTTATTGAATACATGTGTCATCATGTCTTAAAAATGAATACTCTTAATTTGATGAACAATAACGAAATATAACTAACATTGCAATGAACATTGACATCTAGAAATTAATTGTTTTCTAAGAAAATGTTGTATAACAAACACATGAAAAAAACCTATTTTATATAACATACTCCAGAGTAGTGACTGGCGAATACTGAATTATTCATGTAAAAGGTAGATAATTCAATTCTAGTCTGTAGTACAAAATTTTGATAATACTTTAAAACATTTAGACAGTTTATTTCTCAATACAACTAGTTTACAATATGCCTGGGGCATGGCAATAGTCTCATCTTTAGTCACATATAAATATAAGGTTAAAAGGTAAAAGGTTAGCAATAACAACTGCACCAGCCCCTTCGGTTTTACTCGAAGGGTTCATAAAATGTTTTTATGTTGCAAAATCTATTTAAAATCACATCCACAAACTGAAACAAACTTAATTTTGGATATTTAATTTTCGACACGATCACATATCACTTATTTCACTGTCATAGCTGTATTTTGAAGGAAATTTAATAAATTAGTGTAATTTTCACAATTTTACATACATTATAACATCCGAGAAATAATTTTTCATAAAAGATTACGACAAACATGCGATAGCGACAAACGATAGGTAATCATTTTGACAGTTTGACACTGACATTACAACTGGTTGTGTTGTTGTAAAATTCTCCCATGTAGAGCAAGCAAAGGGAACAAAGCTCATGCAGCCACGTATTTTATGTCTTCAGTATTTCCAATGAAATGCAAGTGTAATTAATACATTTCAATACATTTTAGGAGATTTTGGCGTCAAACAATCGAAGGCAGACACTGTGGTGTTACTTCGATGAGGTGGATTACCACGATAAAAATCCCATCATTTTTCACACCACTTGACGATTATTTCAATGTTCATCCACATTGCTCATCATTATTGACACTTATTGGCCCTTCACTTGTTTTAATTGTAGCTTGTAATAAAAAAAAACATGAAATTTAATAAAATATTTTATTCATAATATTGATAACAATTATAATTTGACACGGAAAGATGTACATAAAAGATCTTACCTAAATTCAGTCTGTGATCTTAAAGATATTTTGGATGGCAAAAAGAAAACAAAGATTTTCTACATGTTTTAATTTTAATTATGCTTGTGGAAATTAGCAAAACAATTTCTATTAGGTACAAAGCAAAGAAAAATATTGCAATTTTTGCATAGAACGGTCGTTTTTTTATGACACCCTGGTTTACGGCAACGAGCTTGTTTTAACCCATAATCGGGAAGATGAACTGCTCCTCGAAGCCTTCTATGTAGCGAGGGTATAGGGACGCAGCGTTTTTTATGTTGAGGCAATAGTTCCTCAAATTTATTTGGGTCACTCTTTCCATCGCTGCTTTCATCATTGTCGGTTATCCATTTGCAACCTAAATTGAATTTTCATTCTTTAAGAAGTTCAATTACCAACAGCACATTACCACTAGGTTTCTCTTTGCGCATTGTGTTGAATTATTCCCATTATTTCATTAAAACTACTGAACACACGGGTGGATACTTTATTTTTAAAAATCAACTGTATATTTAAACAAACCTCCTAGTTATTACAAACTAATAATAACAAAATATTAGAAAGGTAAAATTATAACTCAGTTCGATAATGAACAACCTATTTTACTTTACAATTTAGAGTGAAACTCAACGAAACAAGTTATACAAAATCCAGGTTCACCGGGGCAATTGTCACAATACCAGACAGTATCTTTACGTTTTTTAACTTTTTTACACTGGCAACAAGGCTTGCGTAATATTCCGCCCGCAGAATTTAAATTGGTCCTTTTGGTTAGTTTGTGCCTAGGAGCATCAGGAGGCGATGAATTCGCAATTGTCGACTGGTTACCTGAACAATTTTATTGTTAAATATTTGATGTTGATTGGTGAAAGAAAGTAAAACTTTTGCGAATTTAGAACCACTAAAAATAATAAGCTAGGTAACTAAATCAGAGAAGAAAATTTTAGGAAGAGTCACCATCAAAAAGACACTTTTGTACTTTGTCATTCTAAGATATATAACAGTTAGTGACTGGCGAATATGAATAACTGAATTCTTTATGTAAAGGGTCGTTAATTCAATCCTAATATGTGGTACTGCGTTTGAATAATACCTTAGATTATTTAGACGAGTCTGAAATCCGAAAGACCTACCCCTTATATAGTTACATTTATATGTGCCTGAAGACCAGACCATGCACAATGTAAACTGTGCCCCGAGCATGGCAATAGACTGGTCTTCAGGCATATGTAAATATTAGTAAATAAAAGGCGTGCGTCCCGTACAACGATTTATTACCACACTGAAGTTTGTGCGACAGCGCACGTTCATATAACTAATACATTACACCTCCACCCTTAATTACTAACTAACAATAACATAACTTTAATAGGCACATAGGGACATTATAAAAATTTAAGTGTTTTAGGAACTAAGCGCTTACATACTAATTGTCGAAACCATAATATGTTGGAGGCTTGCGAATCCTTCTAGGACGTGCATCTGATTGGGCAGGTCCTGGATTTGCCGACACACTGGGCTCAGCTGATGCATCTCCTGGCAAAGCTAAATTCTCCTCGGTACTAGGCAATGCCGATATTTCCGGCCCCTTACGAGTATACCTATCTCGGGCCGGTGAACCACTCTCTTCCGAACTGTTCCCTCCTTGCCTTGGTTCCTCATCTCTAGCGGTTATAGGATATGCTAAAGACTGCCTGGAATGCTTACTTACTAGTAACTGGGGTAACTGGCCAAGTAGCGTTTGACTCGTAGTTGTTCCTTCCGCATTATTACTACTCGTAACCCTTTGTCTCAGCTGATCGACATGCCTGTGACTTTCAGTTCCAAAAATGGACTTTACACGATAATCTGTATTACCTAACCGCTCAATAATCGTACCGGCTATCCATTTTTTAGGTCCCCTATATTCACGATACCAAACCATAGTCCCAGGCTCGAGATGACGCCGCGCCCCCCCTGCGTCCCTCTCCGTGCGCTCCTGGCGCGCGGCCACACGGGTATCCCTATCCGGCTTTAAATTGTCCAGCCTCATACGAAGATGACGACCCTGTAATATATTAGCCGGACTATCCCCGGTGGTAGCGTGTTCGGTATTCCTGTAAGCTAATAGAAACCTACACAAGGCAGTGTTTACGTCTACATTTCGTTCTATAGCTTTCTTAATTACACGTTTACAAATTTTCACAGCATTTTCGGCTGCGCCATTTGAGGCAGGGTGGTATGGGGCTGAAAAAATTTGCTTTATACCGTTATAAGTCAAAAAGGTTTGAAATTCTGTGCTCGTGAATGGAGGTCCATTGTCACTTACAGTTTGTTTTGGAAGACCGAATTTTGCCCATAAATCCCTAAGTACAGAAATCACTGCCTGTGCTGTCGTTATTTTCATTTTAATCGCTTCTATCCATTTGGAGCATGAATCGATGATTATGAGATAAGTTAAACCATTTATTGGCCCTAAGAAATCCAAATGAAGCCTAGACCATGGGCGCGAGGGCCAGGGCCACGAGCAGGGCGCATGCGCAGGCGGCGCGGCCGCCACCGCGGCGCACACGGCGCACGCGCGGCACGCCGCCTCCACGGCCTCGTCGATGCCGGGCCACCATACGTAACTACGAGCCAGGGCCTTTGTCTTAACGATTCCCATGTGCGGGTCGTGTAGCTCTGAAATTACTTTTGATCTGCATGAAAAAGGAATTACTACACGATGACCCCACATGATACATCCTAATTCGCAGTACAATTCATTTTTCCTATTTAAGAATGGTTTTAGCTCTTTTATGTCTACTTCTGAAGGCCAACCGTCAGATATGTAACTTAATACGCGACTCAAAATCGGATCTGATTGGGTTTCTTTTTTAATCGCATTGTAATCGAGTAACAAAGCATCTGATGCGAAATGTAGGTACGTTTGCTCCGGTAAATCCTCCTCCTCCGATATTACATCGTTTTTTTGAAAATTAATTAAACGAGAAAGAACATCAGCTGTGTTTTTATCTGTTTTAATATATTCTATCGCAAAATCATACGCCGATAATTTGATTGCCCATCGCTGTAAGCGACTCGCTGCGGCGCTCGGAATACCCATGTTGGGTCCAAATATACTAACGAGGGGCTTATGATCCGTACGTAATATAAATTTCCTTCCATATACAACGTGTAAAAAAATTATGCACTAAAACTTGAACGACGTACTCGTTTGGTGATACCTAATATTTTTTATTAATAACTGATGACTGGAAATCTTATAGTTTTAGAGAAAATGTAGTTTAAATTTTTCCTTAAACTCTTAAGGTTGCAACCCTAACAGCTGCAATGAACGGGTCAAAAAACTTTATATCAAAGATCAACAATTCAGAAGTGGCAAAACTACCAACCCCATATTTCTGCCTAACATCTTTCAACTAGACAATGACGCTCTTGTCGAAGAACTGTATCTAATTATCGTTAAGAAGTTACCGAAACGTTTAGGAATAAAATTGTTCTTAGACGCTTAATAAACTGTTTTAATTGAAATAGCTCAAATATTTAATTTGATTTACGTCACATTATTATTTTGTTTTTTTTTCAGTTTAGTTTAATACTCTAAAATCTTTACTACAACTAATTTATGAAGCTTTAATTTATTATTTAAAATAAAATAATTTACTTATCCACAGCTATTTACAAAATAAACTTATTACGTAACCTTTCCACCGCGGCAAATCAAAGTCGTGTCGTATCTGCATGTAAATCACTATTCTAGCTAGTCCACGTGGACTGTCGGTGCGTAGGCAAAGAAATTCTAAGAATTTTGAACTTCCTTCCGCGCCAATCGCGTCGCATTGCTAGCGAAAGGGGTTGGCCCTTGACCGAGCGATTAGCCCCTCCCACAACTGATGATTTTTAATAGTTTAGGTTCCGTAGAATATGGCGTCATAATTTTTATAAATTTCAAACTAATGTTTCATGACAAAATTTAATTATTAGTTTATTAGATAATTTTGCTGAGCAGATAATATTTAACATTATTTAAGGATAATGAAGATTATTTAAGTACAACAACAAAAAATATCGTTCTATTAATAATTTAGCCCTAATGAAGAAACAGTTCGTTTACTAAGTTATAAAGGATATTTATTTTTCTATCAGAAAGGGTCAATAAAGATAAAATAAATATTTACCTATTGGTTAAAACATAATATCAGAAGTAGATTTACTCTTCCACAATATGTCTTGTAAGAGTTTATTATGTAATAATTAAGTTTATATTCGTGTATTATTAAAAATATTAACACAATTATGTAAAAACAGTTGCTACTCGTAAGAAACAATTATTTAATGATGACCGATTTTGTATTTTTATTACTGAACCCTGCGATTTGGACTCGCAATTCGGTTCCTTTGAGCTAGTAGCTACTAGTAGTCTTGTGCTTAACCGGACACTGTTAGGTACGCACTGTACTAGTACTATTCCGAAAGTGTACTAGTACACCTTAATAGTACAATAGTACTATTAGTAAAATGACTCTTAAGTTTAAGCGCTAGGCGCGCACTGCGCGCAGCTTAAGATTCCAGTACTAATAGTACTATTGTTTGTACCAGAATGAATTACACTTGACTTCCGTCCGTAGATTCATATAGCGCCCGGCGAGTACACTCATAAGTACAACTAAACACAAAAAAAAAAACAAAAAAAAAAAGCAGTCGCGGTATAAAGTTTTAAGTCTTAAATAATAAATAACACAACAACTCATAAACAATCCAATAAGGATGCGCAAAATTGGTTCGTTCAAATTTCAAATCATCGTTTGGTTGCGAGTCCAGCTAAAGACGATTTTATTACATATACATTAAGAACTAAAATAGTGTGCTGTGATTCGTATAAACGACCGCCACTCGGACAGAGCGGATGATTTGCTTGCTGTCTCGTTTATTCGCACACATCTGATATCGTGCTTATTCATTCGGACAATCAGTACGCACGCCTTATGAAAGCAGGTAGCACTTTCGCACTATTCGTACTCGAGTACTAATAGTACTACTGTCCGATTACGGTTTAGCCCTGGGTAACGTTTCTTCTAGTACAGTGCCGAGTAACATAACCTATTAGTACGTAGTACGCGTACTACACAAGACTAGCTACTAGCTCAGTTGCTCCGTATCTCTTGAGAACGTTAGTCGCTAACCAACCAAAAATAAAATGAGTCGTCACGTTTATTCGAATAGTGAATTCTATGAGATGATGCTGTGTGTTGGTGCTGCTCGTAACAACAGCATTAATGAAGCGCGCCAAATTTACCGGCAGCGGTTCATCGATGGTAGGCCCCCAGCTGAACAGCGACACTTGCCGCCATACTCCGTATTCAGGAATATGTGCCTGCGACTCCAGAGTACTGGGTCATTTCATGCGGACCACACTGCAACAGGACGTCCTACCTCGCGACCCGTGGAGTTAGAAGAGCAAATATTGTCATATTTTGACGAAAACCCAAGGTCGAGCACTCGACGGGCCGGCGATCTCTTTGGTGTGAACCATATGGATTATTTTTTATGGGGTTATGTGAAAAGCAGTGTTTATACGGTTGAATGTAGATCACGCGAGGAAATGGAGGAACGAATCAACACTGCATTTGCTCCCATAACTCATGTTGCATAACGCGAGGACATCTATGCTACATCGGACGGAACTCTGCATAGAAAAAGAAGGTCGCCACTTCGAGCCTTATTTGTGATTGTGAGTGACGAAAAATGTGTGTACTTTTTGTGTTCTTTATCTGTACTTTAAAACAATTACACGATTGTGAATAATATTTAGTATTTGTGTAATGAGTAGAAGGTAATAAATGAACACGTTTAAAATTTTTTTATGAT
This sequence comes from Parapoynx stratiotata, assembly GCA_910589355.1. Lineage (NCBI taxonomy): Eukaryota > Metazoa > Arthropoda > Insecta > Lepidoptera > Crambidae > Parapoynx > Parapoynx stratiotata. Next base: position 14,314,661 of record OU342466.1, on the reverse strand, counting down.
TGTTTTAATTATTATCCTCCAGTATTGTTCATGATTTTTTCTACACAAAACATTATTTTTCAAAGCAAATATTGTTGTTTGCTTATTAGTAATTAGTAAAGTTATTACTAAAGCGGAGTGAGCGGGCGGCGGCGCTGGGAGGGGGGGTCGGAGTTTCGTCACGCGAACGTGCCTACCACGCGGCACGGAGCCTACACGTGCTACAGTCAAAGGTCATTCACCCGGCGCTTGCACTTGAGAATATCAAAATTAAGGTTGTCAAATTTATTGACCTAATACTGAGTAAAAAAATATGTATGGAAAAAAAATTACCGAATTTAATGGTAATATTTTGACAGTGACTACCTTACTAGGTATACATACGCACCCTTAAATATTAGTGCTCAATTTTTTTATACGTTGTATATATTGGTGAAACTTTTCGATAGCAAATACTATTGCCAATGCCTCTTTGTGAATTTGACTATAATGTAACTCATGGGCGTTAAGCGCTCGCGACGCGTACGCCACGACGCGCTCGGCGGCGGCGTCCGCGCGGGGGGAGCGCTGCGCTAGCACAGCGCCCACGCCCTTGGCGCTGGCGTCCACTGTCAGCACTGTCTCCTCTTCCATATCGAAATGAGCAAGCGTACAAGTACTACACAAAAATTTCTTCACCTTTATAAATGCTATTTTTTGTTCCGGGCCCCAAGTCCAGTGTCTACCCTTTTTTAAAAGCTCGTAAAAAGGTGATAAATGCGTGCTCAAATCTTTTATAAATTTTCCATAAAAGTTCACCATACCAAGAAAAGATTTTAATTCACTAACATTGTTCGGATGCGTCATACTAGTGATAGCTTGTACTTTGTCCGGATCTGCTCGAACTCCCTTCTCATTAATTAAAAATCCTAAATATTTTACTTCCTCTGCCAAAATTTCGCATTTACTCTTTTTAATTTTCAACCCATTACTTTCTAATATCCCTAATACTTCATTGACGGATTTTATGTGGCTAGCCAAATCTTTGTTTTTGATCAAAATGTCATCGTAAAACACTATTACATCTGACATATTTTTAAACAAATTAACCATTAGTTTTTGAAAAATCCCGGGACTCGATGATAAGCCGTATACCAAACGATTATATTTAAATAGACCCCTATGCGTATTAATGACCGTAAACTGTCTGGAGGTCTCTGATAGAATAACCTGATTATAGGCTTGAGACAAATCTAATTTTGTAAAAAACCTATTCCCACTAAGGTCACTGAGTAGATCGTCCATTTTTGGAACCGGAAATCTGTCAACCGCTAAAACTCGATTAAGGGTTACCTTATAGTCGGCGCATATCCGTAAGCCGCCGTCCGCTTTACGTACTACCACCAGAGGCGTGGCCCACTCCGAGTGATCCACCGGCTCGATGACTCCGGAGGCTAGCATGGCGTCCAGCTCGGCGTCGACGCGCGCGCGCAGAGCGAAAGGCACCGGCCGCGCGCGGCAAAACACGGGCTCGGCGCCGTCGGGCACGCTCAGCTGTGCCTCGCCTCCTACATATTTACCCAGTGTGCCGTCGAATAAGGATTCATGCCTAGAAACAATTTCATTAATTATTTCATTTCTCTCTTTAGCTGATACAACATCGGCCATGTTGTAATTATTGTGCACTGTGACTTTAGGTACTTGTATATGTAACTCTGCCAACCATTGCCGTCCTAACAAATTAGTGGTCCCTTTATCTATTATATACAGATCTAATGTCTTGCGTATGTTGTTATGTGATACATCCGCCTCGATATAGCCCAAAGGCTGGATACTTGATCCGTCATAAAACTTTAAATGTAAACAACATTTTTTTAACGGCAATTCTCTAAACAATTCGTTATAAACATTTTTACTAACACAAGATAAGGCCGACCCCGTATCAACTTCCATTTTAAGCAAACGATTCTGCACCTTAACGTTAATACATACTGGTTTATAATTGCTTAAAGTCATTTGGTACATAGGTTCGTCTTCGTCCCCGGCCTTTGCCTCCGTGTTGTCGTTGTTGTCATGCTGGTCCAGCGAGTGGACCGGGGCCGCGGCCGCCCGGCCCGGCCCGCGCTGCCCGCGCCCGCGCCTCGCTCCGCGCCATGCGCCGCGCCAGACTGCACCAACATCGTGCTCCGCCGCGCGCCAACCACGTTTCGACCCGAAACTGCTGTATGCTGGTTGCCGAGTGTGGCTATATCTTATCATGGGACACATTCTCCTTAGGTGACCGACCTGTTGGCATCCGCTACACACGTACTCCTTATATAGGCAGTCTTCCGCCTTATGTTTCCTGTCTCCACATCGTGAACAATCGCTGGTTATGGACATTTTATGGACGGCTCCCGTCAATCCTTGTGCGTTATTATCTACTACATTAGCGTCCCGCTCGGCAGCTTCCAGAGGTAAGGCTAACGTAACCGCCCGATTGTATGTTATGTTTTCTTCCGAAAATAACCTTTGGCGTATTATTTCGCTTTGTAGCCCACAGACTAGTTGGTCCCGAAGATTTTCATCCAGCGTAGCTCCGAAGCCACAGTTTTTTGTAAGTTTCTTGAGGTCTGTTATGTACTCCGCTATCGACTCGTTACTGAGCTGTCGGCGCTGCCGGAATTTGTACCTTTCAGCTAGCAAGGATGGTTTCGGCTCCAGGTGTGCGGTGAGTAACTCCACAGCCCTATTGTAAGTCAAATTTGCCGGCTTCATCGGACTTGCTAAGGTAGACAATAGTTCATAAGCATCTTCTCCCATCACAGATATTGATGTAGGTAGTTTTAAGTCATCCGACACCTGGTTAACTTTAAAGTACATTTCCAGTCTCTCTATATAGTTTGTCCAAATCCCAGATTTTATCACAAATTCGTTTACTTTTCCGACCGACATTGTCCACTTTTATTGATTTTTTAACACTTTTCTAAAAAACAGTTCTCCGCGTTCGCCACTAGTAAATAAAAGGCGTGCGTCCCGTACAACGATTTATTACCACACTGAAGTTTGTGCGACAGCGCACGTTCATATAACTAATACATTACAAATATAACTATATAAGAGGTAGGTCCTTCGGATTTTCCAAAAGGGGTAATAACGTGTTTCAACTATTCTGGTCGAAATTTCAACAACTTTCAGGTTTTTTAAGGAGAGTGTAGGCGACGCAAAATGTAAATATTATTATATTTTATAATATTATTATTTATATGGAAAAAATAGTAATAAGGTTTAATAGATCGTAACCTCGTTGTACGCGGGTGCACGCTGATTCGGATACGTCAAGATGACAAGCAAAAAAACAAAAGCCGACCGCTAACTTTTTCGCGGAGCTGATCGTAACCTCCTTGCACGCGGGTGCAGCGCACGCCCGCGGAGGTTGCAATCTATTAAACCTTATTACTATTTTTTCCATATAAATAATAATATTAGGTCCTTACCTATGAAATTGGTGTTTTGTATGGAGATTTTGGGGAATTCTGCATTTTCCATACTAACATTTTATCAGTTTTCTTCACAACGACAAATCCAGAGATAATAATATTTGGCATGTATCATTAAACAAGCTTTAGTAATATGTGTAATATCACACTTCATAAAAATTATTCATCTTTTTTAAGTGAATGCAAATAAAATGATGTATTCTGGAAGCACTTAAAAAGAGTTGTCTCCGTGTCCAATTTTAACACAATTAAACTTACAACAAATTATCAAAACAAATCAAAAGAGCTCAAAAATATAGTCTATTTTTAGACGAGATAATTATTTTTTAAGGAATACTCTGAATCTTAATAGTTACAGACAAAATACTAAGACAATAAAAACACCAATTTCATAGGACCTATATTATAAAATATAATATTTACATTTTGCTTCGCCCACAAAGAGACTACGCACAGCGCCATGTCTTGATTGGTGTTAAATCACTAATTAATAGATGACGCTGTGATTGATCGCCATCAATTAGTTGGTTTTAAGCCACCTATCAATAGATGTCGCTGTGCGTAGTTAAAAAATTATAAAATAATAATATTAAATTAAAAGCTAAAAACGTGGGATATTTACATTTTTTCATTGCTATTATATACAGTGCCACAAACTTATTTGACCCGGTGGCCCAAAATCTGAACAAAGTTTCGCCATTATGATTGTATTGTCAATGTCAAGTTATGATATTGTAGTTTGAGAGTTGTTTTTCGCGACTAAATTCGACAACAGCGACCCCCGCCACCGGGACAGTTTTAGGTTGTGGTACAAATGATTCACTTGAGGAGTTATAGAATTTTTATATTGATTGAGTGGTTTTTTCATAAAAAATAAAAAAATTGGCTGTCCGACTAAATAACCAGATTAAACTATCGGCCGATATAGTCTGTAGTCTGTGCGGGGTCTCATTCTTTGGCTTCGTTTTTAATTTTTTTTCAATTACAAGAGGAAACACAAATTAAGCAAAACATACGTAATATATTATATTTATTTATTAAAAGTTTATGTAGCTTTACAATAATTTTATATTAACTTTAACAGAATAATATTTGTATTACATAACAAAATCATTCTATACATAATACTAATAATTACTTAGTACATGCAATTTATTAGAATATCATTATTACTAAGAATTTAAACAAGATACCGATTCAATGATAAGGCATAAAAGTGATGACATTTTTTATTTGAACATTATATTGCTTCTATAGATTAAATATTAACAATGTTTTTTACTCGGTATGGGAACGGTTATGAGAATACTCCCACCCCACATTCGCTCATGGGTGTTGTAAAAGCCGACTAAGAGCCCCTCGACCTTGGTTTAAATCCATCTGTCACCTTGAGGTCACCCAATGTAAACCACCTACGGTTGACTTTAGGCAGGTGGCCGGTCATAAAACAACAGCCGAATCCTTTTGCAATGAGAAATGAGTGTCATAAGGATGAGTGAGCGGGTTATTCCGGGAAGAAAAACTGAGGTATGCTAGTTGGAATGTAGGGACTATGACTGGTAGAGGAATGGCGTTAGCGGATGGTTTGAAGAGACGAGAGATATATGTGGCATGTTTACAAGAAACGAAGTGGAAAGGAACTGGTGCCTATTTATAAAAATAAAGGGGATGTACAGGAATGCAACACCGTTCCAGGGATGCCTGGTCGTGGAACCACGGATGCCATATTTTCGCCCCGAGCTTAGGCGAAAAGTACAGACGAGCGCGGAGGAGCTTACATATGGTATTCGTGGATTTGAAGAAGGCATACAACTGTGTATCCCGTGAGGTTTTGTGGTGGACTTTGAAATAGAAATGTGTGCATGTTTAGTATGTGGAGCTAATTCGAGCAATGTACGTTAAAGCTGGTCTGGTACCTATGTTTGACCGGCTGCGTGGATTACAGATGAGTTTGAAGTGGCGATTGGCTTGCACCAGGGGTCGGCGTTAAGTCCCTACCTCTTCCTCTTAATTACGGGTGTTTTGACATTGGATTTACAGGACGAGGCGTCTTGGTGCATGCTGTTTGCTGACGACATTATCCTTGTAGACGAAGAGGGATCCCGGATTCAAGGCAGGCTGGATAGGTGGGTACAGAAACTGGAGAGTGTGGGCCTTAAAATCAGCAGAACAAAGGCCGAGTATATGTACTACAATTTTGGCGGTCTTTCCAATCCCTGTCCGGTTACTCTTGACGGAGCACGTTGGTCAGTCTGCTCGGAATTCTGATATCTGGGCTTAATCTGGCAGGAAAATGGGGAAATAGATCGAGAAGTCAAGCAAAGCTCAGGATGGATGAAACGGCAACAGGTCACGGGAACTACATGCGACTCACGTTTTTCCCCTAGATCTATGAAAAAGATGGATGAAAACAGATTGCATGTGGCCGAAATGCGTATATTAAGATTGATGTATGGGGTAAGGAGGATTGATAGAGTGAGGGATGAGTATATCGGGGGATGCCTGAAAGTTGCTCCTGTGATAGAGAAGTAGGTATGGACATATTTTGAGGAGAGAGAATGAGTATGTATCGAGGAAGAGTTATGAATATGAGAGTGGATGGCAATGCAGGGAGAGGAAGACCGAAGAAAAGAATGATAGATTGTGTAAATGAGGACATTTCTAGAATGGGAGTGAATGTTGATTTGACGTGTGATAGGAGAGTGGAAGAGAAAGGCTCATTACGCCGACCCCAAATGAAATTGAGAAAAGGGCAGGCTAATGATGAATGTTTTTTACTCATAATTGTTTACCTAGTCAATGTACAAATATTAGGCGTATACATATATTTTAATAACCGCTGTTATGTGTGGTCCAAACGTTCAGTTGGTTAGGCTGGTATGTTGTTAAATATCTACCTACTTACAAATGGTAAGAAATAAGTAAACGAAGGCATTTTCACAAATATTCAAAACAACTAGTTTAAATTAAAATACTACACACTAAACGCGCAAAATCCAAAGTGTACATTGGAAATAAAAGTATATTGAGCCCAATAACTATGATTCAGATTGCTAAAGTAATACGTAATTGAAACAGTAGGCGTAAACCTTAAATTCATTCACCATAATTAAAATACAAATTGTATAAACATAAAAATTAAAAATTAAAGTAATAAGGGAACCGTTTACAGCGGAGCCATTTTTGTAAGAGCAAGAGTTATTCTAGAGAACCTAATTATTGATAATATGCAATTTAAGTAGACCTGACGTCTCTGGGCTGATAGATGGATGGATGATACAAAAGTAGAGATAGTCAAATACGCATAAAACAATGCCTTGTAATTGATATACACTTTTCCTCAACATACCACGTCAAAGATATAATGACTTAAAAAGATGGTGGTATAGGTAACAATAAGAACGGTATTGCAAAGGTTCCTTAATCAGTTTCAAGTACTAGCGGCTCTCTGAGTGCGCTAATAACATTATCTGGATTTAAATAGTATTTAGGTGGTGGATGGCAATGGTCCTCATACGCCGAACATACATAATTATTCCCTTCAGTAAAGACAGATGCACGGCAGTTCTTTAAGTTAGAACAGACCCATCTACACCTGTCACCTTTGGTATACTGCTTCCTATAGGTGTGCTGACGGAAAAGCAGTATCTCCTTACCTTTGCGTGATGTGAGGATTACCGCCGGGTCTGTTTACAGAATAAAAGGCAATATTAATTAAAACAGTAATCATCAGCACTATTTAGAGAGGAGCAAGTGGATAACTGATCTGAACTGCGACAAATATTTTCAATAGTCCTATGTCCAGTGAAGGACCTACTAATTAAAGAAGTATCAATTGATTAAAAAGGACCCATTGGAGGACATCGGATTGCAGGTAATAAATAAACAGGTGGGAAGGATTTTTAAGAAAAGATAATAAATATTGATAGAAACGTTTGAACAAAAGGTTCTTCCGAGTCCGACAAGTTTACATAAAAAAAATAAAGAAAAAATTTATCTGTCGCAAATTTTGTGTTCTAGAACTACAACGCTTTCGTAAACGTTAAAACCATTGGAATTATAGAAAACGAGATAATCACGAAACACTGTTTATTATTCTTGACATTTTGCCCTGAATAACTCATGACACTAGATTTTATTAGACTTCTCAGACAAGTTTAGGCACCAAAATAAAGGTGTACACAGGTTTTCAATTTATCATCTCTAATTTCCAGGCTAAATGCTAATTTGACTGGGATATTTAAGATAAGAGTGTAATTTTCCGTAGACTTAAACCTCATACATTGACCGCAAACTTCATGTAGGTCAATGAAGTTTGCTGTCAGTCAACAAGTACTTTCCGATTTTCGTTTGTTTAAGACACAATAATTTAAAGTTACAACAACAATAATTTAAAGTTACAACAACAATAATTTAAAGTGGTTTTGCTCTTACCATTTTGCTGTTCATCCACATGATCGAGCCTCATCGGAGGCGAATGTGAGTGTTCTTGTACCTCACTTATAATCTCATCATCTTTGTTCAGATAAAGCGATGCTGCGCACAATTTATTGACAGAACAGATCCACCTCACTCCATTTTTAGAAGGGTAAGCCTTCCTGTATCGATGGCCTCGATACTGCAGTACGGTTTTGCCTCTCCTTGAAGACACAAACAGCGGTGGTTCATCACTTTGTTCTTTGTCATCGTCGTTTTCTTCACTCGGTTCTGCTTCATCTTCTATGTATTCCACTAAGTATTCTACGTCTGTCGACAAAAGGCATAACATAAAATTTGTGATTTCTGATTTCCTTACAAGTTTTTAGTTTAGTTAATAAAAGTTACAGGTTATCTAAGGTAATGAAAACACAGTATGATAGTAATAATTTATTTTAGATCTCTATAAATTATACTGTTAAAATTATTTTATATATTCTGGCTACAGTATCACCATAGAAAACAACGCGGAAGTGCCTATTATAGTAACTTGCGTGGCGTCGACAACATGAGGGTAGTACCAACGACGACTTTAAGTGGGTGTGCCACAGACGCGCTTACTTCATCCTGGCAGCAGGAGCATCTTTGCTAAAGGTTCTAGTGCAACTAAGGGGTTTTACGTCGAAGAAAAACTCTGCAACAGGGTCAGCAGGACAAGGTAACGACGAATTTTCGCTCCATTTCATGCGATACATAGAATGGACAACTCCAATAACTTGTGTCGTATCGAATAAGACACAAAGTCCACTTTTTAAGAAATTGGTAGTATATTAATAAAATATTATAATGAACCAAATCAATCAATAAAAATTCTCAAATGTGTTCTGATCAAAATTTTCCCGCCTTGCTACATAAAGTAAGTTACCAAATTCTTGGAATTTTAATTAACTTTAGAATTTCACCATCTTCAATTCAAATAATGTAAGGTGCTATATGATTATGACATCTGTTGTAACGTGATATTTTTCCGTGTATATCAAAATGTATTTTTGTTATACATGGTGGAAGTACGCTTGGAACATGTCCAGTAGCGCGTATCCTTCGTTACCTGGTTTTTTACCAGGTATATCCTTCAATCAAAAGCATTGATTTTTTTTCGTGATTGTATCATCTGGTAACGTAAATCTGCAATTGTAAGAAAGTTAATAGGAAATTGGGTAATAATTATAGCTATTTTAATAAGGGGTCAATTTAAAATCCGGATGTAGTCTGAATATAAATATATATTTAATTTTTTTTTGGATTATTCACTATAGTCATTATAACTAGGAAGAACAAGAAGAAACTAGGCATCTCATTTACGGTTCTAACGTCTCAATCTCAACTCTTATAGTTTTCAATGAATATTTTATTCTATATATTTAATATTTTTATCTGACTAGGATATATCGAGTTTTTCACTAGTATTTCATTTTACTTATTTAAGTCTATAATTTATAATACTGTCCTCGAATTTTCATGATATGTTGTGGTCCGTGAGTGTGCACCCGATCGTACATGACCACGTTTCTGTCGTCATCCAGCCTCACCCTCGCTTTACACTTCGCCGACATTCTCTTTGAGCACATCCAATATCTGCCATTGCTTTTAATTTGATTGAACGTGTGGTTACCTATCATAAGAATAGGGTGTTTACCTGCCCTTGACGGAATAAAATTGCACGTCAACCCTGAAATCACAAAACAATACAGAAACAAAACAACGAATTTTTTTTAATACTATATTTTAGTAATTTTTGTTCAAACACACCAAAGCATTTAAAACCGTAGCTTTAAGGCATATAATCAGGGGTTACACATTATTGTAACGTAATGAAAAAAACGCTCTTAAAGTTTTAATAATAATACAAAATATCAACATTATGGTATTCGTCGAATACAAATAAGAAAAGGTTATAAGGCTGCTAATTCATCATTAAAGTTTTTAGTCAGTGATTTTTGCAATACCGGTACTTAAATCTTTAAGAAGCGGCATATAACATTGGTGATGACCGTTACGTGGAGGCAATAGTTGCGCATAGGACCGTCGTGGCTGCCGATTATGGATGAGATGAGATTGCTGAACGACGATTGACTAACTGTCAGCACCAAAGTTATATGCCGCTACTTGTACAGAATCGTTAATACAGGCTCTTTAAGAGAAGAAGTATTTTTATTTAATTAAATTAGGAAAACAAACAGTGATATTATAACATACTAAGTATAATTTATTAATAAATATATATCTAAACACCAGTTACATGTTTTGGCATATTAAATCAATATAGGTATAACAGAATCAGATTTTAGTGGACTTCCGAAACACAAGATTTAATCAAATAATAGGGGTTATAGTATGAAATTGCCGTTTTTTTTTTCTCTCTCTTATTTATTTATTTAACAATTAATTGTACACACAAAAAAAAATTCAATAAGCATTACAAAAAAAGACAGGTAATTGAGTACAAAAGGTAGGGCTTATTCCTAATAGAAATGTCTTCCAACCCACCTGCGAAGGAAAAATGCTGAGGAGTAAACTGAGTCGCGTGTACTTAACAATATATACATATGAAATAATCTTAGTATTTCATTCTTAGTATTTTGTCTGTAACTATTAAGTTTCAGAGTATTTAAAAAAAATAATTACCTCTTCTTAAAATAGACCATATTTTTGAGCTGTTTTGATTTGTTTTGATAATTTTGTTGTAAGTTTAATTGTGTTGAAATTGGACACGGAGGCAATTTTTTTTAAGTGCCTCCCGAAAACATCATTTCATTTGCATTCACTTAAAAACGATAAATATTTATGAAGAGTGATATCACACATAATGCTAAAGCTTGTGACACATGCCACCAATTATTATCTCTGGATTTGTCGTTGTGGAGAAATCTGAAAAAATGTTTGTATGGAAAATGCAGACTTCCCCAAAATCTCCATAAAAAACGGCAATTTCATACTTTAACCCCTAATAAAACGTTGCACGACCTCTAACATTTATAGTATTGTCCATCGTCAGTTTTATAATACTTCGGGGGCTCATGATTGTGTCTCGCTCATAGAGTAGAATAAATCCATCATCATCAAATCGTACTTTGGCTTTGCACTTCTTTGTCGTTCGCTTTGAGCACATATAATAACGGCTGTCCTTATTCACTTGGTTAAAAGTATGTTCTTCTAACATTAGTAACTGGCATTTACCTTTCGCCGAAGGGAAGAATTCATAAGTCAAATCTGAAAACAAGCACAAGTTTCTTGTTGCTCATATTCTAGGATTTATTATTAATTTCTTTGTACAAAAATCAACATTATGGTATTAATTACATAAAGGTTCATTAAGGTATCTATCCTTCTCTATATGGAGACGAGAAGGATAGATATACAATTTATTTTAGTCCTTTCAAACTAAAATTTGAAATGCCCTGCATTACTTTCATTAGTTGATTTATTTATTTATATATACTTTATTGCACATAATAATACAAAGAACTTATACGATAACAAAAAAGCAATTATTATTGTGATTTATTATTGATTTCTTTCTATAAAAGCTCAATAATAAGGAATTTGTCGAGAAATAAAGTTTTTGTCTCTAATTGTCATTTTATCTAGGTTTTCAGTCAGTATTTTTAATACATTTAGTAAATCTGGCTTTTAGGGAAGAATTTAGAATCGGTCAGTGTTTACCAAAATAAATTTTAAAATAAAATGTCTCTCGCGATTTGTTTTATTGTTGTATATATTTGAGGTGGAGATAAGTAAAGAGAATTATTTAATGTAATTACTTAGATTTATTTCAGAATGGATTACTTATAAGGCGTAAAGTTAAGTACATTGTAATTAATATGTACCTACTAGCGATATACACGATATACATACACATATACATGCACAATACACATATACGCGATATACATGTACAATATTTATTATGCAAATTATTAAGAGCCTTCGTCTTGAATCATAATAAGGTTCGTCTTGAATTCGATACAATTCGATTATGCAGTTTTAAATATCTATTAGCATACACAGGGACAGACAGACAGACAGCGGGAAGCGACTATGTATTATAATGTTATATTACGTATAAGTGCGTACATCAGATATACGAATGTAATATCCATTATTGGTTTTATGAAACTTCGGAGGCTCATGGTTGTGTTTTCGGTCATAGAGTATAATAGATCCTTGATCATCAAGTCGTACTTTAGCTTTGCATTTCGTCGACGTTCGCTTTGAGCACACATAATATCGGCAGCCCTTCTTCACTTGGTTGAAAGTATGTTTTTCTAACATCAGTATCTGACGTTTACCTTGCGTTGAAGGAAAGAATTCATAAACCAAATCTGAATACAAATCTGGAAACAAACACTAGTCTTTAATAAGAATCTCATTATCTATGTTTTGTTACTCATAATTTATTTTACTATTTTACATACGTACGTTACACAGTACGTTAAAAATAAAAATATTAAATTAGAAATATGTAATAATTTTAAGAACACAAAAAAAATATGGGAAATAATAAATAGAATATCTGGTAAAATTATTCATTGTATCGATGAAATTATTTTAAAAACATTTAATATGGAGCCAAATAAACTAGCGAATAACTTTATCCTACACTTTGAGAACTGCACAAAAAACATTAACCAATCGTGTGATATGCCTCTGCTGGACATCTCAACATATCAAATTGAGCCCGATAGATGTATTAGAATGAAAAAAGCATGTAATAGTGATGTAAAACTAATCATAGAAAATCTCAGTGACAAAAAAAGTCCAGGATATGACGGCATACGGGTAAAAGATATAAAATATATATCGAGAATGCTAGTACCACTAATTACCCACTTAATTAATCGCTGCCTAGTCACTTCGATTTATCCTAACATATTAAAAGTTGGAGTAATACGCCCAATATACAAGAAAGGTAAACGTGATGATTATAATAACTATCGTCCAATCACTATTTTATCGTGTATAGATAAAATAATAGAAAGGTTTATAAGCAACCAAATAAATAACTATATTAGTAAAAATGAAATAATAAATAACAAGCAATATGGCTTTCAAAAAAATAAAAGTACATCCCAACTTTTGCTCGCTTTCACGGATGAAGTCAATAGTTGTCTAGATAAAAAAATGCACGTATTGGTAATATTTGTGGACTTTAGCAAGGCATTTGATATGTTGCGTTATGATGTCCTATTTGATAGGCTGTCACGGTCTGGTATACAGGGCCCACTCTTAGACCTATTTAAAAACTATCATTCTAACAGATTTAATACGGTTAAAATAGATAAACAGCTAAGTAATTTGGTACCGACACATCAGGGCACAGCTCAAGGGTCGATAATTGGACCGACAGAGTATTTGCTGTATGTCAATGATATGTCCAATGTTATTGTGAAGGGTTCTGTATTTCAATTTGCTGATGACACCTGTCTGCTGGTAGCACATAATGACATAGAAGTGGCTCGTAAAGATATGCAAGAAAGTTTTGATAATTTGTGTAAATGGGCACACGATGTAGGTTTGGTAATAAATGCCCAAAAAACAAAACTTGTACACATTCACTCATCGCACAACAAATCGTTGAGCACGCCTATCATCGTGTCCCATAGCCACCAATGTCTACATGAACCAAAGATTGATTGCTTATGTGAAAAATTAGATAATGTTAAAAAGCATATGTATATTGGCCTTGTTATCGATGACAGACTCAGCTGGGGACCTCACAAAGATTACATATGTGCTAAGTTGAGATCTATTCTTAGCCAACTTTCAATGCTAAAATATAAGCTGCCATATAAAACTTTAAGGCTTATGTACATGGCCCTAGCCGACTCTGTCATTGGGTATGGGTTGAGTAGTTACGGATCAACTTATAAAACTTACTTGAATGATATATATAATCTGCAACTAAAAATCATAAAAACAATTGTACCAAAATATATAAAAAATAGATTTAAAGATAATGATATTGAATTATTTAAATATTGTGAAATCTTAAATGTCTATGATAAGTTTGTTTTTACATTGCTGAGTAATTCTAATTATATTAATTATTTAAAGGAATATGAGAGGCCTAATATGTTGCGTAATTTAGATAAGAAATTCTTACTACCCAGAACAAATAATGTATATGGTAAGCGTGTATTGAGTTACATTATCCCCGAAATTGTAAACAAACTGCCTAGTGGCATCAAAGATGCATGTAAACAGGGGATATGTAAAAATAAATTTAAAAAGTTTTTGTTGAACGAATCACTGTGGACGGATAAACCATAATTGGTTTATGTCCACAGAATTTGTAAGCTAATTTGTAAATTGTAATTGATTTAAATAAATAAATTAAAAAAAAAAAACATAGGGAATAATGTATGAGTACATTATGTTACTCATTCTTATCACAAGAAAGCTTATTGGCTAATAACGATTGGCATATTGACTTTTTTTAAGCTATTGCATAGCTTCTATCGCGGGCCTTGAGCGCGGGGACCGAATCCAGAAATTCCGTAACGAAAAACCTCACGCTCCCCACTCCGATACGCAAGGAGGTGTGGCTTGAAGGCCGTGCATCGTCTAACGTCGTTTCAGTTCGGCAGTTTTCGACACGGCGGCGTTGTGTGCGTGAATATGAATGAACAAAGTGCATTTATTATTAATGAAGAAAGTCACCAAAAAAAATAATGAAAGAAAATGAGTGAGTACTCTATATACATACATTTTATTATTATCACAAATGCAGTATTAATTTTGAATTGAAAATATAATACTGCTACATAGATAACCTAAACTTTTGATATTAAAATGAGCGATATTAAAAGTAGCCCTCTTTTATACACACAAACACACACACGCGTATAGTTTAAATTCTAAATTTAGATTCTCAATATATATATAAATAAATTCATTCTTCATTATGTATATAACAGAAACCATCAAACCAAACACGTGTACTATTCAGTACCTTTGTTTTTGGTGTATAGATAATGCACATGAATGCCGCGCAGAGAAAGTATATATGATATTATATCTTTATAAATGTACATTGCGCGAAATTCGATAATCACTTCTTAATATCGTTATTTTTTTATAAATGAATATTGTTATTAGCGTTATTTATTTATTTATTATAATTGCATAAGTTGATACAAAATGCTATGCAATAGTTTTACCGCGGCAGTCCCCGAGTGCCACACGTCTTTTTTTAACATATGACAAACAAGCTCTTGGCCTTCAAATCACGTGATGGTAAGTGAAGATAAGGCCGAAAGTGGAAACGGGCTTCACCTGTATTCCTCAACAACTAAGAAACTGGCTATCTTGCCTCGAATTGCAGGAACAAAACAATGCTTTATAAGATTGTTATTATGGCGACAGACTTAGGTAAGACAGTGGTAGTTAGCCAGTCGGGCCTAGAAGCCGTAGCCTACCTACTACTACAAACCAAACAGAGCAGAAAAACTCCTGCTCCATGGAGAATCAAACCCCAACCCTCCTGATCAGCACCCGGGGGTGTCAACCACTCGAATCGTACACGAGAGATTTAGCTTCCATATTCGCAACTGTCGGAAAACAATCGAATTACGGAATCTATATTTATCACTTTTTATTGCAGCTAATTATTGGAGCGAGACGAAACGTGACTTCCCGAATAGAATTGGTGAACCGACAATTAAAAATAAGGGGGCAGGTTCGAATTGAATGTTCAACAAAATGTGTTTTGTGAAAAATGTATTCCTTAATTGTTAACCATAATTATATTACTTAGGTACCTACTTATAAATATAAATTCAGTTGTCTGAAATGAAATGAGAATTTTTCGTTACCTACTACCTAATTATATAATGCTAGTTATAATTAATCTCGCGTATTAAACATCAAAAATGGTTACATAATTAAATAGGTAAAGTCTGGTCAACGAAAGTTGGCACTGGGAATATTTGCAAAGTTTTGACATGGCAACTCTTATTACGTCAGTCTAGCCAACATGATTTTGAGGGAATCGTCGTTTGCAGTCGTTTGGTAAAATTTTCACGTAATCATTTTGAATTAAACTATAAAAAGTGGTAAAAATAAAAATACAACGTGTACAACGTGTGGCGCTGAATTTATTAGGTTAGTATGACAATGTTTACAAATCAAAAATAGTTATTTTGAAGTTGTCATAAGTTATATTTAAAGCCCTTTTTCAGGGCCAACTTTCGTTGGTCAGACATTATACAAATATCGGGAGACAAACCTTTAAGTATGATGCTCAGGCTCAGCTATGCAGTTAAGTAGAAGATATCAATCAATTGGTATTATACTATATCTATAATAAAATCGATCAGATTACCATTCTGTAGGTAAACGTAATATTTCGGTACATTTAGGTACGTCAAAAGTCAGAACACTAGGCATCAAATTTAACTGGCAAGTGCAAACCTTGGAACTACCCCCAGGACCAGTTGGACTACTCCCATTTACCCTTGCAATTGCATCATAGGGGTGCCTATTATGAGCTGTCGGATAACTATCCGACAGTTCAGAATGTAGGGTAAATAGGCTAAATGACGGCCCCCTTACCGATTTTTCAACTTTGGTGCGCTCTGGCTCCATCAATTTGCAATGAAGGGATAGCTTATTAGCGTTTTACATAGGTTGATAATTCAATTTTACGTTCGTAGATTTTTAATTAACTTTCCAAAAGAAAAAAGTTATAAAGGTTTTAATGGAGTTTCAATATCTTGTCTTGTTGGTGTTTCATTAATATCCATATTTTCCAAGGTGTCTTTTATACACTTAGAATAGTCAACTGCATCGGGATTAAAAGGATAGAGACCACACCTTGCAAACCCATTTTTTATTGTTTGTGACATATCTTTTTCTAAAACTTTTTGCAAAAAAGGACAAAACGTAATTTTGGTCAATGGTCTTCCTTGCTCATCTTGCCAGGCTTTAATCGTTTGTCGCCATTCAGATTTAAAAGGCCTAAACACACTTACATCGGTGGGCTGGAGAATGTGTGTAGTATTGGGTGGCAAAGCATATAAAATTATTTGATTTGCGTCACAAAATTGACTTAATTGATAAGTAAGATGGGATTTATGGCCGTCAACGAATAACACAACAGGTTTTTTTACTTTTGTTTTTTCGAGCCATACATTGACACCGTTAGAAATATATTCGTAAAAAAGATCTCCTCTCATCCATCCATTTTCTGATATTCCCAAGATAATTGTAGGCGGCACACTAATTGCAACTTCTTTAGGTGGTTTTTTAACATATGGAAAAACTACCATCGGGGCTACAAGTGTGCCAGCAGATGAGATGACAATCATCACAGTGATAGTTTCCTTCTCACTACCTCTTTTCACGTCGTATATATTTTTCCAACCTTTCGGTCCTATAATGTTCCTTGTTTTTGGACAAATTTGGAAACTAGTCTCATCACCATGGAGAATGCGGTTTGGGTCTTCAAGAATGTCCAGATTATTTGTCTTTGTCAGGAAATCTAAGAAATCTGAAAACCATTTTCGTATGTATTGTTCTGTAACTATCGCTTTTGCTGTATTTATGATCTCCGGTGTTCGTTGACAGAGTTCCGGGTGCCTTTTCATAAACAATTCGTACCATTTTTGGCCCGGAGTATCATTCTTGAAGGGATTTGGTCTGTTTTCAGCTTTCATTATTTTCTTTACACTATTCATTAAATCGTTTTTTTTTCTCGGGAAACCGCACTTAGCAAGTTGTATCAGCCATTTAACCAATGTTTCTTCTTCGGATGGGTTTAAAATCGACGGACGTCCAGTTTTTAATACATCTATATCTACGCGCCCAGCCAATCTGTCTTGCAACGTCGTTCGTGGGACGCCAAATAGTTTAGAGGCTGAACGAATGGCCAGCCCGTTTCGTATTGCCTCAAGAGCTTCCTTTATTTTTGTGCGGTCATAAACGCATATTAGTTTTTCTTTACGCGAAGACCTTTTATGTCCCCGCTCGGTTATTGTAGTACCTTAAATAAAAAGCATTAAGTGAAAACGAGATTAAGTGAAAAGTATCTAGGGGTAGATTTTTGCTTCACTCAGGTATAAATCAATAAGAAGCCAAGACCAATTCTTTATATTTATGAAGGTAACGTAGGTCACTTATAGGAAATTGAAATGAATAATCAAGAATTACTCATTGTTAACCCTAAAATAAACATCTACCAGCTGACAGCGGTAAAACTATATTTAATTCAAATGGTAAAAGCCCGAAAAAATCGTGCCACTTTCAGAAATACTTATATTTACCAAGTCATGTAAATCTTAAGATTTATTAAATTTTGAGAAAAAAGTGTTATTGATAAATTTACTATTAATGAAAATATACAAAAGTGATCAGCCTGTACAGTGGTGTGGTGCTCATCCCACTCATCCCTGGTGTGAATCCCAGGCTGGCCGACATTTCGAACCCGGTAATATACTTAAAGTCGGCACCTGATTTGTGTACTTACCATATTTCTCGAGATTCAAGTAATATCACACCGGCCGTTATTTAATAAGGATAGGTATTAATTATTAACATTTGAAAATAATTCTGTTACCACTACATATATTTAGGAAGGAACACTCACATTTTAAGTAACAGTAAGAACTCAGATGACATTTTAAATAAGGTAGGTATACGAACACAGGAAAATTATGTAGGTATATTATATTCAATTGATATATTTATTGTATTTACACTTACGGTCGGTTTTTTGATCCCTGGTCAGGTTGACCAGTAAGCTAAAATATGGACCAATGGCAAAAACGTATGATGTCGTGACAGCATGTCCAATAGTCGAATTTTCAAATATAACTAAAGTTAAATGATCATAGACAATTAACCACTATACGATGCTCGGATTAGTAAAATGACGGCTCGCGGATGACAGGTGATGTATTTTGCTTCGAATTTTCGTCGCAAATTTAACAATTTATTAAGCTGACGTCATACGTTTTGGCGTTTTTATTGGCGCTATTGGTCTAGATTTTAACTATTGAGTTAATTATTACTACGGATCAAAAACCTCACCCTTAGTGAAGTTATAGGCCTTAAAGAATTAAATAACATAAGATTTAATAAATCTAGTAGTTATAAACGTTACAAAATATTACCGTTCAATTGAAGTCCCCGAATCAAGAGCCTGTGACCTATTTGAAAAACATAGGAGTGACATGTGGGTTCTGCCTACCCCTTTGGGGATATAGGCGTCACGATAATGATATGTTATAACATAGATAATATATATTATACCTAAAATATAATTAAACCCTAGACAGAGATTACCTACTTCAATTAGAACCATTGCAAATTGCTAAAAAAATATATTTAAAAATTTCAATAATTTACCAAAATCGAAATTCTAGTTCTGTAATTTTATACATACTCCATAAACTCACTTCCTTATCTCACGGTAATTTTAAAATTTGAACTTCATGGTCTTAAAAAAACTATTTCTTAAAATACACATTCCAAGCTCACTGTGTTAAACACTGCCCGTGTTATTCATAAAAAATATTAAAGGCTTAATAGTGTTTTGTTTTCTCCTTTCAAACACAAATCAAAATTAGAAAGAAAGTGACCAATCACTTTTTAACTAAAATAGGTTTATTAAGCCTTTAATATTTTTTATGAATAACACGGTACGTCTAGTCCGTTAAAGATCTAAAAACATCTTACTGACAGTTGGGGTACAATGGAACGAAAGTCATTTTTGTTTAAAAATCAAAATCTACTTCATATTTTTATAATATTTGCTTTCCACTTATGATTCTTGAACTATCGATTGAGAAGAAAAAACAGATCAAAAATTTACCCTAAGTCTATTTTTTTAAATATTGCACATCACTTCCTTTGTTTCAATGTTCCCCAGGGTCTGGGATACTATGGAACGGTGTCTGGCGTACATAGATATAAAGAAAGAAAACAAATAACATAAGAAAAGTATACATATAATAATTTACCTAGCCTTTATTAAAAAAATATAATAATTGCTTTTTCTGGCAAACTTTTGCCAAGATAATGTCCTTAGTTTTAAAAGTTTTAAAAATGGACACTAGTAGGTATATTTTTCTTCACTGTGTAGGCCCAATATCCCTTATCATTCTTATTGTGATTTCAAAATTCGGAAAAAACTAAACTAAAATCAAACTGATGCAATTTAATGCTGTTCCATTGAAGACCCTCCCACCGTGCCCCACAGGATAAAAAAAATTCAAACAAGAACTTTTAACTGTCAGGTTATACTACCGCTAAATACTTTACTTTCATTTATTTCTAAAATGTTTGAGATTCATATAAAAAGTTACCACATGCCTGCTTTATCTACTGCTTTTTTAACAAATTCCAAAGTTCTCCGGTATACGAAATTACTCCCCGAAACAATTTTTTAATTCGCAAAACTCTGCTGCACTGCGTCATATTGCACTGCGCCATTAGACACTTGAAGTGTTGTTATTGGCCGAAGAGATAGCGCGGAAATTCATTGATAATTTGACTAATTATTAAAGGTGTTCCACTGTACCCCAACTGTCCCTACTTAATTAATATACAACATCTATTATAAAATCCGAGATATAGTTACATTAGTCTTTTGTGTTGACATACATATACCTAAATAAGATACAAATGATGGGAGATATTATATTTTATTTACATTACCCAATATATTTTCGTCCGGAAGTATGAAAATGACTCGACTAAAATATTATTAAAGGAATGGACTTGCTTCGGTGCACTATCTTGGGGTTGTAAATTAGAAACCAAAGATTTTTAAAGGACCCGCTAACTCTTAGTATCAGGATGTCTTTACATGGCTAGCCATTCATTACTGCTTTTCCACATAAAGTCCATCTGGTGTCTTCTCATACAGCGGCGGTGGATGCGTGTGTTCATGCGATATGCAGACTAGCTCATAATCGTCATTCACGTGGAGACAGACACTGCATTTCCACCTCGTTCTTCCAGCACAGTACCATCGTTCTCCACCAGACATTGGAGACGGGTTGGTGAAGGAGTACCCGCTTAGCATAAGCAGTGTTGCGCCATTGACAGTTGTGACCACGGTCACTGTAACCAATAATATACTAACAAGCTGTTAGATTAACCCTACAGTGGTCGCACTCCCAAAAGTCACTCAACTGGGCCTCGATCGCGCTAAATAAGAACGAACTCAGTCGAAAACGTTACGGCTCAGCTACACTTCATACCATACTCTTGTACTCGCGTTCCCACGTGGACTGCGACTGGGTCGTAACGTTTTCGACTGAGATTCGGTTGTGGCAAATACGTTCGTATTTAGCGCGATCGAGTCCCTGGTCGCCCAAATTACATAAGTCCGTTTTATTTTAGGTTATTTTTTAAATGAAAATAATTTCAACGCCATTTTCTTTATTTATATTTCGAGAAAACTTATCTACCACGTGATAAAAACTAAAAAGAAACTCAGTCAACATTGTTATACTAAAAATCAACAAAACAATCTTAAAAATTTTCTTTGAATAGGATGAGATAAAAAAATGGGTATTGCCTACTTATATTTATTAATTATTTTCTAAACATGAATTGCAGACATATTTAGAATGGTCCGGGCAAATTCGTTTACTGCATATATGGCAGCATCTTCGGGTGCTCCTGCTACGTGTTCGCCCGCAGTAAAAACAGCGCCCAACCGAAAAAGCGCGAGGCGCTGGCGCAGATGAAGCTGGGACTTGATCGATGTCCGGACATGTTCCACGTGCAAGCGGTTTTCGATTTGGGCCTCTTTTCTCCAACCTATTTTTTTTCTCTACAAAATCAAAATAAAGATTATAGTTTCTAATACTCTTTAAAATGTCATTACGTCACAACGAAATCTATACTGTTGCAACAAAAACCGGGACCAACGGCTGAACGTGCCTTTCGAAACAAGGAGGAGTTCGAGATCACAAAGTTTTGGTCCACGGTAAAGTTAACTATGGTAAAGTTAGCTTTGTTCTCGATATTAAAAGCCAATACGCACCAACAAGCTCCTCGGGACGGGGACTATCGTTCTTAAAT
The DNA here is from genome assembly GCA_910589355.1 of Parapoynx stratiotata. Classification (NCBI taxonomy): domain Eukaryota; kingdom Metazoa; phylum Arthropoda; class Insecta; order Lepidoptera; family Crambidae; genus Parapoynx; species Parapoynx stratiotata. The sequence goes on along the minus strand of OU342466.1, from coordinate 14,292,714 downwards.
TACATGGAGTCTGAGCGGACAAATTCGAAGCGTCTGCGAAATATTTAGTTTTTATCACCCTGGATTACATTGGAGCCGTGTGCTAGCGGCTTATTAAAAGAATACTACCACCCCTTCTCTTCCCTTGGGTGTCGTTAAAGGCGACTAATGGACTTACAGTACTGTACAACCACCCAATAGCTTATGGCGGAGAGGGCTCACCACCTGTCACGCTGAGTGCAGTCACTGCTTGGTGAAGCGCGGACTATGGCAATGGACTGCTTTTGCGGGGCTTTTGTCTAATCTCTGACTAACCCTTAGGGGACAATAGTCGTGATTATATATATGTATGTGTAAGTGTGGATTACATTATAATATGTAGTAATCTGCACGACCACTGTAGGGCTGAACAAATAATTTATTAGAATTGAAGTATTTTTTTTACTTTCCTATATAAAGCTTGACTAGATGTATAAAAAACCTCGCCATATTGCGGAACATTGATAGAACTTATTTCTTATAATAGCAACAGTATTTTTTCTGTAAATTTCATTTTTAATCAGACACGTATTTTATGGCTAAACTTCTTTTTTTTAATTTCGTTTTCGATTCATTATGATACTTAAGATTTTAAATTAGTAACTATTAAACGAAGAAGATACGGGGATAATTTACATTTAAAAAAGTTAGTCAGAGAATAGGCAAAAGCTCCGCATAAGCAATACATTGCCATAGTCCGCGCTTCATCAAGCAGTGGCTGCACTCAGCGTGACAAGTGGCGAGCCCGTCGCTGCTATAAGCTAAGTCCATTAGTCTCCTTTTACGACACCCAAGGGCAGAGATGGGTTTTATCTTAGGTCGTAAAAATCTTCTGGCGTCTTTCGAGTAGGTTTATAATTTTCCTGATCAGGGTATAAAGGAGGAGTGGGCGCCGGCTTTCGGAGACATGCATTTTGTGGCATCGCTGTGGTTACATACAAAGATGTTCCACAGGTTCATATTGAGCATAGCATTCACAATGGAGTTCCCTTCCGGCGCACGTGTCCTTATAAGTTTCCTTAAGGAAACTTAAGGAAGTTAAGGAAAGTTAAGTTAAGGAAGTATGAAAAGGCATCTCCTTTAAGGTAGCGTGAAATTCTGCTGTTTGCTCTTAGGTGATGAACAGTTATTTAAGCTATATATATATATATTGCAGGTTAAGCAGGTTTTGGTTACTGAAAATAAAAAGTAAGTCGCTCGAAGTAAGGCCGGAACATCCCTGAAGACCTAGTTGCTGAGATGAAGATTGAGAAGAGATGAGTCGAGACATAGATGCAGAAATACATCAAATAGAATGAGGTTCTTTTTTTTTCTTTTTTTTTATTTACAATAAATATAACAACATTTACTTTTTATGAAAAATATCCATCTGGAAACATTAAAATGAACATTTTAAAATTATATTATCAAGTAAAGACAGAAAAGAAGAGATTGGAATTGGGTTAATATATTTATATAAATTGTTAAGTACCAACAGGGCGAATCAATTTGCAGGATCGACAGCAACAAAGAAAGGTTTCCACTTTTCTTATAGTTTTATATTTATACCTATAAATTTATAAAAGATAACATTCAAATAGAGATCATTTCTTCTATTCCTATAAAAATTACATTCCATTACCAACATGAACTTATGCTGTGTAATTTTTTAGACAAATAACGTTTTGCAAGAAAGTTCCATCGTAAATAATTAAAATGTTAATGCGATTTGTTGTTGTATTATTATCACAGCCTAGATACATAATGACATAGGTATTGTGCCTCTTTAGATATTTTTTAATAATTTACCGAAATATTATCTTTGTTCACCTTATAAAAAAATTTCACACACTCATTTTAGCTTCACTCTGCCCAGCACACCTTAGGTTCGCTTCCTCTAGTTAAAATTATATTGTGACCAATTACGACATAATAACACACCTCTGTCGAACCTATATGTCTATCGCCGTACTTTCTAAAGACTATGTTCATGATGATCAAACTTTTTTGCTACGAAATTATGCTTATGATCCGTGTATACTGTATACCCTCGCTTGGCAAAGCAATCGAGAGCCAGCAAGCTTGGTTCGACGAACAGTACCAGCAAACAGTTTCGAGGCGCTGCTGGTATGATGCTTCCAATACGCGTCTCCTTTGTATATCAAAAGACGGTGACCACGTTTTGTGTTGACAAAAACAACTGAGCCTATAAATATACATCTTCGATTACAAAGAATCAAGTGGACTTGATCCGAAGCTCGTCATTGAAGGTACGTTACGTAAATTTTATCGAGAGTTAACTAGATAGGTATGAAGATCATTTACGTTCGATAAATTATTTCAATTAGTTCTAGATTGAAATATAGAGTAATGTGGAATGGATCTCCGCTCAAAACATACACAAGTAGATATCTTAGGGATCCCGGTGGGGCTTAGCCAATATGCTCGGGTATATTTTACCGATGTAGATAATTGAACATATTAATATTTTAGATACTATATAAAGGAAATAAATAATTAACATTATTTATAAAATTAAACAGTAATTTGTAATAAGCATGTAATTTTCAGAAATTAAGGAACTACGTCGCATTTTTACCGCGAGATGTAATTAAGTAATGGTTATTGCGGGACAAAGCTTATATGTTTACTTAAATACTAACACGCTTATTCATAAAAACACGTTAATCAATTACTTAAGCATTATTTAGGTAGTCAACTAATTATGTTTTAAGCAATTTTGTTTAGTTTAATGACGAAGTCTCGGGAAACAGCTAGTTCAGCATACTTTTCCTGAAGTAGTCTAATTACACAGATATGTAACATTTCAAATACATATTAGGATTTTTGAAGTCATATTTCCATAAACATCGTTTAGCGTTAACGATTATGGAGGCTAGTTATTCGCTATCAAGATCGACGCAACTTTGGCATATTCGAATAACGTGTTGCATACAAATTAGGCTTGTTACATTTATAGCAATTATTTTTTGTTTTTCTGTCTTTAGCAGAAGGGCAGTCTTTGCACCTCTGATGTCTTTTTGTGTTTTTATTGGCACTGTATGTCATAGTTTCTCCGACATGTTCGTGAATACGTTTACGTAGACTTATTGGTAAGTTAACGATGTCCTTCCTCACGCGAAGGTGACCATCTAGCAGTGACAGACCGAGTTTTCTAAGGAAATCACGGCGGGTTATGTTCGTGCTGTTGTTTTCATGATAAATAATCGAACCATTTATTGCAGCAATATTCATTACTGCATAAAACACTTTCATTGACCATCTTTTAGTGATCCGAGATACATCATAAGTGGCACAAAGTTCCTCGAGGACAGCGACACCAGTTTTTCTAGAATTATAAAATGTGACTATCTCTGGTTTCTGTTTATCACCACTAGCTGGATCAATTTTTTGTTCGTGATGAAGGGAAGATAGTACTAACACTACTTTAGATCGTTTAGGTATGTAGGAAACAAGGGTCATATCATTTTGAAATGCAAACTGAGAGCTGTATAATTTTCTTTTTCGAGCGGTTATGAACTTTTGTGGGATTTCTATTTTGTTTTTACGCAAGGTACCTGTAGATGTTAGTTTATGATTTTTTTGTAAATGTGTTATCAAAGGGACACTAGTGAACCAGTTGTCGAACGTAACGTTTCTATAACTTTTAGAAATAGGCTGCACTAATCTGTCCACAACATCAAAAGCTTTATTGCTTTGTAAAAATGGCCCATCAGGCTGTTTACCTGGATAAATTTCAAGATTAACAGTATAAAAATTGTTTGCATCTACCAAAGCATAAATTTTTATGCCATATTTGGCGGCTTTATTCGGGATATATTGACGAAATGAACACTTGCCGCGAAATGCTTCCAACTTTTCGTCGATTGTGAGATATTCACCAGGAGTATAAGTGTTTTTACAGTTGGAGACAAATTCATCAAAGATAGATCTAATAGGAGCAGGATTGTCTAGTTTGCTCCGCTCTTGACGTGTTGATACATCATCGAAACGCAAACAGCTTTGTAAAAAATGAAATCGCGTCAAAGACATAGTACTTCTAAAAATCTCGACACCACTACCATCAGTTCGCCATAAGTCACACATGTTTTGGCAATTAGATCGATTTAGTCCGGCTAAGTATAACAAGCCGAGCAAAGCTAAAAGTTCATCTTTATTTGTCTCTTTGAATATATACTGATGTGATTGTTTTTTAGACAATTGTTTCTGTTTTATTTTTGCGTTAGTATAAAAAAGTATATTTTCCAACATACTATTACTTATAAAACGTTTCCAGCATTCTATTTCTGTTTTGTCATTTCCTGCAACAGGCTTAACCCCTGGTTTTTGAAATGTTATGATTGAATCTTCTGACCTTTTACGAGGTGCTTGAGAGGACCATTTCGTTATTTTATCTTTACCAATATAAAACTGTTCGTTACTTGTTACATATATACTTGCTTCTTGTTCATCGCCGCTACACTCTTGTTCCGTATCACTGTCTTGACTCCGCTCTGAAATATGGTCTATTTCATATTGGTCGTCAGAGCTGAGTTCACTGCCACTGCTACAAGCTGGTTCAAAGACCATTGGAACTTGATTTTGTTCATATTTAAATGACATCGTTGGCAAAACTGTAAATAAAGGGATGCAATCAATCAAAAAAAAACAAATACATTGCATAAGTACATAAATGTTGTGGCCGGGTATATACTTACCCAGAAGTTCTTAGGAAAACTGTAAATTTTATTGTCACAGCCGCCGTGACGTTAAATGGAATAGCTCAAAGATTTTACTGACGGCATACGTTTTCAAGTTATTAAATTCATCGGGTATACGGTAAGATACTCGGCCACAATGTCGACAGCTTAATAAAACAGCATGTCACGTCGGAAAAATTTATTGTAAAAAAAATGTTGATATACACAAAATAATAAGCAAAAATGTCTCATTATTAACCTTAGAATAATAACACCTTAGAATAAGAACGATAGTTCCCTACAATACGCACGGTCAAAAGAGAGGCAAGAAAAAAATGTAAAAATGTTTTACCTAATTCCATGAAGCTTTATACAACAAAATGTGGGAGAAATTTTTCCCCATATTGGCAACATTTGCATATAATGTCATGTGAAAAATTCTTGCGATTTCGTTTAATTGTGATAACCATTTTACATAAAAATATAAGTTCAAATGCATTATTTTTACATGTGGAATGTGATGTTAAAATTTTTCTTGTGCTTCTCCGATGTACTGTGACATCAGTTCTTAAGTACTAACAAGGTCTACTAGCAAACCAAGCCAAAATTGGCTTGCAAATAGTTGCCTCACATTCCGTGCGCGGACTCGCCTTCTAGGTGTTATTATTCTAAGTTAACTAAACATATTTTTTTTTAAAGAATTTTATAAATGCTCTTAAATAATAATGCTATGAAATCTATGATATAATAAGCGCACTCCATGGTCAATTATTCATAGAGCTGTCTCTATTTTAAGAAGGGTGTTATACAAGCGATCAGAAAAATATTCGAAGTTTGGTCAGCAAAAAATACAATTGATCAGCTAAAATAACTAATTGCTCAGCAACTTAAGGCAGCAAACATTTCTAAATTGGTCAGCAAAATAACTAATTGGGCAGCAACTTATGGGCAGCAGATATTTCTAATTTGTCAGCAAAATAACTAATTGGGCAGTCACTCAAATTGAATTTTATTTATTTTAATATATGTTTTGACGATACAAATATTAAGGGTTATAAAAAAATAACCTTAACCTAATATGTATTATGGTTTATAAAGCAATAAAGGAGTAAGTAATTATGTTTTGAGATAGTATCACTATGAACAAATTAAGCCAATGCATATAAAACAAAATTGTTCTGATGTAAATGATAGTGAGTATAGAGATCAATTTAATGTTCCTCATTATAGGGGAGTTCAAAATGAAGGGGATTCAGAAGAAAATGTTTTATTAGATAATAATGGAGATTAAAAAATTTTATGTGGCACTTCTCATGAAGAAATTGTTTTGCTTAGTAATAATAACCATAGTAATTATAGTTTAAGACCAAAAAGTGTTCTAAGGAAGCCTGAAAAACTAAACTTGTAAAATTTAAATTTGTTTTGGAGGAGGATTATGGTAATTTATTATTACTGGCAACTCGGACAAGAAAAAATATGATGTAAGCGTGTGTCGTAAAATTAGTATTTTGTATTTTTAAGGTAATAATGGTACTGTGTATCAATGTTGTTTGTGGTGAAATACTTTATACCTATATCAGAATACATTTCCTACGAACTAATCCTTGATCCTTCATTGATCGTTTCCTAGATTTTTTACATTTCCGGTAACATGTATATTGCTGCCCAATTAATTATTCTGCTGAAAAAATAATTATTCTGCTGGCTAAATAATTATTTTGCTGCCCAAATAAATATATTGCTGATAAAATATTTGTTTGCTGTTTGATTTTTCGGCTGCCTTTTTATTGCTGACCAAATAAGTAAATGGCTGCCCAATTAATTATTTCCCTTTAATGAATGGACAAGAAATTTAAGCTTTTCAGTTTTTAATACAACAAATAAATCTACATTCCATGATCATAATATTTTAATACATAAATTGAGATAGACTGCATTAAACAATGTTAGAGTTCGTCTAAGATTATCGATATCGATTTCTTTGTATAACTAGAAATGTTTGAAAATATGCAGTAGGCCTAGACAAAATGCCATCGCTTCTTATCTATTCTATTTCTACAATCGTAATAGACTTAATGTTTTCTATCGTAGATAGCTAGACAAGATGTTTCTACTGTCAAGATCGTTGTTTCCATCATGACAGTAGAAAGAAAAAAAAAGTGTCCGTGGTTTTTCTATCGAAGAAACGTCAAACTTACTTCGCGCGCTGCCTCTCGGCTCCATTCGGTTCTCTTCGGTAGTCGTCGCACGGTCCGCGCTTCTGCGCATGCGTGCGCCGCCGATGCAAGGGTCCGATATCAAGGCGCGCGTTCGATAACATCCGATATTGAAAATAATGAGTTGTTCTGAATGTGGTAATTATTTGGTAATTATTAAATAATGATAAATAATTTAAATTTGATGTAATGTTTAACAGTGCAAGAAAGAAAGTGCTTTTACGTTCTTGAACATAGTAATAAAATTACTATATTAAAATTATTATTCTGGTGTTGTCGTTAAAAAGTGAAAAGGGTTTACAATCTATGTTTATTCCTTTTTAGGATGGCATCTAGACAAAGAGCAAGCTCACAGCAGTTTGCGGCGTTGGTAGAATTCATGTGTTGCTGCTAACTACTCGCTAATAAGAGCCCGTGGCCAAAAACTAAGGGCACACAAGACCTACGAAAGAAATATCTTGTTACAATTTTTTGAGTTATTTATTACAGTGTTACATAATTAAAGTTTTATTTTATTTTACTTTTATCTCCAATGGTAACTCGTTTGTTCCTTTCAAGTGTGTACGCCTTCTAAGTTCACTACATAGTTTATAAAAAATCTTTATTAAGTCTAAAATGTTCAACAAATAACTTGTCTGGCATGATGTTTTAACTTTTTCGGTTTTCATGTCTCCTCTGCCGTCTTAGCCAAGTTTCTTCATTTTTGGCTGCCCACAAAAGGCATAAAGTATGCATATTAACTTATATAATTAAAACACGACACACAAAGCATAAGTAAAAAACCATAAGAAACTCAAAGGTTTACGCTTTACTATTGGGTTCGAGGAATCGTTTGGTAAGCGATTAGTAGAATAGAAACTTATCTATTTGTTTTGTCAAAAACGGCATCTTGTCTACCACTTTGTATGGGATTATTCTACTGTCAAAATAGAATGATGACGTATGATAGAATAGAGACACAGTAGAAAACATCTTGTCTACCACTTTGCTACTCGCTTGATGGAATCACGTGACTTATCTATCGGAACTGTCAGTCCCATACATTTCTTTCTATTTCTATTATGGAAATCGTCAATAGAATGGCACTTTGTCTAGGCCTACAGGACGGTCTAGTGGATATCATACATTTCTATATTTTTTTTTTGCCTGAAACCGTACGATCTTGGTACCGATACCACTCTAAACCGGTGTCCTTAAATTAAATCTATCCCTTTCTTTATCAAAGCAAATGAAAATGTTTAAACAGGCCTACTTTAGTCCACCTTTTGGATTATGATGGAGACAATATGGTCTAATTTTAACCCCGGAAAGACCAGTTAATAGAAAACTGCACAAACTCTATATGCACATAGGTGACGCTATAAGATTTAAGCAATATCTAACCTAAGACTACCATTTGTAAAGATTTCCTAATCTCCTGAGGTAGATGAATCACGAACTCGTCTAATTTTACGACCCATGTTCTAAGTAGATAGTACTATCAATGTTAATTCAAAAAAATCCAAAAAATACCTAGCTACCTTTGAAAATACGTCATTGTATAAAATCATTTATATCTATAGCTTAATATTAAACTTAAAATTAAAAAGGCAAACTCATTTTGTACCTCTGTTTTCTATAACTAAATTAATGCTTTGTTTCTTGGCACTTAAAAAAATAGTTAGGTAATAGTGAAACATAACAAATGTTATGTGTTACTACAGCAAACAATTTTACTCTACTGCTACAGATAATTAGTGTTAATTATCACGTTTAACACGATATCTCCACGAGAGAAAATTGTGAATAAGTATTATTGATTACATCCGTCATATAAACACCTGTGAGTTTTATAATGGCTCAACAAATCTTTTACACTAGTTCTTATCACTCAACATCAATAATTCATACGAATGACGGAAGATTAATTTATTTACTTGGAAGAACACTGCTGTTTTGACTAAGGACTATCTATTTAATATTGTTAAATCTAGTTGCATTTTCAAAAGAACTTTTATTCAATCATTAGAAGAACTATCCTTATCCTTATTAAATAAAATCATCATCACTATTTTCAACAACATCGCCAACTTCTTTTTTCGATTCATTAACATCTGAAACATCATCAAAATCAGCTTTTTTCGTCTTTTTCGGTGACTTTTGTTTTTTAGGTGTTTTACCTTCTGAATCATCATCTAGATCTACATTTGTCGACGTTTGCGCCACCTTTTGTTTCTTCGGTTTATTAACTTCAGAACCATCATCGAAATCTACTCTTTTCGATTTTCGCGGCTTCTTTTGATTCTTCGATTTATTAACTTCTAAATCATCATCGAAATCTACTTTATTTAATTTTCGTGGTGTCTTTTGTTTTTTAGTTTTATTAACTTCAGAGTCATCATCTAAATGAGACTTTTTTGATTTTCGTGGCGTCTTTTGTTCTTTCGATTTATTAACTTCTGAGTCATCATCTACATCAGATTTTATTGTTTTTTGAGGCGACTTTGGTTTTTTCGATTTATTAACTCCTGTCTCTACAGAAAAATACACATGCTTTGGTTTTGGTGTCTCCGAAGACCTTCCATGTGTATGAGTCTTCTTTGTAAGCACTACGTTGAGATTATCATCAGTTGTGAGGGTAGCTTTACATTCTTCAGCCTTGCTTAATGCGCACTTCCAAACTGTCCCTATTTTAGACTTGGCAGACCTTGTATACGAGTAGTTTTTGTATAGCAGCATATATCGACCCTTTTTTGCTTTTATTATCACTGGACCTAGGAAAGAAAATATTCAATTAACAAAGATTAAAATATTGCAGAGTTAGATAGTATTACCAACGATAACATTTATTTAGACTGCACACACTTTTTAAATTAATGACATGCGGGGAAGACATGAGTATAAATGGATATAAAACAACGTAATAATTGATACAATATTTTTATTATAATTATAACCTAGTAATCATAAGAATTAAAAATGATATAAATGATTAAGACCAGATTAACTAACATAATACTTACAGACTTTCAACTCTAAGAGACAAATGGTAAAGTTATTTTAAACAATGCATTTAAATATATATTTGGAAATATATTTCTTAACAAAATATAGATATAACAGCGTATGTTTTTATATAGCATGTCTTGTTAAAGCTATAAATCATTTATAATAATTCACGTGCATCGGGGCTCTTGAAATAATATAAACAATTTAAATTAATATAATATTATATTAAAAATCTAAAAATACCACGTTTTGAAAAATAGCAAAATAATAATAAACAAACATGAGGGGTCCCTGGGGGCGCATCTTTGCAATTTACACTTACGATCTATGCATGCATTGTATTATCGGGATTTTAATGGAATACATGGAATGCATATATCGAAAGTGTAAGTAACAAAGATGCGCCCCCAGTGAGCCCTCATGTTTATCATTATTTTACTTTTTTTCAAAACGTGGTATTTTTAGATTTATAATCTACGATGCACAGCGCAATCTATTGATTGGTGGTTTAACAACAATCCATAGATGGATGCGTATTCTCCATACAAAACCTAAAAGTTGAAATGCTCGAAAACCTGAAAGTGCTCGTAGAAAGTAGTTGCAAGCTGCACTCTCACCGGGTTCTGAGCTGCTCCCAAAGATTCAGCCCGATAGCTACTCAGGAAGTGCCTCAAAATTGAGTTACAAAATACCAACCGGACAAACAAAGAGATAAAAAGCCAAACAAGAAAGTGAGTTAATAACGTGGTAAAATACTAAGAAAGATATCAGAACTAGTTAGAGAATACCTGTAGGGTATAATAAAAACAAGGAAAATCGCTTTTAAAATTTTATTTATTAACTTTTTTTTATAATTTCAATAAATTACTTTATAAACTAACAAATATTGAATGAAGACCCAAGATTATGCTGTGGTTTCATTTACATGGATAATATTAGTGGGTATTGGAATAATAAACTGCACTTCATTGATTTATCTAATGTTTGTTATTATTAAAAAGTTACCTCATAGTCTGCGATATGAAGGGTCGAAATATATATATCAACGAGACCGAGCGGCCCAGCGGCTGGGCCGCGAAATTACAAGCAAATGTATGAGAAAACAAAGAGTCGCTTCAAATAAATTGTTGAATACAGTTGCTTGTAATTTCGCAGTGCAGCGGCTAGGCCGCTAGGTCACGCTGATGCATATAATTCGACCCTAAGATCATCAAACATAATCTTATCTTGCAAAAGACCTTGGCCAATCTTGAAAACAAATATTAAGCGAAACTTGATTTGATTTTAAAGTATTTGAACAAGCTTGGCAGTCGAGGAAGTTAAGTGATGGACTCTTAAGGAAGTTTTATAAAACAGCAAGAAAGTAAAGTTTAGCTTTTATAATTGATAATTAGTAGATATTTTGACATCTTTTTTCAAATAATTCATCTTGATAATTTCGACTGAACGAAGAACTTCCTCGACTGTAGGTACAGTCAACTCCAAAAATATGTAACCACTATTGAGAGTAAACGACTCTTGAGATGGAAATAAAGATTGTCACCTCTAAAATGTGAATACATATTTTTGTACTTGACTGTACATCTATACCTGCAAACTAACATTCACATATATTTTATGTCATCTCTGTGTAGTCATCACCATCACTCATTTCCTTTAGTCTTTTGTTTGAAATTCTGGTGTAGTCTCCTTTATCATTGACGTAAAATATAGGCGGCGGGTGGCTGTGTTCACCATTTATCACGAAGAGTTCTCCATCATGACTTAAAGCTACTTGGGCATAGCATTTTTTGGAACATCTCGACGAACATGCCCACGTCACTCGATTCTTACTGATGCTGTTTTTAGCATATGTGTATTGTTCGTACACTAGCAAGTTATTTCCTTTTTTCGATGTAATGAAGTGGATTTCTGTAAGAAATAAAGAAAAAGGGACAGTTAATTTTTAAATTATATTTAATTACATAAATACAATTCTCAATTTAAAAACACTCAAAAAGTTAATTATTGAACATGTAGTAATTTTGATCAATTGTAGTGTAAGAGCTGTGATTAAATTAAGCACTGACAATTTTGCACTATTTTTTTTTGTCTAAGAGGCCTTAGCTTGGGATAAGGGGGTGGATAAAATCCCCACTAATATTATAAATGTGAAAGTAACTCTGTCTGTCTGTCTCGCTTTCACGTCAAAACTACTGAACCAATTGAATTGAACGAAATTTGGTAAACAGTCTAGAGCCTGAAAAAGGACATGTCTACCTTTCATCCCGATATTCCCACGGGTGCCATGCGGGTGAATGTTAAAAAAATTAAATAACACCTCCCAGAAAAATGAAGGACCAATTTACGCCACTATGAATTCTAATAACGGAGTAAGTAGGAGTAAATTTTCAATTCCACCATTTGAGACTACTGTTCCAATTTGAAAAATCTTTCAGTGTTGAATAGCCTATTTATTGAGGGAGGCTATAGGCTACATGCCATCACACTATCTCAAAGTTTCTATTCTACGGGAAAAAGCTAGTGGAATGTAAAAAAGGATAAAAAAAAAGTTTTACAACAGCAGTGGTGATAGTTGTTGATGCTTTCCATGTGATGCTAATACAGCCTATTAAAGATCATCCTAAACACTTTTATTGCCAAATTAAAATTAGTTTTCTGTAAAAAATAAACAAAAAGTTTGGTCTGACGATTTATTTGTAAACACATGACTTAAGTATTGACTGACTACAAATCTAAACGTATATTCCATTGATAATTTAAACTATAATAACACAAGCCAATGAGATATCTCGATGTGAAACGACGAGAGGCAAGAAACCATTTGCCTCTCGTCGCTTTAAATCATGACACAATGTAAAATGAAATCGCAAAGAGTCAGTTTTTTGATCCTAGTAATACTCAAACCAATGAGTAAAATCTAGACCAATGGCGTCAATGGAAACACTTAAATGTGTGACGTCAGGTTGACAAACTGTTAAATTTGTGAGGTCAGCCGTCGGCTCGTTTGTCCCTTGTTTTCATAAAAAAAATTGCGATGAAAATTCGAACACATCAGCTGTGCCGCCAGCCGCCATTTTTCTTATCTCAGTCTCGTGTTGTGGTTAACTTGTTTATGTTGAACCTGACCATGGTTCAAAATACTGACCCTAATATAGAGCTTTTAAACTAGTAGTAGCGTGTCAAAAGAACACTAGCTAATACATTTTTAATTCATGGCAAATTTCGCAATAAAAAGCCATGTTAAGGTGTTGGGCCCCGATAGGTTGGAATAAAAACTCCGGATTGATTATACCCGGTCAAAGAAAACATAATTTAAGAGATATTTATTACTTAACTCAGCCCGCGTGCTGTAGGAAACCTACTTGTCTTATTTAATAAAATGCCCGGACTAAAACAAAAGATGGACGTTTATCCTAAATGGTATGATAAATGGTGGAAAGTCCGGCTAGTCTGGTTAAATCTAGTTGAAGTTGACAAGACACTATACATACACACATTTTAAAACAGTACCTACATAAATCAGGCAAATATTATTACAATATCCATTCTATTGCAATTTTGCTAAACGTCAAGTAGGTAAACTCGTAGATAAAATTTCCGCAAATATAATATTTACAACTACTGAACTAAACTAAGGTACCTAAGATATAACATGTCCTGGTCGATCATAGAATTGAGATACCTACGTCTCAATTCTATGGTCGACTAGGACATGTTTTCTGATTAAGATTACATAAAAATGTTCGCTATAACATAATTATCATTTAAAATACACATTTTTTTTATAAATAAATCCAACAACATTAAAACGGAAGTCATTTCAATAAAATTGTCACACATAATCCGAATAAACATAAAAACATCGAAAATCAATAAATAAAATTATACAGTTTTAGCACGTAAAAAGATGCAAGATTATTTGTATAAATATAAAAAGATGACTGTTAACCTTAAACCACTAATCAATAATAATACTAAAGGTCGAATTATATACGTCCAAGCTCGTAGCGGCCGCGCATTTTAAAGAAATCGTTGCATACAGTTGCTTGTAAAATCGCGGTGCAGCGGTTACGCGGCTAGCCTGCGAAATCACAAGCAAATATATGAAAAACCAAGTAGCGGCCGCACCGCTTCAAATAAATCGTTGGATACTGGGCCCTGATCGCGCTAAATAAGAACGTATTTACCAGTACCAAATTTGAGATTTGAGATTTAGTTCCGGTCAAACTACACTCCATACCCTCGTACTCGCGTTCCCTCGTGTCGCCTCGTGTGGCTGGGCCGTAACGTTCTCGACTGAGATTTGGTTGTGGTAAATACGTTCTTATTTAGCGTGATCGTGGCCGTTTTGATTGTAATTTCGCGGTGCAGCGGCTAGACTTCTCGGTCGCGAGGATGCATATAATTCGACCCTAAATGTACCCTTATCGTATATACAACTTGGGTTGTCAAATTATGTCAAATGATCACATTATATCGATAAATCATCATATTATAATCCTATCTAAGTAGTGTTTGATTGCTGTTGAGGCGGTGCAGTACGAGCATGAATCTATGCGATCGAGATTATAAAAATCGACGATCTGTCGTCGTCCTAGAGAGATCAATTTTTGATAAAACCTAGGTACGTACTTACTAGTTGCTTGATGACATTTACTATCAAGGCCTCAACTTCAACTTCAACAGTCGAAGGGATGATTTTAAAAAACCAGCACTACTATAGACGTTATGCAAAAGTACACGAGAAAGGGAGACAACCAAGCTACTGCTACCACACCACCTACTACTCAATAAAATAATGGTGTCATAAACACTAAGGGCCTTATTTCATTTGAACACCTCGGACTACACCAGGTCACGCTACCGACAAAATTAGTACAATTTTAAGGATGGTATCTCACCTGAGCGTGTAGACCAAATGCCTTACATTGGATATAAAATCAAACAAGAATTCCTATACATTTTTCGTCTGAAGATAACTAGAGATTGTGAAAAGGCATTTTGTCTAGGGGTAATGGAATCAAGTTAGTGGCTCAATCAAGCTATTGCTGTTTGTCACTTTTTATTGCAACGATTTAGAATGAGTCAGGACGTGACGTTGCGAATCGAAACCGTGAAACGACGGTGTACTAAGGGGGCAATATTGAAAGGTCTTCCCTGGATCTAGAGCATAATCCGAAGGTTATGGTTACATTATGATCTCATTAGTACTAATTACACAGCAAAACTTATTTAAGGTAAAATTTCTACGCTATTAGATCTTAAAGTCCTATTGGCGTTAGACTTTCCATACTCATGCTTATAAACAACACCATTTGGAGTTATAAACATTTTAGGTATTGCGTGATTGTGCAATCCTCGTATCTGGATAATATGCTCCTTCTTATTAGTGGTGAGGATGGAGGGGCACTGGCTTTTGCTGTACATAACGCAATACCAAGTTTTAAGCCCTTCCTTCGACGGTTTGCACTGAACTCTGTAGATATAGTGACAGAACACCAGCAAATTGGCTCCACGCGCGCTTTTTACGTATCGAGCTGTAAAAAAAACAATTTTGAATAAAAATTCTTATGTTATACTGCTAATAACACATTTAAAAGAGTTATTCTGAGGCATAACCTAAAATTTCTTTAGTAATTACTTTTCATGCTCATTTATTATGACAAAGTTAAACACTCAAAAATTTTATATTTTTTTGTAATTAAATATTGCTACGGTAGATCTCAGCCCTCAGAATAACATATAAATTTAACTTACAGTAAATTTGAAACAATATTTTTATACACACTGATTTAACTCCAGTTGATAACATTGGGAGGAACATACATATAATCACGACTATTATCCCCTAAAGGTTAGTCAGAGACTAGGCAAAGGCAGCTCACTGCCATAGTCCGCGCTTCACCAAGCAGTGACTGCACATGTGCTCAGCGTGGTGAGCCCGTCGCAGGTATAAGCTATTGGATGGTGTTCATTATAGGAGGTAGTGGTAAATAAAGCAAAGTCATAATCATAAAAAATATTTATTAATATTTTTTTTTGTTTAACGTCTTCAATAAACTTTATTGTATACCAGTATTAGTTATGAGTATTAATTCACATAGATTGATTGCTATTATTTTATTTGTATATAAATATGCTATTTCAATAATACTATTCTTGGATTCTATTCCTGGTACAATAGAATCTTCACAAGCCCTTCAGGATGGATGGATAGTCTTGGTAACAGAAGAAGCCAACAAAGCATGATAATTAAGTTACGTTCAGTATAATGTTCCAAATTATCTTGCGTTTTTTTTCACTGCGTTTTTGGTTTGACATAGTGGTACATTGTTTTATAATATCTTGTCTTGGTGGTAATCATAATAGGCCTAATGGTGCCATATCAATAAATAAAGAGATTTCAATAGGTTACCATAATTTATATTTACACTGGATTTAGATAGCTATATTTATTAACACATATATTATAAATTTTAAATACTTACCTCATTTCCAAAAAAAGTATTGCGCTCTAGAAACATATTAGATCATTTCAGTTACATTAGTTATAAATGCTCATTGAGCTAACTTTGTACTCCAGAAATAATTTGAATTTTTCTGGCAGAAATAATATACTCGGATAGGTACTAAGACAAAAGAAAAAAAATTCGAGGATGTTTTTGATTTAAATTTTATAGCTCATTAAATTTACTATAGAAGTTTTAATAATGCAATGCACTTACCAATGGGCACCAACCACAATTACCTTTAAAAAAGATATCGGATATTAGTTTAAAAATTTGATAGTATACTTGTATTGTATGTGTGGATATTGTATGTAGTAAACATACAATATCCACACATACAATACAAGTATACTATGCCACAAATTTTTTTCAATTCCTTTTTTCGCCTTTAAAAGATTGTCTGACATGGAATAACTCAATGGAGATCGTCTGACATGGAATAACTCAATGGAGATCGTCTGACATGGAAGAACTCAATGGAGATTGTCTGACATGGAATAACTCAATGGAGATCGTCTGACGTGGAATAACTCAATGGAGATCTTCTGAGATGGAAGAAATCAATGGAGATCGTCTAACATGGAAGAACTCTATAGAGATCGTCTGACAGTGAAGAACTCAATGGAGATCATCTGACATGGAAGAACTCTATGGAGATTGTCTGACATGGAAGAACTAAATAGAGATCGACTGATATGGAAGAACTCTATGGAGATTGTCTGACATGGAAGAACTTAATAGAGATTGACTGACATGGTAGAAATCAATGGAGATTTTATACATATTATAATGTCTGTTGAAAATTAAAATATTTTAATTGTTTAGTGTTAAGATTTGCAATATGAACCCTTGCAGGGTTCATATTGTGAACTTTTGTTTAATTTAAGATCTTTATATGTACCAATATGAAGCAATATAGATTATGAAGGTTATGAAGATATGAAGATTGTCTGACATGAAAGAAACAAACAAACAATTGGGACAGATTTGGTTTGTGTTTATAAAACTTGCAAGTTATGCCTTAGGTTAGGACTCCATAGCCCTGCCTGCATCATTTGAAGTTGCAAATAGTCAGCTGAGTGGAGAACTTGTGTGACTTCATTTCATTGATAATGTTATGATTATTTTAGGTCAGAATAATTTTATTTCCTTTGAAACTATCACCCAAGTGAATGAGAAACAGTGTTTGTAATATTGGTATAGATTTGAGTTCCCCACTAATCCATTTCTAATTGGTGGGTTGAAACAATTGCATCAACAAACCTGAGCAACAGCTTATATCTTTATTGAAACTATTTATTGACTGGTTTAGCTAAAAACAAAAAACAGCTTGTTCTAATATACGGTTGTTGTGGGTAAAGGTATATAGGGTAATGTAAATAGGACTTGGAAAAATTTGTTGGTATTGTTTTACAATGCAATACATCACTGACATTTGCTTACCTTATTCGTTATCCGCTATTGGTGTAAATATGTAGATATTCAATAAGAAAATACACTGATAAAGAAACACTTTTAAACTGCTTACAAAAAATTTTTGTTTGTAAAACAAACAAGAAGAATGAAACTGCTATAACACACAATTTTATTCACTTTCTTCTCACTATGAAAACACTTAGATATTTTTTTATTATTTTTAAAACATTATAACACGTACATTTCTTATTATTATTCGGTAATAAATACCAATACTTTTACAATAATAAACATTATTTTAAGGTTATGTTAAGCGTCACAGCGCAAAGTGAAGAGACAACCAGGCGTCAGCTATCATGTTGTTATTTAAAAAAAAAGAAGGCAAAGACCTTTAACACATATATTAACCTTTACCTTTAAAGATAACTTAGTATCTCTTCTTTGGCCTGGTGTTTTCCCAGCCTTATGCCAGGGTACGCTTTCCAACTACACTTTCTCCACTTTGCTCGGTCTTCGGCATCCCTAGGAGTAAGGTCGTACACAACGACAACAACGTTGGATAACGTAGTATAATAATACCCTTTTTTTAGAAGTATACCAATATTAAATGTGTCGGGAAGACGGGCCGAGATTGTTATAATTCGTTATTCAATTCAGAGGCTTGCTAAATTAATCAGGATTTGTACCATTCCAATGAATCATAGTAATCATTTTAAGAAACAATCAAACGATCTAATGGGAAAGCAAGGGGAACTGAGATCATCTAGCCTAGTCTTTGTATTATTTTGTCTTAATACATTTCAATGCGTCTTGGAAATGTTTGGCACCGAATGATCGAAGACACTATGGTGCTATTTCGATGAGGTGGATTACCACAACGAACCCCTTGGCAGGCACCGCACACACTTGACCTTTATTTCAATGATGGTCCACATTATCATAGAGACTTATTAGATAAAACTATATTGATCTTACGTAACAATATCCATTCCGAAATAATATTACAATCATTGAAATAAAAATCACGTGCGCCATAGTCAAATGCCACCAAAAGCCCTTAAATTCCATATTGGTCTTTTCTCTGCCCACTGCGTCCGTCGGATTCAAAAATGCTATTGACGAATAGCTTATGTGCTATTTCTACTATTTCTCTCGATTTGTTTCAAAACATAAAGTTAGAATAATAATATAAAATAGATATTTGTACAATATAGCAATCTTTTCCTTTTTTTTTTTTTTTTTATACTACCAGGGTAGCAAACAAGCATACGGCCCACACAGATGGGCAGTGGTCACCGTAGCCTATGGACGCCTGCAACACCGAGGGCATCACCAGCGCGTTGCCGACCCTTAAAAAACCTTTTCACGCCCTTTTTGAAGGACTCCATGCTGTAGTCTCTTGGGAAAGCCTCACCAGGGAGTTCATTCCACAGCCTAAGCGTACGAGGAAGGAAATTCCTCCTAAAACGCACGGTACGCGACCATTGTGGTTCTAACGTGTGAGGATGAATTCCCTGGCGATGGCGAGCGGTGCGGTGATAAAAAGAAGCTGTTGGCATCATGTCAAATAGCTCCTCAGAACAGACCCCATTGTACAAGCGGTAGAACACACACAAGGAAGCAAAATCTCTCCTCAAACTTAAGGGCTCAATACCGCTTGTGAGCTCGGGATCGCCGACAATTCTCATGGCTCGTCTTTGAACCGCGTCAAGAGGTCCAAGTTGGTATGCTGGTGCACCCGCCCAAAGATGACAGCAGTACTCCATATGGGGCCTTACTTGCGACTTATAAAGAAGCAGACGCTGCCCCGGAGAGAAGTACCGCTTCGCACGATTGAGCACACCAAGCTTTTTAGATGCCAACTTGACCTTATCCTCTAAGTGACTGCGGTACTGGACGTCACTGGAAATGTCGACACCAAGGATACCCAAACTGAAAAAGCCATCCTTTCACATTTTCACATCCTTTCTTCTAAGATTCATAAAAGGTTTTCGCGCTGATTTATTTCCAACGAAACAAAACGCACGCTCGCTGTCGCCCGCTTGTTCGTTAGTCAAACTTTAGTTGTAAACACTCGGCTAATGTCAAAATTCGTAAACTAATTTAAATGATTTTTTAAATTATTTTAGTAAATAAATTATAATAAAACAATAATTATTCAAATGGGTGATAAATACAGTGAAAGAATATTAACTGTGAATAGAAATTTAGCTTGGTTGTGCTTTGTTGTGATACAGTTATAACCTAAAAGTGTTTTGTGAATTTGTGTTGAAATAATATTTTCTATTCATTTTTATCATTGAAAAATGGTCTAGTGGTGTTTAAGTGAATAAAAGTGTAGTGTTAGTATAAGTGGTGATTCTGATATGCTGTAAACGGCGGGACGGTAAGTGATTTTGTTTGTTTTAATCAAGACTTTTTAGAATATACCAAATAAAAATGCTGGCCTCTCTATTTGAAATTATTATTTTAAATTAACATATTATACGATTAAATGTGAAGATATTGCCAAATTTTTGTAAGCTCAGCCAAACTTTATATGGGAAATGCTGCAAATGTTTTGTTTTGGTTGTACACAATCTATGTTATTGTGTTGTTTATGTTCTATTCATAAAACAGTTAAAACATTTCTCTACTAGAAAGTCTTGATATATTGTTAATATGTTTGCATGTTGATAATTTGAGTGTTTTGTTTATATGTACAATATTATTGTGTTTTGTTTTTTTTCCTCTTTTCAAGGATAATACTCAAATTAAGTAGGTAATTATTATTAGAATGTTTTCTTTTTTAATAATAGTTCATTTTATAATGTTTTTGGTTTGTTTTCTACTTTTACAGGATTTACTTTTGAACAGGTTTTTTGTTTTATATTCTACTATAGCCTTGAATATATTTCAAAACTCTGTCTTATTTACAATATAAAATAGTTTGTGAACATGTTTAACCCACCTTTCCAGTACTATTCCAGCATTATACCTATTAAAAACTAGAAAAATATCATACCAGTACTGACACTGTAACCTGTTATTGGGCAACAACGGTGAAATGCTGACCAGTGCTGACTCAATAGCATATATGTGGGTAGAAAGAAATGGTTCATATGCCTACTAGTACTAACACTGTAGCAAATTCATGGGTAGAAACATGAAAAATGCGGATGAGTACTGACAATATAACATATTGGTGGGTCAAATAAAGAAAAAAAAAATAAAGAAATTTAATAATGTATATTTAGATACAGGCTTTATCAGTTGCACCAACTGCCTGCCTGATAATAATATAATAATAATAATAAATTACAATGAATACTGAACATTTTCGTGGAAAGTAATGGTCAAAATGTCATATTAATTACAATGTTTATTTTATCAAAGTTTTTACTCTGAACTTGCTTATATAAATTGTATATGATGTAAATAATATGTTGTTTTTTTAGGCAAAGATACTAGTCCCTAACTTCTCAGGGTGTTTTCGTTATAATAATAATATAATAATAACTTTATTTATTAAAGTATCTAGACTCATTTGGTTAGTAACAATTTTAATTATCTTACTTATTTTCTTTTCGCTGTACCACACCAGCAGATGTGGTGCACCAATGATTCACGTACTGGCAGTCCAGCCTACTGGATATCATTTTCAGGATACTGTTAGTGCTGCCCCTTACTCTGCGCACCATGGAAGTTGTGCATCTCTTCCTCATAGTTGCATAAAAGCAGAAAATTTATGCATTTTTGTTTCATGCAGTGTTTTTGTCCATATCTCGTTAGCGTTTTGTGTTAATGGGATATGATGGAGATGGGATCAAAATTATTGCTATTCGCACCTTCGTGGGCCTCCTAACTTCCAAGATTCCAAGTGCAGGCCACTGCTTCTAAATCACGCATAAACATGACATTGTTAGTGATGGTTTTTTGCCAAAGTGCTAAAGTTAATCCTGAGGTACCTACTACAGAGCATAATTTTTGGAGGTATTTTGTTGCAGATATTGGAAGCAGATTACAATTTATACCAAGTCGATCAAAAAACGGCTTTTTACTTCTATTAGATGGCCACACGTACTGGAAAGATAGCAGAAGAATAAATTGCATTGTTTGGTATTGCTCGAAAAGGCATCAAGGGTGCTCCTCTTTTATTAATACTGGCATTGATTGCTATTCCATATTAAACATGTTGATAATTCACAATCACGAAAAGAAACATTGATTGAAAATTTGTGGACCTTTTTGTATTTGCTTTTGGAAGTTTATCTCATATGCTCTGCTCTGCACCCTGCTCTTCCTTTTCTAACTCTTACAGTAGTGTTAAAAATTTTCAGTTGTTACCGACAAGATTAAATACCTATTCTATGAAGTTATAGGTACCTTATAATTAGTTATAACTAACCTAATCTATCCTAATTTACGTTAACGCTTCCTGTTAGTACATTATGACTAGTGTAGATTTTTATATCGTAGTAGATATTATAGCATATAAGACCCTAATCACGGATATATCTTACGTAGCTGAAATCGTTATTTAAAACCATGAGCATCAATGTCTGCTTGATCCAATACTATCTGGTGGGAATACTGTATTACAGGTAAATGATTATTTGTTACAGTATCAGTAGTGCCAACTTTCGTAAAATATAGGAAAGGAGTCGTGCTTCTTCATGATGGATATACATTCAGCAAATCTACCAGATTGAACTGGTACTGTTCAAGGCGAATCCAAAATGGCTGCAAAGCCAGATTGAAGCTCACCAGTGATGGGAAATATGTGCAAAAAGTTACATCCCATGATCATCAGCGTGATAGAATCCACATCTCTGCTAGCGGATATCTACAAAAACTAGGACGCATTGATAAAACATGTAATATTTACGGACTGAATTCTAACATCGTGAAAATGTAATAGATTGAAAAACAGTCAATAAAGATCATCAATTTAGATGTAAAATTATTCACATGGAACTCATTATTCAGTCATTTGCTATTAGAAGTTATGTGCAGTTTGTCTTGACCATTTTGTTCTGTGTCGCTGAGATGTGAATTCGCTTCGCGAAGAAATCGTGGTCTATTCGTTCTGATTCGTCCGCCTTACCTTTATATATAATCTGTTATTTTATGTGTTGTTATATATTCTTTTCAATTTCTTTAATTTTTAAGTGATATTATTGCAATATAATTATGTTTTCGGATAATATAAGATTTTTTCATGTCATGTTTTTGTAGAAACTTAAACATGTTAGACTTTCGTCGTTGGTATATCTGTCACTTTTATGGTTTTTATGGATTTCAGTTATTAGTTATATTTTAATCCCAACACCTCGGGGGAAAAATATGCTGCTTCTGAACGGCTATACTTATTCACAGATAAATCAAATAGGTACTGTTGTTCTAAGAAACAAACGGCCAATTGCAAAGCTCGGGTTAAGTTGAGTGAAAGCGGGCAAATTATTACTGGAAATTACGACCACTCGCACAAACTAAATATTCTACGTCTACTGGAACGTCATTAGGAAGTATTAATAGGTAGATATATTAGAATGAGAAACATGGAATTAGGTACATAGAATATCACTTCAATATTTTTTTCGACTAACGCAATGCTAATGAAAAGGTTAGGTAGACTTAAATGGAGACATTTCATTACTCAATGAAATGTCTCCGTTTAAGTACAATATATTACTTGAAACTATTTGTATTTTCCATAAATATTTTACCTTTATTCTGATATAGTCATTACATAAATAACTTATTCAATCTAGGCATTTTGCCATACCTTGTTTATCATATATGACATAGCATCTTCTCTTTGTTAAAAATTTAATCAATTAGAAAGTAATTTAATCAGTCTAGGTATTTCACAATATACTCGCGAACGTTAAAATGGCCTTGTCCTGAAAAACCACTACACACAGAGAGATGGTTAATCTTCCCCTTTACATTAACTATAGAAAATGAAAAATGAAGAATAGCGTCTACAATCTGTAATGTATTACAAAGTTATTTACAAATTCCAGACGTTGATTTTACTTTCATCCCGACTCATCGTGGGAAACATTTGTTGGTGGTAAACAATTACACATATTCGCAAATCAATGATACGAGGAACTATTATTGCTCTAAGAAGCAATCGCGAAATTGCAAAGCTCGAGTGAAGATGGGTAAAAATGGAAAAATACTTTGGGGCCAGTATGACCATTCGCATCCACCGAAATACCTGATGCGGTATGAAACATCTTAAGATATAATATACTGACATGACCTGAAGATTTTGTCAGGATAAGGAAGATTTACTGGAAGCCTCTGTATAAGTATAGAAGCGGCCACTTTGGGAGCCACAAAATCTCTTCTGAAGATTAAAACCTCCTCACCCAAAACCATTGTCGACCGACCGCATGATCAGCGTCGCGATTGGGAAATTGTTGCAACTACATAAGGAGAGGTCACAGTAGATACGTGGCGGTAACTCGCAAAGGATGCCACTGCCCCCAAGTAAACTTTTTATTTATTTATTATTTATTTAATTATTTATTGTACACAAAAAAGGACAGCATACAATACGTAAAACAAAAATTACGTTATCTGATGTGGAAATACGATAATCGGGGAAAGTAAGTTGAGAACCAGTTACAGTGAAACAAATTTATAAATACAAATCAAGTTAGCACTTAATGGTTAAGTAAAAAGTTGATGTAAGAAGATCTTTTTATGTAAAAACAGATATTGGGTATTTTACTCGAATAAAACTATTTGCCTAATTTAACTCGCTTTTATTTTTTCTTCAGTTCCCCCCGAGCAGATTATTAAGCTTTCTACCACCTTTATTGAATAGAGGATACTCGCGTAACATCCTATGGTAGATTCGTTCTTGAAGACGGTTAGCGTGTCATTCTTATCTTGTCATTTCAAGCTCTGGCATTCTTTATCTTACAAGCAAAGAAAACAGCATATTTTTAAGAAATTCATAAATTTTTTGCAGATCATCACAATCCTGTCTGTTACCAGAATTAGAGAGGGAAATTTGCCATTATGTGAAAATTATTTACTGTAATTCTGCCAAGAGGATCCGTCTGCTTTATTGTTATATATCAGCTTATATATGTCCTACTGCTGGGCACAGGCCTTCCACATGAGGAGACCAAAACTTTGTGGTCTCGAAATCATCCGTACTTCTTCGGCAAGTTAAGCCGTTGTTGGTCCTGGTCTATCGCTACCGTTTCTACCCACCAACCCGCATTGGGGCAGCGTGGTGATGTTACGGCCATACTCCTCATGTTTGCTTTATATCTCATTACAAATATTCGCGTATTCCAGATATCGGTGCGGATTATACTCTAATTCCGACACCACGTGGGAAAAATTTGTTGTTATTGAAGGGATACACGTACTCGCAGATGAGGTTGACGAACAACTACTATTGCTCTAAGAAGCAGACAAGAAACTGCAAAGCTCGGGTAAAGCTAGACGACAACGGAACGATTGTTGGCGGTAATTATGTCCATCTCCATGCACCGCCAAATTATGTGCGGACAGCTACTGGTGACTATGTCAAGATATGAACGAGATAGATTTTTGTTCTTTGGACTTAAGTAGTCGATTGGCGGACAATAGCTAATGAATCTTTGTTTAAGTAAAAGTTCTTAGTATTTAGTAGGTACGTAATGTCTTGATTTGACGATGAGATCAAAAATGTTATTTTGGCTGTGAAGAATGAGGAATTTTTATTATAAAATATTATGATAAATATGAGATAAATTGTTTATTTTTTGCTGGGGAGTCTCCTTAAGGCGATCTGGTCGTATATTTGGTTAGCCTAGTCTCTGACTAACAGCCCTTACGGGATAATAGTCGTGATTAGGTATAATATGTATGTATGTGTAACGCAACTAAAAATGTAAAGTTTTTGATAATGTTGATATGGCGTGGGATAGGGGAGAGTGGAGGAGATAGAGTCGTTGCGCCGACCCCAAACGAAATTGGAAAGGGGGCAGGCAAATTATGATGAACTGGCTTCTTCAACTAATGGTGCCATAATACCAACCAACCATACCAATAGGCTAGTTGACCCTTATATTTTATTCGGCCCCAAATGATTAATTACTGTTAGCCTCTTCTTCTTCTTGCCCTTTTCCCACTCTAGGTGGGGTCGGCACAACATGTCTTCTTCTTCCATTCTCCTCTGTCACTCGTCAGCTCAGCATCCACTTCTTAATAAAATGTTTTTTTGAAGCTTCAACACAAAAAAAAAATTAAAATACGTTTTTGCGTAACTGTCAACAACGCGTTCGGTCATGATGGTGTATAAATTATCTGTGCCGTAAAGTCACGATTTTGGTAAACAATTCAATACGCGTGCGTGACACTGGTTGACAAAGCCGACAGATGCTTGATTGGTTGCGACATGCGTTTGACGGATTTTGACCATTCATTAATTTCACGAACATGGTGGATAGCGTTTTTAACAGATGAAAAAAAAATCAAAAAAGGTTTTAATTGAATTTCTACAGCAATTCTTTATTGATATATGTATAACTTGTTATATTTCGGACCCTTGTACTAAAAACTCTGTGAATTAAACACTATTTTCATTACTTTTGATATGAATCAACTAGCCTATTAGGATATTGCTCCTTTATTATCATTTTTTAACGTATATTTGAGTTTTGTTATATTCTGAATAATAATGACGCTCACTATGTTTTCAGCTGGAAATAGAGTCATAAATTACAAACATATATGCGACGTGAAAGGATCAATTTTGCTTATGATAGAGGGATATACGTTTCACAAGCACTGCAGGTCCACAAACTATTATTGTACCAGAAAGAACTCTGGATGCAAAGCTCGTGTCAAAATGGAGAAGACTGGATTGATTCAACGAGGCAGTTTGGCTCACAACCATAGTAAACCAAGTTATGTTGTGAATGCCTCAGGATATTATTTGAGAGTGTCCTAGTGTCTTGGATATTAAAAGCGTATAAACTAACTACACTCTATAAATTTTGATCTGAGACAAAAAGAAAAGATCAAAGATTAATTTAGTTATCTAAACTTACGTTTTAAAAAATTGATGTAATAATACCGAAAATTATTGAAGTTGAAGTTGGAACATTTTACTGAGAGAAGACATTATTTGAAATTTTCTCGTGTAACGGGTTCGATTCCCGATTCAACCATGAAATTATTTAAATATCTATGAATGCAGTATAAATAGTTGGAGAAATTCAAATAGTCTTCTTTCAGTAAAGCGTTCTATCTGCAATATTTAAGATACTTTACCTCCATGTGGCATAGCCGTGGGACGCCCTGTATACGTCCCGCTGGGCACACCCTTCCTCATGGAGAAACACATGAGGAGTATGGCCATAACACCGCCACGCTGGCCGAATGCGGGTAGGGTGGTTGAAATAGTCACAATAGCGACTGGGACTAACGGCTTAACGTGCATTCCGAAGTAGAAGAGCTCGAGATCACAAAGTTTTGGTCACCCATCCACGGCCTGAACATGGCGAAGGTAGCTTTGTTTTCGATCGAAAGCCAAAGTGGTAGTAGTGGTAGTACACCACTACGCCATCGAGCTCCTCAGATTTACTTATATCAATTGAAATATGACTATTATTGAAACTTAATAATATATGATGTTACCGAAAACAGTTTCTGAAGCATTTTCAACACTGTTATACATATTTCCCGAGTTTTATGTAATAAGATATACTCATAGTCTGATGTACCAAAATTGACGAGTTAATATTTAATGTGCCGTTTTGTACATTCTTATAAAATTAATATGAAGGACAATAAAAAGGTATTTAGTTCATTGTTTATGTTTAGTTCATTTCGATTGGTCTCATTGTAACTGAACATGGTCACTGTCAGATTTGTAGTACAGTCAAGTTAAAAAATATGCATGCACAGTTGATAGACTTGCATACATATTTTTGAACTTCACTGTACTGCGTTTGTAGTTTTTATAGAGTTGTTTTTCAGAAAATATGCATTAAATGTTTAAAGAGAAATATTTTGTTTCATTTAACTTACCTGCTTACCTGTCATATTTCAAAAAAATATATTCAAATTAATAGTGTATGTGAAATTAACTACTTGTGCAGGTGTTCGTGGGTTTGATGTCCACCGCCTGTACAGTCATGAGCAAAAACATGTGTATATACACTTTTCAGAGTAGATGGATGGGATTTCAAGGTAAAAAAGTCGTAGTGTATACCTGTTTATACTTATGATTATACCACTGAGTTTGATTAAAAATGTATGTTCAAACTGCTACACTCTTAGCTGCCCTTTCGAGGCGCCTCAGACGAAAAGAGAAAGACACAAAATAATTTCTCTCATGACAACTTTTACAACAAAAATAAAGTATTAATATAATATCTGTGTGTGGCATGACATGCCTTCAGTTGTTGCCGTTCTTCCAAAACAAGAACAACGGCAACGACGTTTATTTTATGGAATATTATAAATACGAAAGTAACTCTGTCTATCTGTCTGTCTGTCTTGCTTTCACGTCGTTTTGACGTAAAAGCTGAACCGATTCAAATGAAATTTTGTACACCGTAGTCTATAGTACGTCTCAATCCAAGTTGCCAAAAAGCTAAAGTTTCATCTCTAAAATGTTTTGTGATGACTATAGATAATTGAAATCAATTGAAACGGACAACAATTGTTACCGTTAATTATATTTACGTGCCACAAAATGTGATTATTGAATAACAAATTCGGTAAGTCGGCTTTTTTGTTTACCTTTTTGGCAACTTGGATTGAGACGTACTATAGAGCGAGAAAGGACATGAGCTACTTTTTATGCCAATATTCCCATGGGAACGAGTACCGCGCGGGTGTAACCGTGGTTATCAATATCTGATCTACCGAGTATTATGTGACATATTCCATCAAAATGTACTTTTATTTCGAATTTTAAAATTTCTCGGCATTGTAAAATAATGGCACGACACCAGAGATTTATCACCAGATAACAATTAATCAGATGACTGACACTGACAAGTTTTATTGTTTATTTGTTATGTTATATTTGGATACCAGACATGATTATGTTACATTTGAGAGATATAATGGTAATAATGCAAGTGTAAAAAATATTTATTATTATTTGCTTGCTGCATCTGTACCTTTTTAAGTCTATGGATACAGGATAAGTAAAATAAATTTTATCATTATTTCATCCAAAAGTATGCGACGTTGCCGTTGCTCATTGTTTTAGAAGAACGGCAACAACAGAAAGCACGTCATCAGCCATGTCAAGATTCTGCGTCAAGCAGTGACAGTTCTCTGGCGCCAAGAGACACACATTATACACAAACTTTAGTTTTTGTTAGAATGTTGTCATGAAAAACATAATATCATCTCTTTCTACCTTTCTGCCTGTTGCGTTTACAGGAAAATAATTTATTAATAAAAACTTATAATATAACGTCAAATAGAAATCTTTGGGATTTGATAGAATAAGTTTTGTTGTACGAGTATTATCTTTTGTAATTTCAGATAATCTCGAATATAAATTAATGAATAAAATCCATTGTATTATGAGATTAGTAAAAGATGCACACGGCAAAACAAAGCGAAGACGTTGCAATCAATGTTGGCGCACATTAAAAAAAAGAGTGCAAACTTTATTCGCATGCGAAGATTGCCCCGGTCAGCCAGGATTTTGTATCGAGTGTTTTAGATCGTTCCATAAATATTAAGAGCGTTTGCATCACTAACTAGTGGAAGGCGTAAAAGCCTTTATTGATCTCCTTCGAATTGAAAATTATGTTAAAATTTCAGAGTTAATTTTAATTGTTTTATAAAAAGAGTTGAATTTATATAATGTTTTATTTACTTAACAAAATTCAACTCAACTAACATAATATCACAGAGGGGCGAAGGGCGGGAAAGAGATCGCGAAATGGTATATTTTTTGTAATGTTCGAGTTTGTATACAACCAGTCCCATAGAACCCCCGCTAGATCGCGTCACAAAAACAAAGACAAGTCACAAAAACAAATGACAAATGAATGCAATATATTGCATTAGGCAAGAATTTTGTACTTTATGATGGATGCCAAACTCCCATACAATAGCATGAGGCAATGTTTTGTCTCGATCAGTAGGTGTTCCTTCTCATTCTATCACTTTAATGAATGAGTTTGACATATCGTAGTAAAGCTTTCTATTACAACTATTGACGTCCCACAAAAATACACAAAAATTTCACAAACAAATACTCTCATTTAATTTGTAATTATTGACACACCTGTGAAATTATAAGGTACATCCGGGATACCACTCACTTACACAGCATAAAACAACGCATGTCATCACCAGTTTTGTAATTTTTTATTTAAAACATTAAATTACAATTTTTTTTAACATTTTTCAGTCTAGGCGTCAAAATGGCGTAAATATGATAGGTGAGACAGAAACTATGGATAGAAAGAGAGGAAGAGGATATCCCACGGATAGCCTACATTCATAAATAGTGATAGAATGAGAGGGAACACCTACTGATCGAGACAAAACATTGCCTCAAGCTATTGTTGGGAGCACAGA
The DNA here is from genome assembly GCA_910589355.1 of Parapoynx stratiotata. NCBI lineage: Eukaryota > Metazoa > Arthropoda > Insecta > Lepidoptera > Crambidae > Parapoynx > Parapoynx stratiotata. The sequence goes on along the minus strand of OU342466.1, from coordinate 14,262,330 downwards.
ACAATAAAAAAGGTTAGAATGATAAAGTGGGCGTGGTTGACGAGCCGCTCATATGAGCAAACGGGCATATGAACGTCAAATTGCTCGCAGTGTATTGCACAATGGCGTAGCTGTCAGACGTGTATTCGGTGCAGTACAAAACCCAAAAAGATGCCGAGTTGTGCTATTATTTCGTGCCTTTTGCGAAGTGAAAAGGTGAATCTGGAAAAAGGAGGAATTATATTTCATCGGTAAGTAATAATATTTGGAAATAACTGAATATGGAAGCATAATCAATCACGAAAATAATTCGTACCAAATTCTGTGCAATCATAGGGCTTGCATGTTATCGATAGTTTTATCGTTAGAGTTTTTTTGTTCCTTGTGCTCAGACATTATGATGTGGTAATTTACATGGACATAATATCAAATCTAATTTTTAAATATCTATTTAATTTTTAAATAAGACATAAATATTCTGTTTATAAAGATTTACATATTTCAGTTTTCCTACAAATCCGGATATAAAAGAAAAATGGATATCCGCAACTGGCAGGAAAGATCAATGGTTTCCTACTAAAAGCAGTAGCATTTGCTCGTAGCATTTTACGGAAGATGACTTCCTACAAGTTTCAAAAAAAGGCATTTGAAATCTTCTGCAGTACCTCACATAGATATTTGCGTACAGGTAATGTTTTGAATATTTTATCTGTCTACAGTGAAAACACAATATTATTATAAAATTATACATTTGTCTTGTTCGGGAATCGAACCCGTGATGTCTGCCACAGAAGGCAGTTATCCTTACCCTTGCGCCAAATCAGTCGTTTCGATTATACAGGGTAGAAATATTGCGCATGTGATTGAGTGACGATTGAATAAAATTAGTAGGGACTTTAATTTGTTGATTATTTTCTATTTTTTTTTTATCTAAAAAGAAATTTATTTCATGATGTCAAATATCTCATAAGCGAGAATTTTGAAATCATTTACTTTTGTTTGCAGGAAAATCAAGTTCGCCTTCCTGTTCAAATGCCAGTTCACAAAGAAAGCGAAAACTCAAAATTATAATAGGCAATAAAGACAGTGCCCTCCGAGCATAGCCCTTTCCATAGTTCGCTGGGCGACTTTAAACTGGTGGACTAGTCGAGCAGTGAGTGTCCACATCTTAGCACCGTAGGTCATGACCGGGAGGACGCACTAGTCGAAGACTTTCGACTTTATTTGATAGACTTAAGACATTGAGGGATGGGTGACGAGAAAAATGTGATCAACCAGTATTAATGTTAATTAATTAAAAAGTGTATGTTGGTAACCGCTGTTTCTTTACTGAGAGCAACCCCAGCTCATAACATTACCAATTATTTTATTTATTATTCACTGGTGGAAGACTGGCAAGGCAGTTTTTTCTTTATTGTTGTTCTCATTGCCAAGCCAACTATAGCGATAGTGTATCTTTTGTTATAGTCAGTGACCTATTCCTAGAAACATCCACCTAAAAATGTTACCTCTTGTCTTTTTAGTATTTATTCAGTAGAAAACTAAATCACAGATTACAAAATATTTATCTTCATTAAATTTGTATAGTATTGAAATTGGTTGGAATTTCTTTAGGAGCCCAAGAGGGGAGGTACCTTAAATAAATAAAATATTTTAATTTCCACAAAGGAAACGAACTTTTATTTTAAAAAGAAGCAACTGCATTCTCATTTTTCTCAAATAAAATTTACCCAAACCGGGAATAGAACCAGCTAAAAATTTTTTAGTTATTTTTTTATTCTATTAACCAATACAATGTGAAACACTCGTATTTCATACAAGATATCCATCTCTACTTCTGCATTCCACCGGCTGCTACAGATTTTCCAAATATGCCCGGAAAAAATAAATTAATGTACGGTTTCATTATGTCTTACATGCGTAAGACCTAATGTTTCATAGAGAAATAGTATTTTTAGCCATAACTAAATCAATTAGTGAAATAAAATAAAAATCCTCAGACATTCACACCTATCAACTAGTCCCATTTTAAGCAACTAAATGCTGCTTGTGTAGCGACCAAAACCACCACGAAATAGAATTATTTGAGGTGGTTTGATTCCCTGTTTGGGTAAGCTTTTTGAAAAAGTGTGAAATCAGTTTTGTTTCTATTTGAAAATAAAAGTGTGTTTCCTTTGTGGAGTTAAAAAACCCAACCTGTATATTAATATTCTCCTTAATTACGAAGTTGGATATATAAATAAAATACATAATTTTGTTACTTAATTCTTGAATAATACTTGATTATCGACATCAAATTGTGCACTACACTAGTCCAGTGCTGTCATGATAGTGTACATGTTTTTCCACAATAATTCGAAAAAGATATTTAACGTGTCTCATTATACGTATTATAGATTATAATATTTAAAAACGTATTTCAAATGATTGTATATAAATGATCTTACCAGTCCGTGCTTGAACTGTAAAATTTCGAAGTAACAAAATGCATTGTGCCAACATAAATGGTACCGTACAACAGCTGGTAACACATACCTGTGTATTGCAGTAAAATAACCCTTATTATTTAGGTGCAATTCGCTACTTTTGCTTGAATTTTTTTAGCCAATGAATACATTGCGCTCTTTGTGTGTTGAATAACTATTAATTCTTGTATGTGTGAGAACTGGCTCGCGCGGTCCTAGTACTAATGTGGATGCGTTATCATTCTAACCTTTTTTATTGTTCTGTGGTTGGGAGTTTGGCATCCATCATAGAGTATGATACCAAAGAGTTCTATAATTTAAATACAATAAAAGTTTTCATTAGCAATATTTCTAACTGGCCAGTTTTAAACATTTTCAGTGTTACCTAGGTATAATTATTATGTATCAATAGTACCGTGGTTGCGCCGGTTATAGAGGTTCTGTGTTCGATCTCCGCTGGGATTTAATGTTTGTGTGATGAATACAGGCATTTGTTCTCCAGTCTGGGATGTTTATATATGTATTGTATGTAATCTGAATATATATAAGTTTTTATCTAATAAATATATTTATTTTTCATACTAGATCGGATACTAGATCCGTAACACAAGCAGCATTAGTTGCATAAAATGGGGCTAGTTGAAAGGTGTATGTCTGAAGATATTTATTGTAGCTTGGTTATTTTTATATTGGTATATTTGATTTGTTTTTGCTTTATATAAGTAGTTTGCACTTACTTTTTGATATTTATATAATTGAGCTATCTGGTCCCATTTTGAGTTTGTATAAAACTTGTTCAGTTAAGCTTGCCTTGCCTCCTATTGCAGGGCTCTCATAATATAAGATAATAAATCGGAAAAAGAATTGTATTCAGTATGTACTCTTATTTCCAGACTATCTCGAATATAAATATATTCCAACTAGGAAAGGGAATCATCTGATAATGCTAAACAACTACACATATCGCAAGGATAACAAAAGCATGAATTATTATTGCTCCAAGAGACCAGCAGGATGTATGAGTCGACTGAAGTTGAATGCCCAAGGCAAAATTGTCAAGTACTCTTTGTCACATATTCACGACCCACCCAAATATGTGCTGACATCCTCAGGATATGTTAAATTATGATTACCTAAATAGTGTCGAAGTTTTTAAAGTTTATCTCACAAAGCTACTACTTTAAACCTGCTTAATATAATTTGCACTTCAACAATAAATTTCTTCGAAGATAAGCATTATTGTTTTATTATTGAAATGCCAACATTGAGTTATTTACCTACATTTAACCTAAAGTTGATTGCATTTTTATGATGTTGTATTACTCATATATAAATTATCATTATCTTTACCTAATTAAATATTTCATTTTAGTGGTTTTTAGGTTTATTGAGTTTGCTCATAAAGTTTGTTTTGCTTAAAATATTTTGGAGTTGGTACCATTTAGAACCACTTTTAATTAATGTATTAAGTAGGGTTTAACTCGTAGAACAATTGTTGTTATTTAAATGGGGAAGAAATAATTGGGCTGCCATTTAATTATTTGGTCAGCAACATAAAGGTCAGCCGAAAAATCATTTGGGCAGCAAACAAACATTTTGTCAGCAATATAATTATTTGGACGGCAAAATAACTATTTCGACAGCATAATAATTATTTGGCCAGCAGAAATAATTATTTGGTCACCAGCATAATTAATTGGGCAGCAAAATAATTTTTTTAATCTGCAAAATAATTATTTTGACAGCAATATATATATTATGTTGCCGGAAATGTATAAAATCTATGAAAAAGATCCATGAAGCATAAAGGATAAATTCCTAGGCAATGTATTCTGATAGATGTTAGGTTAAGGCTATTTTTTTATGACCCTGAAAAACAATATTTGTGTCACCGAAACATAATATTAAACAATTACGCAGCAGAGAAAACATTTGAGTTGCTGGCCAATTAGTTTTTTTGCTGACCAATTAGGTATTTTAGCTGACCAATTGTATTTTTTGCTGACCAAAATTCGAATATTCTGCTAATCGTTTAAATAACACCCATTTATATTCTACCTATAATAGCTACCTAGTCTTGTGAGGATTTTGATTAATTAAAAATAACCTTGTATACAGCAAAAACAAACAAAATAAATAATAACCAACAAAGCTAAAAAAAGGTATTGTTTCTACTATTTTTAGCTTTATTGGTTATTAGCTCTGTAAATATTAACACAATAAAATATTTTTGTATTATTTTGTTTATTCCAGACAATTTCGAATATAAATATATTCCAACTAAGAAAGGGAATTATCTGTTAATGCTAAACAACTACACGTATTGCAAGGATAACAAAAGCATGAATTATTATTGTTCTAAGAGACCAGCAGGATGCAGGAGTCGACTGAAGTTAAATGCCGAAGGACAAATAGTCAAGTCTTCGTTGTCACATGACCACGATCCACCCAAATATATGTTGACAGCCTTAGGGACCTATATTAAATTATAAATACACACCTAATTTATGTTTGTGAATGTTTATCTCATGGCGGCACTTCACTTGGCTTGGCGTATACGCGTGGCGTTAGCGTTGTGTTTGCCCTACTTTGCCCTACTTTGCCCTAATAATAAAAGCATTCAAAATAACCCATCCACACATGGACTGTATCGGGTAAACAACTTAAACCATCCATATGTGATCAAAAACCGACAAGTGGACGGAAACGCATGTTCGCTATTTGCGCTGTTTGCAATTCGTGCAAATACTCAAATAGACCTCCGCACATGACCGTTTTCGGACAAATAGCAAATACACGAACACGATACACCAAGTGAAGTGCTGGCATCACAAACAGCTCATATTGTTCTTAATATACTTTGTCACTTCAACAATAAAGTCCTTCGATCATAAATAAATAATTTTATTAAAGAGGTTTTTTGCCTTGTTTCTACTTTAAAAGATGGCACTGATAGCTGTGCGGGAAAATGGCAAGTCAAATTATTTATTGCAGTGTACTATGTGTCTAAAACTTAAATAGGCTACGTGTGAACCTATATTAAATTAAATAATTGTTGAAGTTTCTTAAATATTAAATTACCATTACCTGTCTTCTTTTGTATTGCTTATTGTATTTTTTTGTGTGTGTACAATAAATTGTTAAATAATAAATAAATACAAACAGCTTTTCCTTTAAACTCAGAGGTAATTTACTTGCGGCCAGGGCAACCCGTTACAATCAGGGTTACCAAATAATAATTTGATATAGGTCTAAAAACGGATTTTATGAAAAAAAGGAGGACAAATAAACCAATTTTTTATATACTTTATTTAAATAATATTTGGCTGAGCTGCTTTGATATTGATGTAAAAAAGGGAAAATATCTTTTTTTATTTTTTTTTGTTTGTACGGGCTAATCTTCGAAATGGCTGGGCCGATTTCAATAAAATTTTGCATGGTGATACGTTATATCCCTGGTCAACATCTTAGATACTTTTTATTCCGGAAAATTTAAGGGTTTCCGTCGGAACGAAGTCGTGGGCAACAGCTAGTTTGCAATATGTGCGCTTATTACAAAAATAAAACTCGCAGATCCCTCAACGAGGCTTAGCAAAAGGAGGACTAGGAGGGTAGGTAAGGGAGGACGGAAGGACAAAACAGAAAAGGAGGCCCTCCTTTTGGATACCATCTGGCAACACTAGTTACAATTGACACATACATACTATCACGCCTGTAATCCCCGAAGGGGTAGGCAGAGTCTAAGGAGCACTGTGTTCCTTAAGACCACATTTAGCCATACAAAAGGGCCTTACGCGACTGGCTGCTACAACACAGCTTCTACACAGTGGATGAATTCATGGTGTATAAAAAGTAATTAATAAAGAAAATATATTTTTGGAAGTATAGAACGGTCGGTGCGCAGTTTTAACTTGTTAATGTTATTGACATAAATATTTGCATGCTATAGACTATGGCTAAATAGGTTTAAGCGACTTAATTTATAATTATCACAATAACTCTGTAATTACCTTATTTATTGCAAATAAATGATTATTATTATTATTATTATTACAAAAATTGGGTGAATACAACACACAACAACAACAATAATGGTTACAATTGATACAATGTGAAAAATATACAACGAAAAGATTTTTACGTGTAACTCTTCGATGATTTTAGACATTTTTACCATAAAATAGTACTGACTGAAAAAAAGCGCCATTTAATTTTAGTATTATTTACAATTTGGTTTACTGTTACCTTTGATTTGGCTCGATGTTGAATAAACGAGACTAATGTTTTCCTTATTCCCTTTCAGATGATTTGCACTATGACCTTATCCCCTGTAAACGCCCTGGAAGTTATTTGATTATGCTTAATAAATATACTTATTGGAAATCAGGGAAGACCTTAAATTATTACTGCTCAAGTCAGTCTTTAGGATGTAAGGCGCGTCTAACATTAAACGCTCGTGGAAAAATTATCAAATCAGCTTTAGAACATATACATAAACCACCGAACTATGTCTTAACAGATTCTGGTCACTATGTGAAATTATGATTTAAATTTTGTCCTGTTCTCACAAAAAAAAAATATCTGTATGCCGAGATTACTTATGATCAGTTAGCTATAAACTTGTAACGAGGCGCTATATCATTATTAGCGACTCTGCTGTTTTTGCGCTCTTCTCTGGTTTTTCATTGTTTTTGGTTTCCAATTTTCATTCCTATCAGAGTCAGCGTCTGGAGCAGTTGTCTCGACGCGTAAATATTGGGTCCTCACCTATGAAATTGGTGTATTTTTTCTCTCTTAGTATTTTGTCTGTAACTTTTAAGATTCAGAGTATTCCTAAAAAATAATTACCTCGTCTAAAAATAGACTATATTTTTGAGCTCTTTTGATTTGTTTTGATAATTTGTTGTAAGTTTAATTGTGTTAAAATTGGACACGGAGACAACTCTTTTTAAGTGCCTCCCGAATACATCATTTTATTTGCATTCACTTGAAAACGATAAAATTTTTATGAAGTGTGATATTACACATATTACTAAAGCTTGTCTAATGATAGATGCCAAATATTATTATCTTTGGATTTGTCGTTGTGGAGAAAACTGAAAAAATTTTAGTATGGAAAATGCAGAATGCAGGTAAGGACCTAATATATTATATTTTAAATTGTAAGAACTATCGTCAAAAAATTTATAATATATTTTCAAAGAACTTAAATAACTATTCCAAGGCACCATTGTAAGTAGCCGTACCATTTATAATATTCTTTTAGTTTTGTGTTCAGTGATTTGTGATATTTAATCTTTTCATATTTTTTTCCAATTGTGCGTTTAATTTATACCAATAAAAGAATGGTGACAAGCCGTTATTTTCTTCATCAATCTCACCACGTCACAAACTATATTGTATAGGTTTTTTGCGTTATTTATTATATTGATATTCAGTTTAATAATTAAATCAATAAATAAATTAATCTATCTCTACCTACTCCTATGGGTTGAGGATATTATTAAGCTATTGCATAGCTTCTATCGCGGGCCTTGAGCGCGGGGACCGAATCCAGAAATTCCGTAACGATAAAACCTCACGCTCCCCACTCCGATGCGCAAGGAGGTGTGGTTTAAAGGCCGTGCATGTTAAAACCCAAGGTGGTTACCAAAATGAAACACCGTGTCCAAGGCGAATACAAATTTTAATTAACATCGGTTTGACCATATAAGTCTATGAGAGTAAACAATAGTGCGTTTTAAAGGATAGGTGGCGCCATCTAGTGATACAACAAAGAACTAATTTTAACAAAGACGCCACTTTGGTTTTATTTATAAGCTAACTATTACACATTGTTTATTATGAGTTTTGTAATCTTATTAATAAGTTTATTAACATTTATTTTAGATAATTATTTTATGATTTAATTTACTTATAAGTGATCCGAACTTTACTTATAAATAATGTATATGCAAACTACCAACAGTTAATATAATTTGTTTTCTTATCGGTCACCACGCTCAAAAAGAGTAACTTGAATTAATATCAAAGAAAAAGAAATACTGCATGAATAAAATAAATAAATAAAATTATAATTGCATAAGTTGATACAAAATGCTATGCAATAGCTTTACCGCGGCAGTCCCCGAGTGCCACACGTCTTTTATTTTATTTTATATATGGATATAATTTAGTTAATCTTATATATGCACGTCAAGAAAATAGTTCAAATTACGTCAAGAAAATAGTTACAATTTCACATTATACCTGAAAATAGTTTTGAGCGTGTGTTCTTAATTCCTTGAGAGCCAGGACGAACACCGGTTTTCGCAATCAATAGATTTGATTTATAGCGACTGGACTCACTAGAATGAAAGCTCAGACTTTTCTATAAATAATAAAGACTCGAGAACAACATGCGATTTAATAATATTAGAGACTCGAGTGGTATGCTAGCACATTCATGATCATGTCTCAACTATGGCTCAAATTGAAAGCTCGACTTAGTTTGAGTCATTAAAAACTATATAAATTGAAGAGTTTTACCAATAACCTTCAGATGATTTAAGACCTTTTTAACAATAAATACTATGGAACAAAGCGTTTTTATTTTTCGTTTACTTTTATGACACCTTTGATTTTGTATTGTGTTAAACAAGTTCTTCAAATTCATGTTTTCCTTACTTTCAGATTTGGATTATCAACTAATCCCATCGAAGCGTGCTAAAAATTATTTGATTATGCTGAATAACTATACTTATTGGAAGGTGGGGACGACTTTACACTATTACTGCTCAAGTGTACGCTCGGGATGCAAGGCGCGTCTTAAATTAAACAATTACGGAAAAATTATAAAATCATCTTTAGAACATACACATAACCCACCAAGATGTAGGTTAACTAATTCTGGACATTATGTAAAAATATAAATTAGATTTTGCTATTCGCACGATCCTTTTCCTGCTTCATTTCAACGCACGATTTGTCTAATTGTTTGGTGAATAATCGATGGAATATTCTCTAAATATCTTGTGTATTTTAAGATAGTTGTTAAGGGATATATACTAATCGGGTTGCATAGTCGTATTATATAAAAAAAAAAAAATATAATTCAAATGGTAGTATAACATATAATAAAAAAAATTCAAATAAATTCACAAAAAAATATATTATATGCGTACGCAGGTAAAATAATATAGTAGTTGTTTTTTATATTTTATTTGAAAGTAAAATTAACAAGCAATTGAGAATCACTGTGAGGCTAGTGTATTTACTGCTGCGTGATGTATGTGATTGCGTATGTGATTGCGTTTAGTGCCATTTTTGAGAAACATCTCCCCATAATCTTATCACAAATTATCTTATCTCTTAATATTGCTTTATATTCTAATACTGCGCTTACATTTTGAGAGTTATAATCTGGACATTACTTTTGTAAAAAAAATGTACTTTTATTGTGGCTATAATTTATTTTGTAAGACTTGAATAGATGAATATACACGCTGAAAATGTAGTGGTTGTTTTCCCGCAGAAAAAAGATTTACCTTTATTAGTACTGTCGTTTATTTTTTGTTCTCAAGTAATCAAATAAATAATCATCAACTCGAAAGCGTGAGAAACGATAGTAACTTGTACGAGATGTGACGTATTTGGGTGCTGCTTGCCGCACGAAATCAATATTTAAAGCAAAATAAGCTCTACATTCAAAGTAATACAGCACAAACCGCATGCGCGCATTGCCTTTGCGTAAACACCAAGGCCGCCGCCGCCGCCCAGTAGTTGCGAATGCCGCCCGCGCAACACCGCAAGCGCATGCGCTATTGTTTCCGTGAAAATGAATCGCCATTACGTTTTTTCAACTGTGGAGTACGTTTCTATGGTGTAATTGTAAACGTATGGGCCGGCATAATAAACAGCTGCTTAATTGGACCCCATTTTGTGACAGGTCACTTGACCGGTGAAACGAACCTACGAATGCTACTTATACGGCCGTGTCCGTGGATAACTTGTATTACCAGCACAATGGGTGCCCATTATCAGCGCGCTGTGCGAGAGCACCTCGACTCGGTGTTTCTCCAGCGCTGGATCGGTCGCGGCGAGCCAGTGCCGTGGCCACCGCGAAGCCTCCGTTAGACTTTTATTTTGTGGTCTAAGCGACTCACAAGGCGTTTGACGCCTTGTGTATCGCGAAGAACATCAAATTCGCGACGCGTTAAAAATGCGATAGTGGACTCTTTTGATGAGATAAGACGTGACAGAGACACACTCTTAAAATCAAAAGCTAATCATGTAAAACGTGCATGGTTTACACTTTGAACACTTACTCCGTTACCGGGAAATGGAACTATTTGTAGTATATTTGTAAATGGCGAACATTTTTTAGGTTAGGTAAATAAAATTATTGTAAATACGTTGATGTCCATTTTTTAAGTATGCCATAAATACTTTATTACCTAATTCAGTAAATAAATTATCATTTTAAGATAATAATTATAATAACATGTTGTTTAACCATTAAAAATTGTGTTTGTGCGTAGTTATGTGTAAATAAAAGTATTTACGACGGTCCTAAGCCCGTTAAAGTATGAAGCTGATTCCTACTATTGGTTCGAGGTTGCTTTCGAGTTTCGTTTATCACAATCATAAAACTGCTATTCTTTGATTTGAATTAAAAGAAACTGCACCAGTCTGTAATACTACAAAGATAGAATCCGTTTATTGCGGGAAAACAACCACCACATTTTCAGCGTGTATAAACAAAAATCAGTATTTTCATGCTAAGATTAGCTGTAATTGTAAGATCAGTCAGCTAAAAGTTATGTCATTGCTTTATAAGTAAATATATTGTAGAAGTGTTTGTGCTGTTTTTTATCTAGGTAATAAATAGGTATGTGAGCTCAAGCTTTTTCTTTTATAATAATATGCCTCGAGAACTGTAGTATTTTCATATATAAAGATTCCAGTTCATTGCTAGAACACTAAGGCCCACTTGCACGATCGCGAGTTAGCGCCTAACCCAGGGTTTGCCTATATATTTTCCCCAGGGTTAGGTGCTAACTCTCGACCGCGCAAGTGGGCATTAGATGTTCATCTCAAACACGTCACTGGTTAAGGACTATTCCATACTCCGCCAAAAATATATGAAGGATTGATATCAAACCATCTGATGATTTAAGTTGAATAATCATGAACAGAGAGCCTTTTCATTAATTGTTTGTTATATTTGTTTAATGTTAAAAAACCCTTGTTTTTCAAACAAATGTGACGAAAGTGTTTCTTGCTCCTTTTCAGATGATTTGCATTATGATCTTATCCCATGTAAGCGTGATGGAAATTATTTGATTATGCTGAATAAATATACTTACTGGAAGGTGGGGAAGAGCTTACACTATTACTGTTCAAGTATGCGATCTTCAGGGTGCAGGGCGCGTCTTAAATTGGATACTTTTGGAAAAATTATAAAATCATCTCTAGAGCATACGCATGAACCACCGACATATGTTTTAACCGATTCTGGGCGCTATGTGAAAGTATAATTTAGATTCTATCCTATTCACACGATCCAGCTTAATTTCATCATCATTATTATTATTAGCCCATCTAGATACCTATTACATAATAATAAATAAAATCGTAAGTTTTGAAATTGACGAGCATTCACTAGATTCCCTAGTTAATTTTAACACGATTGAGGTCGAATGTCTGTACATAGTAAAAAATGCCTAAAATCAAGTCAGGGGGTAAAAAGAGGGAAAATACTAGAGATGCGCTGAATGTTCGTTTTGTATTCGGTATTTGGCGTATTCGGCATCATTTCCACTGTTTGTATTCGGCCGATTTATTTAGTTTTTGTGCCAAAAATATATTCAGTTGTATTTCGTTAGCTAGATGACCGGGTATAGAACAAAAAGACATAACTTCTTGTGTAAGATTTAAATTACTCATGTCAACGTAATGATTTCATAGTTTAGTATAGTCAACTTTTATTTTAACGTCGCCTGTAGTGACACGAAACATACATGTTGTCTAAGTTGTTTTTTGTTTGTCTGTTTGTAAGGGCTAATCTTTAAAACGGTTGGCCTGATTTTTAACGAAATTTGGCACGGTGATACCTTTTATCCCTGGTAAACATCTTAAATACATTATATTCCGGAACTTTAAAGGATTCCCGTGGGATAGTTAAAAAACCAGTACGGACGAAGTCGCGGTGTTGCCCGCGGCTTTGTCGCTAGCAATAAATAAAATCTTATGCGCGCTCTACACTCGCGGCGTGAAAGACCGCGAAAGCCGCGAAACGCGTGTGTGGATGGTTTCGCGTGTTCACGTTTACGCTTCGCATCGTTCCTTGTTCGTTGTCGATTTTTTGGCCCGCGACAAAGGGTTCGCGCTTCGTTCACGCCGCGCGAACGTAAACCGCCGCGAACGCATCCACACTCGCAGTTTTTCGCAGTAGCTGAGACGACACCGTCGCAAGTGGTTGTGCATTATTATGAGTTCTACGTGGGATAACAAAATATTTTGGCAGTCCAAACACAAAGACCATACAAATAAAAATAAGATCCACGATGCATGGACACGGATAAGATATAGCACAAAGCGTGACCGCCACGTCGTCATCCATTTCCCTTGAAGCCGCGAACGAGACTGCGAAGCTTCGCGAGTGTGGAGAGACACATATAAACGCGAAGTTCACGGCGCGAATCGCGGCGTGAATTCACGGCAAGAATCGCGGGCGAGTGTAGAGCGCACTTTATGTTTCAACATTGACGAGCACTCAGTACATTCCCTAGTTAATTCTAAATCGTGTTTTAAGACTTAAATATAAGAACCTTCGAATGATTTAAGACTTATAAAACATAAAATGGTACTGAACAAAGTGCCATTTCGTTTTTTTATAATCATAGGCACGTAAGTCTAGCGCTGATCGATACATGATAGCTGCCAATAGCTTCGCATGGGTACTGACGTGGCACCAATGAGGAACTGAAATGCAATTGGAGAGCCAATAGCCGATTGGCTCTCATGCGGTTCCAGACTTTCGTGCTGCTACTTGTTCCTATATTATATACATATTGGTTACTGTGACGAAACTATCCTTTTTGTTATTAAATATTTCACATGTTTTCCTTACTCCCTTTCAGATGATTTGCAATATAAACTCATCCCATGTAAGCGTGCTGGAAGTCATTTGATTATGCTGAATAAATATACTTACTGGAAATCAGGGAAGACTTTACACTATTATTGTTCAAGTGTACGATCATCAGGGTGCAAGGCGCGTCTTAAATTGGACTCTTTTGGAAAAATTATAAAGTCGTCTTTAGAACATACACATGAACCACCGACATATATTTTAACTGATTCTGGACGCTATGTGAAAATATAATTTAGATTCTAGCTAGAGATTGAAAATTATGATGAAGTTGAGTTGTTGCTTGAGGGCTATGATTAAAGTTCTGGTGGATTTCTGGGTGGGATCTACGTGAACTCACACACACATACATACACACACGCGTCACACATACTCAGGAATCCACACACATGTCACATACACAACATATTTAGCAAAATAAGTAAGTTAAGAGATGGAAGAGCGGAGTTGCCTGACACAGGCTTTTAGTTTAAAAGGTGGCTCCAATACTAGATTAAGACAAGTTTGTCAATATGCAATAAAAAGATTTTTCATTTTTTTATTCTATCCTATTCTCACGATCCATTTATATTTCATCATCATTCATTATTATTATAAGCCTATCTAGATACCTCTTACATAATAATAAATATAATCTTATGTTTTATGATTGACGATCACTCACTATGTTCCCTTGTTACCACGATTGATCTACATCGTGATTTAAGATTTATGGACTATGAGAAACCTCGGATGATTTAAGACTTAAATAACAAAAAATGGTACTGAAACAAGCGCGATTTCGTTTACGGCACGTAAGTCAAGCGCTGATCGAAACGTAAAAGGGATATCTGCCAATAGCTGCGCATGGGTACTGACGTGGCACCAATGAGGAATCGGAATGCAATGGAGAGCCAATAGCCGATTGGCTCCCAAGCCGCGCCAGACTTTCGTGCCGCTACTTGTTCCTATATTATTTACATATTGGTTTACTGTAACGAAACATTCCTTTTTGATATATGTGAATAAATGTTGCACATGTTTTCCTTATTCCCTTTCAGATGATTTGCAATATGAACTCATCCCAAGTAAACGTGGAAGTCATTTGATTATGCTGAATAAATATACTTATTGGAAATCAGCGAAGACCTTATACTATTGCTCAAGTGTACATTCAGGATGCAAGGCGCGTCTCAAATTGGACACAAATTTAAAAATTATCAAAATTAAATCAGCTTTAGAACATACACACAGGCCACCGACATATGTTCTAACGAAATCAGGACAGTATGTAAAATTCTGATTTAAATTTCGTCGTTCATCGTCTCTCGATTCATCTCGATTCATAGCGCGTTGAGATTACCGCATTGTAAGCTCAGATAGCTTTAAGTTAATTTTAGTTTTAAGAGTTTTTTGTGCTGTACCTTAAGTTGGTAATCCAAATAAATTATCAAATTAATAAATACATTCGTGAATCTTACTTCTGTGCGATAGACAATAAAATTGGTTGAATAAATGTGACGAAATGTATTCGTTTTCCCCTTTCAGATGGTTTGGATTATGAACTCATACCGTGTAAGCGTCCTGGAAATTATTTGATTATGCTGAATAAATATACTTATTGGAAATCAGGCAAGACCTTACTTTATTACTGCTCAAGTCAACAGTCGGGGTGTAAGGCGCGTCTAAAATTAGACAGTTATGGAAAAATTGTCAAATCATTTTTAGAACATACACATACACCACCGAATTATATGTTAACTGACTCTGGACACTATATAAAACTATGATTAAGATTTTTTCCTATTCTCATCTCGATCTTATATTATTATAAGTAAAAAGAATTGTTTGCACGCTGAGATTACCTCATTGTAAGCTTAGTTAGCTATCCAAGTTGTATTGTATGAGTTTTTTGTGCTATTGCTTTTGTTGGTAATCCAAATGAATAAATTTGAGAATATTATTTATGGATATCAGGGAATAACTGTTATATCCTTACATTACATCTGGAACTAATTTTATAGAGGACTCATGTTCTTTAAGTCTTAATTTAGGGAATGGAGTGTGAGTATGTTGTGTATGTTGTGCCACTCTAGGTGTCACAACATACACAACATTATCTTCTTCTTCCACTCGTCAGTCGTTCTTCTCCTTCTCCTCTGTCACTCGTCAGCTCAGCACCCACTTCTTTTCTTCTCATATCATTCTTCACGCATTCAATCCATCGCTTCTTTGGTCTTCCTCTCACACTAGGTCCGTCCACATCTAAGCTCAGCATCCTTCTTATAATGTGACATTCATCCCTCCCCATCACATGTCCATACCACGCTTACCTATTGCTCCTAATCTTTTCTGTCACTGGCGCTAATTTCAAACTTCTGCTAATATACTCATTCCTGATTTTATCCATTCTTGTGACTCCACACATCCATCGGAACATTCGCATCTCTGCTGAGTGCAGTTTTCTTTCATCCATCGCTTTCGTTGCCCAACATTCAGATCCTGTATGGATCTGATGCCCAACATTCAGATCCTGTATGGATCTAAATGTTGGGCAACGAAAGCGACACGACAGGTCTAACGACGGATTTATAGATCTTCCCCTTATACTTAAGGGGTAATCTAGGGTTACACGTTGCTTCTGGGACCTGTCGCCATGTCATGTGCGTTTTATTATTATTGTTTTAATACAAATTAGCTTATCTTACTTTTTGGTAGAATAAATACGACAAATGTATTTCTTACTCCCTTTCGTTTGTTTTATAAACTCATCCCGTGTAAGCTTGCTGGAAATTATTTGATTATGCTGAATAAATATACTTATAGGAAGTCAGGCAAGACCTTACTTTATTACTGCTCTAGTAAAGATGCAGGATGCGCGAAAGCGCGTCTAAAATTAGACCAACATGGAAATATTATCAGATCATCTATAGAACATACACATACAATACAGAATTATATGTTAACCCCAGCTGGACACTATGTGAAAGTATAATTTATATGTAGCCCTTATTTTCATGATTTTTCTATAAATAACATAATCATAATAATACTATGCGAATCGTATAATATATCGAAAATGAAAAGCGTAATGAAAAGAATTTTCATATTATATTTAATGTTTTCAGACACTATATTATTATTCGTTCCTATACTCTTTATTGCCAAAAAAGAAAATGTTACATAAAAATAAAAACAACAATGAATGCAATGGGTGGGTTTATATCTAATAGATTTCTTTAAATAACGTGTCGTTTAAAGCTGTGGGTAAACTTATTTATCTGGAACTTGTTTTTGAATGTGGTCTAGATCTTTAAGATTTAATTTCGCAGTGCAAAATTTTCCCATTCCAAGATTTTTACTTAAAAACGCGAGTCTTGTCCACTCTCTTTGTCCTGCCCTGCTCCCAAATTTAATTGGGGTAGTCGCAACATGTCTTCTTCTTCAACTCCCTCCTCTTACTCTTAACACTCACTCTCTTCCTCATTATATCATCATTCACACAATCCATCTTTATTTCGGCCTTCCTCTCCCCAGGGCTCGGGTCCTGTCCAACACTAACTTTAACGCTCTGACGTTTTAAACTTCAGACCTTTTCAAATAAATCAGATTTGTAGTTATGTATAACTGTTCTTTAATTAACTCTGCTTTATTTATAAGTTATTACTAACACCATGAATAATAACAAAACAATCCAAACTGGGAATATCTTATCTTTCTTAGACAGTGCCCAGTTGATGGAGCTACTGTAGGGCCTTAAATAGAACTTACATAGAAGGCTGGTCACAATAGATCTTATTAGGTCGCAGTGATGCGAAACAGTCCCGACTACCCCAAATAATAATAACACCATGAATAACGTGTACAATTGACAACTGGTTTTAGTTATAATTACAATCGTCGAACTAATGTGTTATGTTATGACTTTATGATTAAACGTAATGGAAATTATACACCTTTGTATTATTTATTCACATTTCATATTCGTTTCGTACTCAGCCTTTATACGTCCCACTGCTGGGCACAGGCCTTCCTCATGGATAAACACATGAGGAGCAGGTATGGACCGAAACACCATCACCCTGGCCCAAGGTAGAAACGGTTGCAATAGCTACCGCGAATGGCTTAACGTGCCTTCCGAAGCACGGAGGAGTTCGAGATAACAATGTTATGGTCACCCATCCACGGCCTGACTATGGGGAAGGTTGCTTTGTTTCCGATATCGAAAGCCAAAGCGTGCAAACACTACGCTATCGAGCTCCTCATATTTGTTTACTGTTACGAAACCATTGTTTTTATTTGTATTGAACAAATGTGTCATTTTTTTTCTAATTCAATTTTAGATGATTTACAATATGAACTCATTCCATCTAAGCGTCCTGGAAATTATCTGATTATGCTGAAAAAATATACTTATTGGAAAGTGGGGAAGACAAACTATTACTGCTCAAGTGTACAGTCAGGATGCAAGGCGCGTATTAAATTAGATGCTGCTGGAAAAATTATCAAATCTTCTTTGGAACATACACATGAACCGCCGCCTTATATATTGACTAGTTCTGGACGTTATGTCAGAGTATAATTTAAGATAAGATAAGATGAAAATTATATGTTGTGTACAATAAGTGTTACATTTAAAATTGGTATCAACAGATTGCCGTTTTCGAGCGTACAATATTAGAATAAAATCACATTACAATTATATAAGTCACATTAGTTTACATAAACTTAGGTCTGTAATACAAATAGGTCTTATTTTAGATTTTTATTTGTTTTCTTCACTCTTCCCAATTACTCGTCAAGCTGACAATCCCTTCCTCATAATTCACACAATCCATTTTCATTTGTGTGAGTGTACGTTTGGCCGCAACAACTGTAGCGCGTTCTAGGCATGCGCGTAGCGAAGGGGCTAATTTCGGTAAATCATCAGATCTGTAGACCTACCATAGACTTGCCCCTTATTCTAAACTGTCGGCTCACGGATTAGATTCGGAAAGTCCCGTCCCGTCTCACTCTGAATCGCTGCAATAAAAAGAGACAGGTATATAGATACCGTGATTTGTTGTTTTTCGATAGTATAGAATAAGGGGGTTGGAGAGAATAAATAGACTTCACACACGGAAGCTATAACGTAAAGATGGAGACGTATATCGTCGGGGATAGTGCAAGCAAATCCGCGAATATAACATACGTAAAGTCCGCGTTTTTAAAAAAAATTAAACTATCACTATCACTTTCTAAAGTCATAAAAAGAAAAGGGACAGAGCTAACATTTGACTGACAGATAGTTTTATCTGAGGATTGAAAAATCGGGCCTAAATTTGTCAGATACACAGAATTATCCAATGCTAGTTACGCGGACTTGCACTATCCCCGACGATATTAAAGTGTGTGAAGTCCTTAAGTCCCCGGAGACAAAATTATTCTTCTCTCGCTTCCTCGTTCCCATCGAAGCGTGAGGTAATGAGCAATTTTCTTGGGACTTGATCTCTTCGGTTCGTGCTAGGCCTATTGTCCGTCGTCGTTCTTTTCTTTTCTGCTCAAACCGCCTTCTTATGTTTGCACCTTCTTTCGTTCACCTAATGCGCGGTGCAGCATTTATGCTTAAAAATATAGTATATTTACTACAAGATTTTATATACTAAAAATCTTAATGTTTCCATACTGAGATTACCTGTTATTGTAAGATCAGTTAGATGTAAGAAAAGTTATATTATATAAGTAATTTTTGTGCTGTTTCTTATGTTGCTAATCCAAATAAATAAATTAATAAGTATACATATAATTATAGTCTAGCATATGGGTTTTTTTAGAATTACATTTATAACTAACATAAACATTAAGATATTGTTATTACTAACACAAATAAATCATATGGTTGATATCTTAAAATAAATATATTCAATTACATTTAAGAATACTTTTTGTTTACTTTAATAACTTAATTCATTATTATTATTTAATATTCGCTTGCTGTTACGAAACCTTTGTTTTTGTTTGTTGTGATATGACACATGTATTTCTTATTCAATTTCAGATTAACGTTATGAATTCGTTCTATATAAGTTCCATCCATGTAAAAAAAGCGTTTTTGGTGGTTTTTGACTATGTATGGAAGACGTGAATTTTTATTTTTATGATTGTAATATTGTTTCGAAGTGGATATTGTTACGTAAAATCAGTATAGTTTTGTTTAATACGTGCCTATAATCATGAACAATGTGGAGGATCATTGAAATACGCGTCAAGCAAGTGGTGTGAAACTTGTTGAGTTTTTTTCCACGCTTAAGATCTGCTCTAAACAGTAACTGTTATTTTATTTCAGGTGATCCTGAGTACACATTAATTCCGACAAGAAAAGGGAATCACCTTCTGATGCTAAACGGCTATACATATTCAAAAGACACCAAAAGCTTGAATTATTACTGCTCCAAGAAATTGTTAGGGTGCAAGGGTCGTTTGAAATTAGAGAGTAACGGGAAAATAGTAAAGTCTGTATTGACACATACACATCATCCACCCAAGTACATTGTGACTTCTACAGGGGATTATATAAAATTATAGACGGTAGTAGATGGGTACAAATTGGGTCCTTACCTATGAAATTGGTGTTTTTTTTCTCTCTTAGTATTTTGTCTGTAACTATTAAGATTCAGAGTATTCCTAAAAAATAAAAACCTCATCTAAAAATAGACTATATTTTTGAGCTCTTTTGATTTGTTTTGATAATTTGTTGTAAGTTTAATTGTGTTAAAATTGGACACGGAGACAACTCTTTTTAAGTGCCTCCCGAATACATCATTTTATTTGTATTCACTTAAAAACGATAAATAATTTTTATGAAGTGTGATATTACACATATTACTAAAGCTTGTCTAATGATAGATGCCAAATATTATTATCTTTGGATTTGTCGTTGTGAAGAAAACTGAAAAAATTTTAGTATCGAAAATGCAGAATTCCCCAAAATCTCCATACAAAACACCAATTTCATAGGTAAGGACCTAATATTATGGGTGGATCTAACCATTTCAAATGTTATAATTGTTCAACTATATAATTTTTTACTGATTTGATATTCTTAAAGAAAATGGAGGTAACTTTTCGATGCAAGCAATCATTATTTGATTTTTTTGTCTTGAGCAGTCTACACACCAAAGCCGCAGGATCGTTTCATAGGAATCATGTCGCCGTCGCTATGCTAATGCCGGCCGCTGGGCTATGTCGGCGGGTCGTCGGCTATACTGTAATTTACTGTATATTTCACATATCTCACAAACATCACAATCATTCATTTGATTTTTTATAAGATTTGTGACCTATGTAACACATTCTATGAAAAAATTTAAAATGTTTTTTTAAAGTAAAAAAGTAATAAATATTTTTTGGTACAATCCTGTTGTTCTTTAGTATAAGTAAAATGCTTCTACTATTAATTAGTTAATGTTAAAGGGCTACATAATTTCTTCCTAAAGTATAATTTATATATTTTTTTTTTACAAACCAAGCCTGTCCAAAAAAACAACAGTTATTATCAACTGTCGGATCACGGATTCGTTTCGGAGTCACGTCCCGTCTTGCTCTGATTTATCGCGAAAAAGATACGTTTGTTTTCCGACAGTTGAGAATAAGGGTCGAATTATGTGTCCGCTCTATCGAGCGGCCCAGCGGCTGGCTAGTGAAATTAAAAGCAATTGTATGAAAAATCAAGTAGCGGCCGCGCCGCTTCGAAAAAATCGTTGCTTGTAATTAATATGTTAAATTAATACAGTTGCTTGTAAATCTTGTAATTTCCCGGTGTAGCGGCTAGGCAGCTCGGTTGCGCGGACGGACATAATTAGACTAAGCGGGCTGAATCAGATTCGCGTCTGCGTTGCAGGATTTCATGTCGTTGGGGCTGAAAAAAAGCGGAATACTTAGGATAGATTACTTCTCACTTAAATGGCGTGAATCATTAAATCATCTTAAATGGCGTGAATCATTAATTTAACTTTAAGAAAACATTGTAAGTTCCGCGCTTAAAGATCTCTTCTGTTTCAGCCTTGAAATACACCGTAATACCGACTAGGAAAGGCAATCATCTCATAATGATTGATCGCTACACTTACGCTAAGGACAACAAGAGTCGCAACTTCTACTGCTCCCAGAGACGATTTGGCTGTCGTGCCCGAGTGAAGTTATCCACAGAAGGCGACATCCTACAAGCTGAATGTAAACATTCCCATGGTCCTCCTAACTACGCAGTTACTTCTTCGGGAAAGTATGTGCGGTTGCGAATGTAATAACAGTGTATGTGTAAATACTTAGGTTTAAAAGCAGTAATCTTAGAATGTCGAAAGAACATTGTAAATAGAGTAAAAATTTCACCTTGAGGTTGTAGTTGGGTGCTTAAAGCGGTCACACTTGCGATGTGGCAACCCTTTAAGCTTTTGTTGTGTCAGAAACTTTGTGGTTAAAGTCTGAAACTTTTGCTGTCTTTTCACCAGAGCTAAGCTATACGAGGTAGAAGCCAGTATAGCAAAGCGGTGTACCAGGAAAAAGACCAATTGGATCGCTTCGTTCTAAGACTTCTAAGAGATTCGCAAAATAGCGCAATCCTATTAGTCTATTATTCCTTACACACCGCTCGCGTAATAGCTCTGATGGAAAATTTTAAACTTGATAACATACAAAGGACAGTTTTGTTCAGAATACAAATGCAAATTCAATAATTCTCTGTTAAATTATTTTTAAACTTATAATTTTAAGGAAGGTTATTTTTATACATTTATGACTGCGACAGAAACAAAATTTTGTTTAAATTGTGTATCTTTTATTTTCATGAAATATTTATATGAAATAATTGTTCTCATAATCATTTGGTTTTAATTCGTATTTTTAAGTATTACATGTGACTCCGTTAATAATGCAAGTACTTATTATTTCAATGTGTTTCTTTAAAAAGTGCAAAAAAAGAGTTTTTTGATTATTTTTTTAACAATTGCCTATTATCAAAATAATTTTAAGATTAATATTATAGTCTTATTGTGATGGTTTAAATCTCTATTGTTTGATTGTGTTTTTTCGGGTCTCATTATTTGTTACAAGTAAAATATATTGTTAAACTTTTATTACCACTTGTACATTTTATCTTACTATTTTAATAAAACCTTTTGGTCAAGTTACATAATAAAGTATGATTGATAATTAATGTCTTTAATACGAAGTGGTCAATATTGTGATCGTATTACGTGGCCTTTATAGAAATTCCAATTTGTTTTTAGTTAATTTAGTTAATGTTTTGAAAACACAAACTTCATGCTCAAATTGGTTTAAGTTAATAGTGTTTTTTTGTAATTAATATTTTTTTATATCTTCTTAATCTTAACATATTTATTTTTTTAATCTTATCGTTATAAAATCGAACAGTATTTGTTCACTTTACTGTATTTACACATTTATTTGATATAATTTTATTTCCATCCATTTTTTAAACATTGTGTTATATTTTTAGGAACGGTATTTTTGGCGAATAAGAACCTAGTGTATAATAAAATAATTTTAATTAATCAATGAATAAATGAGCTCTCAAATAAATCTAGGTTATTTTATTTTCGCCCTTTCTATGTTGCCATGTATTCCTACTTGCTTTGTTACTTCTTTATTAGTTTATTTAAAATCGTCTTTTTTAAATGTAATAAATTGCTGATGTTATTTTTTTTCTACTTGACCTTTTTCTGGTTATAGTAATTGTGGTTTCGCTTATTACCTTAACTTCTATTTTCTGGAAGTATTTTTGTTGGAAACCGGTAGTTTGTTAAACGGAATCTGCTTACATAAGTCTACTAAAACCTTTTATCTGGTTGATAACAACCGATATTTTTTTAGCGGTTCCGAGCCATGTTTTTATAAAGGATTTAAAAAATTAACACCATCATTTGAACTGCGTTCTTTTAAATAAAAAAATAATGTTTATTTTTTTATTTTCCAGAGTTTCCAGATTTCGAATTTATTCCAACTAAAAGAGGGAAACATCTTCTACTGGTGAACGGCTTCACGTTTTGGCAATCAAATACTAATCGTCTTTATTACTGCTCCAAGAAGAAAACAGTTGGTTGCAGCGCAAGAGTATCTTTCAACGACGTTGGATCTATAAGATGGGGTGAATTTGGACATTCTCATACTTAAACTACAGGATTGATTGTGCTCAAATATAAATACAGAGGCAATTTTACTTCAGTTATATGCAATCTAGCACTAATCTGCTACCTTATTCTAAACTGTCGGAAACTAAACGAATCACGGAATCTCTATTCCTGTCTCTTTTTGTTTCAGCGAATTAGAGCGAGACGGGACGTGACTTTCCGAATCGTTTCCGTGAACCGACAGTTTAGAATAAGGGGGCTGCAATGATCCATTGAAGCACTAATTACCAATAAAGAGTTTGCCTTAAATTTTGTTTTTCGAGAAACTCGTATTTGGTTTATGAAACTAGTAAGTAACATAAAATAAACCTAAGCCCGGATCGCGCAAATAGTGACGTATTTACGTATTTTTTGAACCTAACCTAATCACAGTCGTAAACGTACCGGCCCATCCTGACTCTCTCCCTACCACGTGTACCGCTACGTGCTAGGGCTCTAGCTCTAGTCGTACTAAGAAGGCAAGGACATCTCCACAGAGATAAAGGTGTCGGTGTGGGACGGGGTGGTGGTCTCGCCTCTCGTGCCTGCCTACCAGGAGACGCCTAAGCTGTAAACGACGAAGATAACCTGAAAATAATTAGTTTTTACAAGAGTAAGCTAGCATTGTATGAAGATGGTGTCCAAGACGGCGTTTCTGCCTAAATTTAGGGTTACTCTAAGTATTCTGAAGAGTTAGACAGTGTTATCTTAAAAGAAATTAAATTGTCATTATTCCACTCTCGTATTCAAGTTTTACGTAGCACAGTTTTTGACAGTAAATGACCTTGCTATACAAGAGTCATTTACTGTCAAAACTGTGCCCCTAGAAGTTACGATAGTCAATAGTCAAAATTTATTCAGTTTAGGTATTTACATACTCTTAATTACCAGCGTTTCTGTACAGAAGTTAAGTAAAATTTGCTCGTGACTGGACATGAAATTCGATAATATAATATTAAGCGAGATGCGGAAACGCACTAATAATATTAAAGGAAGAGGCAGAATCGCATGAGCGTTAGTTCTCACAAAAAAACATACTAAAATATGTAAAGTAAAATATTTTCAGACATTCACACCTCCATGAGGAGCTCGGTGGCGCAGAGGTTAGTTCGCCCTGGTACGCGATTTATGGCACTTTAAGCCGTTGGTTCTGGTCGCCATTGAAACCGTTTCTACCCACCAACATGGTGGTGTTACGGCCCCTATGATCATGTGTTTGTTTCTATGAAGAAGACCTGTGCCCAGCAGTGGGACGTATATAGGCTGAGGACGACGATGATCGAAATGTGGGTGTTCACTCATGTGTCTACCTCTTCGTAGTGGTAGAAAATGCAATGATGCTGCATCTCTTCGTAAGACCAAAACTAATCTTTATTATTGTTTTTCAGCTAATATGGAGTACTTGTTCATTCCGACACTTCGAGGAAAAAGTCTACTTATGCTAAATGGCTTCACTTATTCTCAACAGAAATCTACATTAAATTATTACTGCTCAAAGAAAGACTCCGGCTGCAGAGGAAGTGTTAAACTGAACAAAGATGGTTCCATTAAAAGCGTGTCTGGGAATCATACGCATGAAAAACCACGTTATGTTCGGCTTTCTACGGGACAATTTGTCAAAATGTAACCATCGACTAGGATTTACAAGATTTTGCTTATGTATTTCGGCCGTTCAGCTGCCCTACTTTCTTCTTCTGATGACTTTGCCATTTCGTACTCTTGAGCACTATTGAAAGTAACAAAAGCGCCACATTGATTCAATATTAAGCGGTTAGTATGTGATCTAACTTTCTATTATCTATGTTCTTTACAAATATTGGAAAATACTAAAATTTGTTTCTCCTAACCGAATTTGACACTAAATATTGAATATTGGATTATATCTTCTTCTTTTTTCTTTTCCACATTATAGAAGTTTTAATTACAATCGTAATCAATGTTTGAGAAATAATTTTAGAGAGTACCGAATGGCATGACATTAAATCAATATTGATTGTCAACATTACGGTACAGTAGGGTAGCTGCTTCAATCCACGCTTTATTTAGGTTAAGCCACCTCTTCCATTTCATCCGAACTGTTGATGTTTAGATTTATTCGCACGTTGCACAGCACACCCTTAATACTGGCGTATTATTATAAAGGTATGTAATGAATTCTTTGGTTTCATCCTTATTCATTACATACATTAGACCTATGATACGTTATTGTTCTTATACATTTAATTGGCTGAAGATGCAACTTTTAAATGTGTCGCATCAGTTGAGCATTTGTTTGTCAAATGTTTTACACAACACAACTTCCAAATGGTTTCACTATTTTAATAAATGAATATACAAGTTGATAATAGTTTTATTAATTTTACAGGTAGTGAACCCTTAATCGTATCATTGATATCTTAAAGTCGCGCGCTCCGTTGCTTACAAAAAAATTTTAGATGTGGGATAGATACCAAAATAAATTAAAACCCTTTATTATTTCCAGGTAATTTGCAGTACATATTCATTCCAACTCGTAAAGGCAAACGCCTCCTTATGCTTAGGGGGTACACTTATTCTCAACGCAGTAATTCCTGTAATTATTACTGCTCTAAAAAAGACTCCGGTTGTCGGGGTAGCGTAAAATTAAACAAAGATGGTACTATTAAATGTGTGTCTGGACATCATTTGCATGATCCACCACGTTACGTTAAGCTTGCTTCAGGGAAATTTGTCAAAATGTAACTTAATTCGAAGGTGAGATAGGATCCGATGCGGACTAGACCGATTGGAAATCTTTGGCGGAGGCCTCTCTAGCTGGGAACGTATACCGGCTAAATCAAAATTATTTTACATTCTCATTTCTTGCGATACATTGTACTATAAAATATGTAATTACTTATTCTGTTCAACCGACTAACATTAACAACAAGACATTGGTTAATTCAATTAGAACAGTCCTGGTTCAATATTCACCTGTTGAGGGAATCGATATAGTTCAGTCTCTTTCTCCACATCAGGCGAAATATACTCGATGAACAAAAACACTAAAATTCTTGCCTGCTGCTGTTTGAACAGTCAGCGATTAATATACCTACTCATCTTTTTTTCGAGTAAGTAAATCGTCGATAATCGTTTACTCAGCGTTCAGATGATTGCCCAGCCTTATGATCGGTTACCTATAGTACCTACATTAAATTACATTACATAAAACTGACCCGGTTCAGTTTACATATTTGTAAACTGTGTAACATTACACAACTCATTCCAAATTTTCACGACATTAAAGAATGCTCAATAAAATTTATTGTAAGTTAATATTTCTTTTAGTTAAACAAGTACCTAATTCCTTTATTCCTAGAAAGTTAGGCCAATGGGATTTCACCATTTTGCGAATCACGTGAAACGAAGCCATCCAATTGGTCTGTTTTTCTTCGCAAACCGCTTTGCTTTTTCGTAGAGCTCTAGTCAAAAGCACCATACATGTAGCACTGCACACCTAAGTAGCATTTTTTCTGTATAATAGTACACATTTAGTTCACAAGTGGTCCCTAAGCATTATTAGCCATTCGTTCAGACTATTATCCCCTAAGGTTAGTCAGATAAGAGACTAGGCAAAAGCACCGCAAAAGCACTATAAACTACCCGTGGCCCGTCGCCACTATAAACTATTCGATGGTTGTGCAGTTCTAACTCCATTAGTTGCCTTTTAAGACACCGAAAGGAAGAGATGGGTCGGTAGTATCCTTTTAATGAGCCACTTCCAGACGACTCCAATTCCTAGTTACCTTTATTGTATTATTTTCAGATAATATGCGGTGTATATTCATTCCGACAGGCAAGGGGAAACGCTTACTCATGCTTCACGGCTACACTTATTCGCAAAATAGAACTTCATGTCTTTATTACTGCTCTCAGAAAGACTCCGGTTGTCGGGGTAGTGTAAAATTAAACAAAGATGGTACTATTAAAAGCGTGTCTGGAAATCATTTGCATGATCCACCACGTTACGTTCAGCTATCTTCAGGGAAATTTGTCAAAATTTGATATAAATCAAAGGTGAAATTAGATCCGATGTGGACGCCGAGACCGAGTTTTAGTGCACGCGGAACTAGTTGGCCGCGCCTTAGGGACGGTAATATTATGTATCCAATATTAATATTATGTATCCCGCATCCAGCATTTTAATCATATTTGCCTACTTTGTGTTTCCTTTGAATTTTGTGATCGGGAATATACTTTCTTTATTTAAACAAACAAAATAATTTGTGAATTAAATTACGTAGCGTAAGATGAAACTGACCCGGTTCAGTTTACATGTTTGTCAACTGTGTAACATTACACAACTCGCACCGAATTTGCAAGACATTATCCTTATTAAAATTAATTGAATTGAATTGATATTTCTTTTAGTTTTCATGTAATTCCTTTTTTCCTAGAAAAATAGGCCAATAGGATTTCACCATTTAGCGAGTCACGTGAAATGATGCCGTCCAATTGGTCTGTTTTTCTTCGCACACCGCTTATTCTCATTGCTGGTGAAGAGCACCCTACATGTAGCACTACTACTACTAGTAGCTAAAGTCCTGTTCTGCAAAACAAATAATTTACTATAAACCTTAGAATGACAATTTACTAAAATAGTTATATTATTATTTGTTTGCTGGTGACTGTGCCATCCGGTTCTTAGTGATAGCGGCCGGGTCGGGTCGCTCGTCTGCTGTAATATTTTCTTGGATGTTGGGAGTTTACTCCAATATTTAGTTACCTTTATTATATTATTTTCAGGTAGTATGCAGTACATATTCATTCCTTCAGGTAAAGGCAAACGCTTACTCATGCTTAACGGCTACACTTATTCGCAAAACAGAAATTCATGTCATTATTACTGTTCTAAAAAAAACGCCGGTTGTCGTGGCAGCGTTAAGCTGAACAAAGATGGTTCTATTGAAAATGTTTCTGGAAATCATTTGCATGATCCACCACGTTACGTCCAGCTTTCTTCAGGACAATTTATCAAAACGTAACTTAATTCAAATGTGAAATGGGATCCGATGCATTTACAAAAAAAATTGATTATTTAGAACTGTTCTGGTTCAATACGCCTGTATACATACAACGAGTTGGAAGAAAAAATATATTTTCTTGAAATTAATAGATTTAATTGAATTGTGCGCACATGCATAGCTCTCTCAATACAAAAAAGAACTAATTAAAACTACAGCTTGGCGAGTATTCGTCTATTGCGGCTGCGGTAAGCGATCCAATATTAATTTATGCATCTCTTTTGTGTACAAGAAATGTAAATGTTATCTCTTTTCTCTTGAGTGAGGCAATCGCTGATAGTCGCTTACTCAGCGTTCGGAAAAATTCCTTTGCCTTATATAATCGTTTTCCTATAGCTCCTTCATTAAATAGCATTTTTTCGATGAGCCGATGTTCTGTTTGAATGTTTTTATTACACAACTCACGACTCACGCCGCATACACGACAAAATAAAATATGTATAATTAAAATAAATTGAAAGTTGATATTTCTTTTATTCAGTGCATAACTACTGAATTCCTTTATTCCTAGAAAAATAGGCTAATAGGATTTCACCGTTTTGCGAGTCATGTGAAAGTTTTTCTTTGCACACTGCTAAGCTTCGCAACCTATAATAAGGCCAACGAGACGAGATAGAATGTAAACAATCGGACCGTTACTGAGTTACAGTGCGGTTTTTTCTCAGAGTAAACAGAACTGGAGTAGCCATTAGTCAATTTCTCAAACATTTTTTTCTGTCATTTCTTGCGGGGGGTGAGGTTACCACTACACTCAAAGCCGCACATATAAACAATAACTTTTACCGTTTTTACAAATGCACACATGCATAATTCGACACACAAATTTAAATTTCACGCACACACGCTTAAAATAGTCTCGCGTTTTGACAACGTCACAGCCGCACTCCCCACAAGACTAGCGTTCGTGAAATAACATGAAATAATGAAGTAAATAATGATAAAATCTTAAAAATTATAATTACAAATAAAAGGTGACACCATCTTTTAGCATACTCGATGTTTTCTATTTATTTTTACAACAAAAAACAGCACAGGCAGGCATTTTTACTGGAGCTCTGTTTGCCGCAACGTCTACAATGTTATGGCTGTCAAAATGGCGGCTCAACTAGTTTTATTAAACGTGCAAGCATCCGATGCTTGTGCATTTGGCAGAGGGGAATGTTAGACAAAGGCTACTCCAGTTCTGTTTACTCTGAGGGTTTTTTACAACTGTCGTTGCAAATTGTCAGAGCTGCAGTTGTCTACATGTGCAAAAGTTATTAAAAGGAGAATGGTCACAGCCCATACAAAATTTACCCAGGCCTGACAAGAATGAGACCTATCTCAGTTTTTTGTTTTGTTCAATGTTACATAAATATATAATTTTCATATAGAATATTAGTGGCTAACATACAAATATGTTGCTTTGTACAGTATGAAAAAGATGTAAGGAAACTATTTTGTCTACATAGATTGTCTCAAGTCAAGGTAATTTGTGATGATGCCTATATTTATATGTTAACTACTAATATTATATTCATACACACATACAATCACGCCTGTAAACCCCGATGGGGTAGACAGAGTCCAAGGAGCACTGTGTTCCTTAAGACCACATTCAGCCATACAAAAATTGGGTTTGGTCAGATGAAAAATCGTGAAAGACTGGTAACAAGTGGCTAGCTCACTACTAATATTGAATATAAAAATAACATATTTATGCTACATTGAACATAAAAAAGAGGTGTCTCTTTCGTGACGGGTCTGGGTTACAGATGACCATTCTCCTCTCACTCCTGTTTTGATTGCGTTCGGAAAATCGAATTGACATAATTTTGGGCAGTTTATTGTCAAAAATGTTCAAAATCCCTGTTTGTTTGTTTACATTATTCATCTCGACTCGGTGGACTTCTTCTTCTTCTTGCCCTTTTCCCACTCTAGGTGGGGTCGGCACAACATGTCTTCTTCCATTCTCCTCTGTCACTCGTCAGCTCAGCATCCAACTCTTGTATTCTCATATCATTCTTCACGCATTCAATCCATCGCTTCTTTGGTCTTCCTCTCACTCTAGGTCCGTCCACATCCATGCTCAGCATCCTTCTTGTAATGTGACATCTCGACTCGGTGGACATAGGTACATATAGCACTGTACCTACCTACAATTCGGTTACTAGCAATAGCGGCCGTGTCTTTACTTATGTTATATTATTTTCAGATAATATGCGGTACATATTCATTCCGACACGCAAAGGGAAACGCCTCCTAATGCTAAACGGCTACACTTATTCGCAAAACAGTGATTCTTGCAATTATTATTGTTCTAAGAAACACGCCGGCTGTACAGGTAGAATTAAACTAAACAAAGATGGTTCAGTTGGACTACGGTTAGAAAATCATTCCCATGATCCACCACGTTATATGAGGCATTCTTCAGGAGAGTATATCAAAATGGAAAGTTCATTAATGATGAAACGTGTCCGTGAGTTCGTGTATTCGAGATATTTGTTTCGGGAACAATTGCCTTTTAAGTATTTGTCGATCTGTATCTTGTTTAGTCTGTTTTTAGTAACTAAATGTTTCTCGTTGATTTGTATTCATACATACATACATATAATCACGAGTATTATCCCCTAAGGGTTAGTCAGAGACTGGGCAAAAGCACCGCAAAAGCAGTCGATTGCCATAGTTCACGCTTCACCAGCAGTGACTGCACGTGCTCACCGTGACTGGTGGTGAGCCCGTTGCCGCTATAAGATATTGGATGATTATGCAGTTGTAAGTCCATTAGTCACCCTTTACGACTCCCAAAGTAGTATTCTTTTTATGAGCTGCTACCACATGACTCTCGACTCTTCCACTCGACTCTTTGTATTCTAAGGCAAATATTTTCACAAGGATGCACGCACTCATTATAAGATAAAATAAGCTTTTTATTATATAACCTGTGACAATAGGTGTTACATTTTATATAAGATATAACAGTGTGTCCATTTCGAACGTACAATGTCAATACTTTATAAGAAATAAATTCAATCAACTGTCTTTTAATATTCGTGTAAATTGTAATAACATTTCGTAAATAACCATTCCTTCAGATAAAGAGCAAAGAACTGCAGTTGGTAGTGTACGAGTACCTTAATGACCTAACTAGACCATTTTAATTTGCTATGTCAAACGCATACGAGTATTGGGTTCGCAAATTATTTTTATTTATTATGATTATTATGTATAATTAATAAATAAAATGTTTTTTGTTTCTCTTATCAACATTGATCAAGACAACAATACTACGATTTTTTTAAATAAAAGGTCTTAGTAGTATTCTCTGGATAGATCTGTCTATTCCATAGTGAGCTAGGGTCGGTTAGTTTAAGGATCGTGAATTAAATTAAGTTTTGAAATTATACTAATTGTGTTTTTATTATAATTACATAGAATTATTACTATCAATTTTCTTGGCGAATTTTTGCAGAACCTACAGTTACCTTCCAAGAGTTATTTCTTAACTTGCCGACGACTGAGACAATCCGGAACTACATGGGTCAAAATTTTCTTTAATTTTACGTTTACTAAAATACTAAACTAAGCAGTGGAATGAATTGTTGCCTGCGGTATTTCCGGACCAGTACGATATGAAAACCTTCAAGAAACTAGCGCTTTCCCACTTAAAAGGCCGGCAACGCACTCCTGACTCCTGGAGTTGCGAGTGTCAATGGGCGGCGGTAGTTGCTTACTATGAAGTGACCCGTCAGCTCGTTTGCCCCCTATCTCTTAAAAAACTATTTAGTGACCCATGACCTTTATTTATTGGGTCCTTACCTATGAAATTGGTGTTTTTTTTTCTCTCTCATTATTTTGTTTGTAACTATTAAGATTCAGAGTATTCCTAAAAAATAATTACCTCGTCAAAAAATAGACTATATTTTTGAGCTCTTTTGATTTGTTTTGATAATTTGTTGTAAGTTTAATTGTGTTAAAATTGGACACGGAGACAACTCTTTTTAAGTGCCTCCCGAATACATCATTTTATTTGCATTCACTTAAAAACGATAAATAATTTTTATGAAGTGTGATATTACACATATTACTAAAGCTTGTCTAATGATAGATGCCAAATATTATTATCTTTGGATTTGTCGTTGTGAAGAAAACTAAAAAAATTGTAGTATGGAAAATGCAGAATTCCCCAAAATCTCCATACAGAGCACCAATTTCATAGGTAAGGACCTAATACATGCACGATAAAAGAAATATTTAATTTATTATTATTTTTTACTATATTTTTTGTTAAGATTTATTATTAATTGTCTAAGGAAAAGTGTCTTCAGAGGTGTTGAATACCTTTAAATATAAAACAACCGCGTTATTCATAAAAAAATAATAAGTCTTAATAAACCTATTTTAGTTACAGAGTGTTTTGTTTTCTTCTTGCAAACACAAATCTAAATTAGAAAGAAAGTGACAAATCACTTTTTAACAAAAATAGGTTTATTAAGCCTTTAATATTTTTTATGAATAACACGGTAAGAGCTTACATGTTTTAGTACCTACTAAAACATGTAAACTCTTATTTTCTTTTAAAAATATTAAAGAGTACAGTTGATGTAGAAAAAGGTTCGTCACCTTAAACTCCACATTTATTTGCATTGGAATGAAATGTTGGCATGACTGATACGGCATGCCAACATTTCATTCAAATGAAACAATGTCGAATTAAAGTATATGCTAGTTAAATGACAGGTCAAATTCTTAATTACGTATTATTGAAGTTGTTTTGATCCTTGATTTCGTAATTATTAGCATAATTTTATATGCAGTCATTTCTATGACTGATAATTATGATTCAATTGAACATTTTTCCACCCGACTACTATAGTATGTCTTAATTCAAGTTGCCAAAAAGGTAAACAAAAAAAGATAATATTTCATCTGTTGTGATGACTGTAGGTAATTGAAATCAATTGAAACGGACAACAATTGTTACCGATAATTATATTTACGTGCCAATGTCCATGTAAAAAGTGTGATTATTGAATAACAAATTCGGTAAGTCGGCTTTTTTGTTTACCTTTTTGGCAACTTGGATTGAGACGTACCATACATACTTTTTTATTTTGAAAATTATTAACCGTTTTTTTTTTATTTCAGGTTGCTATAAATATGATTTCATTCCGACCAACCGAGGGAAGCGGTTGCTAATGTTGAACGGGTTCACATTTTCGCAAGATCACTCTACTAACAGGTTTTACTGCTCTAAAAAAGACATCGGGTGTCGAGGTAGTGTAAAACTAAACGGAGATGGTTCAGTGAGAGAAGTGGTAGAAAATCATTGCCATGATCCACCACATTATGTTAAGCTTTCTTCGGGGGAGTATGTCAAAATATAACTTTTAATTATAATATCAAAAAGTGTCAAAGAGTTTGTGTATTCGGGATTATGTTTGTTGGATCATAATTGACATTCCAAGTATTTGTCGATCTATATTTTGTGTGTTTGGCCTTTGTGTGATATATTGTATTCTAAGGTAAATTTATCAATAAGACATGCTCGCGTTACCTAGATTGTGTCTTATATCTAAGGTCTGTTTCTCTTCTTTGAGATGACCAAGGGCAACACAATACGTTACAACGATAGTAATGAGTATAATACGCATGAGTGTAATGAATAAGATCTTAGTGTCTAATATTTTCCAGATGGATTTGCCTGTTCCATAGTCATAGTCAGTAGTAATAAATTAAGTTTCGAAATTATAATCTTTATGTTTTTATTTTACATACATACACATACATACAATCACGCCTGTAATCCCCAAAGGGGTAGGCACAGTCCAAGGAGCATTGTGTTCCTTAAGACCACATTTAGCCATACAAAAATTGGGCTTGGTCAGATGAAAAATCGTAAAAGAGTAGTAACAAGTGGCTAGCTCATCGCCTACACGATCACAGACCCAGTACCCAATACGTCCTTAGTCGCCTTTTACGACATGCTAGACAAGAAGAAAGATTTTATATTAACAATTTCTTTAAATCGCACGCACCTGCAACTCTTGGTGTTATAGAATATCTATGGGCGGCGATGATCACTTTTCATCAGTTTTTGACGGCATTTGACTAGAGCGGATGAGATTTTATTTCGATAATTGTAATATTGTTTCGGAGTAGATATTGTTACGTAAAATCAGTGTAGTTTCGTGTAATAAGGGTCTGCGATGATGTGCAATGTGGAGGATCATTGAAATAAGCGTCATGTGGTGTGAAAAGTGATGAGTTAGTATGATGGTAATCCACCTCATCAAAGTAGCACCACAGTGTCTACCATCGACCATTTGGCGCCAAACTCTCCCAGGATGCATTGAAATGTAGTACACTTGCATTTCAATGCAAATGAAGATTTAATACTATTAAAGACTGGACTACACACAATATTATACGATTGAGGGACACTATATCCATAGCCATGAACAAAAAAGAAAAAAAAATTACACTATCAGGTGAGCCGTCTGCCAGTTTGCCGTAATTTTTTTTTTAACGTAAAAGGTTACTTATAAAATACCTCTCCCTTAAAAAGGCTTAGATATGGTTACACTAGTTGTTGGCGACCAGCATCAACCTTCTCGGACCTTAATTCCAAATTCCCAGTATGTCATATTGTAGCATGATGGTGTTAGCGGAGCTACCCCAGAGAGTAGCCCTGGGCGGCAGCATGACGGTGTTAGCGGAGCTACCCCAGAGAGTAGCCCTGGGCGGCAGCGGGACGCGGAAGTGAGACCCAACACGGACGGTTGAAATCTAGTTTATTGATGCTAAAAGTACTGTTTATATATTATGTTGATTAGATGGTACACATTGATAAGGTATGTATGTGACTCGTCGGTGTAAAGTGCCGACGGTGCACGATGCTGCTGTTATGATATTTAGGTTGGCCCGCTGCTGACCGCGCTGTTGCCGGAGTCCAATGTTCGGCTTGTGGCTCGAACACATCATCATTATCCTGCCCTTTTCCCAATTTCATTTGGGGTCGGCGCAACGAGTCTCTCATTTCTCATTGCAAAAGGATTTGGCTGTTGTTTTATGACCGGCCGCCTGCCTGACATCAACCCTCCTTGGGAATGCTGTTGTTGGTAGTTTACCCACCACCATTGGGTGACCTCAAGGCGACAGATGGATTTGCACCAAGGGCGAGGGGCTCTTAGTCGGCTTTTACGACACCCATGAGCGGAATTGGGGTGGGAGTATTGGGGAATTGGGGAATTGGGGTGGGAGTTTGGGGTGGCTCGAACACATATTTTAGGTTTTTGTATTCAGAATGTCGGGTTTTTTTGATAGAAAGAATTGTACTTTTTGACAGTCAGTGTGCTACTAAACATTATATACGTGTTACATCAGTGTGTGGTCTTATTTGCTCTCACTTTTCTATCCTCAATACTAGTTCGTATTCTTATTTCGGTACTGAGACAACTCTAGAGCACTTCGATCCTATCCTATTGATGATACAGTAAAAAGTGAATTTATTCTTTCTTCTTTTCTTATTCTTCTACATTTTTTTTTGTTATAAGTTAAAGTTATTCATTTTCTGAGGAAAAGTTCTTCATATGTGTTGAACTTGAATGGTGGATCTTTGAATATTCAAGATTCGAGATCCGAGAATATGAAAGAAAGCACGTACCTTTTTTTGTTTCGACAATTGTTAAATTATTTATTAAATTCCAGGTCGCTTTAATTATATTTTCATTCCGACGAAGAGAGGGAAGCGGCTGCTTATGATGAACGGATTCACATATTCGCAAGATCACTCAACTAACAGTTATTACTGCTCCAAGAAGAATAGAGGGTGTAGAGCGAAAATTCTGCTGTTCCATGACGGTAGAATAAAAAATTTTGTTAATTCACATACGCACGATCCGCCGAGTTTTATCCAACTGTAATTTTATTCAAAACTCTGGAAAATACTTTTTATAAGTAATTTAAATGATATTGCCGGCAATGTTATACAAACAGTTTGTACAGAAATAATACAATCCCCGACGTGTACATACAATACAAAAACATATTCAGGGCCCTGTTCCGGCTCCCACGATACTATCAAGTCAGCCAGGATTTCCAAAAAATCGAATCTTAAAGTCACGTCTTGTCTCGCTTTGACTGCCCACAATTAAAAGAGACAGGCATAGAGATTTTGTGATTCGGTGATGCGAACAAGTTCGTTGGCGATTCCCGAGGTTTGAGGATTTGATTCGCGCTACACGAACTAGCTACGCTCCCGCGCGCGGTTTAAACCACAGAGCTAAGAACGTTCAGATATTAATATTTATTTTTTATATGAAAGTAAAATGTGTCATATTATCAAAAATCTTAAAACAAATGTTGCTATTTATGATATTAACTACCTAGTATTGTGAGGTTGTTGATCCATTTAAAATAACCTGCCTGCTGACTAGGGCTTTTATAAATTTATTGTCTACTAACATACTTTGTAAGATTTATTAATACTAACACTATGCGCTTTTCATTAGTTAGTAGTTTAATTAAATAAAAGGCGAATTAATTTTAAACTGAAACTAGGTTAAGGATGGATAAAAATAGATTGACTAAAGGGAGTGAGTGGAGATACGAGACGAGGCAGACCTAGGCGAACGTTCCTTCATCAAATTAAAGACGTTCTTGAGAAGGGCCAGGTCAAAAATGAGGACTGTAATGAGAGTTGATGAAGCGAAAGAAATATGCAGGGATCCAGGTGTAAAACTAGGTTAAGTAAGAACAGAAAGAATGTACATAAGTAGTAATTAAGTTAAATTTTTGAATATTAATTAAATTTTTGTGGCTTTAACTGATCCGTTTTTATTTGTAACCCGATGAGTACAAAAGCTGTTAGTAAGGTGTTTTTATAGGACCGGTTGGGTCGAGTTTTCCTCCGAATTATTTCTTACTATTCCCAGGACGTGGATGTCAGTGACATTGAAATTTTTCTATACTTATAGTAGGTATCTTGAAATTTTTTGTGAAAATCATGGTAGATCCCGTGCAACTGTTATTCTATAAGTTGGTGCAAACAAATGTTGAATCGAAGTTGCTGTACATTCTAGGTCTTATGTACTCGTATGAAGGCGGCTGTGAAATCTGACTATTCCATGTCAGATTAATATTGCACAGTTGTATTAAAAGTTCTGACCAATTATTTTTGTAATAACTTTATAAATGTGTAACATCCCTTTCACAGTGCGTTTCATTCCGACGAAGAAGGGGAAACATCTGCTAATGCTGAATGGGTACACATACTCCCAAGACCGATCTTCATGCAATTATTATTGTTCCAAGAAAAATTATGGCTGTCGAGCGAGAGTCACGCTAAATCCTGATGGTTCTGTGAAGAATATCCTTCGCGCGCATTCACACGATCCGCCTCACTACATCAAGTTGGCCACTGGGGAGTACGTTAAAGTATAGACCACATACAATGCCCCGGTCTGACTATATTTTTTAAAAGTTTAAGAATGTATTGATTTTGATCAATCTCACTGAATATTTGTGCAATAACGAGGTGTAGTAAAGAACCGATTTACCAGTTTTAATTGTGTCTATTAAACATTTGCTTTAGTCTGCAGTTTAATTCAAACTCTAAAAGCCGGTATATGTTCCGCTTGCCATGATCAATAAATATATCACTGGAACAGCAGTAATGAACTATAATTTTACTAAGTATGTCTGCGTGAAGGTTGCGAATGTGATCGGAGCAAACGAAAGTTGAGAGATGTATTATGTATTATTTATATTTAATTATGTTACCGGAAATGTATGAAATTTAGGAGTTGTATACAACTCCTAGAAAATGAATAATCTGATAGATCTATTAAAAAATGTTAAGGTAATTTTTTATGGCCCATAAAAACCATATTTAGGCATAATCGATCGTCTGACTCGATTTAGACAAATGATATTGACACATATATTGTTTTTAATATTTGAAATTTAATATTTGAATTTCAGCTCTAATTTACGATTATTAATTCCAGGTGACTTGGAGTTTATACCGACGAAGAAGGGGAAATTCTTAATTATGCTTAATAAGTACACGTATTCGCAACACCGCAATACGACAAATTATTATTGCTCTAAAAGATCTAAGGGCTGTAAAGCAAAAGTTTCATTACATCAGGACGGTTCTATAAAGAATGTTGTTGAGACACATGCGCATGATCCTCCAAGCTATGTTCAACTACCTTCGGGAGCATATGTTAAAGCGTGATTAGCCTTTTTTGTTTAGTATGTTTGTTTTTTATAACGGCAGCAGCAATAGTTGTGGTGGACAGGGCACTACACGTCCAGAAGGCCTAGCACTTACTAATTGCATCTCGCTTCACGCGAACGAAGAAGCGAGAGGCAATGAGTATTTTTGTCTTCGGGGACTTTTTCTTTCCGGCCCGTGGTAGGCCTATAGGAGGTCGCGTGCTCTTACATTTTTTAGTTGACTGCCCATAAATAAATTGATATGTAAAAACAATATAAATAGTGTAGTGTGTGTGTTTGTGTATTATGCCCATGATTTATTCCTTTTCAAATATAATATTGTATAGAAAAAACTAGAAATCATTTGATTGGCGGATTTTAGAAGGAAACTGTAAAGTATCTAATAATAATATGTTAAGGCCGAAGGTTTATAATGCAAATAATAGACCCTTCGATGGCGTTAGTATTAATTCTCGAAAAGCAAGACGGACAGGTAATGTTTGGAGAAGATTAGTATTTACATCACACGAAAACACATTTGATAAGACTTTAATAAGAAATTACATTTAAAGAAAGTCAAATAAGTAATTGTTTCGCATATATGGTTATGTGAAATTCTGAGGAGAGTCAGCAAGTTAGTTATTTAATTTTTTTTGGAGAGATAAAATTCATTCCGACACAATTAGTAAGATACTTGTTGATGATAAACGGCTATAGGTACGTACGTAGTGGTTGCAAAGCAAGGTTTATCCTAAGCAAGGATGGGTATATAAAAATAAGTAATTAGTTATTTATCACTAAGTAATTTAGCAAATAAAATATTTTTTGTGCACACAGACCTTTTTTATTATTTTCATAAAAAGTTGAGGGTAGGGCTTAAATTACTTACATTTTATTATGCGTTTCAAGCATTTGTAAAAATAAATTAAATAATAGGTCTTTACCTATGAAATTGCCGTTTTTCTCTCTCTCTTAGTAATTTGTCTGTAACTATTAAGTTTCAGAATATTCTTAAAAAATAATTAACTCCTCTTAAAATAGACCATATTTTTGAGCTCTTTTGATTTGCTTCGATAATTTGTTGTAAGTTTCATTGTGTTAAAATTAGAAACGAAGACAATCTTTTTAAGTGCCTCCCGAATACATAATTTGATTTGCAATTACTTAAAAACGAGAAATAATTTTTATGAAAAGTGATATCACACATATTGCTAAATCTTATCTAATGATACACATGCCAAAGATTATTATTTCTGGATATGTCGTTGTGAAGAAATCTGAAAAAAAATTAGTATGGAAAATGCAGACTTCCCCAAAATCTCCATACAAAACGACAATTTATTTATTTAATAGTTTATTGTACACAACAATTAAACAAAAACAACACATAAATTTAATAGAAAGTGGCTTATTCCTAAAGAAATCTCCAATTTAATAGGTAAAGACCTATTATAAAGAAAAAAAATATATGGGTATACTTTGAGTGCACGGAGCTTCTGGCGCTGGGGGAGCCCAGCTTCGGACGGACGATCCGCGCGCTAATTTAAGTACTTACTTATTTCATTTTATTAAAATAAATACACATTTAGATAATATAAGCAATAAACGTTACAGACAAAATGTAGTTTTGTTATCATTCAAAAGCCGATTTCTCTCCATGAAGCACTTACGCCGTAAGGATTTTAATTTTTTAGATATATCTTTGGTTTACTTTTTATCGAGCCAACAACGAGTAATCGTGTTTCTAAACAATATGATTTATAGAGTGAAACCTTGAATATATTGCATGTGAATTACATAATTATAGCTTTAGTAATTACAGTATAGCAAGGGATCAAAGGAAAGCAAATTAGCGCAAAAACGTCGGTGCACTCTTATTATCAATCTACATGCTACGCTGACTCCAAATAAAAGCGGAGTAGGGAAGGGAAATGATTATGAAAGTAAAAATTAAAATTTCATCATTTGATTAAAAGTGCCTTTGTAAAATGCAATAATTTTTGCGCCTGAGCAGTGTCAATGCGAGCTTTACAGGCCCTTATCATAATATTAAGGCGTAGGCACTGTAAATGAAATATATATTTACCATAATTGTTGTTTTTAAGGTTATTTATTACTCATGCAGTTCTTTTCTTTTCAGCAGAACTTGAGTACAGCCTTATACCGACACAAAAGGGGAAACATCTACTAATGCTGAAAGGATACACATATTTCCAAGACCACCATTCTCGCAACTATTACTGCTCAAAGAAATACGATCCCGGAATCCGTTGTAAAGCTAGAGTGACCCTAAACATTGATAGGACTATAAAAATTTGTGATGGCACACATTTCCATGACCCACCAAATTATGTGAAACTTTCTACCGGAAAATATATAAAATTTCGTTAATTAAACGTTTTGAGAAGTATGTATAGTCTTAAATTTTTATGGTGTATTAAATCTAGTTTTAGTTAGTAAAGGCGTATGTAATCAAAGAAAATCGTTTATTATTTTCGTAATAAGTTGAGCGTATGGATTGAACAACTTGCATATATATATATCTGTTTCT
The DNA here is from genome assembly GCA_910589355.1 of Parapoynx stratiotata. Classification (NCBI taxonomy): domain Eukaryota; kingdom Metazoa; phylum Arthropoda; class Insecta; order Lepidoptera; family Crambidae; genus Parapoynx; species Parapoynx stratiotata. The sequence continues at coordinate 14,220,814 of OU342466.1, read as the reverse complement.
AACAGCTGTTAAATTAAAGTTTATTAAATTCATGTAATTAAATAGAGCATCAAACTGCGTGCTGTGCCGAATAAAAGTGGCAGTTAGGGCAACGATAATTAAACTAAACAACACATCATCACGCCTATTTCCCCGAAGCTGTAGGCAGAGGTGTTAACACCCAATTAAACTAAATAATGTAAGAAGGAAAGAAAAACATATAAAAATCAAAACTAAATCATTTGAAATAATAGCAAACTTAAGAACTGAAATGCAATTGCTACGTCTCAGTAGTGTCAAAGCGAGCGTTTACAGGCATATGATAAGGCGTACAATGTTTGTTTATTCAACGTAAATAATTAAAAAAAATCCGAAGTTGTTTTTAATGTTATTTAATTATTTCTCATGCAGTTATTTTCTTTTCAGCAAGACCGATCTATATTCCGACACAAAAGGGAAAACGATTACTAATGCTGAACGGTTACACATATTCCCAAGACCACAATTATCCCACCTATTACTGCTCAAAGAAATCGGATCCCGTATTTCGATGTAAAGCTAGAGTCTCCCTAAGCTTAGATGGAACTATGAAAAGCTCTGGCGCACATTTCCATGACCCACCAAATTATGTCAAACTTTCTACTGGAAGATATGTTAAAGTTCGGCCTTGAATAGAACGTTGTAAGAAGCATGTGAAATCGTAAATGCATGGTGTAGAAAGTTGACTTTTATTGAAAGCCATATCCATGCCATCCATGCTTGGATCATTTTAGGCATGTAAAATATTATTTGTAAAGAAATGTATGAGAACGATCGAGTGGGCTTGCTCTTATACAAGAATTATTATTTTTTGTTTGAGACGGTCCTGGTCATGCTATTCTCCGGTGTAGTGGGACTTTTAATGAAAACTTGCTTTTGAAGACCGAATAAATAATAAAGGAGGTTCTTAATTCGACTGTATTTTTTGATGTGTGTTACCTCAGAACTTTTCATTCTTGTAAATTCTAAATTCATGTAATAAAATAATCTGCATCTGCGTGAATGAAATTGGGGATAGGGCAAGGAAATGAGAGTTTAACAAAAGAATGTATGAATCTAAGTTAAATCATTTGAAATAATAGCAAAGTTTATACATGAAATAATCGTTTACAGGCTACAGCAGCCGCTTATCACAAGGCGTACTATATGTTTGTTCATAATAATTAATTATTTCTCATGCAGTTTTTTCTTTTCAGCAAGACTCCAGTACAGCTTTATTCCGACGCAAAAAGGGAAACATCTACTAATGCTAAACAGATACACATATTCCCAAAACCACTATTCTCGCACATACTACTGCTCAAAGAAAGATATCGGATGTAAAGCTAGAGTGGTTTTAAATGTTGATGGAACTATAAAAAGTTCTGATGGCACACACTTTCATGATCCACCCAAATATGTGAAACTGTCTACTGGGAAATATGTTAAAATAGGTTCCTAAACAGAACATGAGAAGTATCTGAAATCATAAATCAAATGTGAACAAAAGGTACTGGTACTTAAAAATTCGTCCTGGACTTGAAGAGCGTTTAGATTGGAGATTTAGAAAGTATTTATTCTCTTGCAAAATAAAGATAAAATTTTTGTGATTGGAGCGTATAAAAATAGTTGGTGTGGATAAAAAATCATTTTACATTATTGAATGAATTATATTGATCGTGTGTAGTTACATAACGGAAATTTTGTAAAAAAACGGGAACGGGAATTTTGTTGAATTCATCCTCACACGTTAGAACCAAAATGGTCGCGTACCGTGCGTTTTAGGAGGAATTTCCTTCCTCGTACGCTTAGGCTGTGGTATGAACTCCCTGGTGAGGCTTTCCCAAGAGACTACAGCATGGAGTCCTTCAAAAAGGGCGTGAAAAGGTTTTTTAAGGGTCGGCAACGCGCTGGTGATGCCCTCGGTGTTGCAGGCGTCCATAGGCTGCGGTGACCACTGCCCATCTGTGTGGGCCGTATGCTTGTTTGCCACCCTAGTTGTATAAAAAAAAAAAAAATCTTAGTGTATACTGATGACGGCTTGGTTAGTTGTTAGTTAGATTCCTTTAATTAAATCAAAAGTCCTCCTCAAAGGCTATGAATCCCTGTGAGGATTTTTGTGTAAGGAATACATATATCTCTAGTCATTAATTTATAAAGAACAATTACATATCACTCCTATAGTAAGAGGTGTTTCGAGTCTTTTGACATTGCCATGCACCGGGCACATATACGGCAAGCGATGTACAAACAGCAACTAAGAAGAAGTAAGAAAGGGAGAATAAATGTACGACTTCAACTAAGATGTCATATTTATTGTAAATGTGTATTGATCGACTAAAGATACCTATTTATTTTTGTCATGAGAGGAATAATGTTGTCTCTCTTCTTGTCTATTGCATTTAGAATAGGCACTGAGTGTAGGTAAGTTTTCATTAAAACTCAGTGTTACAGTGACGAAATAAATATGCAGAAATATTATAGTAACTATCCATTCTAAAGATTTAATGGGAATATTCTCCTTATTTTATTAACGAGGGTATTCTAATACAGCTCCTAAAAATGTTATTAACATAACTCAAAATACAGTAAGCATAACAATACGTTCTTTCTCATCCATACTAATATTATAAATGCGAAAGTAACTCTTTCTGTCTGTCCGTCTCGCTTTCACGTCAAAACTACTGAACCAATTTAACCAAAATTTGGTACACAGATAGTCTAGAGCCTGAGATAGGACATAGGCATACCTATTATCCCGATATTCCCATAGGAACGGATGCCATGCGGGTGAATGTTTAATATTAATTTTATGAGGTAATTATTATAATGATTTTGCAAGAAAGGTAAACCAATTCTACTTCGTGCACCCAGCACGTTACAACTTTGTCAAGAGAAATAAATACGCTTTAACTAATTGGAGATGGTCAGAAACATCGGAATGCAGTACATCGATATCTTTGAATAATTGAAACATCAGGATAACATACGTGTTTCCTGATGAAAAAAGATACTTACTTGATAGCTTAGACTCTAAACTGTCATCATCCTCTTCCTCTAAGCTATGATCATCCTACTCTTCTTCAAGCAGAAGAAAAGGCTGATCGTAAGCATAATTGCTAATATCTTCCCTTGACAAGAAACCTCTCGGGAGAGAGGTATACAAGTAGAAGTGTATATTTTGTTTGTAAACTTTTATTGTTTTGACGCGTCATAAGTGTAACTACTTGTTACCTGAATAATTAAATAAAGGATTTCATTTCATTTCATTTCATACCGTTAGGAATGTTTAAATCTTGAACCTATTCCCAAGATTTACCACGTGATTATATTATCTAGTTGTTCTTAAAATTAAATAGAAAAATATTTTTCTCATGTAGTATTGAATAAGGTGCAGAAAAAACTTCCACTTATTAATATATTACTTCACTTATGATTTATCAATTCATTTAATATGTTTATGTTATAATAGGAATGTGTTTGGTTTTTTCTATATATTTTTTCAAAGAAATTTTGAATACAAAAAAGTTTTTCAGACAATTCAGAAACTAACTGTAATATCGTTAAGAATATTAGCAATGCCTCTCTCTCACACATTGTGCTGACAGATTTGTTTGTATGTGCTCTTCAATAAATTAATATTTATAATAATTACGCCGTTTTCTTGTTTCCCGCGCATACCACGACACATTAATATCAATATTGATGTTATCGATTAGCTATCGCTATTCCACTCTATAATATAGCTTATAGAGTGGAATTTATAGGAATTTGGGAAGGTAATTGAGACAGAGGCTTTGACACAACAACTGTTTATATATTATGATATTTACATGTCACGAGGTGACGTAAAAAAGAGAATGAAAATATATAAAAATAAGGTTCAATTTGCTACGTAACAATTTAGTTACGACGAGGTGAAGACCGCGCCAAGAAGGAAGTCCAAATTTTATTTATTGCAGTACAACATTTTTACAGATCAACGTCCATATGAGTTCATTCCGTCGTCTAAAGGAAAAAAAAGAATGCTTTTGATGAATGGATACACATATTGGCAGAATCACCAGTCTCGTACGTACTACTGCTCTAAGTACAAGGATCTAAATTGCAAAGGGAAGGTTAGACTCTATAAGGACGGAACTATAAAAGTTGCAGAAGGCATACATTTCCACGATCCACCTTTCAAACAGCTGCCATCAGGAAATATGGAAAAGTGAATAAACAGCCTTGAATTTTTGACTTTCATTACATTTTTTAAACCAATGAGAAACATTTGATTCGTGGTGACAATTCGTCGTAACACCAAAAACTGTCAGTTTTCTTCAACAATTTCATTTTTAACTTTTGATGGTAGAAAATATTATAATGAATCTTGACAGTTAAATGGAAGTCTGATGACGTGCAGCTGGCTGATTACTATATCAGCATTAATAAGTTCATGAATCATATGTAAACATGAGGGGTTCTGGACGTGAAGAGCGTTTTTCTGTGAAGTTGGCAATGTATTTAATCTCTTGTAAAAAATAATAAAAATACGTATATACGTGATTTAAAAGATTAGAATGGGGAATATTGAAACGAGCGATTAAAAAACTTTGCGACTGATGATGGCATACTGTATTAATAACTTGAGCGGTATGAATTTAAGTAAGCGAAACCCATACAATCATTGTTTATTTTATTAGTTCCTTTTTTATTTTTTATTCTTTTAATTGTTGTCTTAATGTTTTAGTAATTATTTATTTAATATATTTATCTTTCCTATTTCTCTTTGTTATTCTGTTTCGTAATCAACTTATTTTAGTGTTATTATGCTTTATTGTATGTTGTGCTGTGTTTATATTTAATTATATATACATATATATTCTATAGAAACCGGCGATGAAATCGGACGTGTCATTTATTTAATTTAGCAAAAATAAATTATATTGACTGGTCGTTGTTGTCGTTGGAAAGTTGACTGGTCGAAAATGCCTTTGGCACTAAGTCCGTTTATGTACACCAAATGTACCTACTAAAGTTTTAATAAATAATAAATGGTCAATAAACGTTTTACTTTCATTCTTTCTTTCTCAAAAATTAACTACGAATATTGGTTAATAATTAAATCCAGAACGAGCTTACAAAACGTGGGTTATGATTATTCTATTTCAGATATTAAAATTCTATCCGTGCGAACATTACTAAGTGAGCGACTAGAAATATAGAGAGGAAAACTTCAATGAATTTGTATGCAATTCCTAGGAAATGTATAATCGTAGCTATTAGGTTAGGGTTATTTTTTATGCCCATTGAAAACAATATTTGTGCCAATAACCACTTCTACCATAATATAGACCCTTCCCGCTTAAAAGAAATCATCAAGAACGAAACAACTACAAACTCCTTCAAATCATATATTTCAAATATAGTCAGCAATCTTAAGAAATTCAACCAAACCATTTTATAAAATACCAATGTTTCCGTACTAATTATCGAAACTAAAAATTTTCAAATAACAAGCAGTGGTGAAATTTAACACCACGACAAACAAAATACATAAACTAAATAACAAACAAATCAAAATTCAAATACAACAAAAATCATACTTACGTAGGTTGGGCGTAGTCCGATAGCGCCCTTCTATGTCAGTATTAAATAGCTGCCATTTAAAAAAAAAAAAAAAAAAATAACCACTTCGTCTAAATTGAGTAGACATTATCCGTCTTACCAAAAGAAACTTAAACATCTGTTAAGCAAGTGTTTTAAAAAAACGTTACCACTAGACCGTGTTTTACGATTGTCTAGAGCTAGACGCGGCTAGACGATGTTTAGTCTAAACATCGTCTAGCCGCGTTCTAAACTTAAACAGGCGTTGAACGCGTACTTAAACTTTAAAAAGTGTTTAGTTAAACAAGTACAGTCACTCGTTTAAATACTACCCTATTACAATTAGTAGCCGTGAAGGAAAAAATCTAAGATATTTATTTATAATATATAACTAATTCTGTATTATTTTGCTTCTCAGGCTCCCAGCAGTACAAATTTATTCCCACATCGAGAGGGAAACAACTGCTTTTACTGAACGGATATACGTTTTACCAGAATCACTATTCTAGATCTTTTCTAGAACTTACTACTGTTCGAAAAAAATCACCGGTTTTAAAGCTAGAGTCTCTCTAAATGCAGATGGCTCAATAAAAAATTCTGATTATCTACATCCGCATGAGCCTCCAAGTTATATTAAATTTGCTTCGTAAGCATAGAGAAAAGTACTATAACTAAACTAAAACATAAACCAATTTACTGCTATTACTCTGTATTATTTCAAAATACTGCCCACTACTGCCCTCCACCTGTACCATGGAGGAGTTAAATGCGGCAGCTCCAAGAGCTGTAGTACGAGTATAACCGTTGAGCCATTGACACAAAGAAGAAAAATTACAAAATAGATTGCCAAAGTTCCTTCCTAATCCCCCATTCTGAGCTTGGCGCGCGCGAGTTATATTTCTGTAGGTCTAGCACCATAAAATAGATATACAGGGTTACAGGTTAAGTCGACCTATTCCCGTTAAGAGCACGTAGTTTACATCATTCCTGACTACTTTCACTATGAAACACCCTGTCCGAAATTTAACCGTTATTGAGATATTTGAATTTAATTGATTTTTAGAAAAAAATTCCGATTTTCAGCTATCTGCTTTGATATCATAAAATGTGGAAGTGTTATCATTACTATTATTGGTTTTTATATTGTACAATAAGATGCTTTATGACCTCAATAACTGGTATTGTACGTAAAATAACGAAATAGGTTGTTGTAAACGATTAAAACTTAAAAATTAATATTGAAATTCAGAAAATCTAATTTTCTTTTAACGATAGCTAAAAAAAATAATATGTGGCGTGTTTTGCAGATGTGCTTAATAATATCTACGTTTCATCAGCTATCCAACGAGGTATAACAATCAAGGTTTTATCAAAAATTTCTAGACAAAACTTACGTTTCCTAGGCTATCGGGGAGAAAAAATTAAACAATAGACGAGTACAAAATACTAATTTATTAATCTAGAAATTACAAAAAGTGATTATGTTTAGATCACAGTAAGTGTTCGACGTGTCCGCCCCTTTTCTGAACACATCTCCGCAGTCTTTTACGTAGTCCACTTTTCACTACACCAGTAGTTAAATTTCTTCTGATTTCATTTGCTGCATTAATTATTTTTTCTCTTAATACTTCAACGGATGAAATTGGGTTGGGCTCATTGTATACGAGACTCTTCATGTGCCCCCATACATAAAAATCCATGGGGGTAAGGTCCGGACATCTAGCTGGCCAGGGTAAAGGCCCGCCTCGTCCAATCCATTTATTCGGATAAGCCATGTCCAGCCATTGTCTGACACTTCTTCTGTAGTGTGCTGGGCAGCCATCGTGCTGAAACCACATGTCTCTAATCAAACTCAGCGGTAAATCATCGAGTAGGTCGTTTAGGTCTCCTCTTAGGAAATTTTCATAATGTTCCCCATTTAAATTGTCGGGTAAAAAGTAGGGTCCAATTAAACGATTGGAAATTATACCCATCCACACATTCAGGCTAAATCTTCGTTGTGACCCCTTCACTCTTTTTTATTAGGGTTTCCTTGATCTTTAGGAGCCCAATAATGAGCATTATGATAGTTGGTAATCCCATCTTTATCAAATTTCGACTCATCTGTCCACAATATTTTAAAAAAAAGGTTGGGTCTTCTAGATCAGCATTGAGCATAAATCTGCAGAAATCGAGTCTTCTCACGGGATCTCCCTCTTCAATAACATGTACCGGCGTGTAATGATATGGGTATAGGCCCGCTGTGTGAACGGTGTACCATACTTTCCATTGCGAGAGTCCCAAGTCACGGGCAACAATGTTAGTTGAAGTGGTTGGATCCAATCGAAAGCGTTCCATTATCACATTGTTTCCTTCTTCGTCGTCATCAATCACACGCGGTCTTCCCAAGTCTGTACGTCGTCTTGAAATGGAGCCAGTTTCGCGAAGTCGTCGAAAGGCTCCATCGAACACGCTCACATCAGGCACTCGACGGCCGGGATAGCGTCTCATGTACTCATTGCGAGCATGAGCGGACACACAATTGCAGTATCCGTAACAAACTAACATGTCAGCATATTCCTCGTTTGAATAGGTCGCCATCTTTTAGTTCCATATCACAAGCTTAAATCAGAGTCCAGGTTACGCGCACAGTAGTCAAGAATCACAAGAAACAGTCCAGAAACACAGCCAAGTCAAGTAGAAAGCAGAGAACAAAGAAACTAATAACGCATCTACCACGGACGAATCGCATGAGCAGACTAAACTAAAATAATCATGTCAGTCAACACAGTCGAACAAAAAACGTACTCTATTCATAAACCCGTTACTACACATTATCCTTCTCACTCCCACTTACATAAATCAGAAGTTATCTCGCTCGCACGCACCGCATTAACCTTAAAGGACAATAGGCGAGGGGTGTTGGAATTGCTACCTGCGGGCTCGCAACTAAGTTTTTTCTGCGAATCTTTGATAAAACCCTAGATTGTTATACCTCGTTGGATATGTGATGAAACGTAGATATTATTAAGCACATCTGCAAAACACGCCTCATATTATTTTTTTTAGCTATCGTTAAAAGAAAATAAGATTTTCTGAATTTCAATATTAATTTTTAAGTTTTAATCGTTTACAACAACCTATTTCGTTATTTTACGTACAATACCAGTTATTAAGGTCATAAAGCATCTTATTGTACAACATAAAAACCAATAATAGTAATGATAACACTTCCACATTTTATGATATCAAAGCAGATAGCTGAAAATCGGATTTTTTTTCTAAAAATCAATTAAATTCAAATATCTCAATAACGGTTAAATTTCGGACAGGGTGTTTCATAGTGAAAGTAGTCAGGAATGATGTAAACTACGTGCTCTTAACGGGAATAGGTCGACTTAACCTGTAACCCTGTATATGCACGGACTGAAGAAATAATGTCCCCGGTAATAAAATTGCTCATTGCCGCCGCCAAGCGATAGGCTATTTTATCTCCGGATGTGTACTCGGAGATAAAATTATCTGATTTGTGCTAGATCTACTTCCTGACGTCTTGAAACGGGATATCGAAAGGCATCGTCTTTACGTTTCCTGAGATATTACTGACCATGCTCAATTATATTTCAGATATGTCTTACTCTTTCATACCGACGGGAAAAGGCAAAAATCTTCTTATGCTGCAAGGATATACGTTTTCTCAAATAAATGATTCTGGAAGATTTTATTGTTCAAAAAAAGTATCGGGCTGTAAAGCTAAAGTCATCTTGACGCGCAATGGCGGGATAAAAACATCGGATTTGGTGCATACACACAAACGCCCGCGATATACATTAACTAAGTCTGGACATTATGTGAAGATAGGATAGAATAGGTAGTTTTTTTTTTGAGAAAGAATATGTTTTATTTTTGTACTAAGCTTGATTATGATTAGTTATGACACTAAAATTGCGCCACTCAGCATGTGTCGGTGGTCGCAAACAACCGACGCTGGTCTTCCGAGGTATTTGACATGAACATTGCATATCACAGTTGGTTTGTAATTTTTAATTTTCAATATGCCCTATTCTTTAGAAGAACATGTAAAATATTTTTAGTAAATATTACAACATTAAAATTTATATCACTCCAAAATCTCCAATGAGTACGAGCTTGTCTGAAGGAAGTTCGACGAGTGCAGCTAAGCAGTTGCAATGGGATGGACGGCAAGCAGATTTTCCTTTCAATGTGCGCTGGAAGCAATATTTTTCATAATTAGAAACTTTTCTCTTCATCTACTTGCCCTTTTCCCACTCTAGATGGAGTCGATACAACATGTCTTCTTCTTCCATTCTCCTCTGTCACTCGATAGCTCAGCATCCACTTCTTTTATTCTCATATCATTCTTCACGCATTCAATCCATCGCTTCTTTGGTATTGCTTTCACTCTAGGTCCGTCCACATCCATGCTCAGCATCCTTCTTGTAATGTGACATTCATCCCTCCTCATCACATAATTAGTAACTCGTTCGAGAGAAACGTTCGTTTTGAATTTTTGATTCTCTTTCTTTGTTCGTATATCTCGTGCATGGGATTCCCTTTCCGGAATATGTATTCCCTACGTCCAACAATATGGGTTCCCTTACACCAAATGGGTCAGCATGACTATGGTTCTCTATCCCTAGCTATCTCCGTAAATTGAATTTCCTACTTAAGGCGGTGTTAAGGCAACTGCTGTACTTTTCTAAAAAAATATTTTTTGAATGCTAATTAAATATTTTGTATAACAGTGTATATTATTCCCACAGACGATTGTTCACCATATGTTAACCCCTTGAGTGTCAGCGAAAACACCGGTATTCGCAAACAATAGATGTTTCGATTGTGTTCGGTTTTCTGAACATTTAATGTGAGAGGAAGACTGGAATGCAGGTAGCACCAGTTAGGTGCGTAAATCACTTCAACCATCTTCACCTTATTGGCCAGCATAGTGCTTTTAGATAGCGTCAAAGAGTTCCCTGAGATGTGATCTACTGACCATGTGCATTTACGAGCATATTGATGACCTCCGTGGTCAAGTTCCGTGCCGGTTTCAAGGCGTCGCCATCTCGAGAGGTCCTGGGTATGATTCCCGGTTGGGGCAAAAAATTGTGTGATGAATACAGGCATTTGTTCTCCAATCTTGGATGTTTATATGTGTATAGTATGTATTCTATTTATTTATATGTATTTATCTATTAAATATATTTATCCGTCATCTATAATCCTTATCACAAGCAGCATTAGATGCTTATCATGGGACTAGTTGATAGGTGTGAAGTGTGAATGTCTGAAGATATTTATATTTATATTTCAGATAATATGTCGTACTCTTTCATACCGACGGGAAAAGGAAAAAATCTTCTTATGCTGCAAGGATATACGTTTTCCCAAGACAATGACTCGAGAAGATTTTATTGTTCACAAAAAGGATCGGGCTGTAAAGCTAGAGTTATCTTGACGCGCGATGGTGGAATAAAAACATCGGATTTGATGCATACACACAAACCCCCGCGATATGCATTGACAAAGTCTGGTCATTATGTGAAGATACAATAGAATAGTTTTATTTGCCACAGTTGGTTTGTAATAAAAGTTTCAAACCATTTGTTTGTTTTGACGAGTCGGATTCCCATTTACAGGCCGTACCATCTACTCCTAGAATAGCATACAAAATATTTTCAGTCATACAATTTTACCAGTCATATACTTTAATTTTTTATTATATATTTTTGATTTTTTTATTGGGACCTTAGCATATAATATGATATGGCGTGATGATATGATATGATAAAATTTTACAGGTATCAAATTTGTGTCACCCCAATATTAAAAAAGCAAGGTTTCGAAAGAAAAAAAAAAATTAGATAATACTTCAATGTAACGGTCGACGGGCTCACCACCTGTCACGGTGTGTTCAGACACTTCTTCTTCTTCTTCTTCGTCGTACGGGCGGTTTCCGCAACTCGACGACTTAGCGCCTATTTTGCGTTTGAGGGTGAAGGCTGGCTACTCCAGCCAGCCCAACTCCGCCAGGAAGTCGCCCAGCGCCTTCACGTTGAGGACAGCCTCGCGGAGGTTACCCGGGTTTCCCAGGTACTTTGCCCGGTAGCTAGCTACCCCAGTGCATTCCAACAGCACGTGGGCGGCTGTTTCTTCTGCCCCCATGCACGCTCTGCAAAGGGGGCTGTCGGTGATACCTAGATTGAAAAGGTGCCTGTTAAAATAGCTATGACCTGTTATGGCTCCCGTTACTAAACGTAAGCGAGCCTTACTTAGCTGTAGGAGTTTCTTGGAGAAGCGGGGGTCTATTCGTGGTAGCGCAAGTCTAGCCTGCCTGCATTCTTCCAAGTTGTTCCAGTAGTTCATGTGTAGGTTTTGAGTATTTCTCAATACTATACCTGTAAACCAGCTTTTAGGGAGAGGTATAATAGGCTCCGGTCCCACCGGGTCTCTGCTTGAGCCTCTCCTTGCTAATTCATCAGCAGCATCATTCCCTCGTGAGCCGCTGTGTCCTTTGATCCATTGTAGCGTGATCGTATTGTGCTCGCCTACCTCATTAAGAGCGTGGTGACACTCTTCTAGAAGACCTGATGTCAGTTTTGGGTTTTGTAAGGCCTGTAAAGCTGATCTGCTGTCCGAGAGGATTCTTAGGTCATGGTACATTACCTCTCTGGCTAAGATGGCTTTCGCTGCCAGTAGAATGCCCATACATTCCGCTTGGAATACAGTGTTATAGGTTCCCAGTGTTTTGGTGATGGATATGTTCAAGTCTTCAGAGAAGACACCTGTCCCAGTACCTGAGTGCGTTTTTGAACCATCCGTGAAGACATCCAATGACCTGTGCGTTACGCCGGTATCGTCATCTTCTGCCAGATGTATTTTATACTTTTTGTCAAACCTGAAGACTGGTGTTATGCTGTCGCAGACCGCCTCCATGAGCGGCTCTCGGCTCCAGTTCTTCGTAATGTGACTGATGTGTTTTACCTCATCAAACTTAATAAGTTTGTTGTGCTTCAGTCGAATCACTGATAGTGCAGCCTCCTGTTGCACGTGGAGGTGTAGCGGTGCCATGTTTAGCATGGCCTCCATTGCTGCTGTCGGCGTGGTCCTCATGCATCCCGTGATTGCACAGCATGCAAGTCTTTGGAAGCGACGTAATTTGTTGGCACAAGTCGCCGTGTTCGTCTTGGGCCACCAAACTAGCGCTCCGTAACTTACCATTGGTCTAATAACCACAGTGTAAAGCCATTTAAAGATATTTGGAGCAAGTCCCCAGCGTTTTCCTACCATACGCCTACATTGCCATAAGACAATACCTGCTGTCTTCGTCTTTTGGTCTATATGGTTGTTCCAAGTCAACTTGCTGTCCAGTATGACACCCAGATACTTAACTTCTTTGGAAAGGGTGAGTGCCGTACCAAACAGGCGAGGGAGTCTGTGTTCTCCTAAGTTGCGTTTGTTGGTGAACATTACTAGTTCAGTTTTGGTAGGATTGACTGTTAGTTCATGCTTACCACACCACCTCTCCACCATCTTCAGTGCCGTGCGCATGATATCACAGACCACGCCTGACTGTCGTCCAGTGATTAGAATCGTGATATCATCCGCGTAGCCCACGGTGTAGAAGTGTCTGTCGTTCAGGTTTGTTATGAGGTCGTTTACTACCAGGTTCCATAATAGAGGGGAGAGTACGCCACCTTGTGGGCACCCTCTCATAACCCTTGCCCCCCGGCTGCAGTCTCCACCTATTTTTACAAACCTGTTGCGGAGCATGTTTACGATCCAGGCTATGAGGGTGCTAGGGGTTTCATGTTCCCTTAGTGCCGCTTCAATGCTGGAGAAGTTAGTTTTGTCAAAGGCACCCTCGATGTCGATAAAGCATCCCAGACAAATTAGTTTGTTGTGAATGGCATATTCGATCTTACCTACTACTTGATGTAGTGCCGATTCAGTTGACTTGCCTGTACTGTAGGCGTGCTGGTTTTTGTGGATTGGGATACTCTTGAGTGCACCATTCCGTAGGTAGTTGTCGCACATCCTTTCCAGTGTTTTCAATAAGAAGGATGAGAGACTGATGGGCCTAAAAGCTTTAGGGTTTGTGTAGTCTGTTTTACCTGCCTTTGGTACGAAAATTACCTTCACCTCCCTCCACAGCAATGGTGTGTATTGGTGGGCTAGACAGGCTCGAAACAGCCAAGTGAGTATGATGACTAGCTTGTTACCTCCCCACTGTAGCAGCGCCGGAAAGATACCATCCGTCCCAGCTGTCTTGAAGGGTGAGAAGCTGTTGATCGCCCATTCGGTTTTATTAGGTGTTACCACTTCATCTGCTAGGCTCCAACAGCTTTCTGTAGGGTGCATGACCTGGTCGTTCCAACTTGGTGGTTCACACGAGGTTATGCAGTTTGGAAAATGGGTTTGTAGGAGAATATCTTGAGATTCCTCAACGTCCAGAGACAGTGAGCCATCAGTCCGGCGGATTACTCCTATTTCAGTAGGACCCTGCTTCGCGAGAATTTTCCTTACCCTGTTCGCTTGTTGGTTAGTAGCAATTTCCGTACTGAAATTCCTCCATGAGGAGGACTTCCAGAACCTTATGCGCTTTTTATACCTAGCTTTAATGGCCTTGTAGTTGTCCCAGTCCACTTCATTGTTGGTGTTCATCGCCCTGTTAAGCCTCTTCCTGACAGCTCTACGAATCCTTTCGAGCTCCGGCCCCCACCAATCATTCTTACCAGAGCGCGACAGACCCGAGACACTGACAGGGCAGGCTAGACAGAAGCATTTGTTTAGACAGTCTGTGAGTTTCGTGACTTGTTCGTCAATTTGTGTCGTACTTACAATCCTGGTGCTGATATTGTCGGCATCAAGGTTGCTTTGAAGCAGCCTGGTATAAAGGCTCCTGTTGGTTTTCCTCGGGATTCTCCTAGGTTCAGGATGTGTCGAAGTTACCTGAATGTCGAAACGAATCCATCTGTGGTCGGAACATGAGGCCTCGCTCGAGACATGCCAGTTCTGGATGAGATTCGCCGCCCGAGGTGTTGCTAGAGTCAGGTCGATGATGGTGCGGCACCCCCTACCAATGAAGGTTGGTTCGTTACCTGTGTTTATGATCTCGAGGTTGGTGGAGTGTAGAAATTCAACAAGTAGATTACCTCTGTTGTTGTTGTTTTCCATTCCCCACAGCGGATGGTGAGCATTGGAGTCAGTACAGATAATCAGCTCGAGCCCGCTCGTATCACAGAAGCGTGTGAGGCGAACTACCTCCTCTGGCGGCACATCTCCGCCATCCGGCATGTAAGCTGAAGCGATGACCACGTCAAGGTCGTCACTATCTTGGTTAGGAATCAGCCTTACAGTGCTGAGGTCTCTGGAACAGAAATCCATTAGTGGCTGTGTTTTAATGTCTTTCGAGATGTATATACAGGTCCTTACGTCATTTTGGGAGGCGTACACAAGCTTACCTCCGATACCGGAAAGTCCTCTTATGTCGCCTCCCCTGATCCACGGCTCCTGGATCAGGGCGACTGCTGTGTTAGTAACCTCCAACCACCGACGTAATTGAGCCGTTGCTGTGATACTGTGGTGGAGGTTAATTTGAAGGAGCTGGGCTTTAGAGGGGGACGCCATCTTGGCTTTCCTCCCCTCCTAGCAGCAGCTCGCCGAGGCCAAGAAGCTCATCCTCGCTGTCAATTGGAGCGGCTTCTTGGCTGGGTCCCGCTGGTCCCGCTGGGTGTTCAGACACTGCTGGTGAAGCGCGGACTATGGCAATGTACTGCTTATTGCGGTGCTTTTGCCTAGTCTCTGACTAACCCTGAGGGGATAATAATTGTGATTATATGTATGTATCAATGTAACTAAGCAAATAATCCACTACTCGCTCGGGAGGACGCGGGTTCGAATCCACCACAAAATTTCGTTTTAAACTTAAGTATAGTTCGATTCACGAAAGATGATCACAAATTGAGGCCGTCTGCGGGTGTTCATTCGCGAATAAGGATAAAATATTTTTTAATTAGTGAAACAAATTATGACGACGCATGAATATTGACGCATTCCACCCTCGCCTCACCCCACAACTCCAAAGAACTAAAAACACGGCCGCCATTTGAGGTCATCTTTCGTAAACTAAACTATACAGTTGATTGTGAATATTGTCGCTTGCTTCAGATTGTGTTTTTTTGTTTATTTTCTATCTATATCGTATCATTATTGATTATTAATTAGTATATAGGTTTAGTGGAATACCTACACGTTCACTTTACAAGAGTTTATAATTAGCATTCCTCGTGGACGTGTATTAGGCTTATTATTCCTATTATTTACAGACATTTCCTATCGAATAAAAGGACTACAAGTATATCGGACTCTTTACGCTTGATGTCAAAAAATGCAGCGGAACATATGCCCAGACGCATACCCGATGGAATGTGAGTGCAAAGAAAAACATAAGAAAGTCCAACAAGTTTTGTTATTTGTGCAATGCTTACTTATGTGTAGAGTCTTACTCTAGGACAGGGGTCTCCAAACTGGCCCGCCAGTGCCATCAATCCGGTCCGTCAGTGCCATCAATTTGGCCCGCCTGTGTCATCAATCCGGTCCGTCAGTGCCATCAATCCGGTCCGTCAGTGCCATCAATCTGGCCCGCCAGTGCCATCAATCTGGCCCGCCAGTGCCATCAATCCGGTCCGTCAGTGCCATCAATTTTGCCCGCCTGTGCCATCAATCCGGTCCGTCAGTGCCATCAATCTGGCCCTCCAGTGCCATCAATCCGGCCCGCCGGTGCCATCAATCCGGTCGGTCTTCTGACTTTTATAATCAGAGAATGTAAAAAAGGAATTTAAAAATCTCAAACTTTAACACGATCTAAAACCGAAAACGACTGTATTTAAACTGACTTCGACAGCACTAATAAATAAACAGAAATTATGCTGTCGAAACGTTTGACTTTATTGTTGACATGTTTTTATTAAACAATTTGTTCATACATTTGTTTTATTTGTCTTCCTATACATAATAAGTAATTCTGTCATGTGTATTCTATGCGAATGTAGTTCCTTGTTAAGTTTGCTTGTTTGCGTTTTTTTAAGGAATAATTAATCGTGAAGGTTAAATTTATAATTTAAAACTAATTTCTGCGTGTTAAGGTAGTCCGGATCTATCGACAAAAAGGAAAAGGACATCTAAGAAGATAAATGTACATCATGACTACAAATCCTCAAAGTCTCAAGCATCAAAGAAAAGCAATAAAACAAGCAAAGGTAAGTCCTCAGCAAGTAGGTGATTATCAGTTATCGGAGTATATACCTAGATCTATTTTATGCACTTGCCAGAATAATATGGATATATAACAATTTGTTATATTTATACAAGAATCATCAATCACTTAACGTTTTCATTCTTTAGTTGTACAAGAGCATATAAACAAATTATTATATGTTCCTCAAAAATCTAAACATGATTAAAAAGAAGGAATTTTTTTTTAATTATAATTAATAGTTTATACGTAGATCATTAAATAGTAGTAAATTAATAGTTTTTATCATGTTTCGGCAGCAGGTATCTTATATGTCGAGATCCGATATTCGGATGTATATTTACCTAAAGTATATTTTTGGCTAACATACGAGTATTATGAAAGCGGCTTCAAAAATATTATTATTAAAAATAAAATTCCAGGGAAATCACGGGGAGATAGTATAACTAATGAGATGCATATTTAGTTTATTAACAATGTCGCTGCTTTTCTACAGATATACCTCTGAGACGTTGCTGGGTAAAAGATTATTGTAAAAAAGTCAACGATCAAGAGCACGAATGTTCTATTTGTAATAATAAAATAAAACTACAGGCGTCATCGTATGGCAATATGAAACGGCATATTAAGGCTTGCCATCGGGATATTTACAATAAAGAAGTTATTACTCTGGAATCGCTTAATGACAGTGATTCTTTAACAGAATATATTGTTGAGTATATAGAAGCAGATAACAATGAGGAGGACACGGTAGAAGAAGAAGATAGCATACTCAAAAACAATAGTAACGATGAAACTGAAGGTACTACGTTAGAAAAAGAGACAATAGAAGATTCAAATGTGAGTGAAGAAGTGTCTATAGATACCCAAGAACATCTTGAAATCTTTGATTCTAAAGAACACATGATAAAACATTACTGTAACAAAAATGTTGCTGGGAAATGTAAGTATTGTAGAATATTTCTGTTTCGTTTTGGGTGCTGAAATTTATAAGATGTACCTCCTCGGTATAAATCCAATAACATGTATTAATATTTATTGGGTGTTTAGCAAAGAAAAACGGTATATACAAAGTAAATAATAAACTGAATTCAAATTAATTCAAATAAAAAACAATATATTTGAAGAATGTCTCAAGGCATTAAGTCCGCCACTGTACAGTCGTGTGTGAATAATAAATAAATATTTAGGAATCCTTTTGCAGTTTGTCCTTACTAAATATTTTTGTTTAAAAACTTTACTTTTTTCAGGGTCAAGCAAAACCTGTGTTTGGAACTTCTTCAAGAGCAAGAACTCGGCTACATATGAGTGCATGTTTTGCAAAAATTCCATTAAAATATTCCCAGGAAGCGTGGCAAACCTTCGACGTCATCTAATACACCGTCACAACGATGAGTTTAACTTAATATATAAACATGCTCCGAAAACAGATTCTCTGCATAAGCAAACAGGCACCAAAACAAAGAAAGTGTTACATTCGGGTATGCAATCGATGATACTTGTTCAATTACCTGTTTTACAAGACTAATCTCTTTTTTTAATGGTCTGTGTTCCATTTTCAGCGTCAACAGAATCGTTTTTGAAGTCCTACTTTACAGAACAAGAAGATGAGTCATATATGTGTAATCAATGTGATGAAATCTTAACATCTGATGATCATGTCAAGCTCTTCAATCACATCAAAAACCAACATCCTGAGCAAGTGCTCATGTATCAAGTAGACAAAAATGAATTTAATTTTGTCGTTGTCAAGAATGGTTAAACGTTTTATTTATTTTTGGTTTGGCATTTTTGGTTACATTGAAACGTGTATTTTCATGACCCATGATTTACAATTGAAGTATAAGATTGTTCTGACATTATGGATCATTTCATTTGACATCGTTATTAAGGTCTTCATTATTTAGTGTTTATAATAAGAGTAATTTATTATTTCCTGTAAATATTCATCTGTAAATGGTTATGTAAGTTTTGTTCTTATATATTTCGAAAAAGATAGTTGGACTTAAAGTTGAATAAGTTTTATTTGCCACACTTGTGTAGAGCCACTCTATTGCTCGTCTTTCTATTTTTGTATGAATGGCGTGTACAATATTTTGTTTGCACACTTTTCTTGTTTTTTCTTCTTTTCCTTTTCTACAAATCAAAAAGGTAGAAATGTGTTTGAAATTATGACTTTTCATTTTTGGTGATTATTTCGTTCAACGGTTAAGTGGAATTTACTAAACATTGTAGAAAGTAGTTCGTAAAGAACAGCCATTACATCATGCTCATGTATTCTATGTAAGAACTTTGTAAATAAAACATTTACATTTAAGTATTGTTTTTGACTGAATTTGCTTTTAAAACTATTTTACCCATGCAGACGTTTTACTATGCACAAATGCAATTTAAAAACTGGTTCTGGCTTCAGTTTCTCAAATGAAGATGATTCTCGATGAAAGAGATGGAGCTATTTATACCACATAACACCACACTTAATCCACGCTTGATATTGGTTCTGTTATATATATATTAGTAGGTATGTTTATGAAATATTTTCAGGTTTCGCCTCTAAAGTGTCACTTATCCACAAACATGATTGTCTATAATTAGATCCTTCCTTGTTTCGAGAAGGCAGATTGATGACTTCTTGTTTTTTATAAATTTTACAGTAATAGTTATATTAATTTTCCAATATTACGGTGATACTCTTAATATAATTTCCCTTGCCGCTTGCGCATTCTCTCCCCTCTTTTATTTACTAGCTACTTTCAGACTTCTATATTTATTCTTTAATCTATTGATTAAGCATCTATATAGCTTAAAAATGGCTTGAATTTTTTTTTAATACAGTTGTATTTTTAACAGGAATGCCATACCGATTTGTAAGATCACAGAGGGGTAGCAACTTAATATATGCAGGTGGCTATACATATGCGAAGTCTAGTCTCTACAAGTGGGTTTGCTCATCTCACTATCCAGCGTGTAAGGAGAAATTAATTTTGGACAATGCCGGCAGGATTGTCGTTGCACCAAAGAAACATTTTCATACAAGACGTTTTTTGTATGATACAAATATTAAAATAAAACTTCCTAGTTCTTTTGGCTTCAAATAAGTTCTGTATTTATAAAAACGTCGTGTCAATTAAAAAATAATTTAAAAAAGTGTAGCTTGCTTTTATGTACAATATCCTGAAACGATCTCTGACTTAGCTATAGACATGTATTATTATTAGGAAAGCGCATAAAAATTATTTATTATTGGTAGAAAATTAAACGTTTTTGACGCACTTTAGTTTTATTCCTGAATTCAATGGTTTAACCATTATTGTATTACTACGGACTCTTACTATTACGTGTTTTTTAAAAGGCTATGGTTTCACGCAGACTGAAAACTATTGGTCTTTATGTACCAAAATTGTTTACCAAATTGGACTGATAACCGCTGCCCTAATCTGTAGCGTAATGTTGACAAATCAATATTGATTTAATGCAACGACCATCCACTCCAATTCATATACATTGAAATATGGTTAGAGAGTAGGACAGCTGAAACAGGATTATGGATATTATTATTTGAACGTTAACGATATTGTATGTATATAACATGTGTTAATATATTTTTGTTTCTTCTAGATATCGAGTACCAAATAGTACAATCACAGAAGGGCTGCGAAATGATTCTTCTTGAAGACTATACGTATTGCAAGAGCAGTAAAAGTCCAGTGCCAGGCAAAGGCAGCATCTGGGTTTGCTCAATCAAGAATATGCAGTGCAAAGCTCGTCTGAAAATGGATTTTGAAGGTCATATAACACAATTGTATGGCTACCATACACACACACCAAGGAAATATTATCTTCGTACTTTGGAGAATGGGGTGGTACTGAGAATTCCTATTCGTTCCGATTGATGAATTTGGGAATCCCTTAAGTTAAATAGCTGATTTCCACAGAGGTAGCTAGGTAAAATCCACCAATAAAGTAGCTTCTTTTTGACTGACTTTGGAAATAGCGCTACCTGATTTGTTTTTGTTACCACGCAAAGAAAAGCCAGCATAAGCAACACATGGTCGTTTTATATAAAAAGTGCCTTTTAATTAAACATACTTTGTCTTACCTACTGTTATTTTGAAAATGTCGTTGCTTATAAATATAATGTAAGCTTTTTAGTAGCTATTAAAGGATAACTTTGTGTCATAATTTTTTTTTTATTGTTACCGAGATGAAAAACAGTCAAAACTACATTATTTGCCGTAAGTACATAATAATTATATTCGTGAAATTTTCGATTTATATCTTTTAATAATGCTTGATGAAATGAAAATGAGTATTTACGTTATTATAAAGATGGTTAAATTATAATTCAAACTATATTGGTAACATAGATGTTTTGATTCTGTGTTGCAGAAATTAGCACCCACAACATTTAAGTCTCAGAAATTTGCACCTTATGTTTCAGATGTTCAGTACGAAATTGCATTGTCCCAACGAGGCAAGGAGCTTATTATTATAGGCGGCTTCGCTTTTTCCCAGGTCAGGAAGAATTACTGGACTTGCTCCAGTAGACATAATAACTGTAAAGCAAAGTTGAAACTGGACGGTATGGGTCGTGTCCTTTACCTGTTTAACGAACATAGTCATACAACTAAATATAAGAAAGTGTTTGAAGGCTCGGAATATGTTCGGATTTAGAAAACTTGAAGAATACAAGTGAAGCTTCCACCTTCGGCCTTATCGTCATTTACCATGAAATGACGTCCAAAAGTTTGTCTGTCATGTGCAAAAATAAAACCTCTCATAACTCAGCGTAGAGATTATCTGGTCTTGCTCGATAATAAGAACCTTTTCATTGTTAATTAAACAATTGTACATATTTAGTAAATCGTTACTATTAAATTACATATTTAACATTGATGTTTTCTTATTTACGCTATGCTTAATTTTTATCAGAGCCCTACCTAAACCTTAAATAGCTTGTAAAGTTTTATCGATATTTTTGGAGTAGGCGAGGTTATTAATGGTCACCGCGACGCACGACGCACTAAGCTGAGTCATTGTAATAAATCATTATAGAATATTCGCGGCTTTTCGAGACGTATTCGAGAACGATTGTTCTAGTGATGTTGTGTAGGCCTATATAAGCGGAGCGTGTTTGCGGACTGGGTCAGTATTGGAATACGATACAGCGAGTGAACATCAAGCTATAAGAGTGATATTAGTGCGATCAGTGATTGATTAGTGTTGAGCTTTAATAAAAGTGTGTTTTTGGTGGAAAAACCGCGATTACTTTATTTTTTACAACCCCAGCTCTTAACAATATATTATGTTATACTAAGTGTACTTTTGTAGGTACCTATTTATTGAACTTTGATTGGTAGGTTTGATTTTTAAATAATGTTTGTTTGTTCTCGGCACAATAATGGCCGCTTTAATTCATATAGATTGATTGTCTTACGGACTATTTACTTAATGAAGGAACGCAGTTTTCAAAGATGTCTTTTGAAAATAAAAGATATGTTATACAGTTAGGTAGTGGTCGTTCATTTTTTACTGTGGCTTGCCAAAGTTTTTTTTTCACGCCACGCCACTGGTATATAGTCTGACTACAACCACTGTACCCCGCCGTAGCACTGCGCGGCGGGGTGGGAGGCAGGGTAGGAAAGCGACCACCGTCAGCAATTGGTGAACTGACAACCGATACTCCTCCTTCGGCTCACGCACATACTCGTACCCAACCCGCGGTACAGCTGTTACGGTCAGACTATAGTCCAACTACTGGATAATTTCTCTCTGGTAAGCCTCCCAGAAGTTCCATTACCAGGAAAATCTGCCTCATGCCTTCTGCCTCATATTCTGTGTCTCCTTTTCTGTATTCTCCACTACTAGACCTATGCCTCCCCTAATGCACGCAACCGTAATGTTACATGGGCACTTAAAAACATATCATCTGGCGAAAATACTAACATTTCGCCAGATGATGTTTTTAATTGCCCATACCACCCGGGAATTGAACCAAATTTAATGAAACTGCTGTTTTTATTACTTCTACCAGGTGAATTCGTTTTGTCAAGAAAAGGTTATCGTGTGCTTCTAGTCAATGGATACACCTTCACTCAGTCTTCCCGGTACAGATGGATATGCTCGACGAAAAACCCGCTATGCAAAGCCAAATTGAAGATGACAGACGATGGTGACATTATAGCTTTAGATAACAACCATTGTCACCCGATTAGTAACAAAACGTATAAAACCATGGACTAACATGGTTAATGATAGTAATCACCTATCATAGTTGTTGGTTATTATAAACCCTCTACTCTCAACTATCGGAAAAAACTAATCATGAGTCTCTCTGTATCTTTTTGTTGCGGCAAATCAGAGAGAGACGGGGCTTGACTTTCCGAATCAAATTCGTGAACCGACACCTGAAAAAGGGGGCTTCTTTTCTTCGCGTCTGATTTGAGTGACTGTTTACTAAACGGCCAGTCCTCTTTGTTACTTTTCGAAGGACGTGCAATTACAATTGGTACGTTCAATTAAGGTATATTATTCTCTTAAAAATTGACGCTACTCTTTCTACGGTACTTCGGTGCGGGCTGGTCTGCGTCCGTCCGTTATATCACGCACCGTTGGGAAGTCACCTTAAGTGTGACTGTTACAATGTTATATACCATATCTCATGAATTGTAACTTCATAATCTGATTATACAGTGGTAGCTATACCTTAACTTAAGGTAGCCGAATAAAATGTGTAACTTTTTGTACATTTTAATGATATGTATTAATAAAGAAAGTTCGATAAATTAGAAACAGAGGGTTATTTATATTTGGGTGTTATTTAAATGGTTAGCAAAATATTCGAATTTTGGTCACCAAAAAATACAATAGATCAGCTAAAATAACAATTGGACAGCAACTTCCAGGCAACAAATATTTCGAAATCGGTCAGGAAATTAAGTAATTGGGCAGCAACTTATGGGCAGCAGCAACTCAAATGTTTTCTCTACTGCTAAATTGTTTTGATGACATAAATATTGTTTTTATGGGTCATAAAAAAGCCTTTACCCAATATCTATCGGATATCATTTAATAGGAATTGAACCTTGATACTTCATTAATCCTTTTTCTAGATTTTTTACTTTCCTGTAACATACCGATATATTGCTTTTATTATTATGCTTTTATTATTATACTATTATACTTTTATTATAATTATTATGCTGACTAAATCATTATTTTGCTGCCCAAATGATTTTTCGGGTGACCTTTTTGTTGCTGACCAAATAATAAAAAGGCTGCCCAATTAATGACTTCCCTTTCTATTTGTTTATTTATTTATCGGCTTTTCCTCAGATATACATATTAGGTTGGGGAAAAAGTCTTTTCGCATTATAGTATGTATAAACTTGTAATAAAATCTCTTTGGCTATACTATTTGTATCTGGCTGGTTTCGGTATCATTGAAAGTTTAAATTTTAAAGAACATAATTCCAAATTCAAATTAGGAAAATGTGTGATTTTCATTTGTTTTTCGTACCGCCAAGATGAGTGAATCTAATGAAGAAATTCGATACATTTTAAAATTTTACTACAAAAAAGGTAAAAATGCAACGCAAGCCGCGAAAAAAATTTGCGATGTTTATGGACCTAGTGCAGTGTCTGTGAGAGTAGCACAAATTTGGTTTAAGCGTTTTCAATCCGGAAATTTTGATGTCAAAGATGCACGTCGCTCTGGTCGCCCTATTACAGATAAAATGGATGCCATTTTTGAAAAAGTGGAGCAAGATCGGCATGTCAGTAGTTACGACGTAGCTGAAGAACTGGGAATTGACCACAAAACAGTTTTGGCACATTTGAAAAAAACTGGGTACACAAAAAAGCTCGACATTTGGGTACCTCACAAGCTCACTGAAAGAAACCTAATGAACCGTGTACTCTTTGTGATTCTTTATTACGACGTAATGAAACCGAACCATTTTTGAAGAAGCTGATAACTGGTGATGAAAAGTGGATCACGTACGACAAGAACGTGCGAAAAAGGTCGTGGTCAAAGGCCGGTGAGGCTTTACAGACTGTGGCGAAACCCGGGTTAACTCGCAACAAGGTGATGCTGTGTGTGTGGTGGGATTGGAAGGGCATTATTCATTATGAGCTGTTACCACCAGGCAGGACCATCGATTCTGAACTCTACTGCGAACAACTGATGAGATTTAAGCAAGAAGTTGAGAGAAAGCGGCCGGAATTAATCAACAGAAGGGGTGTGGTTTTTCATCATGATAACACTAGACCTCACACATCTTTAGCCACTCAGCAAAAATTAAGAGAGTTTGGCTGGGAGGTGTTAATGCATCCGCCGTATAGTCCTGACCTTGTACCTTCAGATTTCCACCTGTTTCGGTCTCTTCAGAATTCTTTAGGCAGTGTCAGGTTAACATCACGAGAGGACTGCCAAAACCACTTGTCGCGGTATTTTGACCAGAAGTCCCAAAATTTCTATAGCAATGGGATCATGTCCCTACCTACAAGATGGCAAAAAGTTATCGAACAAAATGGTACCTACATACTTTAGTTAAATGTAAATAAGCTATTTTAAAAAATGTTTTGAATTTTCTTAAAAAATGCGAAGAACCTTTTTCCCCAACCTATTAGTTTATTATAGATTTGTTTTAAGATTAAGTTATTTATTTTGCTGTAATAAAAATTCGTACACTCCATTCTATCTTGCTTTCAATCGCTGCGATGCAATAAGATACTGGTGTTGAATTTCAATTGGGTTCCAGCGGTTGTGAAATTGACAGCTAACATATCATCAACAACGCCTAAGGTGAGCACGACCAGACACATTTTATGATAAAACTGATCGCTATGACCCGTTAAAAGGTAAAGAAAAATAACAAAGGTATAATCTGAAGCTGGCTTGCCACGGTCTGTCATATTGCAGAATCTGCGACTGTCTGCAATATCACAGACCGTGGGGACAATGGACTTAGAACTGCACAATCCAATAGCTTATAGCGGCAACGAGCTCACCGCCTGTCACGTTGAGCTCATGTGCAGTCACTGGTGAAGCGCTGACTATGGAAGTAGACTGCTTTCGCGGTGCTTTAGATTAGTCTCTAACTAACCCAAGGGATAATAGTCGTGAATAAATGTATGTATGTACGTTTATCATTTTGTAACACAGTACCCTTAAAACATACATTAGTTCGACGACCTCCATGGTCGAGTGGTCTGTACGCTGGTCTCAAGGCGTCGCCATCTCGAGAGGTCCTGGGTTCGATCCCCAGTGGAGGCAAGTGTTTGGGTGATGAATTTTCAGGCATTTGTTCTCCAGTCTTGGATGTTTATATATATTCAGGATATTTATATGTATTTATCTATTAAATATATTTATTCGTCATCTAGTATCCGTAGCACAAGCAGCATTTAGTTGTTTAAAATGGGACTAGTTGATAGGTGTGAATATCTGCGATTATTTATTTATTTATACATATAATCACGACTATTATCCCCTAAGGGTTAGTCAGAGACAAAGGCACCGGAAAAGCAATCCATCCATGCATCCTTAATAACATAAGAATTTTGAATGTTACCCTTTACCCTTTTCTTGCTTACAGATCAAGGATACAGAACTGTATTGTCGCAAAAAGGAAGATGCCTTCTACTTATTGGAGGATATACCTTTTGCCTGAAGGGAACATCTCGGAATACATGGGTTTGTTCAACGAAGAATCCGAAGTGCAAGGCCAAGGTGGTTCTTGGTTATAACAAAGAGGTTGTCTTTGTGCATAATGAACACCCCCATCCTATACGGATGATATACTCCAACATGAAGTGATGAATTCTCGTCCTCGGCCTCCTCATGTTCTCCACGACGAAGGTCAGTGCCGATCAAGTGAACGTAAATAGGTCAGTTTTCCCGGATATAATTTGGATATCTTTAAGGCCAGAGTGAACAAGCATCTACTAAGCGAGTGTGTACCACCTTATGCCTCATCTTCGCTTTCCATCAGGCGAGATTGTAGTCAAACTCTCAGCCTATATATTGTAAAAAAAGCGATATGACAGCTCGTCCAATGCTTTTTTTTTTTTTAATACTATAGTTAAATAATCATTAACCATTTGACCACAACACGATGCTAAGATTTGTAAAATGGCGGCTAGCGGCACGTCTGATGTATATTGCTTCGAATTTCTTTGCAAACTTAACAATTTGTCAAGTTGACGTCGTACATTTTGGCGTTTCCATTGACACTAATGTTCTGGATTTTAACTATTAAGGTGACTATTACTACACATAAAAAAATCATCTAAATAAAAGTTCATAACGTCACGCCTATTTGCTGTAATGGTTAGCAGAGTTTACTTTTTTCCACTTGCTTTTTGCCTTCAATAAAAGTAGACAAAAATTAAAATGTTTTGTTTCAGTTTTCATACCTTTAATCACGTTTTGTGGGATGATGATCGAGTATTATGCTCCTTTTATTTCGAAGAAAAACTTGTCTTTCGTAGGTAACCTGAATGAATCTTAATCGGACGGATCACTGACTCGATTCAGATAGTCATGTACTGTTCCGCGTATTTGGCACAATATTATGTAATTGGCGATATTGGCGATACTTCACTTGGCTTAGCGTATTCGCGTAGCATTATCGATGTGTTTGCACGACTTTGCTCAAATAACAAAATCATTCCAAATAATCTATCCGTACATGACTGTTATCGTGCAAAACAACTCAAATAATCCTGTGATCAAAAACCGACAAGTGGACAGAAACGTATTTGCCTCGTTTGCACCACGCGTGCAAATACTCAAATAGACCGTCCCTTTTTCGGACAAATATTTCAAATACGCGAACACGATACGCCAAGTGATGTGCCGGCATTACAGAGAAGTATCATAAATCTAGGCAACTAGCTGTTCCCAGGTTGATAGTTTTCACTATTATTAGGTCCTTACCTATGAAATTGGTGTTTTGTATGGAGATTTTGGGAATTCTGCATTTTCCATACTAATTTTTTTTTCAGTTTTCTTCACAACGACAAATCCAGAGATAATAATATTTGGCATCTATCATTAGACAAGCTTTAGTAATATGTGTAATATCACATTCATAAAAATTATTTATCGTTTTAAAGTGAATGCAAATAATATTATGTATTCGGGAGGCACTTAAAAAGAGTTGCTTCCGTGTCCAATTTTAACACAATTAAACTTATAACAAAATATCAAAACAAATCAAAAGAGCTCAAAAATATAGTCTATTTTTAGACGAGGTAATTATTTTTTACGAATACTCTGAATCTTAATAGTTACAGACCAAATACTAAGAGAGAAAAAAAACACCAATTTCATAGGTAAGGACCCAATATTTTACATTCCTAGTCTAATTAAAACGCAGCATTAATAATGTTAGAATTTAAATTTAACCGTTTACTGTTTTCTTTCCCGCAGAAAACGATTACAGAATTGTATGGTCGCAAAAAGGAAAACGCCTATTACTTATTGGAGGGTACACCTTTTGTCTGGCTGGAACATCTCGTCATACATGGGTTTGTTCAACGAGGAAGCCGACGTGCAAAGCCAAGGTGGTTCTTGATCCTGACGGAAAGGTTATGGTCTTGAAGAATAAACACCCCCATCCTACACGAATGAAGAAATACATTGATGTAGATATAGAATATTTAGATGAATAAGGAATGAATATTTAGCTTCGTTATAATAATGAGTGTGCATAACGAACGAAATAAAGGCATTAAAATTTTTTTAATAAAAAATAAATATGTTTGACTTTTGACATACTCAATTCACAGCAATCAACCCAAATTAATCAGCTTAATATGGCGAATTTTTGGTGGATGCCTGGGGAATATCTTGTCCATTATCTTATTATAATGTATGTATATACAGTGGTGGTCATATAATTAAGAACGTTTTTTAAAAACAGAAATTTCAAACTAATTATCTAATATTTTTTTGTGTTTTTCTTCGAAAATATTTTTTTGTATTATGAAACATTCAATAGACCAAAACGAAAAGAATTATACATAAAATGTATAAAAAAATAACGGATTTTTCACAAAAATAACTTTTTTATGAAGAGTAAAAATTTTCTTTATAAATAATGCTGGACAAATAATTAAGAACGAACATTGAATTGTTCTAGAATTGGTTTCGATGAAACACAGGCTAAGTAAAAATACATTAATTATATGAAATTACTTTAATAAATACAATATTATTTAATTAAAACTATAATTAATAGGTTGTAGCATGCCACGGCTCTATATACGAGTAACTGCTTTGCAACGACGAGGCATGGATGCAATTAAGTTTTTCACATTATTCAGAAAGAAATAAAAGGAATAGAATTCCACTCTTCTAAAAAACCATCATAAAGTTCTGTCAAATTGCCCCATTGTCGATTTGATACCCTTTCCTTTATTTCACACCAAAGGTGTTCTATAGGGTTTTAATCTATAGGGTTTAAGCTGGCCAGTCTGAGACAGAAATTGACTGTGATTCGAGGAATACCTTTACTGAGCGTGCCGTATGTTTGGGATAATTGTCGTGTTGATATATCCAAACTACCGGAAGAACATTTTCAGCATACGGTAACATTGTTGTTTTCAATATATTGATCCATGTTACCTTCTATGAGCCTAAGAGGTCCGACTCCGTGTTCTGAAAAGCACCCCCAAATTTTCACATTTCCACAGCCATGCATTAAGGTCACTTTTGTGAATTTGGGATCAAATGCTTTATTCGAAGGACGCCGCACGTAACGTTTTCCATCAGAACACACTATTTATTTTAGTTTCATCAGAAAAAAGAACATTTTTGCACTGTAGAGCTGTCCAGGTTTCATACTTTCTTGGAAATGCAAGGCGAGCTTGCCTATGGCACCGTTTCAACATGGGCACCTTTCTTGCTATACGTCCGTACAACTTTTCTTCTACCAACCGTCTCCGAAATACTCCGTGATGAGATTGCCGAAGAATTGTTTTCTCCAAAATATTCCTTTCTTATTTCGTTAGACCCCTTAAAAGGATCTTGTTTTGCCAAACGAAGAATATTTATATCATCTCGCCGCGATGATGAGATGAACAGAGAAAGACTCTGTTTAGGTGCGCGCGGAATATTTGAAGTAGTTTGATACGTATTAATATGCTTCATAGCATAGAAAACTATCGTTTTCGAACAATGCATATGATCAGCTATCTTTTTATACGACCAATTCTTTTCACGAAGTTTTATTATAACATCTCTAGTAGATTTGACAACTTTTATTTATCCCCATTGTTATTTTACGAAAAAATACCGCTTCAATATTATAATTTGACCAAATGGCGCCAATATTATATTAGAAGTAACATAGACATACTATTTGATTTTTTAATTTCAATAAAAAGTAAAACTATTCAGCGTTTTTAATCATGTGACCAGCCTGTTGGTAGACATGGTGCAATCAGTGTAAGGTTTTTTTATGAATAGAATTTATCTATTTTGTTTTTTTATTATTTACGCGTGTAAATGAGTGTATCGTTAGAATGAAAACATTTTGCAATGGCAAACATGAATTTAAAACAATTGTTTAATAAATTATATTAGAGTGTTTGAAAAAATCCTGTGTCACATATAATCGCTCTTAATTATATGACCACCACTGTACATACAACGCCATGCCTTTTTTACACTCTACTTTAGGAGGGTCGGCACAACTTTTTTTCCACTCTCCTTTGTCACTTGTCAGCTCAACATTGACTTCTTTTCTTCTTTTAACAACTCACACACTCAATTCACCGCTTTCTCGGCCTCCCTCTCATTCTAGGTCCACTCTTTCATTCTAAGCATTCTTCTACCTATAACATTCATCCCTTTTTTTTTTTTGACTCTGTTGAAATGCTTTACGCCGAAACGCCCGTCGGGGGAATGGGCGAATACTGTGAGACTCTCCCCCTGGGACAAAACCAGGGGGTATACTCACTAAAACCACAGCGACTCTCCTATCCGCGGAGTGGAGAGGAGACCGGGACCCAAGGTTTACCCAGTCAGCCTCCCCGGCGGAGCCCCCCTAGGTGGGGGGCGCCATATAACATTCATCCCTACGCTAACCTGATCTAAGTCTGATTAAAACGCAGCATTAATAACGTAAGAATTTAAAATTTAACCGTTTATTGTTTTCTTGCCCGCAGAAAACGATTACAGAATTGTATGGTCGCAAAAAGGAAAACGCCTTTTACTTATTGGAGGGTACACCTATTGTATGGCTCCACCTTCTCGTTATACATGGGTTTGTTCAACGAGGAAGCCGACGTGCAAAGCCAAGGTGATTCTTGATCCTGACGGAAAGGTTATGGTTTTGAAGAATAAACACTCCCATCCTAAACGAATGAAGAAATACATTGATGTAGATATAGAATATTTAGAATGCATATAAGATCAACAATGTAATATATTATAGCTTTGTTATAATAATTAGTGTGCATATTGTGCATAATGAACGAAAGGAAGGCCTTAAATTGTTTTTTAATAAACAATAAATATATTTGACTTTTGACATGCTCCATTCACAGCAATCAACCCAAATTAATCAGCTTAAGATGGCGACTGCGTATTGAATAACTTGTTCATTATCTTATTAAAAATAATCCCAATCAAAATATTTGCTTATCGACAGATCGATAAAACATGCCTGTGCAATGTATCTAGTATAAGACCTTAAATGTAACCATGTTTTATGCAAATAAATATATTATTATTATTATTATTATTATATTCGAATATACATACAACACCCTGCCTTTTTCCACTTTAGGTGGCACAACTTCTTCCACTCTCCCCTGTCACTCGTCAGCTCAACATTGACTTATTTTAACAAATCACACACTCAATTAACTCTTTCTTGACCTGCCTTTCATTCTAGGTCCACCCTCTTTCATTTTAAGCATTCTTCTACCTATAACATTTATCTCTACGCTAACCCATTACTCCTAATCTTTTCAGTCACTCGCGCTGGTTTCTCTTCCTTTCATCTAATTCCTTTCTTTCATTTCCTGACATATTCATTTTTAATACTGTATATTCCGGTTACCATCAACATTCCCATCTTCCGTGCATAAATGTTGAGTTTGTACTATTTTACAAGGAGTTACAAGATAGTCGCGTTCAAAATAAAAGGACTAGCACTACGATGTACTATCGGACCGCGGAATCAATTCGGAAGGTTCTGACTCTTAGATTCCCTACAAAACGTGTTCCCTCCTTCCGTGAAGCGTGAAACGGGATCTTATGAACCAACAACTTGGAGGTCGCTAGGCCTGCATCCTTTGGTGCTGCCCTAGCATCCTTCGTAGATGGACTTATCTACTACTTACCATCAGGTGGTGTTGAGGCATTTGCTGGGTTGATTGTAAAAAAAACTGACAACAGGTATTGTGAATAGAGATACGGGTATCAGATGTATGTTAATCGAGGCCAAGCTGCTGCCAGTTTGTCAGCTTGCTGTATTATAACGGTTTTCTTGCTTACAGATAACGGATACAGGACTATATTGTCGCAAAGAGGAAGACGCCTGTTACTAATTGAAGGGTACACTTTTTCTCTGAATGGATCGTCTGCGACTCGTAATACATGGGTTTGTTCTACGAAGAGTCACAAGTGCAAGGCTAAGGTGATTCTTGATAATAACGGAGAAGTTCTCCTAATGCAAAATGAACATACCCATCCTGTACGGAAGAGATACTCTGAAAAGTAGATATGAAATATAGTTAGAATGAATTTAAGACCGTCCATGTATTATTAAAACTTACAACTTAATTACAACTTCGTTATTCCCTGTCTCTGCCATATTCATTTTTAATCCTGTCCATTCTTATTACTCCACACATCCATCTCAACATTCCCATCTCCGCCAGATACATGCGTCTGCTGGTTACATGTTTTAAGGAGACCTAAGAGAGGATAAAGGAGTTCCAAGACGGTTAGCGTACGAGTATATGCACGTCGATGTCTTTATACGCCAGTGCAATCAACACTATTACTGATTTCATGAGCTCTCTGTATAACGTGATTAGACGCGACTCTCGTTAGTATAGAATAATGATGTGCGTTGGCGCATGGACCTAGAAATTTACATGTTCGCATGAAAGTGTTAATCAAGACGAACTAGTTGTTTTCAGTTCGATAGCTTGCTGTCTTGTTAACATCGTCTTATTGAAAAAGACCTTAAATAATATAAGAATTGTACATTTAACCCTTATCTGTTTTCTTGCTGACAGATTGCGGCTACAGAAATATACTGTCGCAAAGAGGTAAACGCATGTTACTTATTGGAGGCTACACATTTTGTCTGAACGGAGCGTCTCGTAATGTATGGGTTTGTTCTACGAAGAATCCTATGTGCAAGGCCAAGGTGATTCTTGATAATAATGGCGAGGTTATTCTACTGCGTAATGAGCATCCCCACCCCCCACGGAAGAAAATCTTTAAGAATATAGAAATAAAATATATTTAGAATAAATGTAAGACAGACCGTATTACACATTCGTTGTGTGTCCAATTCCTTTATGATTATGTAATTTCAACGTATAATATACTACACTTCTGGACACGTCTATTGGCCCACCTTAGAGTTTAGGTTTCGATGGCCCCTACCTAAATATGATTGCTAGATTGAACAAAAACTATTTATGCAGTTTTGAACCTAATACATTTTACCATCTTTTTCGATCGTATTGTTTTAAATTTGAATTCAGAATACCACACGACATGGAGCTACACCTAACAAGTCGGGTATGCGCCTTGATGAAGACAGTTGATTTTTGAATGTAAACATGTTTTTTTTTCAAATAAAGGTTTAATTTAATAGCGCGTGTTGCCTCCATAGGCATCTACGACAGCTCTCATACGATTAGGCATAAAGTTTATCAACTGTTCTATGAAATTTTTAGGTGTCATCTCCCATTTCTCTTCTATGGCAGTTTTCAACTCATGCATCGTCTGGGCAACTGGTTGACGAGCCCTGAAACGTCTTTTTAGCTCGTCCCACATGTGCTCAATCGGGTTCATGTCTGGGCTTCTGGCTGGCCAGTACATAACTGTGATGTTCACATCCCGAAGATATTCCCTGACGATGCCGGCCGTATGGGCTCTTGGATTATCATGTATAGAAAGGCCCACATGGTCCACGTATGGCATCACGTGAGGTTCTAAGCATTCACGAATGTACCCTTTAGCATTTAATGTTGGCAGCCGTGGTCCCGTAACAACCTCAAGTTGAGTTTTGCCGCTCGCGGATATACCGCCCCAGACAGTCCATGAGCCACTGCCATAAGCAACCCTCTCTTCAAAGAAGCATTGTGCAAAACGCTCTCCCATACGTCGGTAGACCTTCTTCCTTCCATCATTGCCATGTAACGCAATTTTAGACTCATCAGAAAAGAGTATACGGCTCCAATGCTGCTGAGTCCAATTTAAATGAGTGCGCGTGAAATGAAACCGTGCGGTTCGGTGGGCTCGCGTTTGTTTGGGGCCATTAGCTGGTTTGTGTGGTACCATATCGCATTCTTTAACCTTCTCCGAACAGTTCGAGCGCTCACAGATACTCCGTGGAAGTCGCGAAGTTGGTTTTGTATCTCAATGGAGGTAAGGTGACGATTTCTCAAGCTGGTCATCACGATAAACCGATCCTGCCTTTCAGTTGTGATCCGAGATCGTGGCCTTCCTTGGCGACGAACAAACCGCCAGTCTCTAAGTACCTGCTATAAGCATTTCGGACCGCAGATCGACATAAATTAAGTTGAGCACTCACATTTCTTTGGCTGTGTCCGGCCTGGATAAGTGCCACAGCTTGGGCGGCGACTTCAGGTGAAGTATCCATAGATTATTGTTAGAACCTCACCTTAATGTTAATAAGTCATGTTTGTAGCAAAACCAAAGATAATAATCACACTTTCAAGAATCAAATCCAAGTAAACCAATTAAATAAAGCTTTCTTAGTATTCGATTGTTAGATATCAACGAACAAGCTACAAATTGTATTTTGAATCTTTAAAATCAGTGTTCGAAATAAAAAAAAAACTATTGAATAAAATTATGAATGTGCCAGGATCAAAACTGCATAAAAATATTTTGCTCGACCTAACATAAATTTTTAGCTAGGACTAAACGAAATTGAAAATGCAAGGTGGGCCAATAGATGTGTCCAAAAGTGTATATTAAAAATTTAATATATTTTGTGGTGGTCGAAAATAATGTCTATATATTTTGGAAAAAAATTAAATTCTGAACTGATTCAGAAAATAGTCTGAACCTTTTCCATTTCTTGTCTCTGGTGATTTCGACATTATTTTATATATAATTTAATTAAAATCTATATAATTTTAATTGTTGTTTTCGTGCGATATCACTAATTTCTTGTAATTGTAGTTTAGTTTTAGTAGACATATTGTTATTTATATGTTCGTTTATATGTTCTAAGAATCAATAATTGATATAATAATATATGTGTACTATATTAATAAAAATGTTATGTTCTGGACTTAAAATTCTTGGTTACGCCGCAGAATACTTTTTACTTAGTATAGATGTGTTTAAATTTTGTTTAAATTCCATTCCAACTATAATTTCATGATACAAACATTAGTTGTATGATTGGTTCTCCATTCCTCTTTTTGGACAAAGGTAGCTTTAAGTACGTTATGTTTCTCCGTTTAAATATAGTAAAATGTTATAATTTCCAAATTATGGCTTGTATTTTTCAATGTCAATAAATGTTTCTAATAAAGGGTTACATTTTTTGGGTTTTTTCTATTATGGGGGAACGTATTCTTTTTCTTGAGGAGTTTTGCGATCGTCTCTGGGCTTGTTCCAAAGGGCTTGTCGGGAAAAAGAAAAAGCTGTAGCCAACTTCGGTTCTGAAAAATACCCAAAAGCATTCCACAGTCCACTTTTATTAACACACACACACACACACACACACACACACACACACACACACACACACTTACACACAATTAGACTAGCTTTCAAGTGTCTATCCAATGAGCTATTTGTTTGTATGTTTGTGTTTTGGAGGAGCGGTACCGCCCGACACAGGCATTTTAGGATGCCTACTGGGTTGGTCCCAATCACTGTATATTTTGTTACCTTGATAGACAGAAAATAAATAATTTTTGATTTGATTTTGATTTTTTGAGTAGGAAAAAAAATATTGACGTGCAAAAGTCTTTCATGTAAATCTAATTGCAGAATAAATGATTTGATTTCATTTCACGAAAACGAGTAGGTACTGATTGTGGCCACTATTGGACTACTTACACTTATTCAGCTTCATTCATCGTTTTTCTATCTGAAGCGACGATTTTATATGAGATGCGTACGCGGGACAGACGCGGAAAGCTGACCAAGCTCCATACTAAACTAGCGTTTTCTATGGACAGACGTTGATTGGAGCTGAATAAGTGTGAGTAGTCCCTATAAAAGTAAAGAAGCAATAAAAAACCTATACATATAATAAAACTGTAGAGGTCGAATGTCTGTAATAAGAAAAAAAATCCTTAAAACTAAGTCAGGGGGATGTAAAAAGAGGGAAACACAAAAATTTTATATATTTTCAAAGCTTTTGTTGCTCTGTCTGTTTGTACGGGTTAATCTCCGAAATGACTGGACCGATTTCAATGAAAATTTGAAAATTTCCCCATGGGGGCAGATGGTTTTCTGCTCGTTTTGGTTGGTGGTAGGGCTTCTAAGCCCGCCTGACTAGCTACCACCGTCTTACCTAAATTTGTCGCCATAATAACAATGTTATAAGCATTGTTGTGTTCCGGCAATCAGAGGTAAGATAGCCAGTTCCTCAGTTGTTGAGGATTACGGGTGAAGCTCGCTTCCATCATCGGCCTTATCGTCACATACCATCAGGTGAGATGAAGGCCAAGAGCTTACCTGTCATATGTAAAAAAAAATGAAAGGGTTCCTGTGGGATAGTTAAAATACCATAGTAACCGCGGAAGAAGTCGCGGGCAACAGGTAGTAAACAATAATTTTATGAAGTTACATTCTTAATCTTTACTCTTTTCCACGCAGAGTACTTGATCGTGACATCACAAAGGGGTAAACGGTTGTTGCTCATTGGTGGATATACGTTTTGCATAGCTTCTCAACGGACATGGGTTTGCTCAACGAGAAATCACAGATGTAAAGCTAAGGTCGTATTGGATAACCAGGGTAAGATTCAAGAAATTAACAACGATCATCCCCATCCGTCAAGAAAGGGGGTTTTCCAGTGTGAAGATGGTACATACGTCCAGGTAGCAGACTCCTAAAAGACGGTGCGCTGACGCACGGATTCTTCTACATGATAGATTTTACTTGCATATAATATTGGGTCCTTACCTATGAAATTGGTGTTTTTTCTCTCTCTTAGTATTTTGTCTGTAACTATTAAGATTCAGAGTGTTCCTAAAAAATAATTACCTTGTCTAAAAATAGACTATATTTTTGAGCTCTTTTGATTTGTTTTGATAATTTGTTGTAAGTTTAATTGTGTTAAAATTGGATACGAAGGCAACTCTTTTTAAGTGCCTCCCGAATACATAATTTTATTTGCATTCACATTAAAACGATAAATAATTTTTATGAAGTGTGATATTACACATATTACTAAAGCTTGTCTAATGATAGATGCCAAATATTATTATCTTAAGATTTGTCGTTGTGAAGAAAATGGAAAAAAAATTTGTATGGAAAATGCAGAATTCCCCAAAATCTCCATACAAAACACCAATTTCATAGGTAAGGACCTAATATTAGTGTGTCTTACATATTTTTATTATTATTTAGTATGTACTAAGTGATTATAATCGAATTTAGTGTGTTATGTATTTGTGTTATTTTGTCACAATATTTTAAATAAAGTTATTTTTGTTTTAAAGTTATTTCAATTTATCCAATCTATTATTTGCGTGATAAGTGGGCCGATTGTCACATCTATTCTTAAGATTTTCACTGGTAAATTTTTGACAAATAATAGTAATAGTAACACTGATTTTCACTGTTTTTTAAAGTTCTAATCTGAAGAAGAATGATCTTTGTTATTTTCAATAATAGTAAACTACACAATAATCTGACGGATACTGATTATGGTTTGTACGTGAGCTTTTTAGTAACACTCGATGTATTGTTTTTAGGTATTCACTTTATTACGTTGCATAACCAAAAGAGGTTGTTGATGGCTCACAATTATACCTTCAACTTCTCGACTCCTGGTCGCTGGTACTGTTCTCAGAGGAGCAAAGGATGCAAGGCGAAAGTCTTTCTCAGCGATGACGATAAAAATATTAAACATTACTCGATGTACCATAACCACGATCCTCCTGTGTACCAGAAGACGAGCAGAGGATATTATATTAAGCTAAGTACATAATACATAGTTTACATATTAACTGCATAATATTTCATCAATATGGCGCATTTGTAACTTTCAATAATGTCCGTTGACAAAAATCCGATTCCAATCCATTGAAATATGGTTTGAGAGTAGGGTAGCACTTCTTCTGGTATGTTTAAGTCGCTAAATAAGGACTCGAACTCGCTATACGCCGGACTATGTGAGGAATAATGATCTGTTTGTTCTCTTTTATTCAAACTCAGCGGATTTGGACTGGCGGCCTTTTGCACGAGCAGTTGCCAGTCTTGACCAAATATTTTGCAATTTAGAATTACTTAAGTTTTTAACATATAATTAACATAAATTAGAGTATGAATGAAATTAGGAATATATTAATCATTGATTATAAAGTAATAATGTAATCAATCTTTTTTGCGCATTAATTTTGGATATCATTTAATTGAATTCCGAAACTTGAATTAGTTCTATTGTCGTTTTTGTTGTATTTAAAATTTTGTAAGCTTTTTAGTATGTATTACAATCGTTTTTTACTCGTATTAAAGTTTTAAAAATTTGTCCAAAATGTTATGTGTATTGTGTATCTAATAAGGGTGCGTTTTAAAACAGATAAAATTTATCGGTAAAATCGCCCTGCAGTGCGAGTATAGAACTTCGAATGTAGCCATCTTTGATCGACAAAAGCATCCGTCCTTTTCACTTTTTAGAGTTATCTGTCAAATTTATCGAATTTTTTGACAAGTGTCGATTTTAGACGACAAATTTGGCTTATCGAAAGTTCTATGCTCGTAGCCCTGTTCAGAGTAAATTCTATACACGTGGTTTTACTCTGATGCATTTTGGAACGGCCTAGATTAAAATTTACCCTACTCCGAGTAGATTTTACTCGTTTTGGAACTGTTTTTTTTTTCGCCTTGAAGGATAAGACGAGTAATATGTATTATGGATATATATTTTTTTATAGTTTAGTAGTCAATAAGTTGACAATTGTGAATTTGATCTGATAATAATTGCACGGTGCGACATGGTCGTAGAAAGGAGAAAACCGAATAGAAACATTAATGCACAATAACTTTTATTTTTATAACCAAAAAAAACATTTATTCGATGTTCACACAGTAAAAGAGACAAATGTCCAGTTATTATAATAATCTCAGACAATTTGGACATTGTCATAGATAGCCAACATAATCACGACCCTCGTCCGGTCAATAGCAAGACAAAACAGGTACACATTATTATCTCGCTAATAATATATGTCTTAGTTTATTTTTAGCTTAATTAGTTAAGGTTAATAAAAAATGTTAGAAATTTCTTACTTTTTAATTGTTCTTGACATTGTTTCCATGATTTTGTTGATTTCAATAATCCTTTACTAATTCCTTTACTTTATATTATTATATCAATATGCAGATTGTTTTCCAATAAATGGTTGAATAGTATGACTTTTATTTCTCTTTCATTACCATTTCTATTATTATTTTACCTTTTAATTGCCTATATTAAGGTTACGTGTATTTTTATCTACAGGTGATTTTAAGATCATAAACTTGATTGGGAATAGGCGCTTGTTAATGGCAAATAATTATACCTACGCTATGACTACACCGAGACACTTTTACTGCTCCAAGAAGAAGAAGGGATGCAAGGCGAGAATCTTCTTCAATGAGGACAAAACGCGAGTGGTTTTCAGTTTCCTCGAACACAACCATAATCCACCAGTGTACGTGCTAACCAGCAATGGTTTCTACACCAAGATTTAAAGCTAGCACTTTGACCATCCACCTCCCATAGCCATACCAACCTGTCATACTTTTCGGATGTGGTCGAAACATGATTTAA
Organism: Parapoynx stratiotata; assembly: GCA_910589355.1. NCBI lineage: Eukaryota > Metazoa > Arthropoda > Insecta > Lepidoptera > Crambidae > Parapoynx > Parapoynx stratiotata. The sequence goes on along the minus strand of OU342466.1, from coordinate 14,180,743 downwards.
ATGGCGTGGATATTTAAAAGATTTAATGATATTTCATTTCAATCAATGACAATGAAAGAGTTTCCTTAGTATTCGATGGTGTACATACATAAAACTCACATAAAATCACGCCTGTAATCCCCGTAGGGGTAGACACAGTCCAAGGAGCACTGTGTTCCTTAAGACTACATTTAGTCATACAAAAATTGGGTTTGGTCAGATGAAAAATCGTGAAAGAGTAGTAACAAGTGGGATTTAGCTCATCGCCTATACCATCACAGACTCAGTACCCAATACGCCCTTAGTCGCCTTTTACTCAGCAGTTGGTACATTCTTTTTGTGTCCCGTACCAACTCGAGACCCGGACCAACAACACGAGACCTTCGATTTGATGGTGTAGTGATTATTAATAAAGTAAGTAATAAAATATCACGGGTCTCTGGGCAGCTCATGGCATTTTTTGCAGTATATTCTATTAGAATACGAGTTAGTTCATAAATCTATCCTGCCTAGCTTAAGAGTGCACTGAGGTAAGCGCAAGCGCAGCGGATCTAACTAGGATGGACGGTCCGCGCTATATAAACGTTGCTTTTTTTGAAACACATGTAACATATATTATAATAAAAGCTACTAAAGTATTAAAGTTTTGCGTGTCTGAAATATTTTTGTTTTATTTGCCTTCCACTGGTTTTATAATTTACTTAAATATTAGGTCCTTACCTATGAAATTGGTGTTTTGTATGGAGATTTTGGGGATGTCTGCATTTTACATACTAACATTTTATCAGTTTTCTTCACAACGACAAATCCAGAGATAATAATATTTGGCATGTATCATAAGACAAGCTTTAGTAATATGTGTAATATCACACTTCATCAAAATTATTTATCGTTTTTAAGTGAATGCAAATAAAATGATGTATTCGGGAGGCACTTAAAAAGAGTTGTCTCCGTGTCCAATTTTAACACAATTAAACTTACAACAAATTATCAAAACAAATCAAAAGTGTTCAAAAATATAGTCTATTTTTAGACGAGGTAATTATTTTTTAGGAATACTCTGAATCTGAATAGTTACAGACAAAATACTAAGAGAGAGAAAAAACACCAATTTCATAGGTAAGGACCCAATATACGCATTTTTACAAGAAAGTTTTTATTATACTTTATATTAAAGTGTTTGTAATTTTGAGGATACTTCCCTTCAGATTTCTCATTCATCCGCGTGGAAGGGAGATCAAAGAACGATATTCTTCTGTTTGGAGGGTACACTTTTGCCCAACAGCACAGCAAGAGACACTGGTACTGCTCCAAGAAGAAAACCGGCTGCAAAGCTCGTGTCAGGATGTCAGATACTTGCGAAATTATCTTCAGTTGTAATGTGCACACGCATCCTCCACCAAAACTTTATCGCCATAATTCAAAATATGTCATGTTTTAAGTAGTTTTCTCAAATCATTCTGATCATGATCTTAAAATTTTTGGTATTTATAGCCTTTACCCACAGAGCTAAGATTTTTCATAAAGTTTAAAAAAATCTTCTTTGTGGCTTGAACCATTTGCTCTCGCCTGTAAAGATGTATCCGAACTCAAACGGGATTTGAAATGGAATCTTCTTGGCCATCTGGCCAAGTCTGTTTTACTCCGTCATCAGCCTATTTCCAGTAGTGGGCGCGGACCTTACTACATGGAGAAACTCATGTAGAGTATGGGCTGTAACCACCACGCTGTCCAATTCGGATTGGTAGTTCTCTGTGGTCCTAGCTATTTCTGAGCGTGGACTTTGTATTGCTTACCATCTGGTGCTGAGTCATTTGCTGTATTTTTTATAAAAAAACGTTCGTAATACGCTTTGTTTCCACGGTTACACTCTGCAGACTAGGATTATTGTTATAGGGCGCGCGGAACTAGTTGGCCGCGCCTTAGGTATGATATCGGTGGGATGGAGAGGCGGGGGCGCTTGCTGGCATTATTCAGTTCGGCGCCGTACTTCGCGATGGCAACACGAATTGAAAGTTCCGGCTACTTTAAAAAAAACGCACATGAGATTGCAATAGCGAGATGAGTCGCCACCTAAGGCGGGGCCAACGAGATCCGCGCGAACTATAGACCTTCAAATAATGGTAGCTATTGTTTCTGGGTATATCTAAACTTCGAGCGTATAGGTCCACAGATTTTAGATAATACTTGCCGTGAATCTATCGCATCCTTAGGTTAAAAGCTTTGAGATTCAAAGAAAAACAATAAAAATCTATCTTACATAATGTGCACCAAAGTAGGTACCTCAGTCTTTAATTATTCAGAGATTTTAAATCTAATCTAGTATTGTGAATAGTTGACTGATATTTAAAAATATCATTAATTAGTTTTTTCGCTTCAATAATTCAAGGTTAATACCTATTTTATATCAGTATTAATTTTATACACCTACAAAGAACAGGATAATTATTTTGTAATTATAGTTTTTGATGTGATATTCTCAAATTAGATTTAAGTCTATTTATATTGGTAAATAAATGTAATATTTTAATGGCGGTTTGCATTTTATAAAATTGTAAATAAATAATTGAATATGCATATACCTTGTTGACGACCTCCGTGGTCGAGTGGTCTGTGCGCTAGTCTCAAGGCGTCGCCATCTCGAGAGGTTCTGGGTTCGATCCCCGGTGGGGGCAAATGTTTGGGTTTGGGTGATGAATTTTCAGGCATTTGTTCTCCAGTCTTGGATGTTTATATATATTTATATATATTCAGGATATTTGTATGTATTTATCTATTAAATATATTTATCGGTCATCAAGTGTCCGTAACACAAGCAGCATTAGTTGCTTAAAATGGGGCTAGTTTATAGGTGTGAATGTCTAAAGATTTATTATTATTTATTATTATTATTTATATACTTGTACATGCAAAATGTGAAAAACTTTTTTTTCTTCCAGATACTCTTACCAGTTTGAAATTAACCAATGGAAAGACAGATCTGGTGTACAAGAAATTTAGCTACTCTTGTTGTGGCAACGGGAACAGGTATCTTCGGTGTACGAAGTACAGAAGGGGGAACTGTCAAGCAAAGTTAAAGTTGGATTTTGAAGGAAATGTTATTTATTCTGATACAAAACATAACCATCAGCCGCCAGAATACCACTTGCTGGACTGTGGCTTGTATTGTAAAATTTAAAAAACCATCTATCCATCAGCCTAGACGCCTAAAGACGTCCTCTGCTGCCTCCCAAAGACAAAGCCTCCCCCAGTCATCACCTTAACGCCGTCCACATCCATCTATTTCCTGTAACCTCCGCCTCATCGTCGCGTCGGTCGGTCGTCGGACGCCTTCCAACGTTGCTTCTCCCACTACGTAGCAGACTCGAGAACCTTTCCGCCCCAATGGCCGTCAGCGCTACAATATGTCCTGCCCGCTGCCACTTAACATCTATTAAAAAAATATTGGTAAATTTTAACAGTAATTTTTATTCGCCGACTGGTGCAACTCCTTATTATGATAGAAAATTATGTACATAACTTTTTATTGTCATCACGAATATATAGGTACAATTGCCTACGTGAAAGAGTTATCGCTAGATGCTGGATCTTTTTCCCCTTCGGTAGCGAAGTTTTAGTGGACTTGGTGGTACTTGGTGGTACTTGCTTTTCTGGCGGCAGCTCCTGCGGACGCGCTAGCGGCCCAGGCTCGCTTGGCTGATGATGAGGCGGTGTAAGAACGGCGGTGACGAGCGAGCTTTCACCACGATTCAAGCTTCGACCTTTATAACTGCCCTCGGTGAAGTGTATGTGAAATTGAGAAATCACGGCGGTAACCGACGGGCAACGGGCAGCGGAACTAGCAATTAACAGCGGGTAACATCAGCGGGTGACGAACAGCGGATGACTGGCGGGGCGCGCCTCTTGCGCGCGTTGTTAAGCTCTTCAGTGTGCATTGCGGGTAGGGAAAGAAACATTGGGAAGGATGGCCTACGTTATTTTGCAAGTACCTGCCTTCAACTAATTAACAGGCAAATACAATCCACCACTAGATGTTACAATCGGCCGGCGCTCTTAGCGCTAGGTAACAAAAATGATATCTTCCAAACAACCTTTCAATGGAGGGTCTTCAGAAGAGCACAAAATAAATTTATTTATAGTTATAATTTAACGTCCTCCGTGATCGATTGCGTACACGCCGTTAATTGCAATCTTGAGAGGTGATCTTGTTTGTGTGATGAACTCTAGTCTTGGATGTGATGTATGTAGTATTTATATGCGTGCAGACATATTTATATACAATAAATCTTCTAGTATCCATAGCACATGCGGCATAAAAAGGTGCGTACAAACAACTACATACATATCATCACGCCTCTTTCCCCGAAGGGGTAGGCAGAGGTGTTAAACACCCACATTTCGCCACATATGTAAGGTAAGGTAACAGGTGGCGAGCCTGTTGCTATGCATCGGGCACAGTATGAGGCAAGCGATATTCACAATGAACTGAGCATAAGTTTTATTCAAACTCAACTCAGTGGGATCGAACCCGCGAGTCCCGCGGCCTCTTCTCCAACGAGTAGTGCCCCGTACGTCCTAACTCGGCTACCGCCGCTTTTACAAAGTACTAACATACATATTATATATTATCTAACATATCTAACATACATATACATACATACATACATAAATCACGCCTTTTTCCCACAGGGGTAGGCAGAGATTACATCCTTCCCCTTGCTACGATCCTTACATATTTCTTTCGCTTCATCAACTCTCATTACAGTCCTCAGTTACATACATATCTAAAATATAAAACCTCCACATTATGTAACATTGATGTTCAACATTGCAACTTAACAAAATTGTACACAAATTGCACATAACAACGCAATACAACAATGTTCTTCAGTGCTATCCTAAGTACACGTAACTAACTAATATAACATTGTCGTACATATCAATAACATGCTTTACAACATTCAGTGTCCACATTATCTGAAACATGTTAAAAGCAATGTTGAATAATATGTTATGTGACATAGTTTGTACGCACCTTTAAGCTGCTTAATTTGGACGAATTGATAGGTGTGAATGTCGGAATATATTTATTTATTTAGTAAGCTTATCTAAGCTTATTACGATTACAATATAGTCTTACGTTCCTGCGGTGAATAAGCTTAATGTAAATTAATTCCTATATTATTATATGTGTTGTTGACAGATGACTGCTATTTCTGATTGTTCTTATTAGTTGTAATGTTATTTGAAAACCGTGTATTATTTTATTATATTATTTTTTTACGGCTGTTGTTCAAGGTCAGCCTTATCTTATTATTATAATAATAATAAACATAATTTTTAGAGAGACATGTAAACTGCTGGAAAAATATGTCAGAAGGTATTAAAAAATATTACCTTTCTTGTGTTTATTTACGTTTGTCAGCTATTTATAAGTAGATATGAAACAGAAAAAAGACGTGTGGCACTCGGGGACTGCCGCGGTAAAGCTATTGCATAGCATTTTGTATCAACCTATGCAATTATAATTTTATTTATTTATTTTATTCCTGCAGTATTACTTTTTCTTTGATATTAATTCAAGTTACACTTTTGGAGCGTGGTGACCGATAAGAAAACAAATTTTTCTATTATTAAATAAATAAAAAAAGTTAATATTGTTTAAAATATTTTTTATTATTTAACAATAATAGCAGGATTATATTTTCAATTCAAAATTAATACTGTATTTGTGATAATAGTAAAATGTATGTATATAGAGTACTCACTCATTTTCTTTCATTATTTTTTTTGGTGACTTTCTTCATTAATAATAAATGCACTTTGTTCATTCATATTCATGCACACAACGCCGTGTCGAAGACTGCCGAACTGAAACGACGTTAGACGATGCACGGCCTTCAAGCCACACCTCCTTGCGCATTGGAGTGGGGAGCGTGAGGTTTTTTCGTTACGGAATTTCTGGATTCGGTCCCCGCGCTCAACGCCCGCGATAGAAGCTATGCAATAGCTTAAAACCATATTAATAACAAACAGATTTTTTTTATTACATACAGATTTTTTTTATGTGTATTTAAGAATTACAGTTATTGCTACCATCACTTTGTGCATTGAGAATGGGTACTGGGGTTGTATTGTCGGCGTCATGATAATAAAAGCAACAATACTCTATTTTTGCAAAACATATTTTTATAAAACATATATTTGAGACAGACAGGAAATCAATGAGGGAAAAACAATAAGTCAATAAGGGTGCAATGTTGTGAGCGTAATACAACCGATATCTATTACTGTATTTTTGGTTCTTATCTACTATGTATTTTTTGTAACATAGCTACCATGTCAATAGTAAAGCAAAAAGCTAGAGGACGAGGTCTTTGTAGTTATATGAAAGAAGCGAACTAAGTGGAGAATGTGCTATAATTTTGGTATAATATTTACAAACAGGAGAGGAGACGAGAGGTGACAGATTTCAAAGAGGTAAAATGTATGAAGGAAATAAAAATAAGAAGAAGGTTAGAATCCACGACTTGGCAATATAGTAACAAACTGATTTTTTGTTCACAGAAACTCTAACCCATTTAAATTTACTCGGCGGAAAGTCTGTAAAAATGTTTAAGAATTACAGTTATTCTTACTACGGTAATATTCTTCGGTGTACAAAATATAGGAGAGGAAAATGTCAAGCCAAGTTAAAGATGGCACTTGATGGAAGTTTAATTTATTCTTACAATGATCACAACCATGATCCTCCTATATATCGAGAGGGGGAGCCCGGATTGTACTATAAAGTTCATATGTTCTGATTCCTTGATACTGACGGCAATAGACGTCGGGCAAAGGTCTACAACGTATTTACTGTAATCTGTCAATAATACTGAAGTATTTGTTATAAAATCTATTGTATCTAGATGTATATGGTTTTTATAATTGGATTTATGAAGGAAAACCGATAAAAATAAATATTCATTAATAATCACTGAATTGACGTATAATAAATGCTTTACGACTAACCGCCGGCCGCCCTGACACGCTGCTCATGATGACATAATATTCAGATTAATAATAATACAACTTTATGTCGCGAACGCAACGAAGCATGAAATGTTTTGATTGCAAGTCGTAAATTTTCAATAGAATGAGTTCATTATTAAACTCAAGGGGAGTTTTAGGCAAGATAATGCGAACTTGGAGAATCTGTGGCCACCCTTTATGGCACGTTACTTTAACTCCTTGATAATAATCCGTGTGCCATAGGTGCAGTCAATAACACTAAACGTCATACTGTATTGTCTATTTCTGCTGCAAAGCTGTAGCGGTGGATAAGACTGGCAGTATGTACTTATCCAGGTATTTTTGTACATAGGTAGTCACACGGAATAGATAAAGAAGGTAGATTTCGTAGGTAATCAGTTACAAGAATATAGTGAACTTGGTTTCAATCTGATGTTCCAAATCTAAACGAAAAGTCATCATTGTAGATGACTACAATGATGAAATAAAATATTATGAGAAATTTTATATCTACATTTTTATTATAATATTTATAATACAATTAAGATCATTTTTCGTATAAATATTTAAATAAATTACAGAAAACCTGCACGTGTTTTGTTGTAACCTATGAAGAAGTGTGAAAGTACGTTAGCAGAAAAGAAAATCAAAACATTTTATTTCTTCAAGATCTCAGAAATTAACAACTTTCCCTTTACTTAATGCAAAGTTCTAAGAGCTTCGTATTTAGTAAAGTGGAAGATGTTAATTTATGAGATACTCCTCCTGTCAATGTAATATCCTTGAGTACCAGAAAGAAAGATTGACAACAAAAAATACCTGAAACATATTAAACACATACATGAATTCAAATTTGTGTAGGGTAATTCATAATATCGTGTTATGGTTTCAGACTGGAACAAGATCATGGGATTGAAAACAACGACTGGAAAATTTATTTTAATGTACAATAACTATACCTTCTCTCGCCATTCTAGAGGTACGCTGCGATGTTCAAGACAATCCAGAGGCAAGTGCCCTGTTACAATAAGAATCACTGACGAAATGGAGATTATCGCTGTGTATGGCGAACACAATCACGATCCTCCAACTTATTGGGTAACCAACCAGGGGTTTTATAAAAAAATGGGTTAATGCTTTTTTGACTTTATTTATACGCATGTTTAGTCGCTGGCCCTACTGGCGGACATAGTTTCGAGTTTACGGTAGCTGTTGACTATAACGTATGCGGTGTCTTCATCTTCCGATGAACTCGTATCGAGGAAATAGGAGATCATGTGACGTGTTACCAAATATAAGGAATTACTAAACTCCAGATTTTAAGACTTCTGAGGGCGCCTGTAAACGCCGAACGCAAAACTCAAGAGTTCTGAGTGCTATGCCTTTGCAGTGGGGCCGGTGCCTATTCTTCGTCTGAAATTTTATATTTTGTTGTGGTGTTGTGTTATAAGTTATAATGGGTGCCCTTCGGTTCGCCTAAAAATTTTCGTCCTAATATTGTATGGCCAAACCGTCTTGGTCTAAACTTAAAACGAATTATTGTTTCGCCTAACAATTATTTTGCCACCATTTTAATTTGGGATCAATCATGTGAAATAAATACCCTAAAATATATTGGTATAACGTTATTTTGGCATTACGACGATTTCGCTTAAAATATAAAAGCTCTTATTTTAGCTAAACTAACGTTACATGTGCAAAAAATTATTTTGAGGAAATAAATTTATTTGAAAAAGAAATTACAGAAGGGAATTGCTGCAAATCCGACTCCACGTAGTATTGTCTGCCCTACCCCTAGAATGTTAACCCACGTAGGCGCGGAGGAAGATCTTGCTTGCAGCTGCATGCCTGTTTGCATACCTGCTTACATCATCATCATCAACAACCCCTGCTCGTCCACTGCTGGACATAGGTCTCCCCTAATGCACGCCACCGCTCTCGATCTTCGGCCGTTCTCATCCAGCCCACTCCAGCCAACCTACGAATATCGTCATCCCATCTTGTAACAGGGCGACCCACACTGCGTTTGCCGAGTCGCGGTCTCCACTCAAGAACTTTACGACTCCAACGGTCGTCAGTTCTACGGCTAATATGACCAGCCCACTGCCACTTCAGTTTGCTAATACGGTAGGCTATGTCAGTGACTCCAGTTCTCTGCCGGATCACATCATTACTAGGACGGTCCTTCAGAGTTACTCCGAGCATCGCCCTTTCCATAGATCGCTGAGCGACTTTAAATTGGTGGACTAGTCGAGCCGTGAGTGTCCACGTCTCGGCACCGTAGGTCATGACTGGGAGGACGCACTACATGCTGCATGCCTAACTGCATGCTACGTTTAGTGTAAATAAATATTAATAATTAAAAGGAAAAATGCAATGTCAAGTATCGAGTTGTTGATTTTTGTTGTAAAAAAAACACGTTACTTTGCCTTATTCAAATGAGTAGGCGTTTAATACCTTGTGACTTAATTTTGTGCGAATTAAGTTTAGTAACTGCCAACTTTAGGGATAACGAATTGTTTCGCCTAATGTCGCATTTGGTTAATAACAATACGGCGATAAAATGTTAGGCGTAGTGAAATTAGACCAAACACGATTAAGGAGAGTGGAATTATGCGGAAAAATTTTAGGCTAACTGTTTGTGTACCATTACCAATTATATTGTTTGCAATATAGTTTGCACGCACCTTTAGTTGAATTGTTTTTTTAATTATATTTGAAATTTAGGAATATATGCGAGTGCACCGAGGTTTTACCGCTACATTTGCGTTATTGGGTCCCATATTGTTATTACTAAAGCTATAATTATATATTGCTCTAATTGTGGGCCACTTTATAGAGTACCCTTTATAGAGTGTTAGGCATGTTATAGAAAATTTTAAGAATGTGTGGTCATCTGTTATCTATTATGAGTGGCATGTTACTGAGTTGTACCTCTTAATTTGTTTTGATAATGATTAGTTGCCCTTAAGTACAGTTTATAATAAGAACTATATCAAAATTATCGTCTATTTTGACGTTTTGACGTTCTATTTTGACGTTGACGACCTCCGTGGTCGAGTGGTCTGTACGCTGGTCTCAAGGCGTCGCCATCTCGAGAGGTCCTGGGTTCGATCCCCAGTGGAGGCAAGTGTTTGGGTGATGAATTTTCAGACATTTGTTCTCCAGTCTTGGATGTTCCTTATATATGTATATTATATGTAAGTGTAAGTATTCTGAATAATTATGTGTATTTATCTATTAAATATATTTGTCCGTCATCTAGTATCCGTAACACAAGCAGCATTCAGTTGCTTAAAATGGAATTAGTTGATAGGTGTGAATGTCTGAGGATATTTATTTATTTATTTCTAAAACAAAAAAATTATTTTACCTTGTTTTGTAAATTTATAATAAAATGAAATTATTACTGGATATTTCAAAACTTATATTAGTTAAATTGTTGATTTAATTATATTTGAAATTTTAGAATTAATTCTTAAGTATAAGTAAGCATAAGTAAATACGAGGGTGGATTGAAAAGTAGTCGGCCTAACACTGATCCATTTAGTTCTAAAAATCAAATCTACCCACATTATTTAGTCCAATTCAGACCTGTTAATTGTGTGAAGTTTGAAACGTATGAGATAATTAGTTTTAATTTTATAAATTTATTAACAAAGCAATCTGACATCATTTTCGCAAATGGAGCAAATCGAGCAGCGTGCCGTCATTAAGTACCTCCATAAGAAGGGGCTGTCATCAAAAGCCATCCATGATGATATGGTCAGTACATTAGGGGATTGTGCTCTTTCATATTCATCCGTCAAAAAATGGATTGCAGAATTCAAGCGTGGTAGAGAGAGTGTGCAAGACGAACCCCGCTCTGGAAGGCCTTCGACATCCACTACTGACGAAAATGTTAAAAAAATACTCGACTTAGTTATGGGAGACCGCAGATTGAAAATTAGAGAGATAGCCGAGATTATAGGCATCTCTTATGAACGTACTCAAAACATAATAGTCAACGTGTTGGGTTTCCACAAGGTGTCTGCGAGGTGGGTTCCGCGACTGCTTTCAGTTGAGCAAAAAAGGATGCGATTGACTATTGCACGCGACTGTTTGGAGTTATTTGAAGCTGATGAATGTGATTTTTTTAATCGTTTTGTTACTATGGACGAAACATGGGTTCATTACTGTACACCAGAAACAAAACAACAATCAAAACAGTGGAAAAGACATGGTTCACCACCCCCCAAAAAGGCTAAGTCGATTTTGTCGGCAAGTAAGGTGATGGCTTCAGTATTCTGGGACTCGAAGGGTGTGATTATGGTTGATTATCTTGAAAGGGGTCAGACTATAAACTCTGATTATTACTGCACCTTACTACGTCGTTTACGAGAGGAAATAAAAGAAAAACGTCCAGGAATGATCAGAAGAAAAGTCCTGTTTCATCAAGATAACGCTCGTGTTCACACGTCTGTTCAATCAATGGCAGAAATTCACAACTGTGGCTTTGAACTGTTACCGCATCCACCTTATTCACCTGATCTAGCACCGTCAGACTTTTTTCTGTTCCCTAACCTAAAAAAGCACTTGGGAGGTCAAAGATTTTTGACAAACGACGAGGTCAAAGCAGCAGTAGACGCATATTTTGACTCTAAGGAAGAATCATTTTTTTTCAACGGGCTAAATGCTTGGAAGAGAAGGTGGCAAAAGTGCATTGAACTTGATGGTGATTACGTTGAAAAATAAAAATATATTTCAATTATTATATATTTATTTTCTTGGTTAGGCCGATTACTTTTCAATCCACCCTCGTAAAATTATGATTGTTCGACAATATTTTTTATGTGTCGGATCAATTATACGAAAGGAAGTTTTGAATTTTGATTTATTTGTAATTCGTAACTTGTATCAAATAATCCGTTCAATATATTTAGAGGTAAGTTTTATTTTATTTAATAATTTTAACTGCTTATGCATGCTACTGCTTATTTGTATTTTAAATTATATTTGGCATTCGAATGTTTGGAAAAGTGATCCTAAAAATGCATTTCTGACGCAAACGTGTTGTGTTTTACTTGGTTCCGCTTTGAAGGAATATAATAATTGTGTATATTAAAGGTCGGTTTTCTGATCCGTGGTGAGGTTTACCAGTAGTTTAAAATATAGAACAAACTTTTGGTCACGCATCTAGGAAAGGTGGCTTTATTTTCAATATCGAAAGCCAAATCGTACGAAAGAACCAAGCTCCTCTGTCTTTAAATCATAATTCCATATAAATTTTGTAGGCACCAGATAATTCATATAAGCCAATAATTTCAGATGACTACAAAGTCGTAGTAAGGACAAAATCGGATGGAAAAATAATTTTAATGTACAACAACTTTTCCTTCTCTTACTATGGAAACTCGAAATCAACTTTACGATGTTCAAGAAAGTTCAGAGGCAAATGTCCAGTTACTATGAGAATCTCTTCCGAACTGGACGTAATGGCCATATATGGCGAACATAATCACGAACCCCCATCTTACTGGGTCGATAGTAAGGGACATTATACCAAAATATAATCTGACATCGTTGATATAATCATAATTATAGTACTATATCATGACAGCTCTATTCATAAATGTATATCATTTTAATGCTTGTAAATATGGATTTGAAAATACAATGTTGCTACTTCGAAGATGTTTCAAAGCGATAAGTTTTAAATAGATATTTTTAATCCATATACTCTATTAATGCTATGTGTATATAAAAATAAATAAGTGTTGTAAAATTAATCGAGCCCCTAAATTATAAGGCGAAAGAGATAATTAAATAATTAATAAGTATTTTGTAGTTTTTATTATTTTAATATTAAGCCGTAATAGTAATAAGGCAGTTCGAAGGTATCTATGTTACCAAATCTGTGTGACTTCTCCGAAGAAAACTAGCCTGCTAAAAGTAAAAAGCAACTGGCGGGGTATAATATACAATTGAGTTCTCATAATAGTGAGATAGTTGAGAGTTTGTCAGAGCTGAAATGAACAAGAGCTACTCTTGTGATACACAGTTGACAACCACCCGCACCCGAGTTTACAAGAGGTAGCTATAATCAACCTACACGTTAGTAAAACGTGATTTTAGAGGGTCACCCCCAAAGGTCTGTTGTTTAAAAAAATATTTATTCTCTTACTTTGAACCTCAACGTTTCCACGACTTTAAACATTAAAAAGCATTTCTGTGGACCTTCGAGAACAACACAAAGCACAGTACAAAGCTAACTCTCGTCTGTGAGGTGGCTGAAATAAGCCAAGAAACAATTGATTTCTATTGTTTCTACAAACGTCACAGCAGCTGATGAATTAAGGGAAAAATTTAAAGTGCCATTTGTTCACAGACTCCATCAAATGCCTACCATTGGTGGGGCTTAGTGTCACAATGTACCAAGGCTACACATTTACGTATCACGATAAATCAAAGAAGTACTTAAGATGTTCGAGTAGAATCCACAAGAAATGTCGTGTTCGTCTGATAGTCGACCCGGACAATGGTAGAGTGGTCCATTCATCGGGAACCCACAACCATCCCAAGCCAGTTTACAAGCGGACACTAAGAGGACTTTATTATAAATTATAAAATGTAACACTCAATGATGAAGCATCCATCAGAAACTAGATAAACGTCAGCTTACCATATTGTAATGTTTTCTTTACTTACCTTTTCGTCTTTTGCAATGGTGAAGAAAACATAACAATCATTTTTATGTTCACATCACACAATCACAATCAAGTTCACAAACCTTTCTGTTCTATCAATGAAATGATACTATTCATGTTTAGCTGTAAATATTAATATGTTGAATTATCTGCTTTGTGTTTGTTTTCTCTTCAGGCAATTATGAATTTTCTTATCGTCATCATTACTTCCTATCCTCTGTTTTATTTGGGGTTGATTGCCCTGATCAGACTTACCTGTTTAGCCAACTGTGTAGTAAATTCAATAGGCTGACAGTTCGTAAAACTATAAAATACTATTTCTTTACAGGCTTCATCAGATGCCTATCATCGTTAACAGGCACACCTGTGATAATGTTCCAGGACTACACATTCACGTATCACGATAAGTCTAGAAGGTACTTAAGGTGTTCGTGTAGGCTTAACAAGAACTGTCGTGTCCGACTGATTGTCGACCCCGACAATGGTAGAGTTTTAAACGCTCCTGAAAGTCACAACCACCCTAAACCCCTTTACAGGCAGACATCTAAGGGACTATATTACAAAATATCTTAACAAGACCTCTATACTACGAAAGTTACATCAGATGTTTCAGCTGAAATATCAATTAAGCCACAATGAGGAGTTTCAATTTAAATAAGAAATTGATGTTGCTTATTACTTACCAAAATTTTAATAACTCCAATAGGATAGTTGACTCAAATCAAAAGTTATGAAAATTCTCACAGTATTTAGTACAAGGGACTGAAATATACCAAGTTCAATAAATAATAGGTCTTTACCTATGAAATTGCCGTTTTTTCCCCTCTTAGTATTTTGTCTGTAACTATTAAGTTTCAGAATATTCTTATAAAATAATTACCTCCTCTAAAATAGACCATACTTTTTATAATTTGTTGTATGTTTAATTGTGATAAAATTAGAAACGAAGACAAATCTTTTTAAGTTCCTCCCGAATACATCATTTGATTTGCATTCACTTTAAACGATAAATAATTTGTATGAAGAGTGATATCTCACATATTGCTAGATATATGCCAAAAATTATTATCTCTGGATTAGTCGTTTTGGAGAAATCTGAAAAAAATTTAGTATGAAAAATGCAGACCTCCCCAAAATCTCCATACAAAACGGCAATTTCATAAGTAAATCCCTATTTTAAATAAGGGATTGCTGTAGAAATTCAATTTAAACATGTTTTATTTTACATCAGTATATGTTTATCTATGTTTTATTTCTACTCTTTGCTCATCTGCGAAAACCATTTCCGCCATGAAATTGGTGAAGTAACACGTCTTGTTAACTAATACTACGCATGGTCAACATCCGTCAAACGCCAGTCGCAACCAATCAAGTGTGTCAAGTGTGCCAGCCTGTGTCATGCATGCATAACTTAAATGCATATTGATTTGTTTAACAAAGTCGTGCCCGCACGGCACAGATAATTCATAGACCATCATGGCCTAAGGCCTTCTTGACTATCAAGCAAAAACGCAATTTATAATTTAAAATTAATTGTGTTATAGGCCTCAAAAAATAATAATAATATTAATTTTTAAGATGGTGGTTAACAGTAATAAATCATTTGGGGCCCAATAAAAAACGGTCAACTAGCCTATTGTATATTTTAATCTAAATTAAGTGGTTCACAGACCTTTTCTTTTGTATTATAAAATAAATGGGTATTTTTTCATGTTTTACTTTAAATTAAAAAATGCTTCTAATATGATTTTGTGGTTTTTATCTTTAGACACTGATGATTTTCTTATTGTTGACATTACTTCTTATTATCTATTTCATTTAGAGGCTGCGCAAATGTCTTCTTTTTCTCACTATCACTCGCCATATTCATATTATTCTTATTGTGTTTCTAAAAACAACTACAATAATTTCGAACATATTGATTGTCACTTTCCTTACAGCATCCGCGTCAATTTTACAATCACGTGGAGTTGTGCGTGCTTCCTCCCTCCCCGCTAGAATTAGCAGAATATTTTTCATAAAAATAATAGCGTGTGGCATCTCCTGTCAAAAACATAAGAGGGTCAATGTTCTAAGATAAAAAATATGTTTTCAGAGTTTCGCTTTATACCATGTGGCTTTAAGAAGAACTTGCTTATGGTTGGCCAGTACACCTTTGCTCAAAGCAGTGCGAAGAGGTTATGGTACTGTTCACGGAAAAGCCTGGGGTGTAAAGCCCGGGTGAAGTTGACGAAAGAGGATACGGTGGAAGAAGTTAATAATGTTCACGATCACAAACCGCCTAATGTGCATGTGACTGCCAGTGGGGAGTATTACGTTATTAGGAGCAGAAAGCAGACTTAATGATTAGAAAGAAGGAAAAATTGTTTTATTTCTCTCAGCTACGAAGGAAGCGCTGCTAATTTTGCATTTGTGGAGCTCTTGTTTGTTTCATGTAGTATCTCCTTATCTATCTATATACATATAATAAAACTGTAGAGGTCGAATGTCTGTACATAGAAAAAAAAATGCTTAAAACCGAGGCAAGTAAAAAGAGGGAAAATACAATAAAAAATTCTTTAATTATTTGTTTCTCTGTCTGTTTGTACGAGCTGATCTCCGAAATGGCTGAACTGATTTCAATCACATTTTTCCTTGGTACCTTATATCCCTGGTATCTTAGATATTTTTTATTCCGGAAAATTAAAGGGATCCCGTGGGAAAGTGAAAAAAACATAGTAACCGCGGATGAAGTCGCGGGGAAAAGCTAGTTCTTTCTAAGTATCTAAACACACACTGCGGGTACGCGACCGAATTTCCGCGGCTGATTTTACGTTCCGACTTTTTTATAAATTATTTTAAAGTACCTTAGTTTTTATTAATTAAATATACTGCCAATAAGTGACGACCTGCGTCTTTCATTTATCACCGGGCCCACCACGTCACAAGGCGATAAGGCCGAAGGTGGAAGCGAGCTTCACCTGTAAATACTCAACAACTGAGGAACTGGCTATCTTACCTCTGATTGCCAGAACACAACAATTGCTTATAACATTGTTATTAATGTTGGCGACGAACTTAGGTAAGCTAGCCAGGCGGAAGAAGCCCTACCACCAACCAAACCGAGCAGAAAAACTTCTGCCCCGGGAACCGAACCCGGACCCCCCGATCTACATCCAGTGGTGTGAACCACTAGACCAGAGAGGCGGTTAAAATTATTAGTATTCGGCTGATTATGACACACCATGAGTGCCGAACTTACGCGGCAGAAATCCAGTTGCGCAACTTTGTGTAACCGCAACCCCCGGATCTTCGTCGGCGATCGAACCGAACTTGCTGACGAATCACTGCTGAACTTACGCCAGACCGAAGTTCGGCTGTACACTATACGCGACATAATTTCGGAATAGTGTGTTGTCAGTAGTACAAATAGCATTGCTGGCGTAATCACGCTGAACTTCCGTCGCGTATTCTCGACATTAGTACTCACTCAGAGTAATTCTAAGTCATTCTTAAACGTGGCTAGTAAAGGTATAAAGAATTACAAGCAAAACTAAGACTCTGGCACTACTCTATTGTCTCGAAAGCAAGCAAATTCTTGGTTCAAATACATATAATGAAACTAAAAAAAATATAGCAAGTGTTTATTTTTTCAGAACCAGTCTTCATTCCCGGGCATAAAAAACAGCTACTCATGCTTGGAGGCTTTACGTATGCGCAAAATAAGTCTAAGAGGCTGTGGTACTGCTCACAGAAGGCTGGAGGCTGTAAAGGGAGGGTTAAGATGACTGACAACAATCAGATAGTGGATGCAAGGAACGTTCATAACCATGCGCCGCCAGAGTACCACGTTACGAGCAACGGAGAATATGTTCTGTTGAGATCAAGAAAGCACTGAATTCAAACCTCTTTTTATAAGAGGAGGTGAACGGGACGGTATGGCTAAGGATTGAAACTACCAATCGACATTCAAACATATCCAAATAGATATAAGATATTAGGTCCTTACCTATGAAATTGGTGTTCTGTATGGAGATTTTGGGGAATTCTGCATTTTCCATACTAAAATTTTTTCAGATTTCTTCACAACGACAAATCCAAAACTAATAATATTTGGCATCTATCATTAGACAAGCTTTAGTAATATGTGTAATATCACACTTCATAAAAATTATTTATCGTTTTTAAGTGAATGCAAATAAAATGATGTATTCGGGAGGCACTTAAAAAGAGTTGTCTCCGTGTCCAATTTTAACACAATTAAACTTACAACAAATTATCAAAACAAATCAAAAGAGCTCAAAAATATAGTCTATTTTTAGACGAGGTAATTATTTTTTTGGAATACTCTGAATCTTAATAGTTACAGACAAAATACTAAGAGAGAAAAAAAAAAACAATTTCAAAGGTAAGGACCCAATATAAATTCCCATACTTTAAAATGATCCCGTGGCATCAAAAGACCCGGCACGGATATGTCCCGATTCCTCATATTCCTAATTGGTTATCCTCATACTTTTAATAAACGTCGCGATGTCATTTCACTGTAGGTACAATTACGAGTTGGGGAAATGACGAATCAGGAATGTTCGTCACATTAAAAATGACCAATGGGGAATGTTCATTCGTCAGAAGTGTCGAATAAGGTATATGAATATGACCAATCAGGAATATGAAGAATCAGGAACAAATCCCGGAACGCCGTGGGAGCCTGTGGCAATTTGTGAGTTTATGTCTTATTTCTTTTAAGATATGTTTCAATTTCGTTTGGTAAAATGTTAAGCTTGTTTTACACTGGGCACAGTAAAATGCAACAGACCTAAGTGTATATATTAAGGATGTGACAGTATTTGTGCTACAATTATTCAAATAAATTGAAAATAAGTAAAACACAAATTTTGTTATTTTTTTTCCTTATATTTTTTTTAGAAACCTTTATCAGTGTTTGAATATATTTTTCAGAGATCCCAGAGTTCATACCGAGTACTAGAGGCAAGGGCCATATTTTGTTTTACAAAGGCTATACCTTTGCCGCCATGGGGAATAAAAATCGCTGGTACTGTTCAAAGAAGGCCAGTGGGTGTAAAGCAAGGGTGTGGACAGCTGATGATAGAGTAATTCATGAAGATTTCTTCCATAACCACGCGCCGCCGACATTATGTCGGACGCCCGACGGTAAACTGTATCGAGTTTGTTAAAATATTTTAGCTAATTATCAAATTGTGTCTATTTTTTTATCACCTCCGATATCGATATTGTTAGATCTTGTGTTAAGAATTTTACTTCTCTATATTTGGTGTCTATTAAGTATTTTCTATTAGGTCCTTACCTATGAAATTGGTGTTTTATATGAGATTTTGGGGATGTCTGCATTTTACATACTAACATTTTATCAGTTTTCTTCACAACGACAAATCCAGAGACAATAATATTTGGCATGTATCATTAGACAAGCTTTAGCAATATGTGTGTGAACACGCTTGATAAAAATTATTCATCATTTTTATGTTAATGCAAATCAAATGATGTATTCGGGAGGCAGTAAAAAATAATTGTCTTTGTGTCTAATTTTAACACAATTAAAGTTACAAAAAAATATCAAATTAAATAATACGAGCTCAAATATATGGTCTATTTTTAGAAGAATGTTCTGAATCTTAATAGTTACGGACAAATTGCTAAGACAGAATAAAAAAAAAGACGTGTGGCACTCGGGGACTGCCGCGATAAAGCTATTGCATTGCATTTTGTATCAACTTATGCAATTATAATTTTATTTATTTATTTTATTCATGCGGTATTTCTTTTTCTTTGATATTAATTCAACTTACACTTTTTGAGCGTGGTGACCGATAATATGATGGTTTCTGTTATATACATAATTTAAACTATACGCGTGTGTGTGTTTGTGTGTATGGCTACTTTTAATATCGCTCATTTTAATATCAAAAGTTTAGGTTATCTTTATAGCAGTATTATATTTTCAATTCAAAATTAATACTGCATTTGTGATAATAATAAAATGTATGTATATAGAGTACTCACTAATTTTCTTTCATTATTTTTTTGGTGACTTTCTTCATTAATAATAAATGCACTTTGTTCATTCATATTCACGCACACAACGCCGTGTCGAAGACTGCCGAACTGAAACGACGTTAGACGATGCACGGCCTTCAAGCCACACCTCCTTGCGCATCGGAGTGGGGAGCGTGAGGTTTTTTCGTTACGGAATTTCTGGATTCGGTCCCCGCGCTCAAGGCCCGCGATAGCAATAGCAATAGCTTAAAAAACACCAATTTCATAGGTAAGGACCCAATATTATATTCTAAATTGCCCGGAGCAAACACTTATAGTTACAGTACGGTTTTTATAAGCGTTAGGTTAAAAAATGAAAGTTAAAGGTGGAACTTTAAGGCCTGTATTACAGAACCAAACTTATTCGTGGATTTCTGCTTCAGTACCGTTAGAAAGAAATAGCGCTATTTATCCCCGCATAACGGCATCCCGTTCTAGTGCTTTCTTGCCGGACAAACTTCCTCAACAAGGTATTTGATTTTTATAAGCGTTCCTGGTTATAAAAAAGTCGCGTATGTACATGTTCTGCATTTTGTGACACTACTTAACATTGATTATTTGCATCCAGAAACGGATATTAATTAATGAATAAAATTGTTAATTTTATTTATTTGAAGTTTTATTTCTTGCTTATGTGATTAAAGCTACTGAAAACAATGTTTGTTGTATTAACTATTTATTTTATCTGTGGCTTTGTAGGTGTTTTTTTGTTCGTCGGAGTTTTTGGCGCGTTCAATAATGGCGGACATGATTCTTATTTCAGTGATTCTAATATTGTTTCAGAGTGGATCTTGTTGCATAAAATCAGTGTAGTTTTGTGTAATAAGTGTCAATAATTATGAACAATGCGGAGGATCATTGTAATAAACGTCAGGTGGTGCGAAAAACAATGAGATCTTTATCGTGGTAATCCACCTCATCGAAGTAACACCTCAGTGTCTGCCATCGATCGTTTGACGCCAAACTCTCACAAGACGTATTAAAATGCATTACACTAGCATTTCAATGTAAATTACTGAAGACATTACGAAAGACATGGATGTTATGGGCTTAGTTCCCTTCGCCGTCCCTTTATAGGGAGAATTTTACCAAAAACAATTGTTGTGGGAGTTTTTGGCGGCATTCAACTATGGCGGACGTGATTTTTATTTCGATGATTGTCATATTGTACGGAGTGGATATTGTTACGTAAAATCAGTGTAGTTTTGTGTAATAAGTGTCTGTGATGATGTGCAATATGGAGGATTATCGAAATAAACGTCAAGTGGTGTGAAAAGTGATGAGTTTTTTATCGTGGTAATCCACCTCATCCAAGTAGCACCACAGTGTCTGCCATCGATCGTTTGACGCCAAACTCTCCCAAGATGCATTGAAATGCATTACACTAGCATTTCAATGCAAACTACTGAAGCAATATATACTGAAGACTTGGCTGTATGGGCTTCGTTCCCTTTGCCTTCCCTACATGGGAGAATTTTACAAAAAAAAAAACAATTGTTGTTCGTCCATGTCAGATCTTGTAGGACCGATAATCGGTGAGTGAATTACCTCCGTATTATTTCTGACCTACTTTTTGTAGGACGCATGTGTTGTACTATTGCAATCAGCACATTCTTGTTTTTCTCCCTCAAAATATCGGAAGTCAGCAGAAGTGTGCCCAATAATATGTTGTACGGTCCATAATATGTGGTACCAGCAAAAATAAATGACAATTATAGTACCTTTTCATTCCATTCCGCTAGAATCTAGTAGTAGTAGTAAGGCGAAAATCTAATAATTACCTATAAACCTTAGAATGACAAAGTAGAAAAATAGTCATGTCTTCTGCTGGTGACTGACACTTACAGTAAGGGCGTTTGTTTAGATTAAAACTATTTTTGTGACAATTATTATTAACGTTTCAGAACGGGATGACGTGCCAGCTTTTCTTCAATATTACAGGCAATATAGGAAACTCAACCCAACAAGATTTCAGATGAGAACCCCTGAACCCGTCGAAGAAGATGAGAGAGACCCAGCCGACCGCGTCAGCGACATCTTAAATTGTCTTGTTAAAAGAAATAAATAATTTGCACCTTATCAATTTCATACTATATTTAGCTACATAGAATTTTTATTGTATTAGGGCTTTGAAAAGCACATTCTTAACATTCATAAACTTTTTAAAATAATCATCATTTCATTTGAGCCCCTTTTATTATTTTATCTTGCACATCTGTCACGGGTTAATTGGAAGAGATCTCTCCTCTTCTTCTTTTTCCTGCCCTGTTCCCAATTCTATTTGGGGTCGGCGCAACATGTCTTCCTCTTCCACTCTCCTCTATTACTCGTCAAGTCAACACTCACGCCCATCCTCATCAAATCATCATTCACACAATCCATCCATCTTTTCTTTGGTCTTCCTCTCCCCACACGCCCATCCACTTTCAACTCCATAATCTCTATCTCTATCTCTATCATAGATAAATCCTTCCTTGCATTCTATTGTAAAACTGTTTCTTTTTGTATTTGTTACAATAAAAAAATTTAAAGGTTTATATTAAGATTTTAAAACGTTCCTTTTAAATATTATTGTAGCCGCCTCATTTTATAACACTGTGACAGTTCATGACGATAAATAGCTTTATGGTATTGTGTATATTAGGAATGTTGCATAGCTACGCTGGTCGCCAGAAATTTCCATATAGTTTGATTGACGACCTCCGTGGTCGATCTGTATGCCGGTCTCAAGGCATCGCCATCTCGACATGTTCTGGGTTCGATGCCCGGTGGGCCAAATGTTTGGATGATGAATTTTCATGCATTTGTTCTCCAGTCTTGGATGTTTATATAAATTGATGTATATTAATATATGTATTTATATATTACTTATATATACTACTACTACTACTACTACATACTTATATATATTACTATATATTTTTACTTTTGTGCCCGATAAATGGCAATAAGCTCGCCACCTATTTCATGGGACCTAACTTAATTGGCGAAATGTGGGTGCTAGTTTACCTCTGCCTACCCCTTCGGGGATATAGGCGTGATTTATGTATGTATGTATATATTAAATATATTTAACCGTCATCTAGTGTCCGTGATACAAGCAGTATTAGTTGCTTAAAATGGGGCTTGTTGATAGGTGTGAATGTCTGAAGATATTTATATTTTATTATTATTTACTTATTTCGTCGTATTAGCGTGCGTTTGTGCTGTGAAACTATGTTACTATCTATGTTGTAATTGTGTAAACGCGTGGCCAGCGCTGGTGGCCAGCGTAGCTATGAAACCACCCTTAACCCCCTTATTCTCAACGGTCGGTTTTTGAATTAATTTTGAAAAATCACGTATAAAAAAACAAAGGCTTCATTACTGTAACAAAATTGTAACAAAATTGGTGTACAATTAAGATTATTAAATTTTTTTGTTCATAATTATTATAAAGATAAATGTTATCTGTTGTCGCCGTCCATATTACTAGACTTTTTTTACATACGACAGGTAAGCTCTTGACCTTCATCTCACCTGATGGTAAGTGACGATAAGGCCGAAGGTGAAAGCGAGCTTCACCTGTAATCCTCAACAATTGACTATAGGTGTAGACTACAGGCATTAGTCCCACTGCTGGCCTTCCTACATGAAACACGTGGGGTACACACCACGCTATCCCAATGCGGCTCGATAGAAGATAGAAACTGTTTCAATAGGGCCCGGGCCCATCGGCTTAAAGTGCTTTACGAAGCACATTTTGATCAGTTCCTTTTGACCGGTTCCCTATCTGTTTGCATAAAATTTTCAAGCCTAATATGAATTAGCATAATGGAATCTACACTAAATATTTAAAAAAAAAATGTATTTATTGCGGAAGCAGAGTCCAGAGGGTTAGTAACAATAACACTTACTCACTATGTTAGTATTAAACCTAAGCACAGTAAAAATAATTAAATGCTACCGAGGTGTCTTTGACAATTTGGAAGCGAGACCAGTGTTGCATTATGGCACTGTCGAAATGAAATGAAATTATTTATTCTGCAATTAGATTTACATGAAATACTTTTGCACGTCAATATTTTTTTTTCCTACTAGCACTTCGACGTGAATGGCCTGTTGAGAAGAAGTGCCGCAAGAAACTCAACAGTTAGCCTTTTTTAAACAGCCATAATAACAAAAGAAATTTAGAACATTTTAAATATTGTAAAATAAGTATGTGCAGAGGAGCAAATTATAGTAGCCACGAATTTTTATCTGTAAAATAATCTTCTATCTTATAATACCCCTTTTTCATTAAACAGCATTTAACAGTTGATTTAAATTTATGCAGGGGCAAGTCAATAAAACTTTGTGGCAGCCTATTATACATTCTTATGCTGATTCCTATAAAACATTTAACAGTCTAATGAAGTCTGAGGCTTGGAACGGCGAGCTTATGCTTATTTCTGGTGTTGAGGCTATGGCAGTCAGAATTTTTAAGGAAAGTATCATAGTGTTTACGTACATACATAATACAATCAAAGATGTATTGAGACGCCACAGTTAATATATCAATTTCCTTAAATAATTCCTTGAGCGAGTCACGTGGTCTAAGGTTGTATATGGCACGAATGGCTCTCTTTTGAAGTACAAAGATAGTCTGAATGTCAGCAGCGGAGCCCCACAACAGTAGACCATACGACATTACGCTGTGAAAATAGCTAAAATAAACTAATCTCGCCGTTTCAACATCAGTGAGCTGCCTTATTTTTCTAACTGCATGCGCAGCTGAACTTAGTCTTCCTGCTAGAGCCGTAATATGTGGACCCCATTGCAGTTTAGAGTCTACAGTAATTCCAAGAAAAGTGGTAGACTTAATTATTTCTATCCGTTCCTCCTTTCGTTCGAGCTCGGCTGAACCAGCTTCAGGAGGCTGTGGGTGCTCCTAACCCGCTATAACAGGGATGCGATGGGCTGATGGCTGAGAAGCTATTCACGCTAGCTGTCGCAAGCATCCCCGAGGCACTGCAGTATCTAGGCAAACCCATCTGCCCCCTAAATGCATTATTATACTGAGTGCGAAGGGCCTTATACGTTTGTTTTGTGTAATTTGTCCTCAGGCTACACATGTATAGGAAGTGACAATATGCTTTAAAAACTCTTCAGTTTTTCTCTTCAGTTAGTTTTTTTCTCTTCAGTTTTCAGAGCTTAAACTCTTCAGTGCAATGCGAAAACCTGCGGGACAACATATTTGCCCTAACGCATAGTGCCCTCTGCTCCCTTTCTAAATCTAAGTTATCACACAAAGACTCTGTGACCCAATGTCCAAGGTACTTAAAGCTCTGAACTTGTCTTAGAGGCATACCATTGAGCTTCACTGTTAGAACTTTGTGAGTCTTGTTCTTGGCCTTAAATACAAGCAACTCACTCTTAGTACAATTATACACTAAACCGTGGGTCAGCGCATATCTCTCACAGATACTGATGAGTTTTCTTAAAGCAGCAGTTTTCTTATACCATATCGTTGGCGTAACTTAAATTGTTGACAAAGGTACCATCAAGAGAACAGCCAACCCCAACACTACTGAGCTCATCAATCAATGCGCACACGTACAGACTGAAAAGAGTCGGTGAACCTGCCCCTCCTTGTCTCACACCACTCCTCAGCTCATACAGCTCATACTAGACAGCTCTTTACCCGACCACTTTACATAGTCTGATGGCTTACGCATAATTGATTTTGGTATAAAATTTTATGCATAATTATTTACGCATAATTAAAAATGGCATAGCCATTTTAAGGCATAATTAACTATTCGCATAAAATTTTTGAAATAATTATCAATAAAAAATATCGATTCTGGCACAGTTCTACCTAACACTAGTACCTAATCCTACCTAATCGACTTTACATTTTGCAGTAAACCATTATGCGGAATAATATAATGGATAATTTCATTAGTCTAAATTATAATTATGCAAAATAAATATCGTGCTAAAGAAAAATTATGCTTAAGTTATATTATGCCAAATTCATATG
Organism: Parapoynx stratiotata; assembly: GCA_910589355.1. Classification (NCBI taxonomy): domain Eukaryota; kingdom Metazoa; phylum Arthropoda; class Insecta; order Lepidoptera; family Crambidae; genus Parapoynx; species Parapoynx stratiotata. The sequence goes on along the minus strand of OU342466.1, from coordinate 14,155,003 downwards.
CCAATGTATATTGTGAGTAAAAATGTTATGCAAATAAAGGATTACGAACGAACTCCTACGCTAATGACCACCTATCTGTTTTATTTTCAGGTAAATCTAAAATGTTTTACTTTTAATGTAATAACTGTGTTGTTCTTTCAGAATCGGAGACAATAACAATCATGCCTGCCCCTGGAGGTAAAGAGGTAGTAATGTACAAAGGATATACATACTCATATCGGAATGGAAAACGTTCACTGGTATGTTCAAGTAAAAACAGCAAGAAATGTAAAGCTGTACTAAGGATGGACGCTTCTGGACTTGTTGTACATCAAGAGTGTTGGGAGCACAACCATTCTAAGCCAAACTATTATAGAACTTCTGGAGGATTGTTTATAAAACTGTGAGTACGTATCTACAATAATATGATATTGCCGAACAGCTTGTTTGGTTGAGCGCGCTAATTTCGGTAACCTACTGCTGCCCATATGAATTGGATTTCAGTCATTACGAACATTTTTTTTTAAATAATCAAAGGACATGACATTTGACGTTGAATTAAATCAATATTGATTTGTCAATATTGCGGTGCGGAGTATGGCAGCTGGTCCGGCCTAGCCAGTGGTAGGTATGGTCCGTAGACAGGATTTGGTCCCAGTCAAAAAAGGCTGCTGGTCCGATTAGAAAAATTATTTTAGTGTTGACAGCACTTTTATTGAGGAAGGTATGCTATCTATAACATCACGCAAATACATAAGGGCGAGATATAAGAGAGATTACAGCGGAGCGCCAATATTGAATGCCAATATCAAAAAAGGTTTTTTTTTTCCTCCGCCCTTAAGTTTCGTTATAATAATGTATGACAGAATAGTATCGCTTCTTTTGGAGTAGACATATATTTAAAATTATAACACAAATAAACGTTTGAATAATTGTTTTTTTTTTGATAAATAATAGCATTTCAAAATTAAATTGTTTTTTTTCTTTAGTAACAAAATACACTACCGTATATTGCCTTGGACTAAGGTACAGAATTGAAATATTATTGATAATGTACTGGTTGTTTCTAGACGTTGAAGCGGAAATGAAAAAGAAATTTTACGAAAAAGTTTTTTGTATAAAGTCAAATAAAAGGGTGACGTCTACACTCTTATCGAAGAGCGACTACTATGAGTTGATAGAGAAAGTGCGGATCAGCAAAATGAAAAATAGCCACAAAACACCAATGGATTACTTTCGATGCCAGAAGTATGATATCTTGACAGTCAACGGTACAGACAAACTGATTGTAAAGAAACAAGGACCAGTTATTTACATCACGCACCTTGATGAAGTTTTTGATATAATTCATAATTTACATGTAGCTTTGAGACATGCAGGTCGTGATAAAATGATGAAGGAGGTAAAGGCACGATATAAAAATATAACAACAGAGATAGTGATGGTCTACCTAAGTGGTTGTGGGATATGCAAAAGAAAAAAGAAGCAATAATGCCAATATAACTTAGACAATTGAAGGTCTTTGTTAAACTAGACTTTGTTTATTATACAGGAGTTTATAATTTAAGCGTAACTTGGAAATTAAGGTTTGATAATCACAATCTAACTCCATTCCACTTTCTATTTTGAACTTTTGAGTTATTATAGTTTTATTATTATTGTATTAATTTCAACTGTGATTATACAAGTCGCTACTTACACTCATTTATATTCGTTTGATATTTTATTTTATATCCTTTGACTCCTATATCTTCCTCATCATCTTCGCAACTCGTATACTTGGTATACGAGTTCATCAACATAAATATGAATATCAATAGTATGTCCTTTTAACATATGACAGGTAAGCTCTTAGCCTTCATCTCACTTGATGGTATGTGACGATAAGGCCGAAAGGTGGAAGCGAGTTTCACCTGTAATCCTCAACAACTGAGTAACTGGCTATCTTACCTCTGATTGTCGGAACACAACAATGCTTATAAAATTGTTATTACGGCGACCAATTTAGGTAAGACGGTGGTAACTATCACCAACCAAACCGAGCAGAAAAACATCAGCCCCCACAAGAATCGAACCCGGACTTCCCGCTCAACGCCCGTTGGTGTGAAGTAGAACAGAGGCGGTTAAAATGTCTTATTTTCACAATTTATGAAGATTTATGAAGGAAACTCAGATTTACTCAGTTTTTCTAATAATTTTCAGATAAAGTCAAACTCAATCACAAAGTCAGGTATGATATGTTCATTTTTGTTTTCAGACGATTTTGAGAAGCGTCAAGTTATTCCATTAGAACTGAACTGTCTTATTCTAAATCGGAAACAAAAATAATCATGGAATCTCTATACCTGTTCCTTTTTACCGCGGAAAAATAGAGCGAGACGGGACGTGACTTTCCGAATCGAATCCGTGATCCGACAGGTTAGAATTAGGAGGCTGGTCCCCGATCGCGCTAAATAAAGTCGAAAATGTTATGGCCCAACCACACTCCATACTCTGGTACTCGCGTTCCCTCGTGTCGCCTCGTAGGGCCGTAACGTTTTCGATTGCGAATTGGTTGTGGTAAATATTTACGTTCGTATTTAGCGCGATCGGGTTCCAGATAAGTCATATTGTATAAAAATCACTCGTACTCCTTCGGGGAATCGACAAGAGGTACCTCAGGTGTTCTAAGTTAAATGTGAAGCTTTTATAGTGGTGGATAAAGCTCTAAACATCAGGTATGGTGATACGAATCATAACCATTCTCCTAGGGTCTATCGAAAACTTCCAAATGGATTCTACACAAAAACAAAAAAACATCCAATCTTGTGTAAAATGTCTCGGTGCTTCAACCTGACGATTCGGTCCCACCGGGGATCGAACTTAGAACCTCTTAACCCTATGCCCTCCATAGGTAGGTGTATGCGTAACGCATTTTCCAGCGTAAAAGAAAAATAAAAGAGATGGCGACACCTTGAGACCGGCATACAGACCAGTCGACCTCCGTGGTCGAGTGGTCGTCGAAGATAGAAAATAGAAACGTTATGTAAAATCTTTTTTATCGTCCGAGAACTTTATAACTGCTTTCTATTTAGTCATTATGACTTTTGCAGGTTTCAAAAAAGTCGACTGGATACGCAAAAGGAAGCACAAAAATCTTGCCGAAGCTCTACACAAAATAATCTCTAAAGAATGCAGCCTTCGTAGAGCATCCCAAATATATTGCATACCTAAAAGTACCTTGTTTGATAAACTGAAATTGTTAAAACAATTATAAGTTATATTTTATGTTATGGGTACTAGACACTATGCCAGCGGCATGGCCGCCGGCCTTGCCTCATGACAAGCCGCGAATATGCCGTGCGGTCTAGTAGTCTAAACGCAATAAATGCAACGAAGCATTCGCCGAAGCTGACGGCAATGCCGCGCATGTGTGTAGTGGCCTTCATATTAAAATTATAAATTGTTAAGTACTAAAGAGAAATTTAAATATTATTTTAGAAAGGAGTCATGAGGGTCAATTACTTAATTATTAGACATATTTTATTATTTTGAGTTTGTGCATCGGCAGACAAATAAAATACAAAATATAGCATGATAGGTTATAAGAATTACAGAGCGAAGAATGACTCTGTCCGCTTCGAGATAATTTTTATCTGTGATAGGGATAGTATAGTAAGACAAGATAATTATTATTATATGTCGTGTTTCTATAATCAAAATCGTTTTGGTATGATAACCGGCATTGATGTAATTGTTAAAAACTGTTTGCGTTAATTTACATATCGGATTGTTAAGTTTTGTTATAAAGAAGACGAATAAAGCGAGGATTAAAGTTTTTTTTCGTATAATTTCTCATACAAACGGTTGTCTGACTTGATGATTCAGATTTCTCGGATTTGAATCCCGCTAGGGATGTCCTCGAGTCATAGATGTTTTTTAAATATAGGTAATATTTTTGTTAAATGTATATTCATATTTAGTTTCTTCCTAACTATATTCCCCAAGGGTTAGTAAGAGACTAGACAAAAGCACCGCAAAAGCAGTCAACTGCCATGCTTCACCAAGCAGTGGCAGCACATGTGCTCAGCGTGACAGGTGGTGAGCCCGTCGCCGCTATAAGCTATTGGATGGTTCTGCAGTTCCAAGTCCATTAGTTGCCAAGAATATTCTTGTGAAGAAATGTATGACAGCGTTCTTAAAGGACGTGGGTAGTCCCTGAATCAGAGGCAATATCAGGGCAGTGGAGGGTACCGTCCTGAAGCCCCTCCTAGATCGCCTCGTGTGTAGATAAATTTGTCGTTGTCTATTCGGTGTTCGTGGGTCGTTCACTATTTTTTGCGTAAACGAAATGAAACTGCTAATTTGAAACCATCACCCGGTTAAAAAAGCAGTTGTTATTAACTGGTTCGCTAACGTTAACGACTGCGCGTTCGTGAAAGAAGCAGCGAATATATTTAACTGGTTCGTTGACTTGAGATTGCGCGTTCGTTGAAAGAAACAATAAAGAGATTTAACTGCTTCGTTGAATTTAGATCCCGTTTAGGTCCCGTGTTGGTCCGGGACAGTCCCTTGTTGGTCTGGGACACAAAAAGAATGTACCAACTGCTTTTCTTGCCTAGCATGTCGTAAAAGGCGACTAAGGGCGTTTTGGATACTGGGTCTGTGATTGTGTAGGCGATGAGCTAGCCACTTGTTACTCACCTTTACGATTTTTCATCTGACCAAACCCAATGTTTGTATGGCTAAATGTAGTCTTAAGAAACACCATGCTCCTTTGACTCTGCCTATCATACATCCATATAACCATATAAACATACATACATATCCACATAATTCAACATCATACATACATACAATTGTGTATGTTGAATTTAGAGACTGCGAGTTTGTTGAATGAAACAATTAATAGATTCAACTGGTTCGTTGACGTTAGTGACTGCGGGTATTGCGCGTTCGTTGAAAGAGGCAGTTAATAAATTTAACTGGATTTACTGTAATGAAAAGCAGTTAATTCGTTAACATAGGAAAAGCAGTTTGTTAAATTAACGCCCACTCCTAAGGCAAATCGTTACAATTTTTAGTGTGTAGAGTAGCAGCCGCTTTTAAGGCCGATTTATCCCCACCACTTCTGCCCAATTATTGCTTCTGATTTTAGGAATGTGGGTAGATCTCTTTACTAAACCGTTCTGTCACCTACTAGCATATTTTTCTCATACATTTGTTGAAGAAGAATATTTAACATGCTCATATCGTTCGTTCATATTACATATGTACAAACGTGGAAGCTAGTTCACCTCTGCCTACCCCTTCGGGGATATAGGTGTGATATATGTATGTATATTGTTCATATATCGTTGATATGAAATGTTCTGGTGGGCAGGGACTTGAATGTGTTTGGTTTTTCAGATTTGTTCTACCAAGTTATCAACGTCGGCAAGGGAAGAACTCTTGTGATGTACCAGAACTATACGTATTCTTATCACATAAAGAGTAAGGGTATTCTAAAATGCTCTCAAAGGTTAAGTGCGGGCTGTGAAGCACAACTGAAGATGGATAGCGATGGGAATATTTTTCAAGCTCAGACAAATCATAGTCACCAGCCACCAAAGTATCACGTTACCAAAGACGGAACTCATATTAAAATTAGGTAACTACGTCTAAGACGAAACGTAAGTGGTAGACGCGCTTTTTCGGCAAAGGCAAGTTCATACTGTTTCATTTAAATAATAAATGTATTAGAAATTATCGTGTTGATATAATCTTATAAAGATATGTTCATAAGTATGATTAGAAGATTGTAATGGTTATTTTGCTTTCGAAAAAATTAAATGGCTTCACTAATTTACTTCTCTTATTCATTATGCCTTATATGTTTTAGTTATCAAAAGAATCAGGAATTTCATTTCTTGAACTATTAAGCATATAAATTTTTCTTTCTTGATTAAGTCACTATGATTCAATGGTGATGTGTTTCGTTTTTCAGGTTTTGACTATAAAGTTATCGATATTGGCAAAGGAAAAACTCTTATAATGTTCCAAAATTATACATTTTCTTACCACATAAAGAGTAAGGGTTTTCTGAGATGCTCCCAAAGAAAAAGCGCGGCCTGTGGAGCACAAATGAAGCTGGATAAATTTGGAAAGATTTTTCGAGTCAATGCGATGCACAATCACAAGCCACCACAATTTCTTGTTACTGAAAGTGGAACTCATATTAAAATTAAGTAATAATAATCAAAATAAATGTAATTCATTCAAGCGTCCTGTTGAGTAAAGGCAAATTTATACCAGTTTATTCAAATAATTAATCTGTCATTCATGTTCATAAATCTTATAAATAAGATTTATTTATTTATAATTATTTATTGAAGAATCATGTAAGAGTGTTTGTGTGTGTGTTTGTGTGGAAATATGTTGTAAATCACAATAAAACGCCTTGTGTGTGAACCATTGAAATTGTTTTAATGCAAAAACAATAACCTTACGTGACAATACATGACAAGTACAGAAAATCATTAACGACATCTTCTATCTCCAGCTCTGCTTCCAATTCAAATTGGAGTCGGCGCAACAGCCTTGTTAGTCCACTCTCTCAAAGGTTCTTAATAACATTATTAGAGGATAATGCGATTTTCTATTTTGTGTCCTAAAAGCTAAATTTTTTTTTATTTTAAGTTTAATTATTATGTCTAACATGTTGAACATTTCACAGGGATTTTATTTTGTATAAAAGATAGGTTTTAGTTCTAAAATCCAGATCCGATAAATTATTATCCTGAATTCTTAGCATGAACACCCCCTTGTGATTTATATCGGGTTTTTATCACATTCAACTGTCAAAGTAGATAGATAGATAACTCACTAATGTTAACACCATTTAAAAAGGAATTACAATTCATAATTTAAGACTAGATGTAACAATCGGTGGTCTTATCGCTAGGCAGCGATGTCTTCCAGACAACCTGTCGATGGACCCCTGGGAAAGTACTACGGTATTTAACAACTGGGTGTGATAAAATCGTGATAAATATCATGTCGCGCTGCTTATGCTACTTAGGCTGATGTTTAATAAGTTATTCATCCATATTAATTGCCATTGATCAGTATGACTATTATTGTTTCATCAAATCTTTTTCTCGTAAGTTGATTTTGAAATAGTTTGCCCTTGTCTTTTACTTGTGACTATTAAGTGTATGCGTTTTGTTGATACAATAAACGGACAAACATTTATACTTAAATGGTTTTTCAGATTTATCCTACCAATTCGTAATAGTATGAACGGAGAAACTCTTGTTATGTACCAAAAATATGCTTATTCTTATTACGTAAAGAGTAAGGGTCTTCTTCAATGCTCGCAAAGATTTAGTGCTGGCTGTGAAGCACGACTGAAGATGGACAAGGACGGGAATATTTGTCAAGCTCACACGATTCATAGTCACCTCCCACCGCAAAATTATGTTGCTAAAGATGGAACTCACGTTAGAATTAAATAACATAAAAATGTAAGCGGTTCATTACCAGCCTATGACGTCTGAGGGACCTTTCACATTTTTATCACGTTCGAAACAGTAGTGTTTTGAATCATTGCAAAGGTTTATATTTACGTTTCCCTTTTTTGTTATTGGGAATGCTGGAGAGGATATCCGAGTAGTGTGAAATCTCAAAGCACTCTTCGGCGGTGGGGCGGCTGATCGGCTCCGAGCGTACAATCCGCGTAATTTTTTCTTTGTGAATTGGTCAGTATGACCTCAGTATAATTTATTATTATTAAACTCTTTATTGCACAAATAAACAAAATTGTAGTTATTACAAAAAGTAAGCAAAGGAGGACTTATCTCTTTATCTATGGTATTACAAAGTAAAATGTGAATGCAAATACAAAGAAATGAAAGAAAAACTTTTTTGTACTCTATGACCCTTTGTGAACGAAATATTATTAAAAGGAAATTGAAATAATGTAAAAAGTGTTTTCAGGAGCAAATAAAAAGTGTCCTAAATTGTCGATCATTATTAAAATAAAATGATAACTACTTGTGAAGGGCCTACATATTTATAATTATAAAAAATAAATATAGCGTTACGCGATTATTCCACGAAGCATTTGATGAAGTTGCATTGTTGTATTGTATTAAATAATTTTCATTTAACAAAAGATAAAGTGCTTTCTGTTTTAATTGCCCTTATGTCTCAAGAAGTTACCTAGTTACTACAAAAGTAAATAGACTATTAAGCTAAAAGTTATAAATAATCTCAATATGATAGATAATATTATTTAACTTATTTTGAGATTTCGGCGTTAATTTTGTATCAAATAAGGTTAACTTGCATTCTAATTTACTAAGGAACTTACTATTCATGTAAACAATAGATTTTAAGGCAAATAAACACATTATTTCGTTTCTATTTTATTTAACCCTATTGGCTGGCGCAATGAGGCGTAAATAATGAGATCTAGTGGCGAAAATCACCTTTCGCGATAAGACTTCATTGCCAAATTGTTATTAATAATTTGGGTGACGTATGTATAAACTGAGGAGAAATTACACACACCTAAGTTCATACCTATACACATAACGCGACCTTAGAAATTGTTAGAAAGTGGGAATACAAATACAAGCGAACTAAGGGTCGGTTTTATGATCCGTTGTCAGGTTGCCCAGTAGGTAAAAATATGTCCAATAGTCGAATTTTCAAATATTACTATAGTTAAATAATCATACATAATTTAACCACAACACAATGCTTGGGATTAGTAAAATGGCAGCTGTCGGCACAGCTAATGTATATTGCTTTGAATTTTCATCTTTAACAAATTCAAAATTTAACAATTTTTCAAGGTGACGTCATACATTTTGGCGATTCCAGTGACGCTGTTGGTCTAGGTTTTAACGATTGTGTCAACTATTGCTACGGATAAAAAAACTAACCCTTACAACCTCAGAACAAAAGTTATTCAGTTAGTGCGATTTACGAAATATGACCATAAAATGGTGGCATTCTTTTTAGGTTCCTTTTGCGATGTGGAGTGACGTGTTGACAAGCCGCGGAATGCGTTAATATATATCGTCGTCATAATATTGGGTCCTTACCTATGAAATTGGTGTTTTGGTTCTGTCTTAGCAATTTGTCCGTAACTATTAAGTTTCAGAACATTCTTATAAAATAATTGCCTCTTCTAAAAGGACCATATATTTGAGCTCGTATTATTTAATTTGATATGTTTTTGTAAGTTTAATTGTGTTAAAATTAGACACAAAGACAATTATTTTTAACTGCTTTCCGAATACATCATTTTATTTGCATTCACTTAAAAACGACAAATAATTTTTACGATGTGTGAAATTACACATATTACTAAAGCTTGTCTAATGATACATGCCAAATATTATTATCTCTGGATTTTGGCGTTGTGAAGAAAACTGATAAAATGTTAGTATGGAAAATGCAGACATCCCCAAAATCTCCATACAAAACACCAATTTCATAGGTAAGGACCTAATATTTTGTCTTATGTCTTTTCTTCATGAATGTAAATGACGGCTGCCATTTGTGGTCATCTTTCGTGAACTGATCAACTGAACCTTTTATTTTTAACCGGCATCCAGAAAAGGAAGAGGTTCTAAATTCGACTTTTTTCAGATTACAACTTCCAATGCAATATTATAAAAAGAGGTCGTGGGAAGGTACTTTTACACGGCGGTCATCAATATTACAAAAAGAAGACTTTAGTTAATGGAGTAACTGCCTATGAGTGTCACCAAAGAAGACTGAAATGTCGTGGATCAGTTAAGATTAAGGTAAGAAACGTGTATGTACAGTCGGAGTAAAAAATGGTTCGTCACCTCAAATACCACAATTGTTTTGTACGAGGTAATGTCACCTATGCCAACATTTCATTTCAAATCAAACGATGTCGCATTGACGTTTGCAATAGGCAAGTAAAATGACAGGTCAACTTCCTAATTACCCAATATCGAAAAGGTTTACGAGTATATGTTAAAAATTTTTAAACTATAATATATAAACCTTTTTAAGTTAAAGTTGTTTTGATCCTAGACGTCGTAACAATTGAGCATAATTTTGTATGCGGCCATGCTATTAGCGATTCAGTATCATATGATATTAAGATTCTATAACTGCAAAAAGATTAAATTTGAAAATTGTCGTAGGATTTTCTACTGCAACTGTACCCACTATAGTGATTAATGAATCTTTCTTTATAGTACGGTCAGTAAATGTTGTTTTTTGTATTTCCTGTTTCCCACATTTCAATTAGAAATACTAAAATGATATGTTTTATATTATTTCCTATTAAAAAAAAATCATAAGACTTCCTAAAACATGACTTTTAAAGTAGAACCTTTTTGTTACAGAATAATGTTGTTATTAAGGAAACTGCGCACTCGCATGCCCCTGACTTCGAGAAAAATTGTTTGGATCAAGAAATACATAGAGCAAAACAAGATTTTACTTCTGAAACTCGGGCATCAAAAACTGTACCAAGAATGGTCTGGATATAATTAAAATATACCACCCTTTGAAAACATAAAATAGATTATATAAGGAACGGATTAATGTGGTATAAAAGAAATGAAAAATAATGATTTTGATGAAGTAACAGTACCTCCCTTTCCCCATAAACATTTTGTATTAGTAGACCATCACGAAGGTTATAATATAATTTTTTTGTGACAAAGACATGAGTCACGACATTTTAATGATAACTCTTAAGATTTTTTTTATGTGATGGAACATTTAAAACCATTTCTACAGATTTACTTACATGCAAACTTCGCAAAAATATGTCAAATTGTGGCATGAGTCTTTTATGCAAGTACTTGATGACTTGATTTTTCAATTTAAGGATACAATAAAATTATTGATAATTTTCTTAATATGACTGGTTTATTTTATACCTATTCGCGATTTATAAGTTTTTCATTTGTAGTACACACTTCAATCATTTTACGGTAAAAGTTATATAAGGTGTATGGTAGCCCATATTATCATTTTTCTGAGCATAGCTACTGAATCTAAAGTGTATCTGAAGACCGCAAAAGGAATTATGTGATCCGACAGAGAACTAAAGTCACCTGCCAATTTAACCATTGGTCAAACTGACGTCATACATTCACTCTCTTTTTTATAAACGCCATTTTAGTTTTAGTTTTTTTGGACCGGTAAGGTGAGGGTTGCTAGAGCTAGTATGACAGTATGCTGCTCTAGCTATCTTCACATATCTACTCCTCTACTTTTTATAAAAAAAATAATAAGCAATTGTTTAACCATAGTAAAACTGTTGCTTAAAACACAAATAGTGTTTATGAATTAGAAGGTAAGCGTTTCCATTGACGCCATTGGTCTAGGCTAGAGTCTAGATTGTAACCATTGGTTTGAATATTACCACGGATCATTTCAATCATCAACATTTTTATTCATCCTTACCCCAACTTAGAAGAATCTTAATGAAGAACAACAAAATTTACAATGAGTTACTTTTTGCTTTCAGAGTACGAGTTCATTACTGTAAACCACAAGCAATTAATGCTGTTTCAAGGATACACTTATTCGAAAAGCTCTCTGAACCACTGGTATTGTTCAAAGCGGCGTAAACTCAAGTGTACGTCGAGGGTAAAGTTGGACGGTTTTCGTCGAATTAAAGCTGCAGACATGGTGCATACTCATCCACCACCAAAAATTATATAGAAGCTCATGGGGCATCATCATCAACAACCTATGCTCGTCCAGTGCTGGACATTGGTCATAAATGTGCTTAATTATTCGGGTTAGCGTGGCAGCACTGTGATTCCTGTAGGTGTTGCAAGCAGTTGAAATCTGACAGACACTTGTTGCTAATATTAAAAAAAAGATTAAAAGATCTCGATCAAAAGACAGCTGAATATTAACCCTCCCTAAGAAGCTGCTCACTGTTCGATTCTGCGCTGCTATTCTAATTCAAATTAAGGCGTTTAGTGCCTTTGAATGTCCAGAATACAAGACCTCATTTATCGCTGGCAAAAATAATTTAACAAAACAAAATGTGAAACATCAAACAAAATATGAACTGATGTTCATATACTACATTTCGTACATAAGTTTTTCTTTATTTCATCGTTTTGTACACTAAAAAAATCTACACAAAATGTCGATTTGTAGTTTAGATTCCCTACTGTTCCTAAACGGCTACATCGTTTGGTAATATTTTAACACACATTAATTAAGAATTTCATACTCTTTAAATACTACATGCCTTTTTAAATTTGAACATTTGTTTTCTTTTATAAATTATCAAACATAAGATATCCGGCCGTTTGTTAAAACGGGTGCGTGTGGGGGCGGGTGGCAGTCGTCCGCTAGAATTCAGACGGGTTGGCCAGAGTGAACGAGAGTGCAGCAACTGCACCTCAATCTTGATTCGACGTACCGATAAGTATAGATCGGATAGGGATAATACACACAAAAATTGATTAATAAAAATTACCCGTGCTATTGTCATGCTAACCTTAATCTCGATTGAGTTGAGGTGAAGCATATATTAGGTCCTTACTATGAAATCGGTGTTTTGTATGGAGATTTTGGGGAATTCTGCATTTTCCATACTAAATTTTTTACAGTTTTCTTCACAACGACAAATCCAAAGATAATAATATTTGGCATCTATCATTAGATAAGCTTTAGTAATATGTGTAATATCACACTTCATAAAAATTATGTATCGTTTTTTAAGTGAATGCAAATAAAATGATGTATTCGGGAGGCACTTCAAAACAAAATATAGTCTATTTTTAGACGAGGTAATATTTTTTTAGGAATACTCTGAATCTTAATAGTTACAGACAAAATACTAAGAGAAAAAAAAACACCAATTTCATAGGTAAGGACCCAGAATTAAGTGCCATCTAGTTATCGAGTAGCGCTACTGATTGGAAAGACAAGCATAAGTTATGTTAATTGCACCTTTGTCGTTAATAAGGAAAAGCATTTAAGAGCCATCTTCTATCGGGTAATGATATTAAATATGAAGGATACGTGTGATTTAGAATTGTTTTACGATTATGAATTATCCTGTAATAAAAATAAGGATTATTTTCGTGTTATAATGTAATGCGTTAAGTTTTTTGGTGACATTTATTTCTCGCCTAACATCGAGACTGTAGTAGGCGTAAATTGTATATGTGTGAGTTCTACGACACTAATTCTGGGAACAATATGGGGATATGTGATGAACTTACCTCTAGTACTATATTCCCCGCAAATCTTTTTGTGTGCAATGTAGGTGAAGTACAGCTTGTGTGCGTGAGTTCCGGAGCGCATGTAAGGCGTTCTGCACTCTCGTTCACTCTGGGCAAGCTGTTTCGCTCATCACCAAATTTTTAAGGGCAATCGAGCGCGCTTACGCTTTTATTTGTGTGCGTTGATACAATACTGTTTTGCATAATTGTGGTCAAAGAGTAGTATTGTCAGAGAGATCAAACCAGTTGTAGGCGCTAATATTGATAATACCCGCGTGCTCATACTTACATTGATAATACAATTCATTATTAATTTTTAACAAACCTTTACAATGTCGACACTAATCGCCTTAAAAGTATTTATTGCATAATCATAATGTACAAACTAGATTATAAGTTATATGAAAACAGATAGTCATGGACCTTGTCGGGGCACGCAACAATTAGAAAGAAGCGAATAATAGAAATACATAATTATAAGTTACATCTAATTTTCGACCGCAGAGAAAATGTCAAAGAAGAGAAATTGCTCATTGCCTCTCGCTTCGACACGAACGAAGAAGCGAGAGGCAATGAGGAAATCGGTGTATCTCTTCGACCCGTGTTTAGCTTTCTGGTCGTTTGTCCACCCTGTGGGGAATCTCAATTCGAAGTCTACACTCTAGCTCCGTAGTCTTAACTGTCGCAAAGACGAATCGCGGAATCGCTATTCTTGTCTCCTTTTATTACAGTGAATCAGTGCGAGATGAGACGTAACATTCCAAAAAGAGTCCTAGTACCGACAGTTATTCTCATAAGGGTGGTTTCATGGGTTGGCTATGAAACGTCCCTAATGGGGCTCCAGACCATATTCGCATATCCTAATATTTAACTGAAATGAGAGTTCTTCGGATCTTATTTATTTTTAAAGGAAGACTCCAGGGTTAGTTATTCACTCAATTAACGAAAGAAATTAAGGGTCAGTTTTTTGATCCGTGGTCAGGTTGACCAGCTTGTCCAATAGTCGAATTTTCAAATATAACTTTAGTTAAATAATGATAGACAGTTGCTGGCGGCTGGCGGCTGGCGGCACAGCTGATGTATAATGCTTCGAATCTTCATCGCAAATTTAACAATTTGTCAAGCTGACGTCATACTACATTTTGGCGGTTCCATGAACGCTATTGGTCTAGAACCTATTGAAGTAACAATTACTACGGATCTAAAAACTCACCCTAAGTAGTATAATCGTTTTATCAATCCCTGATTTCGGTGTAAATTCTGATTTATGTGAATTTCATATATAAACATTATAAAGCACTTTGGGCTTATATAAACCTACTGTTTGATACTAAGTATATTTTTTGTATTAATTGTATGTGATCTGATATATAGTTTTAAATCTCCGTGTAAAAATTTAAACACAACAACACTAACCTTACAAGCACAAAAGATCCCATAGGGTCGAAGTGCCCTGAGTTATGTCAGCCCCATCACAAGAATAATAATAATAACCTTACAAAATAATATTTTATTCAGGTAAAATTTCATAACATTGACCAAATGTTTTTATATCATTTCGTGCATAGATGCCAACCTATCATTTCAAAATGTAATAGGTATAGGCCCAATTGCACGATCGAGAGTTAGCGCCTAACCCAGGGTTTGCCCATATATTTGCCCCAGGGTTAGGTGCTAACTCTCGACCGCGCAATTGGGCCATAATATTGTAAATCTATTCAACACTGACAAACTTCTATTTATGGGTTAGGTGCTAACTCTCGACCGCAGAATTGGGCCATAATATTGTAAATCTATTCAACACTGACAAACTTCTATTTATGGAGTTTTAACTTTGTAGGTTATGAATTTTTTTTACACTTTATGTTAATCTGATGAGCTGTTGGCTGACTAGTCAAGGTACCTGCTAAGTATAGGTATTTTGTATAGGAACTAAATAAATTTATGCCGACTTGTATCGAATAGTTTGTGTCAAATTCGTATAACTTTTGGTATTACGTGAAATAAAAAGACCGTTTAGGGCTAGGTCAAAGTTTACGTACCTAATCTAAAAACTCACTTAATTTTAGATGAACTGCTCTCTGCATCGTTACCTCAAGGCTGCGAATTACAGGCGTATGCCGACGACGTACTATTAATTTCACATTCCAAGAAAATAGATACACTTCAATTAATCACAAATTCTGCTCTAGATCAAATCGTCCGCTGGGGTGAAAGCGTAAAGCTGGAGTTTGGACCACATAAAACCCAACTCATACCCTTTTCAAATGAGGCACATAAATGTAATATTCAAGTTCACGGCATAACTCTACAACCGGTCAATAGTTTTAAATATTTAGGCGTCATAATAGACTCAAAACTAAAATTCAAACAACATGTACAATACATACTGGAAAAAGCTAACAAACTGTTAAATAAATTAGTAATCTTCTCTCGACCCACTTGGGGCATCCACTCCGACAATATTAAAACTATTTATTTACAAGTAATAGAACCTATTATATGTTACGCTGCGAGCGTATGGTCTTCAGCTCTAAACTACCAATACAACAATAGACGCCTTCTATCAGCACAACGCATATTTGCACTTAAGATAATACGCGGTTTCCGAACGATCAACACAGCATCTGCCATAACAATAGCCCAGCTTACACCCTTACCCGCAAAAATTCTAGAAGTGTCTGATATCGAAACAGCAAAAATGACAGGGAAATCACGATGCACCCATAATGAGATCGCAATTGAATCTCCCATTAGACCTTCTCAGCTTCTACACCCTGCAAACAGACCCAAACTCATATTTCGCGAAGTCTCTACAATCGACGACTACGACCAAATTATAGACCTCGATAAAGTGCACAAAATTTTCACTGACGGCTCCAAGCACAATGATACTGTCGGAGCTGCTTATGTGATATACCCTCCGCAAGGTGAACACAAAGTCTTAAAACTAAAATTACACCGGTTCTGCTCTGTATTTCAAGCAGAGATGCTCGCTATTGAAAGAGCGTGTTTCTGGGCCATTGAACAGAAATACACATATACTATTATATTTTCCGACAGCAAATCTTGTTTACAAGAAATTTCGAACTGCAACACCACCTGCCCCTTAGCAGTAAAAATACTGGAGCATATATATAACAGTTTTCAATTAGGCATCCATATTGAATTTATTTGGGTCAAAGGCCACATCGGACTGCCTGGTAACGAAGCTGCCGACTGTGCTGCCAAATCTGCTGCCAATCTTAGGACAAAACCGACATACGACTGCATACCTATCAGTTACATAAAGCAGAAAAATAAAACACTTACAATAAAAACAGCTAAGCAACTTTACAATAAAACAACATACACTAAATCTCTCTTCCCCACAATAGACCACCTTAATAGGTTCTTAAAACGTATTGTCCCGTCATTTGCAGTTACCCAAGTCATTACCAATCACGGTTACCATAAGGAATATTTGCACCGATTTAAAATAACTGACAACGATCTATGCCCTTGTGACGATATATCCACACAGTCCCTAAACCATTTAATTAAGCACTGCTGTAGATTTGCAGCTAAGAGACAAGAATATGATATGGCTTCACAACATCTCAACGACCCGTTTGATCTAAATGAAATAATTAGTTCTGAGTCTGTCAGCGACTCGTTCTGTACATATATAAACTACATAATCAATAATTTAAAGAAATTCAACGGCACATAATTTAATATACACTTACACTTACACACTACATACTTTACTTCTCACACACACAGAGACACACACACACACAGACACACACACTTTTCACATTTGCACTTACACTTCTTACACTTTATTTAAATATATATATATATATATATATAAATATACATCTAAACATATATCTTTTCACAATAAAATCAAAATTGTACACTGAAAACGCTACAATGCAATGAATAAATAAATATTACAACGGATTTTCAACAAAGTGTAGTAAATAGCACCGCGTTGAAATTAGTAACAATGTTAAATCACTCCAGAAAAAAAAAAAAAAAAAAAAAATCTAAAAACTCTTATTCTTGGGTTACGTTCCTTTTCAACTGAAACCAGAATCAACCAGTACATTTTCACCTATACCAAAATACGGGTTTTTAGATTCAGGAACAAAATTTGGAAACAACCTCTAAACAAACCTTCAAAATGAAAATTATGTTACCTTAATGAGTTTAAACACTAAATAGAAATAATTTACTTTGTTGACGTGTGACATTTTCCAATTGTACTTAATTTAAGATAATGTGATGTAACCTAATAAATGGTTGTGTGTTGTTTTTGTTTAGTTTTTTTGACCTAAATTAAAAAAATAATAAAACAGAACTTTTTAAGAACTTTACTCCGTATCCCCCTTCGGGGATAAAGGCATGATGATAATTAGGTTTATTTTATCGCTAATTTATTGACCATGTGGCCGATGCCGTTTTCAGGGAATCACCTGTTTTGGGTTCAAATCCCGGTAGGGTAGATCTGCATTTGTTCCTGAGTCATTATAGTTGATATAAAATAAGAATGTCTATCTTCAAAAAAAGGAAGGTACATACGAGTAATATGCTTAATTATCCCTTTCGCTAGATTTAAAAACACATGCCTTATGTAAGATCAGAAAGTTTCAAACATTTACAGATGTGTAATTTTAACAATTTCAACATCGTAAATTGTCTTCATCTTTATATGTATACAGAGCAATAACACAACTTACTTTAACAGAATGAAAAATAAAATTTTAATATAATTTTTTTTGCAGATTCATATGATATCGTTACTATAAATGGTGCCAGAACCCTTTTGTACCAAGGCTACACATATTCAAAGAATAGCAGTAAAACCTGGTATTGTTCTAGAAGATGCAGATTGAACTGCAAAGCCAGCGTCCAACTAGAAAACAAAAAGGGAACACTAATACATGCTAAGTTTGGCCATAACCATCCGCCACCTCTTATACACAAACACTCAGAAGGTGTTTATGTTAGAATAAGACCGTAAAATATACCAGTCTTTACCAGAATTGTGTTTTTATTCTCTTTCCGATATAATCCAATCTGCGCTACGAGCATAAATCTTTCTATAAGCCAAATTTGACGTCTAAGATCGACGATTGTCGACAATTGGTGTTGTTTACCCGCCTCCCTGGTCTAGTGGTTCACACCACCGGTGTTGAGCGGGAGGTCTGGGTTCAATTCCCCATGGGAGCAGAAGTTTTTCTGTTCGGTTTGGTTGGTGTAAGGCTCCTAAGCCCGCCTGGCTAGCTACCACTGTCTTACCTAAATTTGTCGCCATAATAATAATTGAGGATTACAGGTGAAGCTCGCTTCCACCTTCGGCCTTATTGTCACTTACCATCAGGTGAGATGAAGGCCAAGAGCTTACCCGTCATATGTAAAAAAAAATCGATAATTTTACAGATAAACCTAAAAAATTCACACATACATACAATACCCAATACGCCTTAGTCGCCTTTTACGACATGCTGAATGCAAGAAAAGCAGTTGGAACATTCTTTTTGCGTCCCGGACCAACACGGTACCAGAGACAATTGAAAATAACTCCGCATTGGACCAGCGTGGTGTGACGGCCCATAACTCCTCATGTGTTTAACCACGTAGGAAAGCATGTGTCCATATAGATGTAATTATACAGGGTGAAATTTAATTCATCAACAACCAAGACTAGGTAGCAGTACAAAATGTTGTATATGATGTAACCTATCGAATTGTGCGAGGTTGTTGATGAATGAACCAACCTGTATAGCTTGTGCTAAGCAAATAAATTTGTATCACTCTCAATCCGACTTAAGGAAGCAATTAACTTCGCCTGTAAGTGATAACATAATTTGTTTCAGGTTCATATGAAATCGTTACAGTCAACAAAAGGAACCTGATATTACATAATAAGTATACGTATTATCAACAGGGTCGGACGTTCAAGTATTGGTACTGTTCTCAGAAGCCGGCCAAAAAATGCAAAGCGAAGATTAGACTAGATGATAAAAAAAGGATAGCTTATGCTGATTTTAACCACACTCACCCACCCGCTAAATTGTTTAAAACTAAGGACGGGGAATATTGCAGAGTATAGTTATTTTATTTGTGGCTGTTCCTATGGCTATTTGTATTTGCGTATTTGGCAAACAGGAAAAATATTGGGTCCTTACCTATGAAATTGGTGTTTTTATTCTGTCTTAGTAATTTGTCTGTAACTATTAAGATTCAGAGTATTCCTAAAAAATAATTACCTCGTCTCAAAATAGACTATATTTTTGAGCTCTTTTGATTTGTTTTGATAATTTGTTGTAAGTTTAATTGTGTTAAAATTGGACACGGAGACAACTCTTTTTAAGTGCCTCCCGAATACATCATTTTATTTGCATTCACTTAAAAACGATAAATAATTTTTATGAAGTGTGATATTACACATATTACTAAAACTTGTCTAATGAATGATACATGCCTAATATTATTATTATCTCTGGATTTGTCGTTGTGAAGAAAACTGATAAAATGTTAGTATGGAAAATGCAGAATTCCCCAAAATCTCCATACAAAACACCAATTCCATAGGTAAGGACCTAATATGTACTTAATATTTTGCAAATATGGCCAACACAAAATAGTTTCATAAAACGATTTGTGAATTAAGCACGCGCGTTCATATACCGGGTATTTTAAATACATCAACTACCTCGCAAGTCTATGTAGTTAATATCATATACAACAATATTTGTTCTACGAGATTTGATAATTTGACACATTTAACATCCATACAAAAATGAAAATTTTATGTCTGAATGCTCTTAGCTGAATGCGCATAGCGAGCGTGAGCGTCGCGTGTCGCCTTTTCGTATGAATAGAACATTGATTTACAAATGTCACGACAGTACCATAAAAGTAATAAGAACAAAATAATGTTGTTATTCATGATGTCAGCTATCTAGTCTTGCAGCTTCTTGAAGTATTAAAAAAACCGTATATAAACTTTCTTGGGTGGCGCACGCTTATCGAGTGGCGCGCTGTGGCTAGTTTCGGCAGTGTGACGTCACTCCCGGCTCGGCTCTGATTGGACAGTCGCACAACGAGATTCACTGATTAAACACTGTGTTATTAGCAATAATTTAAAATTTTCAGAAAAAATAAAAATATTTTGTTTTATTTTTGCTTTGTTTAAGTTTATTGTTTTCCCTTTTAAAATTTTAACCAACATCGGTACTGAGCTAACCACGTGGGTGTATCGCTCTCCATCTGTCTTACCTTTTTCATGCTTTGTTTTGTGTGTGTGCTGTGTTCAGGTTAAAAGGGTAAAGGTACTTTTCCACCAGAGTTATGTGAGGTAGCCATTAACCAAGCGGTGCGCGAGGTAGAATGGACGAATAGGATTGTATTGGTCTATTTTTTCTCGCACACCGCTGATTATTTTTATTTCATGGTAAATACTCGTACCTACAATCAGCACAAGAGTTCTCTTACTTGTTACAATGGTATTAAAAATAATATTCTATTTCAGATCATTACGAATTTATTAAGGTGCAACAGAAGACGCTTATACTATACAAAAACCACACATACTCAAGAAATGGAAGAACTTTCAAACATTGGTATTGCTCGAAGAAGTTGACCTGTAATTGTCAAGCTAAGGTCAAACTAGATGAATACCAGCGCATCTTCTTCACTGACACCAATCACAATCATCCACCACCTAAATTGTATAAAGCAGCTAATGGAGAATATGTAAAATTGAAAGATTTTTGAAACGAAGAAAGATTTTTACTTGTTACTCAAGAGAAAAAAAAAACTATAACATGTAACAAAACTTAGATATTTCTGATACAATAACTCATTATAATTATTCATGTTTAATTAAATTAGAGCTTTTATTGAGTAGGTATGTAGTACTTAGGGTCGAATTATAAACGTCCGCACGACCTTGCAGCCTAGCCATTGCACCGCGATATTGTATGCAAAGATTATGAGAACTAGCGCGGCCGCAACATGGGTTTTTCATACATTTGCTTGTAATTTCCCGGTGCACCGCTCGGTCGCTCGGTCGCGCGGGGGCATATAATTAGACTGTAAATTAAGTATATTGGGTCCTTACCTATGAAACTGGTGTTTTTCTTCTCTCTTAGTATTTTGTTCGTAACTATTAAGTTTCAGAGTATTCTTAAAAAATAATTACCTCCTCTAAAAATAGACCATATTTCCGAACACTTGATTTGTTTTGATAATTCGTTTTAAGTTTTATTGTGTTAAAATTGGACACAGAGACAACTCCTTTTCAGTGCCTTCCGAATACATAATTTGAACTGCATTCACATAAAAAAACTAAATATTTTTTAAGAAGTAAACTAAATGCTTTTGGCATTAAGTCCGCCATGTACACCAAATGTACTAAAGTTTTAAATAAATAAATAATAAGTGTGATATCACACATATATCTAAAGCTTGTCTAATGATACATGCCAAATATTATTATCTTTGGATTTGTCGTTGTGAAGAAAACTGAAAAAATGTTACTATGGAAAATGCAGAGTTCCCCAAAATCTCCATACAAAACGCCAATTTCATATGTAAGGACCTAATATTAAATAAACATAGTCTGAAATTAAGTACATTTATATATGACACGTTATAAAACTTTTTTAATTTTTTTTTTAATGGTATTGCTATCTCATTGCGAGGATTTTATGGTGTACCTGTGAGACTACATCTGTCGTGTTGGCAACTAAAATTAATTGCACACAATGGTCTCTGTTACAAGTATAGCCAGTTACCATCATGCTGCTATGGTACTTGGAACTTGCTGAATTAGAAATACTTTTTTTGTCTATGCCAGTATGTACAGCCGGTGTAGAAAAGGAAAAGGAGGACCTTAAAGTCCACATTATTTTGCACAATGCTACTCAAACCAACATTTCACTTTTTTATAAATATGTTTTAAATCGTTTTTAAATATCTAATGAGCCCCTAGATAATAATATTGTTTTAGATATACTTCAAATGCATATAATATATTGCATTTCAAATTTCGCTGCAAAACGCCCGTGACTGCGCTATAACGCCTTTTGTTACCATATACTGCTATACTGTTTCATTTAGTACTATGACTTGATTTTAAAAGGTTTTTAAAGAAAAAAAGACGTGTGGCACTCGGGGACTGCCGCGGTAAAGCTATTGCATAGCATTTTGTATCAACTTATAATTTTATTTATTGTTTTTTTACAAAATGTTTAACTTAACATTCGTACCTCTTATGTAGGGAAATGTTGACTATAAATAGTTGAACTAAAACGTCTAAAGATTAAAATTATAAAATTCTGACATGTACATATTTACGTAATTCGTCACTTACCATCAGCACCCCTTTTATTTAACGTCACCACCCCTAGTATTGTAAAACTCGTGACTTTTTTAGTTATGTTATGAAAGTCAATTTGTATGAAAAAGGTACGTCAGTCTCTCTCTCTCTCTCTTTCTCTCTCTCTCTCTCTCGGAGTGGGGAGCGTGAGGTTTTTTCGTTACGGAGCATGAGGTTTTTTCGTTACGGAATTTCTGGATTCGGTCCCCGCCCTCAAGGCCCGCGATAGAAGCTATGCAATAGCTTAAAACTTTCAATTTATTTTGAAGATAGAAATAAAAGATCTCATTAGTGCTTGTCTTATATAAGTTGTCGCATGATACCTACATAATAATAATCAAATAAGACATGGTTGTATGGGATAAGTTCCTCTTGCCACCATGAAGGGTTATTACAAGTCGCCCCCACCGGCATCGCCCCCACTGGGGGCAATTGTGAATAGGCAGAATTTACCTAAAGTACGATTATAAATTCCAGTCAGTAAAATGACAAGTGCAACTGTCCCTGATACAAAAAAGGGGTTCACTTTTTATTTATATAAAGGCAATTTGATATTGAATAAAAAAAAATGTAATCTCGACTAACTTTTCATAAAAAAAACTTTTCGTAAAAACTCGTTTGTACCACATCACTATTTATTTGGGACTAAAAACCTGCAACACTGGAAATGTCATTATACTGACTGAAATTAATAATACTATATACGTACTATAAAAGAAATTACAGTAAACAAGTGACGTCTTGCGCTTTGATTAGTATAATAGGTTGGGGAAAAAGTTTCTTCGCATTTTTTAAGAAAATTCAAAACATTTTTTAATATAGTTTATTTACATTTAACTAAAGTATGTAGGTACCATTTTTTCGATAACTTTTTGCCATCTTGTAGGTAGGGACATGATCCCATTGCTATAGAAATTTTGGGACTTCTGGTCAAAATACCGCGACAAGTGGTTTTGGCAGTCCTCTCGTGATGTTAACCTGACACTGCCTAAAGAATTCTGAAGAGACCGAAACAGGTGGAAATCTGAAGGTGCAAGGTCAGGACTATACGGCGGATGCATTAACACCTCCCAGCCAAACTCTCTTAATTTTTGCTGAGTGGCTAAAGATGTGTGAGGTCTAGCGTTATCATGATGAAAAACCACACCCCTTCTGTTGATTAATTCCGGCCGCTTTCTCTCAACTTCTTGCTTTAATCTCATCAATTGTTCGCAGTAGAGTTCAGAATCGATGGTCCTGCCTGGTGGTAACAGCTCATAATGAATAATGCCCTTCCAATCCCACCACACACACAGCATCACCTTGTTGCAAGTTAACCCGGGTTTCGCCACAGTCTGTGAAGCCTGACCGGCCTTTGACCACGACCTTTTTCGCACGTTCTTGTCGTACGTGATCCACTTTTCATCACCAGTTATCAGCTTCTTCAAAAATGGTCCGGTTTCATTACGTCGTAATAAAGAATCACAAATGAGTACACGGTTCATTAGGTACCCAAATGTCGAGTTTTTTTGTGTGCCCAGTTTTTTTTCAAATGCGCCAAAACTGTTTTGTGGTCAATTCCCAGTTCTTCAGCTACGTCGTAACTACTGACATGCCGATCTTGCTCCACTTTTTCAAAAATGGCATCCATTTTATCTGTAATAGGGCGACCAGAGCGACGTGCATCTTTGACATCAAAATTTCCGGATTGAAAACGCTTAAACCAAATTTGTGCTACTCTCACAGACACTGCACTAGGTCCATAAACATCGCAAATTTTTTTCGCGACTTGCGTTGCATTTTTACCTTTTTTGTAGTAAAATTTTAAAATGTATCGAATTTCTTCATTAGATTCACTCATCTTGGCGGTACGAAAAACAAATGAAAATCACACATTTTCCTAATTTGAATTTGGAATTATGTTCTTTAAAATTTAAACTTTCAATGATACCAAAACCAGCCAGATACAAATAGTATAGCCAAAGAGATTTTATTACAAGTTTATACATACTATAATACGAAAAGACTTTTTCCCCAACCTAACATTATGATTAGTAATATTGTTTTTTTTGGATAACTATAAAATAAACTACCATGTCGCAAAAAATTATACATTGATTTTAATAATGTCAACCTCCCTTTTGGCACTAGATAATTATATAAAACGACATAGGTCAAAATTATATGTCGGTTGTTTATAGAAACATAATTGTCGTATTTTTGTATCATGCATGTTATATTTTAGAAATGTTATAAATCGCTATGGTCAACACATTTAAAAATATGTTTTGCAAGAAAGGCGTTATTTCTTGCAAACAATATTTTTAAATATGTTGATTTGTTTAATACTACATTATATACCTTACGGTGATTTCGAAAATAACACCTAACTACGATGTAATTGAAAACGTCGTTTTCATGTGTTTTTTTTTTCTGGAACACTTAGTTGAAAATGACGTTATTAAGGTGTTATTAAAACTCGTGTTTTAGGCGCTTTTTATAGATTTCCATTGTTGCAAAGTATACAGTGTATTTTTTATATAAAATAGCCGAAATAATGTTTATCAACTCATTACGGTCCTTAAACATGCTCGGCAATTCCTAGTAGGTACTTTTGACCTGACCTTTCTTTAGAACGCTTTCGATTTGGTCAAAATATGTTCGCCTAGGTCTTTTTTTTTACTATGTTAACTATATTTTTGTGTTTTTATAAGTTAATAAATGTATCAATAAATATATACTAAGTAAATAAAGAATTTTATGTATGTACCTATCTATAAATAATAGTGTATATCTATAATATAATAATCTGTAGTAATGGTTTTTGTATTGAAAATAACATTAGGAAAATGTTTCAGATCAATATGAATTTATTAAGGTGCAGCACAAGATAGTTATATTGTATAAAAACCACACGTACTCCAAAAAAACATTCAAGCACTGGTATTGCTCTAGGAAGTTGACCTGCAGTTGTCAAGCTAGACTCAGACTAGACGCGAGCAAGCGCATCGTCTTCGAGGACACGAATCACTCCCATCCGCCGCCTCAATTATTTAACGCAGGCAACGGAGAATACGTTAAATTGTAAAATTTATAATTAATAATAATTTATAATATTGGGTCCTTACCTATGAAATGGGTGTTTTTATTCTGTCTTAGCAATTTGTCCGTAACCATTAAGTTTCAGAACATTCTTATAAAATAATTGCTTCTTCTAAAAATAGACCATATATTTGAGCTCGTATTATTTAATTTGATAATTGTTTGTAAGTTTAATTGTGTTAAAATTAGACACAAAGACCATTATTTTCAACCGCCTCCCGAATACATCATTTGATTTGCATTAACATAAAAACGATGAATAATTTTTATCAAGCGTGTTCACACACATATTGCTAAAGTTTGTCTAATGATACATGCCAAATATTATTATCTCTGGATTTGTCGTTGTGGAGAGATCTGAAAAAATGTTAGTATGTAAAATGCAGACATCCCCAAAATCTCCATACAAAACACCAGTTTCATGGGTAAGGACCTAATAATAAATATTTTTATTATATATTTTTTAGTACACGAGATTCAGTCTGCTTCTCATCATTTCTCCTTTAGCAGGTGGGCTGGATATCAATTAGAAATAAGCCCTACCTTTGGTACTCGTCTTTTTATTTTATACGTGGTATATTCTCAATTTTTCTTTTGTGTACAATAAGTTAGTTAAATAAATAAATTAGGTACCTAACAATTTATAAAGTAACTGTTATTAAATGGTGTACAATAAAGTTTATTTAAATTAAATTTCATTCATGTTTCAATAAATTTTGATTTGCGACGTCAACCAACATACCTACTTATTTTGAAATATAATTTATTAACCCCCGACGCAAAAAAAGGTGTTATAATTTTTAAGTATGTGCGTGTGCATGTGTTTGAAAGAAAGGTGGATTAATCGAGAGTGTTCTTAGCTACATTTCATAATAATTGGTTCAGATAATTGAAGGATATGAGGAATGAAATTAGGAATAAAAAATCGAATGTTTACAAATCGAACGCTGTGTAGTGTCTGTTTACAAACACATAAAAAACACTCTTCTAACGTCCATACTTCTGCCCTAATCATTCTGCAAAGAAACCCTTAGCCAGCGGACTTTTTTAGAGCGTCTTCTTTGGAACTTATACACTATAATAAAATTGAACTCATCTTAAGTAGTTCGATTTATTCTATCTCAACTATTTCAAGATGGATGATGAACTGTGCTTGCATTACCGTATTCAATAATAATTGACAACTGTATTGATAAAATAATAATGTAAAACTGTTTCAGGTGACTATGAGATCATCAAGGTGAAGCGGAAGAATCTTCTGTTGTACAAAAACTACACGTATTCAAAACGGGGTGCTCCTCCCTTCAAAGTCTGGTATTGCTCTAAGTGCGTGACCTCTAAATGTAAAGCTAAGGTGAAGCTAGATGATGAAAAGCGAATCCTACCCTCTTATACTGATCACACCCATCCTCCACCTAAATTGTATAATACGGGTAATGGAGAATATGTGGTATTTTAACATTTCTGAGAGTAAATCGTCAAGCACTAATTCATGTTTGTTCTGACAATCATTTGTAATATTAACCTTACCTATGAAATTGGTGTTTTGTATGGAGATTTTGGGGAATTCTGCATTTTCCATACTAAAATTTTTTCAGTTTTCTTCACAACGACAAATCCAAAGATAATAATTTTTATCGTTTTTAAGTGAATGTAAATAAAATGATGTATTCGAGAGGCACTTAAAAAGAGTTGTCACCGTGTCCAATTTTAACATAATTAAACTTACAACAAATTATCAAAACAAATCAAAAGAGCTCAATAATATAGTCTATTTTTAGACGAGGTAATTATTTTTTTAGGAATACTCTGAAACTTAATAGTTACGAACAAAATACTAAGAGAGAAGAAAAACACCAATTTCATAGGTAAGGACCCAATATTATACCCCATTTAAATTCGACTTAAGGTTTTATGGCGTGTGTTGACTGATTTTTTTTCCTAATATGTCATATTTGAGATGACTATGTTATAAATGTCTACGCCTTACACTCTTTTTGCAACAAGTGATTAATTGGTTTCGAAATCGACTTATGCTGATTTCGATGTGATGATTATTCAAATTCTCGAGAGTCACCACCTGCTCCAAACTTAGCATTTTTTTTCAACACGAAATTACAAATATATTTTTTTTTAATTTTTGTTTGTAATTTTATTTATTCCCCTTAATAAACTTTAACCAGTAAACCTTGGTACTAAGTCGTGTGCATGGGTAGGTACTGGGTACCTGTATCTAATGCTTCTGCGTCTGCTGTGCAGTTTCTTTGGTTAATGCCTCTAGGCCTAGCACGGATCGGAGAGATGAAGTCGCCAATGCCTCTCGCTTCCACGCGAACAAAGAAGCAAGAGGCAAAATCAAAATCAAATCAAAATCAAAAATAATTTTATTTCATTGGCTAAACATAACACTTAATATCGTCAACATTCATACATAGTCACATTTATTATACTTAAAGTAAATTTTAATAATAAAATTGACAAAAAGGACTTAAAATTCACTGCCGCGCGCGCTTGTAGCAAGTACATCCACATAGCGCTTTGACTGTGGTTGTAATTGATACAAGCGACCGGATTCCGAAAGTAAGACAAAACCTTTTTATCTCTTCGATCCTTACTCGGTCTACTGGTTGACGATTACGCGAAATGCTTACCAGTAAATTGGTATTTTTGTAGGTATAGTGCGAAAGCTCCTGTTACTTTGGCCGTCTTTAAGTATCACGTTTTATTTTCAGGAAAATACGAATTAATCATAGTTGATCGGAAGCACTTATTATTATATAAAGACTACACATACTCGAAGCGAACTCCTCAACACTATTATTGCTCGAAGAAAAAAGCTAAACTAAAGTGTGGAGCTAAGCTGAAGCTGAACGTTGACGGAAGTCTCGCGTGGTGCCATAATGCCCACAACCATAGTCCACCAACGCTGTACAAAACACCTGAGGGCCAGTATATTAAACTTAATCACTAAGTGTCCAACTAAGTCTCTAAGGCCCGCTTGCAGAAGATTTTAATCCAAATTTTTGACTTTTGAGGCAGCGGTAGCCGAGTTGAGATGGACGGGGCACTACTCGTTCGAGAGACTGCGGGAAACGCGGGTACCTGAGTTTGAATAAATTCATAGTGAATATCGTTTGCCTCACATTGTGCCCGGTGCATGGCAACAGGCTCGCCACCTGTTACAGGGGGACCTAACATATCTGGCGGAAAGTGGGTGTTTAACACCTCTGCCTACCCCTTAGGGGATAGAGGCGTGATGATTGTTGTTATATTTTGATATTTCAGACATATTGGAATTGTCAAAAAATTACTAAAACTAGTTCTAAATCTCGATTTAAATTTCCTGCAAGGCGCCCTTAGTCTCTAACTAAGCCATAAGTTTGCTTCTGTGATGACATACGGTATAAATAACGGCATGTAACATTGGTGTTGACCGTTACGTGGAGATGATAGCTGCCAATAGCTCCGCATGTACTGACGCGGCACCAATGAGGAAGACGTAATGCGACTGGAGAGCCAATCGGATTACAGATGAGAGATGCTGGGCACCGATTGGCTAACGATCAACACCAAAGTTATATACCGCTTTTGGTACTGAAACATGACTGCTGACAAAGTGCATAAGAATGTTTCTTTATTTGTTGTGTACGGTTCAATTTGGTTTGTATAAGGCACTTTTCATCAGGGTTCGAAGTTATCAAGATAATTACGAGTCTTGATAATTATCAGGATAATTATCGTATAAGTACCATATGTGTAAGAATTTAATTTGTTTTACAATAATTTGTTACAAAAAAAAACAAAAAAAAATATCACCCGATTAACGAAAATTGGTCTCCATTAGATGAGACATTAAAGGTATTGTGTAGCTTAGCTGAAAATAACAAAAATAATTCTTCGTCAGATTATAACTTTAAAAAGTACACTTTCACTAGCGCCATTTTTCGTTATTATCAATCGATAAATATCCATATAATTATCGTGATAATTACCATTGATAATTATTAGGGATGGTCCGAAATTCGTTAAACATTCGGATTAACCGAATTTCGGCAGCATGAGCCGAACTTCGTCACTTGGCCGAAATTCGGTTTTAATGCCGAACTAGATATTGATTAAAAAAACATATGTAATAAAAAAGAATAAAATAAAATAAGCCTGGTATACTCATAACAGTGTTCGGAGTAGTTAGAGCTATTTTATGTACTTGCCATATGATAGAATAGTATAGATATGAAAAAAATATATTTATTCAAGAATCAACAATTATAAAATCTAAATCTTAACTACAATAAAATCTTAAACAAAATTACCAACACTTTTAAACAATAATATACTTATTTAAAAAAAAAAATATTGATAAAAAGAATAATAATAATCGAATCCCGGAGAATTTGTCGGAATCCCTAGGAATATCCATATTAACATAAATATTAGGTTGGGGAAAAAGTCTTTTCGCATTATAGTATGTATAAACTTGTAATAAAATCTCTTTGGCTATACTATTTGTATCTGGCTGGTTTTGGTATCATTGAAAGTTTAAATTTTAAAGAACATAATTCCAAATTCAAATTAGGAAAATGTGTGATTTTCATTTGTTTTTCGTACCGCCATCTATCGAATCGAATCTAATGAAGAAATTCGATACATTTTAAAATTTTACTACAAAAAAGGTAAAAATGCAACGCAAGCCGCGAAAAAAATTTGCGATGTTTATGGACCTAGTGCAGTGTCTGTGAGAGTAGCACAAATTTGGTTTAAGCGTTTTCAATCCGGAAATTTTGATGTCAAAGATGCACGTCGCTCTGGTCGCCCTATTACAGATAAAATGGATGCCATTTTTGAAAAAGTGGAGCAAGATCGGCATGTCAGTAGTTACGACGTAGCTGAAGAACTGGGATTTGACCACAAAACAGTTTTGGCGCATTTGAAAAAAACTGTGTACACAACGGTTGGGTACGAGCTCACTGAAAGAAACCTAATGAACCGTGTACTCATTTGTGATTCTTTATTACGACGTAATGAAACCGAACCATTTTTGAAGAAGCTGATAACTGGTGATGAAAAGTGGATCACGTACGTCAAGAACGTGCGAAAAAGGTCGTGGTCAAAGGCCGGTCAGGCTTCACAGACTGTGGCGAAACCCGGGTTAACTCGCAACAAGGTGATGCTGTGTGTGTGGTGGGATTGGAAGGGCATTATTCATTATAAGCTGTTACCACCAGGCAGGACCATCGATTCTGAACTCACAACTGATGAGATTAAAGCAAGAAGTTGAGAGAAAGCGGCCGGAATTAATCAACAGAAGGGGTGTGGTTTTTCATCATGATAACGCTAGACCTCACACATCTTTAGCCACTCAGCAAAAATTAAGAGAGTTTGGCTGGGAGGTGTTAATGCATCCGCCGTATAGTCCTGACCTTGCACCTTCAGATTTCCACCTGTTTCGGTCTCTTCAGAATTCTTTAGGCAGTGTCAGGTTAACATCACGAGAGGACTGCCAAAACCACTTGTCGCGGTATTTTGACCAGAAGTCCCAAAATTTCTATAGCAATGGGATCATGTCCCTACCTACAAGATGGCAAAAAGTTATCGAACAAAATGGTACCTACATACTTTAGTTAAATGTAAATAAAGTATATTAAAAAATGTTTTGAATTTTCTTAAAAAATGCGAAGAAACTTTTTCCCCAACCTATTATTTGCGGTCAATAAACCTAAATTGCTCTACCTATTCCGATAAGTGCTCGATAAAGTATGATAAGTCCGTTAACCAGATTGAAATAGTAATACGCGATAAATGCAACAAGGCCTTTTAATACCAGTCTTATTAAATTTTACTTACTCTATTAAACAAAACAACAAAAAACCGCGGCAAAATTGAACCGAAGTTCGGCTGAATTTTTCACTTTTGCCGAATGTTCGGCCGAAGTTCGTATTCGGTTCAAACAACATTCCCATCCCTAATAATTATCTTTTCGAACCCTGCTTTTCATAACGTTGTCGTTTGATTAATCTTAGTGTTATGTTGGTATTTTATATTCTCTAGTTAGGTACTTCGATATGATGTAATGTAATTATTGTAATTCTTGTAAGTGTGGTTTTGTATTGTTGTAAATAATTACGTAGTGTTAATTAGACTCGAACTTCAAACCCCTTCAGAATCAAAATTCTGTATTTTTAATTTCTAAATGCACCCTGTTTGACAGGTTAACCTTTTCCTTAAATCTTTTTATATCCTCACCTTTTACATTTTCCTTGTACAAATACCTAGACTACAATATTCCAATACAAACTACGTACGTTTTTTCAACAAGATAGCAATAAGACTATAAACCGGATGGGACAGTCCGGGCATCGAATCTCTGAATAATTTCGTAAATTTGCTAATAACAGCTTTTTGCTCCTCAAACGGGACGACGGGACCTCGGCGGCCTTGGTTTTGCCGCTTTTGACGTTTGAACATTAGCTTCCGTAAGAGACCTAAAATACATAATAATTTATAATTATATATTGGGTCCTTACCTATGAAATTGGTGTTTTTATTTTGTCTTAGCAATTTGTCCGTAACTATTAAGTTTCAGAACATTCTTATAAAAGTAATTGCCTCTTCTAAAAATAGACCATATATTTGAGCTCGTATTATGTAATTTGATAATTTTTTGTAAGTTTAATTGTGTTAAAATTAGACACAAAGACAATTATTTTTAACTGCCTCCCGAATACATCATTTGATTTGCATTAACGTAAAAACGATAAATAATTTTTATCAAGCGTGTTCACACACATATTGCTAAAGCTTGTCTAATGATACTTGCCAAATATTATTATCTCTGGATTTGTCGTTGTGAAGAAAACTGATAAAATGTTAGTATGTAAAATGGAGACATCCCCAAAATCTCCATACAAAACACCAATTTCATAGGTAAGGACCCAATATGTTCATCTCGCTCACGGAAGGAGCCTAATATTACGTCTCAATGTGCAAAATTCGTTTGCTCTCTCTCCCGGTTTCTTTCACGCGAGCCGCTCGGGTCCGCAATTTTTGTATGAGAATATTTCATGTAATTAATCAAAACTGTTTTAGAGTCGTTCAGTACCTAGTTTGTGAATCAACCACAAGAAAAATAAACATCATCTAAAACCTTTGGAGTTTTTTCTCGTCATCACCCCGGTCCCTAGATGTGAGGGTTTTACACGCACAGGTAATTAAGAAGTATTTACTGTAAATTTGTTCGTAATTTGTTTCAGATTGCCGCCCCGGCCGCAAGTCTGCCGTTAGTTTGGATGAACAGAAAGCCGTGATAGGAATGTTTACACATATATTTTCAAAGTCTATACCAAAGTTTAAGCATCCAATTTATAAAATCATATCGTCTCTGCTAAAACGTCGTATGTCGCCGGACGCTGTATGTTGGTCCGTTAGGAGGCACTACTCACGATTTTTTGGTGTGCCAAGGCCAAAATCTTTTAAAATTAAGAATAAGTTTTAGTTTAACTTACTAATTTGAAGTTCTTTTTAAATTAAGTCGTATAGTTCAACAGGTCGTTTTTAAGCATATTTTTACTGTCAATATTTAAAATAATATCTTTAAATTAAGGTTTGATTAAAATTTTTGGTAAAAAAGGCAGCGGTAATCGAGTTGGGACGGACAGGGCACTACTCGTTCGAGGGGCCGCGGGAATCGCGGGTTCGATCCCAGCGCCTGTACCACTGAGTATGAATAAAACTTATGTACAGTTGATTGTGAATATCGTTTGCCTCACATTGTGCCCGGTGCATGACAACAGGCTCGCCACCTGTTACATGGGGAAATGGTGTGATATGTGTGAGTGTTGCTTGATAAATAAAAAA
This sequence comes from Parapoynx stratiotata, assembly GCA_910589355.1. Taxonomy (NCBI): domain Eukaryota; kingdom Metazoa; phylum Arthropoda; class Insecta; order Lepidoptera; family Crambidae; genus Parapoynx; species Parapoynx stratiotata. The sequence goes on along the minus strand of OU342466.1, from coordinate 14,121,499 downwards.
GATTGTTGCAAAGTATTTACGAGTATGTTGCCTTGAATTAAAATTGATTTAATAAAATTATTCTTGTTTGCTTTACTATTTCTAATTACTTTTAATTTTTATATTCTACTAGCTGTGCCCGCGACTTTGTACGCGACTGTAATATATTTATCCTTAAATGTTGATCAGGGCATTCAGCTAATTCAGCTATCACCATACCGAATTTCATCCAGAGATATTCGCAATAAATTGTACTTGATTTCACGAAACAAGTACAGGCATTGGAATGTTGAGTTCCATGGTTTTACTTTATAAAGCACATCTATTGATTGTTCTTAAACCACCAATCAATAGATGGCGCTGTGCGTAGTTAAAAATAACAAAATAATAATATTATATTAAAAATAACACGTTCTTCATCTTTGTAACTTACACTTACGAAGTTACGATTTATGCATGCCATGTATTCCATTAAAATACCTATAATATAAAGCATACATAGACCATAAGTGTAAGTTGCAAAGATGCGCCCCAGATTTACTTTTTAAAGCACATTTTTCCTGTCTTGTTCTGTAATGTCATTTAAACTTCTCTTTGTATTGCTCTTCAAGTATGACCATTAACAATTTTTATTAACATGTTTGCCTATGGGCGAATTCGACTAAATTTTGATTAGCAATACCAAAAATGCTTTAGCGGTCTTACTAAACTAAGGACGAATTAGCTCTAATTATATTACTTAGTATTTAGAAGTTAAACTAGTAAGTAATATTTCGATTTAGATTTTAATAATTTGTTCACAAGGACGGATTTTTTTTTCGTGTTGCCACACTTTAGATAATAACTTCAAATTTTGTTTGAACAAACTTAACCAATAATATATATTTTTACAAATGCACGTTAGTTTTTATTACCTATATATATTTTGTAGCTATACTTTATTTCGTTTTCTTCAGCCTATACATATATAGGCCTTCCTCGTGGAGAAACATTTGAGGAGTATGGGCCTTATTACCACGACGCTAGCCCAATGCGGGTTGGTGGGTTCAAGATCATAATGTTTTGGTCACCCAAGAGAAGTGGTGGCGAAGTGGTGCTAACGCTTTGGCTTTTGATATCGAAAACTAAGCTAAGTTTTCGATATCAAAAGCCAAAGCGTTAGCACCACTTCGCCACCGAGCTGCTCATACATTTCAATGCAAATAATATATCCAAGGGTGATATTTAGTGGAGGGAAAACTGTAAAGCAGTAAAAAGTTAAATGTGTTTTAGGGCGCTATCGACCTGGCCGCAAGCCCGGCGTCAGTCTGGACGGAAAAATTTAAAAATATTGGGTCCTTACCTATGAAATTGGTGTTTTTATTCTGTCTTAGCAATTTGTCCGGAACTATTAATTTTCAGAACATTCTTATAAAATAATTGCCTCTTCTAAAAATATACCATATATTTGAGCTCGTATTATTTAATTTGATAATTTTTTGTAAGTTTAATTGTGTTAAAATTAGACACAAAGACAATTATTTTTAACTGCCTCCCGAATACATCATTTGATTTGCATTAACATAAAAACGATGAATAATTTTTATCAAGCGTGTTCACACACATATTGCTAAAGCTTGTCTAAGGATACATGCCAAATATTATTATCTCTGGATTTGTCGTTGTGAAGAAAACTGATAAAATGTTAGTATGTATAATGCAGACATCCCCAAAATCACAAAACACCAATTTCATAGGTAAGGACCTAAAATATTCCTAGAGTCTGTACCAAAATGTAAACATCCAGTTTATTCTCTCCTGTCGGATTTGTTAAAACGTCGCATGTCGCCGCGTGCAATGTATGTCCATTAGAAAAAATTCTCACTATTTTTTGGTGTGCCACCACCAAAATCTCGTGACAAAATGGAACATTTACTTATGCACGGTCTTTTAAAATTATTTTGTTTTTGTAAAAAATAATCTTTACCTTCGATCGAGAGTTAGCGCCTAACCCAGGGTTTTCTTTTCTTTAATTCGCCGTTTTCTTTAATTAATAATTAACTTCTTGATATCCTCGTTGAATTAAACTAACTAGGTGCACAAAGCCATAGTTTGTAATTCTGACCGGAAATCTATGCTGTTGTGTGCCTGCTACTCGACCCTTTTCCTATTTGAATTACGCGCGCTCTTAATGCATCGGAGCGTCGGCGCCCGCCCGCAAGAATCGTGCGAAGTTGGTGCGAGCGAGCTGGAAGAGCCGGAATGGAGGATACGCAGTTGCATTCACGATATAAAATTTTCAACTAACCGCTGAGACGTGTGTGCTCGATAAATACAATTTAATTAATTGTTTCACATCAATGTTCTCCCGGGAGATGCATAGTACAAATCCAAGACAGGAGTAGAGGAGTCCTTTTGGAAATAAAGGAAAACTGCTGGATGGACGGGCAAAGAAAAGCAAGGTAAGTGTACCTACTTTTAGTGCAACGAGGTTTTGGTTTAAAATTCGTGTTTAAATTCAACAGTGACCATCGCCGTGCTTCCACAGCCTATCGAAGGGTTTTTTTTATAATTCGTCACACCACAGGGTTTGCCCATATATTTGCCCCAGGGTTAGGTGCTAACTCTCGACCGCGCAATTGGGCCTTAGACTCTTAAAATGCTTAAAATTTCGTGGAACATTCCACGCTTATTGTTGTAGTTTAAATATTCTGAAGACAAATAATATTTAACATAAGCTGCGTCCAGCCCAAGTAGCATGAGCACCGCGACATGATATTTATCACGCCCAACGCTAAATTTCATATATTTTGACAGTTAAACATGATATAAAACCAATATATATATATGTATTTTAACCTGTGAATTGTCGGAAAACTAGACACAATAAAAATATCTTTTGTTTGCGAAGACCGGTATTCGCGCTGAACCTCAAGGGGTGATGAGTGAGGTATTCATGCTAAGAGGGCAGATTATGTCAAATGTTGTCTTGTTACGGCATTTCGATATACAACTAAACTGTGCACAATCGAATTAGAATTTTGGGTAGCAGCGTTATCTCATATTCCCCGCTGCCAGCCAACTCTACGATTGTGACGCGGGCGCTGTCGAAGAAGAATATGAAACGAAATCGTTCGCGCTGAAGGGAGAGGCAAAGAGAATTTTCCGTGTTGACACACTTTAGATGTAAAGTTGATCGTCAATTTGAATTTATGATGTTCTGTATAAATAAACTTAATCTTTAATAAATACATGTTTTTGCTAACTACTATTTTTTTATATGACATGTAAGCTATTGGCCTTCATCTCGCCTGATGGTAAGTGACGATAAAGCCGAAGGTGGAAGCGAGCTTTACCTGTAATCCTCAACAACTGAGGAACTGCAGGCCTAGCACGGCACGAAGACAAAATGTCTCCGGGGAGTGGAGAAAAATTTGTCCTTCCCACCTTCTCTTTCCCTTTAGCTAGCACGGCGTCGGGGAGAGACAAGTTTGTCTTCGGAGACAACGTTTGTCCACTCAATGCTACCAATGCACAAAAAAACCCTTTTACCGATCCTAAGTCTATGTTTTCCATATATTACCGGTTTTTAAAATGTATTATACGACTAAATTGATAAAACCTAACAACGTTAATTTCAGGCTAAGGAGCACAGCCGCTCAAATCAAGGTGTTAGTCGACTTACACCAATTTCGCAGCCGGCGATTTTAGTGCGCCACTCGGCGCAAAGAAATTAGAGGCTGAGTGGCAAACATTGAAATTAATATTGGCGGAGCATGGGCCTGATAAAAGTGTGGAACAGTGGAAGCAAGTAAATGCAATTGTTTGAATTAATAGTTGTTACTTAGCAGAGATTTGACAAACTGAACTAATATTATTATTAATATATTGCAGACATGGCGCGCAGCTGCGCGAGAATGCTGCAGCGGCGCGCTCCCCGACAGGCAACTTTGTCGTTGTTTCTGTGGTGACAGAGACCCTGGAGAAAGTCTTAGACACCATAGGGCGAGAAAGTTCTGTTGGGATTCGGCCACCCGAGTCATCAATTGGCACATTTGTAGTACCAACAGTCAGTACCTATCTTGAAATCACATCTTATGTTATTATTATTCATTTTATTTTACAAACTTTTATCTATTTCATGGCTGTACTTAAACACCAATTAAAAATTGGAGATACTCAGTTTTATAATTTTTTATTGGCAGAATGTAAATACCGAGTGTGAGTACCTAGCATGTACCAGCACAGCTGCTCATGACCAAAGCCAAGCCACTGCTTCACGCCCACGCCCACGCCAGCGCCCACGCATGCGCCAATCTCAAATGCATGCTTCCGCCACAGAGTTTGCAGACCTCCAGAAAGAGAATAATAGCATCCTCAAAGTAAAGTGCATGTGAATTTATCTACTAAAACTTATTACTTTACTACTTTAACTCTCACACTTTGTAAACAGTTTAAATATTACATATTTAAACTATTTAAATTGATTGTATGCAATAATTTGTTTTTTATTTCAGAATGTTGTTGAACTCAAGCAGGAGAAAAATAATTTGCTCAGAGAGCAAAATTCTATTTTAAGAGAAAAAAACAGGATAATAAAACGAATCTTTCACCGGAAGTAAGTATTTATAATTATATTCCGTCTTGTTAGTCCTAAATTTAAAAGGCTTCCACCAATTGGGTTGACATTGCCATCTTCTTCATGAAAATCCTCAGGCATTGCAATATCCTCCATCGGAATTCTAAAATGTGAAAAATAATAATTTATACATTTTACGAGTATATCAGTCTCAAGTCAGTTATACCAAAACGTTAAAATTTCATTTACCTATAGTGCAGCATTATATTATATAGTGTTGCGCAAGTATAAATTAGTTTTGAAGCCTTTTCTGGCTCAAAATGGAGATTTCGATCTATCCGCAGACACCTAAATATTCCTTTTAGGTACCCATTGGTACGCTCTACGCAGTTGCGCACCCTGCAGTGCCACTGCGTGTACCTTTCGGCAGCAGACCGTGCTTGTGCGTCCAACACTCGGGTCGTGAGCCAAGGCTCAAGAGCATAACCTGAATCTCCTGCAAATAGGTGTTTACTTGTATTAATTTTTTGTTTTCTTTTGTTTCAGATGAAAATGAAAATCATTTTAAATTTACTTTTAAATTATTAAATAAAAAATTTATTATGCGTGTATTTATTTGTCATTGTATATTGTTGTCATTCAAACCATTGCCTAGTAGAAAGTAATTCCCAATCCTTGAATTAAGTAGCCTGTTCAGTTCTGCCTTCACTGCAGAATTGTTGAAAATGAATTTTGGAGAATAATTAAACATAATGAATAGTGGAGCAACCCTTTTGTCTCCTGGCAATTTGACATAAGCGGTGGAGAGAGTCCCCATCCCGTGCTAGGCCTGCTGGCTATCTTACCTCTGATAGTCGGAACACAACAATGCTTATAACATTGTTATTATTGCAACAAATTTAGGTAAGACGGAAGTAGCTAGCTAGGCGGTGTACAAAGACCTTTAACGAAGCCGTCACCCACGTATTGTATCCATCAGTTTGCTCATTTTTTTCTTCTAGACTATACCTGGGAAATTGATAACTCCTGAGATATTAAAGGTTAAAATTGATTTTTTTTTTAGATTTTATGAAAACAATCTTAATAGGTAACGGTAACGGCGGCTCGCGCGGCACGGGTGCGCGCGATACATTGCGCAGTACATTTTTGTTTATTTTTGAACACTTAAAAATAAAACTCGTTTCCCATCAATTTTTTTTCATATGTGAGTAGCTTTGATGGCCTGAATGCGTGGGCGCCGGCTTCGTTAACACCTAAATAATAACTATACTTTGCCGACTTTAATTTCAGGTAGAAGAAGAAGAAGAAAGAAAATGACAAGAGAAGAGCGTTTAGAAAGGAAAAGATTAGCAGAGCGTGCAAGGAAGAGAAGAATTAAAAGCGACTCTGTATTAGGGGAAGAATTGAGGAGAAAAGAAAGGGAAAGATACCACAGAAAGAAGGCGCAGGGAAAATTATTGGTTGGACTTTGAGACCTTTAATAAAGCTGATTATTTTATTTATTGGTATTGAAATAATATTTATTTGTATTGCAAAATATTATACTACATTCATAAGTTGCAATGAAAGTTTAATTAAAATCCACTGTCAGACACAATATTAGTGATGTCCGTGATATTATTACCATGAAATGAAATGAAATGAAATCATTTATTCTGCAATTAGATTTACATGAAATACTTTTGCACGTCAATATTTTTTTTCCTACTAGCACTTCGACGTGAATGGCCTGTTGAGAAGAAGTGCCGCAAGAAACTCAACAGTTAGCCTTTTTTAAACAGCCATAATAACAAAAGGAATTTAGAACATTTTAAATATTGTAAAATAAGTATGTGCAGAGGAGCAAATTATAGTAGCCACGAATTTTTATCTGTAAAATAATCTTCTATCTTATAATACACTAATCTCGCCTTTCATGGTTTCTGAGTCAATGTCCATATTGTTTTGGTGACGTTGCCAGCGACCGAATCCAAATACGTATACATATATAAAGCTCACTTGGGCTATTTAATCCGCCGATAGAAAAGATTCCATCACGGTGCGCTGGCGTCAATAACCATTAAATTATATTCGTGTAAGCCGCATGTCCATACTTCAGTCTCCAACTTGCAACTAACCATTCGCCGGCTTGGCTAGAATTGTTAGTATTCCTTGTGTGAATTCGTGTGGGCGCTTAGTCTATCGATTTAGACTCAGTAGTGTCTTCGTCTTGCTCTTGAGTTGTTCACGCGTGGAGTGCGTGTGGACCACTGTTCAGAAATTCATTGGTTTTAATCCTAGTTCATTGAACCTTTTTCTTATGAGACTTAAAATGGAACATTTATATTTTTAATTACAGAAACATATGACTACGAGTATATAACGATGAAGAATAAAAAGCTGATTTTGTATCAAGGTTATACGTATTCGAAACAAGGTCAAAGTTTATCTTTCAAGTATTGGTACTGCTCGAGGAGGGCTTCATTGCAATGTCCTGCGAGGCTCACACTGAATGATGCGAAAGAGATCGAAATAGCTTATGGGACACATAACCATCCTCCCCCTAATATGTTCAAGTCAAGTAATGGGACCTATTATAAAATTTAATTCCTAATAACATCAATAAAATTATGTTTTTTTTTTAAATTATCTAAGTAGTTTAAGTGTCAAGTTTGTGTAGATACTTCTTGCTGTTCACCCAATCCTATTCTCTTATTTTGAAACTCGTCAACTAGTCCACGTACATCTTTCGCTGTAGTATTAATAGATAATATCCATAGTCAGGTGCTTAACAATCTGTATTTACGTAAGAATTAAGCTCTCGAATTATTATCTTAAATGGTATAGGGGACAAACATTTGTATTATGTTACTGTCGTACTTTGTCGTAGTTTATTAATTGCTATGTAAAAAAGTAATATAGGTACTTATTAAATATTAGTAACTGTCACATAATATAGGCTATTAAAACACGAGCGTGGTTTAAAAAACGAGCCTTAGCGAGTTTTTTAATAGACACACGCGAGTGTTTTAATACTGAGTTATGTGCAGTTACATACACTACTTTATCTACACTCATTATTCAAATAAATAAAACAAAAAATTTAATTAATTTTATTTATTGTTGGCTGTCTGGAAAACATTTGCCATAGTTTTGTGCGTTTTTATGAAAAATAAGTGTTGCATAATGAGTCCAACCTGTTCCATAATGGTCAATATGTTACAGTTTCCATTTTTAAATTTTCGTTTTTATCATCTGTGTTAAAAAGTATGTCATTAAGAGTTCGAGTCTGAGTTCAAAATTCGAACAATATAACATGAGTGTAGATAAATTATTTTATTTATTATTTATTGGTATTGAAATAATATTTATTTGTATTGCAACATTTTATACTAGATTCAGAAGTTGCAATGTAAAATTTAATTAAAATCTACTGACGGAATCAATATTGGTGATGTTCACGTTATTATTACCTTGGTTTCTGAGTCAATGTCCCTATCGTTTTGGTTTCGTTGCCTGCGACTGAGTCAAAATATACATCTAAATCTATAGCGCATAACTCACTTGGGCTGTTGAGTTCGCCGATAACAAAGATTCCACCACGGTGCTCTGGCGTCAGTAACCATTAAATTATACTTATGTAATTGCAACTAACCATTCGCCGGCTTGTTAGTATTCCTTGTGTGGAATCGTGTGGCCGCTTAGTCTATCGACTCAGACTCAGTAGTGTCTTCGTCTTGTTGTTGAGTTGTCCACGCGTGGACCACTGTTCAGAAATTCATTGGTTTTAATCCTAGTTCATTGACCTGTTTCTTATGAGACTTAAAATGGAACATTTATATTTTTTAATTACAGAAACATATGACTACGAGTATATAACGATGAAGAATAAAAAGCTGATTTTGTATCAAGGTTATACGTATTCGAAACAAGGTCCAAGTTCATCTTTCAAGTATTGGTACTGCTCGAGGAGGACTTCATTGCAATGTCATGCGAAGCTCACACTGAATGATGCGCAAGAGATCAAAATAGCTTATGGGACACATAACCATCCTCCCCCTAAAATGTTCAAGTCACGTAATGGGACCTATGTTAAAATTTAGACCTATGTTAAAACATTAATAAGGTTATGTTTAAAAAAAATATCTAAATAGTTTAAGTGTCAAGTTTGTGTAGATACTTTTTGCTGTACACCCAACGCTATTCTCTTATTTTGAAACTCGTCAACTAGTCCACGTACATTTTCGCTGTAGTATTAATAGTCAGGTGCTTGACAATCTGTATGTAGGTAAGAATTAAGTTCTGGAATTATTATCCTAAATGGTATAGGGGACAAACATTTGTATTATGTTACTGTCGTAGTTTATTAATTGCTATGTAAAAAAGTAATATAGATACTTATTAAATATTACAAGCTTTTTTGATTTTTGTTATAAATTTGTATTGTACCCGTCGTTTAGAACATTACTGAACACGTAAATAATTTTTGGTGGAAATTGTGTTCGCAAACGATTTGATACACACACACACGCGTAGGTCATATCTTTATTCTACTTTACATTAATCTTAGACATATTCATTCATTTATTAGAACCAACATAAGATACAGCATTATAATTGTGTTATATTTAAAATAGCAATAAATTTTACAGCACTTACCATTGCAGGTAATCACAACATGCAAGTTGTTATACCGTTAAATAAAAGTTTATTATATAAAGTATAATAAATGTTAAAAACTTTATATTTTAAATTTATAGTTGGAGAGTTGCATCTCATGGAAGTCCTCAGAATCTTCATCTCAATATTCCACAAGAGTATCGCGTTAATCTGGACGGAACGTTAATACCAAATTTATAAAACAGCTTGGGGCAGCCAATATTACCATTCAGTCATTTATGCAGGCACGACATATCAAGGTAGGGTGTTCATAGGTACGCGACGCGCTTTCAATTACACGAAGCTACTAACATCGATTCGCAGCCACACGTGCGCGCTGTACGCCAAAATGTATGAATCGTCCCGTAAACTTGTTTTATAACTGTCGGTTTGCAGATTTATTTAGGGAACTCTGGAATGAACCATACGCTTAGGATAGGTTTATTTACAATTTCGATGGCATGCATGTTGTTCCATAAATAGAAGAATTTTAAAGACAAATAAGTTAATTCAACTAACTTCTGTTGCAGATTATGTATCGTACGAAATTCTACCATCGACAAAAGGGAAGAAAAACATAATTCTGGTCAAAGGCCACACGTTTTCGGTACAGGGTGGAAGCCCTTCTAACTATTACTGCTCCAAGAAGAATACCAAAGGATGCAGGGCTAGAGTATGCCTGGACCAACAGAAGAACATTGTGAACATGGATCTGCTCCACAACCACCCACCTCCATTTATTCATAGGACAAATGATGGCAGAATAATTAAGTTGAATTAAAGGGGTATCTGTATACAGGATATATAATGATGTGATAAGAAGGAAGTGTGGTTTAAAAGAGGATGTTGTGACAAGAATAGAGAAAGCTATGCTAAGATGGTTTGGACATGTGGAAAGGATGGATGAAAATAGATTGACTAAAGAGATATATGAATCGGGTGGGAGTGGAGATACGGGACGAGGCAGACCTAGGCGAACGTTTCTCGACCAAATTAAAGACGTTCTAGAGAAGGGCCAGTTCAAAAGTATCCGAAATCGCCGAGCATGCATGAGGACTGTAATGAGCGTTGATGAAGCGAAAGAAATATGCAAGGATCGTAGCAAGTGGAAGGATGTAATCTCTGCCTACCCCAGTGGGAAAAAGGCGTGATTTGTGTATGTATGTAAAGAAACTGTTGCTGTGACGGTTAATGAATAGTTTATATGGTTCGGTCTTTGATTTTTTTGAGACAACTGAGACTTACGTAGGAATAAATGCGCAATGTTGATATCCCCAAAATTAATATTATTCATAATTAATAATTAATATTATAATATTGGGTCCTTACCCATGAAATTTTGTCTGTAACTATTAAGATTCAGAGTATTCCTAAAAAATAATTACCTCGTCTAAAAATAGACAAAATTTTTGAGCTCTTTTGATTTGTTTTGATAATTTGTTGTAAGTTTAATTGTGTTAAAATTGGACACGGAGACAACTCTTTTTAAGTGCCTCCCGAATACATCATTTTAATTTACATTCACTTATAAACGATAAATAATTTTTATGAAGTGTGTTATTACACATATTACTAAAGCTTGTCTAATGATACATGCCAAATATTAGTATCTCTGGATTTGTCGTTGTGAAGAAGACTGATAAAATGTTAGTATGGAAAATGCAGAATTCCCCAAAATCTCCATACAAAACACCAAATTCATAGGTAAGGACCTAATATTATATATATAAGATTATATTATCACACTACGGATAGATTTTTGATGCCGTGATGTCAGCTTGACCAATGGTCCAATTTTAAGATATATCTATAGTTAAATAAATAATCATAGTAAATTTAAACCATTACACGATGCTGCGTTTAGTAAAATGGCACTGGCCTACTCATAGGTATTGCATATATTGCAATTTTGACCATTGCTCAAACTGGTATCACAAATTTTAGTGTTTCCATTGACGTTTTCTTAACTAAAAAAAATACTGGCCCCTATTAAAACAAGTCTATACTTAACTTTTTTATATTAAACATAATTGTTTACTTAAAGATGAGCGCTAGATGAAATATATGCGCTAGATGATAATGAATGTCAAAAGTAAAATGTTGCCAATGTAAAAAGCGAAAATTAATTTTAAAGAGATTTATTTTGTGTTCTTACTTTTAGTAAAAAATACCAATGTATTTACATAATAAGATTGTTGTAACAAGAATTAAACATAATATTATTGATATCATTTGTAGTGTTTTTAACACGGACGAAACCTTCTTGTATCTAATTTACTTAATATTCTTTTCTTTATCTTACCTAAAATATATCGTCGCCCTCAGCCTATGTATGTCCCATTGCTGGGAACAGTCCTTCCTCATGTAGAAACACATGAGGAGTATGGGCCGTAACAACTCGTTGCAATAGCGACTGGGACCAATGGCTTAACCTGTCTTCCTAAGCACGGAAGATATAGAGATAACAAAGTTATTGTCACCCATCCACGGCCTAACCATGGCGAAGGTAGCTTTGTTTTAAACCGAAGGCCAAAGCATACTAACCACTACGCTATCGAGCCTCCTCACAGAATTACCTATACTTATAATGGGTCCTTACCTATGAAATTGTTTTATTTGCATTCACTTAAAAACGATAAATAATTTTTATGAAGTGTGATATTACACATATTACTAAAGCTTGTCTAATGATAGATGCCAAATATTATTATCTTTGGATTTGTCGTTGTGAAGAAAACTGAAAAAAATTTAGTATGGAAAATGCAGAATTCCCCAAAATCTCCATACAAAACACCAATTTCATAGGTAAGGACCTAATATAACTCTACACTTCTCGATAAAGCCTGTACTTAAATTACAGGGGAAGAAGTGATTTTTATCGAAACCGCTCGCGGTAAAGTAGCCATGGTGGACGGCTTCACTTACGCCCGCACCAACAAGCATTCCAGAAACTTCTATTGTTCCAGTAAGTTGTCGAAAGGGTGCAAAGCAAAGATGTACATGGATTCGAAGAACCAGATCACTTTATACGAACCCTTCCATAACCATTCCGCTCCAAAATATCATGTCACAAAGAATGGCTCTTATATTAAATACAGTAGATAATATTTTGACAGTTGGGTAACTATAAACAAATTGTAATAATTCTGCACTCACATACGTGCATTCTTTTATACAACATCTAAGCGAAGTGTCCGTTCAGAGGGACCTAAATAGACTACTTGTGGTATGTTGTAGTCTAGCAATTTTGTTTAAAGAAATTTGTTTCGAACTCGTACATATTTTATATATAAAAAAACATTTATTGTTTACGATTTATAAATTCCTATTGGTAAAAACCTCTAAAACTAGCGAAGCAATGTTTTTTTTCGTTGGTAGGTAATTAATAAAGAGGCTTAAAGGCGAATAGGGTTATTATTTATTTATACATGACGAGCATACTTACTTCTTCTATTGTATTAAACAATTCGAGTCAGTTACTCATTGTGCAAAGGAAATGGAACAAAGTCGTGATTAATTTATTATTGCAGTTATTTCCAAAGATTAAGGTACTCAACAATGCCGTTTTACGCGGAAGAGAAGCGATGACTTCAAAAGAGTAATAATTATGAAATTATTTGAAATAACTAATTTTTAGTAGGTAAATATTAAATTATGATAATTATAGTGTTGTGGTTTAAAATATAAACAAATATTAATAACATTGTGTATTTATTTTCTACTTTTGAATATATCTAGGGCACCTATTGAGCAAGCCTTTACTGCAACATATATGTGATGTATGTACAATAAAGAATAAATAAATTACAACAAATTTCTCTTATTTGAAACAATAACCTATGAAATGCACCATTTTTTATTTGTTTTATTTCAGGCATAGAACTGACGTTTATGAATTTGCCCCGTGGACAAGTCCTAATGGTCGAAGGGTATACGTACGCGCGCACCAAGAAACACTCAAGGATTTTTTATTGTTCTAGAAGATTATCGAAGAAATGCAAAGCAAAGTTACAATTAGACTCTTCTAATAAGTTGACCATATACCAACCTAACCACAACCACCCAGCCCCATATTATCATCGGACAAAATCGTTTGTTAAAATTTGAAAATCATGGCAAGAGTGTACAGGCAAATGTTGTGAATTAAGCTTAATGATTTTGAGAATCCTCAATCATTAAATTATTATTTGTGTCAATGTTCTCTGCAAGCCTTGCCATTTCAAAACCAGGCATAGATAGAAAATGTTGAGTCGTGGCTCATTAAAAGAATACCTTCTCTTCTCTGGGTGTCGAAAAAGGTGAGTTAAGGCGACTCTTGCTTGACTTCCAATAGCTTCTAGCGGTGACGGCCTTACCACCTGTCACGCTGAGCACATATGCAGTCACTGCTTGGTGAAGCGTAGACTATGGCAGTGGACTTCTTTTGCGGTGCCTTTGTCTAGTCTCTGGCTAAAACTTAGGGGTTAATAGTCCTAAATATGCATGTGTGTGTATGTATTGATAAAAAAGTTATTTTTTTATTCTCATAAATAGAAAAAGATCTTGCAAATAGGGTACAATTATTTAAAACGAGTATCACAACATATTACACCCACGGATTTTGGTAAACAAAAACAAATAAAGTTTGAATAAAATTATTTATTTGTTGGCATTTTATATTATATTAGGTCCTTAACTATGAAATTGGTGTTTTGTATGGAGATTTTGGGGAATTCTGCATTTTCCATACTAACATTTTAACAGTTTTCTTCACAACGACAAATCCAGAGATAATAATATTTGGCATGTATCATAAGACAAACTTTAGTAATATGTGTAATATCACACTTCATAAAAATTATATATCGTTTTTAAGTGAATGCAAATAAAATGATGTATTCGGGAGGCACTTAAAAAGAGTTGTCTCCGTGTCCAATTTTAACACACTTAAACTTACAACAAATTATCAAAACAAATCAAAAGAGCTCAAAAATATAGTCTATTTTTAGACGAAGTAATTATTTTTTAGGAATACACTGAATCTTAATAGTTACAGACAAAATACTAAGAGAGAAAAAAAACACCAATTTCATAGGTAAGGACCCAATATTAATCTAATTTAGCATGATTAAGTTAAATTTAAAGTACTATATAAAAGACATATTCTTAGAACTTTAATCAATTGTTTTCGTTATCAACTGAAAAATCAGATGAGCATATACCGCGTGTAATAGAAGAGTGTAGACAAAATGAAATAATCAAAAGAGTATCCCACCTGGACTCCATACACAAAATATAAGAATTAAATAATAACTTTAATTTAATGTGCAATTTTAATTATATTAATTTATTTATTACGTCATTTTTGAACTACAACACTAGCGGGGTCACGAGTTCACAGCTTCGAATAATGCGTATTATGATGCTCCTTACCTGCTCATGGGAGCCTGGTACTCGCGGCTCTTTAGGCTGCGGCGGCGACGTCAAAGGAGCAGGCAGCGGCGCGATAGCGGCGTTTCAATGCCACTATGCCTCGTGCCGGGCGGTCGGTTCAAAGGAACGGGAGTTTGTTAAACGAAAACTTTCGATTCTCTTCTTATCCATTTGTAATAAAGGTGAAAATAGCACAAACACTCACACTTTGCAATCATAATACACGTGTCGTGTCTAGTAGGTACACTACGTAGGTACTGTGTACATAACAATAATTTACAAAAGCACTGAACACGTTATTTAGACATTGTTCTATGAAAGATTTCAAATCAAATTAAATCCTTTCTTGTATTGAGTTATTTTAAAACACAGATCACAAAAATGGTTCGAAATGCCGACCCTGGTTTTCAAGGCATAGTGCACCGTCAATGAACCTTTCGCGATACAAATCGCGAGCTCCAAGAAGGCTGCCATTGGCTGCCCCAACACTTAAAACCATTTCAAAATATTCATTATTTGTTAAAAACGGTATATTTTACTTAATAGCAACTTACGACCGCGACGGATAGCAAGCGACTGATGAAATATTCCGCACGCTCGACTACCAGGGCTACAGGAATATTTTGATTTACGATTTTTTTAGGGTTCGATTTATCATAATAATAAACCACTTATGCGTTTGATAACTCATAGCTCTGCTGTTCTAATATTTTTTAAAATGCAGAAAATAAAAGCAACGTTCATAAGTGTGCTACTTAAATATTCAAAACTAGGAACATAGGGGATAACGTAGGAACCTATGAAATTAAATAAATAAGTCAACACAACTTCTTACTTTGTTTAATTACCTATTTGAATATTTTGACTTTTGAGTATTATTTAATTAAAACAATCATGATAAAACTGTTGGACACGGATTACCGTCTACCTTCAACGTTAGCTCATCGTAACGCAAAAACATGAAGACTAGAAGAACTTAGCTCAGTAGTCAGCCTAGTCGCACGGATTATTGAAGTTCGCAGGTTCGAATCTCACGAATTTTTATTTTCTAGTGTTTTCTATTAAAAATATTTTCAAACATTTACGAACATGTTAAAATTTACTAAACCAAAATGAAATATTAAAATAAAAAATATTTAATAATATTTGTACTGAACCAATTAATGTTTATGTTAGATGAAAAAGGATGCCATCGGAAGAAAGGGATAAAAATAGTCAACTTAGTACGTAAAATTGTGTTAGGAGTTGCTCGATTGCGCGCTATACCACTTCCACCACGTTTGCTTGTTAATGCTTCTGTTGTCCTAGTACCTCATATCTAAATAAGTAGACACTTTTATTAGTTTTGGTTGTTTTTTGGGAACTACTTTACTTCCTTACTAATATTATCTGTCTCTGTCTTACACCTAAACTGAATTGATTTAAATGAAATGCTCTCTGTCTACGGTAAAAAAGGGAATTTATTTTATTCCAAATTTGCTAAGTCCTGCTCATGGGTGCCTGGTACTCGTAGGCTTCAACACAAGGCGCGCGCGCACTTTAGGCGGAGACATCTAGGAGCGCCGAGCGGTGCGAAAATGGCATTTCAATGCCACTCTCGGGCTAAGCGGCGGCGGCGGCGTCAAAGGAACGGGAGTGTTAAACGAAAACTTTCGATTTTCTAGTTATTCATTCAGAATAAAGGTGAAAATAGCGCAAACATTGAGACTTTGCAATCATAATACACGTGTCGTGTCTAGTAGGTACAAAAAAATAAATGAAAGGTGTACTAGGAACATACGATCTAAAAGAGGTATAATATGTTCTGCCAGGTCGTTGCCGTCTAACATCTGATTCACCAGTGATGTGACTCCTTTACCTTTAATATCGATAAAATCTTCTAATTTCGATGTCTTTTATCTCGACTTCTATTTAATTTATTTTTCTAATATTTTGTAAATAGGGTTCAGGCGGGATACACTTTTGATTTTTTCATTTTGTCTTCACTTGCCGGTTATACACTGTATAACACAGTTATAAATACTACGACGCAAAGAATTTTGTAATTGAAATAAACATTATCAAAATTGATTGTTGAAAGAAGTTTTGTGTATCTTTTGTTTCTATTTCTTCTTTCTACTCTTTCCTTATCCCATCCTTACCTACACAATTTTGATAGTCAACAGTCAAATGACTACGATATTCTCACAGCTGAGATAATTTTCATGTTAAGCGAATAATTGACAATCAATTATTCGGTTTTAACCCCTTAAGGGCCAAAAATATATGGTTTATATTGTGTCTCGCTGTGTATTAAGTGAGAAGTTAATATCTTTTACTTGGTAAAGACGAGCTTTTATTTCAGATGTGGAAGTTGTATTTCTGAAAACGACTCGAGGTCAAGTAGCCATGGCTGAAGGTTACACATTCGCCAGGGCATACAGACAATCCGAAATGTTCTATTGTTCCAAAAAGTTGTCGAAACAATGCAAAGCAAGAATGAAATTAAGTCCATTGAATGAACTGATCTACTTCCTACCCAATCACAACCACCCCCCACCAATATTAAAAAAAACTTATGACGATATCTATATTATAATGTAAATATCTGGTACTTTCTTTCTTTCATCTTAATCAGTGTTTACTGCATTTTCCTTCAATTTGTTTCGAGTACTGCTTCTTGTTCTTCTTCGAAGTCTGAGTCCTATTTTTCATGTAATTTCTAAACTGTATTCTTTTGTAATTCAAACAAATGACCCTTGGTCTATGACCTGCATGAAGAACATTTTAGGTAATTTAATTATTCTGAATTAAATACGTACTTTGTTTAAATTGATATGGTTTTATTACACTAATCTGTCTGTTAATGGTTTGGTTTTCCGTCATCACGCATATATTAGTAGATATATATATAGACATCTATTATTTTGCCCGGTATTTTTTGGTCTTTAAATGAGGCTCGTGCATTGGACACAGTAAGAAAAAAAAATTCAATAATTTTTAGCTTGTCCCCCTCTACCTATATGGGAAAAAATCACTGAATCTTCATCCCAGTCACTTTCTATTGCGACGAATCAAAGTGAGACGGGAAATATAATCTGTGATCTAACAGTTGAGGGGGTCTTCTGTTTTCAATTTTTATTTCTATACCTAATGACTATGTGTATTCTTTTCAGATATTACCGTGGAGTTCGTCAATAGCACGCGCGGTGGCCATCTTGCGATGATTAAAGGCTTTACCTTTGCGAGAATGAATAAATCCGCCAGGTTTTGGTACTGCTCGAGCAAACAGTCCAAAAAGTGTAAAGCAAAGGTCGCCTTGGACACTTTTAACAGTGTTTTGTCCTACGAACTAACCCACAATCATTCCCCGCCACAGTACTTTAAGACGAAGGATGGGTCCTATTTTAAAGTGTAGATGTACACCTAACACCCCATATCATTATTGAGCCCAGAAACGCCCAGTAGGTACTAGACAAAGGTCTTCCGAAAAGATCTTAATAACGACCGGTCCTGTGCCTCCCGCATCCAGCGACTTCATGTGATCTTCGCCAGATCATCGGTCCACCTCGTGGGGAGCCTTCCATTGCGCCTACCAGTACGCGGCCGCCACTCGGGACCTTACCGCCCCAACGGCCGTCAGTTCTACTAGCAATTTACCTTGCCCACTGCCTCCTCTAATAACAATTTTAAACCAAAACGTAAGGAAGACACGCTATACACAACTTATAGCGGCATGTTACTTCCAATGCTTAAACAATGCTTTATGAAGTGGTGATAAGGTGGCTTTACATAGTACAAAACTTATTTAGATTATTTTAGAATTAAAGGGTTTGTTTAATTAATTATTTTATTACAACCTGTATGTTATAGAAGGATGACGTAGGGCTCATGTGTCATTCTAGCACAATATATCAACACAGAAATAGTAATAACACGCCATACGCGTGTTATTACTATTTCTTATGGAAACTGCTACATTTCACTTCCTTGGGGATTTAGGAACCTAATGCCACCCACCTCGTATAGTGTGAGGCTAGCGATCTTCACTTAGATGTTACTTAGCTGTGCGCAAGCGGCGGGCATCAATCTGGCTACCTTTTGAATGAGTACTGTATAGGTTCCCTTCGGATATTTAAATGAAAGTGGACTGTATATAACTAGTTTACTTAGGGCCGATTTTTCAATCCTCAGATAAAATTATCGGCCATTTAAAACTATCACTATCTCTTTCTAAAGTCATAAAAAGAAAAGGGACAGAGCTAACATTTGACTGACAGATAGTTTTATCTGAGGTTTGAAAAATCGGGCCTTAGTCGTTTACAATAATGGTTAATTTAAGTAGGTACGCGACGAAGCTACGGTTGCGGTTGGAGGGTCCCGAGATCGATGTCCGTGCGATACGGTTTCAGATGAGTGTGTGGAAAGCGTGCGCTGGCCACGCAGCGCAGTTAGCCGTGGTGACGTCACGCCTCCTCCCGCACCGCTTAATCCCGGGCGGATGAGACCGGTCGTCGACAAGTACCTTTCCCAGCATGTATATCGCTGTTCCCTTCTTTATTATGCTATCTCTGACTTAAATCTTTATTCTTTCCAGACATAACAGTGGAGTTCGTCAGCAGCTCCCGTGGTGGCCATCTTGCGATGATCCAAGGTTATACTTTTGCAAGAATCAGTAAGTCGTCTAGGTTCTGGTACTGCTCCAGCAAGCAGTCAAGAATGTGTAAAGCAAGAGTTTCTCTCGACGACTATAACAGGGTTACGTTCTCCGAACTGATCCACAGTCACCCCCCACCTCACTACTTTAAGAGGAAAGACGGGACGTATTTAAAAGTGTAGAAATTGTGTGGTTAATTTTAGAAAGTGTGTAGTTGCTATAAAATGCTTTCTATGGAAACCAACTGGTTTTATTTATATTAATCAAACGTCATATTGGTAGGTACTGATAGAAAAGTGCTTAGATACCTACATATAATCTACCTATAATATATTTTATTCGAAAAAGGCAAAAAAATGTTTATCTTTACTATTGATATTGTTTATAATTTCGTTAGCATTCCTTTCTTGAAAATTAAATGTTTTTCTATTACATATACCCTGACTAGTTCATTGTCATCTTAGTCCACTCCCACATTAAGGGGTCTACTCACATCTCTTAAATCAGAGGTAATATCGGGGCAGTAGTGGTGGAGATAAATTGGCCTTAAAATCGGCTGCTACTATTCACACTTTAAAATTGAAACGATTTGCTGCCTACTCACGAGAATATCTACGAGGTAATTTAGTTCCAAGGGCGGCCCGTGAGAAAAAGTGGTGAGCACACCATCCGTCACCTCGAGGATTTGCCCCACTAGCAGAGACATTACCACCGGGGCACAACCTGCAGTGGCCGATTTGGAAGTCACTAGACTGTCTGCGAACGCAGGTCGGCCGCTGTAGGGAGAATTTGGCAAGATAGGGCTTCATTGACTTGGAAAGCACCAAGTGCGACTGTGGAGCCCCGTCACAATCCATGCCACATCTGATGTCGTGTCCACTGCTGCTCTCCACCTGTACCATGGAGGAGTTAAAAGCGGCAGCACCAAGAGCTGTAGCCGTCGCCGGGTACTGGCGTCATGACATTTGAGCCATTGACACGAAGAAGAAGAGGGCGCGAATGGTTCATAGAACCCTTAAGCCAAAGATCACACACCATCGGATATGTTTGTTGCGGTTACGGTGATGCTTTGTAAATTCAGATTCTTCTCTTCTATGCGCTGACAAAATTAGCGTCTCCCACGACCAGCTAGATCGTCAGACAACTGAAGCTGGTTAATCTTTCTTTTTTTTTACTTTTGTCAGGTAAGCTAATTTTCATAACATGTTTCAGAATTAGATTTGAAGTATTTTGTGACGGACAGCGGAAGGAAGAGGATCATGGTGGGGAACTACTCGTTTACGCAGACGACCAGCGATAACCGGTACTGGAGGTGCACCAACAAACACCAAGCCAAGTGTCACGCGAGGCTTCGTTTCAACGATAAGGGGGAACTGGTTTATCACGACGTGACCCATAATCACAAACCACCTAAGTACATGAGATTAGCAGATGGGAAGTTTCTTAAAGTTTAAGAATTTATTAATTAAGGTTGTATAGAACGTCTCAATCAAAGTTGCCAAAAAGGTAAACAAAAAAGCCGACTTACCGAATTTGTTATTCAATAATCACACTTATTACATGGACATTGGCACGTAAATATAATTAACGGTAACAATTGTCGTCCGTTTCAATTGATTTGAATTACCTACAGTCATCACAAAACATTTTAGAGGTGAAACATTACCTTTGTTTTGTATACTGGGTCCTTACCTATGAAATAGGTGTTTTTTTTCTCTCTTAGTATATTTTCTGTAACTATTAAGATTCAGAGTATTTCTAAAAAATAATTGCCTCGTCTAAAAATAGACTATATCTTTGAGCGCTTTTGATTTGTTCTGATAATTTGTTGTAAGTTTAATTGTGTTAAAATTAGACACGGAGACAACTCTTTTTAAGTGCCTCCCGAATACATCATTTTATTTGCATTCACTTAAAAACGATAAATAATTTTTATAAAGTGTGATATTACACATATTACTAAAGCTTGTCTAATGATAGATACTAAATATTTATCTCTGGATTTGTCGTTGTGAAGAAAACTGAAAAAAATTTAGTATGGAAAATGCAGAATACCCAAAATCTTCATACAAAACACCAATTCCATAGGTAAGGACCTAATACCTTTTTGGCAACTTGGATTGAGACGTACTACGAGTATAGTTAGTGGTATACGGACGTCCGTACAAAGCCCTGCAATGCTGATCGACCGCACGTTGTAGGCTGTGCATTGCTAAACGCAATTTTTGATTTATATACGACAGCTCATACGATTCGTGCCGTCGAACTGATACTATAGCTACGGACAACGGAAATCAATACGGATGCGTATAGCACTAAATATAAATTAAACAAATTAATGCACTACAAATTTATGCGACTACTACAATTAACTTGTTTTCCTTTTTGTAACAATAATTAAATTTTAAGCAGAGGTATTAGGTTCTTACCTATGAAATTGGTGTTTTGTATGGAGATTTTGGGGATGTCTGCATTTTACATACTAACATTTTATCAGTTTTCTTCACAACGACAAATCCAGAGATAATTATATTTGGCATGTATCATTAGACAAGCTTTAGCAATATGTGTGTGAACACGCTTAATAAAAATTATTCATCGTTTTTATGTTAATGCAAATCAAATAATGTATTCGGGAGGCAGTTAAAAATAATTGTCTTTGTGTCTAATTTTAACACAATTAAACTTACAAAAAATTATCAAATTAAATAATACGAGCTCAAATATATGGTCTATTTTTAGAAGAGGCAATTATTATATAAGAATGTTTTGAAAGTTAATAGTTACGAACAAATTGCTAAGACAGAATAAAAACACCAATTTCATAGGTAAGGACCCAATATTAAACTCTTCAATTTCGCCCGATATTATGTTGAGGTTCGTTTGAGGCGAGTGTCTAAATAGTATTTAATCTGCAAGAGGTTGTTTTCTTAAGGGTTTATTGCCCTCAGCCTTTATACGTCCCACTGCTGGGCACAGACCCTCCTCATGGAGAAAGACATGAGGAGTATGGGTCGGAGCACTCCCACGTCGGTCTAACGCGGGTTGGTGGGTAGAAACAATTGCAATACCGGGCAGGACCAACGGCTTGACGTGCCTTCCGAAGCACAGAGGAGTTCGAGACAACAAAGTTTTGGTCACCCAACCAAGGCCTGACCATAGCGAAGGTAGCTTGGTTTTCGATATGGAATGCCAAAGCGTACTAATCACTACGCCATCGAGCTCCTCGAATAAAATATTACATATTATTTTGCCAATATCCTCGATGGAGTTGACGTGGGGGACTAAGCACCCCTTTTAGTTTAATATTAGGTCCTTACCTATGAAATTGGTGTTTTGTATGGAGATTTTGGGGATGTCTGCATTTTACATACTAACATTTTATCAGTTTTGTTCACAACGACAAATCCAGAGATAATAATATTTGGCATGTATCATTAGACAAGCTTTAGCAATATGTGTGTGAACACGCTTGATAAAAATTATTCATCGTTTTTATGTTAATGCAAATCAAATGATGTATTCGGGAGGCAGTTAAAAATAATTGTCTTTGTGTCTAATTTTAACACAATTAAACTTACAAAAAATTATCAAATTAAATAATACGAGCTCAAATATATGGTCTATTTTTAGAAGAGGCAATTATTATATAAGAATGTTTTGAAAGTTAATAGTTACGAACAAATTGCTAAGACAGAATAAAAACACCAATTTCATAGGTAAGGACCCAATATTAAACTCTTCAATTTCGCCCGATATTATGTTGAGGTTCGTTTGAGGCGAGTGTCTAAATAGTATTTAATCTGCAAGAGGTTGTTTTCTTAAGGGTTTATTGCCCTCAGCCTTTATACGTCCCACTGCTGGGCACAGACCCTCCTCATGGAGAAAGACATGAGGAGTATGGGTCGGAGCACTCCCACGTCGGTCTAACGCGGGTTGGTGGGTAGAAACAATTGCAATACCGGGCAGGACCAACGGCTTGACGTGCCTTCCGAAGCACAGAGGAGTTCGAGACAACAAAGTTTTGGTCACCCAACCAAGGCCTGACCATAGCGAAGGTAGCTTGGTTTTCGATATGGAATGCCAAAGCGTACTAATCACTACGCCATCGAGCTCCTCGAATAAAATATTACATATTATTTTGCCAATATCCTCGATGGAGTTGACGTGGGGGACTAAGCACCCCTTTTAGTTTAATATTAGGTCCTTACCTATGAAATTGGTGTTTTGTATGGAGATTTTGGGGATGTCTGCATTTTACATACTAACATTTTATCAGTTTTGTTCACAACGACAAATCCAGAGATAATAATATTTGGCATGTATCATTAGACAAGCTTAAGCAATATGTGTGTGAACACGCTTGATAAAAATTATTCATCGTTTTTATGTTAATGCAAATCAAATGATGTATTCGGGAGGCAGTTAAAAATAATTGTCTTTGTGTCTAATTTTAACACAATTAAACTTACAAAAAATTATCAAATTAAATAATACGAGCTCAAATATATGGTCTATTTTTAGAAGAGGCAATTATTTTATAAGAATGTTCTGAAACTTAATAGTTACGAACAAATTGCTAAGACAGAATAAAAACACCAATTTCATAGGTAAGGACCCAATATAAAATTAGTTTTATTGAATTGTTTGTCGACGATAGATCTCCGTAAAACTTTTTGGATTTATTTTTTATTACTTTGTGTACTTTATTTGTAATTTTTGCATAGTCATTAATATTAAACACCGTGTTCCTGAAGTTATACATTAATTTTGGCACTATTTTTCAGACTACGCTAAACAGATTTCGCTAACAGTTTAAACAACATCCCTATTAATTTGGTAAGGCTTAAATCATCACCAATCACTTTGAACTATGCTTTTAAACCACTACTTGTGAACAATATGCTTACCAAGAGCTACTGGATCATTATTCAATGTTAATGTATGACGTCACATACTGTGTAGGTTGGTTTTATATTCTTGAATTAAATAATAAAATGGCTTGTATTCATTGAATTAAATAATAAAATATATCAATAGTATTTCAGGTTTTGATTTAAGAAGTCACTCAAGCATCCTTGGTTTTAATAAGGTTTATTTATCACCTAGACATTTAAATACAATTAGTTTACCACCAGGGTGGTAAACAAGCATACGGCCCACACAGATGTGGTCACCGTAGCCTAAAAACCTTTTCACACCCTTTTTGAAGGACTCCATGCTGTAGTTTCTTGGGAAAGCCTCACCAATTAGTTAAAATAATATGACTCATACACTATCAAAAACTCATTCATCTCCTTCTCATTGCCATCCTTCCTTCCATTCAATAGACGGATGGTAATGACAGCTTTGGGAAGGTGATGCATTTAAACTGGAGGGTACTAGGTATGAATGGTAGTGAATAATACGTCCAAATTCCTTAATAGATTTGCAGACTTAACACTTTAGACATAGAGTGTAAATCTGATTGAGAAAAAAAATTGCGCTTGTAATTAAACTATTTTTTTCGAGCCTCTGAAGGAGGACTCTTTACCTTCCCATGCGGGAGAAGGAGGTGGTGAATCCCTCATTGAATACCCGACCGGGGGTTACGTCGGACTCCTACCGACTAAACACCACCTTGCTTTAGGCCTCTTACGGGCTTTGGTAAAGCATAACCTGAATGCGCCCCCTCCCTCAGGAAAGGGAGAGGTGCGGCGCTGCGCTAGCTACTTACTAGGGCATGTGCGCCAGATATACGATCGGAACCAAAGTGGGCTGATCGTATGGGACATGTGAGTGTACGTGCGAGCTGAAGGCCACGCGTACAGGGTGGGAGGGAGGACTAATTAATATTGGGTCCTTACCTATGAAATTTGTGTTTTTTTCTCTCTTAGTATTTTGTCTGTAACTATTAAGATTCAGAGTATTCCTAAAAAATAATTACCTCGTTTAAAAATAGACCATATTTTTAAGCTCGTGATTTGTTTTGATAATTTGTTGTAAGTTTAATTGTGTTAAAATTGGACACGGAGACAACTCTTTTTAAGTGCCTCCCGAATACATCATTTTATTTGATTTCACTTAAAAACGATAAATAATTTTTATGAAGTGTGATATTACACATATAACTTAAGCTTGTCTAATGATACATGCCAAATATTATTATCTTTGGATTTGTCGTTGAGAAGAAAACTGAAAAAATTTTAGTATGGAAAATGCAGAATTCCCCAAAATCTCCATACAAAACACCAATTTCATAGGTAAGGACCTAATATTTTGTTTGGTGAATGCTGGACTCCTATTACATAAGGGCATTTTTATAAAAGATGAAGCAGCGGTTCACCTGGTGAAAAGTGATCACCCATATACATTTGCAATACTGACACGGCAACATATTCTTTATTTTTCAAGGCTGAACCATGAAAAACACCTTCGGTAATAAAGGCGTGATGATATGTGTCATGAAACTGAGATATTATTATCACTAACTGACGAATAAAATTATTATTTAGTTGTAGATTTCCAGTTCATCTTAACCGACAAAGGGAGGAAAGTAATGGTCCAGAACTATATGTTTAGTCAAAGTTCAAGTGAGAGGTACTGGCAGTGCATAAACAAATATCAAGCGAAATGCGAGGCGAAGCTGCGGTTCAACGATCAAGGGAAGCTGGTTCGAGGCAATCAGAACCTAAAGCATACTCATGCGCCGACCCAGTATATTAAGATAAAAGATGGGAGGTATGTTAAGGTTTAAAGTAGTGTGACTGATGCAAGATATGCTGTGAATCTTCGGTCGCGTAACGCAAGAAGTGTCTTGAGACTGACATCGCTAACCCCAGATAGTTAAAGATAAATTTATCGTCATAATTTTAATCATCTTATGCACTTCTTTTCTTCTCATAATATCTCATTCATAGCTGGCTTTCCTCTCATTCTAGGATCACCCAGACTCACTCATATTTCTCTTTAGTGATATTCATCGTATAAATCGAATTTAATCTGCAAGAGATTGTTTCCTCATAGGTATAATATTACATATTATTTTGCTTATATCGCTGAGGTAGTTGACTCAGGGGAATAAACACCCATTTCCCTTTTTTGTATAATATAAATTTAGTTTTATTGAAATGTTTGTCGACTTTTGATCTCTTTAGGGTCGGTTTTTTGTTCCGTGGTCAGGTTGACCAGTTGTTTAAAATATTGACCAATGCACAATGTCGAGATATGTCAGCTTAACCAATAGTAAAATTTTCAGATAGTTAAATAATCATAGACAATTTAACGACACACGATGCTGGGATTAGTAAATGGCATTGAATGTCACCCATTTTGGTGTTTCCATTAACGCCATTATAACTGTTGGTATGGAATATTACTACAGATATAAAAAAACTAACCCTTAGAATTTAATAGGCTTTTATGCGGGTTGCAGATCAAGAGCTAAACTAAGTTAGTTTAGCTTAGCTCGCATATCTGACGAAGTTTTCCATACTTGGGTGCAGACCGCAAACTATGCGAATTATAATGGAAAACTGCGTCAGCTATGCAAGCTAAGCTAAACTAAAATAGCTTAGCTATTCGTCTGCAACCCGTATTACTTAGATCTTTATTTGTACTTTTAGCATATTTATTTGTCGTGATATGTCAGCTTGACTAATAGTAAAATTTTCAGATGGTTAAACAATCATAGACAATTTTACCACAACACGATGCTGGGATTAGTAAAATGGCGGCTGGCGGCACAGCTGATTTAACCATTGGTCAAGCTGTAGTCACACATTTCGGTATTTCCATTGACGCCATTGGTCTTAATTTTAACCATTAGTTTGAATATTACTACGGATCAAAAAACTGACGCTTAGAACTTTGTAGGCTTTTACTTAGACCTTTATTTGTACTTTTCGCATAATCATTAAATACGTAGTTTTATACTATGGCTTAGTTTTATTGAATTATAAACGTATGTAAGTAGTTAAGGGGTTTTTATTTAAGAAGTCACTAAGCCTCCTAATACCGCAAGGAATAAATGAATTCTATTCATATAAAAAATATATTATTTCCAGATATCGAATACCAATTTATTGAAACAGACAAAGGTAAAAGAATAATGGTAGGGAAATATGTGTTCAGTCAAAAGTCAGTAGGGCATTGGCACTGTTTCAACAAACGGCGAGGCAATTGCGGTGCGAAACTACGATTTGATAGCGACGGGAAACTGATGCTTTACAACCTGGAGCATACACATGA
This sequence comes from Parapoynx stratiotata, assembly GCA_910589355.1. Lineage (NCBI taxonomy): Eukaryota > Metazoa > Arthropoda > Insecta > Lepidoptera > Crambidae > Parapoynx > Parapoynx stratiotata. The sequence continues at coordinate 14,094,047 of OU342466.1, read as the reverse complement.
ACCACCTTGCTTTGTGAAGACGAAAGATGGGAGGTACCTCAGAGTGTAAGGGGATAAACTTTTAGGTCTAACGAAATTTTTGTCAACAAGTTATCACTTTGTATTGTTTTTACATAATATTAACTATTACGATTCAGTGTTATTTCTTTTTGTATTTGATATTTGTCTACAATAAGTATTTTAATTTGCTCATTCCGATTCCGTTTGTTTGTATATACTTTTTATTGCAATTCAAAAACAAATACATAAAACAGGTTGTTAACATATGTTTGCAAGGGCGGACATATCCCTAACGGAGATCTCTGCCTGTCAACCCATGAAAGTAAGTTGAGAAAATAGATTATAGGGGATACAAATGCATAAAGAAGACAATATTTAAAAACTTTAATATTAAACATACCTACATAATAATAATCCTACTTAAATACACATATAAAAACAAATACTTAAATAATTACACACATATATACATATTAATAATATATACCTTTAAATATATACAAGATACCTAGATGACAAAATTCTGATTAAGCGGTAGTTTGAGTATTTTGAGATATATAATAATGCTTCAGCCTGGTTTTGAAGGAGTGTATAGAAGGACTGTGCTGAATAGAGGCTGGAAGACAGTTCCACATTTGTTTGTTTGTTTGTTTTATAATAGTGCATGCTGTGCTTACAGTATAATAGGTAACAACCTAGATTATTTCACTCTCAGTGTAACTTTTTAATGTCTTTATTGATTGTAACTAGTTTATGAGCCTAATAATAAAAACAAGTGATGCAGCGGTAGCCAAGTTGGGACGGACGGGGCACTACTCGTTCGAGAGGCCGCGGGAAACACGGGTTCGATCCCACCTTTTGTACCAATGAATTTGAATAAAACTTATGTACAGTTCATAAGGAATATCGCTAGCCTCACATTGTGCCCTGTGCATAGCAACAGGCTCGCCACCTGTTACATGGGGACCTAATATATCTGGCGAAATGTGGGTGTTTAACACCTTCGCCTACCTTTTTCCCGAAGGGGTAGCTTCGGGGAAAACGGCGCGATGATATGTTATATTACAATAAATACAAAAGGATATTATTACTAAGTAGGTTGGGCAACGAAAGCGATGGATAAAAGAAAACTGCACTTAGCAGAGATGCGAATATTGCGATGGATGTGTGGAGTCATTAGAATGGAGAAGATCAGGAATGAGTATATTAGAGGGAGTTTAAAAGTAGCGCCAGTGACAGAAAAGATAAGGAGCAATAGGTTAGCGTGGTATGGACATGTGATGAGGAAGGATGAATGTCACATTACAAGAAGGATGCTGAACATGGATGTGGACGGACCTAGAGTGAGAGGAAGACCAAAGAAGCGATGGATTGAATGCGTGAAGAATGATATGAGAATAAAAGAGTTGGATGCTGAGCTGACGAGTGACAGAGGAGAATGGAAGAAGAAGACATGTTGTGCCGACCCCACCTAGAGTGGGAAAAGGGCAAGAAGAAGATTATTACTAAGTAGGTATGTCAAACTTATTACAAAATATATACATTTCTTATGAATTTTGTATTTAGGTAAAGGGTGGTTTGAATAATGTAGACAATTCATGGAAATATAGCAAGGAAAAATTACGGTTGAGGAGTCAACGGTTTTCAAATTCAATCAATGGTCCCTTAGTCTTATATCGCGATCACGCCTGTATTCCCGAAGGAGTGTTAATACCCTTCAGGGAGCTAAACATAGGTATAAGTCGGGACGAATACGTAAACACTTATATATATATATTGTACAGGTGTGAAGGTAAGTTACGTTGAGGTGAACTTCTGACTAAAAACAAGCATGAGTTTAGTTAGTTGATAGGTGTGAATGTTTGAAGATATTTGTTTGTTTATTTATTTAGTTCACTTGTTGGCTCCCGTAAAAATAAAAGGTGCCAGCTGAAAACCAACGGCAGGCTTGCAAGCCTGGCATTATGCTGAACCGGCAACCTGATCGTCTGCGGTCACCAGATGTTTACTTAGATTTTTTATACATAACATTGTTATTTTTTGTAAAGTGTCTGTTCACGAATAAATTTATTTTCTTTCTTCTTTCTTTTCTTTTAAACAGCCATAAAACAAAAAAGGGAATTCTCGATTCAAAAACAAGCAAGGGAATCGAGACGAATAGCTGTGACAATAATATTATCTATAGTACGTCTCAATCCAAGTTGCCAAAAAGGTAAACAAAAAAGCCGACTTACCGAATCTGTTATTCAATAATCACACTTTTTACATGGACATTGGCACGTAAATATAATTAATGATAGCAATTGTTGTCCGTTTCAATTGATTTCAATTACCTACAGTTATTTCAAAACATTTTAGAGATGAAAAATTACCTTTGTTTTGTTTACTTTTTTGGCCACTTGGATTGAGACGTACTATATTAAGAGTGCATTCGACTAATTAGTGACACTGGTGTAGTAATACCAAAAATGCTTTAGCTGTCTAAAGCGTACACGGCCCAAAATTGGTGTACGCAGTACAGTAAAAGTACGCAGGTCTCCGTCATTCCAGCAGATTCGACCAATTAAATTTAAGCATTTATTGGTGACTGAACCTCCGTGTAATAACACGGGTTTTGGTCGAATTCACCCCAAGTAAGCTAAGTCGACACATATAAAAAAATATCTCGATCTTCTTTGCTACATTTCGATTGTTAAGTACTAAATTAAAATAGCTAAATAATATTATAGATTTTATAGGTCAGAGGGGCAGAATTAAAATACGGAATTGTGACGACAAAAAGTACGAGTATATTCTAAATTACTTTCACTAGAATGGTAATACGACTGACTTCTAGCACAATTATATCGATAATAATTGGAAGTGATTTGAATTGGGTGAAGCGTGAGAATGAAATTATGATTGAGAATAATCAATTTAATTTTTGTTATTCTGTAATCATTTAACATTGTTTAATAAGAATAAAAACACTATTTTTATTAAATGATTAATTTTTTCAAACAAAAAATTGTTATATTGTTATTTTGTTTTTTTTATTTATGTAAGATGAACTATAGATGCGTTTTGAATAAATACATTTATTGAGGATGGAAAAGAGTAACCACACACTGATGTAACACGTATAATGTCTAACAGCACATTGACTGTCAAAAAGTACAATTGTTTCTATCAAAAAAGATATTCTGCATATAAATAAATCCAACATATGACGTACTGGGAATTTTGAATTAAGGTCCGAAAAGATTACATGGTGCCTCAGCATGGTGCTGGTCGCCAACAACATTATTAAGTTCACCTTAGAAATATATTTCTATTTTCAGGTATAGTTATGAAGTTCTTTGAAACAGTCCAAGACAAAAAGAGAAAGGTCATGGTTGACAACTATTCGTTTAGCCAAACCACAAGGGATATGAGGTACTGGCAATGTACAAACAAAAATACAGCTAAATGCCACGCTAAGTTGCGATTCGACGGGAACGGAAGATTAGTGTTTCATAATCTGCATCATACACATGAACCGCCCGAATATGTTGTTGCTTCTGATGGGAAATATATTAGAATTTAAAAGGAAAGTTAAATTGGTAGTCTATAAGGCCACTGAACAAGTTGGTTTCATAGGGACGCTGGCGGCAGACGCCGGACACGCGCGCGCATATACGTCAAGATGGTAAAGCGTAGCTATGAAACATCCCTTACTCATCGCATTCAGACCATTTCAATAAATGCAATTAGTCTGAGAGATTGCCTATAGAAAACCCTCAAGTTGATGAACAAATACAAATTAGCAAATAAAATTATGCTGGTGCTACCATTTTAGACCGCCACATTGATTTATTTCATAAACTTATATCTCCTTAGAACTTATATAATGATACACTTATCATGCAATAAAAATATGCGATAGTATAAAATAAAAAAATAGGATTTATAGTACTCGTAGATAATAATAAATATAATCTTCGACATATGTATAATTCTAATAAGTTTTAAAACGATTTGGATTTTGTATATAAGTATTTGTTAACGACCTTGGACTCTTAGTTCTTTTTATGTCTAGCAATGAGCGGCTAACGGCTAAAAAGGCGCCGTAATAACAATGTTTTAAGCATTGTTGTGTTTCGGCAATCGGAGGTAAGATAGCCAGTTCCTCAGTTGTCGAGGATGACAGGTGAAGCTCGCTTCCACCTTCGGACTTATCGTCACTTACCATCAGGTGAGATGAAGGTCAAGAGCTTACCTGTCGTATGTAAAAAAAAGGTGCTAAAATAGATCTAGGTTTAAATTACTACATTATTAAAATTGTTTTTTTTCTTTCTCTGTACAGATATGATCATTCTTAGTCGATTTATGTATCCATTTAAATTTTAAATATTTTTTCACTATTCCAAGTAAAACAGCAAGTTTAACATGTATATAGTACATACTTTTTATAATAATAGACTTCACAATTATTATGTTATGCTGTACAGTAGTTTTAGAATTTTACTTTAATAAATACTGAAAATTTTCGTAAAGTTATTATTCCTATTCACACAAAACCAGCTACCTTATACATAGTATTTCTACTTACACGCATACCTGTAGGCCTAACACGGGCCGGAGAGAAAAAGTCCCCGGAGACAAAATTACTCAATGCCTCTCGCTTCCGCGTGAACGAAGAAGCAAGAGGCAATGACGATTTAACATATGTGGTGAATACCTCTGCCTACCCCATCAGTAACAGAGGCGTGATATGTGTGCGAGTATTTACGTGGTCTTTTTAAATGAAAAAAAAATGAAAGAAATATTCTTTAGTTGTAGATTTCCAGTTCATCGTAACTGACAAAGGGAGGAAAGTAATGGTCCAGAACTATATGTTTAGTCAAAGTTCAGGATGTCAGAGGTACTGGCAGTGCATAAACAAATATCATGCGAAATGCGAGGCGAAGCTGCGGTTCAACGATCAAGGGAAGCTGGTTCAAAGCAATCAGATTTTGAACCATACTCATGCGCCGCCCCGGTATATGAAGCTTAAAGATGGGAGGTATATTAAGGTTTAGAATCATGATCATGTGACTGATGGAATATAATATTAGGTCCTTACCTATGAAATTGGTGTTTTGTATGGAGATTTTGGGGATGTCTGCATTTTACATACTAACATTTTATCAGTTTCCTGCACAACGACAAATCCAGAGATAATAATATTTGGCATGTATCATTAGACAAGCTTTAGCAATATGTGTGTGAACACGCTTGTTAAAAATTATTCATCGTTTTTATGTTAATGCAAATCAAATGATGTATTCGGGAGGCAGTTAAAAATAATTGTCTTTGTGTCTAATTTTTACACAATTAAACTTACAAAAAATTATCAATTTAAATAATAAGAGCTCAAATATATGGTCTATTTTTAGAAGAGGCAATTATTTTATAAGAATGTTCTGAAACTTAATAGTTACGGACAAATTGCTAAGACAGAATAAAAACACCAATTTCATAGGTAAGGACCCAATATATTCCTATTATTCTATAGGAATATTACTTAAAGTCGAGTCGTCGTCGAGTGTTATCGGCTGATAAAAAGAATACTAGTGACTCATCTCTTCCCTTGGGTGTCGTAAAAGGCGACCAATTGACTTAGAACTGCACAACATCCAATAGCTTATACCGGCGACGGGCTCACCACCATTCACGAACTCGGACTTTGGCAATGGAAGCGCGGACTATGGCAATGGACTGCTTTTGCGGTGCTTTTGCCTAATCTCTGACTAAACCTTAGGGGATAAAAGTCGTGATTTTATGTATGTATGTATGTTACATTACTTAAAATCTGCAGTTGTTTCTTTCACGCTAAATGATAACGGTAGGCAGGGGCACCCATAATTTCATTTTATACTGTTGTGCAAACCGTTCCTCTTATGAATCTTATTAGTGATTAATTACTTATTTCATATAAAATCCTGTATATTAATCTGTGTAATGTTAAGTCTAATAAAATTCATATATTTATCAATTACATTGAAATAAAAAATAATGAATTAGTAAATGAAACGACTATTTCTGTCATCTAATATATTTATAAAAAACATTAAGTAAAATACTTATATAATACTATTTCCATAGTTAAAGAATATACTGACGAATAGATCACATGACAGCTCAAAAATGCTTTACCGTTTTTGAATTGTTAGTAAACTGACTAAACGAAAGTAAAGTAGTGATATAAAAAAATTCAATTTGTAATTTTATAAAAAATTTTGCACCTAGTTTGACTTGTCATAAGTGTATTTGTTTCATTACCAACATGATTTTCAGACTTTCAGTTTAAGTTTGTTAAAGTAAATAATAGGATAAATATTACAAAATAAAAATAAATATACGTTTATAAAATTATTGTTTTATTTATACTATATATATTACTATAAATATTAATATTTAGGAGGTAACTTAAATTTTTTTCGTAAGTAGTTACTAAAAAAACAAAAAAAGACTTATTAACCAACAATGCAGTTCTTTACAATATTTGGTTTGGTACGAAAAATTTTTTATTGATTATAGAAACATTGACCAAATTAGATTCCCGCTTAGGTATGAGAGTTGAAAAAAAATTGAATCCGTTATTATTTTATCTAAACTTTAATCAGTTTTCGATATATTCATGGTTCCCAAGAAAAGATTTCGCTATCTCTTATAGTATCAGCCTTCGCCACACTGACCCACTTGGATTAATCAACCTGTGTAATGGAATTGCTTACGAAATATTTGTTTGCTGCCCAAATGATTTTTCGGCAGGTTTTTTTTCCTGACCAGTAAATTAAATGGCTGCCCAATTAATAACATCCCATTTTGAATGTATTCCGTCATCTAGTATCCGTTACACATGCAGCATTAGCTGCTTAATCTGGGCAAGTTGAGAGGTGTGAATATCTGAAGATATTTATTTATTTTAAGCCCATAATTTAATAGGGAATGTAAAAAATAAACCATGATTCATGTGACGATTTTACTTTTTTTTGACTTAAATTTCTGCTATTAATTATGGCTTATGTTTATTTATGTCCGTTATATCCTTTGAATCCTCGTGATATTTTGTTACTAATTAGAGTTGTAAAGACAGGCAGATCTTTTTTATTAACATTGTGAATATGATGAGTATTTATACGATTATAAAAAAAACGATTACGATTTTTTTTTTTTTTTTACGAAGTGTTTTTATTCCTGATTCCTGAGTGTTTTTATTCCTTCAGAATCATATGTTTAGAAAAATAACAAAAGACAAAAGGTACTGGCAGTGCATAAACCAATATCAATCGAAGTGCAAGGCGTCAAAAGACGGGAGATACGTTAAAATATAAGTAATAATGTAACACTGGCACATTGCTGTATCCACCAGTAGTGATGTTATGTGTTATATAACTGGTAAGTTTTATATAAAAATAAATATCATGTTTTTTTAATTTGCTTTGAACTTTTATATAAATTTGTAAATCATCCAGCATTCTTTGTCAGCATCGCAGATATAAGTAGATACCTAGTTAACTATAAGAATCAAGAATTTTAATAAATGTTATATTATGAGGTTATATTACTTGCATATTTCTTTTCAAACCAAATAGGTACCTAATGTTGCGAACACAATGCAATTTGTTTTTTCAACAGCTCAGCAAATAACTCGACACCACCTGATGGTAAGCAGTTGATGAGTCCAAATGCGAAGGAAGCCAAGGGAAGAGAACAGAAGGCAAGCTAGCCATCTCCAGCATGCTAGCTTATAAGATGCCTTTTCACGCCTCTTTGGAAGGAACCCATGTAGAACCTCATAAACATAAAATATACCTCCGTGGGATTCCAAAATCGTCAATTGATCAGAACCACTAAACAGTATTAACATTGTACTCCATCCACAAATTATGTTATAAAAAGGTTACAAAGGTGTTTTCTATTCTAGGAATTACTTTTGAATTGCTGGTCGGTGATAACGGGAGAAAGGTGCTCGTATGCAACGGGCAAACCTATTCCAATAGCTGGAAGTCTAGGTGTTGGTACTGCTCTAAGCGAAGGTCGCTCAAATGTCCCGCTAGTATAATGTTTGACAAGTTTAATAACTTGACCAAATACAACTTTGAACATAATCATTATTAGCCTAGGTTAAAGTAGTTTGTGAATATCGCTTCCATCACATTATGCCCAGTGCATGGCAACTGCACTGGGCACAATGATGATATTTATATTAAAGTTGTTATTATAAGAACACCAAGATTGATTGATTTATTGATTGAGAATTGAAAAAATAATCCAGCCATATTGTATTTGAATTGGAAGCGTTGTCGATAAAGTTTAGTACATAGAAAAGGTGACACGTTGCTTGCACTCTTTGCAAAATACATGTAGAAGATCACTGCTCAACTAATCTTGAATTTAGTTCTGTGATACGGGTCTTAAGGAGTTCACAGACTGCAGCTATAGTAAATACATCTCGAGATGTATATCTTTCAATTGTCTTAGCATCCATAAGATTTCTATGGAGAGATGTAACGAAATATATTGAGATGTATCATGCTATAATATATTAATATATATTATAGCTCCGTTTATGAATTCCATTAAGGTTGTAGATGACGCCGAGTGTTTTCATTAATTTTGCTGCCCAATCTAGTTTATAGAAAGAAAGTGCCTTGAAATTTCATTGAAATGAATGAAGAAGTGTGCTATTAGATAAGTATGTCTATTATGCTAAAAATTATAATTATTATGTAGTTATGTTTCTTAATGCAGTAAAATTGTTATGAATTTTAAGAAGTTTATAATGAAATTAAAAGAAGTTCCTATGCACCTGTAATGACTTTTCTTACACTTCGTTATTACTTTTAGTAACTGCGAAATTACTGCTTCTTATACCTAAGTCATTTATTCGAAGTTTAAAGGCGAATTTTTATTCAACCTCTGACTATATGCCAGGTCTACCTGGTAGATAATGACGCAATCTCTTCATAGATCTTGTCAGATTATTTACCGCTGAGCGAATTCTCTTTACATTGCTCGCTCGGTGTGGGCGGACATAGGTGTCGAATGTCTCGAGGCAGAAATGAAATGAGAATTTGCTCGCAAGGCCGTATGTATTTTGATGATATGCTTTATATCTTTATTTAGCCGTAGATAGCTACAGATAACTTCACTTATTGTGAAACGTAACTGTAATGAAAATCTATTGCTTTCAGACTTGAGGTTCGTCAACACTCCTCGTGGCATCATAGCTCTTTACGGTGGACACACATTTTCAAAAGTAAACAAAACATGCAACACTTGGCTGTGTTCTAAGAAACGGAGCAATAAATGCAGTGCCAAGATCAGATTGGACCACATGAATAACGTTATTCCTATATTTCTTGTCCATAATCATGATCCTCCATATAATTATTATTTGTTTCAACATCAATTAGTCTTGGAAGAAAATAATCATACACAATAAAATTGAGTTTATTATCAATTTGAAGCTAGTGTGCTTTGAATTTTTTAGGTGAAGCGCGGACTATTTATGCATGTGTGGATAATCAATTTATAAATTATATTTAAGTCAAACATAATAAATATTAAAATCTATAATAATTATTATGGATCATGTGACGAAAATTAATTAATAATAGGTCTTTACCTATGAAATTGCCGTTTTGTATGGAGATTTTGGGGAAGCCTGCATTTTCCATACCAAAATTGTTTTCAGATTTCTCCACAACGTCAAATTCAGTGATAATATTTTTTGACATGTATCATTAGACAAGCTTAAACAATATGTGTGGTATCACTCTTCATAAAAAATATTTAACGTTTTTAAGTGAATGCAAATCAAATGATGTATTCGGGAGGCACTTAAAAAGAGTTGTCTTCGTTTCTAATTTTAACGCAATTAAACTTACAATAAATTATCAAAACAAATCAAAAGAGCTCAAAAATATGGTCAATATTTAGAGGAGGTAAGTATTTTATAATAATATTCTGAAACTTAATAGTTACAGACAAAATACTAAGAGAGAAAAATCGGCAATTTCATGGGTAAAGACCTATTATAATGTGAAAGATATTTTAAGACAAAAGATAATATAATTACGTTCACTTTGAGCTTTCTTCAATGATTATGACGTTATTGATTGTTAAAAATTGGTTCAATTACAATAGCTAGGTAATTGGATAAAAGTACTTGAAATAATGAGAGAAGTCTCTAAGAACGTAGCCGATAAATAACTTGTTGTATTAAATGTTGTACTTCTCTTTATGTCGATCACTTGATTCATAATCAAAGTGTTGACGTACTGAAGGAAAATGTAAATTATTATTAGTACATCATAGATCATAATAGTGGAGTACTCCAGTCGTATTTATTAATTAAGAAAATTAATACATGTCTGTTTCATATTAGTATATTCGTACTTAACTTTACACATTGTAAAATTGTAATGGATTTATGTTTATACATGGTCGACACTGTTACTAGAGCAGGCGGACACCTAAAGAAAAATAATTAGTCTGTTGAAAATGCAGGTGTTTGTATCTGCATACCAACCTGCATTTGGCCACGTGGTGGTGTTACGGCCCATGTGTTACTCATCCAAATTTCATGGGGAAGGCCTTGTCCCAGCAGTGGGGCATGTATAGGCTGAGAATGTATTTGGATAACGAAAAACACTTCGTGTGGAATTGACTTACTAGAAGTCCAAGCTTCATTTTACAAATTTTTTTTTTAATTCCGATTAAATGGATGGAATGGATGATCCGAAATAACGCAAAAACAATTAACATAATTTGTCTCGACATGATTCTACTGTTTATTGTTGGATATAGTAATTATATTTAATACGTACTAGCAATTACTTAAATGTTCAATCAATATAATGTACAACGATTGCTCTTGCCAAAATAATATATAATAATACCCTTTCTCACATAAGATGAGTTCGGTGAAAGCAGGATAGATGTATTCTTTTCAAGAAAAGAAAGAGACAGACTCGAGATTTGCATGAATTTGGCAGCTGTTCGCATACTTTAGCTTTCGATATTGAAAACCAAGCTACTTTAGTCATGGTTAATCCTGAGATGGGTGACCAAATTTTTGTGATCTCGAGTCCCTCCGCCGTTGGTCCCGGTCACTTTTGCAACCTTTTCTACCCAACCAATTTGCAAGGCCATATTTCAAATGTATAGATTTTTTTTCTCTTAGTATTGCGAGATGATTTTAAGTGTATGATGTGGACACACATAACGTGAGAACCCCCCTCAAGTGTTTTGAGTTCGAGGCCCGATAGATCTGTTTTTGCTCTGAATACCTAGCTCTGCTTACCACATATCGCTCATCCAAAAGAATAATGACATAATTACCAAAAAGTCTAAATGGTGTTGGCCTATACTTCGAAAGGATACGCGGAAACATCCTCAAAGTTTATAAAATGTAGACAGATTTGTAAAAATAAAACTAAAATTGAATATAATGTTGATTAAATTCATTATTTATTCCCATATCCAAACCTAGTTTAATGTCATAATTGTATTATTTGATGTATAAAATGTCAAAAATGTACGTCTGGTTTGTTTTATTTCGTTTTATCAAATAGTTATCTTAAGTTTTCTCGCAAACTTTTTATGTTATATTATTGGTAGTTAAGTAACACAACATAACTATTAAAATATATCAATAGAATGATTGGAAATACACAATATTTTCGATGTCGAACTTTTAAAACGCTCTCCTGAAAAATCGCAAAAACGTAATTACGTCAATATTCTTTTGGATGAGTAACTACCTACTTTTGCGTAGTTTTTTAAATAATATATACTATTATGTAAGTCAGCGCTAATGACTACACTGAAATACATAAAATAAATATTCAATACTATTGATAAATGTTATATACAACATGTAAATATTATATATGATAAATTATTTACAATTAATAATATTGAAATTATATAATATTTAGTTTTAATTGGTTTGGAATTATTTGAATTTGAAAAGCTGTTTAAGTTGTAAAGCTTATTATAATTTTTGAGGTTATTTACAATATAGGTAAAATGTTTTAAAAATAGATACAGCAATTTATTAGTATTCAGAGAAAGTGCATTCGTCGCTTGCCTCACCCTGTGCCCGGTACATGGCATGCCACAGGCTCGCCATTGTAACGTGGGGACTTAACATACCTAACACTTCTGCCTACCCATTCGGGGATAGGGTGTGTGTGAAGGTAAAGATACCACATGTTTTTCTTTACATGAATAAACTTGAAAGAAAATAATTATACATTTATTCATGTAACATTACATTTTTTACATAAACAAACGTATAATTAAAGAAAATAATTACACGTTTATTTATGTAATGAAAAAAACACGTGATATCTTTGCCTTCACATACACACCCCTCCTAGTACCTACTTACTAGCTACCAGGAGTAGGAATAGAGTTGAAAATTTAGTAGGTTGTTTCTCCTGGTAAAGGCAACGAACTTATAATAGAGCTGCGCTGAAACGTTGATAATATATTAATATTTTTTAATTTTTCGGCAATTATAAATATCAAGCTACGGTGTAAGGGACCCTACAACCCCCTTTTGGCTTTTTTTTTATTTTAAAACACCTTGTAGAGGCTGGTGACAACGATGAGCACTCACTGAATTCATCTTAGGTGCAATATAGTATATTTTGAAACGGTAGGTACTCATTTCGTGATTCAAATGTTAGTGATAAATACCTACTAGTCTAGTACTTACGAGTATAAGATGTTCATCAAGTAGACATTTACTAAGTGTACTGACTGATCTTTTCCCTATGACAGGGGACAGATAACCCAATACTTGCTATGTATGGGTATTCGTATTCTCCTGAATATGTAATAGATAAATATAAATATAAATCCGATGAAGTAAATAATTAGTTGTATTCGTTTTATTGCTGGAAAACTGCAAACCTCTTTTATTTATTTTTTAGATTTTAATGAAATGTGTAATTAAGGGCGAATTCGACCAAAATTCGTATTACGGGGGTTCGGACACCAATTAATGCTCAAATGAATCCTGCGTCTCACGCGCATCTAAAGCATTATTGGTATTACTACACCAGAAGGCCTAGCACGGGTCGGAGAGAAAAAGTCCCCAGAGACAAAAATCGTCATTGCCTTTGCTTCTTCGTTCGCGCGGAAGCGAGAATAATTTTGTCTCCGGGGACTTTTTCTCTTCGGCCCGTACTAGGCCTACAGTGTCGCTAATCGAAATTTTGGTCGAACTCGACCTAATTTAGTCTACAATTGCATCTGTAGGTACCTTAACTCGTTGAGGGCCAAGCAGAAGCCAGCATTTGCTGCACGCTGTAGTGGACAGTGACCTTTAGGTGTGACATGTACAACACGCACATAAAAATTATATTTCTGTCCTTAGTCTAGAACTATTTTTTTTTACACATATTGCATTATGTTACCTACTATTACCTACTCATAAATCAATAATTGATTTTATATATTGGTATTTAAAAAAACCTTTTTTTACGACCTCCGTGGCCGAGTGGTCTGTACGCCGGTCTCAAGGCGTCGCCATCTCGAGAGGTCCTGGGTTCGATCTCCAGTGGATGCAAGTGTTTGGGTGATGAATTTTCAGACATTTGTTCTCTAGTCTTGGATGTTCATTATATATGTATTATATTATGTATATTCTGAATAATTATATATATATTTATTTATCTATTAAATATATTTGTCCGTCATCTAGTATCCGTAACACAAGCAGCATTACTTGCTTGAAATGGGACTAGTAAATAGGTGTGAATGACTGAGGATATTTATTTATTTACTATTAATTCCAGATATCACATTCATAGATTCTTCGCGTGGTAAACTAGCTATGTACGATGGATACACATACTCGAAGACTAATAAGTTGAGCCAAACGTGGTTATGTTCAAGGAAAAAAAGGTTAGGGTGTGAAGCCAAAATTAAAATCGACCGTATGAACAAGGTAACAATGATCAAAGCTGAACACAACCATAAACCACCGAGATACCATGTAACTGAAGATGGACATTACGTTCTAATATGTACATAAAAAATTGGTGATTTACCATAGACTTAGGATGTACCAGATACAATTTTATAAGACTCAAAACAGACATGACAACAGACAAACAAATAAAAAAAAGTCATTATGTCGGTAAATGTCAAATTCGTTCGTCTCGTAGAACAAACGGGGACGCTATGGCCTCTTACTACTTGCGAAAACGTAAATTTGTCGTTCATTCGCTTTCTCTTTTTTTCTCGGGCTGTTTTTACTTGATTAGGATTTCCGCTCCCACTCTTCATGTGTCTTTTTGGCCTAGCCTAAATCAGAACTCTACGGTTACGACATTTCCTATACATAGAAGACTAGATACAAATGTCTACTCAATCAAATAAAGTTTTCTAATAAATAGGTAATTTTTTTTTGTCATTTTAAGTCCTTTTTATTTAAGTTCCTTTCAATTGAAGAATAAACATTAAACACTTAAGAGTGTGACTGAAATTCACTTTGACAAACCCTCACCATACCAAGGCAACCCTGCACTACATAAAGTCATTTCTAAAAGTCAATTATTATTATTATTTTTATTAAATTATGCGAAATAAGCTATCTTGAAATCGAAAAAATAGTCAAAGTACCCATATGACAGAAAGAGGTTAAATGGTACATATAAAGTGTTACAATATTTTAGAAAGGTGTTATTTAAACGGTTAGCACGTTTTCGACTTTCGGCCAGCAAAAATACACAATGGGGCAGCTAAAGTAACTAACTAGGCAGCAACTTATGGGCAGCTGATATTTGTCAGCAAAATTACTAATTGAGCAGCACATATTTCCAATTTGTCAGCAAAATAACTACTTGGGCAGCAACTCAAATGTTTTTCTCAACATATATTATATTGCTGCCCAAATAATTATTTTGCAGCTCAACTAATTACTTTGCTACCCAAATAATTATCGTGCTGCCCAATTGATTATTCTTTATTATATTGCTGACAAAATATTTGTTTGCTGCCTAAAGATTTTTCAGCGGACCTTTTTGTTGCTGACCAAATAATTAAATGGCTGCCCAATTAATTACTTCCGATTTTAAATTATTAGCTCTTAAAACTTATCGTCCTAACTCTGCAGATGTGGATATGTGGCGCTAAATATTTGTTACTTTTGTTTTAAACATGTGTTTTAACTTGGGTTCTCTTACATGACAGCTTAAGTTGGCTTTATTTTTGGCGTCTTTTTTTATCATATATCTGTGCTTGTAACAAGTCGTTTATATAACTCGAAGATTTAGAGAGAGAGCTTTATCATTTCAGAAAATTTGTTGCAGAAATATCGCTGCCGCCATCAGCTAAAGTACATTTGCCGGCAAAATTACCATCGAATCAGGGAAGGGTTTTACGAAAAAGGTGTAGAGTATGCTATCAGAAAACAAAGAAGAGATGTGCAGTTATTTACGGTTGTCCTGACTGCCCAGGGTTCCCAGGACTATGTCTCCGTAACTCATGCTTCCGAGAGTACCATAAATATTAACTTGGAATATCTCTGCTTCCATAGCACGAGCACGACGAATGAACCTGTGTAATATATCTCTATCTATACATATAATAAAACTGTAGAGGTCGAATGTCTGTACATTTTTTTTGTTTTTCTGTCTGTTTGTACGGGTTAATCTCCGAAATGGCTGGACCGATGTCAATGAAATTTTGTATGGTGACATCTTATATCCCTGGCCAACATCTTAGGTAAGTACTTTTTATTCCGGAAAATTAAAGGGTTACCGTGGGATAGTTAAAAGCCATGGTAATCGCGGATGAAGTCTCGGGAAGCAGCTAGTTATGAATAAAACGATTTTTCATTAATTCCTTGAATAAAGCTGTCTTAAAACTAACTAGTACAAACCAAAAACATTAAGGTATTTCTAGTATTAATATTTGCTTTGTTTCAATGCTAGCAATTGTTATGTACACGTATTAAGTACCTACCTACATTTTTATAAAAATCTTCTCAATAATATAAAAATCAACATTGTTGACAAATAAACATATAAATATATTATTATATGTATATTTTATTTTCATGTGTCAAAGGAGCATGAAATTGACAAAAAATTTAGAGTATTTTAATGCATTGCATGTGTTAGAAAAATGAATAATCAAGAGGGGGTATTTGAATAAATAGTGGACAAATAATAACCAATACATTTATTTCATACCACAATATGTACACACAAAGATTCATTTATTTCAACAGCTTATACATAAAGCTTCTATTTGCTTACAATAGAACCAGAACCTACATTATTTTTAACCATAATTCTTGTAGTAAGCAGACACAGTACGATATAATAATACAGAACAAATGATTGCTCTAATAATAGGTATGTACTGCTTTGATAAACATTACAGAATTGGTGAAACTATAATAGTACATTATGGTACAAGTGTGTAATGTTGGTGATTACCGCTGAGGCGCATTGAGGCCCGAGCCGTCAGGCGAGGGTCTTAAGGAGCCGAGGACGGTAATCATCAATACACACGTGTATCATACAACGTTTTTCAACACACTTCTGAATAATAGATATTTTTCCTTTGAGTTTTCTGGTAGTAAACTTTCCATAACGTTCTGGGCTTCACATCTTATATCGGGCGGTGTACAACATAAATCATTTTCTTCATAAACTGTATTTGCAGACATCTTAATTAATAACTAACTAAATAACTTCAAAAGAGAAAACGAGACGAGTTGTGAAAAATGTTTCGTAATGGCGGGAAAAATTAATCAGTTTTCCTATGCGCGCGCATCGGCCATAGACTAATAAATTTCGTAATGGCGGGAAAAATTAATTAGTTTTCCTATGCGCGCGCATCGGCCATAGACTAAAAAATGAGGTTTCTTTTTTTTGGGCTTTTCGCGGATAGCTTTTTAGCGCAAATGTAACCGTAACTCAACCAATAATATTAAAAAAAACTATTACTCACTCGTGAATAATAGTAATGAAAAAGTCACAGTTTGATTATAGGTGTCATTATGTGCCTAATTGCCATGGGATTAGAGCCACTTTATAAGGAAGTGTGTTGAAAAATATAAAAAATAAAGCAAGGAAATGGGGAGCCCCTAACCCGCCCCTCATGATGGGTGACAACCATTTTTACACTCTCTCCTTCCGACCAACAGGAAGTTCCTTGCCATAGAAACAAAGTCTAACTTCACATCATAATAATTATCAACAAAACATTAAATCACATATTTGTAGCAACCACTGCAATATAAACAGTTTAAAGTTAAACAGAATTATACTTATCTGTATGATGTATCACCATATACTAGGTTATATCTTTTACTATGTAGGTACTTTATAACTTTAGAACTAAGCAGCGTTTCGTCTAGAAGGGATGATACAACAATAATCTCCTCGACTCAGTGCTAGCCTTATAAATCGTATCACGGCGCCAACCACCCGGGCGGCGGGTAGATTGACCAATCACAGAGCAACATGTGCTACTTTATTTTAAATACAGTTAATTTAATTTAAATATAAAATATAATAAATCCAATAATTGTATTGTATAAATTTAACAATTCAAAGGCCTATAGTCTATTCAAATATTTACAAAATAGTCCCGATACTGCCTAGTGAGTAAGGTTACATGGACCAATCAGAAAACAGCACATATTGAATTATTTTTAATAACAACTGTAAGCAGTTTAGAAAATAGTTAAATCATTTCTTAAATTTTATAACAAATTAATTAAGTCATTTATCAATGATGTATTCCAATATTCATCTTATTTCATTATTGATTATTTATATTTAAGTAACTTTTATGACTGTCGTTATAGTACAGAAACATTGAAAACATTATTCAATTGGCAAACATTTATCAGAAACTAAAGCATCATAGAATATTAATTATCATCACATATATACATTATTTTACATTATTTTCAATTAACAAACTGAGGTTATTGCTTTTTATTAACAATATCCGAGTATTCATTTATTCAGTTAATGTTATGATTCCGACCAAGTTCACAATGAACTTCATTTCATTTCATCAAGTTATAACACTTCAGTTTTGATTTAGATATAATTAAACTAAAATAATAATAAAATTATTTTTCTTGCAATAAATATCTCCTTAAATCTAACACATGCATTTATGCTACATTTGTATATAGCTTCTGTTTTCCCTCGACATTGTCATTTTAAAATGAGATCGTAAGTAAACCGGAAGTAATTCGGAAGTGATTTCTAGTGGTCTGACTGGTGCGCCATTTTGGAAAAAAATGGCGTCTAACAGATAAGAGGATATCATAATCATAATCCTCAACATACAGTAGGTAAACCACAAAATGTTGTTGTTGCCATTAATTTATTTTATTTAATATTAGGTCCTTACTTATGAAATTGGTGTTTTGTATGGAGATTTTGGGGATGTCTGCATTTTACATACTAACATTTTATCAGTTTTCTTCACAACGACAAATCCAGATATAATAATATTTGGCATGTATCATTAGACAAGCTTTAGCAATATGTGTGTGAACACGCTAGATAAAAATTATTCATCGTTTTTATGTTAATGCAAATCAAATGATGTATTCGGGAGGCAGTTAAAAATAATTGTCTTTGTGTCTAATTTTAACACAATTAAACTTACAAAAAATTATCAAATTAAATAATACGAGCTCAAATATATGGTCTATTTTTAGAAGAGGCAATTATTTTATAAGAATGTTCTAAAACTTAATAGTTACGGACAAATTGCTAAGACAGAATAAAAACACCAATTTCATAGGTAAGGACCCAATATTTTTGTTTGTCAGGCTAAATGACACCTCAGCCTACCCCTTCGGGTATAGAGGCCTGATGATGTTGTTATTGTTTTTTTAACTCTAGCTTAGAAGATTATTGCGTGAACTAAAAATCTAATCGCGGCTGTCATCGGTGTGTCTGCGCAGGATTCTTGAATACTTCGGTCACATTGCAAGGAAAGCCAGTGAGAACCTTGAGAAGCTTATTGTGACTGGAAAAGGCCTCGTGGACGCAGCCCAGTCCGTTGGTCCGACCAAATCCGCACCACACTTGATACTACAGTGCACGAAGCCCTCCGTGCCACTTGAAATGTTTACTTTTTTATTATACATTTTGTTTAGCTATCATAAATTCCTTTTTTTTTCTATTATATTAACACAAAACTTTTTTGTGAAACATAGGTATTATTATTGTATCCATTCATATTAGATATATTTTTTTTTTGTTTTGGCCAGGAGAGTGTTCCGAATAGACATGACAATTAATTAACTACTTCAGTATAACTATTACAATCACTTGTATATATTGCTTTTGGAGCATTTTCCTTCCAATTCAATTTTGACATTTGTGACTAAGAGTATTATATAATACACGTAAATTTTATTAGGTTGTAGAACATATTGATGTAAAGGGAGGACGGAACCCTTGCAGAGTTTCTTGCCTGTATCTTCTCTAGACAAGGCCTCCCGGTAGTGAACAGGCCGAAAAAAAAGTAGTGGTATTGTCAATTTAAGGATACTCATAATTTATTTTGTTTGTTTTGACTTGTCAAAAGTGTATTTGATGATACCAATTTGATTAAATGACTTTGAGTTTGAGTTTGAGTTTGGAAACAGATGCCACTGGAAAAACATCGTACGGAGGAAAGTGATACAGAAGGGAGGTCACGACCCTCATCAGTGAGGAATCCGACGCAAGGAGGGGGATTAATATGCTTATTTCCAGATAAAAGATGCACTTTCATAGATTTTTCGAGAGGATAGCTATGTATCTACTGGCACAAGTATTCTATAACTTAAAAGTAGACTCCAACATCTGTAATATTAATAGTACTTAACATAATTTACCTGAATATTTTTTTTTTTATAAACGGTACACAAACTCGAGAGTAAATAAGTGTCACTTGGCATTGCTTCTAGCAAACTGAATGAAAATTGTTAGGCTAGAATAAAAATAAACCATAATAAACAACGTAAAAGAGATCAAAAATGAACACAGACATCCCCCAATATTATGTTCTCAAAAGAAGGCCTATAAAGTCGTTGACTCTATATTAAAATATCATGAAGTATAATATTTTTAAGGCGGTTTTTAACATCTACTTGACCCGCTCGATGTTTGTTATACTATGCTGAAAAGCCTTATGTTTAAGCAATCGTAATACTTTAGATACAGCAGCTAAAATTAGTAACTTATTGCTTTAATATGCACGCTGAACACTTTTGCAGTCACTGCTTGGAGAAGCGCGGACTATTGCAGTGGGGTGCTTTTGCGGTGCTTTTGCCTAGTCTCTGACTAAACCTTAGGGGATAATAGTCATGATTATATGTATGTATGTACTATATTATCTAAAAAATACATATGTAATATTTTATAACATTATTTTTCATTATTGTATTATAATTATGTCGGAATGTTGGGCTATGAAAAAGGATGGATGAAAATAGATTGCATGTGGCCGAAATGCGTATGTTAAGATGGATGTGTGGAGTGACGAAGATTGATAGAGTGAAGAATGAGTATATCAGGGGATGCCTGAAAGTTGCTCTAGTGATAGAGAAGTTGAGAGAAAAGCGGCTTTCGTGGTGTGGACATATTTTGAGGAGAGAGAATGAGCATGTAACGAGAAGAGTTATGAATATGAGAGTGGATGGTAATGCAGGGAGAAGAAGACCAAAGAAGAGATGGATAGATTGTGTCAATGAGGTCATGGCTAGAATGGGAGTGAATGTTGATATGGCGTGTGATAGGGGAGAGTGGAGGAGAAAGACTCGTTGCGCCGACCACAAATGAAATTGGGAAAAAGGGCAGGATAATGATGATGATTATAATAATCTCACATTTTCTTAATTATTTTCTCTATTACAGATAGACATTCTGTTGTGCTTGAGACGAACAACCACACCCTTGAACCTAGGGGTGGAAAAAGAAGGTACTGTAACGGCTGTTATAATAAACATCGAAAAACTTTGAGTAGCCGAGAAGCTAATAAGAAAACCAAAAAAATTAAATCGTATTGCCTTCAGTGTAATAAAGGATATTGTACTAGGTGTTTTTATGAGAATCATTTGTATTTAAAGACAAAGAAATGAATAAAATGATTTTAGGTATAGATTTTGTTTTGTATTTTTCGTACGGTTTCTATAGAATGGTATCGTACTTATCAAAATGCAAATATCGACTTATGTATGTTTCAACACGATGCGCTTCAGGTCAATTATTCTGTTTAAACGCTCTACCATAAGTAGTTTTAAGAAAAAATATATGTACATTGATAGTAATATAAAAAGTCTCATTCATTTTAGACGTTAGGGTGTATCAAAACGTATCAAAATTTTTTGACGAGGACTTATCTATCTACGAACCGTAACTAACTTACAAATGATCAAATTAGCTTTTAAACCGTAGCATGAACATGCTCTCGTAGCATGAACACCGCATTATGACATTTATCGGGTTTTTATCACGTTCCACAGTTGAACGCGATAAAAACCTGATATATATTGTAATGCAATGCTCATGCTACGAGGGACGATGCTCAAGCTTAGCTGGCACTTAGCTGGCATTTTAGGTTATATATTTTGCCGGATCCTTTAATACAAGAATTTTTTTTCAGACTTGGAATACGAATTCATCGAAACTATACGAGGGATTCATTTACTCCTTATACATGGTTACACTTTTACCAGATCAAACAGAAAATGCCGGGTGTGGACATGCTCAAGCAGAGTCACATCTAAGTGTTTGGCAAAGGTGAAGTTTAATAAGTTCGACACTATGGTGGAGTATGCCTTACAACACAACCATACTCCTCCGGGGCTGCACATGACTCAGGAAGGAAAGTACTTAAAGGTTCACGAGAAATAGTAAAGCTGTATCACTGGGGCGGCGACGCTGTCCGTGTGCCGGCTCAAGCGCCCTGGGACTCCTGGGTAGCGAGCACAAATATACATTTACATAGATGACGGAAATTCATGTACTGCGCGTGTCCGAAAACCCCGACCAAACGTCGGGGTTTTCGGGGTTTATCCTTTGTTTTTTATTTAACTCATTCACTCCAGTTCTATCTCTTATGCTTCTCGTACTTTTAATCCGCATACTTTTTCTTTCTTTCATACTTCTCTATCATTCAAAAGTTTCTCTATTCTACTATCTTATTGTTTATTCTACTTTTTCAACACAGGGGTGGGGTTGGATGGGAGTTTGGGTCGGGTGGGGCTTTATCTTTATTTATTCTCTTTTTATTTCGTTACATTTCTTTATACTTTCTTATCTGATATTTAACATTTACTTCTTATGTATGTATGTAATATTTTATCTAACATTTGTGTTTCCATTTCTTTCTACATTTTACAATTTGTCATCTCCTTAGTAATACTATTACTGCATTTACATATCTATATTTTGTCTCTCTCTATTTCCTGTTACATTTATTTTCTTGTTTTGACATTTAGCCAAACGTCGGGGTTGCCCGCTGCTAACTAGACAGCGCGCGTCCGAATGGCAGCAAAAACTAAAAAAAATTAGACGTGTGGCACTCGGGGACTGCCGCGGTAAAGCTAATGCATAACTATCAACTTATGCAATTATAGTTTTATTTATTTATTTTATTCATGCAGTATTTATTTTTCTTTGATATTAATTCAAGTTACACTTTTTGAGCGTGGTGACCGATAAGAAAACAAATTATATAAACTGTTGGTAGTTTGCATATACATTATTTCGTTCGGATCACTTAAAAGTAAATTAAATCATAAAATAATTATCTAAAATAAATGTTAATAAACTAATTAATAAAATAACAAAACTCATAATAAACAATGTGTAATAGTTAGCTTATAAATAAAACCAAAGTGGCGTCCTTGTTAAAATTAGTTCTTTGTTGTATCACTAGATGGCGCCACCTATCCTTTAAAACGCACTATTGTTTACTCTCATAGACTTATATGGTCAAACCGATGTTAATTAAAATTTGTATTCGCCTTGGACACGGTGTTTCATTTTGGTAACCACCTTGGGTTTTAACATGCACGGCCTTCAAGCAACACCTCCTTGCGCATTGGAGTGGGGAGCGTGAGGTTTTTTCGTTACGGAATTTCTGGATTCGGTCCCCGCGCTCAAGGCCCGCGATAGAAGCTATGCAATAGCTTAAAAATGCCTCGTTGTGTGATAATTGGTGCAGGGGCATCGGCGGCATCGATATCTTTCAATCAGTTTAAATCTCCCGTCTCAAAATTACGGCTGTGACGTCACCGCAGACGTTAAAAAGTTGACACGCTTGGCTTCAATACAAATCGTTATACTTGCGTTATCTATTATCTGTGGTAGCGAGACTCCTCCTCCTGCTCTATCCAGAGTTCTCGCTTTCCCCAAAAATCCAGTAAAATCTCCGAAAAAAAGGTTTGAGAATATCCGAACATTGGCTTACTTAACTATCTATACAATAATATTATAAAGCAGAAGAGTTTGTTTGGTTGAGCGCCCTAATCTCAGGAACTACGGCCGATTTGAAAAATTAGTTCAGTATTAGAAATCCCATTTATTGATGTTATAGGCTATAGACGATATCGCGCGCAAAAGCTGTAATTATGTACAGTCAGCATCAAAAGTTGATGGCCAGTTAAGTACCTTGTAGAAGTAAATGACATGATGTGTTTAGGAAAATGTCGTACATGTGAAATGTGACACAGTACTAAAATGGTGAGCTATCTCTGATGCTGACTGTAGGTAGAGTGAAAAACTTAGCACATGATTTGGATTCTTAAATGTAGGTTCAATACAATGTTTTGCTGGACATTCCTAGTAAGGGTATTAGTATTAGCGGAAAATAATCCCGAAAATATTTGGTGCATTCAGCTCATCGATTATGTAATTCCTCAATCAAATTTGCACCTTGTGTCTAACGTGTTATGAACTCAGAGTAAACAGAACTGGAGTAGCAATTAGTCAATTTCTCAAACATTTTTTTCTGCCATTTCTTGCGGGGGGTGAGGTTACCACTACACTCAAAGCCAGCACAACGCATAACGTTTTTACAAATGCACACATGCATAATTCGACACACAAATTTAAATTTCACGCACACACACGCTTAAAATAGTCACGTGGGGTGTGCGTTTTGACAACGTCACAGCCGCACTCCCCACGAGACTAGCGCTCGAAATTTGAAATCGTAGAATTCTAAAACATGAAATAATGAAGTAAATAATCATGAAATCTTAAAAATTATAATTACAAATAAAAGGTGACACCATCATTTAGCATACTCGATGTTTTCTATTTATTTTTACAACAAAAAACAGCACAGGCAGGCATTTTTGCGGGAGCTCTGTTCGCCGCAACGTTTACAATGTTATGGCTGTCAAAATGGCGGCTCAACTAGTTTTATTAAACGTGCAAGCATCCGATGCTTGTGCATTTGGCAGAGGGGAATGTTAGACAAAGGCTACTCCAGAATGAATATACGGTAATATTTTTTGTTGCAGAGTAATACCTAGAATATCGTTTCAGAAATTATAATAAACAATAATAATAAATTATAATACTTATGACGTTGTATTGTATTATTTTATCAACCTATCCATTCTCAAAAAATATTTAAACGTTTTTTATTCTTTTCTCAATACCTAAATACTTTATAGTGTTTATTGCGACATAATTAAATTGGTAACCATTATTATTAAAGATAATTATTTTATTTTCAGGTGCATTCGAATTTAAATTAATAAATTCTTCCAGAGGCGGCAAACTTGTCTTGGCATACGATTATACTTACTATAAATCAAGCAAAACAGGGAAAGTGTGGATATGTACCAACAGACATAGTCTTTTTTGTAAAGCTCAGATTAGGCAAAAAGGGAATGAATATGAATTTATACCACTTTCACTTACGCATAACCACCCCCCACCTAAGTTCCACGTGACAAAAGATGGAAAATATATTAGAATCTAAAACATTCCATTATTTTGTATTGTAATGTAAAGTACTTATAACAATTTATATTAAAAAGTAAAAGTACCTTTAAGAAATTTTTTAAATATTTCTTTGGCCTGGCAATACTGTGCATTTTTTTTTCTCTGCAAAGGAAGACTATACTATTTCGATGTTTCAATTAAATAAAAATTTCCTTAATAATGCAATTGAAAATAGAAATAATTTAACATGCCCAACCGATATTTTATAATGTTGACATTAAAATCACGATGATGAAGTAACGAAACGCAAGTAGTAGAAATGACAGTTGTCAATTGAGTTGAGTTGTCATTTTTCGTCGTCAAATAGTTTAAGTAAATATTTATAGAAATATAATTTATTTACAACTATTTAACAAAAGAAGTGAATTTAAAAAAATTGTGTTAATTAGGCAACATTTCGTGTAACTTGATGTATGTGTGTGAAGTTTGTTATGTGATATAACCTCAAAGTGTGTTCCAAATTCAGGAACTTTCATAATTTTGTGTCTAAAATAAGAGGTATACATTTTTTTTCCTTAAAACATTATCACCATGGTGAGTAGTACTTATAGTTCTTAATACATGGTTGTTTTTTATCATTTGGTATGGTAACAATCAGATGAAAACATTCATAATGTACTGTGCGGATATTTATGAAATTTTAACTTTTATGACAAAATTACGTCGTCATTGTATTGATGCAGTTTTGTTTTTTATTATAAATGAAGAAATCTCAGCAAAGTCATGGAAATATGTTACATTAAAGTAGGCAAATACCTTAAAATAAACTGGTTTAAATCTTTTTATATGTATTTTAAATGTTGATGTTTTATAAACATTCAAAGAATAATTTAATTCTAGGATGTCTTTGTGAATGTCTTGATGTGTATAGTTTGTAAGATTTAGCAAGTAAATAGTTCAGTATTAAAGATGAATAAAGTATTTTCAAAAAGAATTTGTTTTATTTCTCGTTTATTTAAAATAATAATTATTTATTATGTTATAAGTAAAGTTTAGTAAAAAGAATGTTGTATGTTCTTACAGGCGTGAACATATTTTCGGAATGTAACACCGCACCAATGAAAAAGGAATTCAATGAGAAACTAGAAAAACTGTTGAGCCGCAAGAAGAGTAACAGTGCCTACTTCATTAGTAAATCAAGATATGACGACTTCATTAGAGAAGTAAAAGTAATTAAGGGTAGATACAATAAGGACTTTGATGACTATAAAATGTTAGCTAACTATGATATTGTAGAATTAAATGGAAGAGAACGCCTTATTAAACCAAAAGATGATACAAATCCTACAGTTAAGTTTTATATAGCAACAGATGAATTGTTTGGTGTACTACATACTATGCATTTATTATTCCAACATGCTGACAAAGATGCAATGGATGCAGAAATTAAAACTAAATATTGTAATATTTCCAAGGAGGTTATTAAAATGTATCTTACTTGTTGTAAAGTTTGCAACAAGGAGGAATCAATAACACAATAATTTTAAATAATTTCAATTTTATTTAAAGTTATGACAATCTTACCAAAAACTTGAAGGTTGCCCAATCAATTAATAAACTGCACTTATATAATGCAGAATTTGTAAATTTGCAAAATGAATGCAAATTTTTGAAAGTAGAATGCTGATTTAAATAAAAAAAAAATATTGTTGCTATTTGAAGGTGTAAAATTGTAATCATTTAAAAAGAATTCACCTTTTGACCTATAGTTAAATGCATTATAGAAATGTAATATTTTAGTAGGTAGCGCAGTCTACCAGCAGATAATAATTTAAATTTAGTTTATTTTACTTTGTTAAAATTTTTGTCTTAAACATTTTTTCCTAATTTTAGGTCCTTACCTATGAAATTGGTGTTTTGTATGGAGATTTTGGGGAATTCTGCATTTTCCATACAAAATTTTTTTCCGTTTTCTTCACAACGACAAATCCAAAGATAATAATATTTGGCATCTATCATTAGACAAGCTTTAGTAATATGTGTAATATCACATTTCATAAAAATTATTTATCGTTTTTAAGTGAATGCAAATAAAATAATGTATTCGGGAGGCACATAAAAAAAGTTGTCTCCGTGTCCAATTTTAACTCAATTAAACTTACAACAAATTATCAAAACAAAACAAAAGAGCTCAAAAATATAGTCTATTTTTAGACTAGGTAATTATTTCTTAGGAATACTCTGAATCTTAATAGTTACAGACAAAATACTAAGTGGGAAAAAAACACCAATTTTATAGGTAAGGACCCAATATACAAACCTACCACTAATGTGATGCCTTGACATAATAATATGGTCTAAAGAATAAATGCAATAAAAAAAAATGATTATTTTATTTTTTATTTTACCTAGATTTTTAATCAATTTAATTATTAAGCTTGCTTCCTGGCTTGAATATCAAATATACTTATGTTTATCAGGATTATATTTAAAAACATTGCTTGTTTTGTTTGATCAATCTTTGCTTAACTATAAGTATCCTCATAGATAAAATATTTGACTTTAAATTTGAAACAAGTCAAATACTTTTCTATGTGCTTTTCCATATTCCTTTTAATTACACTATTGTAAACTTTCAGCGAAGTTCATGCTTTCCCGTGATGGAGAGAGTTTGATGAAGCTCGGAGATTATACATTCTTGAGAAGCCTCTACCAGGGTGAGCAGTGCTACTGGTCTTGCTTCACCCATAACAACCATGGCTGTGGAGCCACAGCATTCACAGAATACAATAAGTTGATATACGCCAGAAATCATCATAACCACCCACCAACTGAGTTTTTTGTATGACAATAAATAGTTATGATTATGATTACTGAGACCACATCAAGAGTAACATCAGACTTCCTGCTTTTTATATTTTTAATTATTTGAAATGCAATGTGTACTTATATGTGTGCAGTGCCAGTATGTTCAGATTTCACATTTTAAACTTATTTCTGAGCCAAATGGTACAGGAATAAGAGTAAAATTGCTGTGATGTTACACTTGAATTGAGGACTATTGGTTTTTGATGAACATGTATGCTGTGCTTATTAACATACATTATTTTTTGTCATTATTTAATTAATGTTACCATGATTTGGTTAGCTGTTTTGTATCTATCTTTTTCATACTTTAGCAAGCAGCATAAATTAACTATTTGTCAAATACTCACTGAGTATTTGTGGTTAAAAGTTCATTGGATAAATGTACAGTCATTAGCAAAAAGATGTAAAATATTTGCTGTTGTGGGACATGTGGGACAAACGTAGTGATTATTATTCTCTTTGTGTGGGACTAGACAGTAGTAATGTCAAAATGACAAAGTGCTAATATAAATTAATAACATATTTTTGCTCGTGTCTGTGCGATTCCGTTCGTCAGATTGTCAAATTTCCTCGATACAGTTTGCCTTTTATCCTAAGGCGGTAAGGTTGAAAATACATTAACGAATTTAGAGACTTTTGTATCGTATTGCAGTAACATGCGTACTTTTGAATCTCGACGGGTTTTCTTAATTTACAATAAATTCAGATTTTTGTAATAATTTTGCATGATTATTTAAAATACAATTATTTTCCTGAGTTATGGCAATTAAAACGTAATATATATATTTTTAATAATATTGTCAAAATCAATAAGCTTATCCACTATGTATGATATTCAATGCATGGTCTATTTGGTTTATTATGTTGTTATGTGTTAGTTGTAGGTAGGAAAATTTTAATTATATTTTTGTTCAAATAAACTTAGGTAGCTCACTATGAACAAGGTCACAAATAATACTTTTATATTTTACATGACGGTGGAACAAAGATACTCAACGACATTCTTTAGATTAAAAGAGTGACTTTTAAAAAAAATTATTTCTTTACAGCTTAATATTATTTAAGTAAAAAACTTCTTGCCTCTCACTCTTCTTTTTTTCGTTTCTAATCGAAATTCTCATAAATTGAAACTAGTATTGAAATATAAATAAAAAAAATATTATCTGAGCTGTTTGGCTTCATGGGTATGTAAGTATAACGCCTTTACCTATACAATATATCAAACGAATATCTTGGTTTCTTGTTATAAAAATATTTTTATAGCTCATTCTTACAAAGACAAACAAAGATGTTAATTTTTTTTTCAATTTATGTACCTAAGGCTTACATCATCACACAAAATTCTTTAAGGGAAGTAATTAATCGGGCAGCTATTTAATTATTTGGTCAGTCACAAAAAGGTCAGCCGAAAAATTATATGGTCAGCAATTTAATTATTTGAGCGGCAAAATAGTTATTTGGGCAGCAAAATAAGTAATTATTTGTATTTTTTTGCTGACCAATATTCGAATATTTTGCTAACTGCTTAAATAACACTCATGCATAAATGTCATGTCGTAATAGAAGTTTATATAACTGTTACATTATATAGGTTATTAAAACACGAGCGTGGTTTTAAAAAACGAGCCTTTGCGAGTTTTTTAATAGTAGGTATCGCGCGAGTGTTTTAATGCCGAGTTATGTGCAGTTACATACACTACTTTATCTACACCCATTATTCAAATAAATTAAACAAAAAAATTATTAATTTTATTTATTGTTGGCTGCCTGGAAAACATTTGCCATAGTTTTGTGCATTTTTAAGAAAAATATGTGTGGCATAATGAGTCCAACCTGTTGCATAATGGTAATCATGTTACACTTTCCATTTTTAAATTTTCGTTTTTATCATCTGTGTTAAAAAGAATGTCATTATGACTTCGAGTCTTAGTTCATAATTCTAACATTATAACATGAGTGTAGATAAAGTATGTTTTACAAATCTAGCGTCTATTTTTTATAATAATTATTATTGTTAGTTCATAATGAATAAAAACGTAACAATAGAAACATAGGTGCTATATGTTTTGTGATATTGCGTATTATGTAGTTGAATAATGTGATCTCTTAATAATTGAAATTCTTGCCTTTGTATTTTTATGTAAGTGAACAGTTTTAATAGTACAAAAATAGTTGGTTTTACTTGTGTTTTCAGTATTAACGCACTCGTGTTCCGTGCTCTATTTTTGTAATTAAACGAATTTAAAATAGATTTATTCGCGTTTTTTCTACCAATACTAGGTAGTTAAAAGCTAAATTATTAGATGCAAAATAAATACTGACATTATTATTGTGATTAGGCCGGTTGTTTGATCCGCGGTCAGGTTAAAATCTGGACCAATGGCGAAAATGTATGTCGTGATATGACAGCTGCTCCAATAGTCGAATTTCAAACATTACTTTAGTTATTAAATAATCATAGACAAACCACAACACGATGCTGCTTTAAGTAAAATGGCGGCTGCCGGCACAGCTGATGTATATTGCTTCGGATTTTCATCGCAGATTCAATAATTTGTCAAGTTGTCGCCACACGTTTTGGCGTTTCCATTGACGCTATTGGTCTAGATTCTAACTATTCAAGTAACTATTTCTACGTATCAAAAACTGACCCTAAGCTTTTTGATAATTAGAAGTTTATAAAACTCGGAAAGATGAAGAGCTCATTTTTCCCAAAATAGCACAATATAAAAGAAGAAATATTGAAACGTTCTCTAATCAAAAGTTTTCTTCTCAGGTACAGAGGCATTCTTCATCCAATCGCTGAGAGGAAAACCGCTTATTGTGTTTAATAAGTATACATACTGCCGACACTCTATCAGGAATGGAATCATCAGATGGACTTGTTCTACGCACTCTTATAAATGTTGCAAAGCGGTGGTTAAAACTTCTGGTCGCCACATCATTGAAGTCAAAGGGTCTCACAATCATAATGCTTCAGAGTTACTGATCAATAGAGGAAAGTTTGGGTACGATCTCTCGCTTTCAGAACAAATACTGGTCAAGTCTTGTAAACGTGAGAATGAGCCTTGGATCTAAATAATAGTATTTAGATCTTCTTTTCTGTATAGTGACAGTGATCTCTTTTTGATCTTAAGACTTAGCAAAGTCTAGCTGAAACGCCTTTGTAAACTTTAGATAAAATTTTTAGATTATTATGATTTTGTGAGCTTATCTCAGTAGCATTTTATCTATATTTGTAAGTCTATAGATCTTTTGCGGTCATCGTAAAGTATGATAATTGAAAATGGAAGCACTTATAGCAAATATCACCGAATGTTGTCTTAACAAGGTTTATTTTATCACAGTTCATAATTATTGTTAACGGCTCAAAACCAGTTCAAAAATAATTTTTTTAAACCTATCAATGAAAACAAGAGAGTTAGACATGGTAACCATAATAGTTAAATTTAGACTAATAGCGTTAATGAAAACACCAAAATGTGTGAGCTTGACAAATTGTTAAATTTGCGATAAAAATTCAAAGCAATATAAATCAGCTATGTTGGTGTGATAAATTTGTCTATGATTATTTAACTTTAGTTACATTTGAAAATTTCGACTATTGGTCACGCTGTCATACGCTGTCATTTTAACCTACAGGTCAACCTGACCACGGATCGAAAAACTGACCCTTAGATAAAGTGTAAAGATATCTTTGTAAAAAATCTTAATATTTTTTTTTGCGTTAAAAAGTTAAATTTCTATGGGAAACGAGAAATACTAGCGACTAGCGGATAGTACTGAAATCACGTTTTCCATAGAAATGAGCTTCTTAACGCAACTAAAAAAGTTATGTTTCTTACAATGATAACTTACACTAGGGGTAGGTAATTCCGTAACAGAGCTAGTTCGTACACGACAATCGTAGATTTTATTTCACTACCCATTTACTGTCAGCGCCGTAAAATAGATAAAGCCGTAATATAGTGTTGCAACCGCAACTCAGTTAAGATTGTAATGAATCGTATAACTATGTTACGGTAACTATATAATTATCCTCCGCCTCGCTTCGTGTTTCTAATTTCTGAGGGTCTTGAGGTCCCCGTAGTGTCAGTTTTTGTCTCGTTTAACTCCGCCATATATGTCGATTTTTGGCATCGTGAAGAGCTACGTGCAGTTAGATGTAAAAAGCAAATTATATTCCTAGAGATATCACTTTATTACGGATATATCACACTGCGACATATAGATCGAGAAAAAAATGTCTTTGATTGTCGTATTATCAAAACTGATTAATGACACAAATTATAAATAATTCTTTAATTGGTTATGGACCCTGTATGTCAACTAAGTAATTTAACCTATGTCGAATTCAAAATAACGTTTTCTGCGTAATGATAGAATTTCATGTATCTATGGTTATTTATCAAAACGAATATGTAGTTCCTTTTTACTTTTTATAGGTATAAATTTCATGAATTTATTTCTAATTGTCGGTTTTTTTATCCGTAGACAGGTTGCGCCAGTGTTTAAAATATTCACTAATGGCGTAAACGTATGATGTGATATTTCAGCTTAACTAATAGTCTAATTCAAAGACGTTACTATAGTTAAATAATCATACAGGATTAAGTCTAGTTAACCACAACACGACACTGTGCTTAGTAAAATTGCAGCTGGCGGCACTGCCGATGTATATTTACTTTGAATTTTTACCGCAAATTTAAACATTGGTTAAGCTGACGTCACTCATTATGGTATTTTTGTTGACGCTATTGGTCTATATCTTAGCCATTGGGTTAACTTTTACTACGGATCAAAACAGTGGCCCAAAGCGACATTTACATAAAGTAATATTAAATAATGTACAAAAAATGTGCAGCTAATACATAATATTAATATTTAATTAGATAAATAG
Organism: Parapoynx stratiotata; assembly: GCA_910589355.1. Lineage (NCBI taxonomy): Eukaryota > Metazoa > Arthropoda > Insecta > Lepidoptera > Crambidae > Parapoynx > Parapoynx stratiotata. The sequence continues at coordinate 14,061,317 of OU342466.1, read as the reverse complement.
AGATTTTTTGTTTCTTGCCTTCTGTGTCTAGTGTTATGCGACTCCTTTCACTTAATTTATAAAATATATTTTTTTAATTAAAATTATATAATTTTTACGACTTCCGTGGTCGAGTGGTCTGTATGCCGGCCTCAAGGCGTCGCCATCTCGAGAGGTTCTGGGTTCGATCCCCGGTGAGGGCAAATGTTTAGGTGATGAATTTTTAGGCCTTTGTTCTTCTCCAGTCTTGGATGTTTATATATATTTATATTTATTCAGGATAATTATATGTATTTATCTATTAAATATATTTATCCGTCATCTAGTGACCGTAACACAAGCAGCATTAGTTGCTTAAAATGGGACTAGTTGATAGCTGTGAATGTTTGAAGATATTTATTATTTATAATTTATTGTCAGAGTATCGGCTTTTGGTTGTGATTATTCTATTATTTGGAGACTATTCATTATTTGTCTAAGCTCTGATATTTTTAACGAACTTACAATTTAATGGTATTAATTTATTTATGGTCATAAAACACAACGTGTATATAAAAAAATATATCTTTTCCATTCATAATTAATTATATTTCAGAAAGTCTATAAATTGTAATTTCTTTTTGCTGTTGATTTTTTATTGTATTATTTTGCCAGATGTTTAGTTTTATTTTGATAGTAGTATTGAGTCATTTATTTTATACTTAGGTCTTTTTGTGTTAGATAATTAATGTGGCTGCTGTAAATAATTCTATATTCGAGTTCGTCTGTCTCTTTCAAAACATTATGTGAAACGTATTAGTATTATTATCTGTCCTGCTGAAATCTTGCAAGATCGTGTACATAATCCGAATATAATAACATTGTATAGTTATGTACCTACTTATATATATATGAACTACTTAAAAATATATATTCGTTGCATAATAGTTACTACACATATTTATGTATAAAGTGTTTAGGTGTTGCTTTTTTTTTCATAATTAGTTTGACGGTTTTTTCAACGAGTACTTACGTGTCTGTAAATATGCTATTATTTTGAAAAAAAAATTCTGTGAAATAGCCTGACAGGGATGCATTGTGAAATATGTACAGTCACGTGCGAAAACATGTATATGTTGCAGTCAAAACTCTTTAACCAGTCAAAAGTACTTTTGACTAGCAAAATCAATCTATCAGTTGACAGAACAGATTGGTCAAAAAAAATTGGCAAAATTATGAATATAGTCATTTATGCACAACGCTTGCGTAACTGCACCATACATTTTCAGTCAAAACCACTTTTGATCAATCTGTTCAGTCAAAAGTACTTTTGCCTGTTTTTGCTACTCAAAAGTACTTTTTACGGGTTTTGACTGCAACATACGCGTTTGACAGAGTTTTATTACAAGAAAATAAAGAGTTTCAACTGTCAAAAGTGTAAACATATTTTTGCACGTGACTGTACATTTTGAATTGGATTTTCAATCAATCAACTAAAAGTATTTATTTTTAACCGGGAAAGCGCAATTAGGTGACTTTATTTTAAATATTGAATATAAATATAATTTATAGCAACTGGTATACTGAAGATAGAATAGATTGAGATTAGATACCTACTGCATTTTATTTGTCCCATAATTCATGCTTATCTCGATAACAGTAATAATAATTATCAATTACCACAGTAATAGATAGTTATTACTGATGCATTTCCAAAGAATTGCAGGTATTGCTGTGTGGGCCCTACGCTTGTTTGCCACCCTGGTGGTATTTAAAGATGCCAAGAACACAGGTATCGTATGGAGATTTTGGGGATGTCTGCATTTTACATACTAACATTTTATCAGTTTTCTTCACAACGACAAATCCAGAGATAATAATATTTGGCATGTATCATTAGACAAGCCTTAGCAATATGTGTGTGAACACGCTTGATATAAATTATTAATCGTTTTTATGTTAATGCAAATCAAATGATGTATTCGGGAGGCAGTTAAAAATAATTGTCTTTGTGTCTAATTTTAACACAATTAAACTTACAAAAAATTATTATCAAATTAAATAATAGTCTATTTTTAGAAGAGGCAATTATTACATAAGAATGTTCTGAAACTTAATAGTTACGGACAAATTGCTAAGACAGAATAAAAACACCAATTGTAAGGTAAGGACCCAATATAACTAAAGTTTAATGACCATTTAAGCAGTTTGTCACTATAAGAAATGCATGCTGTGTTAACCTATAATTGTTTTTCCACTAAAATTTTGTGTTTAAACATGTTCTGTACTTATGTATAGTGTAAAAATGTTGGCGAACCAAATAAATAAATAAATAAGGTTTAAGTAATTTTTTTGCTGTTGCGGCACCGCACGTTGGTGTTGTCAAAACGGCAAAGTTCTATAAGGGATATTCAGCGTTTGTCCACAGAAAACGCCAGTTTTGAATGGACCTTTTTCAGCTATCCGCGCCGGTTCAGCCTCGTCAGCATCTCTTAAAAAATTGTCGTTTTACATAGAATACGCTGATTATGTCAGTACAGTATAAATACGAATTCAAACATACAATCGCATATTCTCCTACCTAGCATACATTTTATGCTTTCTCTACTCTCAATGTCTATACACACTGGGTTATTTTTAATGAATTAACAACCTCGAAATAACATTTGTTTGTTTTATATGATAGAAGGCAATCCGGCAGACGACGGTTCATCTAATGGAAAATGATCACCGTCGTTGGTTTTCAAAATGTTAACCACAAAGTCTTGTAAGATTGCTGATTCCTTAAAGATAATCCTGTATTATAAAACTGTAAAAAACCTGTGTAAAATGATATTTTTGCGATACAGAACCACCCCCAAGAAACTGAAATTTTACGGTTCATCAAAATTAATTCATTTTTGTAATCAATAGCGAATGATGAACAGAGTTTTTCTAATTGAAGTTCATCACTCCGATGAACGGCGTTTCATCGATAGTGAATCGAAAATGAAAGCAAAAATGTACCATATAATTTCAGCTTAAAACTTTTTAGAATAGTAATTTATTAATCGCTGTATTCATGTTTGCCTTTCATTTTTAGTGACCTTCAGCATTTCACGAAACAACAGACCCTTGATGATAGTAGGAGGGTACAGGTTTTCCCTTCACTACTCCCGTAACGAGAAAGAGCGGTGGGAGTGCAGTAGGAGGAGCTACTTCGGATGCAAAGCAGTAATAAGGCTGTTTAGGGGTGAAACGCAGTATTCCAATACAATACATAATCATGACCCTTGAGTCTCATTTCTAATTATTCAGCCAGTAAATAGGTTTGATGTGATGAATGATAGTTTTACCATTTGTAATTATTTTCAATGTATATAACCACTTTATTAAAAAAAATTATAAATATTACTAAAGTCTTGCACTTTGATTTAAACTGTGTCATTTTTTTGCTTGGAAAGTAGATTGACTAAAAGTTTATATCATTTGGGAGTGAGTGGAGTTATGGGACCAGGTAGACCTCGACGAACGTTTACATCGAGGGTGTCAAAATCTTGAAAAGAGGCGTTATGATATACTGTGTTGTTATCTGTAAAAATGTAAAATATAGATATGTGATAGCATAAGTAGGTACACTAAGGAATATATTTCATATAAATATAAAAAAAAATGTTATTTGAAGAGAGTTAGACCGTAGTTTAAACGGTTGGCCAACAATACGCTCATCCAAAAGAATATTGACGTAATTACGTTTTTGCAATTTTTCAGGAGAGCGTTTTAAAAGTTTGTCATCGAAAATATTGTGTATTTCCAATCATTCTATTGATATATTTTAATAGTTATATTGTGTTACTTAACTACCAATAATATAACATAAAACATTATGACATTTTATACATCAAATCATTCAATTATGACATTAAAGTAGGTTTGGATATGGGAATAAATCATGAATTTAAACAACTTTATATTCAATTTTAGTTTTATTTTTATAAATCTGTCTACATTTTATAAACTTTGTCGATGTTTCCGCGTATCCTTTCGAAGTATAGGCCAACACCATGACGGCAATTACTCTCTCTTTCGGAAACTAATGGAACAAAAATTCTGTCGATTTTACCATAGATAAAACGTGCAAAACATGAAATTATGGCATCAAAAACTAATTTTCGACTTTTTGGTAAATATGTCATTTTTCTTTTGGATGAGCGAATAGTTTCATAAACATTACCCTTCGTGACCTTCAAACGCCGAGTGGCTTCGTACTTCGGTTATAACGTGTCGCCATCTCTGAGATCTTGGGTTTGAATCCCTATAGATCACATAATTCTGTGATGGGTACATTTGTTTTCAATAGATGTATATTAAGAAAAAAACATCATCTTCAATAACCGACGCTGGTCCACTGCTGGACTGCTGGTCTCCTCTAATGCGAAACACCGCTTTCGATTTTCGGCCGTTTTCATATCATCGGCCGCCGGCAAAATCTTTATAGCGTTCCTTAAGTATTTACACAGTTGACATTTGTAATTATAGTATCATTATGGACCTTGTTTAAGGCACAGCAATAATTGGAAGAATCTATAAAATAAAATAAAATGTCACTAATTGTTTAATTTAATTTATAATAAAATTACTATACATTTTTAAAACAATCATTATCATTTTTAAATGCCCTGATTGTTAGGAGAAAGGTAGATCATTTAAGTGTTGGTAATTCGAATATACTCGTACATAAGTCACAGGTGGAAGAAATCATCATATTAATCCTCTGTAAGGAACTTTTATCTAAATCAATATAATAATTGAATTGAATGTCAGATAATTATAAATAAAAATAAAAAAAGTGGAATTGAATGTCAAATAATTTTAAATAAGTCAAAATTGAAAATTGCAAATTCATCCGCGTCTGACGATTGTCAAATAAAACTATATTTTAATGGATGTTATTGCAAAATGTTCGAATTTTGGTCAGCTAAAATAACTAGTTGGGTGCAAATGGGCAGCAAATATATCTAAATTGGTCAGCAAAATAACTGATTGGGGATAACTATGGGCAGGCAATATATTCTTTGTCGCCCAATTGTTTATTATTGTTGCAGATTAATACAGGGTGAAATTTAAATCATTCGACGAAATTTTACAGGACATTTTAAACGTTATAATATTTAGTATAATTAAAATTACAAACATTTAAAATCGTAATGAAACATTATGTAAGAAAATACAATAATGCAATTATTAGTTGCAGCTGTGGCGCCGAGTTATTGAATGAAACACCTATATTTATATTTGTGAACAAAAGTGTGTATCGAATTTAATGTAATATTTTTATTATACAAATTTCACATGTAATTTTTATATTTTATGTTTTTAATGTGTATAATTACCAGTTTCGAGTAAAAGCAACTGAAAATTTTGATTTTTTTTTACAACTTACATTTCTTTTCTCCCTCGCAAATATAATGTTTAATAGGGCTAGAACCCCCCATTAAAATTTGTCAATTATTTTCGATTTCACCCTGTAGTTATGCATGCTCTACCGCAATTAATATGGGAAGTGCTCCGAGAACTGACTACTTTGGTGTCAGTTCTCTTTGGTGGCTTCCAAGGACGGCGGGAATTGCTTACCATCAGGTGATCCGTCTTCTCGTTTGCCCCCTATTCCTTAAAAATATAATTAATGGCTTTTAATGGCTTCCCTTTTTTAATTGCTTTTATGGCAGATGCGAATATATTATGCTATACCTATATTTTCTGATTTTTTTTGTGTGTATTTAAACAATTATTTTACAGATATTCGTTATAGTAATTGTACTAAAATTTTATGTAATTATTTAAAAAAATGTTAATAAAAATATTTTCACATTTGTTTTGTTGTTGTACCATCCCTTTCTATACAGGGTGTTCAGTACCCCGACAAATTTTGTGAAATGATAGCTGCGGTCAAGACCTATCCTAACAACAAAATACGTTCCGCGAAATCTTATACTTTTCAAGTTTAATAACTTTATTATATTATAATCGAATAATGATTTTATTCACGAACAATTTGGTGTGTGAAATAATTATAACTTTTTCTTAATGGATTTAAAGTAATGGAACACATTATTTACAAAAATGCGCGACAGCTTATGCCTAAAGGATGAACAGCATCTTAAATGGTAAACAATCGCTGTCAAACGAAAATGACTTAATTACAACTAAACCACGCAATTCATTCCTAATTTATCAGTCTAACATCACAAAAGAACCAACACATTTCCACGAAATATTTTACAGAATCGAAAATGTTTTGGTTACAATGCCACAGATTAAAAAAGCATCGCCATTTGACATTTAGTAAATCTAATTTGTCTTTGAATGAACTTTGAATTTTAGAGCTGGGACAGAGTAATTAACCAAATATTGGCAATCAGATCGCCGTAGTTCCCGGAACTTTTCGTAAAATAATTATTTAATAGTACCTATTTATATATATTACAATTTCATTATTGTCTGTTAATTATATTATATGTCCGTTGTGTTGACATTGAAATGCAAGTGTAATAATTTGTATATTATGTAGATCTACTTTGAAATAACATAACAATCATTGAAATAAAAAAGTACACAAAAGTGACATTTGTTTTAATAAGAATCAACTCGCAGTATATTAAAATCGATTACGAAATCAATAACATCGAGTGCTGATTTGTCATTGATTTCGTTCATCGATTAATATAAATCAAACATTTCTTTAAAGAATCTTATCTATTGTCATTAAATTATTTAATTAGATAAAAAAATTTCAATTCGTTAATATCAATTATGTTGTTTAAATGACCAAATGTAATAATTGATTATCTCCTTTAAATGTCAACACTGTCAACCGAAAAATATGAAAGTAAGTTAAATACGTTTAATTTCATTACTCTTTCTTGGAAGCTCTAGAAAAGTAATAAACACGTACTTAACAATTGATTATTGAATAATTATATCAAATTTACGAGGTAGTACGATATTCATAACATTTATTTCTCGATTTTCGATTCGATTATTCATAAGAACAGTCTTTTAGCCATCTCGTTTTCTTCTTTTGCATGCTTCACTTTTTGCTTTGTATTTTTATCCGTGTGGTAGGGGCTCATTAAAAGAATACTACCATCTCTTCTCTGGTTTGCCTAGTCTCTGTAAAAAAATATGTATGTATGTATTTTTTTATCCGATTAATCTTAGTTTCTTATTAAAATATTACTTTAAAATCAGTTCTTTATTTTTTAAGGACATAAGAAAATATCGCATTGCGTTGCGTAAAACTATGTTTACTTGTGTGAATCTGTCATGTTATTGACATGAAATTCAAGGCTATAAAGTTATTTTGCTCATAAGTTTGTTACAAATTAATATTTTTTTTGTAGTAAGTTATAGCGTTTTATGAAGTACTAGCAGAGTAACAATTTTTCAGAGTAGGTAGTAGTGAGAATTGACATCATTAGACCTTTAAAAAATATTGTGATAAGTCAATAAATGTATTGGGATTGGCAATTAAATAATATTGATAATATGTTTTCATTTTCCTTCTTTACATATTCAGGTTATAAATCGTTCATCGTTACTTCAATTTCATTAATTAGTTCCAACCCTCTCAATGAGGAGCAATACTAAAAGCTCGGAGCAGATGGCGCTCTAGACGACTGGTCTTTAGACATTTCTTTTTAATCTGTGACTTTGCCTTGTTTACTTCTCGTGTCAAGTGTGTGGTTGCGATTTCTTCGTATTGGATCCTTTGGAAATATATGGATTCCTACATTTTTACAAGATAATGCACAACACTGAGTCATTTTGAAATAAAGTGATTTAATTAAAGATGTTTACAAAACTTTTCAAACTTTCCAATGACAGCTACAGAAAGTACCACAGATTAGAGAGAATACGAAAGTACACTTACTCCTACGCCACCTATCGGGATAAAAAGTCAGTACTGCTCCTCATTGTCTATGGTAGTCAGTCCGCCATTATTGTTTACCAAAAAGGACAAGTTAGAATCACCAAACTTTAACTATTTTAGTTTAGCCACAATAAGTGTTTTTTTATTTAAAAAATTAATTAAAATTTCGCAGCTAAAAAATCTTTCTAATATTTAATTGTATCTTGGTATTCATTTCTTTTGGTATTTTTTTATTTGGTATTAATTGACGTTCATCACTCCGATGAACATCAATTTATTGCTTTCATTTTCGATTCACCGTTTCGTGAATCGAAAATGAAAGCAAAAATGAGCCGTCCAATTTCAGCTTAAATACATTTAGAATAGTGTTTTATTAATAGCGCTGTATTCATGTTTGGTTTCATTTTTAGTGACCTTCAGCATTTCACGAAACAGCAGACCTTTAATGATAGTAGGAGGGTACAAGTTTTCCCTTCACTACTCCCGTAACGAGAAAGAGCGGTGGGAGTGCAGTAGGAGGAGCTACTTCGGATGCAAAGCAGTAATAAGGCTGTTTAGGGGTGAAACGCAGTATTCCAATACAATACATAATCATGGCCCTTGAGTCCTATATTTTTGAATATTCAAGCCAGTAAACAGGTTTGATGTAATGTATGATAGTTCTACCACTTGTAATTATTTTCAATATTTTATTCAAAAAAAAAAACTACTTGCACTTTGATTTAAACTGTGTCATATTTTTGCGTGGAAAACAAATGATTGTACAAAGTAGATTGACTAAAAGGTTATATGATTCGGGAGTGAGTAGAGTTATGGGACCAGGTGGACCTCGCCCAACGTTTCTTACATCGAGGGAGTTCATAATGTAATATGAATAGGTAGATAAGGTGAATGAAATATGTTGATAAAACCGTAAAAGCAAATAGAAAATGTAAATCTTTCTATATTCTTAACAAGTTAATTCTTTAATTTTTCTCCTATGGGAGAAATGTATGATTTTATGTATGAATGTACCTACGTGGTGTATGGATGGAGAGAAAGACCGCATTAGATTTAAAACAAGTCTAATTTTAGTCTATTTTTGAATAAGGCCCGGATAATTTTTATAGTAAAATAAATTGCATCTATAAAACGATATGCAGTTGTCCTAATATCTTTCTAGAGATATAATAATAGAAATATCTGTAGAACAGACATAATTTACAAAAAAAGAAACTGTCAAAATTAATTGTAGTTTCTGTTTATTGTAATTTTGAATTAAAAGTTTGTCTAAAGAACAATGGCAGCATGGTACCCGGCTTCAATAGCTAAGCTGGTGGTATCGTTAGACAGATCTTTCCAACCCCCTTATTCTAAGCTGTCGGAAAACAAAAACGAATCACGGAATCTATACCTGTCTCTTTTTATTGCAGCGAATTAGAGACAGACGGGACGTGACTTTACGAATCGAATCGGTAAACCGACAGTTTAGAATAATAGAGCAAGACTAACAATACTTACTATGACCAGTCTCAGATCTGTTGCTCCCAGAGATATAGTCCAATATTACGCAACGCGTATATAACTACCATTTCTATTAAAGAATAACACTGAACGGTCTAAGATTTGGAACTTGGTGCTATAGTAACTTTTATTCAGCTCAAGAATACATATCCAACGATGTAACACATAACTATTGGAAGGTAAAACCAGAGTTCATAGAAAAACTGGTATCATCCCTTCTCATTTCAAAACGCGAGTTGGAAATGTCTTTCCAAATATAAGTATATTGGTTTTGGCTATTAGAGCCGGTACCACGGTCTATACATTTTTGCCGATTAATATTCAAAGTACCGATAAGTATTCAAAGTACATACTTATATTTATATTTCATAAAAGATGTTAATTACGTAGGTGAATTGTAATACAGTTTTATGTAATTTTTGAGATTTAATAAACATATTTTAACAATTCTGTTGTTGATTTATGAATAGTAATACTTTTCTTCCCACATAGCACCTATCCCTTCCTATAAAAGATATCCAGTAAATACCCCGACAAACTTGGTGAGGTGATAGCTGGTGTGTTCCACGAACTCAATATATTTTCCACGAAATCTTATAGTTTTCGAGCTCAAAAAAAACTATTAACCATCAATTTGGCGTATAAAATAAAAACAATAATGGTACTTTAGACATTTGAAATACAAAAAAAATCGTCGAGTACTTTGATTTTGCGGAATATATAATTGGTACATTGATTAATTGTTTATTAGTAGTTTATGTAACTGTCACATAATATAGGTTATTAAAACACGAGCGTGGTTTTAAAAATTTAATTAATTTTATCTATTGTTGGCTGCCTAGAAAACGTTTGTCATAGTTTTGTGCGTTTTAAGAAAAATTAGTGTTGCATAATGAGTCTAACCTGTTGCATAATGGTCATTATGTTAGTTCCCATGTTTTAAATTTTCTTTTTTATCATCTGTGTTAAAATGAATGGCATTATGAGTTCGAGTCTGGAGTTTATAATTAGAACATTATAACTTGAGTGTAGATAAATATAATTAATACATTGAGTTTGTATGATAGGTCTTGACACCTATCACCACCTATCACCACTTATCACCTCACAAAGTTTGTCGGGGTATTAACTGAACACCCTGTATGTGCTCTAGTAAAGATCACCGCTTGTGTTTATATTTGTAAGACGAGCCTAAGGATCAGGTCGACCGTGTGACGTGGTGAACCCGGAGATGAATAAAAGGCGCAGGTCGTCACTTATTGGTTTATTTATAAATAAAAACTAAGGCACTTTGAAACAATTTATAAATGATATAACACAAAGCACTGCAAATTAAACTTAAAGATATTACTGTTACTTATGGTAGGGCTACTTACAATAATGCCTTTGAAAACAATTCTCTTCAAATACAATACAAAAATATTAATTGAATCACAACAACGTCTTTTTTCATTATAGATATAGATTGCAATTTATAAATATAATATATTAATTATTATATTGGAGACCAAAACAATGAGAAAGACAGATGGTTCGTTTTAAAAAAAAGAAAGGAAGAGGGAAATGGCCAGAGAAGAGCGTGATACATATAATCCCTTTTGTACTTATTATACTATCTGACAGAACTATAATTTATATGTCTCACATACACTGACAGTTAACCATAATTATAAGACACAGATAACATTATTTAAAACAACCCGATCATACCTTGTTCGTTTGATGCTTACTGTTTGACTGCTCGAAAACAAGTGCCAGTCGCTGTTTTTTTTTTTTTCGGGCCTCTGTAGGAGGACTCTTTACCTTCCCATGCGGGAGAGGGAGGTGGTGAATCCCTCATTGGATACCCACCGGCCGGCCGGGAGTTATGTCGGACTCCTACCGACTGAACACCACTGCGGACCGATCTCCTTTTATACGTTAATACGGGTATGACGTTTCGCAGCCACGTATAGGTTGTTAACAACTTTTTATTATAAAATTTAATTAAAATACAATTTATAATTACTGAAATAATAATATTAAGATTTTGAAAATATATTTAAATACATACACAATAATAATAATAGTCTATCAAGCGCAATAACAGCTGTCGTCGCTGATATTGCTATAGCGCCTCTTTACAACCGTAGACTTAGGTAGGTACAGCAACAGCATATGAAAACAATGCAAACATCCGAACAAAAGAGAAGTGAAACAATCATAAGAATTTCAATAAACTAAAATCTTAAATTCTAAGGGAGAATTTTTTGATCCGTAGTAATAGTTACCTCAATAATTGAAATCTAGACCAATAGCGTCAATGGAAACGCCAAAAGGTATGGCGTCAGCTTGACAAATTGTTAAATTTGCGATGAAAATTTGAAGCAATATACATCAGCTGTGCCGCCAGCCGCCATTTTACTAATCCCAGCATCATGTTGAGGTTTGTCTATGATGAACTTTAGTTATATTTATAAATTCGACTGTTGGACAAGCTGTCAGACGTTTTCAACATTGGTTCATATATTGACCTACTGGTCAACCCGTCCACGGTTCAAAAAACTGACCCTCCTTCATCATTATCTTATAAATAAATAATAAATAAACACACCTATCAACTAGTCCCATTTAAAGCAACTAAATGCTGCTTGTGTTACGGATACTAGATGACGGACAAATATATTTAATAGATAAACATACATAATACATAATATACAGAAATAACACATAATTGACATAATTATTCAGAATATATATATATATAATGAACATACATAATGAACATCCAAGACTGGAGAACAAATGTCTGAAAATTCATCACCCAAACACTTGCCTCCACTGGGGATCGAACCCAGGACCTCTCGAGATGGCAGCGCCTTGAGACCGGCGTACAGACCGCTCGACCACGGAGGTCGTCAAAAAATTAAATTAAATTCTTCAACAAATCGGGCGGTTTCCGCAACTCGACGTCTAATTTGCGCCTGTTTTGCGTCGGAGGGTGAATGCTGGATTACTCCAGCATTAATCCTTAAATAAAACTGACCCTCACTACAGACTAATTTTTGCTATTCACATGGCAAACCATTATCTTAATTTTCTGCATTTGATTTCGCTTTCTTGATACATTATTAATAACTACAAATTGTTCTCGCAGAAAGCTGCCCTGTGTGCGGCGATGACGTATCTGGGTTACACTACGGAGTGAGAACATGCGAATCCTGCAAGCTGTTCTTCAAGAGAACGGTACAGACAAACAAACAGATGTTTTACGTGTGCAAGAGAAAAGGACGCTGCGACATCAACAAGCAATCTAGGTGCTTGTGTAGATACTGTCGCTTCCAAAAATGTCTTACATCCGGTATGCTAATAAAAAATGTTGGTCCGTCCATCCGTCCTCAGCCTATATACGTCCCACTGCGCACAGGCCTTCCTCATGGAGAAACACATGAGGAGTATGGGCCGTAACACCAGCACGCTGGCCCAATGCTGGTTGGTGGGCAGAAACGGTCGCAATAGCGACCGGGACCAATGGCTTAACGTGCCTTCCGAAGCACGGAGGAGCTCGAGATCACAAGGTTTTGGTCAATCATCCATGGCCTAACCATGGTGAAGGTAGCTTTGTTTTCGATTGAAAGCCAAAGCGTACTAACCACTACGCCACCAAGCTCCCCCAAAAATGTAGGTAAAAAATGTTAGTTCCCAAAAATGTTGGTAAGCGATGCAAAAATTATTTATTTTTACATAAACTACCTAGTAAAGTCAATAATGAATAATAACATGTTTTGTACTGATTGATAATTGATTTTTTTTTGAGTTTTAGAATAATTGACTGTATTTTACACACAAATTCAATTTCAAATGTTTATATGCAATTAAATTCTTTTATATATACATAAGTACATAAAGTACCTAATAAAGTCAATATTTTTTGCATAATGAGTAATGAAAAATTTTGTATTGATGGATTTGATTAATTGTGTTTTTATATTTATTGACTGTATATTGTATCAGCATTTCACATACAAATTTTTATTTAAAATGTTTATACGTTATAAATACCTTTAAGTTTTACATAGTGCCTAAATGTAATTCAATCTTTTTAATTAGATTTTTAATAAAAAAAATTTTACGTGAGTAGGTAGGTATACCTAAGTTTATATACTTTTAAGATTCTTGTTTGAGTGTAATTAGGTTGACAAGTTTAAGGGTACTTATTTGAATAATTAGAGGGAATAATGTGTTATAAAATATTATAAACTTAATTTAAAAATGTTTACTATGATAGTATGTAAAATTATTGTATTAAGACCATTTTGAGAAAGAAATTGTTTAAAGATATTTCTGTAGTTTTGTACTTACTAGATAAATTTTATAAATAAATTATTATTCATAAATTAACTATCTTTTAATTATATTATAATTGAATATTTATTTCTACTTGAAAGTGATTAATAAATTTTTGTTTTACTAGCTGTAACCCGCGACTTCGTCTGCGGTTACTGTTTTTTTTACTATCCCACGGGAACCCTTTAGTTTTCCGGAATAAAAAGGTATCTAAGATGTTATAAGGTTGCAAAATTTCGTTGAAATCGGTCCATCCATTCCGGAGATTAGCCCGTACAAACAGATAATCAGACGAACAAAAAACCCCCAGACTAGATTTTAAGCATTTTCTTTTTTCTGTACAGACATTTCCAGACAGTTTTATTATAAAATTGGGTCCTTACCTATGAAATTGGTGTTTTTATTCTATCTTAGCAATTTGTCCGTAACTATTACGTTTCAGAACATTCTTATAAAATAATTGCCTCTTCTAAAAATACACCATATATTTGAACTCGTATTATTTAATTTGATAATAATTTGTCAAAAAAAAATCAAAATTACACAAAGACAATTATTTTTAACTGCCTTCCGAATACATCATTTGATTTGCATTAACATAAAAACGATGAATAATTTTTATCAAGCGTGTTCACACACATATTGCTAAAGCTTGTCTAATGATACATGCCAAATATTATTATCTCTGGATTTGTCGTTGTGAAGAAAACTGATAAAATGTTAGTATGTAAAATGCAGACATCCCCAAAATCTCCATACAAAACACCAATTTCATAGGTAAGGACCTAATATTATAAATGCGAAGGTATTTCTGTCTGTAATACAGACAGACAGAGTTACTTTCGCATTTATAATCTGATCCAGCTTTCACGTCAAAACTACTGATCCAATTTAACCGAAATTTGGTACACAGATAGTCTATGGGCCTGAGAAAGGACTTAAGCTACCTTTTATCCCGATATTCCCATGGGAACAGGTGCCATGCGGGTAAAAGTAAAAAAAATTAAATCCGCCTCCGCCTCCCAGAAAAATGTAGGAAAAATTTACGCCAGTATGAACTTTGCTTCCAATAATAAAGTATAGGGGTAATCAATTCCACCAATTGAGTCTACTGTTCCAATTTGAAATAATCCTATTTATTGAGAATGGCTATGGGCTACATACCATCACACTATCTCAATGTTACTATTCTACGCGGACGATGTTCATAATTAACGCGATCGAGGTTTAGCTCTGCCTAGCGCTTCGGAGAGATCGTGATGATTATGTAGTCGGTGCAGTAAAAACATAACGTGATCTATTAATTTTACTTTTATAATTTTCTGTAATAGCTAACGCACGGAACTCATTTCTGAACAACCTGGGCCTTCTACTCATTTACCAGTTTCAGGTTTGTTAAATCACGTTTTGGTTGGATTAAAAAAAATACCTGGAAAAAGGACGGACAGAAAAAGGTGCGTGGGCTGCTATAAGAAATATGTTGAAGAGGGAAATACAACTTCTATAGCTCGAAAAACCGCAAAAAAAGTATCCCAAGAGTGTCAGCAATGTAAAAAAGGCTTTTGTTTGGAATGTTTTGCTGATTTCCATAAGTATACGTATTATACATAAATATTTTTGTAAAATCTGTCAATAAAATTAGCTTATCAATTTTATTTACGAATTTGTTCTATTTAGTGTGAAATATAATTGTATTCGTGAAGTATATCTGCTTTTTATTTCTCTAGCTGAAATACATTTATAAAAAATGTAAAATCACCTACAACAAGTACATATTTTCCTTGGTGATCTCAAACTCCTTCGTACTTCGGAAGGCACGTAAACCCGTTGGTCCCGTTGCTATTGCAAACGTTTCTACCCACCAACATGGATTGGCCCAGAGCGGTGGTGTTACGGCCCATACTTGTACTTCTCTATGAGGGAGACGTATATAGGTTGAGGACGCTTTTTTATGTCGATGCGTATTTTGCACATAAGTCTTCAGAATCTATATTTATTATTTGTATTCACAAATCGTTGTAGCCATACGAGGACCTGGTGACCCCGAAAAGGGGCACTGGACCGTGATCAGGTTAGAACGCAATTATAAATGCTTACTCTATCATATTCATGAAGTAAATAACTTACTATTCTACGCGACCAAAGTCGCGGGCAAAAGCTAGTTGTTACAGAATTTTGAGAGCAATTCTATCATATTCATGAAGTAACCTGTAACTTAACCTTACATTGTAAATATGCTCTGTATCATAAGGTAACAAAAAAATGTAAAATCATATAACGTTTCCTCCACAGATGGCGTGATACCTCGCTACAGCTGGTCCCGACAAGGCAACGCTATAATACTACTAGGAGAATACCGCTTTAAAAAACGGTCTAGACACATCAACCTGAAACAAGAGACGCACTGGGTTTGCAACAAAAGCGACAAAGGCTGCAAGGCCAAATTGACAACTTTAAATGACGCTATCATCAAGATATATAACGTACATGACCATGGCGGGACAAGGAAAGGGAAATGACTGGAGGAAACTGATTTTTTTTTAAATTTTATGTTCCAAAGATTCTTGACTTATCAGATAGCGTGTGAGGATGTATCAGTAGACTCTTGCAGATTATAACTATTTTTTGTCGCCATCTATGATATCACCATATCAACTATGATATGACCACCTGCCTAACCCTTTGGGGTTATAGGCGTGATATATGGTGTATATGTAGGCTGTAACTGAGTTATTTATTACCTATTTAGGTACAAAATGACATATCGTCGCTCCGCGTGCGTATGAGCAATTAGTTAATACCGCGTAACTTCAGAAAAAAAAACAAATTTTAATATCGCGCAACCCGATTCTAAACGTCTAGTGGCTTATATTAGGTCCTTACCTATGAAATTGGTGTTTTGTATGGAGATTTTGGGGATGTCTGCAATTTACATACTAACATTTTATCAGTTTTCTTCACAACGACAAATCCAGAGATAATAATATTTGGCATGTATCATTAGACAAGCTTTAGCAATATGTGTGTGAACACGCTTGATAAAAATTATTCATCGTTTTTATGTTAATGCTAATCAAATGATGTATTCGGGAGGCAGTTAAAAATAATTGTCTTTGTGTCTAATTTTAACACAATAAGGCCCAATTGCACGATCGAGAGTTAGCGCCTAACCCAAGGTTTGCCCATATATTTGCCCCAGGGTTAGATGCTAACTCTCGACCGCGCAATTGGGCCTTAAACTTACAAAAAAATATCAAATTAAATAATACGAGCTCAAATATATGGTCTATTTTTAGAAGAGGCAATTATTTTATAAGAATGTTCTGAAACTTAATAGTTACGGATAAATTGCTAAGACAGAATAAAAACACCAATTTCATAGGTAAGGACCCAATACAAGACCTCACACAACTGAAATTCATCGGTATCAAGATTTGGTTGATAGTATCTGCTTATTAGCGGTTTCGCTCGTGAAGCGACGTTATGTCAATTGACAAGTAAAATTATTGTACATTTAATTTTTTTTTATAAATAAATATCCTCAGACATCCACACCTATCAACTAGTCCCATTCTCAGCAACTAAATGATTGTGTTACGGATACTAGCTGACGGACAAATATATTTAATAGAAAAATACACATAATTATTCATAATATACATAATATTATACATATATAATGAACATCCAAGACTAGAGAACAAATGTCTGAAAATTCATCACCCAAACACTTGCCTCCACTGGGGATCGAACCCAGGACCTCTCCAGATGGCGACGCCTTGAGACCGGCCGGCGTACAGATCATTCGACGGAGGTCGTCAAAACAAAATGATAGATTTTTAACAGAAGCTGATGTAGGGTGGTTTCATAGACACGCTGGCCGCTAGCGCCGGCCACACGTGCGTGCTTATACGTCAAAATGACTATGGAAATCTTGCACGGCGCTATTGGCTAGCGGGCGACAAGCGTACCATATACGTCCCTTATGTTGCAATGAATTTGATAAATAAAGCAGGTATCAAGCTTTAATCCATATTGATTAAGCTGACATGTATGTACGTTATGTTATGATGATCACCTTTGCCTAACCCTTCGGGGATATGGGTGTGATGATATGAATATTATGTAAAAAAAATAAAATGTATGTTTAAACACGTTCGAATCATAAAATCATGTTTTAAATATATACTTAACGAGAGTAGGTAAGTATTCTCACAATTCTTAGATATAATTTTTTTCATACGCATATTTTTAAAAGAACCTAAATAAAATAAGTATAGTCATATTCTTTGACACTAGTAGTAAATTAATAATTGAAAGGCGTATGTTTTGGCGAACATATCTGGCGAAAGGTGGGTGTTTAACACCTCTGCCTACCCCTTCGGGGAAAGAGACGAGATGATATGTTATGTTATGTTTTGCTGTTCTATTATAAGTAATTATGTTGATTATTTATAATACACTACAACTATTAAATCAGCTTTAAGGATCTTGTGTTTTTCTGCCTCACCAATACCTACACAAATATTAAAATAACATTCCTATTCCTAACATGTGTATAGTAAGTTTATTTTTTAATAATTATAGTCACTAAAAATTATATATGATCAAATAAAACAATAGATTATCAAGGAAATATAAAAATAATTGTTTGTATTAGTTACGGATCTTTAATTTAAGCCCGAATTATTTGATTGACCTGTACATACTATTCTAATTCAAATTCCTTGTTAGATGTTTAATTAAATAACAAATAGTAACAAACAAAATAGCAAATTGTACGAAATCCAGCAGATCGACAATATTCTGATATATTTTTACGCATAATAATTCTATGGCTTATAACTACCAGCTGATGCCTATAGATGCTATAAGTGTTAAAGTGGATGTATAATAATAAATTGTTTAAATAGATGCTATAAGTATATAAAATACAGAGGCTACTCAAGAGCGAGAGAAGTGAATCGACTTAATAAAAAAATATATACGCGGGCGAATTGAGAAAGTTGTTTAAAAACAGATGAAAGTCGATGAGAGCTCCTCTCATCTCAGGTTTCAATTATAGTGATGTACAAGAATCGAGTCTGTAAGTTCTTATTATGAAAACTAGAATCGTTGCAGGGTTTTGTGAAATAGGACCTGACGGGTTATAGGTGTATTTAATATAATATGTGGAAAGTAGAACGTCTACGTCCAAGTCTCTAAGACAATGTCTAAACTAATATTAGTTTACCATTTAGTTTTTTTGTTTTTATTTAATTTATTACTGTAAGCCATCGCATTGGAAATTTTTATCTGAGATTGTCATTCTTTTAAATAGTAATGAATTCATTTGTTTAAAACGTTTATAAAATAACGTTCTCTGTAAAGATATTTTTAATATGTTGGCCAAAAATTTTTATTACAGAATGTTAGAACACTAGAATATAATATAATGAATCAGTTACGGATAAAATGAAAATGTAATTATGGATGTATTTACCTTTATACTAGGATGTAAGGTGTTTTGGGTTAATATTAAAATTGTCAACAATTATTGATTATTGAATTTAAATTATTAAAAAAATAATAATGAACGGTGCTTTTTTATTTCAATTCAAGTCCTAAATCATCTATTATTTAATTCGAACGGATCTTATCGACCTGGTAACGCACTTCAAAAAATCATGCGTCCGATCCTAAACAGCAAATTAACAACTGTTATTTAAAGAAAATTTGAAATCAGCCTGTTTACATAATAATATATTTTATATACACTGTCGTTAATAAATAGATAGACACCGCAACAAACTGTGAAAAGTGGTTCTTGTCCGTGCGGACGGTTTCCACAACTCGAGTTGCCGCCGACACGCACCCTATACTCACCAAATGCACCATGTATGTAGCAATTTCACGGCAGAAATCACAGGGTTGTATATATTTACAACTCACTGTGATACAGGTTCAAATACTTAATTTAGCAGTCCAGAGCAGAGGCCCTAGTGTAAGCCATTGTAAAAACTTCCCCTTTTTAGTTGTGTTAAGAATGTCAATTTGTATAGGAAACGTGAAAAGCGCCCCTAGCGGAAAGTACCAGAAGATTTCTCATAAAAATTGCCATTCTTAACACAACTAAAAAAAGTCTTTTTTTTTTTTCAAAGATATCTTTACACTAGGGGTACAAGTAAAAGTATAATAACTTTATTATTATTATTAAAATCCTCATAAAATCTCTGACACCACTGAATAAAATTTAGAGACAACTAGCGCCATCTCGTGAAAGCATTTTGTAAACTCTTTTACAATAAGGCCACAAGGTGGCGCTAGAATACAGACTGCCTAATAAACTTGCCGATAGAGGCCCTGGTAATAAATGTATAGACAAAATCGTCTCAAATACAAAGGAGTGGTAGATTAATCACGAAATCTCAGAAACTATAACACCTATTAAGAAATTTGGCAGGTAGGTCCTTTATGGGGTGGAGACACCCACTATAAATGGAATTTACGAAACTCCGACACTAACGTGGGTAAAACAGGGGTAACCGGTGTAAAGCCGGAGCGGGTCGCTAGTAATATGTCTGGCTGTAAGTCGCGACTGTTTTAATGCAGAATTGCAGAGTTAAAATAAAACTAACATTTGAAATTAGATAACATCATAATTTTATTATAAATCATGATTGTGCCTTCATGCACTTATATAATAAATAGTATACCTAATACTATACGCTTAAGTATCAATAATTAAAGTTTACAACAGTAGGTAACAAATTACATACAAAGGGGTTGTTCAACGTATTGACTTTTGAGCCGAAAACTGCAGACGTTAATTCTACATTTTTCTTCAGTTCTATATAGTTTTGATATTTCGTAGTTATTTTTTAAAACTCACATTACACTTGATACTATCGGAATTTCTAACAGTTTAATTGAAGACAGGTTTTGCATGTTCTGTTTGAACACGTTCGAGGTACAGTCAACCACGATAGTACTAGTATAACATTTTATTAGGTTCAGTCTAATTGGCTGGCGCAAGCTGGAGCAAGCACACAAGTAAGTATTGAACATTTGGTTATTGAACATTTGTTTATGACTGTACAATATAGATTTCTTTAAAAAAAACTATGTATGTATTCAATATTTTTACAATCATTAATTGATAAAATAGATTCGAGTACAGAGAGCAATTATTGATTGATGAATTTTACCTTTTGCAGAATAGAAAAAGCAAAAATGTATAAAACTCCCATACATTTTCATACATTCATTTTCCATTTAACGAATCCATTTACATTTTCCAACTAATAATGTATACACAATAGTATATTTAAGATACAATAAAAATAATATCATGGACACAAGAAAAGTGTACTTATATATTTAAAGTTCGTTATTCGTTATAGAAAACTTGCAAATGGCGAAGTTAATATAGTTTTCTACTAGTAAACCATCAGTCAAGGCAGACATCTAGATACACCACGATTTTTATGTATACTTATGTACAGTCACGTGCAAAATGATGTATTCATATTTGACAGGTGATAGTCCTTATTCGCTTACTAATAAGTGACACTAACTTTCCAAAGTGTATACAAATTTTACACGTGGCTATACACTACAATTTTACACAAAACTTAAAGTTCTTATAATTTAGTAAGAAATTACATAGTGCTCTAACAAATATCAACATACCTTTACAACATCACATATTATCACAATATTTTCATATTTTCGTAGCCAATCGAACTAACAATAGAAAAAAAATCCTATATACATTTTAGAAAATTCTCTATTATAATACATATACCACAGGACAAATGAAAAGACCTATAAAACATTTATCTATGTCTTATTCTTAGTAATTATGATTATGTAAATACCGAAATAATTATTGGAAAAATATAATCAGCGAAAGACTCGGGAATGTTCTTAGTTATTAGTTCCTGAAGACGAAAATGTGTGGCAATAGTTTTCATTATGTTTTCCTATTGTAATGTAGATACTATTTTTTAGATTATAATTTTGACTATCACCGTACATGTTTGTAATGAAAAGTGTGGTAAACTGCAGAATATTACTCAAATTAGATATCTATCTTTTTTTTTAAACTTCAATGACGTTGTAGTTTATGACATTTTTTTAAATGTTGCTATGTAAAGGGAGGGTAGAAACTTGCTGAGTCACTTGCCCGTTCTTCTCAGAACGAGGCCTCCTGGTAGTTTTAGTGAAAGGATGGCGTAATTTTTCATTTTCACGAAATATTGTATAATGTTTATGACATTCATAAGCATGCGCTAAGACGCATCTTAACTGAATAAATGCTTTTGATTTTGATTTTATTTAAAAAAAATGCATGAAGAGGAACAATGCAAACTCATGCTAGTATTTTGATTGATTTATTATATATATGTAGGAGAGGCGAGCGGGATAGGCGGTTGGCCACGTGGTTCATTTTGATCCGCCATCTTGACCACCCAAAGATATTTTCCAAAAATATAACCGTAGTCTATTAATCAAGATATCGTTTAATTTAAATCGTTAAATCACTTTACAAAATCGGTTATGATTAAAATGATACAAACGGATTGCTTTGTGAAGCGTGGAGAGTTCTGTGCTAACGACCGTTTACTATCGCGGCTCGAGTCTGAATGCCATTTTTAATGAAGCATAGACCACTCCCAAGTGACAGCTGTCATCACTTGACGTTTCACAAGGCAACGTCACTCTGACAGATGACATTTCTCAGTATTATGACGTTTCGAGAGCGAGTGAGACTTCATCTCGCCGACATATACATATAAATACCAGTAAAACAATACAAAGTAATACAAAAACCACACAATGATTATGTTAAAATTATTTATTAATAATCTGGGTAATGATTGTGCACATACTTGACTTCATCTATTAAATTGTTAAATGTATATACTGTCGCCCTACATTGAGTTCTTTGTTTAACACACCTCCAACGTTTTTTCCCATTGTTGCAAATCCTGTGCAGACTAAACTTATAACCGTCCAAGAGTATATATTTATTGTCTTCCATTGAAAATTGGCAATCTGTAAGAAATACAAACATTATTTCTTTTAGTGGGTTGGGTGGGTAGGCAGCCTTTTACCTCTCAATCCTTTTCGGTATGGTCTTAGTGCTTTATAAACCAGTGAATAAAAATGTGTAGTGGGATATGAGATACTAAATAATGATTGAGTGACTAGTCTAAAAATAACTAGTTCTCTATTATAATAGTTGCCTGAGTCGTGTGGTAGCGGCTCTTTAACTACCAACCCATCTCTTCCCTCGGGTGTCGTTAAAGGCTACCAATGGACTAACTGCACAACCACTCAATAGCTTATAGCGGCGACGGGCTCACCACCTGCCACGCTGAGTGCAGCCACTGCTTGGTGAAGCGCAGACTATGGCAGTGGACTTTTTAGCGGTGCCTTTGTCTAGTCTCTGACTAACTCTTATAGTCGTGATTATAGTAATGCAATTAATATTAAAAGTTAGTAATAATTAATTAGGTAAGAATCGGTACACCTCCACATTTCATATATATCGTTTTGTAAAAGAACTCTTGTTGTAGGAATGAAGGAGATAAAAACAATGTATTTTTTATTGAATATCTTTATTATAATTTAATAATTTTACAAACAATACACTACTTCAATAAGGCCACTGTTTTCGTAGTAACATTCTTATATTAACAAATGCTTATCACCGACTTATAGTAAATAACAATGTTTCATTAGTAAATCATTTAAAACACAAAAACTAGTAGGTACAGTCCACTTCAAAAATATGATACAATCTTTATTTCCTTCTACAATGACTCTTATTCATTGTACTGTACATACATTAACAAACAATACATTAATAAAATTTTTTAATGGTATTGTCATTTTCTTATAATATAGGTAGACGAAAAAACTATTCTGCATATGAACGTGAGTGTTATTATGGCAAAATAAATGAAGGTAAAAAATATTGCTTTTTTTAAATTTATTTAGTATTCGAAATTGTAACAAAAGTATTATTCGTTAAAAATACATGCAAGTATTGTTTAGAGTATTGTTTTTAGTTTATATATTTATCATACATTAGTAATTTCCTTAAAAACATGAGCTTGTCATCACAATCTTCCGGTACTGAGAGATCCAGTTTTCTTTGCCTGACTTAACTATCTTCAAGGTGGTTGTGTGCCTTCATGTTGATAACCTCGCCCTCGACCGTGACGGCCATCGATTTGCATCCTCGGCTGTGTTTGACGCACCGCCACCAGGTCCTGTACCCACAGGTCCTGCGGAGGCCAAACCTGTACCCTTTGTAGAAAAGCATCTGGGTCCCTCGTTTCGTCAGAACGATCTGGTGATCTGAAACAAAAATCTCTTTTATTTGTACCAGTATTGCAGTCAGTAAGAATGACACAATCATGAATTTGTTTGTTACCAATTGACATTTAGACTGTATTTAGCTATACGGATGGTCTGTAAAAGAGCCCCATATTGAACGGAACGATTGATCTGTACGATCCGTCGTTTCAGACCGGCCGAAACGATGAATCGACACATCGACAGTTTACTACTACATCGTGAACTCAGAGTAAACAGAACTGGAGTAGCCTTTGTCTAACATTCCCCTCTGCCAAATGCACAAGCATCGGATGCTTGCACGTTTAATAAAACTAGTTGAGCCGCCATTTTGACAGCCATAACATTGTAAACGTTGCGACGAACAGAGCTCCCGCAAAAATGCCTGCCTGTGCTGTTTTTTGTTGTAAAAATAAATAGAAAACATCGAGTATGCTAAAAGATGGTGTCACCTTTTATTTGTAATTATAATTTTTAAGAATTCATGATTATTTACTTCATTATGTCATGTTTTAGAATTCTACGATTTCAAATTTCGAACGCTAGTCTCGTGGGGAGTGCGGCTGTGACGTTGTCAAAACGCACACCCCACGTGACTATTTTAAGCGTGTGTGTGCGTGAAATTTAAATTTGTGTGTCGAATTATGCATGTCTGCATTTGTAAAAACGGCTGGCTTTGAGTGTAGTGGTAACCTCACCCCCCGCAAGAAATGGCAGAAAATAATGTTTGAGAAATTGACTAATGGCTACTCCAGTTCTGTTTACTCTGAGATCGTGAACGATTTACCTCATCCAAGACGATATCGGAGATCGCAACACAAACACATGCGATGTGTGTTGTAATGGTTCGTTGCGATCAACAATTCGATTATTATTTTTATTAAAAATGTTTTCCTTTTTACGCGAACTTGTATTCAATTAAATCACGTTTTTACCATTCCATTTCAACTAAGTAAATGATCGATCGTAACGACCAATCGTTTCGTGTATTGTGCAGCATAAGTATTTTATGTGATCGATTGTTACGATTAATGTCAGAATGATCGTAACCTTGGATCGTACTGTATTTGGGGTCCTTAAGGACGTTGTCAGAAGCAATGGTAGAAATCAATGATAATATGAATAATATGTGTAGTACATGGACTGTGGAATGTGGTCTTAAGGAACACAGTGCTCCTTGGACTCTGCCTACCTCTTCGGGGATTTCAGGCGTGATTGTATGTATGTATGTACGTACATGGACCACAGCGTGCGGGTGATCCACACTGCGTCTGTGTATCAATCACTTAATTCAGCTAGAGTAACCACACAGTAGATAATGTTGCAATCAGTAAGGACATTGCCATCACGATTACTAAGAGGTCAGGGTAGTTCCTGTTTGATTCCTACCTAACTGCTTTAAAGGAGTAAACTTTAGTTATGGCCTATAGTATTATCTTGTGTTAAATTAAAGTTTATGTTTATATATTTAATCAATCCAAAGCAAAACATTACTTCAGAAGTTGAAGAATTGAATCATGTTGGCGAATAGGCGCATCCACACTGTGCCTTTTCATGTTCAACATGCGCGAAACATTATTATGTATTAAACGCGTCAATGAAAATTAATTTACAAAGATGAAGATGATAGTTGAAAATAAAAATCCACAGTGTGGACATTTTAAATAGTGTAAGGCAGAAATAATAACATATTAAAATTGGAAATTTTTAATAAAATAAAGAAAATTTACATTTTGTGACAAATTATTAAACGAATTTAAAAATAGGTTAATACATTACCAATCTACATGATGGCGCCTGTCATTTCATCTAGTCAGGTCGATTCTCGAATAGTAAAAAGTTCGAGCATAAGTCGAAATGGCGGTATTCAATTTAAAAACAATTCGTATTCGAAATATGTACAAATATCTAGAACTAACGCACCACTTGCTAGTGATAGGTATAGTCAACTCCAAAAATATGTAACCTTATACGAATCACACCGCACCTATTCTCCCCTGGGTGTCGTGACGTATGAGGCGACTGAGCTACTATCTACTCTACTGGTGGTATGGTATAATATCCGTCTGGTTAGTGACCACCGTACACATGGCGTAACAGGTGGTGGGCACAAATTTTTGGCAGGAAATAAATTTTGTCAACTCTAAAATGTGCATACATATTTTTGAAATCGACTGCACTTAGGAAAATATGAAAAACTGTATTTCGGCATTATAATCGAATTGGACATTCAACTGCGTTTTTAATCAAAAATAGATAGTGATCATTGAGCTGCGTATATACCTACTGATTACCACATGGTTTTGTTATATATTCTTTATAATACAGTGGATGTGTCACCGTAAAATTGTAAATAACGTTAGTTTATAATCTATCTCGCGAGATTGTAAACTGTCGAACGATTGTGAACCGTAACATGCTGCTTACAATTTAACGTATTATTATTCGTCAGATTGCAACTCACAATTTTTCGACAGTTCACAATCTCGCGAGATAAATAAATCTAAATAAATAAATAAATAACAAAAAAAAAAAAAAAAAAAAAAAAAAAAAAAATCTAAAAAAAAAAATTTACGGTGACAGATACATCAATCTAAAGCCATCCAGAATCAATCTCAAACTTAGGTCTCCACTTGATAACAGCTAGAGAGGGATAGCATTATTTATTTATTTATCAAATTACGTGTAGGCTTATAGTTTTCCAAGATGCCATACAAGTTATTTACCTCTAACCTTACAATGATAATAATTACAAAAAATATATATTGTAATTTATGAAAAATTAGGAGTCGTGTGGTAGCGGCTCGTTAAAAGAATACTACCAACCCTTCTCTTCCCTTGGGTGTCGCAGGCGACTAACGGACATAGAACTGCACTACATCCAATAGCTTATAGCGGCGACGGGCTCACCACCTGTCACGCTGAGTGCAGTCACTGCTTGGTGAAGAGCGGACTATGGCATACCGCTTTTGCGGTGCTTTTGCCTAGTCTCTGACTGACCCTCAAGGGATAATAATAGTCGTGAATAGATGTATGTATGTGTATGTAAAAATAAGTACATAAAATAAGTATGTACTTATTTTTGTATGTAAAAATGTATGTAATAATAAGTACATACACAGAAATTACAATAAAAGAAAAATATACTGTTTTTTAAAGCCAATACATAAAAATATTTTAATGTCACAGATTTAGAAGTTGCCACAGGTTTTCAAATTAATAAATAAATGATATTATTTTATTTATTTGATGTATAGCGCCATTTCTTCCTAATGGTTCACAAGCAGAGATGAAAGTTAGGTTCTGTAATATGTACTTAAGACGTATTTACCCAAAACATTAAAATACAAATAGTCGCAAATTTAGTAGTTTTAATGATAAAAATGTATTCTCTGTAACTATATTTAATAAGCTATAATAGTATTTTTGAGTGTTAGTTATTAGACAATAAACATTACATTAGTTATGTGACATTATAACAAATGTTTGTGATATTCAAACATTTAAATATTTTGAATACAATTAGAAATTACATAAATTGGCTTAAACTATTACAATTAATTGATTATTATTTCTTAATGAGTGTTGAATATTCAAATATTTGATTAACATTGGCTTATTAATATAGTTTATTCTATGTTCGGGATGTTAATATGCAATTCTAGTGGAAATAAAACTAGAGTGACTGTATATAAAATATGGTACATGGTATAGTCACGTGCAAAACTGTGTATACACATTTGACAGATGACAGTCTTTAATTCCCTTCTAATGAAAGCCACGAACTGCGAAAAGTGAATACACATTTTTGCATGTGACTGTACATACCGTTACAAAACACTGCAGCACATGTCTTCAAATAGAATTGAATAGAACGAACAAATAAACACAGCAATTTATACAGACGATGTTAAATTAATAAATACGAAGCATACTCTTGACGAACAAATAAACAAGTTTTTTTACAATAAACAACTGCTTGTTTATTTGTTTATCACACTTATTTGGTAAAGGGAATAAGCCGTGACATCAAAGGTTGCGTCTACACTAGACAAGCCGCTTTGCTCGAAGACTCGTAGTAGTTCGTGCCAGATATGTTAAGTCCCCATATAAAAGAAGATGCGATTCACAATGAACTGTTCATAAGTTTTATTCAAACTCAGTGGTGTATAGGTGGTGGGATCGAACCCGCGAGTCCCGCGGCCGAGCGTACGAGTAGTGCCCCGTCCCCGCTACCGCTGCCATGGATTTGAATAAAACCAATACACATATTTATTCATTATAAAGGCCTGTGGGAGTGGGACGTGCTAATGATCAAGATTTATTTGAAGCAGAAAAGTTTTTGTACTTACGTAAGTAGATACTCATTGAGACGATTTTTTTCTTGTTCAGCTAACTTGGCCATGAACTAAATTATTATTTTAATTACTATTTTCTGTAGCCTCTAAGAATATGAGAGTAAAGAAACAAAGCTAATTAGAACTGAAAATTTCAAAATTATTCTGATATTACAAATTTAATATTTTGACTGACTTTTATGTAAGGCCACCATCGTCGCATTGCTTGGTACATTGCTCGCAGATCTGGCGGCCGTGACGGCAGGAGTGGAGAACACTTAGGTAAAGGAAAGCGCATTAATGGTAGGCCCACCATAAGGTTGTAACGAGGCGCTATATCAGTATTAGCGACTCTTTGCTGTTAATGCGCTCTTCTCTGGCCATTTTCTCTTTCTGTTTTTAACTAAACATCTGTCTGATCTGTCTCTTTTTCATTGTTTTTGGTCAATTTTCATTACTATCAGAGTGATATGTTTAAATTGTTATGTCGTAATAAAATTAATATTAGGTCCTTACCTATTAAAATTGGTGTTTTGTATAGAGATTTTGGGGATGTCTGCATTTTACACACTAACATTCCAGAGATAATAATATTTGGCATGTATCATTAGACAAGCTTAAGCAATAAGTGTGTGAACACGCTTGATAAAAATTATTCATCGTTTTTATGTTAATGCAAATCAAATGATGTATTCGGAGGCAGTTAAAAATAATTGTCTTTGTGTCTAATTTTAACACAATTAAACTTACAAAAAAATTTCAAATTAAATAATACGAGCTCAAATATATGGTCTATTTTTAGAAGAGGCAATTATTTTATAAGAATGTTCTGAAACTTAATAGTTACGGACAAATTGTTAAGACAGAATAAAAACACCAATTTCATAGGTAAGGACCCAATAATATATTAGAACAGTAACTTTTTTAAAGAACTAAAATAACTTTTTCAAAGCAATATTGTAGCGTACCTTTTTTAACATTCTTTAGCTTTGTGTTCAGTGATTTGTGATATTTACCTTTTTATAAATTGTTCCAGTTGTGCCTTTAATTTTTACCAATGAAAGAATAATGACAAGCCGTTATTTTCCTCGTCAACCTCACCTCGTCACAAGGTGAACCGACAATATGAAGGTTGCGAAAGCGCAGGACCTATCGTGGTCCAGGTGAGACCTAAGTCCAGTAGTGGACGTCTCCCTGATTTGATTAAATGCTCGGCTCGTCTCGGCTTAGACGCAGGATCAGGAAGAAAATATAAAATTAAATAGACACTGCGAGCTATGTAACTAGATCGACAAAAATCGATAGATTTTAATATCCTTACCTATGAAATTAGTGTTTTGTATGGAGATTTTGGGGAATTCTGCTTTTTCCATACTAAATTTTTTTCAGTTATATTTGGCATCTATCATTAAACAAGCTTTAGTAATATGTGTAATATCACACTTCATAAAAATTATTTATCGTTTTTAAGGGAATGCAAATAAAATGATGTATTTGGGAGGCACTTAAAAAGAGTTGTCTCCGTGTCCAAAATTTTTAACACAATTAAACTTACAACAAATGATCAAAACAAATCAAAAGAGCTCAAAAATATAGTCTATTTTTAGACGGGGTAATTATTTCCTAGACAAAATCCTAAGAGAGTAAAAAAACACCAATTTCATAGGTAAGGACCCAATAGTTTTTTTATACCTTACGCCATACCATCAGGCCTGCACCCGCAGAGTGGTAGATGGTTGACTTATACATTTTGCCTGGGTTACTCGGCCCTGTTGACCTGGTCAGAGTTTAAGCCCTCGTCTGTGGGGTGGGTGAAATCAGCCGAGATACAATTGATATTGTGTCTACAAACGTCATAAATGCTGAATTATCAGCCGGTTTGCTTGCACCGGGCACAGTGTGAGACAAGAGATACAACTGTACTGTATTTTAATTTAATCTCAGTGATAGTCAGCATCAGCAGTCCTCCTAGAGTAAGCTTTCTTCTCTCAGGGAAGATCTCTCAAGAATGAAAATTTGTATGGGAAACGTGAAAAGCGCCTCTAGCGGGAAATGACATTTCTGATAGAAATTTACATTTTTGATATATGATAACGCAACTCATAGTGGGAAATACTTTTACAATGAAAACTCACACTAGGGGTATAGAAGTAGCTTATTACTTTACTACTGTGTCAGATTGTCCATGTACGAAATTTTCCTACACAAATCGTATCATTTGCATTGACATTCAATTCGACACGGTACACAGAAATGGACACCTATTTTTTATTGCTGACTGTACAAGGGGGTATCGCCGCTAAGTGAAGATTTGCGTTTGTCAATCAACAGTTTCACGCTCGGAATGCGGTACACAATTATATCTACAAAACCCCATACAAACTAAAATCTAAAAACTGAATAAACAAAAATGTGTTTTAAGTGTCAAGATCTAAAGATTAAATAAGTGGTCATGGTCCAGCATCATACGGACTATGGCTCCATGGATGGTGATGACGAATGCCCTACATCCTCTAGCATGCTTGCTGCAGCGCCATCTGGTTTGTCCATTCTTGCCTTTGCTGTGCACTCCGTAAGTGTGCCCCTTCCAAGTTAAGACCTCGTGTATACCACGCAAATTTCTAGTCGTTATTTCCGGGTGATCTGAAAATTTTTTAGAATTTGAGCATTGAACGAAGATTGAACGGAATAGTAAAATTAGACTACTTATTTAAAAGTTAAAGAGAAAATTAAAAATATAGTAAAGGTGAAATAAAAATCTGTGTGTTTATTTATTGTACAGCATATGAATATTTATTACACGAAATGGCTGGTGAAATTTTTTATAGT
Source organism: Parapoynx stratiotata (assembly GCA_910589355.1). NCBI lineage: Eukaryota > Metazoa > Arthropoda > Insecta > Lepidoptera > Crambidae > Parapoynx > Parapoynx stratiotata. The sequence continues at coordinate 14,030,105 of OU342466.1, read as the reverse complement.
AAAAACTCGTAATATGATAACGTTAAAAATTTAATGAACGTACCAATCAATAAATCAAACATTCAGAAAAATATAAGCTTCAAATAAACGCTGTTGAAATTAAAAAATGTCTTAACTCGTTGACTGCGGCAGTAACTTTCCAATACTTTCCATTCCTTCAGTACAAGGCCTTGAAACACCTGGTAATAAAACTTCCATTGTGGCGACACAAGGCTTATAGACCTTGTAATATTTAAGAAACTTAAATTCTTTTTTTGGCTTCATGTTAATATATGTGGGTTATTTTTCTTTGAATATTAATAATAATACATTTATTGACATACACCTGAAGGCGTTCGCGAATAACTTGTTTAGTTTATAAATTATAGCTATATGCAAAATACAGGGCTTATGCACCCTGTGCTGCACTGAAGTAGGGAAGTCTGGTGGATATTCTAGGGATGTGAAATACAAATATGGTTAGTTTTAATAAAATTAAGAAATAAGTAACAATCAAACATGAATTGATGTTTTTCAATAAAACAAGGATAGCAAAAGTGGTTGGCACTGAAGACATACAGTTAAATTTTTTTTAACTTTCTCATCGGCTTCGCGGCTGGTTAAAAACTTTCGGAGTTTTTGATAACACCCGACACAATTCCTCTTCTTATCTACTTTTCCTAGATTGTGCTTTTCAAGTTTTTGTGCGGGTTCTGAAAAGATTAATTTATTATTTTATTTGTTATTTATATGTGTATGTGTGTCCGCGTGCGTGCACGATTAGAAACTTGTATTTGCAGTTGGTAATCCGTATTACGAGTCCGATTGGGGAAAACGGCAAAGTTGAATTTGTCATTTTGAAACGTAATTAGGTAAATAAAATAAATAGTAATAATGACTCACCTGTCTATGATAAATCTATATATATCTACCGGGTGCGCGGGGTACAAGGTGCTTCGACCTGGTTTCGCATTGTGAAGAAATTTTATTTCTTTCGTGCGGTACCGGGTCATAAAACCTGGTATTTAGGTAAATACACCATTGAATTCTATTTTAATAATACATCTTAGATATATTTATATATTCATCACTTTCCTACACCGAACCCAATTGAAGTTATGCCTTTCACACGACAAGGAAGACTATACTTTTCTTAGCCGCAATGTAAGCGAGACATATAAAAGATATTTAGACCTGGTTTCGCACTCAACGTGTTGTACACTTTTCTTGTTCTTGATATTAACTATTGACGTCAATATTCCGTTATTAATATGTATAGAATAACAACAACATTATTATATTCAATATTTTATTATGTTTATGTTGAGAATTCAAACAGGTCTATAATATTATAGTATTAAATACAATACGACTGCACAATTTATAGATTTGCGATAATGGTATGGACACACAAGGCACACGTAGTTAAATATTTACAAATGTATTTATTAATGAACCAACAATTTTTCATAGTCTGAAACAGTTTGAGTAAACCAATTATAATAATACCATTTGTTTTATAATAATAACAATGAGTACGTACTTACATGGAAAAATAATAAAAACAAGCAAATGTTGACGAGGAAACTTTATCGGACGTATATTCTTCTCATTAAAATGCATATTTTTACTATTTACATTATAATATCACATTTTTTGTTCGCATGATATCACACTTACATAGTACTAACAAAGGAGATACGAGAAAAACATAGTAAGTGAACAAGAATAAATAATGTAAAGATACAAATTTGAAAGGACTAGATCAATATTCTAAAATTAGAGTAAGGGCTCTTACTTTCGAATTGTACGATTTAAATGTTGTTGTTAATGTTACTGTCACTAAATAGGTAGATAAACAATATTTTGCAACTGCTTAAGCATATTTACAAGTAACGTAGAAGATTGTATTTTATTAAAACAATGAAGTAGTCTTAGTACATAAAAAAGTAACAGGTTGAGTGATTACAACAGTACAGAGTCAATTCAAGGGGATATGCAATATTAACAAGTGAGTAGTAAATCTTCCTATACAATACTTAATATCCTAAAGTACATCGTTAACATTTTCAGTCATAGTCAATCTTTTAAGCATTTTCTTCTGAGAAATATTAACCGCTACCTATATTACATAATTGGTCACATATTTGAGACCTGAACATCTATACTCATATACAATAATCTTAACTAAGGAAAAACTGACTCATTTGAGAAAACACATCAAAATAGCTAATTTAGCTGAACGAAATCAAATATAGGTAGGAAACATTTTGTGTAACTTAAAATACTAAAAGCAAGATAAAATCGTAAAGAAAGCTTAGTCATACAAGTTTTTGAAGATACAGAGGTCATAACATGAGACTAAGAATCAGATTGTAAAGGACTGAACAATTTATGTACAATTATCCTTAACGATTATAGAGATCATTTTGGTATACCACTCCAAATTAATTTCGGAGTGGTATGGCGCAATGTTATTTAGGAGGATGGTTGTGTTTGTTATGGCGGTCGATGATGGTGTGTCCTATGGTGACGACGACGGCATGGCAGTTCCTGTCCCGGCTCTCTGTGCACAGCCACCGGACCTTGGAGGAGCAGACAGAACGGCGGGTGTAGTGGTACCCTCTAAGCTGCATGATCCTAGCCCCAATTTTAGATGTAAAGAACGAAGGACGATCTGGGAACAAAGAATTTTAATTTAGCTTCAAAACATCAGTTCTAATTTCTTGGTACTCGTGGAATACCTTAAAATTTTAAATTAAAGATAATAGCCTTGAGAAAGATGTGCTTGTTAGAATTTTCAGTTTTAATGTAGTGACTTTGATTTCATCACATTATCAAAAAGGCAATGAAAATAATTTAATAACAAATAAAAAAACAACATAATAATATCTGGTCCTCTTAAACCTTTTAAAAGCATGGCAAATGATGTTTAAATGAAAGAAATACTTATCCGTACTAGATTTAATCACAAAAGTAGTCGAAGTACTCATTAATAGAAGCTGTCAAGCATGCAAATTTTCATTTTGACTTAATTTTTACTTACTTAACTAAATAAACGAATACACAAAGTTAGATAAATCTTTATTTACTCAAAAATTCTCCATCACACACAAAAATACAAAATAAAATAAAATAAAGAAAAACACATACTTAACAACAAGAACAAAATTTTGTGTGTGCTACAGAAGAGCAAAAAGGTCGTAGCTCAGTGACTGGTTTTGTTCACATTTGGATGCGAGCAAAGCACTGATATTCTGCTACCACCTGAGGGTTTTATATAGTAAATAGACAATCCAACCATTTATAACCATTTACGTAATATTCAATTGGAAGGGTGTCAACTTGTGTAGGTAATTGTGTATATAAATAAATAAATAGTAAGTAATATATAAATAATAAACAAGTGCAAATGAGTAAACGCATTTACAGTGTATTAGTATAAATGTATATTGTTGTAGGAATTGTGAAGGAACATAGTAAGGAACAATAATTGTGTGTTGTATATATATGAAATAAATAGATACCTATTGTTTTAAATTATAAATAAAGTGAGTCCATTTGGTTAATAAATATATATTTGCTATTCACATGGCAAATTCCGTTACCGAGTATGCCTTTGGTATTCCCAGGCGTTGCTTTTGCAAAAGATATATTTTAAAATGTTTCTTGAAACAAACTTTTGATAACAACTGTCTCATGGGTGGGGGAATGTTGTTCCAACACCTGGTAGCCAGGTAACGAAAACTGCCAGTGAACGCCACAGTTCTATGGGGATGATTCTCCAAAAGACTCCTACAGGCTCTGGTACCATACCTGTCATGAAAAGGAGACGTTTTGATTTTTGAAGAGAGATATATAGGCCTCCCAAATTTCAAGACGTCAAACACTAAACCAGCAAGATGCAGATGTCTCCGTGAGTTCATATTCAGCATAGATGCCTCATTTATATATGGTGAAATGTGACTTCTAGGAGGTATATTGAAACAGAAGCGACAACATGCATTCTGCACCCGCTGTACAAGGCGCCTAGTCTTAGATTGGAGACGAGGCCCATACACCAAGTCTCCATAGTTCATTTTGGACAGTATCAATGATTCGCATAAGGTTATTCGTACTTTTTCACTTAGAAGGTTTCTTATGTTGTACAAAACCTTTAGGCGATAAAAACAGGATTTGACCAAATTTACTATATGGGTCTCAAAACGCAAATGACAATCCATAAGAATACCCAAATTTTTCGCCTCATCTACTCGCTCAATCGTCCTCCCTTGAATGGATACTACAGGGTTATCCTTGATGACTTTCGCAATTTGATTTTTTGAGCCAAGAACCAAGTATTTAGATTTACCAGGATTAAGGACCAACCCATTTCGTTCAGACCACGACGCAACATTATTTAGATCTTCATTCAGTTTAGAAATGAGCATACTGGTGGTACTTGGATTGGCAGAAAGGTATAATTGAATATCGTCAGCATATAATTGGTAATTGCAGTGTTTAATGACTTTGACAACATCAGCACTGTATATTATAAAAAGTAAGGGACCAAGTATGGAGCCCTGGGGTACACCACGCTGCAAGAGTTTAGGCAGAGAGAGTGAAAAGGTTCCATCCACTTTAGGAAGTTTTACTGATTGCCAACGGTTTTTGAGGTAGCAATCAAACCAGGACAGAGACTGAGAGTCAACACCGTAATAGTGGAGCTTCGCCAGTAGTAAAGGCACATTTAAACAGTCGAACGCACGGGAAAAATCCAAGAGAACCATAGAAGTACCGCTGCCAGCATCTTGTTGTGCAAGAACGTTGTCAACCACATCCAGCAAAGCTGTAATGGTACCCATACCCCTCCGGAACCCAGACTGGAAACATGGTAGAATATTGTTACGTTCGACAAAACTACTGAGTTGACTGTAAACAGCCTTTTCCAAAATTTTGGATAAGTATGGCAAGATACTAATTGGTCTGAGCTCCTTCAGGCAAGTTGGGTTGTTTACCTTAGCCAGTGGTGTAACGAGGGCTGACTTCCAAACAGTAGGAACCTCTCCTGACACTATTGATTTATTTATTATTTTTGTGATGACAGCAAGAGTCCGAGGAAGCGTCAGTAAAAGCATATCTCTACTGATACCGTCCACACCCACTGCATTACTACATGCAGATGTTATGTATTTGGCGACATCGCTCTCATGTACCGGCTTCAACTTTAAAATATCATTGCCAAATTTGTGGAATTCAAAGTAGCTCAACTCAGACAGTGGCACAGTAGCACTTCCCGGCACGTCAAGAAAATGGTCGTTGATAGTGTTCGGGTCACTAAAGCGATCGGTAATGTAATCATTCCTGGACGGGTCAATCAAAATATTTTTTTTTAGATTTTTCCAAAGTGTTTTTGAATCTTTATGACGCGAGTTAATGTGAAAATTGTAGTACGCTTGCTTTTCTTTAAATATACTTTCTTTGACAAGTTTTTTCATTTCATAATAATATTTCTTGGTTGATTCTGTTTTAAATTGTCTATACTTTTTATGAGCTTTATTACGGGTATTTATCATTATTTTAATCACGTCAGTAATCCATGGTAAGGAACAATTATGTTTCAGCTTGCTAGTTTTAACTGGAGCGTGTTTGTCGAAAAGTGTCAGAACGACCGTATTGAAGGACTCAACCATACAGTTCACTGAGTTTGAATTTAATACCGTTTCCCAGTTAATGTCCAAAAGGTCTCTATTGAACTCCTGAATGTTAATATTTTTTAAAGGTCTGTATGTGACCGTCTTCGGCGGGGGGTTCATTCGTTTAATTGAAAGTGAAAAGTTTATCATGGCATGACCCAGAGATCCGGTAATGTTTTTTACGGTGATATCACGGATGGGAGCATTCGTACAAACAACATCTATTAGAGTTTCATTTTCTTTTGAGTAATGAGTAGGTTCGTACACCACTTGTTCAAGGCCCATGCAATGTAAAAATTGTTTAAATTTAATGGTCTTATCATTAGGACAATCCAAAAAATTCACGTTAAAATCACCCATTAAAACAACGTAATCATAATTTGAAAAGTAGGAAATTGTCTGTGTGAGAGCATCTAAAAATGAATCTATGTTTATCCAGTTAGGACGGTAGGCAGTACCGATTATAATTTTTAAACCGTTCGTAGTTATCGACATCCACATTTGTTCAATGTGAGCGGCGGGATACGAAACAAAACGCGATCGGACGCAATCAGCGACGTAGAATGCGACCCCACCTCCCCGGCCCCCGCGCATCGCGGCCGGCCGCGGCGTATTGCGAAGTCGATAGCCAGGCACGGCGGGCGCACGCTGCTCCTGTCCCTCGCGGAGCCACGTCTCGTTCACAGCTAGTATATCGGGGCTGAACTGGCTCATGGCTATTTGGAAATCGTCATGCCCAGTCCCCAATGATCCCGCATTGAACAGTGCTAACTTGAGAAATTAGTTAAGTAAATGATGATTAAATTAAAAAGTTAGTTAAGTAAATGATGATTAAATAAAAAAATACTGATTCGTACTAGTCTTAATCACAAAAGTCGCCGAAGTACTCTTTAATAAAAGATGCCAAGAATGCAAAATTTAATTTTGACTTAATTTATACTTATGTATAAACGAATATACAAAATTAGTAAAACTTAAAAGTAGTAAAACAAAAACCGTCCTCGATATATGTGAGGATAAGGTATAATGAAAACCATACCTGAGGAACGTTTTGTATGCAAAAACATACGTACAGTTCGATTTTTCGACTTTGACACTCTTAAATTATCGAAATTCCTCACGAGACTCATTGTTTATTAATATCACATAAATTGCCCGATCAGGAAAATAAAAACCCTCGCCATATTACGGAAAGTTTAATGAACTAACTTTTAATGACAACAGTAATTTTATCCATCCATTTCATTTTGAAATGTCATCTGTTACTTATTTTAAAGTGTAATCTTCTTAATTTATTTCATTCCATTTCCTCCTTTTTCTACAGTCGACGTCAAAGATATCTTTACATTTGAATGTCCCAAAAATATCTTTACATTTTAATAAGTTTACAGACAGAGTTACAAACACTTGCTTACAAGGAATGTGAAAGATTCATATTTTCAAACAAAGCTCCAAAAATATGTTTACAACTTTTCGTCCATAGAATCGTCACACAATGTGATAATTTTTTCTTTAAATAAAATGTTCAAGAATAATATTTTCTACCCATGCTCCATAAATGTTTTTACATAAAAAGGAACACTTCATGCTTTACGTTCAGGGTTGCTTATTTTTATTTACGCTTTTTGATACGTAAATATCTTTACAGTTTGATTTAAACTTCAAGACTGACACCAGCATTGGCATTCTACTTCAAAAACATTTGAACTTTGAAATTAGAACGCATTGCAAGATTATTTATACCATTTGTGGTTAGGATTTTGTTATTGAAACTTTTGCTTGGCATGGGTGACCAAACATTTGTGATTTCGAGTTCTTCTGTGCTCCGGAAAGTACGTAAAGCTGTTGGTACTGCTCGCTTTTGTAACCTTTTTTATCTTTTTATATGTAAAGATATCTTTGACGTAGACTGTACAGCAAAATGGATAAGATGTTAACATTACTAATTATAACATGAAAAAAGATGGACAATTTTCCTTTTTTTTAAGTGTTCTTAGTGTTGCAAAAACAAGACAATTACTGGCACCCTCACAGCATGTTTTTTATTTTCTTGGTCAGGTTGTACTTTACTATACTACATTATAATTTTGTAGACACTGCAAAAACACGAACGCTAACGAAGCCGAGACGACTCGAGTGTCAAAGCGGAAAAATCGATTATTTTTGTGTGCAAACAGATTATTTTTAAAATCTATCTGGAGGTTCATGATTATGGTCGTTCTTGCATCTTATGATCTGGTCATCAACGGTGAAGATGACCGCTCGACATCCTCTGCTGTTATGAGTGCCACACCACCAACGGGTCTTCACGCCTCTTGTATTGTGCTTCAGAAACTTGTACCCGGACATTGAGATAATCTTAGCACCTCGAGAAGATCTTGCGAAGTATGGACCTGTGGAGTAAACTATGAAATTTGAGGTGAAGTTAAACTGAAAAAGTCAAATGCATTGAATCAGAGGCATCCTGAATTTCACCCTATTTGGTCGTGTTAAGGTTTTCAGGTAATATTAAAGTAATTAAGTACGTAGCTTCAATGTACACATAGCCAATAATCACCTATTGTCATTGTGGCACGCAACAAAATATCTTTCACTATGATTTCGACACATGGATTTTAAAATCTAGCAATGAAACAGGATCCGTTTCATAATATCAAAACTACACTTTTAATACATCGTTGGTAACAGAGATCAGTTCCATACTATAGTATTTATTGCGTAATTCACGAACCTATATGCAGAAAAAAATCCAATATAAAAATATTACTAAATTTACAGCCCTATGATATTTTAATAATTTATAAGAATTTGTTCTTTGAACTATTATTACACACGGACACGCACACTTTTGTATCTAACAACTTAATAGAATGACTTATGCACAATTATTAAAGTAGCTACAAATTAGAAAGAATTAAAAAAAGAAGGTAAAAGAAGAATTAAAGTTAAGAAAAGAGCTTAGATTAAAACATTCAAAGTCAACAGAAGTTTGTAAAATAAACGTAAAACCAAATGCAATGTTTTAATATTTCTAGAATTCATAGAAAAATATATCATCTATATTAGATATTGTTTTTCTCATTAGGCATTGGATGTTTATGTACATTCTTGCAGGAGATGACTCCGTCGTCAAAAGTGTGAGTCATCACAACAGCTTTACATCCTCTGGTGCGGCACCACCATCTGGTTTTACACTCATTGCCACTGTGCCTCAAATACTCGTAACCATACAATTTTAGTACAACAGTCCCTCTAGATGTTTTCGAGAATGTTGCTGAAAAGATGTAAGAATACAAATTATGATATTAATAATGATATTTGTAGATATTGTTGTGTTATGTTGCTGTTTTAATTCTTATTTAGTTTATTTTTCTACTTCTAAGACTATTCTGCTTGGATGAATTTGTTATTAAACCAATGAAATGTCCGAAGCCCGTTTTGTGACTCCTTTTAATTTTCTACACATTTTGTATAAAATTACAAAATGGACTAGTTCGTCAAAAAACAAAAAAATTGACATTCAAAAATTAAATAGAATTGACAAACAATATTGGACGTTCATAATAATAATCATTTAAGATTGCGTGCAATTCCTACCTAGATTTGTACAACAAACCAAATAACAAATGCAAATAATGTATGTTCCGAAGACCATATTTATTAGTAAAGAGCCGTGTTCGTTGGAAATGTAGAATTAAACTTACTATGGCATACTATTAAAAAAAAATCTCTGTACCTACTAACGAGCAAATTTACAACATGTGTCAACGAATCAATTACATGTTTTGTAGGGTAGAACCTAATCTTGGTGAAGGATGACTATGATCGTTTTTAAAAAAGATAAATTATTGAGATTGTTGTTAGTGGACTTGGTGGTGAATACCACTGCTGAGCATCCGCTTGATCGACACCACCACCTGGGTCTTCCAATTGTTAGCCCGATGACGTAGAAATTCGTATCCAAATAATGTAAGCATTGGAGTCCCTGTTGTAGAGAATTTTGGGCCTAACTCAAACAAATTAACTACAGTTAGCTGATTTTGTGATTTAAAATGACTATATTGTTAAAGTACACACTAGAAGCTTTGAAATGGAAACCACACCTGAAATTATTCCCAATGATCTAATAAATGAAAAGCCTTGAAACTGTTATAGAGAATTTTATTTTTTCAACATTTTCTTACTATATAAATACAAAGTATGTATCAGGCAGGCATGAATTATTGCAACTTAAGTCAAAGTCAGGTCACTACAGTTTAAAAGTAAAATAATTTTCAATCTACTGTGCGAATTACACTTAAGCGGACGTGTAGGAAAATGAATTTAAGAAAAATCAAAACATCTACGTGCATTGGTGAACAAGAAAACAAATGACGCTTCTATTCCTATATGAGTAGACGGAGGTTGAAAAAAGAAAAAGAAAGAAGAAGAGAAAGATAGAAGAAGAAAAATATTAACCAAACATTGAATAAAAAATGTCAACGAATCTTTTACATAATTTAAAGTAAATTATCTCGGTGGAGGATGATTATGATTGTTTCTAAAGCTTAAAAGTTCTTTATTTTGTTCAGTAGTGGTGAATGCTACAGCTGTGCAGGCTCTGGAGCGGCATCTCCACCTGATCTTGAAATCGCTATACCGGTGTTGTAGGAATTCGTATCCGAGTAAAGTGAGCATTGGGGTTCCTCTCGAAGACAAAGAGAATATTGGGCCTGTTCCAAATTTATTTGATTAAAATTAATTTATTTAAAAAAATAAAAACATATTTGTAATATTCAAAAACCCAAGTAAAATAATGTTTAATAATATACTTATAACAAAAGAGAATTAAAATACAAATTACTGTTTGGATGATGTGTGTAGGGGAACGGTTGTTAACATTGCAGAGCCTACATATCTTGGAATCAAGATTTTAGTGGGAAGATCTATGTTTTGTTAATCCATGTATAGAGACGTACTAAAATATGTGTAAACATTTGACAGGTGATGTCATTAACTGTGAAAAGTGTATACATGTTTATGCACGTAACTGTACCATTGATATATAGCACCATATGATTCCTGCACGCGGCAATTCCCTCATCAGTAGTAAGTAGACTATTATTTTAGCTTGTTATTAAAATAGGAATTACGAGTATGAATTATTATTATTATCTAAGAAATCTCGCTAATATTATCAAAATTTCATTGATGTTATAATTTGCGTGCAAAAATAAAACAACAACAACCCAATTGAAATAATTTTTATTATAGATACTCGTAACAAGAAAATTATATACCTCATATAAACTTTATGTAAGCTCTAATACTGTAAGTTGATATTCGAGTGGTTAGTAATTGTAAATACTAATGTACTCGCCAAATTATAAATACCATTAGATTATAATCTATCTAAATATCGTGGAAAAGTTTCCGATGAACTGAAATTCGAAAAAAAAATCTGTGTTCTAATAGACACCCAAAATAAATTACTTAATTGTACTTGGGATTTAAAACACATTAAAAATACTCCTTTTTTCCACTTCACACACGATATTTCCACAACCTATCCCGTACAACTGGGTGGGAATGATGGTTGTAACATTTAATAACCTCATCATTGTCTGTAATAGTAAATATAACAGCCTTACAGCCTGAATGCTGATGAGTGCCGCAGAACCAACGAGTTTTCAAGCCAGTGTTACGATGTTTGAAGAATTTGTAGCCATCGCAGAAAAGCACCCGACCTCCTCGGATTGTTTTCATGAAATATACGCCTAGAATTAAAAGACACTTGTTAGAGGAAAGAGTTTTTAAAAACGCTAAAGCTGTCAAATTTTAAATCCATCTCATTCTATCTAATAGTAGTTAAAAGAAATTAGATTAAGAAAAATAGCTGTCTTCGATGCTCTCCACACGCCATCCGTCAAAGAGACGTCGCCATGCGGTTACCTATAAGAACTTTGTAAAATTTTAATGATTAAAATATTTAAAAAGTAGAATATTAAAAATCTAAATAAGAAGAATAAAAAAAAAGATTATTGCTATATTGGTATAAAAGTGGATGACCCTAAAATGAAATCACCAGCGCAATGGACAGATTGTGTGAACATCCATAAGAGAACCAAGGAAGAGAAAAAAAGAAGCCCATGAGTGACAGAGTAGAGTGAAAGAGGGAGACATGTTGAGCCGATCACATCTAGGGAAATGTACAGGAAAAAGAAGAAGACTAACACTCAGTTGCACAAAGATTTTTTAAAGACGACATTTAGTAATGAGACATTAAAACTTTAAAGTTCATTAAATTTAAAATTGGAACACAAAATAGTTCTAGCTAATGTTTCTTTAGCATTGATAGGGTGCTAATGTCGTTTTGTGCAACGTAAAAACTACGCTAAGGTGTTCTTTTGACACTTCAATAAATAAATTTAATGGAGCATTAGGGATAATGCCGACATTAAATTTTAAAGTTCGTTTCTGCAACTGGGTGTATGTGCTTTTAGGTAGTACGCATACTCGTACAAAAAGAATTTTCAGGGCTCGTTGTTTACTCACAACAAAGTTATTTTTGTTGGACCAAAAGTGATTTGAATGGTGGTAGTATAGATAATAATTATTTACAATAATCATGTTACTCTAAATTTTCACATTGATATTTACTGGTATTTTTGTGTGCAATAATATAACGTGACCTACCTTTGAAGTCCAAATTACCTGAAACCAAAAACATACCCAAATTAAATACCAAAATCAAACAACTAAATAAACATTGATTTTAAACCATGGTGTCTATCTGTAATTTTTGTTGTTGTGATTTAATGTTTTAGAATGTATATTTTTATATTTTTTTTAAAAGTTCGGTTTAATTTGTTATTTCGATTTAGTTTTATATTTTGAAGTACCGTTTGTACAGTGCAGAATAGTATTTCTTCTTTACCCCATTTTGTGAATTCCAAATTCTGACGCTGCTTCATCTGAAAGTAAAAATTAAAATTAGAACATTACAAACATAAAAGACTTGTAGTTCTGAAACGACCATATCTTTTCCTCTGTACGGCGCTTCTGTCCGTGAACTTGCTGGCTAAACAGTTGAGGAGTTCCATGCGGCCATTTGGCAGACTTGACATGCGCTGAGTTGTATATTAATCTAAATTGTGTAGCTAACGGTCAATGCAGAAAAAACCATTGCGGGGTCCAGTCCCAATGGAAGCGCGCAGACCAAGACATGTGACAATTACTTACATATAATCATGACTATTATCCCCTAAGTGTTAGTCAGAGACTACGCAAGAGAACCGCAAAAGCAGTCCATTGCCATGGTCCACGCTTCACTAACCAGTGACTGCACTCAGCGTGACAGTTGGTGAGCCCGTCGCCGCTAGAAGCTGTTGGGTGTTGTGCAGTTCTAAGTCCATTAGTCGCCTTTTACGTCACCCCAGGTAAGAGATGGGTTGGTAGTATTCTTTTAATGAGCCGCTACCACACGGCATGTGACAATTAAGTCGTGGAATCAAGCAATGCGCACGGTCAGTGCTGGCGCACATCTCTTGAGTATTAGTCACAATAACCGGATGCTGGAATGTGTTGGTATGACCATGGGAGGTGGAAGGTCAGGTATAGTATAAGGTACAGTAGATTCTATACAATTAATAGTGTGATGGTATTTAATTGGAGAACAATATTAGTTAAATGAAACACCCTTCTTTGTGCGAGGTTATATTGCGTTTTGCTCTTCTCTGATTAGTCGTTATTATACTAATTCATTTTATTTGATTGAATTGTATCATTATCAATCTAAAAATTAAGATTTTACTAATGCTCTTTTAAACGTTACACAAAACATTGTTAGTCATAAGATAATATACAAAAAGGTTACATTGATAACATTTCTAATATACAGCAATAGCTAATTGACTAAAACATACTACAAAACCTTTATTGGTTTTAAACAGGCATCTAATATCTAGATTCTGTTATTAAAGTTACATTCAAGAAGTATCTAAAACACAGCGAAACATATTTACTAACTAGTGATGAATATGTAGTAGATGCATTGGTATAGTTAAGCATTTAATATCTTACAAGTATGTAGGCAGCGATAGCCGAGTTGGCACGGACGGGGCCACTACTTGTTCGAGAAGGCCGCGGGAATCGTTCAATCCCGTCGCCTGTACAACTGAGTTTGAATAAAACTTATGTACAGTTCATTGTGAATATCGCTTGCATCACATTGTGCCCGGTGCAACAGGCTCGCCACCTGTTACATGGGGACCTAACATATCTGGCGAAAAGTGGGTGTACTCCTCTGCCTCCTACCCCTCTTTTTGCGTGATGTTCCAAACACGTTATAGCCTGTTAATACTTGCGAGACTTTAAGGAATTCACGAACCTGAGTTCAAAATTTAGGACGAAAAGCCTAAAATTTTATGGATAGGCAAGACTTCAAAGGAAGGCTTAAATTTTAATATATTTCCCGTCACTGGTCTGTAAATACCGCGGTGGACTGTGGTTATGTGCCAGGTCGTATCTGACCAGCTGCCCGTCGCTGTTGAAGCGCAGCTTTGCCTGGCATCTGCTCGAGAACTTCTTACTGCAGTTCCAGTACCGACGGTCGCAAGTCGTCTGCGCAAAGGTGTAGTTCTGTAACATCAGCAACTGCTTCTTGTGCTTCGGAGACTCGATGTACCGGAAATTCAAATCTGAAATTTAAATTTTATTTAGTAATAGTTCAAAATTAGTATTACACAAATAAGTTTTGTTCTTTATATAGAGTACCTATTTTGATAGAGAAATAAATATTCAACGTAATTCTCATTCAAATATCCTATGAGAGATAGCGAAATCTACTACAATTTTGAACATTTACTTTATTGAAAAACTTTTTTTAAAAATAATTATAACAGAATTTCATTTTAATTTTGATTCCTTGTGATTAATGATTCACATCTATAAAAACAACGATTTTTTTTTATTTTTGAACAGGTTCGATTGCTTAAGACTTGGATTTTTTTTTAATGCCATTATTAATTTATCTAAAATCGGCATCATGGTTACCAAGAACAGATTTCGCTATCTCTATCTCTTTTCCTCCTCTTTCTTCCGTTTGCATTTATCAACCTGTATATTATAGCCGCTCTAGATAATATGAGCCAGAGATTACATAAATCCACTTGCTACGATCCTGGAACATAGTGTATCTTTCTTAACATTACTACGAGTAGCTGAATACATGCCCTTCGGTTTGAGGTGGACTTGACCACATATACATATTTAAGTCTACCTCGTAAGTCTTCTCTCATTTTATCATTTACTCCCATCAACATGATTGGGCAAGCGCAAAAATAGAAAAAGGAATGTTTCATGGGATTGGTCTAAGTATTATATCTATTTTTATCACTAGATGCCCCAGAAGCAGTTACATTTTTAAACTTCAACATCTTTTTGGAGGAAAGCTACGGGTTTGAAAGTGGATGGGCGCGTGGGGAGAGGAAGACCAAAGAAAAGATGGATGGATTGTGTAAATGATGATATACATGATGAGGATGTGAGTGAGTGTTGACTTGACGAGTAATAGAAGAGAGTGGAAGAAGACATGTTGCGCCGACCCCAAATAGAATTGGAACCAGGGCAGAAAAAGAAGAAGATCTTATTACACAAGGAAAAAACAACAAAATAGAAATTTCTCAATTTCAGAATTTTTTTTCAAAAATTTTACTATATTTAAGCGTACGAAAATGGTAATAGCTTTAAAAAATCTTGTCCAATCTAATCATTATTTGTACTTTAGGCAGTGTGATAGAGCCCGTTTATATATAATCAAGCATATTTAATTTTTTTATATATATAAATGCAACAAACAAATCAATACTGAAATAAAAGTCCATTTTAAACGAGAATTTCATTTAGTCATCATCAATCAAGCTTCACGCCATACAACATCGTATTTATTTTTTCTACATTATTTAGGTTTATATTTTCTTTTAGTCTTGAGGGGAGAATCAAAAGTGCAACAAGTGTTTGAGGGAACCGGATTAGATTCTCATCCGAGGACAATTTTTTAATAGATCGTTCTTTATAACATACATATAAACGACTATTATCCCCTAGGGGTTAGTCAGAGACTATGCAAAAGCACCGCAAAAGCAGTCCATTGCGATAGCCCGTGCTTCACCAAGCTGTGACTGCACTCAGCGTGACAGGTGGTGAGCCCGTCGCCGCTATACGCTATTGGATGGTTGTGCAGATCTAACTGTAATGCTTTATTTTCATGTAAAGCACATTTCATATTGTTTTTGTAATAGGGGTTAAAGTATGAAATTGCCGATTTTTTTCTCTCTTAGGATTTTGTCTGGGACTATTAAGTTTGAGAGTATGATTAAAAAATAATTACCTCCTCTTAAAATAGACTATATTTTTGAGCTCTTTTGATATGTTTTAATAATTTGTTGTAAGTTTAATTGTGGTGAAATAGGACACGGAGACAACTCTTTTTAAGTGCTTCGCGAATACATCGTTTGATTTGCATTCACTTAAAAACGGTAAATAATTTTTATGAAGTGTGATATCACACATATTGCTAAAGCTCGTCTAATGATACATGCCAACAATTATTATCTCTGGATTTGTCGTTGTGGAGAAATCTGAAAAGATGTTAGTATGTAAAATGCAGACTTCCCCAAAGTTTTCATACAAAACGGCAATTTCATAAAATGGCAACAGACTTTCCACCTGTTAACATATCTAGCGAAGCGTGGGTGTAAACACTTCTACATGCACCTTCGGGGAAGGAGGCGTGATGAGATATTATGTATTTAAAGGCTAAACCTTTTTACTTAATTACTAATATGACACAAAATTACGATGTACCTTTGTTAGGTATACATATATTAAATGAACATAAATGTCAACTCCTAAAAATATCCAGCGTTTTCCACACGAAAAAGAGTACATACTTTGTGATCATAGCGTATCATTATGATTGTGATAATTATTGCATTTGATGATTGTATGGTCGTATAAAGTATATATGTTTGCTTTACACCCCCTGTGGTGGTGGCTGGCGCAATACCAACGGGTCTTGATCCCACTTTTCATATGCCTGAAGAATTTGTAGCCTGCAATGCATATCACTGTGGCACCTCGAGGCGTCTTTACGAATTCTGCTCCTGTAAGTATAAAATATAATAAAATATAATATAAAATAAAATATAATACAATAATAATATAATAAACTTTATTTATTAAATTATCTAGACTCATTTGGTTACTTATATATACATATAATAAAACTGTAGAGGTCTATACGTAGAAAAAGCATTTTTTTATTATTTCTGTCTGTTTATTTGTTTATCTATAGACAAACAGATAAATAGAGAAACAGAGTTTGTACGGGCTAATCTCCGAAATGGCTGGACCGATTTCAATGCATTTTGCATAGTGATTTCTTTTATTCCTGGTCAACATCTTAGGTACTTTTTATTCCGGAAAATTAAAGGGTTCCCGTGGGATAGTTAATAAACCATAGTAACCGCGGACGAAGTCGCGGAGAGCTAGTAAATAATATAGAGAAAACTTCGAGTAAACTAAATAGGCACCTTATAGCTATATTTCAGTTTGAGACCCGGAACAAATTTCATTTAATAGAAACGTATCATTGTTGTTAGCATGGGAAAAACTTAAGAATACCATCGGTGCATTCCATTATAATTATTATAAATGCGAAAGTATGTCCTTGTCTATCTGTCGGTCTGTTTCCCTTTACGTTAAAACTACTGAACCTATTTAAATGAAATTTGGTACACAGGCTACTTTTTATCCCGATATTCCCATGGGAACGAGCACCGCGCGGGTGAAAGATCAAAATTAACTTCATTTTATAGGCCAAACTTGGCACTAAAAATCGTCAACATTTTACATAATTATTTTACAAAATAAATAATAATCATTAAGAGTAAAATATGAATGTTCATTACCGCGACCGCGAGTGCTTGTAGCAAGTACAACCACAGCGCTTTGACTGTGATTGTAATCGATACAAACGGCCGGATTCCAAGAGTAAGGCTTTTCATGAGAAGAATCCGGCAAGAAACTCATGAGCCGCTTTTTTTTAATAGGAGAAACTGCGGGAAGCCTCTACTATTTTACATTTCTTGACTATTAACCTTTATCACCAATCAAATCCGTATAGAACCAGAGTTTTAAAAGGCGACCTATATTTAACATTATTGTTTCTCCATGTATCCCTTAATCTTGGGACTTACCTGCCTCTATCTCTCGACTCCGATTTACTAAAATCCTGCTTCAATGGCATTTTAATTATATACATACATACATACATACAATCACGCCTGTAATCCCCGAAGGGGTAGGCAGAGTCCAAGGAGCACTGTGTTCCTTAAGACCACATTTAGCCATACAAAAATTGGGTTTGGTCGGATGAAAAATCGTGAAAGAGTAGTAACAAGTGCCTACACAATTACCCAGTACCCAATACGCCCTTAGTCGCCTTTTACAACATGCTAGGCAAGAAAAGCAGTTGGTACATTCTTTTTGTGTCCCGGACCAACACGGGATTTTAATTATATATTTGTGTACAATATAAATTTTTGACGACCTCCGTGCTCGAGTGGTTTACGCCGGTCTCAAGGCGTCGCCATCTCAAGAGGTTCTGGGTTCGATCCCCGGAGGGGGCAAATGTTTGGGTGATGAATTTTCAGGCATTTGTCCTCCAGTCTTGGATGTTTATATATTTATATACATTCGGGATATTTATATGTATTTATCTATTAAATATTGGGTCCTTACCTATGAAATTGGTGTTTTTTTCTCTCTTAGTATTTTGTCTGTAACTTTTAAGATTCAGAGTATTCCTAAAAAATAATTACCTCGTCTAAAAATAGACTATATTTTTGAGCTCTTTTGATTTGTTTTGTTAATTTGTTGTTAGTTTAATTGTGTTAAAATTGGACACGGAGACAACTCTTTTTAAGTGCCTCCCGAATACATCATTTTATTTGCATTCACTTAAAAACGAGAAATAATATTTATGAAGTGTGATATTACACATATTACTAAAGCTTGTCTAATGATAGATGCCAAATATTATCTTTGGATTTGTCGTTGTGAAGAAAACTGAAAAAATGTTAGTATGGAAAATGCAGAATTCCCCAAAATCTCCATACAAAACACCAATTTCATAGGTAAGGACCTAATATATTTATCCGTCATCAGGTGTCCGTAACACAAGCAGCATTAGCTGCTTAAAATGGGGCTAGTTGATAGGTGTGAATGTATTGATTTATTTATTTATTTATAAATGAATAGCTTTTGGTTTATATTCTCGTCTCTTTACTAGATGTACGAGTATTATTTATGCTAACAGATTTTTTGACCATTTTTGATCTAGTTTCCATAAGATTCCTTATCCTTGTCTATTTTGCACGTGGTAATTTTTTATAGGAACGTTACAAGCCTATTACGTCCCACTGCTGGCCTCCTCATGGAGTGTGGGCCATAACACCACCATGCTGGCCCAATGCGGATTGGTGTGTAGAAACGGTTGCAATTGCGACTGGGACCGAAGGCATAACGTGTCTTTCGAGGCACGGAGGAACTCGAGACGGAACATAATTTTGGTCTCGACTCGGAACATAATTTTGGTCACCATCCCAGGACTGACCATGGCGAAAATAGCTTTGTTTTCTATACCGAAAGCTAAAACGTGTTCGGTACGTTTACACTACGCCTCCGAGTTCCTCATTTTATAGGAACGTCTCAATAAAACTGATTATGTACTTTATATATAATTTAATAATTTCTTGCGTTACGTTTGTACAGTTCAAGAACGATGTTTTTTATTTTTATTTTAATTAACCTTTAATAATTTAATTTAACTGTAACACTATGTGCTTGATTGAATATTTTATTTGGTCAAACCACAGCAATAAATAAAAAAAATCGACATTCATGATTAGAGATTGCTGAGCCACACCGAATCCGTAAACGCATGCGTACACATATGCGTACACGTATGTGTGTACGTATGCGTACGCGTATGCGTACACGTATGCGTCAACGTATGCGTACACGTACGCGTACACAAATGCGTAAACACGTGCGTACACGTATGAGTGTATCCACGCGGAGTTACGCACACAGATGTTTAGTGTGACGTCTATATGGAACGTGATTGCATACGTCATAACGTCACATTTTGTCTCGTGGGAGCTGCAATGCGTAATGGCAAACGTACACATGTACCTACGTCTCGCAAGCGGTGTGCCATGGTGTGCCATGCAAACACTAAAACGTCGGTGTGTTTCGGCCTTAAAGGTTAAGTCATCAGCCTATATACGTCCCACTGGTGGGACAGCCCTTCCTCATGGAGAAACACATGAGGAGTATGGGCCGTAACACCACCACGCTGGCCCAATGCGGGTTGGTGGGTAGAAACGGTCACAAATGCGACCGGGACCAACGGCTTAACGTGCCTTCCGAAGCACGGAGGAGCTCGAGATCACAAAGTCTTGGTCACCCATCCACGGCCTGACCATGGCGAAGGTAGCTTTGTTTTCGATCGAAGCCAAAGCGCACTGACCACTACGCCACCGAGCTCCTCACTACGCCACCGAGCTCCTCACTACGCCACCGAGTTCCTCACTACGCCACCGAGCTCCTCACTACGCCACCGAGCTCCTCACTACGCCACCAAGCTCCTCACTACGCCAACGAGATCCTCACTACGCCACCGAGCTCCTCACTACGCCACCGAGCTCCTCACTACGCCACCAAGCTCCTCACTACGCCACCGAGCTCCTCAGGTTAATGGTTATGGTTAATGGTTATGTTTATTCCTAACGCCAAGAACTTTGGTGGTGTCAGTAATTGTAATGAGGGACGCTTTACACCCTTTCTTGTGTTGATTACACAGCCATCGTGTCTTCGCGCCGCCGCCGTATATTTTCTGTCTATTGTACCTGTAGCCTTTGATATCGAGCACAACTCCGCCGTATACTGAGGTTTTGAATTCCACGCCTTAAAGAAAAAGCCATAAGTTATTGCCAAATCACTAATTTATAAAAATATGTTATTTATTGCAAAGCTATAATATGTTTGTTTATATAAGTATGATATATTGACGACCTCCGTGGTCGAGTGGTCTGTACGCCGGTCTCAAGGCGTCGCTATCTCGAGAGGTTCTGGGTTCGATCCCCAGTGGAGGCAAATGTTTGGGTGATGAATTTTCAGGCATTTGTTCTCCAGTCTTGGATGTTTATATATATTTATATATATTCAGGATATGTATTTATCTATTAAATATATTTATCCGTCATCTAGTGTCCGTAACACAAGCAGCATTAGTTGCTTAAAATGAGGCTAGTTGATAGGTGTGAATGTCTGACGATATTTATTTATATTTTATTTATTTATATTTATTATATAATATTTATATTCTAAATTTCGGGATGTATGAAAAAATTTTAAATTGCCTATAATAATCTAAGATAAAATAGACTAAATAGACTAAGATGCATGTACTGTTAATGGATATAGAAACATAATTTGTGGATGATGGTGCCGATTATACAATTTATTAATTGTTTACAAACATAAGTCTAATAAGAAAACATGTATTGTATAATTGTTTATCGTCCTCAACAAAAAAAAATCACATTGTGTATTGAAAAGTTCAATTGGTATTTTAATGAGAAATTAAGTAGGTATCTATAAGTATAAAAAGGATATGGACGCCTTCAATGGCTGAGTGGTTAGTATGACAACTCTATATTCAGTGAAAAAAAAAATTCATAACATGATACCTATATCATCACGCCTCTTTCCCCTAAGAGATAGGCAGAGGTGATAACACCCACCTTTCGCCAGATATGTTAAGTCCCTATCTAACAAGAGGCGAGCTTGTCGCACCTGTGCACCGGGCAAAATTTCAGGCAAGTTCTATTCACAATCAATCAACTGCATATGTTTTATTCGAACTCAGTGGTACAGGCGTGGCGGTGGGATCGAACCCGCGGCCTCGGCCTCTCGAACGAGTAGTGCCCCACCCGTCCCAACTTGGCTACCACTGCCTTAATTATTTACTTACTAGATTTTGCCCGCGACTGCGTCCGCGTAGAATAGTTACTTTGAGATAGTGTAATGGTAGGTAGCGTTAAGCCTTCCTCAATAAATAGGGTATTCAACACTGAAAGATTTTTTCAAATACGAACAGTTGCCTCAATTGGTGGAATTGAAAATTTACTCCCACTCTATTATTAGAAGCAAAGTTTATAGTGGCGTAAATTTCCTTTCTCAGGCTCTAGACTATCTGTGTATGTGTACCAAATTTCGGTTAAATTGGTTTAGTAGTTTTGACATGAAAGCGAGACAGAAAGAGTTACTTTCGCATTTATAATAAATATAATAAATAATAAATAAATATCTTCAAATATTCACACCTATCAACTAGCCCCATTTTAAGCAACTAATGCTGCTTGTGTTACGGACACTAGATGACGGATAAATATATTACATAGATAAACACATATAAATATTCTGAATATATATAAATATATATAAACATCCAAAACTGGAAAACAAATGCCTGAAAATTCATCACCCAAACATTGCCCCCAGCGGGGATCGAACCCAGAACCTCTCGAGATGGCGACGCCTTGAGACCGGCATGCAGACCACTCGATCACGGAGGTCGTAGTAATAATATTAGTATAGATATTCCATCCTAGTAATAACGAATATACTTACAGTAATTGAATTCAGCTGTGTAAATGTTATACGCTGAAGAAATTCAGTTCCAGTTTTAATAACAATAGCATCGATTCAGTGTTCGTCTGCACATAAATTCAACACTACACCAGTGAACATTATGACTCGAGAGGGTTTGACGGCAAAAATGTACGTTTAAGAGAATAAATTAATATCTAGACACAACATTTTCAAATAGTTTAACAGCTATTCATTCAAATGAGCAAATAACTGACCAGCTGATTGAACCACAACGTTCACATTACAACAATGCATCGGTAAAGCAGCTATACATAAATGTCAACGTCTCGGGGCGAAACTAGAGACATCTAGTGAAAACTTTGATAACTTTATTGTTAGTCGTTCATGAATCGATACATTTGTTTGTTATTTTGCGTTCCGTTTTACACTGAGAAATAGAAAATCAAAATTGTGGCACAAATACCTACTTGAGCAAAATGCAAGAATACTTGCGTATATTCAACACAAGTACAGTTTCTGGCCCAGAGCGTGTATATTGAATATTTATTTGTATCCTTTAATATATTTCCTTTACGTATTAGAAGCTATATAAACTGCTTGATTTGAGCTAGTTGATAGGTGTGAAGTAACCCGCATTTTAGCCAGCATGGTGGTGTTACGGCCCATACTCTTCGTGTGTTTCTCCATGAAGAAGGCCTGTCCCAGCAGTGGGACGTGTATAGGCTGATGACGAAGCGGAATGTCCATCTGATGGTAGCCTACAGTCTACAGTACATGTGACTCAAATTCAAAAAATCTTTATTTCTGTTCAACCACTTGGGGCGAATCGCGAGCACTAGTCTCTTCTTCTTGCCCTTTTCCCACTTTAGGTGGGGTCGGCACAACATGTCTTCTTCTTCCATGCTCTGTCACTCGTCATCTCAGCATTCACTTCTTTTATCCTCATATTATTCTTCACGCATTCAATCGCGAGCACTAGTATTCGCAAACAATAGACATTTCTATTTTGTCTCGTTTTGTACCCCTTGACTAGTTAAAACGTGCATGTTACTACTAACAGAATATTGTCATAGTACCTATTCAGAAATTTAAGTGAGACTTAAAGGCGAAACACAGAGAGAGAATGAACAAGAACGAGAGATACCTACTACAGAGAACGAGAGAACTAGAAAAACTAACTGTTATTCGCAGCAGAAATAGGATACGATGTCTCACAGTCACAGGCGGAGTTGTAAAATAAGTAGGTTTGATCCTTGAAATAAAAATACAAATTCATATGAAATAAAACGCCAATACAAGGTAGTATAATAAACCAAATTTATTATTCAATAAAAACATCAGACATGCAAAAAATTGTTATTTAACTTTATGTCAGTTACACACATATGACGTATTTATTTAGCACAGTAAGCGTTTTGACAAAGGCTTATTTTTCCTCAAACTACCCTTGTTTTGTCTGTTAACTATCCCTGCAGTCACCAAGCAATTTGATCCTGCCTTGCAGAACTTGCTTATACTGTGCTCTCCATAAGACCATCAGCTAGTCAGATAAAAAGTGTAAATTTTCACTCTATTTTACATTTACTCCTCAACGTTTCAAGGTTGACAATCTATCGTTCGTCGTCGAAAGGCACGTTAAGCCGTTTTGTTTCCGTTCGCTATTGCAATCGCTTCTACCCACCAAAACCCGCACTGGGCCAGCGTGGTGGTGTCGTGGCCCATACTGTGAGGGACAGTGACCTCAGCAATGGGACGTATATAGGCTGAGGACAAGGAACTAGTATACAAGCCGTGATCTCTATAATAACTTGAATTTGAGATCTTGCATTTACCTTTTTAATAGGGTCATTGCGTCTATTACTAATAAACAATTATTGCTTAAAGGTACAAGAATGAAAATCACAATATTAGGTCCTTACCTATGAAATTGGTGTTTTGTATGGAGATTTTGGGGAATTCCGTATTTTCCATACTAAATTTTTTTCAGTTTTTTCACAACGACAAATCCAAAGATAATAATATTTGGCATCTATCATTAGACAAGCTTTAGTAATATGTGTAATATCACACGTCATAAAAATTATTTATCGTTTTTATTGAATGCAAATAAAATGATGTATTCGGGAGGCACTTAAAAAAAAATCGTCTCCGTGTCCAATTTTAACACAATTAAACTTACAACAAATTATCAAAACAAATCAAAAGAGCTTAAAAAATATAGTCTTTTTTTAGACGAGGTAATTATTTTTTAGGAATACTCTGAATCTTAATAGTTACAGACAAAATACTAAGAGAGAAAAAAAACACCAATTTCATAGGTAAGGACCCAATAAAAATATTTATGCCACAATTGGCTTCTTATGCCGTCCTTTCTACACAACCTGGTGGGAGATGATAATGTTTGAGTATCTTTTAATTTATTTAGTGGTTATGTCTATTCTTAAAGTAAGCAACCCCTTCATCTTGGTGGAGGGTGAAGGCTACAGCCTTGCATCCCCTGCTGTGTTTGGTGGCACATCTCCATCTGATCCTGCCATTGGTCTCTAAGTGCTTCGTATACCTATACCCGTTTACTGTCATGATAACACCGCCTCGCTTTGACGTTGTGTATTCTGAAACTAGAATTTTACTACTAAAACATCGTGAGAATTGAAACAAGAAAAAGTCACGCGAGAAATTTCATTCTTTTAGCAGTTACGTTTAAAAGAGTCAGGTCAAGTCTGTCACTGTCATGTTAATCTGAGTTTCCACGCGAGACAAGCGAGCATGCGTAGCGAGGGATGTGTTTGTTAAGTTCAAGATCAAGTTCTTTATTTCCCAATCATGTGTACCATAGGTGTTGTTACATACTCGTATTAAAACATATTAGTTACTCGTATAAAAACCACTAGAATCACTTTATTTACCTAGCCACGGTCCAGAATCCTAGCAACGCTCGTCTACCTCGAACATAATTGGTGGAAACGCAGCCTAAACATCTGTTTTCTCTGTCTATTTGCCTCATTCATTTCCTCCTTCAATGTAGACTTTCTTATATTCTGAAATATGGAACAGCAGAAGCCGCACAAACCGCATAAACCGCCGCCGCCGCTTATCCGCTGCGGTGGAGCGCCAGTGCGGTTTAACATTAAGTTTCGTGTGATAATATGATGTAAATTTAAAGTGTGAAAGTATATTTAACGGGAAGTCGCAATCTTTAAATTTATTAAGTGTATAGCTGAATTGGTTAAATAAAAAATCAATAAAAATCTAAAATTTCATAGGCCAAGTTCGGCACTTAAAATCGTCCACATTTTACATTATTATGCATTTTACAAATAAATAGTTTATTATAAATTATTTTAAAATTACAGTATTAAATTAAACCATTGTATTAAAGTTCATTACCGCGAGCACTTGTAACAAGTAAAACAAGTAAAGAGGTATAAAGTATAAAATTATAATACATGTATACTCGTATGTATGAAAACCACAATAGTTACAAGAAAAAAGACAATAAATTTTAATTTTAGAAACAAAAGAGTAGATTCAGTCCTTTTTGGTCACATACAAATCATCTTGATATGACATTCATCCTTTCTCATCTTAAAATGTCGACATAATAATAAGATAAGATGGATTAACTCATCGGTCTATAAATATCATATAAAAGGTTCTAAATTAAACAGAGCAATTCTATTAGTTAAGACTTCGCTTTCCACTCTATATAATTCTTACACAAGCCGGGATCGAACTCGCGATCGATACTACATACTTACTAGACGATCACGGTGGATAGGTCTGGTGGATGGACATGTATGTTGTTTGATTTAATAATATGCCCTTCAATGGTGTACAAGACAGCCCGGCAGCGGCGGGAGGAGTGGGCGATGCATCGCCATCTTGTGCGAACTCCTTGGACAAAATGCTTGAAAAATTTATGTCCATGATACACCAACACCATATTGCCTCGCTTGGACCTCACAAACTGATAGCCTGGTAAACAAGAATTTATTTAAAAAAATATATAAGTCAGAAAGAAATATAAGAAAGTTGCAATTACAAGTAGCGCTACTAATGACTGTGGCGATCCTTGGAAGACGCAAAATTAAAACAGGATTTAAAATTATCGATACCAACTATGAAAATGGTGTTTTTATTCTGTCTTAGCAATTTGTCCGTAACTAATAAGTTTCAGAACATTCTTATAAAATTATTGCCTCTTCTAAAAATAGACCATATATTTGAGCTCGTATTATTTAATTTGAAAATTTTTTGTAAGTTTAACTGTGTTAAAAAGACAATTATTTTTAACTGCCTCCCTAATACATCATTTGATTTGCATTAGCATAAAAACGATGAATAATTTTTATCAAGCATGTTCACACACATATTGCTAATGCTTGTCCAATGAAGAAAACTGATAAAATGTTAGTATGTAAAATGCAGACATCCCCAAAATCTCCATACAAAACACCAATTTCATAGGTAAGGACCTAATATTTCAGAAAGCGTTTCATTAGAGAGCAAGTGATGGATACTGCATGATTTGGAATAAGTACCTATACTTTGGGAATTTTCATGGCAACAGCAAACAGTCTGTGTTTGCGTCACCTAGGCCTCACGTCGCTTTCCATCGCAAAAAGCGGATCTGCTATGTTATTCATTGTCCAATAAAATATTGTCCTAATTCTTGTTCAATTAAAAAAAAAACATACTTGGAGTTTTTGGCGGCATTCAACTATGGCGGACGTGATTTTTAATTCACTGATTGTAATATTGTTTCGGAGTGGATCTTGTTTCGTAAAATCAGTGTAGTTTTGTGTAATAAGTGTCAATAATGATGAGCAATGTGGAGGATCATAGAAATAATCGTCGAGTGGTGTGAAAAACGATGAGATTTTTATCGTGGTAATCCAAATCATCGAATTAGCACCACAGTGTTTGCCATCGATTGTTTGACGCCAAACTCTCCCAAGATGCATTGAATTGCATTACACTAGCATTTCAATGCAAACTACTGAAAAAATAAAATACTGAAGACTTGGCTGTATGGGCTTCGTTCCCTTTGCCTTCCCTACATGGGGGAATTTTACAAAAACAAAACATAATTTAGATTATTTGCTTTTAATGGTAGTGAGTTATTTGACACTTGATGATGGTAATTCTGGTATTATCCAATTCTAAAGTATACAAGCAGGCGTTGCATCCCCGGGAGCTGTGAGACGCACACCTCCACCGGACCTTCCCTCCCATCGTTGTCGAATGTTGGCTGTACTTGAACCCTTTATACAAAAGTATAGGGTTCCCGTAAATTGACTTCATTAATACAGGTTCTGCAAAATTTAAACAGATAAGTATAATTTAGGAATTTTCATAGCAATAGCACACAGTCTGGGACTGTTTCACCTAGGGCTCACGTCGCTTTCCATCAAACGCGAATGTATCGAAACGCACCCACATTTTTCTTAACCTCTTGAGGTTCAAGCGAAAGCCGGCGTTCGCCAACATTGTAATATGTTGAGAGGTTAACAAAAAGTCTTCACCAAATAAAACTAAACATAAATAGATCATATTGAGTTTTAATGGTAGTGAGTAATTTGACACTTAATAATGGTAATTGTGCTGTTATCCTTGTCAAAAGTATACAAGCAAGCGGTGCATCCCCGGGAGCTGTGTGACGCACACCTCCACCTGATCTTCCCTCCAAACGTCGTCATGTGTTTGCTGTACTTGAACCCTTTATACATGAGTATAGGGTTGCCGTAAGGTGACTTCGTTAATACTGGTCCTGCAAAATCTAAACAAGTTTGAAAATTATCGATATCAATTATCAACAGAAAAAGTAAAAAAAAATAGAATAATGCTACAACAAGTAATTGTTACCCCGCATTTCTTCAGATCTGGGATTTGAAATAATAACATTAGCAATTCCTTTGATTTTATTTTAGCTCATATTGCAAGTCACAAACAGCCTCTTGATGTCAATTTTTAAAAATCTATTTCTATTGGTGGATCTTATAAACCATTTATTGGTTAGAATAAAACCTCATTTTTTTGCAACTCCTGCAGAAATGCTTAACAATGGAGAGCTACATCAAATTGCATTCAATCTTTCAGAAATATTGCACCTTTATTGAAAATGTAAGCCTCGGCCAGACAGACGCGGTGGCGGTGGCGGTGGCGGTCAGTTGCGTAGTATGGATGTCTGAACATCAATTCACACAGGCGCGGCCTGCGTCGCGGTCATGAGGCGGTCGGCCGCGGCCGCTTGTCCTTTTTGACATCAATCTATGACAAAGTACTGTACTTACTACTTTTCGTTCCTAAGCTCGGCGATCGCGCTAAGGTTATCAATTTGCGCCCAGTCATAATAACTATTCATTAGAATGGAACAGCAAGAACATAAATTGAAAACATGAATTAAATATTTCGATATTATTCATTAAAATCTTTTTAAACAGGCAGTGTACCTATATCTTTGAGTCATGAAATCTTGCAACTTAACTTTGAGACAAATTATGTTGTTCAAACCATTGACCGATTTACCAATGAAATACAATAATTAAGGAGGTATAGGTCTACCACAATCTCATTGCATTTTTAAAAAACATAAAATTATGATTTTCATAAAGCCACCCCAACTCTATACTCTTTGGTCATCTATCAAGTGACTTATCAAAGCGTTGTTTACATTTTGTTTTTACCCGAAAAAATTTTTGTTGTGTTATATTATGAAGAAAAACGCTAATCTATCACGTACAGTAACTGAAAATCTCGTATTTGTACCAGATTTGACAACCCTGGCCGCGTGACCTGGTGTGGCGGTGGCGGTAGCGGGCTGCGTGCGATAGACCGCCACCGCCACCGCGTCTGTCTGGCCGAGGCCTTAACTAGATGAATATTAAAAATAAGTGTACATGTTCTTTCAAATTTTATTTTGTTGTTGCTAATATTTAGAGATTAAATAACATTAAATATTATTATGCAAAGGTGTTAACGCCCCTGATATCTTAAGGTCTTCATAAATGGGGCCGAACTTATTACATGTCGGTTTAGTGTAAGGCAAACGAGATTCGTAAACTGCTTATACTTAAGGTTACTTATATACATTGGCGAAAAAAGTATGGCGCATGAGAATGGTCATTATTAGACCTAACAATAGTTCCTTCAATAGTGTATAAGATAGCGCGACAGCGGTATGTGGAATGGGCTACGCAACGCCATCTTATGCGGCTGCCTGCGACCATGTGCTTGGAGTATTTGTGTCCATTGTACAGCAGTAATGTTTTTCCAAACCTGGATCTTGCAAACTGAAACCCTGGTGAAATAGAATTTATTTAAATAGTATTTACAAGTCAGAAAGTAGCTGGATGCGTAGTTCACCCTCTATTCTCAATTGACAAGAAACAAAAAAATTACGTTTCCATGCAGAGCCATGCAGAGTCTGGACGTGACTGGACTTTCCAAATCTCATCCCTGAACTTGAACAGACAGTTGAGAATGAGGACAGAAGCAAATGTAATGGAGATCCTTGGAAGTGGCTTATATATTTAAAAGTCATCGTCTCTAGGCTGAAATGACGAATAAAAAACAATTTGAATAATTACCTAATTTGCGTGGGTCAATTTCTTTTCCATCGGGATTCAAATGTTTGGAACAAATGCAAATATAACTCCACTAAAAATACAAATTACTTTAAAAAATGTGCCTAATTCTTTCTTATGAGACAGTTATGCATTTGTGATACTAGTAATGTTGCAGATGTCCATGGGCAGCGGTGATACAGTCTCATTCATCAGAGGAAGGTCGAATCGAATCGCTTATATAAAAAAAATATTACGTTGGCTTTGTTCAAATATTTATAGTAACTTTACATTTAACTTAGCCAGTTATTTTAAGTCTCAAGTCCATTCTACATACAAACATACGTAATATCCCCAATGGATTAGTCAGAGACTAGGCAAAAGCACCGCAAAAGCAGTCCACTGCCATTGTCCGCGCCTCACCAAGCACTGACTGCACATGTGCTCAGCGAGCAAGTCCATTTTGGTGTAGATTATTGCTCCCATCTCAATGGCAATTCGATACCAAATGTTTTGGATTCTATAGACCAGCAGGCCAAAACAAATAAGGCCATGAGCCAATTGTAATTGAAGAGCTTTATCTTGGTCAACACGTTCGAGCTGCCTCTCAGTATTCTCTGGGTTGCATTTCGCTGAGTGCGCGTTTTGCAATTGCACAATTTAATTCAGTACCGTTATACCTTCGGACCGCACGACGCGCGACGTGTTGATGTTATATGTGGTCGACAACCCCTATTCATGCCAAGCCATGCCCTTCAATATTCATCATGCATATTGCTACGGACTGGAATAATCTTCCTACGTCCGTGTTTCAGAAATACCTACTGCGTTATTTTTGACTGACTACTGATAAGTTGAACAGGCATTGTAAGAGTTTATATGCCCAGGTCACATCCTCTCATCCAGATAATTTAATATTGTGGTCAAACGCACACAAAGTATTCTTTACAAATCCTGCCGATCTATTCACAATAAGACAATACTTGGATTTATGATATGGTTGTGACGAATTTGGCATTTGACAATGGAAATTTTGCTGTTATTAGAAACGTTGTTGCTTGTATACTAGCACAGTGCATCCTCGGGAGCAGTATGACGCATAACATCTGACTCTCCCTCCCAACGTCCTATGTTTGCTGTACTTAAATCCTTCGTACAAGAGTATGGGGTTACCGTAAAGGGTGAATCTTGAAACGCACGAATTTCGTTGTCCGGAGTTATAAAGTACCCGAGGTTTAATAATGGAACATTAAAATATTTCTTTTTTAGTTCTAAGTGTTCATGGTTTTTGGCTTCATTGCATTTGAAAATAACTGTAAAAAATAATTAGACTAGGGAAATTGGATCCCCATGGCGTGTCCATTCAATAAATTTTTATCAACATGCATAGAAAACTGCAACTTAGGAACAAAATCAGATGTTAAAATGCTATTTTTATATAAATAGATTAGTCTGTAAATAGATCTGTCAATAAGAATCTTCACTTAAGTATTTAGTTATATTTTAATTTAGAATCAATGATTTGTCCAGGATTGAGAGTTGATTCCCGTGGTATGTCACAAATCTTCACTTGCAGCTCGTGTAATAAAAGGTAGGCATATGAGTGTGCGTTGCGCGCGAGCATTAGTCATGAGTTAAGTGTAACGGAAGGCGGTCACGTCGCAACTTGTATCCACGACGAGTTACGAAGGTATATATTTGATTCCTGTGGCATTGTTTCTATACATCGTTGATTCCCGTGAGAGCCATAAAAAATATTTTTATTATTTTTCAAGATCGCTTCTTATAAGAAATAAAAACTATTGATAATGCATTGTTTATTTAAGTTTGAATTAAAAATATATGTTTGGTAGTTACAGAGCAATTGATATAAATTGACGAATTTTGATTTCCATGTTATTGATTTCCGTGGTTTCTTTATAAAGTGAAGGATGCTGTGCCAATGTTTTTGTTTTTCCTAGATATTCTATTCATATATAAAGTACATAGAAACTTTTACATATTTCAGACCCCAAAAGTGCCTCCCAAACTGTCAAACGCAAAGAAAAGTTTGAAAAGAAACGCCTTGCTGTTCAGCAAGAAGGGAAAAAATAAAAAATGACCCCATACTTCGTTCTCAATCACAAGAAAAAGAAAGGCAAAGATATTTAAAGAAAAACTGTCAAGAAAAATTGTACCAGTGAGTGAAATGAGTCCACGCCAAAAGAAAATTGCGAGAAAGAAAAGCAGAGAAAGTTGAAATAGATACAACCGAAAGAAAAAACTGAAAAAAAAATAGAGGAGCTAGAACTAGACCATTCTTTTGTTGATTTTATTGCTTAATTTATTTTAATATCTTTTTAGCCTTTATTTTTTTGTATTTATTAAGATTCACGCATTTAAATAAACAAAAATAATGAAATGAGTAAAAATTCAAGTCTCTATTAAAAGAGTGTCAAAGTAATTAATGTAATTTTAGTGTATGAAATCAACATCTCAACAAATGATTTTTGTAATTAATTTATAAAACACATAAACATTTTATTTAAAAAAAACCCTTAGAAGCCCCCTTTAATAAGGCGTATCCAAAACGACGATGGTGAGTAGTAATAAGCGTTCTAAAATAAGTTAGTGATCTAGAGCTGATATAGGGCCTGCAAAATTAAAATCGTTTTGACAAAGCCGTATGAAGACAGTAATAAATATGTAGATCGGTCACAGTACCATAATTCGTCATTATCCATGGACATCATTTATAATTTATACAATATCTGGTCTATAATATGGTTGTGACGAATTTGGCACTTGAAAATGGAAATTTTGCTGTTAATAGAAACGTTGTCGAGGGTATACAACGAGGCAGTGCATCCTCGGGAGTTATGTGATGCACAACGCCATCTGACTTTCCCTGCCGACGTCCTTTGTTTGCTGTATTTATATCCTTCGTACAAGAGTATGGGGTTGCCGTAAACTGACTTTCTTAATTTAGGACCTGCAAATTAAAATCAATTTGACAATACCGTATGAAGTCAATAATAAATCTGAAGATCTGTATTCACTGTACAATAAGTCGGCATGATTAATCGACATCTTTTATAATTTAAAATTTTAAATCAATGATGAGGAATGGGCAGCAGCATTCCTCTTATACCACCTAGCAATAGGAATGTACTGCGACTTTTGTGCCCGATAAATGGCAATAGGCTCGCCACCTATTACATGGGACCTAACATAATCGGCGAAGCGTGGGTATAGGCGTGATGTATGTATATATTTCTAATTAAGACTATATCGTAGGAGGTGCTATTATAGTGTCCTATCGTATGCAAATGGTAACAACTGTAACATGCACCTAATATTAAATTATGAAGAACTTATTTATAATAACACATATTTAGAATACATTCATATCTTTTAAATATCATATAAAAGATAAAAATTTGGGACCAATATTGTTGAAATTCCTATATTGGTCCCACTCTGTGCAGGTGGAGGCTCTACACTGGAAGTTGTTGACGAGTTGTATACCTGGGACAAGAAGTCAAATTACGTAGGTCTAATCCAGAAATAGGTCTTAAGACGAATCCAACTCGGTTGGGAAGCGTTCGGAAAGCTACACAGCGAATTTTACAGACTTGCGAAAGAATTGTGAGCTTTTATGTGGGAGTGGACAGGGCACATTGCTGGTAGAAACGACTCATGTAGCGGCCTGGTACTGGTAGGTTCAACGTTGGGTGACGCCGCACGAGGTTGACCAACAATCTGGTGAAGTTTGCAGAAAGTTTCTGATGCTGACAGCGGCTTCGGTAATTGTGGAGATTCTTGGGTCAGGCCTACGGCCAGCAGAAGCGTCTCTGGCCTGAAGGATGATGATGATGATTATACATCACATCCTTCTGACTTAACTTACCTTTAGTCAGTTATTCTCCTCCCCCATTAACTCTCAGGGGAAGCAAGGGTTCAAATCGCTACTTTAGAATATTAAAAACTAACATTGTGATGAAATTTATTTAATTTTAATAAAAACATTATATTTAACATAATTAGCAGTTTTTTAACTCTATAAGGCCCGATTGCGCGGTTGAGAGTTAGCACCTAACCCTGGGGCAAATATAGGGGCTATCCCTGGGTTAAGCGCTAACTCTTGGCCGTACAAGTGGGCCTAAGTCTTAAGTCCGTTCCTGCGAAGAATAATTATAATCTCCCCGTTCGTATCGAACGATCCTCTTCAATATTCCTCATGCATATTGTTGTGGACTGAAATAATATTCCTACGTTCGTGTTTCCGATTTATTATAATAGGTTGGGGAAAAAGTTTCTTCGCATTTTTTAAGAAAATTCAAAACATTTTTTAATATAGTTTATTTACATTTAACTAAAGTATGTAGGTACCATTTTGTACGATAACTTTTTGCCATCTTGTAGGTAGGGACATGATCCCATTGCTATAGAAATTTTGGGACTTCTGGTCAAAATACCGCGACAAGTGGTTTTGGCAGTCCTCTCGTGATGTTAACCTGACACTGCCTAAAGAATTCTGAAGAGACCGAAACAGGTGGAAATCTGAAGGTGCAAGGTCAGGACTATACGGCGGATGCATTAACACCTCCCAGCCAAACTCTCTTAATTTTTGCTGAGTGGCTAAAGATGTGTGAGGTCTAGCGTTATCATGATGAAAAACCACACCCCTTCTGTTGATTAATTCCGGCCGCTTTCTCTCAACTTCTTGCTTTAATCTCATCAGTTGTTCGCAGTAGAGTTCAGAATCGATGGTCCTGCCTGTTGGTAACAGCTCATAATGAATAATGCCCTTCCAATCCCACCTCACACACAGCATCACCTTGTTGCGAGTTAACCCGGGTTTCGCCACAGTCTGTGAAGCCTGACCGGCCTTTGACCACGACCTTTTTCGCACGTTCTTGTCGTACGTGATCCACTTTTCATCACCAGTTATCAGCTTCTTCAAAAATGGTTCGGTTTCATTACGTCGTAATAAAGAATCACAAATGAGTACACGGTTCATTAGGTTTCTTTCAGTGAGCTCGTGAGGTACCCAAATGTAGAGCTTTTTTGTGTACCCAGTTTTTTTCAAATGCGCCAAAACTGTTTTGTGGTCAATTCCCAGTTCTTCAGCTACGTCGTAATTACTGACATGCCGATCTTGCTCCACTTTTTCAAAAATGGCATCCATTTTATCTGTAATAGGGCGACCAGAGCGACGTGCATCTTTGACATCAAAATTTCCGGATTGAAAACGCTTAAACCAAATTTGTGCTACTCTCACAGACACTGCACTAGGTCCATAAACATCGCAAATTTTTTTCGCGGCTTGCGTTGCATTTTTACCTTTTTTGTAGTAAAATTTTAAAATTTATCGAATTTCTTCATTAGATTCACTCATCTTGGCGGTACGAAAAACAAATGAAAATCACACATTTTCCTAATTTGAATTTGGAATTATGTTCTTTAAAATTTAAACTTTAAACTCAATGATACCAAAACCAGCCAGATACAAATAGTATAGCCAAAGAGATTTTATTACAAGTTTATACATACTATAATGCGAAAAGACTTTTTTCCCAACCTAATATCTTTTTAGGTAGGTAAGATTGCCAAAGTAAGATTGAACAGTCGTTATTAGACTTTGTATGCTCCAGATAATTTGGTTCACATCGGTCCTCGGTTCACATCGGTTCACACTAACAGACCTAAGGCACTTCTCACACTGAAACGCCCGATAAAGTGTCATTTGTTGATGCGTGTTCCAACGTTGTAGGAAAGTCTCTGTATCTCTTTTGGTATAAAAAAACGCACAATACAACAAACTGGAAACGAATCCACGCGCGTCTCATGGGTTACATGCGGCGAAACGCACCTACACGCATGAGTGCGACCGTTCCGTTTCCTCATAATGCGGAAAATCCGCAATATTTTGAATTCCTCAACCGTTACTGCATCCTGATAAATAAAAATAAAAAATTCCTCTTCCGCTATCGCTTTTCCAAATTTAAAGGGGATTTATGAGGAATTTCATGCGTATGTGCGACTCCATGACAACGCGCGCGCCGCAGCACGATGCGCCTGAGCCGAACGGGTAGCGAGCGAGCCATCCCCACTTCTTCCTTGCTTGTTTGTATATTAGGTCCTTACCTATGAAATTGGTGTTTTGTATGGAGATTTTGAGGAATTCTGCATTTTCCATATTAAATTTTTTTCAGTTTTCTTCACAACGACAAATCTAAAGATAATAATATTTGGCATCTATCATTAGACAAGCTTTAGTAATATGTGTAATATCACACTTCATAAAAATTATTTATCGTTTTTAAGTGAATGCAAATAAAATGAAGTATTCGGGAGGCACTTAAAAAGAGTTGTCTCCGTGTCCAATTTTAACATAATTAAACTTACAACAAATTATCAAAACAAATCAAAAGAGCTCAAAAATATAGTCTATTTTTAGACGAGGTAATTATTTTTTAGGAATACTCTGAATCTTAATAGTTACAGACAAAATACTAAGAGAGAAAAAAAGCACCAATTTCATAAGTAAGGACCCAATATTTCTTATTGACAATGTATATTTCTAATGTGAGAGTGTGTCACTGAACTCCTTCTAAAAGGCTGGACCGATTTTCATGAAATTTTATGGGTTGAACACACTAAAAATTATCATCATTCTCTTCCTCAACCACGCCATCCCAATGTATGACAATTCGCACGGTGATGCGATTGCCGCACCCGCAAGTTCGCGCGTAGTGACTCGTACATCACAATTTAGACTATATTTGGATCTATGAAATGGTTGTGTCGAATTTTACGTCTGATAATGGAAATTTCGCTGCTATTAGGAATCTTGTCACGAGTGTACAGGTAAGCAGTGCATCCTCGGGAGCAGTGTGAGGCACATCGCCACCTGACTCTGTCTCCGACCGTCCTGTGCTTGCTGTACTTTATTCCTTGGTACAAGAGTATGGGGTTGCCGTAAACTGACCTTCTTAACACAGGGCCTGCAAAATCAAAATCGTTTTAAAAACACCGCATGAACACGGTAGCATGTGTATATCTAACATAAACCTAATGGGTTAATATTAAGGACTTATTTATGGATAATTAAAAAGGCAGCTGTAGCCGAGTTGGGACGGACGGGGCACTACTCGTTCGAAAGGCCGCGGGAAACGGGTTCAATCCCAGCGCCTGTACCCCAAAATTTTGAAAAAAACTAATGTACACTGTACAGCTCATTGTGAATATCGCTTGCCACACATTGTGCCCGGTGCATGGCAATAGGCTCCCCACCTGTTACATGGGGAACTAACATATCTGGCTAAAATTGGGTGTTTAACGCCTCTGTCTACCCCTTCGGGGAAAGTGACGATATGTTATTTTTGTTGTTATTTATTATTTCCTCCTCAGCCTATATACGTCCCACTGCTGGAACATTCCGTCCACCAGGATCACTTAGCCCGATCCCCCAGGGGATCCTTGAGAACTCAGGAGTTCATCAGGATCCCCTGAAAGGAGATTCATAACGTTAAGCCCTATTCATACTGACTAAAACAAGAAAGAACTTTTTTCAACTTATACCTAACCGGTAATCAAACCTGGAATTTTTCTGTTGAGTCGGACCGTGCCATTGACTAGGTAAACAACAGTAGGTACACAAATTTCATATAAAATAGGAAAAAAAACGCGTTTGTTGTAGGGAAGCCCCTTAATTATTAGTTTTATTTTGTTTTAGTATTTTTTTTATAGCGGCCACAGAAATACTTAATTTATGACAATTTCAACTGACTAGCTATCGCGGTTCTGGAGATACGAACAGTCTGGTGACAGACGGACGGACAGACAGCGAAGCTAATAGGGTCTCGTTTTACCCCTTGGGTATAGAACCCTAAAAATAAGCGATAAATGGAAATGTTTTAGTATATAACAGCTCATAGCGATATTTTTTCTATTTTATCACGTTTCGGCGGTCGTGCTATGCGTTACTGATATCCGTTATACAAATAAGTCTCCAATATGCGTGTGTAGAAGTGACCCTGGTAACTGGAAGAAACGTATATTAAGAACCTATGAATATGAAACCTAAAGTTAAATAAACATTGAATCTGTAGTATTAGATTGTTTTAAGTAGACAGATAAATATTTAAACACTTTATTTACAAGAAATACATATACATTGACAAACAAAACAAATAAAGATATAACGTTTCCTTTATATCACACAATAGAATAAATTATAACATATTATTATTGTAATATTTTACCATAAATAAATAGCTTTAGAAATGGATGGGTGTTTGGGGAGAGGATAGATAGATAAATAACTCTTTATTGTGTACTACAGTCAGCGCCAAACGCCATATTACAGAAGCGTCCAAAGTAGCCATAATTAACTCACGCGTTATAGATATATAGATATCTGCATATAATAAAGCTGTAGAGGTTGAATACATAGAAAAAAATGGAGATGTAAAAGGGCAATTTTTTTTTGTTCCTCTGTCTTTTTATCTGTTTGTAGGGGCTCATATCCGAAATGGCTGGACCGATTTCAATGAAATTTTGCATGGTGATTCCTTTTATCCCTGGCCAACATCTTAGATACTTTTTATTCTGGAAAATTAAAGGGTTCCCGTGGGATTGTTAAAAAACCAGTAACCGCGGACGAAGTCGCGGGCAACAGATAGTTTCAAATATAAATACGGTATCAAAGAAACCATATGATCGAGGTACCTATCCAAAGTGGTCAAAACCTCTAAGCAACATGTTTATCAATTTTTATGTGCTGTCCTGTGCTATTAAGATATTCAATAACAAATTGACAAATGCGTTGCTTACATTATTTTGACCACATAGTTACATTGACAGCGCAGATCAATATGAAATAACGCACATGAGACAATTTTGACTACTTTAGACGTTCCGATCATTTTGGCACTAATTGTACACCAGACAGAAGTTTATACAAATCAAAACTAGATGACACAATTGGCGGTCTGAGATAAATTATAATACAGGTGCACGAAATAAAGGGCATAATTTTAACCGCCTCTCTGGTCTAGTGGTTCACACCACCGGGTGTTGATCGGGAGGTCCGGGTTCGATTCCCCATAAGGGCAGAAGTTTTTCTGCTCGGTTTGATTGGTGGTAGGGCTTCTGAGCCCGCCTGGCTAGCTACCACCGTCTTACTTAAATCTGTCGCCATAATAACAATGTTATAACCATTGTTGTGTTCCGGCAATCAGACGTAAGATAGCCAGTTCCTCAGTTGTTGAGGATTACAGGTGAAGCTCGCTTCCACCTTCGGCCTTATCGTCACTTACCATCAGGTGAGATGAAGGCCAAGAACTTACCTGTCATATGAAAAAAAAAAACACAATAATAGTGAGGGAGAGCGAAGGAAAGATGGATGTTTTGTGTGAATGATGAATGATTGTATATAACTAGTTACCAAGTAGGTTAGATTAAATTTAGTATTCATAAATAATTAATAATGTTATTACATTAGTAATTAGATACACCTTATGTAAATAAATACTAAATATTGTTACATAGATAAGATAAACGTAGAATAAGGTATTAATTATAAGGAAAGCGATACTATTGCATTAGGTTATGGTACCTGTAATGATAGTATAAGCTTGGAAGCAAATAAATAAGTAAAAAAATAAATAAATACTGAGGATGGACTGAGTGTTGACTTGGCGAGTGGTAGGAGAGAGAAGGGAGATAAAATATGTTGCGCCGACCCCAGATAGAAATAGGAAAAAAGGACAGGAGAAAGAAAGAAAGAAACAAATGATATGTAAGTCGCATGTGTAGTTTAAGAATGCAAAAGAGCGATAGCCACTGCTGAGCTCACCCTTTTATAAAATGATATAGAAATAATCTGGTGAAGAATTTAAAACAAGATAAGAACCAATACGTTAAAAAAGTATCATCATTAATCTGTAATATTTTATGAACTAAAATACGTTCTTCACTTGTCTTGTTCAGTAAAATGAGCCTGTAACAACTATTGATCAGAATATTGTTATTAAATTATTTTTAAATATGTATGTGTTTAAAAGTGACAATATAACATAATAATTAATTTAAAAAATAAATAAAACATAAATAAATAGGTAAAGTTACAATGAACGGAATATATTATAATAATTTAACAAATATTATATATTTTTTTAGTTAACTGATATTTTGAGTGGAGTGGTTGTGAATATCGTTGTATTTGATTATTTGTTCGTCGTAGATTGTATAGACAAATGCCTTGCAGCTTCTGTGAGTGGCGCATTGCCATCGGGTCTTCGGATTTCGAAACCGATGTTTCCCGAACAAATGGCCGTTAAATTCAAGCAACACACCTCCACCTCGCTTTGATGGGACGAATACTAGACCTGTACGAAAAAGAGTATTA
Source organism: Parapoynx stratiotata (assembly GCA_910589355.1). Taxonomy (NCBI): domain Eukaryota; kingdom Metazoa; phylum Arthropoda; class Insecta; order Lepidoptera; family Crambidae; genus Parapoynx; species Parapoynx stratiotata. The sequence continues at coordinate 13,989,768 of OU342466.1, read as the reverse complement.
TTATCAGTTTGTGTTTATGACAGCATTATTAAATTAAACTATCAAATTTATTTTTTAATATACGGGGTGGATGTGAGGCTAAAATTTTGATTTAAATGATAAATATTGTGAAATATGACAAAAGTGACAAAAATAAAAGATATCGTTGCTTATATTTTTTTTATTTATAGCACAACAGGACTACGGTTCAGAATGAAAGGACTTCGGTTCTAAAGAATCAAAGAAAAAACACTAATTTACTAGGAGGAGTAAGGAAGCTCATAGTATTACATTATACTATTCGATCAGAAAATTAATTATTAAACTTAAAGAGAGCTAGAAATTCAAGATTCATATGAGGCTCAGCCACTTTCCTCATATTCCAATCTTGGTGCCTTTAAAATTCTAACATAAAAGGCACGCTGGTTGTAAAGTGAGCAAGAATTGCCGAAGTTCTGCGAAAACAGTGGCCCGAATACAGTTTTGGGTTTGGCAAATTGAGGTAGGCGGCTATCTGACTAGGAAACGTCGCCATCTTGTTTTTGCCAATAACTTGTCGTTTACACTGCCCGTTATGATAAAATACGAAAAATCGGTCCGATTCCATATCATGTGGTCGTAACTTTTGATATTTTTCTATTATATTGACATATTCTTTTTGAATACCAAATGGTCGCTCGTTTTTGGATTTAGTGCGACGTAAATTCACCACCATTATATCACCTTGTCTCTTAATGTCGTTGACCCTCATATTTGTTAGTTCGACAGTACTGCAAGCGCCGCATAATCCCAGTATCATCACTACCTGAAAAGTGGACCTTTCTCTTAAATCAGAGTATAAAACATATATACAATGACACTAATTTCTTAAATTATTAAGCGAATAACATAAAAAGTTTTGCTTACCTTCATTACAAGGTATGTTTCATCAGGCGCTTGGTTTAAGAATGTTTCCACCTGTTGAGCAGTGAAAACTTGGGATTTCTTCGATTTAAATCCCTGAGATTGGTTTTTGAGAAACGATTTTAGTTTCTCAAATTCCTTTAAATGTACGTTGTGTTTATTTACTGTATTGTTTAACATAGAATACACGCTCCATAATGATGACGGCTTGTAAGTCTTTGACAATTCCTTGAAATACATCAGGAAATCGTTTTCTGTAAACGTTACTATTGCGTTCTCAGCGCGCCATTTCATAAAATAGTCGTACGCTTTAAGGTATAAATCTTTTGATTTTGATGGTAACAGATATTCCTCTACTGCTTCAGGTTCCTCTTCAGGTTCTTCTTCAAGTTCCTCTTCGTTTTCTGCTGCGGTTTCGTCTTCTGCTGCCTCTTCTTTTACGAAAACCGTTGTCATAAATAAATCTGAAACAAATGAGGTCATTGTGTTAATACAAATATCGATTATACGACAGTATAAGCAAAATTCTACAGCTCTAAAACAAAACAATAAAACTAAAAGTCGAGAAAGCCACAATCCGATCGATTTAGACTTTTAGTTTAGTTTTTCTTCAGCTGGCCAGCTTCTTTATCCAATAATCATCGTAGAAAAAGGGGTATATTTGGCCTAAAACTAGGATTCCCTAGATCACTAACCATATTTTACAACGCTTATTACTAAATTTCGTCGTTTCGTCTGCTGCGGTTTCTGGGTATTATAGGGAGTCTTCTTAGGGGTATGGAATAAACTGTTTATATGTGTTTTACTTATTTATTACATTGATAATTTAATTACATGTTTATATGTTTTTTATTCACTAAAATCATATTTTAATTATAAAAATAGTCATAAAATATATTCTTTAATATATTTAATGTTGGAGCAACATTAAATATATTATATATATATAAAACTAATTTTATTCTTTTTATCATCATTTTAAAACCAGGTTTGTACGATAAATACTTAAGTAATAAACATTGTTTCAACATTCTTTGACGTCCTCCGTGGTCGAGTGGTCTTTATGCCGGTCTCAAGGCGTCGCCATCTCGAGAGGTTCTGGGTTCGATCCCCGGTGGGGGCAAATGATTGGGTGATGACTTTTCAGGCATTTGTTCTCCAGTCTTGGATGTATATATTTATATATATTCAGAATATTTATGTGTATTATCTGTTAAATATATTTATCCATCATCTAGTGTCCGTAATACAAGCAGCATTAGTTGCTTAAAATGGGCTAGTTGATAGGTGTGAATGTTTGAAGATATTTATTTATTTATATTAATTCTACGTTTGACGCAAAGTCTACGTAGACGTGAAAAAGAAAATAGATAATAATGTTACCTTTTAGGTAAGCAATTGTGGCACTATCTGCGACAGACACGCAGTGGCTGTTAGAGCTATTAACAATATTTCATTGATTATAATTTGCATAAGAAATAATACTTTATTATTATTTCCTATGTAAGAAAAAAATTATAAATATTATTGTTGGAAAATAATAAAAAAAATGTGAAAATCGATAGTTTTTTATAATTTGACAGCTGTCAGCTGAAAAAAGGTTCGCTTCTGAGAATCAACCCGCTCATTTTCAACTGTCGAAAAACAAACAAATCACTTTCTTGCCGACGTTTTGATAAGTAACAAGCGTCGACAAGAAAGTATTGTGGTGTAACAGTCACACCTCCTCTCGTTAGACGAGGTGTGACTTTCCGAATCGAATCCGTGAACCGACAGTTGAGAACGCGAGGGCTGATCTTTTTTCTGGGTAGGTTCATTTTCAGATAATTTTTACACGAGTTAAACCTATTAAAAGAAATATTAAATTATCAAAAATTTCTAAACGTGAACTAACTAGGGCGCTTGCAGAGAACCAAGCAACGGCTACACAAGTACAGACACACTAACACACACACAACCATAACCAATGAGAACAAGAGTTGCATTTCATAAAATTGGTTTTTGGGATTGTTGTAAATATTAAGAATATATTTAATATTTTGTCTATTTTCTACAGCTGTCACAGCAATATTTTAGACTGCACCGTATAATCTTTAACCCTTTGGTGGGCACCGCGAACACCGGTTTTCGCAAACCGTAGATGTTTCAATTTAGATTCTTAATTTTATTTTCCATAGATTCTTCTAAGTTACATTTAGCTCCTTTTCTCGACTTCCAACCTCTACGCCTCAGACAGAATCGCCTTGCAAAGATGCCGACGTTCTGCGAAAGCAGTGACCAGTATATAGATTTGCGTTGGGCAAATTAAGGTAGGTAGCTATTTCTTTAGGAACAGTCGTCATCTTGTTTTTGCCAATAACTTGCCGCACACACTTCCCATTTTGATAATTAAGGAAAAAACGGTCCGTTTCCAAACCACTTGGTCGTAAATTTTGGTATTTTTCAATTATTTGTACTAATTCTTTTGGAATACCGAAGGGTTGGGCTTTTTTAGATTTAGTACGGCGTAACTTCACCAGCATTATATCGCCGTGTTTCTCAATGTCGTCAACCTTCATATTTACTAGTTCGATACTTGTGCAAGCACCATAAATTGCCAGTATCATCACTACCTGAAAAGTAGATTTTATCCTATTATTGGTGTTTATAGAAAAGTAACAATTTGATACAAATTATGATGATGATACCAATAACAATAAAAAGTTTTGCTCACCTTCATTACAAGGTATGTTTCATCGGGAGCTTCGCTTAAGAAGGTTTCCACTTGTTGAGATGTGAAAACTTTGGATTTTTTCGATTTGAATCCCTTAGATTGCTTTTTGAGAAACGATGTTAGTCTCACAAAATCCTTCAGATTAACATTGTGTTGAATGTATAATGTTGTCTTTAACATAAAATACGTGCTCCATAATGTTGAAGGTTTGTAAGTCTTTGTTAATTCCTTGAAGTATATAAGCAAATCGTTTTCTGTAATCGTTTCCACTTTATTGTCAACGCGCCATTTCATAAAAAAGTCGTACGTTTTAAGGTATCTCTCTTTTGATTTTGACGATAAATGCTTTTCCTCTACTGCTTCAGGTTCAGATTCGGGTTCCTCTTCTGTGTCTTCTTTCTCTTCGGTTTTTTGTTTATCATCTGCTTCTGCTTTCTCCTCTTTTATGAAAATAGTGGTCATGAACGTCGTTTCTAAAACAAATGAAGTGTTAATATAAATCTCGGCTATAGAGAAGAATGAACAAAACTCTTCCGCTCAAAAAAGAAATGGCGTCGGACTACGGCTTTTCGCAATTTTGTTTGGTTTTTCATCAGCTGGCAAGCTATATCCAATATTTTTGTATTTATTATTAGAAAGGGGGAAATATTTTGCCTTAATAAAGGATACTTTATGGAAATAATTGGTGGAAAGTAAATTATAATAGAGTCATTTCAAAAACATTCTATTTTTATACGGTATATATTAAATTTAATATTGCAGTTACGGTAAATGAAACAAACCAATATTATGTCTTTTATTACCTGTTGAACGCCTAGCTCACTATGCGAAGTGCAAAAGAATAGAAAAGAAAAGTTAAATTTTATTAAAATGGCGCAATTTGCAACAGACAGAACGTTACTCGTTGTGGAAGCTATTAACAATGATTCATTGATTATATGAAACATTCATTCATTGTTTCATAACTTATAAATGTAACACCTAATATATTTTATTTCATACAAAGTCGGAAAATAGCTCAAGTAATGTAAAAATCGTTAGATTTATTCCTTTTATTATTTTGACAACTGTGAGTAGAAAAATATGATCCACTAGGCTAAAAGGAAAATGAAAGCTGCTTTTTATTTCTTCGTTTTTATTCGTTATACTACTAACAAAAAAGAATTCTGAATCTTAGTACAACACTGGTGAATTCTTTCGTACAATCTCTAAATGTGAACCATTTTGTGCCTTACACATGCACATGAGCGACACAACCCAAGCGACATTAATGCAAGTACTGACACCCAAGCACACAGTCGAAGTTATGAAAAAATCAGAAGCCACGAAATTTGTTTTTCGGGTTTGCTGATAATTGATAACTGGGATCTTTCTACAGTAATATGAAAATATTGAGAGCACCAAGCGCAACAACTCTTTGCCATTCTTCGGCTTGCAATAGGGCAAATTGCACAAATTTATCTTTTTTTGACTCATGCTGGCTGTAACAGGGCAAATTTTTGAGTCCGTATCGTCGTTTCGACGAAGGTTAGTGCTCTAGAGTGGAAATAGTTGATAGTAAAATAAAATAGTCATAAAATATATTCTTTAATATTATATTTTAATATATATTTTAAAACCAGGTTTGTACGATAAATACTTAAGTAATAAACATTGTTTCAACATTCTTTGACGTCCTCCGTGATCGAGTGGTCTTTATGCCGGTCTCAAGGTGTCGCCATCTCGAGAGGTTCTGGGTTCGATCCCCGGTGGGGGCAAATGATTGGGTGATGACTTTTCAGGCATTTGTTCTCCAGTCTTGGATGTATATATTTATATATATTCACATATTTATGTGTATTATCTGTTAAATATATTTATCCATCATCTAGTGTCCGTAATACAAGCAGCATTAGTTGCTTAAAATGGGCTAGTTGATAGGTGTGAATGTTTGAAGATATTTATTTATTTATATTAATTCTACGTTTGACGCAAAGTCTACGTAGAAGTGAAAAAGAAAATAGATAAGTAATGTTACCTTTTAGGTAAGCAATTGTGGCACTATCTGCGACAGACACGCAGTGGCTGTTAGAGCTATTAACAATATTTCATTGATTATAATTTGCATAAAAAATTATACTTTATTATTATTTCCTATGTAAGAAAAAAATTATAAATATTATTGTTGGAAAATAATAAAAAAATGTGAAAATTGATAGTTTTTTATAATTTGACAGCTGTCAGCTGAAAAAAGGTTCTCTTCTGAGAATCAACCCGCTCATTTTCAACTGTCGAAAAACAAACAAATCACTTTCTTGCCGACGTTTTGATAAGTAACAAGCGTCGACAAGAAAGTATTGTGGTGTAACAGTCACACCTCCTCTCGTTAGACGAGGTGTGACTTTCCGAATCGAATCCGTGAACCGACAGTTGAGAACGCGAGGGCTGATCTTTTTTCTGGGTAAGTACATTTTCAGATAATTTTTACACGAGTTAAACCTATTAAAAGAAATATTAAATTATCAAAAATTTCTAAAGGTGAACTAACTAGGGCGCTTGCAGAGAACCAAGCAACGGCTACACAAGTACAGACACACTAACACACACACAACCATAACCAATGAGAACAAGAGTTGCATTACATAAAATTTGTTTTTGGGATTGTTGTAAATATTGAGAATATTTTTAATATTTTGTCTATATTCTACAGCTGTCACAGCAATATTTCAGACTGCACCGTATAATCTTTAACCCTTTGGTGGGCACCGCGAATACCGGTTTTCGCAAACCGTAGATGTTTCAATTTAGATTCTTAATTTTATTTTCCATAGATTCTTCTAAGTTACATTTAGCTACTTTTCTCGACTTCCAACCTCTACGTCTCAGACAGAATCGCCTTGCAAAGATGCCGACGTTCTGCGAAAGCAGTGACCAGTATATAGATTTGCGTTGGGCAAATTAAGGTAGGTAGCTATCTCTTTAGGAACAGTCGTCATCTTGTTTTTGCCAATAACTTGCCGCACACACTTCCCATTTTGATAATTAAGGAAAAAACGGTCCGTTTCCATACCACTTGGTCGTAAATTTTGGTATTTTTCAATGATTTGTACTAATTCTTTTGGAATACCGAAGGGTTGGGCTTTTTTAGATTTAGTGCGACGTAAGTTCACCAGCATTATATCGCCGTGTTTCTCAATGTCGTCAACCTTCATATTTACTAGTTCGATACTTGTGCAAGCACCATAAATTGCCAGTATCATCACTACCTGAAAAGTAGATTTTATCCTATTATTGGTGTTCATAGAAAAGTAACAATTTGATACAAATTATGATGATTATTCCAATAACAATAAAAAGTTTTGCTCACCTTCATTACAAGGTATGTTTCATCGGGAGCTTCGCTTAAGAAGGTTTCCACTTGTTGAGATGTGAAAACTTTGGATTTTTTCGATTTGAATCCCTTAGATTGCTTTTTGAGAAACGATGTTAGTCTCACAAAATCCTTCAGATTAACATTGTGTTGAATGTTTAATGTTGTCTTTAACATAAAATACGTGCTCCATAATGTTGAAGGTTTGTAAGTCTTTGTTAATTCCTTGAAGTATATCAGCAAATCGTTTTCTGTAATCGTTTCCACTTTATTGTCAACGCGCCATTTCATAAACAAGTCGTACGTTTTAAGGTATCTCTCTTTTGATTTTGACGATAAATGCTTTTCCTCTACTGCTTCAGGTTCAGATTCGGGTTCCTCTTCTGTGTCTTCTTTCCCTTCGATTTTTTGTTCATCATCTGCTTCTGCTTTCTCCTCTTTTATGAAAATAGTGGTCATGAACGTCGTTTCTAAAACAAATGAAGTGTTAATATAAATCTCGGCTATAGAGAAGAATGAACAAAACTCTTCCGCTCAAAAAACAAATGGCGTCGGACTACGGCTTTTCGCAAATTTGTTTGGTTTTTCATCAGCTGGCAAGCTATATCCATTATTTTTGTATTTATTATTAGAAAGGGGGAAATATTTTGCCTTAATAAAGGTTACTTTATGGAAATAATTGGTGGACAGTAAATTATAATAGAGTCATTTCAAAAACATTCTAATTTATTTTTATACGGTATATATTAAATCTAATATTGCAGTTATGGTAAATGAAACAAACCAATATTATGTCTTTTATTACCTGTTGAACGCCTAGCACACTATGAGAAGTGCAAAAGAATAGAAAAGTAATGTTAAAATTTATTAAAATGACGTAATTTGCAACAGACAGACAGAACAGACAGAACTCGTTGTGGAAGCTATTAACAATGATTCATTGATTATATGAAACATTCATTCATTGTTTCATAATTTATAAATGTAACACCTAATATATATTATTTCATACAAAGTCGGAAAATAGCTCAAGTAATGTGAAAATCGTTAGATTTAGTCCTTTTATTATTTTGACAACTCTGAGAAAAAAATGTTCCACTTGGCAAAAGGGAAATGAAAACTGCTTTTTATTTCTTCGTTTTTATTCGTTATACTTCTAACAAAAAAGAATTCTGAATCTTAGTACATGACTCGTGAATTTTTTCGTACAATCTCTAAATGTGAACCATTTTGTGCCTTACACATGCACATGAGCGACACAACCCAAGCGACATTTATACAAGTACTGACACACAAGCACACCTACGAAATATGTTTTTCGGGTTTGCTGATAATTGATAATTGGGATCTTTCTACAGTAATATGAAAATATTGAGAACATTGAAATTTGTCTATTTTCTTAGGCCGAATCGCTGTACAAGGATGCCGATGTTCTGCGAAAGCAGTGGCCCGAATATAGATCTGGGTTTGGCAAATTAAGGTAGGTGGCTATCTCTTTTGGAATACTCGTCAACTTGTTTTGGCCAATCACTTGTCGCACACACTTCCCATTTCGATAGCTTATGAAAAAACGGTCCGTTTCCATACCACTTGGGCGTAAACTTTGGTATTTTTCTATTATATGTACAAATTCTTTTTGAATACTGAAGGGTTGGTAGTTTTTGGATTTAGTGCGACGTAATTTCACCAGCATTATATCGCCGTGTTTCTCAATGTCGTTAACCTTCATATTTACTAGTTCGATACTAGTGCAAGCACCATATATTGCCAGTATCATCACTACCTGTAAATTAGATATTATCGCTTTAATTGATGTAAATAGAAACTTACAATTTGATATAAATATGTCTTATAATAATATGCGAATAAAAATAAAAAGATTTGCATACCTTCATTACAAGGTATATTTCATCAGGTGCTTGGTTAAGGAAGGTTTTTACCTGCTGAGAAGTAAAAACTTTGGATTTGTTCGATTTGAATCCTTCAGATTGTTTTTTGAGAAACAATGGTAGGCTCTCGAAATCTTTTAAGTTTACATTGTGTTTAGTAATTAATGTTGCCTTTAACATAGAGTACACGCTCCACAATGTGGATGGCTTGAGAGTCTTCGATATTTCCTTGAAATATATTAGCAAATCGTTTTCTGTAAACGTGTCCACTTTGTTCTCAGCGCGCCATTTCATAAAATTGTCGTACGCTCTTAGGTACGTCCCTTTTGATTTTAATGATAAACGGTTTTCCTCTACTGGTTTATCCTCTACACATATGAAATCTGGAGTTATGTACTCTTTCGTGTCTGAAACAAATGAAGATGACAGATGTTATGTAAATGTCGGCCATACAACAAAACTTTGAAACTCTAAAAACAAACGACGATCGTATTGCAGATTTCCCGATTTTCTCCTTTGTACTAAAAAGTATTATGTCCAACTAACTCCCAAGGCATTATTCTTATTCTTGTGATGGGGCTAAGATAACTCAGGGCACTTCGAAACTATGGGATCTTTTGTGCTTCCCCTTTCCTATTAATCCCTGCCTGCCATCAAAATGTCCTGGATGAGCGTTATGATGTTGGCTGGAGGCGTGCCTATAAATTCCTCAGGTTTGGGATAAGCCGCCCCTAGAATCCATAGTCGTTTAATTCCTAAAGCATCGCATTCACATACTAAATGCTCCATGCTTTCATTGTTTTCACCGCACAATCTCCAGGTGGGGTCATCAGCTTTGCCTATAGTGTACAGATGCTTCCTTGGTTTAAAATGTCGAGTCAGGGCTCCCATAAGGCAGCGGATTTGACATCTGCTGATTCTCCAAAAGTTTTTAAGGTAGCCTGTGTGTGAAGACCTTATAAATTTCTTTGAGTGTGTCAATGGTTGTATACATCCCCAGTAGGTTTGGTGCATTCTTTGACAATACTCCTTCAGTGCCAGTTTTATGGTTCATCAACTCCCAAGGCAACTATTTCATTTGTTTTTCAACAGTTGATAACATTCCGAACTTGACTTTTCGAATGAAATCAAGAACCGACAGTTGAGAATAAAGGAAATGAAAACTTTTTAATTTTAATTTCATAACGTTTTATTCGCTAGAAACAATAAAAAGGAATAAGCATTTACAATTCCGGTGAATTCTGCCTTAAGAATCTCTAAATGTGAACCGTTTAGGGTCATTGTACCTACTTGACGTTATTTGACGCGCTGACGACCCAAGCGACGCCTATACAAGTACAGATACTCACAAACAAATACGACACGAACACACATACACAGTTGAAATTGTGGTAAAATTTGAACAAGTTACAGTTTGAGAAAGAAGACGGAATAAATTCTATACATTTAAATGCTTTTAGCTACTTTACTCGACTTTAAATCTCTATGCCTCAAATAACAGAATCAGTAAGCAAAGTAGCCGATGTTCTACGAAAGCAGTGACCCGAGTATAGATTTGGGTTTGGCAACTGAAGGTAGGTAGCTATCTCTTTAGGAATGCTCGACATCTTGTTTTTGCCAATAACTTGCCGCACACACTTCCCATTTTGATAACTTACGAAAAAACGATTCGTTTCCATACCACTAGGTCGTAAATTTTGGTATTTTTCTACTATATTTACATATTCCTTTTGAATACCGAAGGGTCGATCGTATTTAGTTTTAGTGCGACGCAGCTTCACCAGCATTATATCGCCTTGTTTCTCAATGTCGTTAACCTTCATATTTAATAGTTCGACACTGCTGCAAGCGCCACATATGCCCAGTATCATCACTACCTGAAAAGATGATAATTTCATCTTTGAGTGCTGCGATAAAAAACGAAATTTTGTTAACAAGTCAATGATCAGAAAACGAGACACAATACAAAGTACTTATTATTTGCAAATACCGGTGTTCGCTGTGACTGCCAAGGGGTTAAAGTTAAGCCAACAAGATGAGAATGTTAAAGCCTCCTATAGTTTTTTTTTTCACATAGATACAAATACGTATAATGACGACTATTATCCCTAAGTGTTAGTCAGAGACTAGGCAAAAGCACCGCAAAAGCAGTCCACTGCCATAGTCCGCGCTTCACCAAGCAGTGACAGTAAAAACATTTTTAATTGATAAAATAATGCAATCGAAACATTAAAAACATTGAACCTTAAAAACGTGTATTTTCGAACGAAATCTAAATAAAAATCGAATAAATATGTCTTGACTTGTTCACAAAATGTTGACAACTGCGGCACGGACCACAATTCTGCTGTACTTCAAAATACGCAACGTCAGCTGTCATCGACAACTACAATTGATGCCTACAAATGTAGGATCTAATTATATGCGTCCACGTGACCGAGCGGCCTAGCCGCTGCACCGTGAAATTACAAGCAACTGGACTGCTCGGTTGCGCGGACGCATATAATTCGACCCTAAGGATAGAGACAATAATCACTAGGTATCGCATTGTAAGTCGTAACTCCGTAACGGACCAACTATTTCCGAATTTAATTTCGTTTCTTGGCTTTACAAGTTCCAAATATAATGAGAATAACAATAAAAGTTTAGCTTACCTTCATTACGAGGTATATTTCATCAGGTGCATAGTTTAAAAAGGTTTCTACCTCTTTAGAAGTAAACACTTTGGACTTTTTCGATTTGAATCCCTCAGATTGTATTTTGAGAAACGATGTTAGTCTCTCGAAATCCTTTAAGTGTACGTTGTCTTTAGAACTTAACGTTGTCTTTAACATAGAATACGTGCTCCATAATGTTGAAGGTTTCTGTGTCTTTGATAATTCCTTGAAATATATTAGCAAATCATTTTCTGTTAAAGTGTCAATTTTTTTCTCAGAGCGCCATCTCATAAAAGACTCGTACGATTTAAGGTATCGTTCTTTTGATTTTGAAGGTATAAGATTGTCGTCTGCTGATTCAGCTTCTGCCTTTATAAAAACAGTCTTTAGAAACATATCTGAAACTGAAAAATTAAGTAATTAGGTATGATAATACTAATCTTGGCAGTAAAAACAAAACTGCAATGGAAAAAACAAGCGTAGATCAGACTGTCAATTGCCCGCCACTTTGCTTTTTTCTGTTACCGGCCAGCCAGCCGTCATTGTTCCCTGTTGAAAAAATGGTAAAAGCTTTCCTTATTCTTTGTTATTTTAGTTTTTAGAGTACAGGTATAAATAAATTATTTTATCGCTTTTATTATTTAATATACATAAATTTTAAATAAAATAGAAAAAAAAATAAAGAAATGACGTTTTTTTAATGCGCTTACAATGACCGTAGAACGCAACTGACGCGCCGCTAAATAGTCATGTGCAAGGCCTTTCTAATAACCAAGTATATAGGAGTAGTTAAGTCGTGTGGTAGCGGCTCATTAAAAGAAACCAACCCATCTCTTCCCATGGGTCGCAAAAGGCGACTAATGGACTCAGAACTGCACAACCCTCCAATAACTTATAGCGGCGAAGGCTCACCACCTTTCATGCAGAGCACATGTGCAGTCACTGCTTGGGGAAGTGTGGACTATGGCAGTGGACTGCTTTTACGATGCTTTTGCCTAGTCCCTGACTAACCATAAGAGGATAATAGTCGTTATTGTAATAATATGCATGTTTGTAAGTAGGAGTTTCTATTTAAGAAAATTTCTTGCAAAATTCAGCAACATTTTTGGTAATTTTTTGTTTTGCATCATTTCTTAGGTGGTTATGGGTGTTCTTGCACCGTATAATAATGCCGTCCACTGTATGCACGTTTGCAGTACACCCTTTGTTGTTATTTGTTGCACAGTTCCACCGTATTTTGTGATTACTTTCCCGATGCTTGCCGAATAAATAGCCGTCCAAGCGCAAGAGCACCCCGCCATATTTCGACGGCACGAACGCAGCTTCTGAAAGAATAAACATTACAAATTCAGGTTCCCGCCCAACTGTAAAGGAATTTCCGTGAATTAGCGGGGCTTCCCCTGATGCGTTCTTTGTTGGCCGAGATTAGTTTGTATGTTACGCAATTGACATAAAGTGAATATGTCATCAATTGTGATATGTACAATTTCGTTGCATATAACTTGTTCTTATTATAAGATTTCGATGACGGTTCGTTCAGAATTCCTTCATACATCCGACAGGCTCCATTGTTACAAATACCTTGCTTCTGCCATCACACATTTTATGTTTTTGATGAAATTCTGAAAATTTCCTTAATTCTGTATAAAATAAACCAACAACCAACAACAAACCAACAATAACTCTCTCAACAAAGTCAACATGAATTAAAAAAATACGGTACCAGGTTGACAATCATAATGAGCAGGCCAAATTGCCGGCGAGCGGCCAGGCGAGCGAACCGAGCGGGCGGGCGAGCGAACTGAGCGAGCATCATTTCATATATTTTCATAGGTACTTTGGTTCACACAGCGAACTACAGAGCTAAGCTACGTCAGCGAAGAATTTGTCCACGTTCGCTAAACCATCGCTTAGATTCTATAGCTTCCACGGCGTTACGCATCGTTCGCCAGCCCTCTAGTAATGTGGCCTGTGTTTACTATAATCTGATCACAACCGCTGTACCGTGCCCTAGTACTGTGCGGCGGGCGGGAACTGACGACCGATACTCCTCCCTCCGGCCCGCGCACATACCCAAGGCGCGGTACAGTGGTTGCGGTCAGACTATAGCGGCTCGCGCGATTGAAATGCCGGCGGCTTGGCACTTGCAACCCTTATTGTGCGAAAAGCATTGCCAACAAATTCGGGTGCTCGTCTGTCGATTTTTATATAAGAAGTATATATCGAGAAGAAGCAATACTCCTCCATATCTTGACAGAACAAATACAGGACCTATAATAAGGTACCAATATAAAAATATACCTTAAAATTTATTAATAAATGCTCGGGTATCACCTTAAAATGTTACCATAATTAGGAAGATGAAAAGTCGACATGTAAGTTACCCAAATAAAAAATATATATATTAGGTCCTTACCTATGAAATTGGTGTTTTGTGTGGAGATTTTAGGGAATTCTGCATTTTCCATACTAAAATTTTTTCAGTTTTCTTCACACTGACAAATCTAAAGATAGAATAATATTTGGCATCTATCATTAGACAAGCTTTAGTAATATGTGTAATATCACACTTCATAAAAATTATTGATTGTTTTTAAGTGAATGCAAATAAAATGATGTATTCGGGAGGCATTTAAAAAGAGTTGTCTCCGTGTCCAATTTTAACATAATTAAACATACAAAAAATTATCAAAACAAATCAAAAGAGCTCAAAAATATAGTCTATTTTTTGACGAGGTAATTATTTTTTAGGAATGCTCTGAATCTTAATAGTTACAGACAAAATACTAAGAGAGAAAAATAACACCAATTTCATAGGTAAGGACCCAATATTAGTCTATGTGGTAGTTTATTGTGTCTATAATTGGGACTTTTCATGTCGCAGCATCGAAAGTTTAGGTCTATATACAACCAATTCAATATCACTAGAATGATGTTAGGAGAATAATGAATAAAAAGTTATTAAGAAGACCTAATAATTACTTTATTTCTTCGTGTACCTACTTTATATACAGTATCGTGGTCAAACATAAAAAATACATTAAATAATTTCATTTTCACGAATTAAATGTCTATTTGACAATGCGAAGTTATAAAACAATTGAACATTATTAACATTATTTGTTATTAACATTAGAACATTATAGAAGTAACCATGACTATTACTAAAGTATATTAATATCTGCTTCATCACAAACAAAACTTTACAAATATTAATTTATCTTTATCTTTTTTTTTATCTTTGTTTCAAAAGAATAGTACACTCACGGGGAAATTTACAACGTGGTACATACGAGCGAGACTACCCTAGACACACTCGGCCACTCTCGGAAAGCGCCGTGGACACAGGTCCACTGGTACAGTCCGTGACTGTACCAGTGAACCTGGTACAGTCACTGAAAAAGGATGTAGCTCTCGAATTATCTATGATATGGTATGTTAGTCTCCAAGCTGTCTAGATCTATACACCTTCGTGGACTATATCAAATGGAGTGTTTACATTGATTGTTGCCGTTTAACAGCGATATGGTTGTGTATGTTACTATACCTAACCACTTGGTCGTAAATGGTAGTATAGACGAATGCGTGGCAACCTCTGCTAGCGTTGGAAGAGCACTGCCATCTGATCATGTAGCCAGTCTGTCTCTGTCTGCTGAACTGGAACCCATTCAGCACGAGCATAGGCTTCCCGTATCTTGATGTGGAGAATATGATATCTGAAAGAGAATACGTATAAGTATACGTTAGCGTAGTGCCCCGCGACAAGATGGGAGGTCGATATTCGAAGACTGACTGAAGCGGGCTGGATTAGGATCACTGGATGGAGGTCGAGAGCGGTGGTGTGCATTAGGGGAGACCATGGCCAGCAGTGGACGATCACGGGCCGGTGAGGATGATGATAATTATGTAACCTACCATATAAATGATATGAGGAAATGGAAGCCCCAACTTCGCTTCTCATGATGAGTGACAACCATTTTATTTAGCACTCTCTCCTTCCAATAGGAAGTTCCTCGTAACTTAAGCACAGTTACACTTTAAAATAAACTTAAACTTAACCTCTAATATAAACTCAATAGCAATCGAGTAAGGTCCTATACCTTACTCGATTTAGTTTTGTAGTAAGATCGAAGGTAGGAAGATATATTATAAAATTAAATAGCTCACCTTTAAATAACTTACTGATGGTCGTGATCACAACGAAATGCTCAATACCAGATACCCGTAAGTAAAATATCACTGCTTCAACAAAAAAGGTAAAACAAAAAAACAGGTGTCAAAAAATATTTGGTGTGATTTATTACTAAAAAATACACAATGTGTGTGAAATAAATAATAACCTAATTAAAGTCACAACTCAGTATAATATACGTACTAGCTCTAAAACGTATATGGTGGAGGTGGATGGTTGTGTTCTCCTGAAGCTCGAACTAGTTCATCGTGGATGGTGAATATAGCAGCTCTGCACTTTTGCTTCTGTTTACAGCAGTGCCAGCGTACCTTCCACCCGCTGATGCGATGTCGAGAGTACTTATAGCCGTTCACGAATAGGAACTTGCCGTCAGACACCACGCACATGTTTTCAAAATCTGAAAACATAAATACCATTATAATGTATGTCCATTAAATAAATTCATATGCCCACTGTGTAATACTTTATGTCCAATTCCGAATTCCGAAAGTGTTTACCATTGTGCATACGTCTGTTCGAATACCTGAACGAACGCCACCTTTTTTATTTATAAGCATTACCTAGCTTAAAACCCCACCATCGACACGCAACGGTCACTGTGACGAATGCTAGTAACGTGCTCATATCGAGGGATGGTCACATAACTCACAACCTTTATTCTTATAGTGATGGGGACTGTGACTCTTCAGAGCACCCTATGGGATCTTTTGTGCTTCCCCTTTCCTATTTACCCCCCTTGCCATCTTTGCCAAGTTCGCCATACATGGAAAATATTTCTATATGGCAAACTTAAAAGGGAAGTAATTTATTGGGCAGCCATTTAATTATTTGGTCAGCCGAAAAATCATTTGGGCAGAAAAAAATATTTTATCAGCAATATAATTATAATTATATATATTAGAAACGGTTGTAATAGCGACCGGGACCAACGGCTTAAAGTGCCTACCGAAGCATGGAGGAGCACGAGATCACAATGCTTTGGCCACCCATCCACGGCCTGGCCAAGGAAAAGGTAACTTTGTTTTCGATATCGAAAGCTAAAGCGTACTAACCACTACGCCACCGAGCTCCTCTAACAATTTGTACTTAAATTTTATAAAAATCCAGTGGCACTGAACTGGCCTCCTATCCTGTTACCTTAGTGGTCAATAATGTTACAAGAAATCAAAGCAAAATGATTTATTAGATAAGAAAATACAGTTTAGATTATAGGCTATGAATGACTTTCATGGAAGCACTTCTGACAAAAAGCTATTTTGCATTCGACACAAAATGATTTCACTTTCTTCACTTTTCTATTTGCGTCTTTGCTGGAGAATTTGTCACGAAGCTTCCTGTAGCACCAGACACACGCTCTTCTCTTCTCTCCTTTGCCAAACGTATGGCTGTTCTCCCAAGGAACTCCCAGCACTCCATCTGTGATGAATATTATAAAATTATTTGCGAAATAGTAAATGAAAAGGAAGTTAATGTAAATATATTATAATTAAATATCTATCTTATTTTTAAATCAAGTTTTTGGATCTATGTATTACCCAAGCTTTAAAACATTATTAAGTCATTAGTGCGAGGGAAACGCCGTTATATACAGCGTATATTGCGTCTCGCTTCAACAGTCTTTAAGAATGCTTTAACTGGTCGTATCTAGTCCATATAACATTTTTTAGGCGTTTTTTATCGTAAATGTTCGCATGGGAAAGAAAATCTTAATAACTCTATGTATTGTAAAATAAAATCATGTACAGAGCTTAAGATATTAAAACATCAAAATATTAAATAAATTCTTTTAATCTTTCATTACAAACCGTTATTTTGTTTGTATATTTTTAATGACAACAACATCAGTATATATATATATATATATATATATACATACAGGTCATTTTAAAGTACCAAAGAGATATATTCTATTAAATCAAATCAAATCAAATCAAAAATATCTTTATTTTATAGGCTTGATATACAAACACTTAAAAACGTCAATTTATGAATAAGTGAATCTACCACTCGCTCGGAACGCAGACATCCCCGAGAAGAGCGAGCCAGAAACTCGAGGGTTGCTCTTTTTTTCACATTTTTTACAATTCTTGTTTTTTATAAATGTTAGGCTAGTACAATCAAGTGGGTGAACATAGATATTATGAACATAGATTTTTAGCATTATAATCAGGATGAATATATGAGCACTTGAAACAATGAACGATGTTGAAATTCGCTAAGGAATTAAGATAAAAACTGATCAATTAAAAAGCGACTTGCAACATCCCACATTACGAGTCAGCACAATATGTAACATAAAGACGTGTCAATCTGTCTAGTAACCCTTTTTTATTAAATTTTGTTTGACACATAGTTTGAATTTGTGTAAAGGCAGTTCAGTTAAATTTGGTGGTATTTTATTATAAATGTGTATACATTTCCCCATAAATGACCGACTTGTCTTATGAAGTCTAAAGTTTGGAACAGCGAGTTTATTTTTATTCCTAGTGTTGACATTATAAACATCACATTGTTTTTACACAGACATAATATTTTTTTGGAGCTACTAAAAATTTTTGTTATTCAATTCAAAGATAATGGAATACTCATTAATTCCTAAAATTTATTAACAATTCTCTCTGAAATTTTTTAATATTTCTAGACTGAAGACTATATAGCTCTCTATCTATTTAATCAAAGCTTTCTTAATTTTATATTCTTAAAGATCTAACAACGAATCAAGTTATTTGGTCATTGCGCTTATTATAAAATAGCGCTGTTCTTTAATATTGTGATAAAACTAGATAATAAAAAATATTGCTGTAAACCTAAAAACATGAAAAAATTTAAATTACGCCATTTTTTTACATTCCCAATGGATCTTAATCTGCCTGTATCCTGGCTAGGCAGGCTTCCTGCAACCATTGTCCAGATTGTCAGTCCACTGGCCACTGGTTACAGCCAAGACCAATCATTGTGGAATCCCATGGACCGCTGAGTAGCCATTTCTGTAGTGACTCCCACTGTTCGTACTGTTTATAATTCGCCATACTGATAACCTTCGCCCCTCGGCCTGTGGCAATTACTGGACCTGAAACAAAATGTGGGGATTTTATAACACAAGATAGACGGTAAAGCAAATTGACCACCTATTTGTGAGTTATCCTTTTCTCTTCGGGTTGTTAGCTTAATGTAGGTGATGAACCTACACAAGCATGAACCACCTCAGCCACTTACAGTCCATGTGGTATAATAGATCTGGTCGGTCCAGTGTATGTGACTCCTTCCAGTATTTCTCTATAAGCTACGCAGCGTATTCTCAGCTCATCTACCGCAGTGTCTAAAGACAAAAGTCTTCAACTCGTGCGTGTTGCCAGTGATGACTTACGGCACTGAGAAGTGGCCGCTTACAATGGGCCTCATAAGAAGGCTCAAGGTCACTCAAAGGGAAATGGAGAGGACTATGCTTGGAGTTTCTCTGCGTGATATCAGAAATGGGGAGATTCGCAGGAGAACTAAGCTCGCCGACACAGCCCACAGGATTGCAAACCTTAAGTGGCAGTGGACGGAATGGTTCTTGAGTGGCGACCACGTAATGGGAGGCGCAACTAAGGGAGGCCTCCAACGAGGTGGACCGACGATCTGGTGAAGGTTGCAGGAAGTCGCTGGATGCGGGCGGCGCAGGACCGGTCGTTGTGGAAATCATTGGGGGAGGCCTATGTCCAGCAGTGGACGACAATAGGCTGATAGATAGTTAGACTTGCGATTACTTAAAGTTATCCACTACTCAATTTTATCATGTTTCTCATCAACCGTTTAAAAATACTACCTACTACTATCTTCTCCTTTTCCTGCTCTGTTCCCAATTTGTAAAACTCAAACTCAAATCATTTATTCAGTTTCGGTATTTACATACTCTTATGAATGACAAAATATGCCTACCGTTCACTAGCTACCACAAGGCCTTGTTCTGAGAAGAACGGGCAAGAAACTTGGCAAGTTGTTTCCTACCTTTACAATAAAATTTTTTTGTAAGATTTAATAGGCAAGTTGGCTCATATCAAAAGTAATGAAAATAATGTGTCATTCACATAGTATTCCGAAATATACCATGTTCGATAGATATAAATAAGGGATTGCTATGGAAATTCAACCAATCAAGCATAACTGTCGGCTATGTCACGCATGCGTATTGAATTCTTTACAATAATCGTGACGTTACGGCACAGAGAATTCATAAACCATCAGGACCCAAGGCGTTTTTGACATTTACGCAAAAACGTAATTAATAATTTAAATTTTATTGTGTCAGAAAAAATGGCTTCAGAATTTTTTTTTATTTTTTTTTATAGTGATAGCTATGAGTAATTAAGCATTTGGGGCCAAATAAAAAAAAGGGTCAACTAGCCTATTGTGCCAAGAAAGCTATGAAATTGCTAAGTCACTTGACGGGTGTTACGCTACGCGCACCGTGGTCACTGATCAGGCGGGTATTTACCCTACCACCAGTCGAGCAGATGGTAGCTCACCCCCTTAGTCGGCTCTTACGACACCCAGGGAAGAAGGGGCGGTGAGATGTATTCTTTCTCCGTCACCGCACGGATAATATTGCGTACTGACAAACAGCAATATTTGAACATGCAAACTTTAACATCGCTGACATGGGCCTTTTTTTGGCATAATAAAGAATATGGCATAATGTTGTTTGGCATAATATAACTTAAGCATAATTTATTTTGGCAGAATATTTATTTCGCATAATTATAATTTGTAAAAATGTAATGATCCATAATACGGCACGCTCGCTTTGCTCGCTTGGCTCGCGCTGGAAAATGTTGGTATAATATACGCTGGTGATGATTGAAGAAAGTGTGCGCGAACTTTAACATTTTAAGCGTATAAAAAAGGGAGCTTTATGTATTTAAACATTTATTTAAAAAATCCTATTTAACTTTATTACGCTACACACATAAATAAAAAAATTAACAAAAGGTAGGTCTTATATAATTTATAATTATATGATTGGCTATTAAAGAAAAAAGAAGTGGCTCATGAGTTTCTTGCCGGGTTCTTCTCATGAAAAGCCGGAATCCGGAATCGACACAAGCGGCCGGATTACTCTCGGAATCCGGCCGCTTGTGTCGATTACAATAACAATCAAAGCGTCGTGGTTGTACTTGACACAAGCGCTCGCGGTAATGAACATTAATATTATAATTAATTATTATTATTTAAATTGTAAAATAATTATTTAAAATGACTACTTATTACTTTATTACTTACTTTATTTATGTTGACTACTTTAAGTGCTAAGTTTGGCCTATGAAATAAAGTGATTTTTGATTGATTGATTGATGTGATTTCTCCTTGAACCACATAAAATACTAATAACTTATGCAAAATTAATCTTTTTGCAAGGTATCCTCCAGTCCAACACAGAGCGTATAGGGCTGTGATTATGATAGCTATTGTAGCTGATAATCACGTTGTCGAAGGTAAAAACAACAGCTGGGCAGCCCTTGTTGAAGTGCGTTCTACAGAACCATCTTATTTTCCCACTAGCGCTTTGTCTGTGGACGTAGAACTCATAATTTGACATAATAATTATCTTTGCTCCTCTTGTAGTTGTCGCCAATACTGGATCTGAAAAATAATTGTAAATAATAAATATTAGGTCCTTACATATGAAATTGGCGTTTTGTATGGATATTTTGGGGAACTCTGCATTTTCCATACTAACATTTTT
Source organism: Parapoynx stratiotata (assembly GCA_910589355.1). Classification (NCBI taxonomy): domain Eukaryota; kingdom Metazoa; phylum Arthropoda; class Insecta; order Lepidoptera; family Crambidae; genus Parapoynx; species Parapoynx stratiotata. The sequence goes on along the minus strand of OU342466.1, from coordinate 13,968,361 downwards.
TCAGTTTTCTGTCGGATTCACAACGACAAATCCAAAGATAATAATATTTGGCATGTATCATTAGACAAGCTTTAGATATATGTGTGATATCACACGTCTTAAAAATAATTTATCTTTTTTATGTGAATGCAAATCAAATTATGTATTCGGAAGGCACTGAAAAGGAGTTGTCTCCGTGTTCAATTTTAACACAATTAAACTTACAACGAATTATCAAAACAAATCAAAAGAGTTCGAAAATATGGTCTATTTTTAGAGGAGGTATTTTTTAAGAATACTCTGAAACTTAATAGTTACGAACAAAATACTAAGAGAGAAGAAAAACACCAATATCATAGGTAAGGACCCAATATAAATTGAGTTACGTCGTTAGGTATCCGGGTCGATGGATACTGTATAGTTTTAAATATCTTTAAAAAGTTATAAGTCTTCTGTTTCAATGTTCAAAACAAATACGAGGATTTAATCTGAAAATTTTATATAAATTATACGATATAATACAATATTTTTTTTGAAATTATCATTTTCATACTGAGAAATAAAAACCCGACGGAAATTGTAAATTTCTTCCATTCGATAAAATTAAATTTTTATAAATTATTTTATAACCAAGAAAATAAAAACACTTTTTATTTTGCAGCGAAGTTTTATTTGTCGAATTTTCTAACATATTTCGCTATACGTACTTTATTTCAAATAAAAAAATAAAATAAATATCGTACCTATGTATAGAATGAAGCGTAAAAAAATCTTCATCATATCTGAATACGAGTGTTTGAATTAAAATACATCAAATAACGCGCTTCGTTTTTTTTTAAATTAAAGGAGTCAGATCTGCCTCATTTATCAAAGGGAAAAAAATAAATTTATTGAATACATTATATACAGCCTTTTTGTGCGCACGTTTACTCATTTTAAAATAACTGGGAGATCCATAGTTTGAGAATTGTTTTTTAAATTCATACAATTATACTTAGTTGCAAAAAAATATTGCCCTCAATAATCATATCATATCGGTTATTTAATTTAAAATATTTTCTATAACTATATAACTATGAATCCTTTCACCTACTTAACTAGGTACATACTTGACTAATTAGATTTTCAGGTCAATGTTTGAATGTCTATCATTATTATAATTTTAATATTGTTATAAGTAAATAACTTACCAAACTATACTGTATCACTGACTCTGTTCTATGGAAGATGATATACGTGATTTATTTATTCGATAAGGCATATCTGTTACGAAAAATTATTATTGACCCCAATTACTCTTTTCATTGGAATTCATATACTTACACTTTTTTATTGCTTTTATACTCTACAATTACATATATTTAAACATACGCCTACCTTATTTCATTTCTAGAAAACTGTAAGCAATGTCTCTATCTACTGTAATAAGCGAAGGTTATCGAAAGCTATACTTTAAAGTTACATAATACAACATAATTCTGATTAATGCGCCATTTTCCTATGTTTTACATTGATGATACCACCGATGAACGAATTACAATGACCATGTTGTCTCACATTTTTTGGGGACAATATATTATAATTATTATTTTCAATATGTAACACCGATAAGTTGCAGTAAAGTAACAAATATTGAATAAAATTTTAAAGTATTGTAGCATTTTGATCCTTTAAAATAGGACACTATTATTTTTTTTTAATTAAATGAGTTCTAAAAATTTGTATTGACTAAATAGTTATCAAAGCTTCTAGAATTTTCTAGGTTTCGGCAAATGGTTATGGTTATTACTATAGCTGACAATATGGTTGTCAACTGTGAATATTACAGCGGAACAGCCTTTGTTGTAGTGAGTTCTGCAGTACCACCGAGTTTTCCCCGCCTGGAACCTGTGTCTTGAGAATTCATAGTTCGCCATAATTATTATTCGTGCCCCTCTCCACGTTGTTGTGAACATAGCTGAAATCGCCCAAATTTTTGTTAATAATCAGTGCTAGAAATATTCTATTTATATCAACTACACACATTTTAGGTACTAGTTAACTATAATTCACCAATAAATACACATTTTGAAATGAACATTATAATTCGGAAGATATCCTTTTTACAATACTATTTATGTCACGCAAAATCACATTTATTTTGATGAACATAATTTTGTTAATGGAAATAAAATATATTGAAGGAAGGGCTATACGATTTTAAGTACTTTTACCTCATTAACATGTCTAACGAAAAACGATAAAACGATAAGGCAAGGTTTTTTACAAGGCGCAGTCTGAAAAAGATGTTAGGAATCGAATTATTGTTGTTTTGGCTGAAATATGAGCACCAAATGATAACTTGTAACTTAGGGCATTATCCCAAAACGTTCAAACTTTATACAGTCTAGAAAAAATTGTTTCCGTATATCTTTTTCATACTATGCCTGACAAAAATACAAAACAACATATTTATATGACAGCTTCTAATATTTAATATAAAAATAACATAGATATTTTGCATTGAACATAAGTTAAGAAAATGAGATAGGTCTCTTTCGTGTCGGGCCTGGGTCACAGATGACCTTTCTTCTTTTGAGTTATTGTTAGAGCAGTACCTCTGCCCATCTCTTGGGGAAATAGGTGTAATGTTACGTTATGTTAATGTGATTAGATGGTCATGATTAAATAAAAACAAAACATACATGCCGTTAAGATAAAAAACTAAAATCTAAATAGTTCCTAGTTATTCCTACAGGGATTACAACATAATAAACAAAACACTATAGTACCTTTCAATCACAAAAGATTACTAAAAAGTCGACTCATCGAATTTAATAAATATTATTCAATAATAACAATTATATTGGACATTGGCACATAAATATAATAAAACTGTACAACTGCTGTTCGTTGTAATCGTTTTTACAAAACTTAGATCAAACACTACTACCTAACTTGGATAAAAAGATACATTACTAAATTGTCTGAGGTTGGTTCTAAAAACTGGGCTATGATGGTGTATATTATTATATTTGATAATAGCATCGTCAACAGTGAATATGACGGCTGAACAGCCAGTGCCGTAGTGGCTCTTACAATGCCATCTGGTCTTGTTGTTTATTTGCCGGTGTTTCCCAAACACGTAATCCGACATTATTATAACACGAGCTCCCCTCGGTGTGATCGCAAAAAGAGGTCCTGAATAAAAAAATGAGCAATAGGTATTTCAAGAATTAATAAAATAAATGCCCCTGGCTGGTTAGACCTACATTTTGGGTTAAAATAAATATTTTAAACAAAAATGTGTTGACCTGGGAAACTAACCTGGGCAAGCCTATGTCGAGCATTGGACTTTTGTGGGCTGAAATGATGATGATGAAACAAATAAAATAATATTAAATATATAATGAAATAAAAAGTAATCAAAGAGGAAAAAATATAATTATTAAAAAAAGAAGAAATAACTAGTAAAGTCGTAAAAGATCTGTAGATTTATTTGAAGTTACAATGATTCTAGTTTTATTTAACTTCAACGACATCAAAATTTAGAAGTCCGCGCCGTTTATACCAAGACCTACGAGCGTTCTCTCTATTCCGTTTCCTTTGTTCTTTTCTACGTGCAGGGGTCAACTGATCAATTGGCAATAATTTGCCTTCTTTCTTTCGCCTTTGATATCTCTGGCGTTCTTTTTTTTTGTAAGCTTCATGCAGACTAGGATCGTTTCTTATATTTTCTCTTCTTTGACGCGCTCTAAGACGCTGTTGCTCCAAAATAGTCTTGCGACTTAGTTTTCGCTTACCCGTTTTATCTAAGACAAAGAAAAAATTATGATTTAGTTTATGTATACTCGTAATAGTAATTTTTATTCATCATCCACTGCTGGACACAGGCCTCTGCACGCCACCGCTCGCGATTTTCGGCCTTGTCGCAGGGCGTCCCATGACCACTCTCATGACGGCTAATATGACCAGCCCACTGCCACTTCAGTTTTCTAATTCTGTGATCTATGTTGGTGACTTTAATTCTCTGTCGGATCACATAATTCCTTTTGCAGTCTTTCAGAGATACTCCGAGCATAGTTTTTTCCAAAGTCGAGCCGTGAGTGTCCACATCTCAGCACCGTAGGTCATGACTGGGAGGACGCACTAGTCGAAGACTTTCGACTTAGGACATTGAGGGATGGGTGACGAGAAAACTTTTCGAAACTTATGAAATACTGCCCAGGCCAGCTGTCCTTTTTAGTACGAAACAAGATTCTTAAATTATTACTTAATTTTATGCATCTCTATTAATTAATAAATCTGCTTCTGACTACTACTAGCCCGAAAAATAAGCAGCATTGGCGCTTGTGATCTCCATGTGTTGGGGTGACGGAAAAAATATATAAAATTATAACATAACTAATACATGACACGACACAATATGAAATGTCATCTTATTCATAACATGCAAGATTGCTCTTTCCCATGTCGCAGGGCAGACGTTGTCGGCCTGTCTCCGAGATCACGATATTCAAGTTTTGCCAAGAGCTGCACAATCTAACATTACAATCCTATCGAACATGCCTGGGACATGATAAAACAAATAGCTTTAAGAGATTTTCCGCCTTTAACCGCAGTATGGCCAGCACCACCAACCAATTAGCAATATCATTTCAAGGATGACAATCGATGTAGGTAGTTGTGTAATTAATGTTAAAGGTGGCAACACTGATTAAAAGGAATCTGGATGTATAAGAACTTTTTGATTTTAATAACAATTGAAAGTTGATTATCAATAAATAAAGTATTTTGTTATAATATATTTCAAAGATAACTGAAAACTTTTATTTTTTATTATTGATAGATTTTTAGATATTTAACCTATCAATTGTTACGAAACGAGACAAATTGCCCTCAAGAGGTTAATGATATTTATAGAGCCCTAGATTTTTTTGATGTTGTTGTTGTTGTTTATTGTTGTTTGATTTAGTTGTTGATTGATTTTCGGTGTATTTTTTAGGAGATAAATTGAAACCAAAAACTTATAATACCAGTAGGTATTATAAGTTTTTTGGTTTCAATTTATCTAAAAATGGTTTTTTGATTAGTTTTTTTATTATTATTATTAGTATTATTATTAGTTAAATAATAATAATAAAAAACTAATCAAAAAACCATTTTTATGCCTTCTATACGAAAAGTGTTGTTTTGCTCCTCTATGTGCATGCAAAAAAGCTATTTTAGCTATTTTAACTTTTTAGCAGGCGTTCATGAGATTTAAATTAGTAACATGTATCATTCATAGAAATCGAACTAATAAATTAATGAATTAAGAAAATGAGTGAAATGTTTTTTTATTTTCTCATACCTCTTTAATTTATTTTCTCATAGAAAGGGGATGAAAAGTACAGTATAAAACTCGAGGGCAAACTATTTTTTACCCCCGGCGATGTGCTTAAAATTCCTCGCAGTGCTCAGGATTCTATGTTAGAATCTTTCATTTCACTCGTTTCAAACGAGAGTGTCCTCCCCGATAAAAAAAACTACTTTGCTCCCTTGTTATACAATCTAAAATTGAAGAATTTCAGGTATTAAAGATCAGCAGGTTCATTTGAAATTACGATGCTACGAACTTTTAAGCTTAGACGTCGCTGTCTAGCCCTACGAGCGTATTCTCTATTCCGTTTTCTTATATCTTTTCTAAGTGCAGGCGTCATCTGGTCAATTGACAATATTTTGCCTTCTTTCTTTCTATCTCTGGCGATCTTTTTATTTGTAAGCTGCATACAGAATAGGATCTTTTCTAATATTAGGTCCTTACCTATGAAATTGGTGTTTTGTATGGAGATTTTGGGGAATTCTGCATTTTCCATACTAAAATTTTTTCAGTTTTCTTCACAACGACAAATCCAAAGATTATAATATTTGCCATCTATCATTAGACAAGCTTTAGTAATATGTGTAATATCACACTTCATAAAAATTATTAATCGTTTTTAAGTGAATGCAAATAAAATGATGTATTCGGGAGGCACTTAAAAAGAGTTGTCTCCGTGTCCAATTTTAACACAATTAAACTTACAACAAATTATCAAAACAAATCAAGAGCTCAAAAATATAGTCTATTTTTAGACGAGGTAATTATTTTTTAGGAATACTCTGAATCTTAATAGTTACAGACAAAATACTAAGAGAGAAATAAAACACCAATTTCATAGGTAAGGACCCAAGATTTGCTTTTCTGCGACGCTCTTAAAGACGGCGTTGCTCTAAAATATCCTTGCGACTTCGTTTTTGCTTACCCATTATATCTGTAAGGCAAAAAAATAGTGATTTTATCTAATATATTTATGTATTGTAATTGTTTCTTGAAATAAAATTACGACATTCTAATATATAAATTAGAGAAGTTCAAAAACAGGATATATGAAAAGCCCCATTAAATATGATGAAACTGATTATTCTGATTAATGATAATTATAGTATCTGACACAAACCTTTATTATTGATTTATATTGTCTAAGGTTCGTAGCGTGCACACTAAAATTTACCGTATAAAAAAGAATATATATTTTTTAAATACAGACAGTAAGAAATGTTTTTTTATGTTTTTCCTGTTATTTTGAACTCTTGAGAATGTACAAAAATAAAACAAATTTAATTGTTCCTAATATTTATTTATAAGTGGTAACCCTTGTTCGTAAAAAAAATGTTGATGTTTCATTATTAAGCGTAAATCAACGGTTCGTGGTGACAAAATTAACGAAATTAAAACTTTCGGTTTATTTTTTATTTTCGTTTTAACAGCTTTCAGAATTTTGTTGAACGGATCAACAACTTTATTAATTTACTTAATTTCTCAAAATCTTTTAATTTGACAAATAAAACGCACAATAAGAATAAAATTTTATTAACAAATTAAAGAAAATTTTATATGAAAAACTTTACTATATCTTCAATATTAAGAAAAACTAAAATTAGAATTGTATCTATTAACTGGAAAATTTATATTTATTGGATGTCTCTCATCAGTGAGTGACGAACCGACTGCCAAATGAGTGTGAACATCGTTATACCTTACTATTTCGTCTTCATACGTATGTATGGCCGCCGAGCAGCCTCTAAGGTGATGCGTCTTGCAGCGCCATCTTGTTTTATAACCATTAGACCTGTGCCTTGCATACTCATAACCCGACATAATAATGATACGGATTCCTTTGGCTGTCGTCGCAAAAACAGGTCCTGACACTGAAAAATAAATATAAATTATGATGGAATAAAATTCTTGTAATTCTGTTATAGAATTGTCTAATACTCGTTATAACATTAAAACTTATTTTTAATGAACGCATTTTTTAAATGAAAAACGGAATTGTTTCAAATGAAACAAACAATTTAATATTAATAATTTCTAGGAACGGATTATATTTTATTAATTAGTCTTTTATATTATGTTGTTTTTTTGTGGTCAATAAATATTTTCCTCCTTTTCAATAAAAGTAATTAAAATTATTACATTTTCTGGTAGACAAACTTTATTACTCTTAACATAGGTAATTCTTTAATAACAAGTGTAAATACACAAAAATGAACATTTTACACAACTAATAAATAGTTTTAAGTAAGTAGTGTTAAGTTGTGAGTGTTTTTCTGTGCCGCTTTGTATTCTTGCCGTATTCTTCTTCTTCTTTTTTTCTTCTTCTTCTTCTTCCTTAGTATTGTAACCGATAAAAATTATAATATTCGATGCATGCCTTCAACACAATATAATATTGTGCAATTATTTTGCACTTCATGTATGTGTTATTTGGTATCCTTCTTGGGTGTGCATCGACCAAGGGCCAGAAATACCGAATCAAAAAACTGTCCCATGCCAGCACATAAATATAGACATGTGGGCATACATTCATAAACTGTCCAGCTGTACTGTAACGTTATGTTGACAAATCAATATTGATTTAACGCAACGACAAATGTCATGATAATTTCATTTGATAATTTCAAAAAAGTGTTCGAAATGACAGAAATACAATTCATACTCATTGAAATTTGATTGGAGAGTGGGGCAGTTGATAATATGCACAATTAAAATAAATTATGTAACAGGCACTGTGCAAAAAACAAATCTATATACTTATTATATACAGTCGAGTACATATTTTTCTTATAGATAGAGAAAAAAATGAAGACTGTCGCGTCTCAAATCTGCATACATATTTTTTAATATGACTGTACAATACTATTAATACCTACATAATAATTCAATTAGGAATTTAGAAACTTGATTCAATTCTCTGAAGAATTACAAAATATCCTAGGCATTTAATTCATATTTAATTTAATTCTAGCTATCATTATTAGGCTAATAGTGTAATAAAATTTAAAATTTCAAAAAACTTGTTACATCATCAAATAATGTGTAGGAATTGTAAGCATAGAAGTTTGGCAATTCAGTTGTCAATGGCTGCTTTGTTTCCAAAACACCAAGTTCACCACTGAGCTTGTTTCTTTTATAACAAAAAACGTTTGTTCAAGTTAGGAGGATGGGTGTGCATATTCCTCATTCCGCAGACTCGGTCCATGATAGTGACGACCGAGGCCTTACATTGCCTAGAGCTGTGCTGTGTACACCTCCACACGGTCTTCACGTCAGAGATCAGTTTCAAATGATAAGTGTAGTTCTGATAGCACAGCAACGATGTCCCGGTTTTTGATTTAATATACATTAGGTCTGAAACAGAAAATTGGTAATATTAATAAATCTTAGTCTTTGTACTTATGATTGTATGAATGTGTTTAGTTCAATGAAAAATCAAATACATTTATTTTTGTTAAAAAAATTTCATACGACGAACATAACCTAGCATTACTTATATTTACTAGGTCTAAAACTTCAACAAAAACGTTGAAAAGCTATCATAACAATCGTCATAAAATAAAATTCAAGATGTTGCCCGTGACTTTGTCCGCGGTTACTATGGTTTTTTAACTATACCACGGGAACCCTTTAATTTTCCGGAATAAAAAGTATCTAAGATATTGTCCACGGATATAAGGTATCACCATGCAAAATTTTATTGAAGTCGGTCCAGCCATTTCGGATATTAGCCCACACAAACTGATAGAAAAACAAGAAATTAAAAAAAAATTTTTGGTATTTTTCCTCTTTTTACATCCCCCTGACTTGGATGTACAGACATTTGACCTCCACACTTTTTTTAAGTATGTGTAAATTAAAGATCTTCTAATTGTTAATACAAATTTAGATTTTCTTTAAAAGAGGAATACCATTACTTAATTCAGCTAAAATATGGCAAAATACAATAAAGGCAGTATACATACAATACCATAGTTGAAATTTTATACTTTTTTGTGATTTAAATGTTGAAACAAATGACAAATTTTTTCAAGTAGGTTAAAAAAATTATACATTCGGTCAATGCTGCAGATTTCGTCCACTTTCCAATTTCGTCATTATTCTTCAAAAAGGCTACACCGAAAAATAAAAAAACACGCATGTTTTCATACATTTTATTGCAGGTGACAACCGACGAATTTCGACCGATAACCCAGCAGATTTCACTTTGAATAGCGAAATTTTCGTGGCAAGCTTTGAATCCTCGTTTCTATCTCGAAAACTCTCACATTCCTGTAACTACTCGAAATAGTTGACCTTTGGCGAATGGTTGTGGGAGTTCCTGACTGCCAATAGTACTTCGTGTTTGTACGTGCGGGCAGAGGCTGTACACCCCCTGGAGTGGTGGGTCGCACAAAGCCAACGAATGGTGGAGTTGTTGTTCGTCGTCTGCTTGTAAAACGAGTAGCCCGCGATGAGCAGCATTTTGCAGCCTCGTTTAGAATACACATACTTTAAGGGTTCTGTAAAAAAATACAAAATATTACGCCCAACTTTTTATTGCAGAGCTTGCAGCTTTTCAACCGCAGTTCGTTCCACTACGAATTATTGTCGTAGTCGAAAATGAGCTACGATTTTTCGTAGCATGTATCGCAGTCCCAAAAGATTACTGTGAATTTTCAGTCAAGAAAAAACGGGTAATTGGCTTGTATGGAATAAAATGCTGTTTTAAATAATGTTGCCTTTTAGTACCCAAAAAAAATCATAGTTGAGCTTTTTATCATGAAAAATTTATCTCAACCGATCTCCTCGATTCTAAATACCACACAAACGAAGTCAAGGACTAAAGTTATCTATACACATAATGAAACTGTAATAAATTATTAAAAAGACACCCACCCACTAACCGGCATTGGGCCAACGTGGTTGCGTTACGGCCAATACTCCTCATGTGTTCCTGAAGAAGGCCTGTGCCCAGCAGTGGGACATATATATACTGTGGAGGAACTAATAAAAAAGATACTGGCAATAATTTTTATTCTTCAACTAAACTTCTACGTACCCTTAAATATTTGTTTTTTAAATATGACAGGTAAGCTGTTGGCATTCATCTCACCTGATGATACTAATACGAGTATATTCTGCATTATAATAAGAAGCGACTTCTGAATGTTATGTACATCATAATATTCCAGTTTTCCTATTATCAGATCCACTAGTACGGTTCACTTCAAGAGAGAAGACAATAATATAATGCCCGGAAAACTTCTACAACAATATGGTCGTGGAGAGTACAAGTCCGCGCACTGTATTTCGATCTAAGGGAGGTTACATATGTGGTCTGGCCGCAAGCGCTAGCCACGGGCGCGCGCTTACAATTACAAGAGATACCTTACAACGTTACACAACCACTCGCGAGCCACACGCGCTTTACGTCAAAATGTTTGGAAATCTCGCCGGCACTGTGAGTCAGCGCTTGCGGCCAGCCCACCTATGTAACCACCCTAAAATGTGCTAAAAACGTTTACCGCGAATTTTACTATTCGTCTATTAAGTTGACATTTAACAAATGACATTTTGATATCGAACCAGTTGAAACCTCGAGATAAAAAAACTGCTTTTACTTGGCCCATGCTATCTTAGCTGTACTACAATTATGATAAGGTTATATATCGCTTGAGATTTGTTCTTTAAACGCTGTTATAACACTTACTGACTGGCATACCTTTGCATGGAATAAAACAACCAGTTTCATAAAAACCTAAAAATATCTTTAAACCTTACCTAAATAACTAACATTTTTCTGAATCATAATATCATTAGAAATGCGAACAGGCGGATGATTATGGCGATTTCTAACACTAATAATACTGTCGTAATATGTGAATAAGACTGCTGAGCATGACCTCTTGTAGTGTGTTCTGCAGTACCACCTAGTTCGGAGGCCTTGGGTTCTGTGCTTTGAGAATTCATATCCCGACAATATGATAATTTTCGCTCCTCTGCTCGAAATTCCGAATACTGCACCTGAGAAAAATGAACAATTTTAAACAGTTTTTCCTATGCTGTTTGGTCGTAACTGAGTAGATGCTGATACATGCTTATTAAGGCGATTTTTAGGGTGGTTTCACAGGTACTCTATCCGCCAGCGCCGGCCACACGCGCGCGTTCACAATTACCCGGAGCTACTATCATCGTTTCACTGCCACAAGCGCGCATTTGTACGTCTATGGAAAGCGCGCGTTTGGTGTAAAACGCTACTAATATCTAGTGTAATTTTAAGCGCGTGCGCATGGTAATCAAAATGTGTGGAAACCTCGTCCAGCGCTGCGCCAGCGCGATCACCGGCGTTGCTCTAAAACCAGAGAATCGTTTAAGACATTTTTTACCCATTTTTTTACATACCATGTTGGTAATCTTCCCACCTGATGGCAAATGGCTGAATGATTATATGATACCAGTAAAAATTGCATGCTTGCAGCTCATACAGATATCACGTTGCAAATCTGTGACATCAGATGTTAAGTTACAGTACCGAGTAATATTTCTTATTAAATTACCCTTCACTCTAGTATTGGGGGAAATAGGTAAGGTAAAGGTATCCATGACATTTCAGTAAAGACTTTTTTCTGGAATTTTTGAATAAACTGTGTTGTGTAAATATTATCATTAAAAATAAAATATACATATACGTATCTATAACGAAATATATATTCATCAATACATTATACAATATGTTTATACCTTTTCCTCCTTACTAATAAACGAGTTATAAGGAAGGAATAGTTATTCAGTGTTTTGTCACTTTCTGACAACTACTGTCTTCTGAATGTCTGACGAAGACAAAACACTGAATAACTATTTGAACCTTATACCTCGTTTATTAGTAAGGGTGTTAGAATATCTTATAAAAAGGAAAAGAAAAACGCGAACTTTTATAGAATTAACTTCTATAAACGTTCGTATTTATCCCTAATATTTTAACATGTCATGTCTAATCTTAGAGCATTAAACCTAAGTGTCTCAACAAAATAATCTCAATCGAAGGAAATTACAGCTGTTAACAGCGTTAAAAAATTTAAATAAAAAAAAGAAAAAATATATAAAGCTTTGTATGCAATAGCTTTAGGTAGATATGAGTATAATTAAATCATTTAATTTTTCATTTGAATTATTCTATTTTTTCCGACACTGACACTATTCTAAACTGTCGGACTCTAAGCGAATCACGGAATTTATGCCTCTTTATTGCGGCAAACCAGATCGAGACGGGATATGACTTTCCGAATCGACTCCGTGAGCCGACAGTTTAGAATAACGGGGCTGAAGGCCTACTGGTGGCATATGATCATGGGTGCATCGTTCCTTGACGATGTAATCATTGATGGTGCAGACAAAAGCTTTGCATCCATACTTGGTGGAACACCTCCACCTCACCCGATCGTGGGACTGCATCTTGCTGACGTAGTACGTGTATCCATTACTCAAGAGAAGACGATTTCCCCGTTTTGAAAGAACGAAATAAGCTGAAAAATAAAATTTTATTTTAATGCTTCATCTCTGAAATGATTGATATGAAATAATTGATATTATCGACAGCATAACCTAATACGAAATTTACAAACATTGATTTTGTTATATTGGGTCCTTACCTATGAAATTGGTGTTTTTATTCTGTCTTAGCAATTTGTCCGTAACTATTAAGTTTCAGAACATTCTTATAAAATAATTGCCTCTTCTAAAAATAGACCAAATATTTGAGTTCGTATAATTTAATTTGATAATTTTTTGTAAGTTTAATTGTGTTATAATTAGACACAAAGACAATTATTTTTAACTGCCTCCCGAATACATCATTTGATTTGCATTCACATAAAAACGATGAATAATTTTTATCAAGCGTGCTCACACACATATTGCTAAAGCTTGTCTAATGATACATGCCAAATATTATTATCTCTGGATTTGTCGTTGTGGAGAAAACTGATAAAATGTTAGTATGTAAAATGCAGACATCCCCAAAATCTCCATACAAAACACCAATTTCATAGGTAAGAACCTAATATAAACTAACTACTTGTAACACAATGACCATCAAATATTAGAACATGGGCTCACTTCCATAAATCTTGCATGACAAAAAGACACAACATTTTAATGTATTCAAGTAATAAAAAACTAAATAATGTAGCTTTTCATTGATACACTCACACATAATTTAATAAGTCAATAAATAAGCTTCATAAAAACTACTTTAATCCTTCTTGAGATCCTTGGGAGGCCTATTACAACAGCGGACATATATTGGCTGACTAGAATAATATAAGGGTATAATTGTTGCATTTTATGATGGCGAGTGGCTACACTCTTAACGTCTTAAGATAGAGTCTACATTCAAATGATGTAATCGCCTTCGTGAATTGCAATATCGATTTAAAAGTATTGCATAGTATGGAACACCGTAAAGCAGTTCCTCTCGCCATTTAGACACAGACTAATTTGACATTTGGAACAGTATACATATGTTTGATGGTTGCAGTTAGAGAATTTACATTTGACACGGCGCATGCGCCATTCTGGCCAATGGCGGAAGCCGTCGAGGCGGTCTTCTGTGTTTGGCATGACTGTTCGCTTTTTGGAAGTGGGTCCAGCTATGTAGGTTGTTAATTGTTGTCCTAGGAAATAAAGAAAAGCTTAATTTTAATTGTAGTATTTGAGGAGTGTCCATACTTTAAAACAAAACATGAAACAAAACATGTTATATTTGTTTTAAGTTTATTAATGTGGACGGCATTTCCCGTCTTGGTCCGGGACACAAAAAGAATGTACCAACTGCCTTTCTTGTCTAGCATGTCGTAAAAGGCGACTAAGGGCGTATTGGGTACTGCGTCTGTGATTGTGTAGGCGATAAGCTAGCCACTTGTAACGACTCTTTCACGAATTTTCATCTGACCAAACCCAATTTTTGTATGGCTAATTGTGGTCTTAAGGAACACAGTGTACCTTGGACTCTGCCTACCCCTACGGGGATTGCAGGCGTGATTGTATGTATGTACTTTTTTTAAACAAAGCTATTAATATTACATGTTATTTATCCAGAGTTGTTATATTGCACTATTATTCTAATGAGTACGGTTTTGTTACATACATACACAATCATCAAGTCTCTGTACCCGAAGTTGTAGGCAGAGGTGTTTACACCCACGTTTCGCTAGATATGTTAAGTCCTCATGTATCAGGTGGCGAACCTGTTACCATGGTGAGGTAAGCGACATTCACAAGCAACTGAATGTAACATGTACTATTCTAGTTAATACAACATTTATTAACTATATTTGTACTCACCTTAAATCTTTATTTGCGAAGTTTTTCTTAAAGAAACATAGGTTATCTGTGAAAAAAGGGCTTTTGCACTTAAAATTATAAATATTAAGAAAATAAAAATTCGCAATGTGCAAAATACACACACTAGTCGAATGATATAGGTGCTTAAATAGATATATACAGGTATATGGTTTCATATATTTTAACTATTGAATTCTAGCTATCATGCATAACTGTTTCGTATTGAGGTAATCTGCCAACGACACCGGAATTTATGTATTATGACCAATCTAGGGCCGTCTAGACAAAAAAAAATATTTTCTATGGACAAAGAGAAAAATTGTTACCTTTATGTTTGCTGTTCCTAAAGAAAGCTAGGCTTAAACAGCAATTTTCATTGGGGAAATCCCTGGACGGCAAATCTTCTGTTTACATTTTACTGTATCAGAAAATATGATATAACATAACATTATATATCATCACGCTTGTTTTCTTTTAAATGTATGATGTAATGACAAAAAATTATGTAGCATGTGTAGCATGACATTTATTTAATTAACTGGTATGAAAACGCGTAAAGCATCTTCTAGTGGAATTCAGACACAAATTAATTTGACATTTAGAACAAAAAACATGAGAGTTTCTACTGCATCTGGGCATTTTACATCTTTGGCGCTGTGTCTGCCACTCCGGCCAGTGGTCGACACCGTCTAGACGCCTGTCTTTCTTTGGCATCTTACACCTAATCTTTTTAGCTTCTAGTTGGACTTCGACACTATCAGCTGACCATAGTTTTCTACTCTTTTTGCGTTTGGAAGCTAGATAGGATGGGTTTGACTCTTCCATATCTTCTGCAAATCAATTAATTACTTTTAAAGTTTCTTTTTTGTATGGTCTTCACAGATGCAGTCGTTTTTTTTT
The DNA here is from genome assembly GCA_910589355.1 of Parapoynx stratiotata. NCBI lineage: Eukaryota > Metazoa > Arthropoda > Insecta > Lepidoptera > Crambidae > Parapoynx > Parapoynx stratiotata. The sequence goes on along the minus strand of OU342466.1, from coordinate 13,952,817 downwards.
GTTTTTGTGGAAAATTTAGTTTTTTTCGTAAACGTCGACTATTAGCCATAGTAATGGTCATATTTGAATACCAATCAATAATTTATTAAAGCCTTATTACATATGGCGCACTTATGTGCTTTGGTTAAAAATAAAAATAACTTAATTAATGTCAATTATTCTATACGGTACATATAATAAGAGATCATTGGGCAGTAATATAATTCATCAAACATTTAATCTTACAATCGCAACGACCACAAAATATCATGCATTCCACGCTATTATTGGGTCCTTACCTATGAAATTGGTGTTTTTATTCTGTCTTAGTATTTTGTCTGTAACTATTAAGATTCAGAGTATTCCTAAAAAATAATTACCTCGTCTAAAAATAAACTATATTTTTGAGCTCTTTTGATTTGTTTTGATAATTTGTTGTAAGTTTAATTGTGTTAAAATTGGACACGGAAACAACTCTTTTTAAATGCCTCCCGAATACAACATTTAAAAACGATAAATAATTTTTATGAAGTGTGATATTACACATATTACTAAAGTTTGTCTAATGATACATGCTAAATATTATTATCTCTGGATTTGTCGTTGTGAAGAAAACCGATAAAGTGTTAGTACGGAAAATGCAGAATTCCCCAAAATCTCCATACAAAACACCAATTTCATAGGTAAGTACCTAATATTAAGATTAGTGATTATGATTATTCATAACTTTCATTATTATGTTTTCAACAGTGTATATTGCTGCTTTACACCCCTTAGAACGGTTAGTACACCTCCATCGTTGCTTTGCGCCGCCGCCATAGAGTCCACATTTGCCGTAATGATAGCCATTTATCTTTAATATAGGTCCTTTATTTCGAGGGAAGCCACTTTCAATATTCTTTACAAAGTTCCTGCAAGCTGAAATTGAAAAATAATCTTTTTCAGATTTTTTCTCACAATCTAAAGGACTATTCACATTTATTCAGCTCCATTCAGCGTTTTTCTATGTAAAACGACGTTTTTATACGAGATGTTTACGCGGCTGAACAGTCGCGGAAAGCTGAACAATAAAACTGGCGTTTTATATTGACATACGCTGAATAGAGCTGTGAATAGAAATGTGAGTAGTTTCTAAGTGTGAATTTAATAAGAAGATGCTGTTTTGACAGAATGACAGAAGAGAACGGAAGAAGACATGTGCTGACCCAACTTAATGTCGGAAATGGGCAAGAAGAAAAAGAATGTAAGGTCTGAATACAAAAATTTTAACAACACATTATGAACCCTGTCGGGCAAAATTAACAAAATAGAAGATACTATAATTTATTTTCATTGAACATAATCCTTAATCCGAAAAACTTATACCGATGACTCACAACATTATTACAAACGAACTCTTGTAACAACAATAGACTAGTTAACCCTTTTTTATTGGGGCCCAAATGATTAATTACTGTTAGCCATCGCCAAAAAATAATAAAAACTTTTTTTGAAGCCTTTAACACAATAAATTATAATTTACGTTTTTGCTCAAAAACGCCTTCGGTCATGATTGTCTATGAATTATCTGTGTAAAGTCATGATTTTAGTAAACAATTCAATACGCATGTGTGCAGGTCGACATAGCCGACAGACGTGCTTGATTGGTTGCGACTGGCGTTTGACGGGTTTTGACCATGCGTAGTAATTGTTTACATGAAACGTTACTTCACAAATTTCACGAACATGGTGGATAACGTTTTTGGCAGATGAAAAAAAAGTAAAAAATAAAACATGTATAAATTGAATTTAAGATTTTAAACATTCGCGTTGCATTGTATATAAAAGTTATAACACCGGGACTACACGCGACGTACATTATGTAGTATATAGATACTACTTACTGCTTGACGTTTCGGCTGGGTTACACCAACCATGGTCACGGGCTGACTGGTTGGCGTAACCCTGACTACATAATGTACTTCACGTGTAGTCTCGTTGTAATAACTTTTATACAAATTGAATTTCTAAAGCAATTATTTATATTTATGGAACTTGGTATATTTCGGATCCTTGGTATATTCGGATACTTTTGATATGAGTCAACTAGCCTATTATTCGAATAATAATGACGATGCAAATTAATGATTATGCACATTTATAATTTTGACTATTTCATCGTTAAACGTTAAAAGGGCTCCTTTACACCCCCGTCGATTAGTCGAACACCTCCATCGCTGCTTTATCCCAGATATCCCGCTTCTCCCGTACGTATACCCGTTCCATATTAGTAATGGCATTTTTTTCTTCGACAAAACAAATTGTGCATCTGAGAAGCATGAATCTGGAATGAAGTTTAATGCCTATTTAACCAAATAAAGTTGCAGTCTTACAATATCCATGAAAGAAATACAAAGTAAAACTGAAAGTGTAGGCAAGATTTCGATTTATTGTAGCAAATAAAAAATAAAATGACAAATATCTTCAGACGTTCACCACTTATCAACAAGCCCCATTAAAAGCAATATATATTTATATTTTAAATATATATATATTGCTTTGAATATCCAGGATATAAACAATAAATTTATAAACATCCAAGACTCGGCAAGAAATGCCTGTATCACACATGTGTCATCACACAAACATTAGCTCCCAACAGTGATCGAACCCAGAACCTCGAGATAGCGACGCCTTAAGAGTCCTGGGACCGGCGGCGTACAGACCACTCCAAGGAGGTCGTCAACGTAACGCGTAGGTAACAAGAATTCTAATTGGTTATAAAACTCTTCAAGTTTTATACATTATAATAATATTGGGTCCTTACCTATGAAATTGGTGTTTTTTTTCTCTCTTAGTATTTGTCTGTAACTATTAAGATTCAGAGTATTCCTAAAAAATAATTACCTCGTCTAAAAATAGACTATATTTTTGAGCTCTTTTGATTTGTTTTGATAATTTGTTGTAAGTTTAATTGTGTTAAAATTGGACACGGAGACAACTCTTTTTAAGTGCCTCATTTTATTTGCATTCACTTAAAAACGATAAATAATTTTTATGAAGTGTGATATAACACATATTACTAAAGCTTGTCTAATGATAGATGCCAAATATTAAAATTGGACACGGAGACAACTTCTTTTCAGTGCCTTCCGAATACATAATTTGATTTGCATTCACATAAAAAAGATAAATAATTTTTAAGAAGTGTGATATCACACATACTTATAACTAAAGCTTGTCTAATGATACATGCCAAATATTATTATCTTTGGATTTGTCGTTGTGAAGAAAACTGAAAAAATTTTAGTATGGAAAATGCAGAATTCCCCAAAATCTCCATACAAAACACCAATATCATAGTAAGGACCTAATATCTAATCGCCTTTATCTCCAAAGGTGTAGACAAGAGGTTCTCATAGACCACTTTCAAAATTTATCTGGTTCCGGTGGACCCCCTGCAGCTACATTTCTATCATATTCCCAAAACTCGACAAAAATGTGAAGATGTGAAGAAAACGAGACCCCGTCCAGTCTCCCGTGGGGGGTCCACGGGAGACACGTGAGACACGGGACACTCAGGGGTCCACCTGGACCACTTTGGGAACTAATGGTGTAGACAGATGAAAACGAAACAAAGTAGATAAAAAAATAAAAACAAAAGAGAACAAAAAAAAGACAAAAATTGTGTATTTTTCATTATTCATCTCGCTGACTTTTAAAAAATGGTTCATGATTATGACCACATTTAATATAGAGTTGATTATCGATGGTGTAAATCGTTCCTTTACATCCTTTTCGGTGTCGATGAGTGGAGCACCTCCATCGCTGTTTCGGCCCGTATTTTCCGCTATTCCCATATGTGTATCCATTAAATATAAGCAACGGCTGTTTCTGTTTCGATAAAACAAATTCTGCGGACGACACGTCGAAAACTAAAAAAAAATTAATACTCTTTTGTTTTATGCAAGAACAGAACGTTAAAATTGGACACGGAGACAACTCTTTTTAAGTGCCTCCCGAATACATCATTTTATTTGCATTCACTTAAAAACGATAAATAATTTTTATGAAGTGTGATATTAAACATATTACTAAAGCTTGTCTAATGATAGATGCCAAAGTATGGAAAATGCAGAATTCCCCAAAATCTCCATACAAAACACCAATTTCATAGGTAAGTACCTAATATTATAATATCTGGAATGGTATATATGGAAACGATAATTGGCTTAATAATTTATTTATCAAATTTTACAACACTCAGATAAATATGACTGGCAAGCTCTTGGCCTTCATCTCACCAGATGGTGGGTGACTATCAGGCCGAAGGAGAAAGCGAGCTTTACCTGTATTCCTCAACAACTGAGGAACTGGCTATCTTACACATCTAAAGCAGCTTACACAATATAAAAAGCAGTTTCTACTTATCGATATTACAAATATAATTATATAATTACCTTAAAATACCAATCTCACCTATATTGCACTACAAATTGAAAAAATATGAGCAGCTAAGAATACATTTAAATAATGGTAGCCACCTGCTTGCCATGATTAAATAGGAACTACACTAATCGATTACATAGGAACTACTATATTGACAAACCGTAAATCCATATTTCATATTCATTACAAAAATATTCTAATGTATCTGCAAACCCCTCTATTTTCAACTATCAGAAAGCAAACGAATCACCAAATATTTGTATCTGTCACTTTTTATTGCCACGAATGAGAGCGAGATGGGATCTTTCTAAGTCGGATCTTTGAGCCTTGGAAAGGGTTGAAGCGTTTATAAAATAAATCCACCTATCCGGAGGGCGTTCTGTACTAGGTTGGCTGAGTCACTTATGAAAACATCTTTTTTTTACTGGAATAAATGCATTACGCATCGGTCGGGAGACGGGAGGGGTAGGTGTGACTCCCCAGGTATACACACAAAAAAACCCAGCAACGTTACCTCATCGCGTGGGATACTGGGAAACTGGCAGAGCCTTTACTAACTTTATTGCCCGCCCTTAGAACACATCTACCAAAACGTTACCAACTATCTTGGGAACAAAGAACTGATTTTTCGATGAATATTGGCCAGCTCGCTGCCACGTCACCTGGCTATTTATCTGCGCTATGTCGGTTACTTTGTTTTTCTATCGGATAACATGGTTACGGATTTTGGATTTTATTTTTCAGAAAGATTTAAAGTAGGATTACAAGAGAGGAGGAAGGGAGGGAGATTTAAAAGATTTTAAGTAGGTACACGCAACTTGTTTTTCTCTTTGTGCACTTCTCCTGTCGCAGGTGGGTTGGAAGAGATATCTTATAGATATAAGCCCTACCTATTGTAATTGTATTTCTTCATTGTATATTTCTTTTTTTTATTGTGTACAATAAATTGTTAAATAATAATAAAGATTCCGAGCATTGCAGACTTCATACGTGGGTATGTTAAGCGACTTAAAATTGGTCGACTAGCCGTACTGCAGTATTCACGTCTCGGCACCTTAATATTGTTATGGTTTCTGATTGTGATTGTGTTTTATTTTCATGTGATCTAAATGCGAGGACGCTGCTCCTTTATACCCTTCACGGTTAGTAGACCTCCGTCGCTGTATATCACTGAGTGTTCCATTTTTCCCATAATATCCATCCCATATTGATAAGGGTTGGTTATCGCTTGATATGGGCCGTATCGGAATAGAATACTTGGCTTCTAAAAACAAAGAGACTGCATTATCACACTACATGGATAGTTTTATTGCATTGTAAAGTTATTCCGTTTATTTCATTGTGTCCCCGAGCATGCATAAGGACTGTGATGACAGTGGATGAAGCAAAAGAAATATCAATTTCTGAATGTTCATAACCCTGTGCGCATAGCGCGCGCCAGCGTCGCGTTTTGTATGAACGGAACATAGACTTACTAATGTCAAGAGGGTACATTAAGCTTGTAAAATCATTTTTAATTAATGTATTGAGTTATAGTAAAAGTCTTAGAACAAATGTTGTTATTTACGATGTTAGCTACCAAGTCTTGCAAGGTTGTTGATTTATTAAAAATAACCCTTTTAATTATTGTTATTTTGTATGTGTAAATTAGGTCCTTACATATGAATTGGCGTTTTGTATGGAGATTTTGGGGAACTCTGCATTTTCTATACTCACATTTTTTCAGTTTTATTCACAACGACAAATCCAAAGATAATAATATTTGGCATGTATCATTAGACAAGCTTTAGCTATAAGTATGTGTGATATCACACTTCTTAAAAATTATTTATCTTTTTTATGTGAATGCAAATCAAATTATGTATTCGGAAGGCAATGAAAAGGAGTTGTCTCCGTGTCCAATTTTAACAAAATAAAACTTACAACGAATTATCAAAATAAATCAAAAGAGTTCGAAAATATGGTATATTTTTAGAGGAGGTAATTATTTTTTAACAATACTCTGAAACTTAATAGTTACGAACAAAATACTAAGAGTGAAGAAAAACACCAATTTCATAGGTAAGGACCCAATATTATTATTCTTAGTAATATTTAGACTCTTTCGGGTTGTGCGTTTTAAGAAAATTTCAAAATAGAATTACGTATATTTAGATGTGAGCAGAGTATTTACCTGTCGCAGAATGATTTCTCAAATCAAGAGGTGCGTGATTATGCTCCCCTTTAACCGCCACTATGATATTTCCAAAAGTATGAATCTTGGCTTTACAGTGTTCTGTTCCATAGTTCGGTGTTGAGCAAAGCCATCGCATTTTCTGTCCCATCATCGTTTGATAGTAGTATGTGTACCCGTTATGTATTATGAGACGTCGTCCTTTCTTCGATGTTATGAATTCAGCTGAAATCATAAATAGCTGTTAGTAGTATCTATAAATTTTAAAGATATATCCATTATTTAAACCACCTAGTCATTCCAGGTTTGTTATAATCTTAATCAATGCCTCCATGCCATCTCTAGTTTTACTAATTAAATCGGACATCCAACTATTAGATCTATATGTAAGTCATATACGTTAGATTAGTGTAAAATATATGTCGCCATTGTCTCATTCATATGTAACGCCTACAGTGATTTATTAAAAAAAAACATAATTAAGTCATTACATTTTATAATAATAGTTTTATTAATTATCCCAAACAATACAATCATTGAGTATAGGTACCTGTTAAGGACGAAGCGGTATTGGTGCTCTTTGCAATGAAACCAACGAATAACTATAAACTTGCATAAAAATGAACCAACATAGACGAGAACCAAAGAGGTAATAAAAAGCGCTAGATAAAGTGACATTAAAATCCTTTTTTTTATATATGACAGGTAAGCTTTTGGTCTTCATCTCCCAGATGGTAATGACGATAAGGCCGAAGGTGGAAACGAGCTTCACCTGTAAATCCTCAACAACTGAGGATCTGGCTATCTTACCTCTGATTGCCGGAACACAACAATTGCTTATACCATAAAACCAATAGACAAAAGATATCCAAAAAAGTAACTATAAAACTGGTCAAAACTGTTCGTAACTGGTACCTATTGGTAATTTTTGACCTTAATGATTGTGTTCATTAACAACTTTCACTATTTCATTGCCAACCGTATAAATGGCAATTTTACACCCTCCTTTGCGGTTAGTACATGTCCATCGTTGCTTCTTGCCATAAGTTCCACTTTTTCCGTGTCGATAGCCATTAAATAACAACAACTGTTTCTTTTTTTTAGAAACACCAAATGCCGGAATGCTTGGGTTGTAATAGTAACCTGAAATTGTTTACAGAAACCTTTATATCTGTAATCTGAATCGAGATGAGAGTTCAAATTTTTATACCTACTTGCATCAATATTACTTAAACCAACAAATTATGTAACAAAATTAAAGTGACAAAAATTTTATCAGTGCACATAATAACATTTAATTTATTTCATTTTTATAGACGTAGCTTAAATTCGATTCGATGATCTGTGAGAAAACATTTTTTCTGACACCACTTACTTTAGATAAAACAAACTAAGGGCCACTTGCAGGAAATTTTAAACCTAGCTTATATCTCGATTTTGTCAAATTTTGACATAAGAGCCATAGTAGAATTGTCAAATAATGACAAAATCGAGTTTTAAGTCTCGGTTTAAATTTCCTGCAAGTGGGCCTAAAAGGTAATTGAAAAAACTGACACTTAATTAAATCCCACTGTTGATTTATGATTGTGGAAGTCGCTCGCAAAAATTATAATTTCATTGTGTGTCCATACGTGGGCGGTGCAGCCTTTGGAGTTGTGCGTGGAACATCTCCACGTCAATTTGTTGCCTTGCAAGTTCTTTGCACAATAGTACGTAAAGGTATTATACAAGAGTAACTTTTTCCCTCTCTTTGAAGATACGTAAACCGCTGGAAATAACGATAAAAGTTAATCATAATAATCAATAAATAACAAAACGAAACAAGTTTTAAAGTGGCTGTCATTAAATTAATATTAGGTCCTTACCTATGAAAATGGTGTTTTGTATGGAGATTTTGGGGATGTCTGCATTTTACATACTAACATTTTATCAGTTTTCTTCACAACGACAAATCCAGAGATAATAATATTTGGCATGTATCATTAGACAAGCTTAAGTAATATGTGTAATATCACACTTCAAAAAAATTATTTATCATTTTTATGTGAATGCAAATAAAATGATGTATTCGGGAGGCACTTAAAAAGAGTTGTGAATTGTGTTAAAATTGGACACGGAGGTCCAATTTTAACACAATTAAACTTACAATAAATTATCAAAACAAATCAAAAGAGCTCAAAAATATAGTCTATTTATAGACGAGGTAATTATTTTTTAGGAATACTCTGAATCTTAATAGTTACAGACAAAATTCTAAGACAGAATAAAAACACCAATTTCATAGGTAAGGACCCAATATCTGCTGTCAAGATGCCTTCGTGTGTATTGCACGAAGAATAGTTTCATAGTTAACTTAAGAGAGTGAGCAATTTGCTGCTCGCCAAAATCTTTTTCTCAAGGCAACCAGGCTTTCAGCACGCGTTTATACGAGAGTGGGGGCTACTAAAAAGCGCAAGACTAACGGGCAGTTGTTGAAAAATTATTTCCGTTTTTTAGCGCGGGCGGCAAATGCTCATAGCGCCCACTCTAGGCTTAATATTCAAACAATCAGAAGTTGTATCACGTATTTTTACGGGTCCAACTTAGACTATAAAAAATAAAACAAAAACATAAACATGTTCTTTATTTCCAAAGAAGATTCTGTTACATTTTGTGGTGAGACACCTCCAGAAAGTTATCAAGATTCTTGTGTTGGAATGTCTCGCTATAGCCTTATCATATAAAAGTGCGTGTGTGATGTGTGTGTGTGTCTGACTTTCCTAAATTTAATGATTATGTTGTCCTTTCATTGGAAAAACTTGTTCCCCTACCGTGTACACCAAAGCTTTGCAGCCGGCGGGTCTGTGCGTTGAGCATATCCACCTTTTCCTAATGCCGTTCGAATACACGCAAGAGTAAGTATAACCATTTAGTGACAGGAGCTGTTTGCCTTTTCTTGATGGTACGAACACAGCTGAAAAAAAAGAATATAAATAAATATTCTTGATGAGCCTTCAAACCCTGAAACTTTGATTCATTCTATTAAAAATTCGAGTAGAGTCTGTTATTTATGCCCGAATACTGATTTATTGTTGAAAATCATTTACATTCAATTCTAATAAAGCAAACATGAATTCCATGCAACAAATTTTAATCAAAAAAATACATTTAATGCTGTACAATGTCTTAGCCAGACAAACGTGCTCGAAATAGCTGCCTTTTTTCTCGGGCGATCCAGAAGAGTGGCCGCTGTTCTACAGCCAGCTTATGTCGACCTCACAACTGTGCTTTACTGAAGACGAGAACATAGCCCGTTTCTCAGGATCCTTAAAAGGGCGCGCCCGTGACTCAGTTTCCGCCCTGGTAGTGACCGCTACCAATTTCAATAAAATTATCGATACATTAAAAATCAGATTTGGAAGACCCGATTACATCGTTTTATAATGCGTAATATAAAAGAATTACAAAAAATGTATAAAAACTTGAAAGGAAAGTGCCAAGAAGTCGTGGAGCACTGTGTTCCTTAAGACCACACTTAGCCATTAAAAATTGGGTTTGGTTAGATGAAAAATCGTGAAAGAGTAGTAACAAGTGGGTAACTCATCGCCTACACAATCACAGATCCAGTACCCAATACGCCATTAAATTTAGTCGCCTTTTACGACATGCTAGGCAAGAAAAGCAGTTGGTACATTCTTTTTGTGTCCCGGACGAACACGGGACACTTAAAAGTTTACTTTGCTTATAATCTTCATCTTACGTTTGATACACTTTCCAAAACTTCTGGACTGATTGAATTACCAATGGGTACAAAGAACTGTCTATTTAAACCATAAGTATTACATGTGCCTTTATAATATCAGCGTCTACTGGCGAATCGATGCATTCTTATCTTACTCTGTTACTGGAACTACCATTTAGTGCGTTTAAAAGTACATTAAGAATGTATTGATCACTAAAGGATACTATTGTATTAATGATTATTTAGAAGACGAAACTTGATCTTAAATATTGATTTATTTTTGTTTTCTCTCAGTTTTGTAATGCCAGATGTTACAGTCTCCAAAGGTCTGTGTATGATTTTGACAATTACCGTGAAAACTTTCAAAACGATTATTTTATTCTAAAGGGGGGAACTACTTGAAGATTTTCTTCTTCTTGTTGGTTTTTTTGCCTCCTGTAGGCCTAGCACGGGCCGCAGAGATAAAGTCCCGGAGACAAAATTACTCATTGCCTCTCTTTTCCGCGCGAACGAAGAAGCGAGAGGCAATGATGATTTATGTCTCTGGGGACTTTTTCTCCGGCCCGTGCTAGGCCTTCTGGTGGCTAGTGAAGGGTTAGCATAAATTAACATTCATAAGAGCCTGTAAATACCTAAAATGAATAAAATATTTGCCTCTTGCTAAACGCCTTTCGAATTCCCGAAACAAGAAAAAAGCTTTAAATTAAATAAATAAATTTATTTATGTTAAGGAGTTTTAACAGGTGCATACTTTAGACCATCCTAAAATTAATGCATATGCTGTCCGTTCGCTTGAATTATCTGTTCCCCGAACGTGCGCACCGAGGCTTTGCATCCAACTTTACTGTGAGTGGAGCATCTCCACCTTCTTCTCAAGCCCTTCAAATAATCGCAGTAGTAAGTATAACCGTCGAGGAACAAGAGCTGTTTGCCTTTCCTCGAAGTCACATATACAACTGAAAAAAAAACAAGACATCAATTTCCAGCGATCGGGAGTGCACCATGAACGTCTCTTTCTTCTTCTTTTCCCACTTTGAGTAGGGTCAGCACAACATGTCTTCCACTTCCATTCTCTTTTGTCATCAGCTGACCATACACTCCTTCCTTCTCATATCAGAGTTCAAGAATTCAATGTATCGCTTCTTTGGTCTTCCTCCATAACATTCTTGTTGTTAGTGACATTCAACCCTCCTCATCACGTGTTCCATGCTAATGTCGCATCCTTGGAGGCGATTCTTTAAATTAGGTATATGAAACCAACCTTTACATAATATTATATTATAAATGGATTATTTAGTAATGTATTTAGGCTTACGAATTGTTCCACCAAAATTTACATTTGGTAAATAACAATATAGCTATAAAATGTTAGGCGAAGAGAAATTAGACAAAACACGATATAGAAGAGTGAAATTATGCGTTTGTGTGCCATTACCAATTAGAAGTACAAAAAATTGGGCTACCAGATATATACCCATAAAGAGAAAATAAAAATCAATTACAAATGCAAAAGACGGGTACGTCAAAGATCGCTTAAAATTTTTATTTGGAAAATTGGAAGTCCGAAATTTTTCTTCCTAAAATTTTTGATACAAACAATGACAATTCCTAACAACTCTGTTCCTAACGATATGATTCCGAATCATTCAACTTGAGCCATTAGGAATCCCTTTATTACATAATTCATCAATAATGAAACATATCATCACACCGCTTTCCCCGAGGATTTCTAAGTCCCCATGTTGTAAAAACAATGATATACATAATATAATATAAATTTATATATAATTACCAAAGAAGGAATTTAAAAAATCGAAAATATTTTCTCCAATTCCAAAAATATTTTACAGTAGCAAGTGATTAAAGTAAATTAGACATTGAGATTCTTTACCTTAATGATATTTGTGCAGACGTCTAAGGGTCCGTTTTTTGATTCGTGGTCAGGTTGACCGTCCCAATTCTACTATAAACTTACAATTGCGTAACCAATGCGTTTGAAGAAAGAATGCTTAGCAGAATAAACATTGATGATTGAAATGTAAGTTTTTGCTTTCCATTCGGTTCGATATTTTACATAAATCAAAAACGTGAAGCAATAGCTTACATTTCAATTATCAATGTTTATTGTGTTAAGCATTCTTTCTTCAAACGCATTGGTTACGCAATTGTAAATTTATAGTAGAATTGGGGCGCAGTAGGTTCAAATACGGACAAATGCCGAAAACGTATGATGTTGTGATATGACAGCTTGTCCAATAGCCGAATTTTCAAATATAACTAAAGTTAATTAATCATAGACAATTTAACCAAAACACGATGCTGAGATTGGTATAATGGCGGGTGGCGGCACTGACGTATATTGCTTCGAATTTTCATCGCAAATTCAACAATTTGTCAAGCTGACGTCATACATTTTGGCGTTTCCATTGACGCTATTGGTCTAGATTTGAACTGTTGAGGTTACTATTACTACGGAAATAAAAACTCATCCTAAGACGTTCGTGTTCTGTTATTATTTATTTAACTATTTATTACACACAAAAGAAAATTTAAAATATACAACACATAAAATGAAAAGACGAGTAAAAAATGTCAGGCTTATTTCTAATAGATATAATCTATATCTATTTTATTTAAAATAATACAACTATACTCATTATATTATTTAATTATTGCACATTATGCACCTTGTAACTAATGGTTATGTTCTCTGTGAGGAAATAAATCAGCTCCAATTGTGTAGAGTAAGCTTTTGCATCCAGTGGTGTTTTTCTGGCATCTCCATGTTTTCTTTGTGCCTTTATCGTAAATGAGGGAATACTTATTGCCCTTATATTCCACCATCGGCTTCCCAGTCCTTGACCGTAGGTAGATTGCTACAAAATATGATTTTTTTTATAACATTCTTTAGATTCTCCGTTGAGTATAAAGGGCCTCATATACAGAACGATTGATCTGCACGATCCGTTGTTTCAGACCGACTGAAACGAGGATTCGACGTTGCATGTCTAAAATGTGGACGATTTACTTATTCGAAGGCGATATCGGTGATCGCAACTAAAATACATGCAATCTGAAGATCGTAACGAACGAAGAAACGACCTGGTTCGTTGCGATCAACGATTCGATTTTTCATTATACACGAACTCATATTCAATTTGATCACGTCCTTACAGTTCTATTTCAACTAATTAATTGACAGGTCGTAACGACCGATCGTTTCGAGTATGTGCAGTGATTGTTACGATTAACGGCAGATTGGTCGTAAAGAAATAACATATAACTATGTACTCATCAATTTATTAGTTATTTTGTTATCAAAAGATTTAGAGGTACATTTTAAAATGACAATTCATCATGTAGGTAAGTATACAAGGTAAGTACTTAATATTTTTGTCAGAAAAATGAATTGTAACCATTTTATTTTAATCTAAATTAAGCAGTATAATTAAATAAAAGCTTTTTGTGGAATACTGTAGCTTTTCCTCCGGATGTAGCTTTTTGTAGCTTTTCCTCCGGACGGATCCGGATTCGTCCGGACTACCTACTTTCCAACACAAATCAAAAATGAAAGAAATAAAAGCTCAAAATAAGGAACATAATAGCCGGTAAAACCCTAATGTGTATGTTCTCTGTCAGTGGCAATAACTTCTTCTCCAATGGTATACGCCAGGGCTCGGCATCTGTGCGATCTGGAGCATCGCCATCTTTTTTTTATTCCTGAAGAATACGCTGTGTAATATGTATAGCCCTTGTAATGCAGAAGCTGCTTTCCTTTTTGTGATAAGACGTAGATAGCTAAAAAATTAAAGGAGCTTTTTATTTTTTACATTCACACACACAAACACACACCACAGATTATTTTTAAAATATTTGAATGAAAAACGTGTGGCAGGATCGCAGCAACTTCAAGGAGATGTGTATTGGCAAAAATGGAACAGTTGAATTTTTCGCCGTACAATGTTGGTCCCTTAGTAATAGTCATACATATTGACGAGTGTTATCCCTTTAGAAGAGATAGTTATTTTTTATACCTCGAACACAACAAAAACACCATAGTAAATAATTTATCTACACTCATGTTATAATGTTATAATTATGAACTCGGACTCGAACTCATAATGACATACTTTTTAACAAAAATTAAAAAAAAATGGAAACTGTAACATAATGACCATTATGGAACAGGTTGGACTCATTATGCAACACTTATTTTTGTGAAAAACGCACAAAACAATTTCCAGACAGCCAACAATAAATAAATTCTTTGATTAATGAGTGTAGATAAAGTAGTGTATGTAACTGCACATAACTCTGTATTAAAACACTCGCGGTTCGTTTTTTAAAACCACGCTCGTGTTTTAATAACCTATATTATGTGACAGTTACATAAACTACAATTAAGACATTGCAGTCCGAATCCAATATTTCATATGAAAACACTTGATTTAAACAAGCAGTAAAATGTTTTCACAAAGATAGGCCCGTATTCTAGAATCACTCTTCTTGAGCCCTTTTCTAGCTATGAAAAGGATGGCGTTATGTGGGGATGAATAGCGCTATTCCTTTCTAGTTCGCATGTGGTAGAGCGTCTAATCTAAGCGAGCCTCTTACTTGTGTAATGTTTGATACAGAATTGAATTCACGGGATCTAGGCCCAATGTTCCCGAGATTGAGGGGGACAATATTCCCGAGGATTCCCGAACCCCCTGGACCTATACCCTACCTACCCTACAGAGAAGGAAGTGTCCTTGTAAGCATAAACTGTAATATTTTTTGAATGGTCAACAGCGCCGAGATTTGCATCCATTTTGACGCAAGGCGCGCACGTGTGGCAAGCGCTGCCGGCCAGCTCACCTATGAAACCATCCTGAAAAATTAAAAAAAAAGTGAACAACAAAGATGACAATGATAGCTCGTGGGATTTTATGAGTTTATAGTAACCAAATAGGTTATTGAATCTCCATTCATAGTCAAAAATAGTATTTATTGTCATTAAACTTAACATAGCAGACAGTCATTTATCAGTCATTAATGATTATGTTTTCTGTCTGTAAGGATAATCCGTCCTTCGATCGTATAGACGAGGGCTCGACACCCAGCGTGGGTGGAACATCTCCATCTCTTCTTGATACTCTTAGAATACTGGCTGTAATACGTATACCCGTTGTACTTGAGGAGAGTCTTCCCTCGCTGGGACATCACGTAGATAGCTGAAAACACAAACTGGCTAGTCAAAGAAAATCCGACCAATCAGGGTGGTTTCATAGGTACGCTGGCCGGCAGCGCCGGCTAACAGCGCCGGCGATATTTCCATACATTTGACGTATAAGCGCATGCGTCAAAGCGTACCTACGGAACCTCCCTCAAATAACTTTTCTTTTTATAATTATACAAATTCCATTTAATTTCTTAAAGAAACATTAACTTTTTTTCGAGTCTTTTCACTTCTTTAGCACGATTAAAAAAAATATATGATGATAATACAGATTATATGAACTGTCAGAAATATCGACACTTTCAACACTTTCAAAGCACAAACCCGATCTTATTTCCTAAAAAACACCAAAAAAAACAATAATAGTTATACTATTTAAAATCTATATTTGTATATCTCAAAGCACCGGATAGAGCCAGTCCATTTCGGCAAACATAGTAACGAGTATAGCCAATACTGAATCCTAATCAGAAACGTTGAAAAATAACACACACTTTTTATTGCAACAAGTTTATATAGATGTTCATGAATTATACAGAATGTTTATTTTTAGGTGGTTCCAAAAATTTATTTTTCCTATTTCCGTGGACCTGAGACTTTGGTGGCGGATGGTTGTGGTTGGTCTTTAAGGCTACGATAATGTCATTATAGGTGTGAACAACCGCATGGCAGCCATTGTAGGCATGTGTGGAACACCTCCAGCGCACCCTGCTCCCATTCATCGTCCCAGAAAAGGTGTAACCATCAAGCTTCAGCATCTTCTTTCCTCTTTGAGACCAAATGTATTCCACTGCAGCAATTAATTTGGATTAGCTTTGGTGACAAATCAGATAATGTTGTATGGATAACAAATTTAAGGGTACGAATGAATTAAATAAAAACAGCATTACATGAAACACTTGTTTTTTAATAATAAACAGGGCACTACTCGCTCGAAAGGCCGCGGGACTAGCGGGATCGATTCCACCGCCTGTACCAAAATACAGTTGATTGTAAATATCGCTTGCCTCACATCGTACCCGGTGCATGGCAACAGGGTCGCCACCAGTTACATAGGAGCATAACACATCTGGCGAAATGTGGGTGTTAAAGGAGAACACCCCTTCGGGGAATGTAGCGTGATGATCTAAATGTATGTTGTTGTATACAAGGTCAAGGTAAAAGTACAGTCACCATCAAAAGTAGATGACCATTTAAGTACTTTGTCGAATTTTATGTCGAACAAATGACATGAGTGTCTAGTCAAATGTCGTACATGGAAAGTGATGAGCTGCTTCTGATGCTGACTGTACTTGAAATCGCCAAGCATATATGAGGAATGCAATGAAAGTAATATGTAAGGACCGTAGAAAGTGGAAAGAAGTAATATCTGCCTACCCCTACGGGAGAAGGGCGTGGTCATATAACCTTCTCCTGTTCAAAAATTATATTATATCATAAATATCTATGATATACTATAATTATTTCACTGCACTGTTTATATAATTTACATTAGTAATAGATAAATAAATAATTATTATTTGATTTATGAATAATCGAAATATACAAAATGAACACACATTCATTAAAATAAAAATTTAATACCAATCACCAACTTATGAAATTACACAAAAACTTAAAACACTAAAATTTTGCTTATAGCTAACTGATCTTACAATGACAGGTAACTTCAGAATGCAAATACTAAGATATTGTTATAAAACAGTGGTTTAAATACTAAAACTGAATGATTACATCCGTATAATAAATGTTTAAGGCACAATTTTGCACAACCTATAGATATTGGTTCTAAAACTAAACTAACGGTAGAGCAATTTAGTACATTCAACCGGTTTGCTCCGGTTTACAAAAAAAAACATACATACATATCATCACGCCTCTTTCCCCGAAAGGGTAGACAGAGGTGTTAATCACCCACGGTGGCGAGCCTGTCGCCATGCACCGCCAATGTGAGGCAAGCGATATTCACAAGGAACTGTACATAAGTTTTATTCAAACTCAGTGGTACAGGCGGTGGGATCGAACCCACATTTCCCGCGGCCTCTCAAACGATAAAATAAGCAAAGACCATTAAATCATAAACTTTATCTTAAACATAAAATAAAAAGGGGTTTCAAAAAGGAGTCAAAATAATATTATCCCGACATTATGTGCAATTTTGTGATTTAAACTGAAGACTGTTTGAAAATGGGCTTAATTTCTATAGAAAATTGTTTAATACGAAAAGTTTAAAATATCCAACCTGATAAACAAAGAGATAAACAAGAAGTTGAGAGAGAAATAACATACACACATGACAGATGTTCGCATACGCCTACATATCGACGGATGTTAAAAGTAACAAATCTTTAAAAAAAAATGGATTACACAAATTAAAATTAAAATGGTCACGGCACTTCTTCTTTAACATGAAAAGCTGATACTACTCGTATCTCTGGAATTTCTTTTTCTGTCGTAGACTGTCGTACGGGTTTGTGGTTATGGACAAAAGTCGATGATAGGATCTTGTTATTTGATGTCATAATTCTGGCCTTGCATCCTTTGTGGCTGTGTGTACAACAAGACCATGTCGTGAAGTGTTTGCTCGAAGACCTTGACCAAATGGTGTAATAGTAACCGTTTTGAAATATTTTTTTTTGTAGTCCCGACACAATGAAAGTTGCTGAAACAAAAAAACAATGAATTTTAGCATGTTCCGGACTGGAGTCTAGAAGGAAAAAAAATCATGATTATAAGAAACGTCTTATAGATAATCAGACCGAAGGAGCAATAGTATAAATAAAAGGACGATTGGTAAATCAATAATAAACAATCATAAAATTGTGGACGTGACTTTAAAATGTAAGTAAGTAAACAAAATAAATCAGGACTCGAAAGGAAATGTTTGTATTCATTACGGATCCCACGATCCATCCTTTATTATAGTATACAAAAGAAAAGCCCTGGAGACAGTAAAAAATCAATTTTTATTTAAATTTTATTTTCCGCATTAAAAAAAAGAACACAAAGATTAATATATAGTTTAGAGTAAATCAGGCTCATGGTTGTGTACATCCTTGCAAGATACTACAGCATCATCGATGGTGTAGATCACCGCTTTGCACCCTTGGGAGTGCCTCGTGCGACAGTACCACCGCACCTTAGTAATGCTGTCACTCATTTTTCTTGACAAATGAATAGAGAAGTAGTAATTATTCAGCTTAATGAACTTATTTCCTCGTTTGTTGTATACGAATTCTGGTCCATCTGTGAAGAACAGAAATATCTGATTGTGGTGCGATGTCGAATAATTGTGTTAATTGATTTGAGTTGAGAAAAATTAAGCTGTGCGTGCTGTCTACCAACTTAAGCCACGTGACTCACTAAGAGATCTGTTTAAAGAAATAAACATATTAACTGTTGCATCCCAATATATCTTTGATAATATTTTATATGTTCAGAATTATTTACACATTTTTAAAAAACAATGTGATTTTTATAATGTCAACACTAGGAATAAAAATAAACTAGCTGTTCCAAACTTTAGACTTCATAAGACAAGTCGCTCATTTATGGGGAAATGTATACATTTATAATAAAATACCAGCAAATTTAAGT
The DNA here is from genome assembly GCA_910589355.1 of Parapoynx stratiotata. Classification (NCBI taxonomy): domain Eukaryota; kingdom Metazoa; phylum Arthropoda; class Insecta; order Lepidoptera; family Crambidae; genus Parapoynx; species Parapoynx stratiotata. Next base: position 13,933,701 of record OU342466.1, on the reverse strand, counting down.
GAACTGCCTTTACACAAATTCAAACCATGTGTCAAACAAAATTTAATAACAAAGGGTTACTATACAGTTCAGGAATATTTGGACGATAAAAATGCGTGGATAGATTGAGATCATAATATCTATGTTCACCCACTTGATTGTACTAGCCTAACATTTATAAAAAACATGAATTGTTAAAAAATGTGAAAAAAAGAGCAAATTCTCGAGTTTCTGGCTCGCTCTTCTCGGGGATGTCTGCGTTCCGAGCGAGTGGTAGATTCACTTATTCATAAATTGACGTTTTTAAGTGTTTGTACATCAAGGCTATAAAATAAAGATATTTTTGATTTGATTTGATTTGAGTGTGGTTTCATAGCAACGCTGACCGCCAGCGCAGGCCACAATTACACTTACAATAACACGGAGCTACTAAAATGTCAAAATGTATGGAAATCTACGGCGTACCTATGAAAATTGTGAAATTTTCGTACAGCATGGAATTTTCTATCGGAACCTTAGGGATCAGCAAGGAGGAAGGTAAGCAAAGACCCATGATCTATTTGCTATTACTTTACTTCATAATTAGACGTTTATAATAATTTTTATGATATATTTGGAGTCCGAGCAAACGAACAAAACCTTTATTTTTTTGGTCTGAAATAAATGAATTTTTTTTTGGATAAATTGCCCTTCAAACACTCTCAATGTTTACCAATATTACAAAAATATGGTGAGAAATTCAAAAAAAAATCCATGAAATACAACACTATTTTTTTATACATTTCCTTGCAACGTTACTGAGTCATTCAGTTCATGATTATGATAAGGTTTAACAGAAGTTATGTTATCTTCGATAGTGTAAACTACGGCTTTACAGTTCTTCATGTAGTTCGTGAGGCATCTCCACCTTATCTTAAGGACTCCTGCGCCGAGATCTCGCTTAATATGAGCTGTGTAAAGGTATCCGTCAACCTTTATGACAGGATACCCCCTCTTGTTGTACATATGCTGGACAACTGAAATTACCACACGATTACATTTTTAATAAATCACATTTTCTTGAAGTTTTTATGTGCAAAAGATTTCCACTGAAGCTATTCCTTGTTAGAAGTGTTTTGAAAAGAATCATTTTAGACACTGGCGAATGATAGTGTAAGTTTTCATTGTAAAAACACACCTAATTTTGAGTTGTGTTAAGAAATTTCAAAAATGTCATTTTCTATGAGAAATGTGATTTCGATAGGGGTGCTTTTCACGTTTCCGCGAGCATTTATTACTTTCATGCGTTTCCAATACTTTTCATTCTTAACATTTCTTAACGTAGCTCAAAGTGAGATTTTTTTTTACAACAGAGGTTGCAAGCGGCAATAATTAGTACAGTACTGTAAAACAGACCTTTTAGCCGTCAAAGATACAAAATCTGCAAGTCTACTAAAAGTTGCCAGGTCTTCAGATACAACAGATAAGCTGCACCTGATTTGAAAATAGAAGAATCGGATAAAGGGAAAAGATTGTGGAACATCCAGGAGCCAGCACCGCCAAGCATTTGATACTCACAAGAGATAGAGGCAGATTTATTTAAGAAGGGTGGTTTCATAAGTGGGCTGGTCTACAGAGCCGCGTGCGAGATATCCATACATTTTGACGGAAGGCGCGCGCATGTGGCTTTGGAAGGATTTTAGGTATCTCTTGTAGTTAAGTAAGCGCGCGAGCGTGGTCAGCGCTGGCTGGCACCCAGCCAGCACCAAGAGTCCTTGACAGGTTTTAATGGTATATTAATGGTATATGTCTATTTGTAATATAATGTTCAAAATAATATACAAAACGAAAAAGATACAGTTACAGATATACATTTGAAACTAACAAATTGTAATTGTAATGAGAATTTGAATTAAATTGGTCCAAAGTATGCTCATCATTAATTAAATAAGCAATTAACTCATGTTATGCGCTCACACGTGTCCTAGCCTTCAAATGGCAGATAAGTCGCTGGTGTTATGTACTAGTAAACTTAAGTATATACAGTAAATACACACAACATAATATATCATCACGGCTCTAACCCGAAGAAAAAGCTGTAAAGTCAACACACAGATTTCGCGTGATATAAAAAATAAGAAAAAAACTGTACCTAATATCCCAAGACGTCATTTATTAAAGGAACAAAAGCCAAATATACAGTACGAGAATTAACAGTTGATAGAATGTTAGAAGTAATCATTTAAAAATATATTTTGAGAATTTTATTCTTTACTTAACAGGTCCGTGGTTATGTGCTTGCCCTAATTTGATTATGGTTGTGTCGACCATGTAGAGTGTAGCTCGGCAGCCTCTGGCGTTATGTGTCGAACAATGCCATCTACTTTTCTTTATGTTACCCACAAGTGTTGAGTCCTTCAAGGAGTACGTAAAGCCGGAGTGCAGGACCAGCGGATTGCCACGTCTCGATGCTATAAAACTGGCTGAAAAAATTTAAAAAATAATTTAGATCATCAAGCTGGGTTCTGAATTTTAGTTCAAATTAAAAGAAATGTATTAAAGTGCGCGCAGAACTAGCTGGCCGCGCCTTAGGTATGTGAGCGGTGGGACGGAGAGGCGGGGGCGCTTGCTGTGATTCATTTCTCAGTTCGGCGCCGTACTTCGCGACGGCAACACGCATTGAAAGTTCCGGCTACTTAAAACAAAATGCACATGAGATTGCAATAGCGAGATGAGTCGCCACCTAAAGCGCGGTTAACGAGTTACGCGCGCACTATAGTAATATTTTTCTCGCATAATTGAGCCATGTTTGAAGTAGATGAATGTAAATCATTAAAGTTGTAAATGCAAGCACCTTATCAAATAAAAGAAGCAAAAGTTAATATAAACGAGTTTATTTCAATTGATTTTTATAACAATGTATAAATCTATACAATTACACTAAGTGGAAAACAGACAAGTTTTACAAACGAACCCAAAAGGCACTACAAAAACAGCATGAAATAAGGTAAACAGTATACTTAGATTTAACCAACATGTATTTCTTTTTTTTTTTACTGCACAGGCTTGTGGGTGTGGTGTATAGAGGCCTTGGTTATAGTTGTATCTATCGTATGGATCCCAGCCGGACACCCTCGGGAATGATGTGTGGAGCAATACCATCTAGTTTTTGTCACACTACCCACAATATTACGACGATGGACGGAGTATCGGTATCCTGACATAACTAACAGCGGAGTACCTCGTCTTGAGACTGAAAAATGCGCTGAAAAATAATGAAAATTATATAAATAATATATTTAAAATAAGTGTGCCTATTTTAATTTGTACACTTTTATACACAGGTCTTTTTATTTGAGCATGTTGAGAGAATAATTAAAGTACACTCACGAGGTAGGGAAATGATATTCAGGTTAAAACAACACAATTTAAAGGGAAATAGGTATTTCAGGACAACACAAACTCCGCGGGTTAAGCATAGAAAAGAACATGAGAATATTTATATACATTTATTTATTTAACTATTTATTGTACACAAAAGAAAAATGTAACTCATATTGTAAATCAGAATATATTTTTATTCCATTTATTTATTTATTAAGTACCCTTCGTACTTAAGTGGTATTACAACTTTCCATAAAGCTGCAAAAAAAGACAATATTCAAAATTTATTAAATTTTAATCTAATTATGATTCATGAGGCACAATTTAATAATGATGGTCAGAAGGTGATAACATGGTTTAATTTTCAAAATCGTTTTTCTATCTTCTTTTTTAGTTCTTCGTTTTGCACAGGTTCATGGTTATGCTTCAGAATAGATGTGATTATATTATTTTCTAAAGTGCAGATGCGTGCGTGGCAGCCCTTGGAGTGATGTGTCGAGCAATGCCATCTCGTTTTAGTCATGCTACCCACAGTTTTCCGACGATGGACGGAGAATCGGTACCCAGAGATTACTATCAACGGACCACCCAGTCTCGACACTGTAAATTGTGCTGAAAATAAATATAACTATATAAATTTAAAAACATATTTTAAAATTATATCAACCTATCAATGGTCAGAATATAGAAACGTGTATTGTTTGCGAGCACCGGTGTTCACGCTGACTCTCAAAGGGTTAATTTCTTCATTGTCGAAAGCGAGACACAATAGAAGAAAATTATGAATTCAGTATTTCAATTGAAATTGTATTTTTTTTAAATTAGAAAGTGTTAAAAAAGTATACCCTGAACTTTTAACCAATGCTGACCACAATAGATTATAAAAAATGGTAAAATGACTATACCGATAACATTAATAAATACATAATTATTTAAATCGTTTATTGGGAAAACTTACAATACCTTAAACATTTTTACACAATGAATTATATTCTTAATTAAGTAAGAATTCAACAAAAGTAATCGCAATAATTAATAGCAATTTATCCTTCACTTATTGCGAATGTTTTAGTACATATTAGTAGGAACTATGTTTTAATCGTATTTGCGAAGAAATAGGTTATACGCCGGCACTTCACTTGTCGTATCGTGATCGCAAATTTGCTATGTTTGCACGAATTGCAAACAACGCTATGCCAAGTGAAGTACCATCATTAGATAGAAACTGCAATGTTCGAATGAACAGTCGAGTACAAAATATGCGACAATCTTTATTTCCTTCTAATAAGAGTGATTATCTGTCAAAAGTGGTTACATATTTTTGGAATTGACTGTACCTGCAAAACTCTCGAAAACGTGATTATAAACTTATACTTAGGCAATTCTTGAAAAGCTATTATAAAGATATAAAACATAGATCTTGTAATAATGCTATTGTCGGTTATTTGCTATGTAATGTTTTTGTATTGTAACTAGTTAAGTCAGCACCTTTTCTTCACCTAAGATACAGACCTATTCCATACCTAGTTTAGGTATACATTTACTTTTTGTTCTATAGTTAGATATAAAAAAAAATGAAAAAATCAAAAAAACTAATGAAATCAAAAATGAATGAAGAATGATGATGAATGAAGAATGAATGAATGATGATTCAAATGAATGTGTAATTTTTACTATTTTAATTGTAATTCCAAGAATGTTTCCAAGAATGTTGTTGTGTGTGTGTTGTTTGTTGAATGAAGAATGATGATGAATGATGAATGAATGAATGATGATTCAAATGAATGTGTAATTTTTACTATTTTAATTGTAATTCCAAGAATGTTTCTCACTTTTTATAATCCTAATTTGAAGATATTTGTATACCCAATGGGTCGAAAATAGCGATCAAAAAATTTTTATATTAACTTAAATGTATTACCTATATTCACAAATAAATAATCATTTCATTTCATTTCATTTCATAAGTATTAATTGTATGTTGTATTGCACAATAAAAATATTATTACTATTTTTGCACTTTTTTGAAAAATCACTTTCGGATACGCGATCATGTTCTTTGGGGTTATCATTTGAGCATTTCTACACCTATCTAAAATATTTGTAGCCATTATATTTAAAAAAATAATCTTGTTGACTGATCAATGATTATGTGTATTGGTTACTTTGACCACCTCGTCGCCAACAGTGTGAACGAAAGACAAGCATCCTCTAGAGTTGTGTGTGGAGCATCGCCACACACACTTCATTCCATTGGTATACTTGAGGCCGAAGGTGTACCCAGCAAAGTGTAGTAGCCTGGTGCCTTTGCGAGACATGGAGTAGAATACTTCGCCTAAAATAGAACACCAACATCAATTAATGTACAGAATCAAATGTTACTAGCCAATATGCATAAGAAAGAGATTATGAATAAGAATTTTTTAAATAATATAAAAGTTATAACAAGGGGACTACACGCGACGTACATAATGTAGTATATAGATAGTAACTTACTGCTCGACTTTCGGCTGGGTTACACCAACCGTGGTCACGAGCTGACTGGCGCGCGGCGTCGTCTGCTCGGGCGGGCAGACGACGCCGCGCGCCGTTAAAAAAGTTAAATAACATTATAACTTTCTAAATAACATCAACAAAGGATACAGTGTTGTGAAGTATGGGATATTTTTCTCAAATTGCAGTCATTATTAATTTGAGCAGTTTACCAAGTTCGTTCAAAACACGTAAAAAATATGTTATTTAAAAACAAACGTAGCGATTACAATGGGCCTCATAAGAAGTCACTCAAAGGGTAATGGAGAGGGCTATGCTTGGAGTTTCTCTCCGTGATCGAATCAGTAACAAGGATATTCGCAGGAGAACTAAGGTCACCGACATAGCCCACAGAATTGCGAACCTTCAGTGACAGTGGGCAGGGCACATTGCTCGTAGAACTGACGGCCGTTGGGGCGGAAAGGTTCTCGAGTGGCGACTACGTAATGGCGCAACGTAGGGAGGCCCCTAACAAGGGTGACCGGCGATTTGGTGAAGGTCGCAGGAAGTCGCTGGACGCACGGGGCACATGACCGGTCGTTGTGGAGATCATTGGGGGAGGCCTTTGTCCAGCAGTGGATGACAAAAGGCTGATTGAAGGATAAAACAAATTACCGAGTGAAAAGATAATAACAGCTATAAATAAACCTCTGGTATCCAATAAAGACCCAATCTACCTTTTATTACTATTTATTTAAATTTAATACATGTTCTATTACATTTAGCCACTACAAATAATGTACCTTTTACATCGATAGCACATCTAAAATCTTCCATTTACTGATAATACACGATCTAAGTAAAATAGTAAATGTAAATGCAAATAAATATAATTGTAAACATAGTAGAAACATAACAATAACACAATGATTTCTTTATAAATCAAAAACATTTAAAATGTTATTTTTAGAATTATAACTGCATAACTGTAAACTACTACAAGATATATCGATAACACTACATTGGTATACTAACATGTCTTACGACATTCGTATAATAAAAAAATGTAATAAGTAATGTTGACTTATATTATGCACATGTTTTGTGCAAATCACAGGAATCAATCGCGATCCTTAGGTTATAATATTGTTTAAATTATTCAGAATTATTAACACAACTCCTACATCAAAAACTCTTCAACCACATTGAGTCCAAAGACCAAGATGTCAAATATCATCTACACACGAAAACTACTAGCTATACAGCAATTCGACAATGAAATATGTGACTTAATAATTCTTATTTTAACATCTAGTATTGTTAAATTGGTTTATCATTTTGACCAGAATTAGACTAGTGGACAAATCTTTTAAATAGCTTACTAAAAAGTACCCACATGAAACTATTCTTGATAATATGAATATAAGGTATACAGATGCAGTTGGATTGATATACTTTCTGGATTTTGAAGCAATTCTGACTTACGACTAACGATTAAATATCTACATTTGATATCAATGACAATATATTGAATTATAATTGTCATTTTAAGGAATCTTCCTGTATATTATATTTATCACTACTTATTCACATTGATGATATTCATTAAACAGATATGAAGGTATTAAAATAGTTTCCGGTAGTGAGAATTCATGAAGCTTTTAATATTTTATACAAATTATTGTAAAGATTAATATTTAGTTTAACTGGTCATTGCTGGTCACGTCTTACTTGAAAATAACTAATAACGACCAAAATGTTAGTCTAAGTAAAAACTAACTTCAGATTTCAATTCATTTCTTTCCATCACATTCTTTTAGGTGGTATTCTGACGAATTTACTTCTGTATCAAAAGATGTCCTCACTTTTACTTTCAACAATTTAGCACCAATTTTAATTACCACTCCACATTTCCAAACCCATCAGACTTCATTGACAAGGCATTTGTTCAATATTATTATAATTATCGTATCTAAAAAAAAACTATACTAAAACTATGTCTACTAATAAATAATACTTCAAATAATGACTAGATTTCCAGTCTCAGATTTTTCATATAAGTAATTAAAATTAAAAACAACATTAAATCCGTGATTTCACCTCACCCTTGACTTTCTTTGGCAGAAAAGAAATTTTATTTGGAAAATTATGATTTTAGGAAAGATTTTCATTAGGTAGAAGCTCCTCAATTTCATATGAACTAATCCTGTCGATATTTCATAAAATTCAAAGATACATTGTAACATTGTTATTTCCAAATATTATTGATTACACATCAAACATTTATTAATTAGTTACTATAATGATAATGATTTCAATTCAAACGTCCCAATTTCTTAATTCAATACGCTGAATTCAATATGTAGTTTTTAAGCAATTGGTATCAATTTTATAACTATCTGATTTTTTTGCGATTATCAGCACAAATCTTTTGACTTTTATTTTTCTTATATCTACCAAGTTAGGTATAAGAAAATCATGCGTATTTTGTTCATATTTACATTTGTTGCCGATAGAACATCTTCACCCTAGAAATGGGTAGAAAAAACTTATTCTCGTTTTTGCTGTTTACAGTCTCCATTTGAGGAGGGTGGGTGTGCTTATTATCCAAATATATGATCTCATCCCGGCAAGTGAAGATGGATGCCTTGCAACCCATTTTACCATGGGTGGAGCAGTTCCATTGGATTTTTTTAGTCGGTGCGTTGGCCTTGCTCATATTTTTAATAGCGAACCGGAACCCTTCGATGAGGATGATACGTGCGCCCCTCAATGATTCAGTGAACTCGTAACGGATACCTGGAACAAACAGATATGGTTAGAACCGCCCCACATGATAATACATGGCGATTTAAGTTAAGCATCGACAACATCCATACATAGCAAACTACAAGTAAATTTATTACTTGTAGTTTGCTATGTATGGATGCTGTATGTATGGATGTTGCAAAGAATTAAAAACCAAATAATTTAGTTGATAATTTACTAACATTTATTGATCATTTTAACGAGCGTCATGCTCACATATTTTATATTATTTTTACACTTCTTATTGTGAACACGTAAATAGGTAATCTGAAATAGAAACATGTACAGAAAATCGACCTAATACAATACAGTAACAAATGACCTAACTAATAAATAATACTTTCTATTTTTCTAAATTATCTTAAAAACTAAGAAATACTATATTTTGAATTGGTATTTTAGGGTTTCTCAAATGTTACAGCTACTCGGTATCTCAACCGACTGCCACGCGATTAAAGTGACATCTTATTACATTACTGTGTAACAACATGTTTGACTAGTTTTAACTTTACATTACGTTTTGATATTACTTTAGGATCTACGATTATGAATAATTATACGCGTCAGAAGAAGCCCTTATCATCAAAAATTATATCACTAGTCTCTGCGACTTCCATCATTGTTTGATTGTGGTTTTGGAACACAGAGATTTGTCGGTAAGTGGGTATGCTCATTCCTTAGCCAAACGATTTTGTCATCGAAGGTATGCAAGAAGGCATTGCAGCCATGACCGTTGTGAGTGGAACACCTCCACCTGACCTTGCCACATCTGAACTTGGTGGCCAGGGAGAACCGGTAGCCTTGGACGTGCAGGATTCGGTTCCCCCTAATGGACCGATGAATCTCGTATGGTGGAAACTCTGGAACATATCTAAAAATTAGTAATACTTTAAGGTGCTTGGTGGCGTAGTGGTTCGTACGCTATTCGATATCGAAAACAAAGCTACTTTCGCCCTGGTCAGTCCTGGGATGGGTCCAAAACTTTGTGATCTCGAGCTACACCGTGCTTTGGAAATTCCGTGCTATTGCCACCGTTTTTACCTACCAACCTGCATTGGGCCAGAGCGTCGTGGTGCTACGGCCAATACTCCTCATGTTTTGCTCCGTGTGCCTGTGCCCAGCAGTGGGATGAAATAGGCTGATAACGACGATACTGTAAGTACGGATCAGAGTGATGGCCAACGAAAACACGCAGAAGAAATACGAATGATAGCGTGGACTGAATTAAGACTGTAAGTTTGAAAGTAGCGTAAGAAACAGAAAATATGAGCGTGGAACAGATACGACTTTTCTCATATGGTACACATAATTAGTACACATAATTAGAAGAGAAGAATTAAATGAAAGATAGACTAAAGAAGCAATTTATTTAAGGTGTGAATTATGATACCCATAAAGACCTAGACCAGACGAGTGACAGAAGAAAATAGAAGAGGACTAATAATTGAGTTGTAATTGAAGCGTCAATTTAGAGAGAGATTTCTGTATTTAAAGGTTTCTTTCGACTAGATTTCAATGCAACACATAACATTACGTACTAATTTTAAATATGTGACACAAGTATATTGACAAAAAAACTCGAACTACAATATAAAGCTATATACATTCAAAATTCCTTAAATTGACCAGATAACAATAAATTACATGAATATCTTGAATTACACTTTAATTAGAATAACAATTGTAAAGTGGCATCTCATGCATATGTTGAATCTTTGCCTTAACGATTTCGTTATTAATTGTGTAAACAACGGCTTTACACCCCCTGGCAAAGTGGGAGCTGCAGACCCATCTCTTCTTAATGCTATTACTCCTTTTCTCCTTTTTGAAGGTGTATTTGTACCCATCTAACAACAGCATCTGGTTACCTCGAATAGAGCTAATGAATTTAGCAGCCCCTGAAATATTAAGTGTTAAACCCTGTTTTATAAAGCGGCAAGAAGAACGAGAAAATCTTAGCTAAAAAGCAGACAGTTGACTACATGACATTTGTAAGAATAATATCTGGTTGTAAGGTGCAATCGCGAGCAAAAACACACTATTGAACAATGAACGTCTTTATTACATTGTAAGAGGAGTTATTTTCTGTCAAAAGTGGACTCATGTTCACGCTTGTGACTATACCAACCTGTGAATATAAGATGAAGGTTTAGGTTGAATTAGTGCCAGCAGCTTTGGACAAAGTTATTAGTAGGCTTTCATAACTCTTCTATCACAAAAGGAATTTTCTACGGGGACATGGAGGGAAGTTAATAAATTTTGTTCAAGACAAAATTTTCTAAACATATCAAAATGTACAAATTTTAATAAGAAACAACAAAATGATGATAAAAATGTAAATGTGTGATAATAAACAGTTTGTGGTTAGAGTCAAAACGAGAAATAGAGTACTTATGTTCATTTTTACGCAAAAACATTATTGGAGTCATTGCAAAATGTGTAGTACGTCAACGTAAACAGGCATCATGTGAGTACATTTACATCACAATTGCTTAAAAGTATACACAGCTTGACTATAATTTAAGATATTATTCGTTGACATAGTCCCTATCAATAAATCTAGCCTATCGTTCTTTAAATTGGGTAATGATTTTGAAAAATAAAAAAAAGTGGATGATCTGTATCAAGCACATAAGTAAAGTTAAAAATCGGACCTGCAGATACCAGTAAAGATATTTTGAAGCACAACATTGTATAAATCTATATATTTTATATTAAAAACAAGATAACATTAGGCTGAGTAAAATGAAACAAAAGAAATTAGGAGAATATCGTTTTTACTGGTACGGAAGGTTCATACCTGGAGTAGCATGAAGGTTGGTGGTTATGGATATTTCTCAATGTAACTATGCAATCGTTTATGGTGTATATAACTGCCTTACAACCCTTAGCGAAATTAGTACTGCACACCCACCGCTTCTTTACCGCCGCACCTCTTTTCTTGTTATAAAAAGTAAATTTGCCGACAGAAATCATTGTCTTTCCTCTTTGAGAAGTCACGAACGTGGCTGGGAACAAAATTGTAATAACGTCAATGCACGTCCATAAAGATCATTATTACAAGAACCATTTATCTCAACGACATTAATTTAAGTAATTTAATTCGTAATATCTTGTGTAGATTATAAAGAAATTAATTTAATTGTCAAATAGAAAAAACAAACAGAAATAAAAAACAATATGAACGAAAAATTACACCGTTTATCCCTTGAAAACAGACAATAGAAATCAATAACAATAGTAAAACATACGTACATTTATATATACAATTACGCCCTTCTCTTAGAGAGGTAGGCAAAGATCATTTCTTTCCACTTGTTACGGTCCTTGCAAACTTCGTTCGCTTCATTTACATTCATAACAGTCTTCATAATTTATTAACTCTTACTGAGCAATAAAACACCGACAATTCTAATTCTAAATATTAATGATGAACAAATCGAGTGTGTAGACTCAACTGTATTTCTAGGCATTAAATTAGATTCTCATTTACAATGGCTCACGTCTCTACTTTGACTGAGAGATTGAGCTCTGCTGCCTAAGCGGTAAAGAAAATAAGAGACCTAATTGATGTAGAAATAGCACGACTTGTTTTTTATAGATACTTCCATAGTGTAATGTCATATGGATTGTTGTTATGGGGATCTGCTGCAGATATTCAAAATATATTTATTCTGCAGAAACGAGCTATATGAGCTATTTACAAACTGCTATCCCGAGACTCAGAGAGCTCTTTAAGGAAATTAATATATTAATCACATTATCGTATATAAGTATATGATAACATTATTTATGTTCAGAAAAATTAAAAACGATTATGTAAAGCTTAGTGACCACCATAATATTGACATCCGAAATAAAAATAAACTTGCATTCCTAGCTTCCAATTACAGAATAGGTCGATCATTCATAGCAAAAGTCCCACGTTTGTATAATAAAATCTTACAAAACATAATAGAATTGCCTTTACATAAATTTAAACTATTTATAAAACAAACCTCAATGAAGAACCTCAATGAAGAAAGGCTATTTTAAAATAACCTTTTACACTGTGATGTTTACCAGGTCTGGCAATGAATTATTATGTTATACAATCCGCTTTGTTATTATCTTTTAAATTTTCTAATGTTATTGACGCATCATAAACGTGACTACTTGTTACCTAAATTATTAAATAAAGCATTTCATTTCATGCATGCTCGGCAATTACAGTTACATGCCGAAAGTGCCTAGGTCTTCCTCGTCTCATATATCCAATCACTTCAGATTCATCAGATGAATCTATGCGTTCCACATGACCAAACTTCTCAATTCTTGTCACTATATTCTCTTTCAAACTACATTTCTTTCTAAATTCCTTATTGTTCAACCTGTCAGTTTTACATCAGCTTAGTTTCTTGAAGCTCTCATTTCTGCTGCATTTATTCTGCTTTCATGTCTCTTCTTCCATGCCCAACTTTCACTCCTATACATTAGTGTTGGGACCAGCACGTCACGTGGACTGCTAATCGAGCCATTTCTGATATTTGACTTTTTAGAAAAGCATGCATGGCCCCATTCACCATGTTACCAGCTTGCACTCGCGTCTCTATATAACTATTACACGTAATCTTTCGAAAGCAAAGATCATAAAGCAATCATAAAAATAAGAAATGAATTTTTGGGTATAACGATGTCCAACATGTATTGTATTCAACAAATAAAAAAATATACATAACTTATGTACAAACTAAGTAATAAAACTTGAAAATCTAAACATGATTCAACGTAAATCTTATTACTGGCGCACAGACGGCAGTGCAAGATTATATTTAATGGACGGGACTGGCGACAAAAATAAATAGGATAAGTTTTTAGAAGAAAATCTAAAACTGTAAAAATAATAAAGACCTATAATAAAAAGGAATACCAAAAAAGCGATGAATACATGGAATGAATAAAAGAAGTAAAGAAGGGAAAAGAGCGAATACAAAAAAACGGTAATACAAATTGAAATGTAAATAATTGAATATCTATTGTTTTGCTGAAATAAATTAAATTGTTTTTAAATATTTACTGAAAGTTACAACACATATGGTGCTGCTGTTAAAATGTCACCGACTGATGGTAAGAGCGTGCCAATTTTCAAAACATGTCGGACATAGAGGTGGCTTATTTAAACAGCCACTGCACCTGTATCTCGTCTCTCTTCGAATGTTTTTAGTATTGCAGAATCTACACTTTAAAAATGTGTTCTTTTTTTTCGATTTTGATCCCGGTTTCAGAGGGTTCAATTCAGGCCAGTGACCAGAACTCAACTCATCCACTTCAGTTTCTTCTGAGTCTTCAACAGAAAGTGCTGCAGGTAAAAAATGATTCAATTTGAATAAATGGTTACTAAAATTTACTTTTAGTATCAAATATTTCCCAACTCATTTTTTTGGGGATTAATTCAACCTTATATAAAACGTATATAGACGTCATTAGAAAAAGCAAAGGAATACAACCCCAAAGCTAATTTATATTATAATAAAATAAAATTGAAAATCAACAATAAAGCAAGAGAAATTTACAGTGCGTTTGTGGATAAAATAGTGAAACGAAAAATGAAGTTCTTTGCCAAAGAGCTGATGGAATACAAGAATAGGCAGTGAAGGAAATCAACTTGCTATTTTTTATTATTTACTTGATGTTACAACACTTATGGTGTTGTACAAATATCACTGACTGATGGTACGGTCGGCATCAGAAGTAGCTGATCATTTTAGTACTGTGTCACATTTCATATGTACGTCATTTTCCTAGACACCATCATGACATTTGCTTCGACATTTAATTTGACAATATATTTAAATGGTCATCAACTTTTGATGCTGACTGTACGATCGGGCGTGCCAGCCTACAAAACATAATGTACAAAGAGCCTATTTGAACAGCCACTGCACCTGTATCGAATTTTTTTAGATTGGCATAGTCTACAACGTAAATAATATATACGTTCTTGCTTTTCAATTTTGATCCCGGTTTCAAAGGGATAATTTCAGGCCAGTGACTAAAACTCGACTCATGAGTTTCATTTGAGTCTTAAGTAAGTGCTGCAAGTAAAAATAATTAATTTACAATAAATGGTAACTAAGATTTACTTTAAATTGACAACATATAGACCCACTTGCAGGAAATTAAAATCGAGACTTAAAACTGGATTAAGTAATTTTTTGGCCATTTTACTATGGGTCTTATGTCAAAAATTGACAAAATCGAGATTTAAACTAGATTTAAAATTTCCTGCAAGTGGCGCTTAATGTTTGTGTAACTCTGGTTATTTCAACCTTATATAGAACTTATGGACGTCATTAGAAAAGGGACCCGCAGCTTATTACGTCCCCTGCTGGGCACAGGCTCTCCAACATGGAGATACACATGAAGAGTATGGGACGGAAGAGTACGGAGGACTGTGTGTACTCCTTCTGTGATCACAAAATTTTGGTCACCCACCCCAATTCTGACCATGGAAAGTAGCTTTGTTTTCGATATCTAAAGCTAAAGCGAACGAACATCTACGTCACCGAACTCCTCCTCATTAGAAAAACAAAAGTAATATAACCCCGATGATACTTTATTTAACGTTTGTTGACGAAATACCGAAAAATTATTTTGCCAATGAGCTGGTGCAATTGAAACTGCAAAGTCTAGACGCAAAGTTGCTGCTTAGACAATATTCCTTCAGATGTATTTTGGACAGCGCAATTAAGTATTTCATATCGGTACTCAAGAAGCACTGGGCTACCTCCATTTGAAACATTTACCCTTTATTAGAAGAAAGCATTTTAGATCCAAGGTTTTATTTAAGCCATCATTCGTTGTCCCGCGTTGGTCCGGGACACAAAAAGAATGTACCAACTCCTTTTTTTGTCTAGCATGTCGTAAAAGCCGACCAAGGGCGTATTGGGTACTGGGTCAGTGATTGTGTAGGTAATGAGCTAGCCACTTGTCATTACTCTTTCACGATTTTTCATCTGACAAAAACCCAATTTTTGTATGGCTAAATGTGGTCTTAAGGAACACAAGGTGTCAACATCTAAAGGTGCTCCTTGGACTCTGCCTACCCCTTCGGGGATTACAGGCGTGATTTATGTATGTATGTATGTATTATTCGTTACACGGCCATGGAGTGAAATGCACCACCGGCAATGGGACAACTGCCTAATAGCGTTTGATGTAACGTTGCCAGTTTCAGTGTATATAACTGTCTTGCAACCTTTGCGATGTTAGCGGTGTTAAAACCATCTATCCTAAGTACAATCGTCAAAGACTTTATCAGTAATTTTCTTTAGATTTGTGTAATCTAACTAATACGTCAATAAACGTCTTATTGAACAATGAAAACATTATAGTATAAACGTCACACATACAAATAAGGACAACATAGAGTGGAAAAGCTCTATTCACTTCATATGGTCTCGGCAGGTAAGAGAGAATAGATTAATCCCTAGCATACTTATGTAAGATTGTCTTGCTGAAAGAAAACCAACTGCTTGTTTTTAATTTATTTACTTAATGTTTTAACACTTATGGCGCTGTACAAATATCACGGACTGATACGAGCGTGCCAGTCTTTAAAACATGTCGGACATAGAGGTGGCTTATTTGAACAGCCACTGCACCTGTGCCTCGTTTCCTTCTGAATTTTTCTAGATTTGCAGAGTCTACATTTTAAAAATACGTTCTTTCTTTTTGATTTTGAATCCGGTCTATGAGGAATAAATTCAGGCCAGTGATTATAACTCGACTCATCCACCTCAGTTTCATCAGAGTCCTCATCTGCAGATAAAAGATAATTTAATAACAATAAATGCTTACGAAGATTTCTTTGAGATTTAAATTTCTTACAGCATATACAATTTTTGTGCATAATATACCTAACAAGGTGATTATAAGTTAAACAAATTATTTATTTACAAGAAAAAAAAGAAAACATTAGGTGTACATTTGGTGACTTAATAGTGAAATGAAAAATTGACGCTGCGTGTAGTCTCCATCGGACAAAAGGCGTGATTATATAATATGACATAGCAACATCATCAGGCCTCTTTCCCCGAAGGGATTTGCAGATGTGTGAACACCCACGTTTATTATGTGTTTATGTGTAGGTATGTAATGTTGAACCTTACGGCCCATACTCCTTATGTGTTTCTCAATGAGGAAGGCCTGTGCCCATTAGTGGGCTGAGGACGATTGTAATGTTGTCAGTTTCAGTTGCCTTACAACCTTTGCGAAGTTAGTGGTATAAAACCCATCTATTCTTAGTACTATCACGAAAGATCAGTATTTTTTTTTGTGTAAAATAAAATGCTCGTCATCAAAACGTCAATAAACGTCACGTTGAAAAAGGAATGCAGTAGTTGTTAAATGTGGACAGAAGCACGAAAACAATTGCAAGATATAGGATAAAGCTGTCTTATAAAAAATAACAAACTCAAGCATTGTATATTAAAAATTCATTAAATGATTTGAAATTTATTTATAATCTTATACAAAGGCTCTTCATAAGAAGTAAGAAACAATCACGCCTTCCTTTCAAATTTTATTTCTTCTCATGGTCGTGGATATTATAAATAGCAATAATTTTATTATCTATGACGTGTAAAGACGCCTTGCAGTATTTGTTCTGAGTGCAACACCATCTCGTTTTCCCAAGTTTGCAATTGCCAGGTTTTTTGTAAAACATATATTTTCCCACCTTTATGTTGGTTTTACCCTTTTTTGTCTTGATTAAAGTAACTAAAAAGAAAAATGAAAATTTATTTTTGCAAGTCACTAAATATAAAAGTAAAGATGTAAGTCAAGAAAATTTTACTCTAATGTAATTTGTCAGAAGTTCAAATATTTATTTTTTTTACATTTGACAGGTAAGCTCTTGGCCTTTATCTCACCTGATGGTAAGTGACGATAAGGCCGAAGGTGGAAGCGAGCTTCACCTGTAATCCTCAACAACTGAGGAACTGGCTATCTTACCTCTGATTGGCGGAACACAACAATGCTTATAACATTGTTATTATGGCGACAGATTTAAGTAAGACTGTGGTAGCTAGCCAGGCGGGCTTAGGAGCCCTACCACCAAACAAAATTATTATTATTTATTGTTATTTCGTAAGCATTGAACTAACAGTAAGCAAAAAATCTAATTTTATTACTTCATTATTAATTTTATTATTAATATAATTTCATTGCTGATAAAAAATGTGACTTACAACTACTTACAAATGTTTGTGCCTTTTTGTTATCAGAATTGTTTAAATGTAATATTAATTTTATTAGAACAGTATCTGATCCCTAAACTTAAACGTCTTCATTCAAAATCTATTCAAGATTTTTTTAATGGTTTGTCAAATGGCAAATTATTGAAAATAATATCCATATAAAGTAAAATCCATAAAAAATAAATAGTGTCTACTATAAATAGTTAGTTTACTTATTTCTTACCTAACTTAAGGTAAAACCGGGATAGACATTTAGAATTTTTTTAAATTAATTATTTGTATAAATGTAGCTAACCTATTTATTAATGTTCAATTATGATTTGTTTTCTTTGATCTATCAAGTACAGATTTATCAGAATTTAGCTTTTTGTGGAACTTGCCTCACCATGAAAATACTAAGAGGAATAGAAACCTACCAAAATTTTATAACCTCCATTGAACTCCAACGGCAATTGCTTACAAGAGACATGGGTAGATTTCTTTTTCAATTGTTTAATACTCGTGTAATCACAATCAAACAGTAAAATATTATGCAATGAGAAAAAAGTTCTAATAAAATAAAAGTATGTAATGGACGTAAAAAACTTCATATTATAAGTACTGACACCATATAGTGTGAGAAGGGATTGGGGCCTATCGGGCAACTATCCTTTTTGCTTGATCAAGGAATTCGATTATTTTATAGATAATGGAATTATTTGCACTCAGATCCACACTTAATGAACCAGTACATGTACATGATAAAGAATAAAATGGATTTTTAAATCCTTACCTATGAAATTGTTGTTTTTATTCTGTCTTAGGCTCGTATTACAGAACCAAACTCAAGCGTAGATCTCTGCTTGAGCGCAGTTAAAAAGGGATGGCGCTGTGTGGGATCAATAGCGCCATCCCTCTCTAACAGTGCTCAAGCAGAGATCTAGGCTTGAGTTTAGTTCCGTAATACGGGCCTTAGTATTTTGTCTGTAACTATTAAGATTCAGAGGATTCCTAAAAAAATCATTACCTCGTCTAAAAATAAACTATATTTTTGAGCTCTTTTGATTTGTTTTGATAATTTGTTGTAAGTTTAATTGTGTTAAAATTGGACACGGAGACAACTCTTTTTAAGTGCCTCCCGAATACATCATTTTATTTATATTCACATAAAAACGATAAATAATTTCAATAAAGTGTGATATTACACATATTTCTAAAGTTTGTCTAATGATACATGCCAAATATTATTATCTCTGGATTTGTCGTTGTGAAGAAAACTTATAAAATGTTAGTATGTAAAATGTAGACATCCCCAAAATCTCTATATAAAACACCAATTTCATAGGTAAGGACCTAATACAATGGCAAATATAACCTTTCAAACTCAACTCAAGCTCAAACTCAAAGTCATTTAATCAAATTGGTATCATCAAATACACTTGTGACAAGTCAAAACAAAATAAATTACTATTATCCTAAAATTGACAATACCACTACTTTTTTTTCGGCCTGTTCACTACCGGGAGGCCTTGTCTAGAGAAGATACAGGCAAGAAACTCTGCAAGGGTTCCATCCTTTAAATCTTTTACGTCTTGAAGAGTTTCGCCGCGGAGATAATGACGCACACGATCGAAACGCATCCTCACATCACGATAGCCTTCGGCAACTTCCGTGTGAGGCGACGGAGGCTCCCTAATTCTACTACTATTCTTACTATTAATTCTTAGTTGCGAGTTCAGGAAGTAAGGTATTTTGAAAATGGGCATCTAGCTCATTGCGGCATCTATCCCGGTTTTACCCTAATAAGTTTTACCCAAAGATAATCACTAGGGTAGTAAGTATTCTAAGATATAAAACATACATAAAATACTTTTTTTATAAAGGGCATTATAATAATAGAATAATACTTGTATAACTTCAATTAACCCACCAATATAGCCGCAGCATGACATGACATAATATTATTTAAGAGTAGCGACAATTATTTGCTATCTGCTGTCTTGTAATTGAATATAAAAACATAAAAATGCCTTAGTATATTTTTCAAACTAGCAGTCGCTTACTGTGGACTTGTCTTTACCTAGCCAGCAGGTGAAATGGAGTCCCTTTGGTCATTAAAAAGACTGAAGTCACTACGGCTCATGATTATGGTCATGAATACATGCAACGACCTGGTCGTTGCTCGTGACCACGGTAGCTCTGCAGCCGTTCCTCATACCCTTCAGGCACACCCATTTCCTCTCTTTATATTTAGCAGAATGGTTGCTTGTATAGTATCTGTAGCTGCCGATGGTGAGCACTGGCTTGCCTTTCCTAGACTGGCTGAAGACTGGCTCCATTGAAAATAAAGATGAGGTTTCTGAAAAAATAGGATGGGTTAGTAGACATCGATAGAGTATAGAACAAGCGACCTCTTGCACGAGTAAAGTGCTGTACACAACAAACCTTACTCACCATACCTCACTTAGGTATAATTTAAATATCTATTATATAAAAGATTTATGCTAACCCTACTAAAATAGGTAAGGATTTAGTGCGCTGCTAAAGGCGTGTCCAAACAGAGCGGCATTTGCAGAAGACAAATCTGCCTCGCACTTGAAATGTCACTTTTTTCAATAAGTCAAATTGATAATTAAAATATATTTGATTTTAGTTTTTATCATTATGAGAACAATTAAACCTTAAGGTGTTACCAGAACAATCGTCAATCGTAGATCGAGTGCATCGATCGATGGTAGAATCGAATAATCAACGTCGATCAATAGTTTCTACCAGACCTATCAATCGACCGTCGATCGATGACATGGATCGATGATAAAATGGATTTATAGATATATTTAAAGCTACCAGACCTATCAATTAACGTCCACGGATGGAATAGATCGACAGTTTAGTCGAACGGTATCCGTCGATCAATTAAAGCTACCATACCAGTCGATCAACATCGATCGACAATGGATTGATTGGTCTAGTAACACACTGCCAATTCAAAATCACTGACGCTAAGCGACATTTCAAACTGTCAAATCAGTTTGACTTATTAAAAATGGACTATAGTTCGGACTTTGCTAACGAATGTTTGCGCTGCAGACGTCCAATCACAGCGCGGCATGCCTGTTCACGATTGCTGCTCTGTTTCGATTAGAAGTTTGATCTCTTTCGTTCTTTGCTCATGTGAACAAAGTGTAAAAGAGATGGCTATCTATTGAAGCACCGATAAGATACATACCTACCTAATATGTTAATTTGTTTGTGATGTAAAAAAAATCGCTACTATGTACAGTACAGTACATGACCTCTTGGAAGTGCAAAGTTTATTATGATTTACACCACTTTTGTCATGATAAATTAAACAGTGGTTTCAGGGAATTAGGAAAAAACAGAAAAAAGTCACATAAAATACCAAATTAGTGTATAAGGTATACTTACATAAATCAACACACTTTTTAAATTATTTCTCTACAATAACAAACTTAGATACAGTAGAAACAGTGTTTTTAACAGTCATTTACTTAAATACCTGAGATTTTTTTAAACATATTTACAGTACACTATTAGAATACAATAATATAAACACATCCAAATTAATAAAACTAATTCATTCAAACATAGCTTTACAGAAATGGTCCAATGCTTTTTTCTTTTACGTTTTCAAAACAGTTTAGCACTTTAACAATTGTAATCAGTAATCACTAATATAATTATTTTCCCTATTATGTATGTTAAGAAATTAAGCAAGTTGTTTCCCTTTTTTCCCTTTTTACAAATATTTATATTTGTAAGATTTTGTAATTTGCATTTTACATACATATATTCATGCAATCACGCCTGTAATCCCAGAAGGGGTAGGCAGAGTCCAAGGAGCACTGTGTTCCTTAAGAAAACATTTAGCCATACAAAAATTGGGTTTGGTCAGATGAAAAATCGTGAAAGAGTAGTAACAAGTGGCTAGCTCATCGCCTACACAATCACAAACCCAGTACCCAATACGCCCTTACCCGCCTTTTACGACATGCTAGACAAGAAAAGCAATTGGTCGTTCTTTTTGTGTCCAACACGGAAAAATTTGCATTTTAAATTAATAATTATATGAACATATGGCTGAGCCGTGTGGTAGCAGCTCATTAAAAGAATACTACCAACCCATCTCTTCCCCTGGGTGTCGTAAAAGGCGACAAATGGACTTAGAACTGCACAACCATCCAATAGCTTATAGCGGCGACGGGTCACCTGTCACGCTGAGTGCAGTCACTGTTTGGTGAAGCACGGAGTATGGCAATGGATGCTTTTGCGGTGCTTTTGCCTAGTCTCTGATTAACCCTTAGGGGATAATAGTCGTGATTATATGTGTATGTATATGGCTGGGGTTTAACCTTCTTAAATGAAGAAATATGTGAGGAGGCCCAATGTGAATCGGTGGGTGGAAATAGCGACAGGGTCCAACAGCAAAAAGCATAAAGGAGCTTGAGATCACTAAGTTTTGGTCACCCATCCAAAGCTGACCATGGCGAAAGTAGTTTTGAACTATTACACCACCGAGCTCCTCGGGATATATGGACAAATTGTAATATTCCTAATTCGCCATCAGCGTATACATACGTCCACTGCTGGGCACAGGCCAGCAGGAGAAACACATGAGGAGTATAGGCCCTAACACCACCACACTGGCCCAATACGGGTTGGTGGGTAGAAACGGTTGCAATAGCGACCGGCCATCGGCTTAACGTTCCTTCAGAAGTTCGAGATCATGCACAAGTTTTGGTCACCCATCCAAGGCTTGACCATTGCGACGGTAGCTTTGTTTTCGATATCGAGAGCCAAAGCGTTAATTCTTCCTAATTAATGCAAATGTATGCCCCCAGTCTTGACAATGACGTCTCCAAAGGTGTGCACGCTAGCAGTACAATGTTTATGGCTGGAGCAGGCCCACCGTATACCTCTTGAAGTTGTATGATGTCTTCTGTACTTATAGCCTTTGTACATACACATCGGTTTACCGAACCTGGACAGAAGGAACTTTACTGAAAAAGAAGTATAGTGACAGTTAGAACTTGATTTAACACAGCAAAACATTCAGCTCAATTAATTTCTCGCCTATGAAGTTGCGACAAGAAGCTTTTTTTTTTCTCTTTATTAAGTCTTACACCAGAATGGTTAAGCCGGCTACATGATAATAACCTAAGCCGGTCTCGTGGCGAATAAACATAATATAAAACTAATAATTCTAGGACTGTTCTTACTTTTAAAATTCGAACTTAGACAATCATGAATAACAAAGAACAGGTCTTCTCTTGTACACTTAATATCACAAATGAGATCAACTCTGTGAGGTTCGTTGCGGGCGCATTCCATTAAAATGTGTATCAAGCTTGTTTATCAGGTAATTACGAGAAATAAGACCACATTATATTTGAACATTTCCCCGTTTATTATTTGACTCACAATGTGATGTGACTTCGTGATTTTTTTTAGACTTCGTGATATTTTATCAACATTGACAAGTTCATGAAAATAAAACTAAAACCATAGGAAGTTATTTTTTTTTCCATTACTAGCAGTTGCCCGGGACTTCGTCCGCTGTTATTGTGGTTTTTTAACCATCTTACGGGAACCCTTTAAATTTTCTAAGGTTAAGGGAGGTTAAGGGATATAAGGTACCACCATGCAAAATTTCATTGAAATCGCTCCGCCAGATCGGGATGTCGGCCGCGGGTCACGTGACCGCTGACTCGCTGTTAATCGGCGGTTATACGGCGTAAACTGCCTGGAATTAAGAGCTCATAATACGGACCCAGCCCGTAAAAACAGACAAAGAAGCAAAATATTTTTTTTTCTTTTTCCCTCTTTTTACATCCTCCTGACTTGATTTTAAGCATTTTTTCTATTTACAGACATTCGACCTTAACAGTTTTATTATATGTATATAGATATATAGATGAAGACCAAGGAAGGCATCAAATACTAATAAAAGAAACCATAGTTACGTCATCTACTCGTAATTTATTTGTTTCACACTTTAAAGGGGAAAAATACAGCAGTTAGTAAAAACCGGTAAGTGCAAAAAAAAATTAAGTGCCTTAGACCACACAATAACCGCTAGAAGGAAATGGCGTTATTCATCTCCACTTACGAGTAATGCTATCTCTCTCTATGCGCTCGCGCAGAGGTCTACGCTTCAGATTGATTCTGGGATACGGGTCTTAGGTCCGTATTCCAGAACCAAACTCAAGCGCAGATCTCTGCTTGAGTACCGTTAGGAAGAAATGGCGCTATCATCCCCATATAACGTCGTCTCTTTCTAGCTGTGCTCAAGCAGAGATCTACGTTTGAGATTGATTCTGGAATACGGGCCTTAGTGTGGTCATAGATAAATTAAGTAGTATAGATAGCTATTCCTATTAATGGGTTTTTAGTTCGTCTAAAACTTATTATTGTTGCTTGAATTACTTACTATGATTCCGCTAGTATAGTAGCGCCACCTAACGTTATAAGTCGAGTAGGGGTGCAAGCAACAATTATAAGTTTTAGACGAACTAAAAACCCATGTATGGGAATAGCGATCTTCACTACCTAATTTATCTATGGTGTGGTATAAGAGTATGGAGTACACTAGCTTTTTCCCGCGACTTCGTCCGCGTGGAATAGTAGTTCTTGGCATGATGTCTTATTGCCTACCTCAATAAATAGGGTATCTTACATTGAAATATTTTTTAAATCAGACCAGTAGTTCTTGAAATAAAGCAAATAAACAAACTCTTTAGCTTTAGAATTCTTATAGATAGATAGATAGATAGATATTTCTTTATTTTCTTATCTTACATTTAATTTAACAAGGACTTTAATTTAATAAAATTCGTGCGCTGATTATTGTCCAGCCTATAGGCACATAAGTAAGATTTCAGTGGGCTTCGTTATAACAACTCAAGCAGTAAGCCTTGCCGCACTCTAAGCACTCAGTATTTATTTGTTTGGTCTTAAGGGGTGTTCCTCTCGCTTTATTATTCACGTAGCAGGAGACACACCGTCTGCGTATGAGTTTACCGTCCCTCCGAGGTATTTCAGTTAGGTAATGCCGCCAAAAAGAGTTTGACTTCGACTGTGAACGCTTATTGTGTTCCTCCTCCGTCTCTGAAACTGTAGGAGGCAATGTTAGCTACACTATAAATGCATTTATCAATCGTTTATTCCAACAACGTGATACTAATCACGTTTGTTCTGCATTTCGACTCACATACCTCACCTTTATTTTCTTTACATTAAAACCATCTAATTGCTTTTTAAATACCATTTATCTCTCAAACATAAATTATTGTAATAAATCTCAATAAATTTGAAATAGACTTTTCCACATTACTGAAATTTTTCGAGTGTTATTTTAATATGGAATGTAGAGTGATAGAAAAATAACATGAAGTATGAATTTGTATTCTATTTTATGGGCTTTCTGTGGTGTATTGTAATTGTTTTTTTACTATTATTATAATTACTATATGTTAAAATAAAATAATAATAACATTCTGCTTGTTTTTTTTTTAAACTGCAATACCTACTCAAAAAGGTAGGTAACAGTCGTATGTGGAGCTCGGTGATGTAGTGGTTAATACGCGTTGTCTTTTAATATCGAACATAATGCTACCATCGCCATGGTCAGGCCTTGGATGGGTGACCAAAACTTTGTGATATCGAGTTCGGAACCTCCGTGCTTCGGAAGGCAAGTTAAGTTGGTCCCGGTCGCAATTGCACCGTGGTGGTGGCGCCAGCGATCAGCACCAGTTTTCCGAATCTAATCCATGAACCGACATTTATGAACGAAAGGGCTATACATACTGTTTAAAAAACAATTGATACAATTGATATTTTATTTCAGTAAATATATTTTATATTAACATAAAAAATTGTACCCGTAGGCAGTCGTTAAACAATGAGGGATTTTGTAATAACAATTAATAAATTCTTCATTCGTGATTATGTTCACCCTTTAGAAGAATGACGTCATTGTCATAGCTGAAAACCTTTGCTGGACAGCTCTTGTGCTTAGAACACACCCATCTGATCCTTTTGTCATTCTGGTAATAACTTCTTCTATACCTTTCGCCTTGAAACACAAGAAGAGTCTTTCCCTTTTGTGAGGTAACAAAATGAATTGAATCTGAAAAAATTAGGTAAAGTTGTTTGTACAAAACAATTCTTTTGAAATAATAAAATACACCAATAAATACAAAACTTGATAGGCAAGTTAAATTAGCCTATGACGCTTGTAGGTAAATTTAAATACTATATTTCACAATGAATTGTAGTTCACAGGATTTATATAAGCGTGAAAATGCTCTATAACACAAATCTATGTATTTAAAGTATTCTTGAACATTCTGTATTATTTATTTTAGTAATGGCATTTCAGAGTAAGGCACAAGTGGTGTCTTACTCTCAAATTAAGATATTTGAATAGTTGCGGAAGCGAAACGCAACACACGGCGGCATCTCGCTTCCACCATTGTTTAATAATATTTTAAGAGGTAACGCTTACTGACTCCTTATTCTAAACTGTCGGAATCAGTCACTTTTAGTTGCGATGAATTAGAACGAGACGAGCCGTGACTTTCCGAAAATAGTGTGAATCATTCAGTTCATTTATGTTTAAATTCTACCAAAAATATTTGAACACCCTGCGTGTTACTATTTAAGGCTTACTGTACCTACTATTACCTCTGTTGACCAACCATACAAGATAAATTTTGATTTAATGATTATGTTTCTAGCAAATCCTTGCGGCCTTGTCTCCTACGGTGTATAAAATAGCCTTGCATCCCCTGAAACAGGGGCAGAGCAGACCCATCTTTTCTTCAGACCACTCTTAGTCCTTTGCGATAAGGTATAGTTCTCTATTCCTATTAGATACTTTCCTATTCTTCTCGATTCCAAGCACTGCCATTTTACTAATAACAACAAGTTTCACAATAAAGGACACTGTATTTAAAAAACTTACAATTCTAAACATAATTCACATATCTTAATAACATTCTAAAATTATCGGGGAAATTGTTACCTAAATAAATACTACTAAATTAGCATACGCCCGCCACTAACCATCAAACCATGTCTATCCCTAGATGCTGATATTAAATAATGAAATATCGTGTCAATAAATTATAAAAACAAAACAAAATTTTGGGTATCTAGGTATGCCTCATACACTCAGTTGCACAAAGATTTTTTAAAGACGACATTTAGTAACGAGACATTAAAACTTTAAAGTTCATTAAATTTAAAATTGGAACACAAAATAGTTCTAGCTAATGTCTCTTTAGCATTGACAGGGTGCTAATGTCGTTTTGTGCAACGTAAAAACTACGCTAGGGTGTTCTTTTGACACTTCAATAAATAAATTTAATGGAGCATTAGGGATAATGCCGACATTAAATTATAAAGTTCGTTTCTGCAACTGGGTGATAGACTGTCAGTTTGACCAGTTTGATTCAAATAAGTTTGACACCGCTATCAATAAACAGAAATAAATATTGAATTGGTAATTAAAATAATTAATTGGGCAGCCATTAAATTATTTGGTCAGCAACAAAATCGACCGAAAAATAATTTGAGCAGCTAACAAATATTTTGTCAACAATATAATTATTTGGACAGGAAAATAATTATTTGATCAGCATAATAATTAATTGGGAGCAAGATAAATTGGACAGTAAAATAATTACTTGAGCTGAAAAATAAATATGTTACCGAAAATGTATAAAATCTAGGAAAAGGATTAATGAAACATCAAGAATTAATTACTAGGAAGTATATTATGATAGATTTTAGGTTAAGGTTTTTAAATGACCCTTCAAAACAATATTTGTGTCATCAAAACATATATTAAATAATTTGGCAGCAGAGAAAACATTTGAGTTGCTGCCCAATTAGTTATTTTGCTGACCAATTTAGAAATATTTGCAGCCTATAAGTTGCTGACCAATTAGTTATTTTAGCTGACCAATTGTATTTTTTGCTAACTAAAATTCGACTAATCTGCCGCCGTTTAAATAACACCCAAACTATTCATAAGGTACGTTATTGTTGTACTTTTGCAAGGTCGAAGTCGAATACTAATGGTTATGTGTATGACAAATTCTGATGACCATGTCTTCAAAAGTGGTCAAAGTTGCTTTGCATCCCTTGAAGCAGTGTGTGGAGCATACCCAGCGAATCCGAGATCCTCTTTTGACCTTAACACAAAACGTGTAACCGTGACAACGAAGAAGTCTGGTGCCTCGCTTCGATAAAATGTATTCGTAATCTGAAAAAACAATGGCATACACTTAATTCCGTTAAGTTTTGTAATTATGATGCAGATATTTCAGACAACATTCACAACAGTACACTGAAACACTGGTTATCATGCGTGACCATTTTATGAAGCGATCAGGTGGGGTCAAAGAAAGAAAAAAGACAAAACCACTTCTATTAGTAAAAAACATTTTATTCGAGTGCTTTTCATTTTATTAAGGCCCGATGGGGTGTTGAAGATATATTGTTATATACGCCCGTTCTTTACAGTCCATCCATCCTTCTTAGATGTCCACTGCTGGATATAGGTCTCCCTATATCCAGCAGTGAAGGGAACAACAGGGAAGTGGTTGAAATTGCCAAAAACAAGCGTATACAACAAGAAAAAACGCAATCTGCTGGCTGGTTACACCATCTTCAGAGGAGTTATAAAAGTTATACTAACGGGACTACACGCGACGAACATTATATAGTATATAGATAATAGGTCTTTACCTACGAAATTGCCGTTTTTTCTCTCTCAGTATTTTGACTGTAACTTTTTTATGTTATGTTTCGGATTATCCTTAAAAAATAATTACCGCCTCTAAAAATAGACCATATTTTTGAGCTCTTTTGATTTGTTTTCATAATTTGTTGTAAGTTTAATTGTGTTAAAATTGGACATTCGGGATACACATAAAAAGAGTTGTCTCCGAACTTTTTTTATGTGTATTCCTAATACATCATTTGCATTCTCTTAAAAACGATAAATAATTTTTATGAAGTGTGATATCACACATATTGCTAAAATTTTGTCTAATTATACATGCTATTATTATCTTTGGATATGTCATTGTGAAGAAAACTGAAAAGATGTTAGTATGGAAAATGCAGAGTTCCCCAAAATCTACATACAAAACGGCAATTTCATAGGTAAATACCTAATACTACTTACTGTTCGACGTTTCGGCTGCTGGGTTTCATTCTACGTTCAGAGGAGTTCCTCTTTCTCATTTTGAGCTTTTGAGCTTTGGTTTTTTGGATAGTGGCTATCCAGAGATGGTGGAACCAACACTTTGCACTTTCATTTTTTTGGGTGGTTTCACAGATACGCCGGCCACGCGCGCTTGCTTATTATTACATGAGATAGCTAACATCATTTCATCGTTATACACAAAAATGTATGGAAATCTCGCCGGCGTGTTGGCGCTGGCGGCCAGTGTAGCTATAAAAAGTTCCTTAATCAAAATGTTAGTCACAGAGCTAATGTCAAATGCTGTTAATTTTGAAAATGTATTAGTTTTAATTTGTTATTCTCTTTCTCAGAGAAGTTCATAGCTCATGCAGCACAGACCGAAGACAGAAAACTACTCGATTCTTATTTAGAGTAGTTGTGAGAGGCCGTGTTGGTTCGGGACCCAAAAAATGTAGGTACCAACTGTTTTTCTTACCTAGCATGTCGCAAAGGCGACTAAGAGCGTATTGGGTACTGGGTCTGTGATTGTGTAGGCGATGAGCTAGCCACTTGTTACTACTCTTTCACGATTTTTCATCTGACCCAATTTTTGTATGGCTAAGTGTGGTCTTAAGGACCACAATGCTCCTTGGACTCTGCCTACCCTTTCGGGGATTATAGGCGTGATTTTTTTGTATGTCTGTATGCATGTGAGGGGCAATAAGTAATTTTGTCCCCGGCTATTTACCTCTTCGGAAACACTAGTAGAACTTATAAGAAAATATGCGTTTGTAATCAATCAATAGGGGTAGAATTACACGCTGTAAATAACGATTATTTTATTGTACATTAATTGAGACAATTATCAGCCACTTATTTGTAAAGATAAGAAATGCTAAAAGACACCCTTTCGATGTAGAAGTCATAAAAGGATACAATCAATTACACATCACTAATGATTTTTAATCGTGATTAAAAAAATCTAGTCTCACTGGATGGTCATTGATACGTTTATTTATTACCAAATCGTTTGAGCACAATAAAAAATATCAATTTTATAAAAAAGATACATCAAAGCGACTCATTTAAAATCATGCATGCATATAATCACGAGCATTATACCCTAAGGGTTAGTCAAAGACTAGGCAAAAGCACTGCAAAAGCAGTTCACTGCAGTCCACGCTTCACCAAGCAGTGACTGCACTCAGCGTGACAGGTGGCGAGCCCGTCGCCACTATAAGCAATTGGATGGTTGTGCAGTTTTAAATCCATTAGTCGCCTTTTACGACACCCATGGGAAGGGATGTTGTTGGTAGTATTCTTTTAATGAGCCGCTACCACACCGCTATAATTAAAGGGATTTAAAATCTGCGTCTAAGTTATTACCTATAAATAAAATGACAGGATCGTAGCAAGTGGAGAACTGTAATCTCTGCTATCGGAAGACGTGATTCTATGTAGGTACAGTCGAGTACAAAAACATGCATAAAGGGTGGATTTTTGAGATGGGATTTAATGGGCAGGTAAATTAACCTTAGAGATAAGGGGGTGGGGGGGGAATTAATCATAGAGTCTTTTTCTCCTGCATAAAACAGTTTTGTTTGCATGACCTGCAAAACCTGTGAATGCACATCAGAATATCTTAAAAAGATACGGATGGTTGCGTAACAAAGTTTTCTTGTAAGATCCCATCTTTATTTCCTTCTAAAATGAGTAATTTACTGTCAATAGTGGTTACATATTTTTGAGTTGACTGTTGAATTTTAGGCTGTCTGTACCGTTACCCAAAACGCTTGCCGCGTTCATGGTTGTGGTTGCCACGAACCTTAATTAATTGGCTATCCAAAGTCGTCAGAGCGGCCCTGCATCCTTTCCCGCCGTGGGTCGATCAAGTCCATGAAGTGATGAGACGGGGATAAGGTCTTCTCTTTCTGCAGTACGTATAGCCGTGTAAAAGAATCAGGGGATTCCCTTGTTTTGACATGATGAATTTGAAGCCTGGAAAGCAAAATCTGATTACGAATTCTATATACCACTGATGTGTGGATTACGAGAGAGAGAGAGAGTGAGTGATGAGAGCGGGTAAAGCGAAAGAAATATGTAAGGAACTTGCAGATGGAGAGAAGTAATCTCTGAGGCGTGACGTATGTGTGTTTTACCAATGGGAGACTACATGCCAGTTTTTTGGTGCGTAGTTAAAGTTAACCCAATGGTTAAAATCTAGACCAATGGCGTCAATGGAAACATCAAAATATGTGACGTCACCTTGACCAATGGCATTTGCGATAAAAATTCGAAGCAATATAACATCAGCTGTGCCGCCAGAAAATTTAAACTTGAAAATTTACTATTGGTCAAGCTGACATATCACGACATCATACGTTGACGCCATTGGTCAATATTTTAACCACTTGGTCAACCTGACAACGGATCAAAAAACCGATCAGAGACGTATTTCATTTGTTTAACACAATTCAGCGAATTTATATTAGATTCTTACTGACTACTTCTTACTGGCCAGTTAGAATTGAGCTAAACAAATATTGGGTCTTACCTATGAAATTGGTGTTTTTATTCTCTCTTAGTATTTTGTCTGTAACTATTAAGATTCAGAGTATTCCTAAAAAATAATTACCTCGTCTAAAAATAGACTATATTTTTGAGCTCTTTTAATTTGTTTTGATAATTTGTTGTAAGTTCAATTGTGTTAAAATTGGACGCGGAGACAACTCTTTTTAAGTGCCTCCCGAATACATCATTTTATTTGCATTCACTTAAAAACGAACAAATGCCAAATATTATTAAATATCTTTGGATTTGTCGTTGTGAAGAAAACTGAAAAAATTTTAGTATGGAAAATGCAGAATTCCCCAAAATCTCCATACAAAACACCAATTTCATAGGTAAGGACCTAATATAAGGTCGTCTGTCCAGTCACGTACAAAAATATGTATACACTTTAGACAGTGACTCATATTTTTTTAAAATAATGTATTAGCTTTATATTTATCTACAGTAGAGCGCTATGGACTACGCTCATACTTAAACAGCGTGGTTTTATTTTATTATATTTAAAAAGATTGTTTTTTTTCAGTTTAAATGCTGTGTTAATAGCTGTTTTTACAGCAGATTTTCTGGTTTATTCCTATATAGATATAGTTGGATATTTGTTTTTATTATGTTTCATGATTTTTAGAAGAGAAAAATGACTGTCACCTGTCAAATATGTATACATATGCACGTGACTGTGTGTACATCTATCTCACTTATTCTGTCTCTAATACAAATCCGCTGTTATGTCTGTTGTTTCCGTTTGAAAGATACTGTAACTGCCCTTATACCACGAGTTGATCAGAGGCCTCAGTGTAAGTTTTTTAGTATAAAATATGTTACTATTTTAGTTGCGTTAAGAGCTCATTTTGTATGGGAAACTTAGTATGCGTTACGTTCCGCTAGAGGCGCTATTCACGTTTCCTATACAAATTGGACTCTTAACGCAACTAAAATAGTAACGTATTTTATACTAAAAACTTACACTACAGCCTCTGCACTGTAGGACTTACACGCAAATATAATCTTACAAGAATCACGTGTTCTAGCCAAAAGTAACCAAGAGAGCCTGCCAGCTTGACAACACATTGATAAAAAAATATTAGAAGCAAAGTATGTGTGTTTGTTAGAAGCAAAGGTGTAACGGCCCATACTCCTCCACGTAGGCCGAGGACATAGTATGTGTGTGTGTGATATTCACTATCAACTCTACATAAAATCATTGGTGCTGGCGCGGATCGAACCCACGAGTCTCGCGGTCTCTCGATAAAGTGCCCCCTCCGATCCAACTCGGCTACCGCTGCCTTCCAAACATTTCATTTTGTCATTAAAGTCATTCACTATAATGTTTGTACGTGATTGAACCTCAATACAAATTTATTGCCTAATATCTGAATTTTGTTAAATAAAATTAAATTTATTGATGAAATACATTTTATTTTCAAACGTATAAAAAGTAATGCTTTAATTCATTTCAAAGTTAGAAATAAATCGATGCGATATAATTGTACGTATGTATTGAAAGTTTATTGTGTTTCGTTTTATAAATTATACAGAATATCTGAGGTAACCTTTAAAATTTTTTTCTTGTTTTAAAATTGAATTAAATTGTATTGAAACACAATTTGTACGATCGTTGGCAATAGCATGTGAGAAAATATACATTATATCAATCGATTATTTATATAATTAAGAATTGCCACGCCGGCGGCCGGCGCCGCCAAAAGCGCTGGCGAAATTACCACATATTTACACGTACGCGTATAATCGCGCGCGCGTGTGGTGTGAAACGCTAATAATATCTCATGTAAATGTAAGCTCACGAGCGTGGCCGGCACTGGCGACCAGCGTAGCTATGAAACGTCAAAAAAAATAAAAATGAGTTAACGACAGCCCGAGGTAATTCGAGCTTTTAATAACAGTGACCATGACGACAGATGTCCTTCCGGCCATGGTTGTGAACGTTAATTATCTTGATGATTTCATTGCCAACAGTATGGACCATCGCGCGGCACTGCTTGTGGTTATGTGTCGAGCACACCCATCTGGTCTTCACACTACTAGTAGCTTGGGAACAAAACGTGAATCCATCTACGCTGATCAGAGTTTTACCACGGCGAGACTGGACAAACTTCACTGAAACGGAGAAAAATTATTAGTTAATAAAAACCCGTCTACTTTTTAACCCTATGTATTGTTTTTAACGAGCATAACTTATTTTGGAATGTTCAATGCTTTGAGCTTTTAATTGCAATGCTTATTTGCTTTTATTGCTTTTTATCTCGGCGAGATTGCTGATGAGCGCTGTAAATAACAAAATCTAAAAATATAGCGAAATCAATTAGGACAATATGCACATTTTTTATTTCACTAAAAACATTAAAAATTACCTACTGAAAATGGTTCTCATTTTTTATGAGATGCTCTTAAAAAGTGACACTTGTCCTATGCCACCTTGTGACCATAGAAGTTCTAACACTCAGTTGCACAAAGATTTTTTAAGGACGACATTTGTTAATGAGACATTAAAACTTTAAGGTTCATTAAAGTTAAGGTTGTTACACAAAACAGTTCTAGCTAATGTCTCTTTAGCATTGACAGGGTGCTAATGTTGTTTTGTGTAACGTAAAATTACGCTAAGATGTTCTTTTGACACTTCAATAAATAAATTTAATGGAGCATTAGAGATAATGCTGACGTTAAATTTTAAAGTTCGTTTCTGCAACTGGATGTAAGTGATATAAATTTGTATAAAATAAAAACAAGCAACTATGAAAATAGTTTTTAATTTTTAAAACTTCGATATCAAATAACAAATTATACTAGAAGGGAAGAGACTCATAAGATAACTATTAAGGCTGAGGCACATAGAATCTGTACACGTACGCATATACGCGTAGCGACGCACACCGACATTGGGAGCGAGGCTTTACATGGGATGCGATTGAATTCTTCATCATTACATCATATTTTATACCATGGGAGCTGCGTTTGTAAAGGCAAGCATGCACGTGTGCGTGAATCATGCATGTGTACATATGTAAACTTACGCATAATACCATGTTACGCGTAAATGTACACATATGTGTACATATGTAAACTTACGCATACTACCATGTTACGCGTAAATGTACACATATGCGTACATATGTAAACTTACGCATACTACCATGTTACGCGTAAATGTACACATACGTGTACGGACCGTTGTGTTTCGGCCTTTAACCTATCGTTTAACTTGCTTATGGTTGTGGGTATTATTTATTCTCACAATTTCATCGTCGATCGTATAAAGCACAGCGCGACACTGTCTGTGGTTATGAGTGGAACATGTCCATCTTCTTTTCGCCCCAATTAGCATCTGACTGCCAAATGTATATCCATCAATACTAATCAAAGTGTTTCCGCGGCGGGATTTGATGTATTCCACTAAAAAAAATAACGTACGATTGTAAAGGGCATTGTCACATAACATAATATATCATCACGCCTCTTTCCCCAAAGGGGTAGGCAGACGTGTTAACACCCACGTTTCGCCAGATATGTTAAGTTCCCATGTAACAGGTGGCGGTTCCTGTTGCCATGCACTAGGTACAATGTCAAGCGATATTCCTAATCGACTCTACATAAGTTTTATTCAAATTCAGTAGGACAGTCGGTGTACGAAGGCGAACGAGATGCCCCGTCCGTCCGAAGTCGGCTACCGCTGCCTTTTTATTATACAAAATAAAAGAAACATTCCTAATGAAATTACTAATCAGTATTGCTTCCAAGCAACTGATAGAAAGAATCTTAATAAAAATGCCAATAATAAATGGGAAAAAGTGCAAAAAAAGAAAACCCTAAGAATTCAATAGCAACACGATTTTTTTTTAATTTTCTATTAATGGCACTGACACAGGTGTGGTTTGGTTGATTAAAATTTTTGATATACCATGCGAGTATGGTACATTAAAGTGTGTGCATGTGCATTAGTCGCTTGCTAACACAGCTTGCATGAAATGAAAACAAATGCATCTATGAAAATACTTTATATTTTCTGGATTAAGAAAATCGTTATCAAATAATATTGAAAGGTTATTTAAGATAATTAATATTAAACTATTAATACTGAGGCACCAAATCCGTACACGTATATGTAAGCGTGCGCACGCGCATAGTTACTAAATGATGTTGTTTTGTCTTTTGAGAGGTGCAATGAGTTGCGGTAAACACGTGTACAACACAAGTGCAATGTCCCATATACTTTCAAACACTACGACATGCACGCGTACACATATATGTACAGGTTCGGTGTGTTTCAGCCTTAGATCTAACGTTTAATTTTCGTATGGTTGTGAGTATTACTTATTCTAACGATTTCATTGTCGATCGTATATAGCACAGCGCGACACTGTTTGTGGTGATGGGTGGAACATATCCATCTTCTTTTCGCCCCTCTTAGCATCTGACTGCAAAATGTATACCCATTAATGCTAATCAAAGTGTTTCCACGCTGGGATTTGACGATTTCCACTAAAAAACAGAAATCCATAATTTAACGACCGATAATAAAGGCGTGTGTTTTTATTTTATGCTTTTTCGTTTGGCACAAAGATAAAAAGACAAAAAATATACAAAATAAAAGCTACAAGCCTCATTGCCAATCAGACTTTTATTGAAAATGACGAAAACTAAGTGAAGAATGTGCAAGAAAAAAGAAAAATCGAATAAGACAATAGCTACATCAATAGGTTAAAAAATTTTAACCTTTATGGCACAAAAAAATGGTGTGCATTTTATATACGGTGAGTGTATAAATATTTATGTGTGTATTTGTGATAGTCTCGATAACACAGCTTTCATAAAACGAAAACAAAAAGGAATCTATAAAAATACTTTAAATTTTGTAGATTTAATAGGTACTTCGTTGTAAAATAATATTAGGTACTAGATTCGTTACCGACCTATAAAGGCTGAGTCACGCCGAATCCTATACACCAGATAGTTACGCACAGCAATGCTCGGTGTAACGTCTCATTTGGTATGTGATGGAATATGACATCGTAACGTTAAATTTTGTCTCATGGGAGCTGCAATGCGTAACGGTAATAATTTTTTAAACAATACGACATGGTACATTTACGGATTCGTTGTGTTTCGGCCTTTAATTTATCGTTTAACTTGCATATGGTTGTGAGTATTATTTATTTTAACGATTTGATTGTCGATCGTATATAGCACAGCGCGACACAGTTTGTGGTTATGGGTGGAACATGTCCATCTTCTTTTCGCCCCTCTTTTCCTATGACAGCAAAATGTGTAGCCATCAATTCTTATTAAAGTATTTCCACGCTGGGATATGATGTATTCCACTAAAAAAAAAATATAATATAACAAACGGTAATATAGACTTATGGCTTTATTACCATACGATTGGCACAAATAAAAAAAGACAAATATATTAAATTAATAAAAACAAGACTTGTAATCAATAGCCGTCAGTATCTCTTCCAAGCAACTGGATAGAATGAAACCTAATAAAAGATAAGAAAAATAACTAGTGAAAGCGCAAGAAAAGAGAAAAACGACACAAATGAAAAAAAAACATTTAATTATTAAAGGCATCTCATTAACAATTTCATACAACTAAAAGAGTAAAACTAAGCCAATTTCTTTTTATGATGTGTCTGGATGTGTAAGTTACTTGCTAACACAGCTTGCGAAAAATGAAAACAAATGCATCTATGAAAATACTTTAATATTATCTAGATCTAGCTTCGTCGTCAAATAATAATATAAAGAAGAGGTTCAATGAACTATTAAGGCCGAGCCACACCAAACAAGTACACGCGTGTAGCTACGTGTAACAGTATGCGATTGAATACGTCATAACATTTTGTCTTATGGGAGATTATGTTCTGTGGACGAATTCGGTGTGTTTCGGCCTTTATTATTTCGATTAACTTGCATATGGTTGTGAGTATTATTTATACTAACGATTTCATTGTTGATCGTATATAGCACGGCGCGACAGTGTCTGCGATTGTGAGTAGAACACATCCATCTTCTTTTCGCCCCTGCAAGCCTATGACTGCAAAATGTATACCCATCAATTCTAATCAAAGTATGTCCACGTTGGGATTTGAGGTATTCCACTAAAAATAAAAATAAATATGTAAAATTTCACGTGCGATAATAAAGACGTATAGCTATATCACCATATGATTAACATTTTTGTATTTTGGGCATTGTATGGGACAAATACAAGATGGCCAATAATCCTTAATAATCCTAAATGTTTAGAGCTTGAAACATAGTAAGTTAGGAGTACTAGAGGTTTCTAAAAGATCTTAAAAACTTCTCAGGACCTTCAAGAGGCAGAATTGTTAAAAAAATATATCTTAAGAGGAATTTGTTTCCTGTCAATCAGCTTTGAAAGTGATAAGGATAAAAGGTGTTTCGCCATTTAGCTGATTATGGTTACAAGTTATTATTTTTATTTTTAACAACTCCTGGAGTTGTTTTTAATCTATAATTGATTATTTAATTATGTTTGTACCTGATATAACCACAGAAACAGTAATAAAATGGTTCATTTTTTGCAAACTTGTAACGAGGCGCTATAGCTATATTAGCGACTCGTTGCTGTCATTGCGCTGTTCTCTGGCCATTTTTCTCTTGGCTTCCGTTTTTAAATTTACTGTCTGTCTCTTTTTATTTGTTTTGTTCTCGAAATTCATTCTTAGAGCGTGTAAAGCGGTTGGCTCACCGATAACAATTTAAAATATTATTTTAATGTATTTATAGTGTTCTGATCAAGTTATAAGCTTGTCCTAAAACGTTACAAAAACCACAAGAGACTCGATTACCAGTTCCGGCTATATTATAAAGTCTATAAGTTTCTTTAAGTCACTATTGTAAGTAGCCCTTTTATAATATATTTTAGTGTAAAATGTGAAATTGCTTTTGTGTATTCTGTGAAATTTATCTTTTTATATAATTGTTCCAGCTGTGCCTTAATTTACCAATAAACAAACAATAAGTGACGTGACCTAAGGCCTTTCATTTATCTCCGGGTCCACCACGTCACATTGGCGCCTCAACATGTAACGAGGCGCCATAGCTATATTAGCGCCTCGTTGCTGTCATTGCGCTCTTCTCTGGCCATTTTTCTCTTGGTTTCCGTTTTTAAATTTGTTGTCTGACTCTTTTTTTTGTTTTGTTCTTGAAGTTCATTCTTACCAGAGTCAACGTGTAGAGCGGTTGACTCACTGCTAACAATTATTTTAATATATTTATAAAGTGCTGATCAGTTATAATAAGCTTAAACTAAAAGTTACAACAACCCACAAGATCAGTTCCTGATAAATAACAAAGTCTATTAGTCTCTTTAAGGCACTATTGTAAGTAGCCCTACCTTTTTATAATATGTTTTAGTGTTAAATGTGAAATTGTTTTTGTGTTCAGTGTAATTTACCTTTTTTATATAATTGTTTTAGTTGTGCCTTAATTTCCATAATATAAATACGTTTTGTGACGACCCGGCGCTTTTCATTATTTTCTGGCCTTACCCCATCACAAACATGTTTTGAACCCCAGTCCCCAGTCACCAGTTACTAGTTACCCAGAACCAGCGAACCGAAACAGGATTGCTATTTTTGAAGACCGTTGTGTGTTGTGTGTGTTTTGTTAATAAATGTAAGATTAGAAATAACTTATTTAGAAATTACTCAAAAATTTAGGAATTTAAAAATAACCACAATATATTTTTATACGAACAGCTCGCCGCTGAAATCTGTCCAGAGTATCGAGTAGGTACTTTGCGGAGCCATCCCACAAGTGCAAGCAGTATTCCACGCAAGACCGGACCTGGGTTTTATACAGCAGGCATAATTGGTCTGGCGTGAAAAGCCGACGCACCTTGTTTAGGACACCAAGTTTCCGTAAGGCTGTTGTGATCACGGCTTCGATATAATCTCTGGAGTTAGCGCAAGTCCATGCCAAGCAAAGTAAGGCTGCTCTGTAGGGAAAGAGTAGTGTTCTGAAAAGAAGGAAGGGGAAGATATGGTGACTTCCTGCCCGTAAAAACGCACACCTGAGTCTTCTTAGTACTGAACTTAACAAGTTCTTGGATCCCCATTCAGAAACGAGGTCCAACACGCCATTGAGCTCAATAGTAAGATTTACTCTCTCTATTATTAGTATTAACATTATTTCATGGTAACGTCTGAAACTCTAAGTACTAGGTATGTACCTAAATATTCCCACTAGGAAGCCTGACGTAACATAAAGATTAAGAAGAAGTATACATATAATACCTAAATCAAAATACTATAAATTTTGACAAGATACCGTGATAATAATGAAATCACTGACTATCCAAACATACAATATATTACAGTGTACACTTTATATTATTATACACTGTAATATATTGAATTAATTTATTATATACGTACTTAATTATTTCACCTAGACTGAGATTAATAAGTAACTTACCTGTTTTTGAAATATTAGTGATTCTGACTCAGATTTACCACCTGATTCTTCTTTATTGACTTTAATTATAACTAACTTTCTACGACAACGATTTGACATAGGTATTCGGCAGCAGTCTAAGGATGGTTTCATAGGTGGTCTAGCCGCCAGCGCTCACCAACTGGTGCGCGGGTGTGCAAGGTGTTTCCAACCTCGTTCAGTACAGAATAATTTTTATTAATTGGTACGGCACAAGGTCTAAGAAACCCCGAATTAAAGTAGGCATACTAAAGGAATCAAGAGCACACCTCAGACAGTTCTCTTTCCTAAACTAAACCTACTACTAGTGTGTGTGGGTGTGTTAATCACTTTGTAACACAGCTTCAATGAAATGAAAACAAATGCATCTATGAATAAACTTTACATTTTCTATATTAAGAGCTTCGTTATCAAAAATACTCTAAGGTTATACTATGACACTGTAACGAGATTTATTAAAAAAAATTATAAAGACTGAACCACACTAAATCCGTACAGGCCGCGTGTACACCCGCGCAGTTCGCTACGAGGCAATATTTGGCGTGACGTTTGAATATACCATTATAACGTATAATAACGTATCATGAGACAAGATGTGACGTATTATAATGTCACACATTGTCTCATGGGAACTGCATTACGTAACGGTAAACGTGCATATGTATCACGTACATTACGTGATACATATGCACGTCCCATGTTCTTTTAATCACATGGTACGTTCACGCGTGCGTTTAAGCATACGTGTACAGATTCGGCATATTGCCTTAAATCTATCGTTTGACTTGCATATGGTTTTGAGTATTATTTATTTTCACGATTTCATTGTCGATCGTAAATAGCACGGCGCGACAGTGTCTGCGATTGTGGGTAGAACACACCCACCTTCTTTTCGCCCCTGCTAGGCTATGACTGCAAAATGTATACCCATCAATTCCAATCAAAGTATGTCCACGCTGGGATTTGAGGTATTCCACTAAAACAGATTTAAAATATAACGTAGGTACTATAATAATGACAAGTATGACTTAACCAGCACACGAGTATATTTTTTGTACTTAAGTTATAGCAAAAACAATAGTAACAAATAAAAAAGATCAAAATATACAAAACCAATCCGTATCACTTCCAAGCAACCTGATATAAAGAAAATTAAATATAATGAGAAAAAACAAATGTTAAAGTACAAGAAAAGAGAAAACCTAATAAGACAATGGCAACACCAATTCTTGTTTATAAATATTAATAATTATAAGAATCTTATAAACAATTCCGCACATCTAAAATGGTAAAAGCCAAAATTTTTAATTTTTTTAATGGCACTTTACAGTTGACGGAGTGGTTTGGTTGGATTCAATTTCATAAATACGGTAAGTGTATAAAATATTATAGTGCGTGTATAAAATGAAAACAACAAGGAATCTATAAAAATACTATATTTTTTGTATTAAGTAGGTAATTTGTTTTGAAATAATACTAGAAAGTAGGAGAGATTCGTTAGAGAAACTATTAAGGCTGAGGCACCAAATTCGTACACATATGTGTACACATACGCGTGTACACACGCGTAGGTATGCACAACATTATTCGGTGTGATGACTTATATGGGATGCTATTGAATACAACATCATACGTAACATTTTGTGTCACGGGAGCTGCAATACGTTGCGGTAAACACGTGTACGTCACACAAGCGATGTGCCATGTCTGAAATACTTTCTAACACTACAACGCCATGGTACGTGTACACATACATATACGAATCGTGTTTCAGCCTTTAATCTTTGATTAATCTCGCTAATGGTTGTGAGTATTATTTAATTTAACAATGTCATTCTCGATCGTATATAGCATAGCGCGACACTTTTTATTATGGTGGCTCGAACACTTCCATCTTCTTTTCACCCCTATTACAATCTGACTGCAAAATGTATACCCACCAATTCTAATCAAAGTACTTCCACGCTTGGATTTGATGTATTCCACTAAAAAAATAAAAATATGTACAACTAAATAATATAACGTACGAAAATAAAGACGTATGACTTTATTACTATACGTTGAACGTAAAAAATAAAACAATTCTTTTTGAGCAAAAATTATATTACTAAATTATTGTAATATTTCTATAATTATTGCTTTATTATCTAATTTTAAGTAAAAAAAAATATTTTGGAATATTGGGGAATACTTCCTTAGTATTGGAAAATTTCCTGGAAGTTTTCACCTCTAGTAATAACGTCACATTTTGCCTCGAGGGAGCTGCAATGCGTAACGGTAAGCGTGTACATCACGCAAGCGGTGATTCATTGTTTCGGACTTTAATCTATCGTTTAGCTTACACATGGTTGTGAGTATTATTTATTCTAACGATTTCGTTGTCAATCGTATACAGCATAGCGCGACACTTTTTGTGATGGTGGGTGGAACACAACCATCTTCTTTTCGCCCCCCTCGAATTACGACTGTAAAATGTATACCCATCAACGCTAATCAAAGTCTTGCCGCGGCGGGATTGGACGTATTCCACTAAAAAAAATACTCAATGTAAAAATCACACAAAAAGTGCACAAATAAAATATATAAAATTAGAAGCTAGAAGTCTCATTGCCACATTTAAAACAGTAAAAGTAATTTTTTTTAATGGCTCTTGACAGATGGTGTTGTTACTTTTTCTACTTGAGGTGTTGTGCGGTACAAATAAAAAAAGACAAACTGAAAGGCAACCAGTCTCATTGCCAATCAGTATTTCTTCCAAACAACCTGTAGGCCAATTCACGTAATGAAAACCGTAGCGATATCGCAGCGACTTAGTCATTGAAGCCTTTTTCGTATTCACGTACGTAACACAAACCGATTTAGAAGTCACTCTATCGCAATGTCGTCGAACCGTATTCAGCTAAACAATCGTTGTAAAACTACATCTAAAACGTTTACATAAAGGTATTCTGCTAAATAAATGACATTTATTTCAATCGGATGCCAACGATTAAACGTCAAATGTTGCGATTTATATGTCGTTGAAGATAAGTTCATTTTATGGTGCGTGAGTAGTGTTTGTTAGTGTTTAAAAAATAGAAAATTTTAAGATATTAATTAATATGAGCCTTGGCTTAGCATATATAATGCTAGATGAAGCAGAAAATGAAATAAAGTATACTAAAAAGAAAGAAAGAAAATAATTTATTGAATGAAATGACAGAAACGACATTTACAAACACAAGTGTCATAAGTCACAAACAACAAATTATAACCTTACATTGTAAGGTAAATACGATTTGTTCTCATTGTTTTAATGAACAAACGTTTAATAATTATGGAATATAGAAAGTGCTTTGTTCCTACCAGTAAGGTAATTATTACCAATGTAAGTTAATGAACCAAGAACTCAAACTCATAGCGTCGGCTTCACTTCGTAAAATTGCTCAAGATGCAAGCGAAGACTGTTCAGAATTGAACAAGTTACTTGAACAACCTACAAGCAGTAGCAGACCATTGAAAAGAAAACGTGAGGAAATAGTAAAGCTTAGTACTTCTACGTGTCCTACCATGCCCACAAAGGTAAAGTATATTTTACTGAGAAAAACAATGCTAAAGAAACAGTATAATTAATAGTCGCGAAGATATTTTTATATCTCTATATTATTGATAAATAACATTAACGTTTGTTTTACAGATGAATGTTGCAACACAGTATGAAATAGAAATGGTGCATAAGAGCACTAACTATATAAGTAGAAAACCGCTAACTAATATTGCTACAGAGGAAGTGATATCTTCACAAGACACATCATCTGTGACCACTCCTTTGTTTGGATGTACAACAGAGACTGAGGAATCTATCTACAGTGCATGAATCAAATAAGAGTATCTTCCCGTTTAGAAAAATTATGTTAGACACAGTATTTAAGAAACCAAAAATGTATTTAGGATGTTCATGTAGAGAGTTATTAGACATGTAAGAGAGTATGCTTTATTTAAACCTTGCTCTGTAGTGAACTATCAGTTTGTACCATATTTGGACGAAATAATCATGATAGTAAGTGGATTAATCAATTTACAAGGAGAAATAATAAAAAGTTATTGAGTAAAAATGTTTTTATTAACACACTTTCTTTTTTCTCTTTCTAGATAGAAAATATTTTAAAAGATGTTTATTTTTTAACACAACCAAGTAATTCAAAAAATAAACGCCAACAGTGACGTCATCGTAATAAAACTATCACGTTTTTTCAAAGTTCCGTATAAAATTTATTACTTTAAAAATAACGAAAATATTGAAATTAGTTTCTCAAATTGATCTATTTTATACATTTCAACTATAAAAAC
Source organism: Parapoynx stratiotata (assembly GCA_910589355.1). NCBI lineage: Eukaryota > Metazoa > Arthropoda > Insecta > Lepidoptera > Crambidae > Parapoynx > Parapoynx stratiotata. The sequence goes on along the minus strand of OU342466.1, from coordinate 13,889,265 downwards.
AGCATGTCGAAAATATTAGACAATCCCCATTGTTTGGGCATTTAAAAGTTGAGCGAGCTCCAACCACAACATTTGAGCTAGCGTACGCGACCTAAAGCAAGGTCCCTGTGGCGCTCCATGAATTCTAGTATTGTAGTAATTTGCTCTACAGACAGATTTTTTAATAATTTTGAGCAAAATCAAATCTTTTGTTAACCTTGAAAACTAAACATCAATGTTGAAAACTTTCAAACATGACAAAACAGTTTTTTAATATCCATAGATAATAGCATTTTTTGTCATAGACTAAATTTTAATGGAAACCTATTTGTTTCCTTTCTATTTTATTAATTTCCTTTCTAGTAACTGTTGATTAAAACCAAGTTTGTTTTATTGAATTTAAAAAAAAATCGTAAAACATTATAGTTAGAGTCAAAAACATATTAATAGCGTTTGGTAGAAAACACTAGTTTTTAACTTGCATCCTTTTCGGCTAATAAGTGACAAGTCGTTCAAATATAGTTTAGTTCCGATCCTATTGAGATATCGCCCTATCGAAGTTTGGTTGAAAGATACGTGAATACCTAAATTGAATAGGGCGACAATAGGACGACTTCTAAACTACGGCGAGTTTTAAAACGATCGTATTTACGTGAATTGGCCTACTGATTGAAAGAAAATCAACAAACATGCGGAAAAATAAATGAGTAGGTACTATGAAAAGATAAGAAAAAATCTAATAAGACAATAGCAATACAAATGGGAAAAAAATAGAACAATTATTTTTCAAACAAAAATTTAATAAACAATTTAACAAACATTTTATAAACAATTTTGCCTGGAGAGAGCTGCAATGCGTAACGGCAAGTGTGCTCGTGTACGTCGTGCAAGCGGTTTCATGTCCCAAAATATTCAAACGCTTTAACGAGTATACATATGTGTACGGGTTAATTGTTTCAGCCTTTAATCTATCGTTTAACTCACACATGGTTGTGAGTATTACTTATTCTAACGATTTTGTTGTCAATCGTATACAGCTTCGCTCGACACTTTTTGTGATGGTGGGTGGAACACAACCATCTTCTTTTCGGCCCTATTGAACTCTGACTATAAAATGTATACCCATCAATGCTAATCAAAGTCTTTCCGCGGCGGGATTGGATGTATTTCACTAAAAAAATAATCAATGTAAAAATCACACAATAAAGTCATGAATTTGTTGATTAAAACGCCAATATGACTGTAAAAACAGTCTAGTAAAAAACAGTCATATTACAAACACAAACTACTTTACTGTACTGTACTGTGTACTGTACTATGGCACAAATAAAGATGATAAAATTAGAAGCTACACGTCTCATTGCCAATCAGCATACTCTTACTAGCAGCCACAAAGTAAGAAAATTAATAAAAATGAGGAAAAATATATAGGGAAAGCAAGAAAAGAGATAAGCCTAATAAAACAATTCGAACACGAATGGGATAAAACTACAAAAAGAGTCATCTCTTTCAAAAATAACAAAGAACAATTCATAAACAATCTCCCACATTTGAAAAATAAAAAGTAATTTTTTTATTGTCAGATGATGTGTTATCATAGGGTGTTCTTATAACATAATACTTGGAAGAAATGCACCATCAGCACGATATACAGTGTACGATAACTTGTGAAAACAGATAATAAATAAGGAAATATCTTCAGACATTCCCCTACCTACCTATCAACTGTCATTCCGCGACGTGATGGACGTATTCCACTAGAATAAAATACCTATGAAATTGGTGTTTTTTTTTTCTCTTAGTATTTTGTCTGTAACTATTAAGATTCAGAGTATTCCTAAGAAAATAATTACCTCGTCTAAAAATAGACTATATTTTTGAGCTCTTTTGAATTGTTTTGATAATTTGTTGTAAGTTTAATTGTGTTAAAATTGGACACGGAGACAACTCTTTTTAAGTGCCTCCCGAATACATCATTTTATTTGCATTCACTTAAAAACGATAAATAATTTTTATGAAGTGTGATATTACACATATTACTAAAGCTTGTCTAATGATAGATGCCAAATATTATTATCTTTGGATTTGTCGTTGTGAAGAAAACTGAAAAAAATTTAGTATGGAAAATGCAGAATTCCCCAAAATCTCCATACAAAACACCAATTTCATAAGTAAGGACCTAATATAACGTACAATAGAAACGTATGCGATTTACTTTTATGAAGGTCAAAAAAGACAAAAATATATTAAATTAAAAGCAGCAAACCTCTTTGCTAGTCAGTTTACTCTTTCAAGCCAACCGATTGCGAGAAAAAATAAATCTTCTTTTAATGACACTCATTATTTTTCTATAGATATCAAATCAAATCAAATCAAATCATTTATTTGCGTATGATGGGTTGTACGTTGTACGGTTGTACGATACTAAAGCAATTTTAGTTAGGTACGTCAATAAATAAATAAAAAAATTCTAAATCTTCTTTTAATGACACTCAATATTTTCTATAGATACTAAAGCAATTTTAGTTAGGTACGTCAATATTTTCTCAATAGTTCTACTCGCTATCTTTTGACTTTATCATGGTTATGTACGTTGTTCATCTTAACGATTTCGTTGTCAATGGTATGTACCGAGGCGCGGCACAGCCTATGGCTGTTAGTGGAGCAGATCCAGCGCTTTTTGGGCCCACATGTGATGTGGACACAGAACGTGAATCCATCCACGCTAAGCAAGGTCGTCCCACGACGCGATTGCACAAACATTACTGAAATAAATAAAAATAAAATGGACATAATCTTAACACAAATATAGTTACATAAAGTAATTTATACAGTACAACGATATTACGGTACATATCGCTCACAGTGCAAAAAAGATATTTAATACAAAATTATGAATATTATTTGCAAATGAACAAAAAGCCATACAAAAAGATTTTATTTATAAAAAACCTCAGCAAAACACTGTAAGAATGGCAAGAATGAAAAACAGGCCTCCACCTTGAATCCAAGTTGTAGGTCTATTAAAAAGCCACCATCTATTTTTTCTTATACATACATTATAATAAAACTGTAGAGGGCAAATGTCTGTACATAGAAAATGCGTAAAATCAAACCAGAAGGCCTAGCACGGGCCGGAGAGAAAATGTCCCCAGAGACAAAAATCGTCATTGCCTCTCGCTTCTTCGTTCGCGCGGAAGCGAGAGGCAATGAGTAATATTGTCTCCGGGGACTTTTTCTCTCCGGTCCGTGCTAGCCTTACAGGGGGATGTAAAAAGAGGGAAAGCAACAAAAAAAAATATTTTTTGTTTATCTGTCTTTTTGAACGGGCTGATCTCCGAAATGGCTGGACCGATTTCAATGAAATTATCCCTGATCAACATCTTAGATACTTTTTATTCCGGAAATTAAAGGGTTCCCGTGGGATAGTTAAAAAACCATAGTAACCGCGCACGAAGTCGCGGGTAACAGCTAGCATATTAATAAAGGTCTTAGGGAGTTTTGTTTTCGCAAGTACCACGAGTGTAAGTTTTCATTGTAAAAAAACTTCACTCACGTTAAGAAATTTCAAAAGTTCTATGAGATACGTGATTTCAAATACCTTCCGCGGGCCGCTTTGGACGTTTCCCTTCAAAATTGACATTCTTAACGCACCTAAAAAAGTGTAGTGTTTTATAATGATAACTCACACTAAGGCCCGTATTACAGAACCAAACTCAAGCGTAGATCTCTGCTTGAGCGCAGTTAAAAAGGGATGGCGCTGTGTGGGATCAATAGCGCCATCCCTCTCTAACAGTGCTCAAGCAGAGATCTACGCTTGAGTTTGGTTCTGTAATACGGGCCTATGAGCTCTTAATTTGCGCCTGTGCGCCTAAACAATTTTTCTGGTCCATGGCTAGAACAATAAAACATTCAATTATTCACAAAAGCATAAAAATAAAACAAATATATCATGAAATAAATATATATTAACATATCATCATGCCTCTTTTCTCTTCAACACTCACATTTCGCAAGATATGTTAGGTCCCCATGTAACAGGTGGCGAGCCTGTAGCCAAAATATGAGGCAAGTGATATTCCTCATGAACTGTACATAAATTAATAGACAACAACAAAATAAAAACAACTAAAATTATATAAGGTTTCACGAAAACAAAAAGTTTGTAAGAAAACACAAATATTTTATTTTACAAATTTGTAATAATAATATTGTATTTGTTTACTTATCTAATTAACACTAAAACACATAAAATAACCTACATAAAAAAGTTTTTATAGGCGGTAGCAGTACGTAGAGCTTTTCAGAATCACAAAATTAAAAAATACTGGTTAGCAATTGTTAACGTCACGTGGTGATGAAGGTCAAGGAGAATGATGAGCGTCGATGTGGTGGAACAGGGATTGAATGTATGAATTTTTATATGAGAATGAATAATGACTTATTATTTTATTTTTGGTGCAATAAAAAAAGTTAATGTGTATTCCAATGTACTCTACGTAAATAAATAAACAGAAAAAATCTAATTTAGCACACAAATGAAAGCATTTTTTATGCGCTTATATTTTATAAGGTTTATACATGTCACCCCTATAACCCCTTAGGGGTACGCAGAGGTGTTAACAACTTGAGACGATACATTAAAAATCTAAGACTTTTTTTAAAATTACAACTGCTGTACCGCGTTCTTGCACTGCACGGCGGGGTGGGAGGCAGGGTAGGAAAGCGACCGCCGCCCGCCGTCAGCGATTGGCGAACTGACGGCCAATACTCTCCCCTTCGCCCCGTGCACATACCCAAGGCGCGATGCAGCGATTGCGGACAAAAAAAAAACGTAAAAAAGCAAACCAATCTACCGCCTAACTTTTTCATGATTATGCACGTTATTAATTCTGACAATCGTATTATCTACGGTGTGTATTACAGCTCGGCACTTGTAGTTGTGTGTGGAGCACACCCACCTCTTCTTTATGCCGTTCACGGACTGAGTGCAAAACGTGAACCCGTCCACGCTAATTAACGGTGTACCTCTGCGAGATTGGACAATTTTCACTGAAATCAAAGCGCATAGTCAGTTTACCTTTCAAAACCAAACCAGTAAAGAATACATAACAATCTCTATCCCAGAAGAGGTAGGCCGATCTAAAAACTCTTGACCCCAAAAAAGTCCCCATATGACAGAGGCCTTGCCTATTGCCATGCACCGGGCACAGTGGGAGGCATGCGGTATTCACAACAAACTGTCTAAATTTTATCGATCTAGCGACCTCACACGAGTGATTGTGACCTCACACGGCATCACGCCGTTCCTTCCAACTCGGCTATCACTAGGGACCTGTCGAAGGTAATATTGAAATAATAAATAAAACTAGTTTGTAAACATCAAATTTAAAAATTATTTAATCATCTTTACACAAACGTGATATTGGAAATACTGTACAAAAATATATATCGTATATTTCAATCACAACGATAGAAAATAAAGTCCCGCACATGTACCTTATAAGAACTTTATTTTTGTCAGTTATCTAAAGTTTATTGCTGCCCTTCCAAGTTTAGCTGCACTTGTGAGTAATCGCCACTGAAAAATCCTTAGGCGTCGTCAAATGTTGCTAGCAGATTTAGCCATTGTCATCAAAGAATCCGATCACAAAAGCATAAGCATATTATATAACGCTTTCAATATAGAAAACCTAGTTTGTCATAGTTGAATCTTGGACAAGTGAACAAAAATTATCTTAATTTCATAAACCCATTTAGGAAGGCCTTTGTAAAGTGTATTGGGACGTATAGTTGCTGATGGTGATAAATACAAACTAATCCATTAATTATCCCTTAATTAAATAAAGAAATAAATATCTTCAAACATTCACACCTATCAACTAGCCCCATTTTAAGCAACTAACGCTGCTTGTGTTGACACTAGATGACGGATAAATATATTTAATAGATAAATACATATAAATATCCTGAATATTTTTAAATATATATAAACATCCAAGACTGGAGAACAAATGTCTGAAAATTCATCACCCAAACATTTGCCCCCACCGAGGATCGAACCCAGAAGAACCTCTCGAGAGTGCGGCGCCTTGAGAACGGCATACAGACCACTCGCCCACGGAGGTCGTCAAATTAATTGATAAATAGTGGAGTTGGGACGAAAAAGGTTTGGGCACTTATTTTTCGATCACATCGTTTTGGCGCCGAACGTGTATGAGGCAGGCCTTAGGACCACTCAGATACAAGGCGACTTCCAAAGTATTAAGAAATTCAATCACAAAATTTTTGTCACTTATCCAAGGACAGACCATAGCGAGAGTAGCTTTGTTTCAATATCGAAAGTCAGAGCATACGAAACACATCGAGCTCTTCTCGTGTATGTTTTGTACAAGAATCTTTAAAAATTATAAAAGGCCGAAGACCTTCTCCCAGTAGCTTTCTCATGGTTATGCTCATTATTTATCTTGATGATCCGAGAGTCGATGGTATGTATAAATGCTCGACACTGCTTATGGTTGTGCGTTGAACAATTCCACCTTTTCTTTGTACCGAAAATCCCTTGGCTGCAGAACGTAAAACCATCGACACTAATCAACGTTTTACCTCGCTGAGACGTGACAAACTTTACTGAAATTGAAAAAAGTTGAATTATACCAAAAACTTTAGTAATAAGTAAATGAAAAAAAAAACGAATCGTTAGCATTTGCCGTTAGAATGACGAATGATAAAATAAGTACGATGCACTTATCATAATTTTTTACCTCGCTGAGACGTGATGAATTTGGCAGGTTTTTTGTTTACAATTAATTCTTTATTTCCATAACATTATAAAACAAAATATATATGCCGTGGCCAGAATCACCTAGGAAGCATGTAAATATGCTTGTATTGGGAGGTACTGCTTCTCACATGAATCAATTTAAAGGTACAATGCTACGAAATTAATAATTAGGATTGTGTGAGGTGCTGTGAAGAGTAATGTGTATGTGTGTGTTTGTATGTAGTGTGTGCAAAGGAGTTGTTGTATTGTGTGAATTTAATTTATGGTATACCGGGAAATCAAAAATAAAAAAAGCAAAATATTGCAACAAAATGTTTATTCTAGTGGAATCACAGAACTAAATAAAAATGAAAGACAAAAGAGTACGAACCACTTGGCCAGTGAGATCCATATAATTGACAACATTAGAAAATTTTAAGGTGTATATTTTATTATTGTAAATAAAACTAGATAAAAAATTAAGACGCACGTATTTTTTGATTTTTCAAAATATCGACTTTTTCATTCATCTTTTAAAGTTTAAAGATCAGCTCATTCTAAAATGTCGTAAGCGCCAAATGACGTCATTCATACGGAGGTATAGCGTTTTGCTTTTGCCTATGTTTAAAAAATTGTTACTGACGTTGACGTTTGATTTTTAACCGTCAAAATTGATTAGAACTTTGTTTGAAATATATGAATTTTAGTTCATTTTACTTTGATATTTTTGTAAACCATAAAAGTGAGCGCGGAATTTCAATCCGTTGATTTCAAATATGTTGACATGGCCACAGATTATATAGAAATAACAAGGCCATGACATTAACTTTTTTTCCTGTTTCGAATTTGGCAAGGGGGAGTCATTATTCCTCCGTATGTATGACGTCACGCGTACGATTTTAGTATTTTCAGTTATTCTCGAAAACTATACAAAAAATGAAATGTTGTCAATTATATTATTAAGAATCTAACTGACATTAAAACTGTAACCAGCCGACGTACTTCTCGATATAGGTGTTTGGTGGTTATGCTTATTATTTATCTTGACAACCTGAGAATCGATGGTATATATAAACGCCCGACACTGCTTTTTGTAGTGTGTTGAACAATTCCACCTTTTCTTTTCACCAGAGCTGCTATGGATGTAGAACGTATATCCATCGACACTGATCAAAGGTCTACCTCGCTGAGACTGGACAAACATTACTGAAATTATAAAAGTAAAATATTAAGAATTTTTTTATTTAAAGTGGTAACAAAACTATCTGCAGGCAAAATTACGGTACAAATTGAGAAGTTGTAATCAAAATCAAGATAAAAAAATACTACTCATGAAAAAAGTTTTCCATATTAAATTTTAAAAAGTTAATATTATGTAAAAAGGGATATTCCAGAATAATGCTTGACATGTAATGAAATAATTTGACAACCGGAAAAACAATAAATTGACAAAATTAAACCAATTATTTCGTTTCACAGCCTCACGCGTGCTCTTATACTTCAAAATGTATATGCTTATGGCCAGCGCTGGCAGCTACCAATAAACGTTCCTTAGATTTGACGTATAAACGCCGGCGCTGGTCACCCGCGCTCTTGGCCAGCGCCGGCCGCCGTTGCTGTAAAACGTTCTGTAACTAGTCAATGGTCAGCAAACGAAACACAATAGAAACATATATTATTTGCGAACATCGCTGTTCACGGTGACCGCCAAGGTATTAATCTTAAAAGAAGGGAGCAGGCCAAAAAGGTGTTTATTTGCACGCATTAAGAACCAACACAAAATTAAATATAGTGATGAGTTTAAAATACAGATTTTCGTGTTACTCATGGTAATTATTTTGTAAAAAATCATGTAACAGACAGCAGGAGGACTAATTCTTGTCCGTTCTTCTCAGGAAATGCACAGAAACGAATGGCATAGTTTTTGACGACGAAAACTAATTATTTTTTAATCAGAATTTTTGACAACTTGATATGACTACAGAGTTTCTGAACCTAATGTATATGTGTATTGTTCATCTTTACAATCTGATAGTCGTATGTATGGATGACAGCGCGGCATTGCTTGTGGTTGTGGGTGGAACAGACCCACCTGATTCGCGGCCCGGACACAGTTTGGGAACAGAACCTATATCCATCCACTTGTATCATGGGCTTCCCGCGCTGAGATGTCACGAATTGCACTGAAACTGAAAAAAATATGATAAATTATTCAATTATAAATTTTATGAGATTTTATTATACTCGTATAAGAATAATTATGGCTTTTTTTCAATATGTATTGAAACCACACTTATATTGCTTTTTATAATTTCACTGATAAATATTGATACAATTGATTCTTTATTGTGACATTCTATGTATTACGCCGAATCATTAGATGTCGTGCTGACATTTAAACTGACAATTCATTAGTTTTCTTTTTTATTTTTGTAAAATTGAAATGAGCCAATAACAGCCATGTCCTTCGTAATTATGTCTTCAGTAATTTACATTAAAATGCTAGTGTAATGCAGCTTGGAGAGTTTGGCGTCATACGATCGATGACGGACACTGTCGTGTTACTTTGATGAGGTGGATTACCACGATAAAACAAATCTCATCTATTTTAACACTACTTAATATTTCAATAATCCTCCATATTGCTCGACAACACAGACACTTATTACACAAAACAACACTGATTTTACGCAACAAGATACACTCCGAAACAATATTACAATCATTGAAATAACAGTCACGTCCACCATAGTTGAATGATGCTGAAAGACTCCTCAATTGTTTTCTTTTTCTTAACTGCCTGAACAAGCATTATTAAATCGGCATCTTTATAACCAGTCATTATAAATACTGCCATTAATTATAATTTTAAGCCTGAATATAAATTATCAGAGACATAAGCAAACAGCATAGTACAGTAAAATGCATTTTATTTTGTGTTACATCAAAAGTATATGACCATTTGAACATATCTGCTACGTAAACATTAGATCAAACGTAATATATTTAAAGTTTTAAAATATTTCAGCGAAATATTGACGTAATCTATCCGTAAATTGTATCTTAACAATAATGAAAATACAACAAACAAAACAACATGTAAAATCGGAGTAATTTATAGTAAAATTGTGCAGTTAAACACTTTAAAGAACAACACAAATTAATTATAACATATCAATATTCAATCGCTTACGATCATCTTAACAATATACAAAAATAACAAAATGATAAAGTCTGTCGGATCCGCTAGTTAGTAATAATCTTGATGCTAATATCAACAGAGAAAGGTTTTTCAAAATAAATTATTGTGTTTCATTAATTACCGGAGACTTTTCAAAAAAACAAAATTTTCCTTAGCAATATCATAATATTGTCTTCTTGTTTGTGCTCTTGCAGTATGATTATTGGCTTCAGCCCACTCTACATACAGCTCAAATAGACGAGTAAAAGTAAAACCCTTTTTCAAATAAAGTTTACTTGAGTTATTTCTTGTCTGATGAAACGCGACAGACTTTAAGGATCGTATATGCGCACAAACTGAATCTTTAACTTCAGCCGTGATAACTGTACGTTGACTTGTATGCTTACCACGCTTGTCATTGAACTGAACATCGGCAATTTGGTCATATTTATCAATTGCTATTCGAACAAATCGCTCACCAATAGAAAAGGTATTAAGAATCATTGTTTTACAAACAATGACGTACTGCAAGTCTTCTAAATTATCAATTGTGCCTAAAGGCATTCTGTATTGTATGGTATGTTTTCGTCTGGACACAGAATCACCAACATAACATCTGCGTCTAATGGCTAATTGCGATATATATCTCCATTGCTTGGATCGATCACCTAATTTCCAAAAGTTCTCAAAGAGATCTTGCCTTTGAGAATCCGATATTTTTGAAGAACACTTCAATCGACAGGTAGGTGGACATACTTCTCTCATTTTTCTGGCTGGTACAATTTTACCTACTGCATTTTTATATTCCATACCCAAATTTCGAAGCATTTTTCGTCTCTTACGATTATTATTTTTAATTGTACATAATGATAGCTCACTGTCGTCGGTATCAGATGATGTGCACGATTGATAGTCCTGTCTAAGGCTTAAGTGGCTGGTGCCATCTTCAGGAGGTTAAAAAAACTTCTGTTGCCATATTCGTCTGTAAAACTACATGGGTCGCCAAACATAATGTCTCGGCGTCCTGAAATAAAGAAATACCTTATAAAATCTGGAAGACTAACAAGGATATTTAATAGCTATGGAAAAAGTTGTAGCAATTTTTTGATTATTTTTTATATAACTTGTAGTCGCTGTAAGGCAGTTATACAGCAAAAACAAACATGAGGAAAAGTTTACGGAACGGTGAAGGTTTAATGAAAGAAAAACTATAGTCATATTATTTATTTAATTAAATTTGGACACAAATACTCTATAAACCTGGCTTTGTTTCAAGTCCCCCAACATCTCTATAACCTTAAGGTTTCTTTGTCCATGCCACTTATTTAATTTGCCTTTCTTGCCAGAATAGGTGAGAATGAATTACAATAGTGGTTCAGTTGTGGATTAAGCAATCAAACTCTTGGGGAGGAATTTATATTTATTTAAATATCACCTACAATTTTTCTTAAAAACAATGTTAAAATTTTCCTTAGCAATATCATGATACTGTCTTTTTGTTTGTGCTCTTGCAGTATGATTATTGGCTTCAGCCCACTCAACATACAGATCAAACAAACGAACAGAAGTAAAGCCTCTCTTTAAACATAGCTTACCTGTGTTCTTTCTTGTCTGATGAAACGCAACTGACTTTAAGGACCGTATATGCGCACAAACTGAATCTTTTACTTCAGCTGTGATAACTATTCGATGATTTGTATGCTTGCCACGATTGTCATTAAACTGAACATCGGCATTTTGTTTGGATTTATCAATTGCTATCTGAACAAATTGCGAACCAATAGAAAATGTATTGAGAAACATTGTTCTACAAACAATAATGTACTGCAAGTCATCAGAATTATCAGTTGAGCCTATGGGCAACCTGTATTGTATGGTATATTTTCGTTTGGACACAGTGTCAGTATATACTCTGCGTTTATTACGTCTAATAGCTAATTGTGATATATATCTCCATTGCTTCGATCGATCACCTAATTTCCAAAAGTTCTCAAAGAGCAGCCCCCTTTGAGGATCCAATATTTTGGAAGAACACTTAAGTCTACAAGTAGATGGACATGCATCTCCCATTGTTTTGGCTGGTACAATCACACCTCTTCTATTTTTATATTCCATACCCAAATTTCGAAGCATTTTCCGTTTTGGACTCTTGTATTTAATATTTTTAATTGTGTTTTTTCTACAGGAATTATAGTTCTGTGATATTGACAGCGCACTGTCGTCACTATCAGATGATGTGCACGACTGCTGGGCTTGACAAGGGCTTAAGTGATTGGTGGCATCTCTAGGAGACTGAAAAAAGCTTTTATTGTCACATTCGTCTGTAGAGCTGCATGGGTCGCAGAAAATAAAGTCACTGCATTCTGAAATAGAGAAAACACCATATTAAAATCTAGAAGACTAAAAATTATATCTGATTTTGGCAATTAAAAAATGAATGAATTAATAAAGACAACAGGTTCGCCACCTAGGGACCTAACATATCTGGAGAATTGTGAGTGTTAACACCTCTTCGGGGAAAGGGGCGTGATGATATGTGTGTATGTATTAAAAAAATGAATAACAATTGACAATATTTTTCGTCACATCAAATTCAATCTAGTGATCACAGTAAGGCGGATATACATCTAAAAATAGCATGAGGAAAAGTTTACGGAAAGGCTGAAAAAGAGAAAAAACTTTATAGTCATATTATTTATTCTAATCTGGACATACATATTCTTTAAACTCGACTTTGTTCTAAGCAACCCAATACCTCTTTAGCGTCACGATTCTTTTGTCCGTGTCCCATTGCATATGTCTTTCTTTCTTTCCCGTTATGTTGTATTTATTCAGCGTTGCAAAAAAACAGTGGTTCAGACGTGCATTTAACAAGAAACCCTTTAAGGAGGAATTTATGGACATTGGACATGCCCCCAGCCAGTTATCATAATGTTAATCCAGGATCAAGCTTTTCAATCTGAAGTGTAGGAGTATTTTGATTTATATGTAGAACTTAATTGTAAAAAAGCATTTTATACCATTGCTATAACATTTTTGCATACACAAGAATAAACGTTGGCAATAATCATATTTTGAATCAAGATACAATTTAAAAATTTATAAATATTAAAAAATTTAAAGACTTGAAAGCAATATAGCCTATCCTGTTCGTATTGGCCCACAAAGTAAAGAACTTTACCCACTTAAGTACGAACCTAATGCACGTGAGTATTATTAATCCTTATGATTTGGAGGTCGTATGTATGGATGACAGCGCGGCACTGCTTGTGGTTGTGAGTTGAACAGACCCATCGTGTCCTCAGCCCGGAGACGGTTTGGGATCGGAACCTGAACCCGTCGACTTGAATCATGGGTTTTCCACGTCGGGATGTTATGAATTGCACTGAAAAATAAAATAATGTGTAAAAGGAACACAGCGTTAAATTATACATATTATGAATATTTATGACAGCAGGTACTAATTACAGCGGCTAAGAAATGTTTTTACAAAATATATGTTTCTCGTTCTATTAGTATGGTTTATTATAATAGTACGAAAACATACTATTATTTTCCATGACAAACACCGTTGCTGGTATATCAGCGGCACTTACATTGTCTACAATAATATTGCGCCTATAAATTCTAATTACCTAATTTATATATTTTTTTAATGTATGGTCTTAAATTATCCATTCATTTTATAGATATGCCGGACTAAAATTTTTTATTGTTGATAGCAGAGAAAAATATTGCTATAGCTTTTAGATACCGAATTATTTTAAGCTGTATACCTATAAGCCACTTTTGTAGTATAAAAAATCAAAGCAAAATTATGTAAAAGTAATATAATTCAACTTACAATTCATACATAATCTAAATTTATTAACATTCTCATTATGTGAAACAATTTTAAAGTAGAAAATACCAAAACCATGCCAAAATATAGTCAGTCATTGTGAAAAAACTTAATTTATACTTAAAAACAAATAGTGCAGTTATATAAAATTTCTTTTTTAATTATAAAAGAATTTAATATTTTGAATTTCATACCAATTTTTTGAATATACTTTTGTAAAGCGTTATAATTACGAGGCATTTCGTGATTTTTCGTGTTTTTTAACAAATCAACAACTAGTTATCTTTGCATGTCTTAAAAATATTTAATAAAACCTTTAAATGACACCCAACATACAGTTAAATTCTTTTATTTCCTTTGTAATTAATAATGTTTTTAACAATATATTTGATAACAATTTCTACTCGTATAAGGTGTATCACAAGCATCCGTTAGGATCTTATTGATTATTTAGGATGCTGTATTTTTACTAATTATATGTTTAAGCAGTGAAATAGGAAAGCACGTTGTAATAAACTAGAGAAATATTTTTTGAAAAAAAAACAAGATTAAAAAAAGCTTAGGCACCTAATAAAATATTAATTAGTAGCTAACATATAAATATGTTGCTTTTCTTTTTCCTCATGCGCAGTATGAAAAGATATAAGGAAACATTTTTTTCTAAATTTTCTCATGTCTGTGTGTTAACACCAAGCAGATAATCCTACTCGGGAAGACCATTAAATGTTTTTTAAATTATAACTCCTTAACATTAACCAGATTTACTAGTACCTCGTTAAAACTTCGTTTCTCTTAACAAACAAAATTAACATATCTTTTTAACAATTTGCTGCCTCTTTATATTTTATAAGTACACTTTAGGGTTGCCATTTCATTTCGATGTGACCTAAGGCTGTATCTACATGCCGCATATTTCATCGTCCTCTGAGGTAGTGTGGTCATTCGCTCTATACGTGATCATATTCCCGATGGTGTGTAAAACCGCCTTGCAATGATACTTTTCGTGACTCGAACATCGCCATCTTGTTTTATTCCCTAGTGTTCCATTCATTCTGTACCTGTAGCCTCCTTCTAACAATACTGTTTTCCCTCTAGCTGTCACACCGAAAACTGGACCTAAAACTATTTAAAAAATATTATATAAGTAACAAGGTAGGTTAATAAGTCATGTCTAAGTCTAGATCCGTAATAGAAAGGAGTGCTTGCTGAGATTCTTGCTAGCCTCCGCCCGGGTCTTCCGGTGGTGAACCAGCTTCAAGATGTGATGAACAATAACATTCCATCTTTAATAGTATTTTGTAGAAATATTTTTTTAAAATTGTTACTGACCTGTGTTTCAATAATATTTATATCACCAATTAGATTGATTTGATGCATTTAATTTCACACAGAATAGATTAATTGAAATTTCCCTTATTGTTAATTTAACTTATTTATTTCTATTTACATAGCCAACTGCTTTTTTATCAACAAATGAGTATTGAACATTTATTTGTAATATAATAAAAAAAAAATTGTTACAATTATAATATTAAAAACCGATGATTTAAAATTATTGAATATAATACAATTTACAATCTCGTTTGACAAGCTCCATGAATGCAGGAAAATTTACATATCCTTTTAACTCTTGACATTGCAACTAGACGGTGAGTTTAAAAAGTTAACTTACAGCACCAATTGCTTCTTATAAATATGCATGGATTTTAACAACACTACAGAATACTCGCTTTCGGGTCTAAAACAGCAGTACGTGATCAATAAACCTACTGTCCTACTCGCTTAACATATTTCAATGGATTGGAATTGGATTTCTGCCATTAAACACTATTGAAAGTAACAAAAGCTACATTGGTTCAATATTAAGCGGTTATTATCAATGCTCCAATCCGAAAATCCGTTCTGGGCCGTTGCTCTCCGCTCTCTCGTATGATACGGCTATACAATGGAGTCAGTAAATGTGTTGACATTTTTTTCGATTCCCTTACATCATTTCGTAGTACATTAATAAAAGAATTACCGCCGTTGCGACATTCAGAGGTTGTGTTCCAATAAGTAATATGGTGTATATGTATCACAATTAAAATGTTTAGTTTAATTTTAAGTATTTTTGAAAACGCACATTAATAACGCATGCGGTGTTTGTCTGTAATAAGTAGCATAATTAGATCTAAGCAATATTATACGAATTTATATGTTATAAACATTGTGACTACTGTTGACAAACCTAATAAATAAATAAATAAATAAATAAATTATGTGAACTAACTTTCTATTGACGATCTCCGCGGTCGAGTGGTCTATACGCCGTTCTCAAGGTGTCGCCATCTCGAGAGGTTCTGGGTTCGATCCCGGTACAGACAGGTGTTTGTGTGATGAATACAAGCATTGTGATCCAGTCTTGGATGTTTATCTAAATCTGAATATTTATATGTATTTATCTATTAAGTATATTTATCCGTCATCTAGTGTCCGTAACACAAGCAGCATTAGTTGCTTAAAATGGGGCTAGTTGATAGGTGTGAATGTCTGAAGATATTTATTTATTAACTGTCTATTATTGTTACAAATTTTTAAAATAATGGTATTCTATAACCGATGACAGACGACGACCACGCAATCCAATATTTAGCGTCAATTTCGGTTAGAGAGTAGAAATTTTTAGCAATTTCCAATTTGTAACGAAAATAGACAATAGGAAGTTAATTCGCATAATAACCGCGTGATATTGAATCAATGTAGCTTTTGTTACTTTCTATAGTGTTCAATTTTTTTTTATATAAAGAGGGGGTAAACGGGCAGACGGCTCACCTGATCAACACCATCTACAACACCGGAGGAGTTGCAGATGCGTTGCCGACCCTTAAGGAGGGAATACACTCTCTTTTTAAAATTTTTAAGGTCGTATTGGTCTGAGAATACTTCTAGTGACAGTTGACAATGGCAATGACAGAAATCCGATCCCGATCCATTGAAATATGGTTACAGAGTAGGGTAGCTGCTGACTTCAAGCTCTTCTTTAGACCATATCGCTCATCCAAAAGAATATTGACATAATTACGTTATTGCGATTTTTCAGGAGAGCGTTTTAAAAGTTTGACATCGAAAATATTGTGTATTTCCAATCATTATATTGATATATTTTAATAGTTATGTTGTGTTACTTTACTACCAATAATATAACATAAAAAATGTTTGCGAGAAAACTTAAGATAACTATTTGAAAAAACGAAACAAAACAAACCAGACGTACATTTATGACATTTTATACATCAAATAATACAATTATGACATTAAACTAGGTTTGGATATGGGAATAAATCATGAATTTAAACAACATTATATTCAATTTTAGTTTTATTTTTATAAATCTGTCTACATTTTATGAACTTTGTCGATGTTTCCGCGTATCCTTTTGAAGTATAGGCCAACACCATGACGGCAATGACTCTCTCTTTCGGAAACTAATGGAACAACAATTCTGTCGTTTTTACCGTAGATAAAACGTGCAAAACATGAAGTTATGTCATCAAAAACTCATTTTCGACTTTTTGGCAATTATGTCATTATTCTTTTGGATGAGCGATATTGTCTAAAGAAGAGCTATCCATGCGAGATTACGTTGAAGCGCATTCAGAACTTAAAAAAAGGATATCTATCTATCCATGAGCTGTTTTTAAAAGTTCATCCTAGTGTGTGCGTGTTCGTTCCTAGTGTGGATAATTTCTCCATTTATAGTGTATACGCTAGCAAGGCATCCTTTGCTGTGGTGTGTCGAGCAAACCCATCTGATCTTAAGTCCTTTCTCGTATTTCTTGTAGAATGTATAACCATTCATATGGAGCAACAGTTTCCCTTTCCTCGATAAGCTAATGTTTCCGAATATATCTGAAAACAAAGGAAAAGGTTTAGTATGTCTGAAGAACTAAGATGAAATTATATTCGTTACATAAATACAACTTTCTGTGAAAAAAAATTCGACAAAATATATCAGGGGTTGGTTTTGATAAATACAGACCTAATAAAAAAAAAATCTAAGATTTTTAAGAATTTCTTCTTTAATTCACAATTTATGTTTAATGACAATTCAAATCACAACAACTCAACATTATAATGTTTTTTAAACAAAAGTAAATAAATATCAAAACTTATTAAATGACTACGCTAAATCCATATAGGTAGGTATATAAATTCGATATAATACATAATATATTCGTTTAGGTTTGAATTAGGCCTTATATCCAAGTTTACGAGCATGATGATATGTCTGAATAGTTACCAACATCGAGTGCACCATTAGCAATATAAATAAACAAAAATTTTTTTCCTAAACAAACTGAATAATGACGATAAATCTCTCCTCCTAAAATTACATAATGTAAACCCTTTTCCCCTCAGGGGTAGGCAAAGATTATATAGATCCAAGGAAATAGACATTCTTTTAGTGAACTGAATTATCTCAGAATTTTATAAATATATATTATAATCAATTCACTTATTCTCGGTATATATTTATATTGAATTGTGTTGCCTCCTTACATGTTTGGCTGTGTTCTTTTAGCCTTTTTATAATACTGCCCTCAAACCCTGCATTTCCTGGAATTCTTGGAACATATCCACCGCTCCACACCCCTACCTTTCATTTTTATAAAGTATACCCATTTTCAAGAATCTTTGGCTTGCCTCTCCTAGAGGTGATAATATTATATTCTGAAACTCACACACATTAAAAGAAATAGAAAAAATAATAAGAGAAAATCATTAAAAATAAAAATGTTGCAAGTTCTACAAAAGAGTCGCCGTGGTTAATTAAAATGTTATGTTACACATACTAAAAGGCTAATTTAGCCTTAACGTTTACCTTTATTCATTTAAATGAATTAAAAACTTAAGAGTTTTATCATAAGACTTAATTTCTTTATAATTGGTAGTAAAATTATTTTTTTTCTTTATGCATTTTTTTTTCTCTGGACAAGGTCACAGGTAGTCGCTGGAGGCGGCGCAGGACCGGTCGTTGTGGAGGTCATTGGGAGCCTATGTCCAGCAGTGGACTTAAATGCGCTGGTGGATGGATGGAGGCAAAAAGGTCAAAGAGATTGACAGTGCTCAGAAATCGCCATAAGAAAAATTACCACTTTTTAGAGCAAAATTTATTATACTTAAACTGATTATCACAGAAACATTATTAAAATTATCATTTTGATAAACGCTCGTTTTTACAAATAAGAATTTCGAAACTATATTTAATTTTGTTCTATTGCCATTGAGGGAAAAGGTAAGGATGGACCTAGAATGTTATATGAGAAGAAAGAAATGGATTTAAGCTAAGGAATGGAAAAGAAAGACATATTGTGCAAAAAAAGGGAAAAGGAAGACGACATAAACAGGAAAAGGGAAGGGTGGAAAAGATTAGGAAAGAAACAATGTAAAAAAGACTAAAAGAAAACAGTCCACATATCTGGTAGCCTACTCTTGAACGCAATACCGATCGATCGGCATTGTGATTGTGATGTTTCTTACTCTTCTGTGGGACACTAGAATGGGTTCAAATTATGCGAATATTGAGTAACATAAATGACATTGAGCTTAGATGAAATTGGTACTCTCGTACCGCCTCTCTAGTCTCGGCATTTCGAGATATTGGAATGTGTTATTATTGAGTTTTAATTGTGATTCCGTTCGAGAGTAGGCTAGCTGAACGTTCCAATATCTCCATCAGTGTGAATGTGTATTGTTCATTTTAACAATTTTCCCTCCCACGATGGAGAGGGAGGCGCGACACCCCTTGCTATGGTGGGTAGAGCATCTCCAGCATGAGGTCCACCTGTATGTATATTTCTTAAAGAATTTATATGAACCGATCCGAATTATCGGCTTTCCTCTTGCAGATACAGTTCGGTATACTGAAAATGATAATTACCACAATATTTTGCAATTCTGTATAATTTGAGCTGGTCATATTAATAAAACTGACGGCCGTTGGGGTCGTAAAGTATACTGGCTGGCGTGTGCTGGATGAGAACGGCCGAAATCTAGAGCGGTGCATTAGGACGAACGCCTATGTCCAGCAGTGGACGGGAGTTGGCTGATGATGATGAAATGTATTGAACTGTATTATTGTTATAAATGGAGAATGGTTGCTCACACTTGTTCAAAAAAAAATTTTTACTAGTTTAACTGCAATTATACACAATCTCGTCTAATGCAAACCGACAATGTGATCTAAGATGAAGCACGCAAATTCAAGAGGGACATTTCATAGGTTTCCATACATTTTCACATAAAAAGCGCGCGTGGCCAGCGTGTGGCTGTGAAACGATTTTAGTAGCCCCTTGTAATTGAATGCGCGTGCGCGTGGCCGGCGCTGGCGGCCAGAGTTCACCTCTGATACCGAGTGGTTATGTATATTGTCTTGCTTTGAAAATTTTCAAATTATGGTTTATTGGAATCTTTTTTATCGATTGAATAACTCTAAATATACAATATATTTGTGTTTGTTTCCCTTAAAATAAATAAATAAATTTTTGTGATTTTCGCCATTGTGAGTAATTTACTCAAAAAATTGTTACACATTTTATGGTTTCACTTTCGATAAAAAGGAAAAAATAAAATAAAAATCTTAAAAACCAATATAATTTCAGGTAATAACGAAATATCATAAGAATTGAAATTGTCTGCAGAGACAAATAAAAAGTCTGTCATACATTAAACTCCACATCAGATTTCTAAAAAGTAGGTATTTATTAATTATTTAAGAACAACAAACATTTATTTTTTTGACTCCGTGCTTCCCTTGCTAATATTATTATCGTATCATTTACAATTTATTCATTATTATCTACTGTCTGTCAAGAATAGCTAATATCTGTAGCAGTCATAAAAAGTACTTTACTCGTAGAGCGGTTGTGTACAGTCACGTGAAAAATATGTATACACATTTGCTAGGTGAATAAGGGTCACTAACTGTCACAAGTTCATCATAAATCATTGTCATAACTTCAAAAATCATTTACATTTCAATGATTATGCTCGTTGTTTCTCCAGTAAATGTTCGTTCCCACAGTGTAGACGGTGGCTCTGCAGCCTTTCCTGTTTACATTTCAATGATTATGTTCGTTGTTTCTCCAGTATATGTTCGTTCCCACAGTGTAGACGGTGGCTCTGCAGCCTTTCCTGTTTACATTTCAATGATTATGTTCGTTGTTACTCCAGTATATGTTCGTTCCCACAGTGTAGACGGTGGCTCTGCAGCCTTTGCTGTTTACATTTCAATGATTATGTTCGTTGTTTCTCCAGTATATGTTCGTTCCCACAGTGTAGACGGTGGCTCTGCAGCCTTTCCTGTTTACATTTCAATGATTATGTTCGTTGTTTCTCCAGTATATGTTCGTTCCCACAGTGTAGACGGTGGCTCTGCAGCCTTTCCTGTTTACATTTCAATGATTATGTTCGTTGTTTCTCCAGTATATGTTCGTTCCCACAGTGTAGACGGTGGCTCTGCAGCCTTTCCTGTTTACATTTCAATGATTATGTTCGTTGTTTCTCCAGTATATGTTCGTTCCCACAGTGTAGACGGTGGCTCTGCAGCCTTTCCTGTTATGTGTCGAGCACTCCCACTGTGTCTTCCAACCCCATTCTCTTTTTCTAGAGTACGTGTGCCCATTGAACAGAACGTTTGGCTTACCTCGTTGCGATAATACCATTGTAAATACTGAAATAAAGAAGTAGTGACATTAACAACAGTATAATAAAAAAAACTAAGATCTAAGTTACAGGCTAAGTGTTGCAATATTTTTATTTGCATTTTATCGCACTGCCTTTAACTCTGTTTAGCTCAACGGTCGACTGGTAGGTAACGACGTTAGTTGTTGAGTCCGCAGTGTATTATGTGTACATTAGAGTATAAATAAATAAAATAAAAAGCATTATAGCCGAATCAAGCATTTATTTTATGATAAACACCATTTTTCTTTAGTAATGCCATTGGCGACGAAATGCTACAACTACAAATTGTATAGGTAGTTTAACTAAAAAACGAAATATAAGTATATAAATATATATATAAATATAAGGGAAAAATCAGTTATCTGGATTATTACATATCAATGGGTTTATGTCGCTTTCTAATGAAAAAAAACATCATTATAATTTTGAGAATGTTTATCAATCACAAAAAACACTTCGCAAATAAAAAGACAAGAAATGGCACAATGCAACAATCTATACATAAAATAATCTGTAGAGATCGAATGTCTGTACATAGAAAATTAAAATCTGGTCAAGGGGATGAAAAAAGAGGGAAAATACCGAAAAAAAATTATTTTATTTTTGTTTCTCTGTCTATTCGTCTATTTCTCTGTTTGTACGGGCTAATCTCAGAAATGGCTGACCCACAGAACAATAAAAAAGGTGGACCGATTTCAATGAAACTTTGCATGATGACACCTTATATCCCTGGTCAACATCAGAGATACTTTTTATTGCGGAAAATTAAAGGCTTCCCGTGGGACAGTTAAGAAACCAGTAACCGCGGGCAAAAGCTTGAACCTAATATGATGTCAAGATTCTACACACAGATACACATAGTAATAATAATAAATAAATAATAAATATCCTCAGACGTTTACACCCATCAACTAGTCCCATTTTAAGCCACTAAATGCTGCTTGTGTTACGAATACTAGATGACGGACAAATATATTTAATAGATAAATACACATAATTATTCAGAATATATATAATATTATACATATATAATGAACATCCAAGACTGGAGAACAAATGTCTGAAAATTCATCACCCAAACACTTGCCTCCCCTGGGGATCGAACCCAGGACCTCTCGAGGACCGGCGTACAGACCACTCGACCACGGAGGTCGTCAAAGTCAGTTAGTAATATTTAGTCAATATGAGTTGCAAATTATATAAGTAAAAAGAGTCGTAGTGGTAAGTACGACCGACGACAAAATTACAATAATAATATTTTATATATATAAACAAAGAAAGAAAGAAAAAGCATTTATTCATGATTTATTCTGTCACATCTTAACTTAATATCTAGTACACATTACACAATAAAAATGTGCCGCAGAAATAGCTACTACTCAGTATTTTCGTAATGTCCTCACAACACTGATCTTCCATAGAAGACAACTCTTATTTATGCCTTACTCAAATTTAAATTTCAACTGACTTTCAACTGATATAACGACCCCATAAGGACCATTTTCAAATACATATTTTGGCATACTATCGTAGTTTATTTGAATGTTACGTTCGCAAGTGAACTTATACACTTACGTATTCTCTCTATTTAATATTTTGTAATCATAAGCATATATATATAGGAAAGTTCAATGAACTACTATTTATAAGCACTTAGAGTTAGTAAAGGAGGCACTAAAGATTGCGATCACTTTTCATCATTATTACCACAATTACTTATTTTTTTATATTGGTCACATTTGAAAAAATAACAATAGCACTTGATATGAAATTGCAGTCGAAATTACTCTTGTTACAAACAATTATCAATATTTATGGGGGAGGTTCCAAACATAAGATTTTATAATAATTAATTAGTACATGATTCAGTGGCGTGGTAAAACAAAGCTACCTTCGCCATGGTCAGCCCACGGTTGGGTGACCAAAGCTTTTTGATCTCGAACTCCTCCGTGCTTTGGTAGGCACGTTAAGCCGTTGGTCCCGGTCGCTATTGCGACTGTTTCTACCCACCATTTCGCATTAGGCCAGCGTGGTGGTGCTACAACCCATACTCCTCATGTTTTTCTCCATGAGGAATGCATGTGCCTAGCACTGGGACCTACATAAGCACTGCTATAGGACAATACATGATTTACGTTATTTTGGTCCTCTTGATTTAATCATAATCATCGTCGTTAAAGCAGTAAAGTACACAAAAAAACCACAAACAGTATTTTATAATATGTAAATTGAAAAATATATCGTTTCAACCAATCTTACTAATCTTTGGCTTTGTATCCAAAAACATACCACTGTATAGCTGTTAGGGACGTTTCATATGTACGCTTATACGTGAGATTTCCATACATTTTGACGAATAACGCGCACTGACGGCCAGCGTGTGGCTGTGGAAGAATGTTAATAGCTACGTTTGATTCAGATTGCGCGAGCGGACCGGCACTGGCAGCCAGCCCACCTATGAAGCGACCCTAACGTTTTATGGCGGTGACTGCTAACTAGGGATGTTATGAAAGTAAGTTTATCGGAATTTTTTAAATTGGTTTTATCGGAATCGGAACCGGAGTCTGAGTCACAACCGAAGTCCAGAGAGAAGAGACGTTGTAGGGCAAAAAAAATTATAAATTAACTCGAAACAAACATCTGAAAGCGGAAGATGCATTTATGAAGGAATAACATATACAACACTTTTATTTCAACGTAAGTGTACGTAGAGACACAGATGTTAATAAAAAATAACACTTAATCCCTCGGCTTTAATGATTAAAATCAGTCGGAACTTCCGACTTTTCGGAACCAGAATCAAAGCTCCGTAACACCCAAACTGCTAACGCTCTTAACGCGTTAATATAGAGTTTCAAATCGAATAATTTAAGCGCCCTCGCGAATTGCGATGATATTATATACCATAATCAATCATGATTATGGTTCTGGTTTACCCTTATTATCTCAGACCCGACCATTAGGATGCTGGCTCTGCAGCCCTTCGAGTGGTGCGTGGAGCAGGTCCACCAGGACTTGTCTCCACTCTGTTTCTTCAGGAAGTACCTGAATCCACTTAATACGATCAAGGGTTTTCCTCTACGGGACTGCACGAAGGAATATTCTGGAAATAAAAAGAAATTACTAATTACAAAACGATCAAGGGTGAATTCCACCAAGTTTCGATTAGTGACACTGGTGAAGTAATACCAAAAATGCTTTAGCTGTCAGATGCGTACGCGCACGCAGAACTCAGTCATTTCAGCGGATTCGACCAATGAAATTTAAGCATATATTGGTGTCCGGACCTCGTGTAGATTAACACGGAATTTGGTCGAATTCGCCCTAAAGCTAAAATACAGGCCAAATTCTAAGATTGAGAAATTCCTATGACCTTTTACATATCTACATTTAATGATAAAAGCTATTTAATTAAATACACGAGTATTACGAGTCTCTATTTTCGTAAATATGGTAAACATGCTATTTAAAACAACTATTACATTATATTTTTACAAACATCTCTTCTTTATAAATGGCAACATTAAGTGAATTTTGCAAAAATCTATACATATAATAAAACAGTAGAGGTCGATTGTCTATACATAGAAAAAAAAATGCTTAAATCAGTTTAGGGAAAATACAAAAAAATAATTATATTTTGTTTCTCTGTCTGATTGTCTGTTTGTCCGGGCAAATCTACGAAAAGGCTGGACCGATTTCAATAAATTTTTGCATGGAGATACCTTATATCCCTGGTTAACATCTTAGATACTTTTTATTTCGGAAAATTAAAGGGTTGCTTTGGGATATTTAAAAAACCATAACCGCGGACGAAGTCACGGGCAACAGCTAATGTTAAAAATATTCCATGAGATCGTTCATGGACATTGAGGTTTAAGTGTAAATAAAGAAACAAAGAATAATTTAAAAAAAATTAACTTTAATCGTTAACTAATGATAATAATTTACTTGTGTATACGTACAATATTTAAAATAACTATCTAAAGCTACTATAACATTATTTACTGAAGACACCATACCAAATACATAATATAAATGTACACTGCATAACAACTGTTATACTCGTATACACGTTATTATGCAGTGTCCCAGTCCTCAGCCTATATACATCCCACTGCTGGGCCTTTCTCATGGAGAAACACATGAGGAGCATGGACCGTAACACCACCACGCTGGCCCAATGCAGGTTGGTGGGTAGAAACGGTCGCAATAGTAACCGGGACCAACGGCTTGTCGTGCCTTTCGAAGCACGGAGTTCAATCACAATTTTTGGTCACCCATCCTCGGCCTGACCATAGCGAAGGTAGCTTTGTTTTCAATCAAAACCCCGTGCCACCGAGCTTCTCCAGTGCAGCAGCAATATGCAGTGTACATAACTGTATAATAAATTCTTATTCAAATAAAGTTAGAGATCAACTGTAGATTAAAGTAATCTTAAATTAAGCCTATGCCAAAAACCAAAATAGTATGGCAACCACTTCTGGTTTTGGGGAGTACAGCTGCTTGGCTTTAATATTTTAATTTTTTTCTTTATTACTTTCAAGAAGCTCTATCATAGTACCGGCAAGAAATTCAGCAAGTTCAATATACATACATACATATAATCACGACTACTATCCCCTAAGGATTAGTCAGACACCTGGCAAAAGCACCGCAAAAGCAGTCCACTGCCATAGTCCGCGCTTCACCAAGCACTGCACTCAGCGTGACAGGTGGTGAGCCCGCCACCGCTATAAGCTATTGGATGGATGTGCAGTTCTAAGTCCATTAGCCGCCTTTTACGACATCCAAGGGAAGAGATGGGTTGGTAGTATTCTTTTAATGAGCCGCTACTGCACGACTCGCAGTTTAATATTGACGACCTCCGTGGTCGAGTGGTCTGTACGCCGGTCTCAAGGCGTCGCCATCTCGAGAGGTCCTGGGTTCGATCCCCAGTGGAGGCAAGTGTTTGGGTGATGAATTTTCAGACATTTGTTCTCCAGTCTAGGATGTTCATTATATATGTATTATATTATGCATATTCTGAATAATTATATGTATTTATCTATTAAATATATTTGTCCGTCATCTAGTATCCGTAACACAAGCAGCATTTAGTTGCTTAAAATTGAACTAGTTGATAGGTGTGAATGTCTGAGGATATTTACTTAAAAAAAAAAATATACCTACACAAATTTACATAGCCTTTTACAATCACCACCATCATCTCAGCCCAGAGACGTCCACTGCTGGACATAGAGCCCCCAATGATATCAACAATTACTAATAAATTACATATTTGCTATAGTAGTTGCATTTTATGATGGCGAGTAGCTTCGCTCTTAACTTAAGATAGAGTCTAAAGTCGTATGTCAAATATCTCGTTGGTCCGGGACACAAGAAGAATGTACAAACTGCTTTTCTTGCCTAGCATGTCGTAAAAGGCGACTAAGGGCGTATTGGGTACTGGGTCTGTGATTGTGTAGGCGATGAGCTAGCCACTTGTTACTACTTTCACAATTTTTCATCTGACCAAACCCAATTTTGTATGGCTAAATGTGGTCATAAGGAACACAGTGCTCCTTGGACTCCGCTTACCCCTTCGGGGATTACAGGCGTGATTTTATGTATGTTTTATGTATGTAAAGTCGAATGATTTAGTCGCCCTCGTGAATTGCAACATCTATAACAAAATAAATTAAACATCTTACTCAACGAAGACAAAAAATTACAAACAGGCTAGTTGACCCTTTTTTTAATTGGACCCCAAATGATTCATTACTGTTATCCACTACTATAAAAACAATATAATTTTTTAGGCCTTTATCACAATATATTTTATATTTCAAATTAAGTTTTTGCGTAATTGTTAAAGACGCCTTCGGTCATGATGGTCTATGAATTATCTGTGCTGCAAGCTTATGATTTAAGTAAAAAATTCAATACGCATGCGTGACACAGCCGACAGATATGCTTGATTGGTTTCGACTGGCGTTTTATGGATTTTGACCATGCGTAGTAATTGTTTACATGAAGCGTTACTTCACCAATTTCACGAACATGGCGGATAGCGTTTTTGGCAGATGAAAAAAAAAAGTAAAAATGAGATATGTTTAAATTGAGTTTCTACAGCAATTCCTTATCTATATTTAATGAACTTGTTATATTTCGGACCTTTGTACTAAACAAATTAAACATTATTTTCATTACATTTGATATGAGTCAACTAGCCTATTCTAGAACATAATTCACTCTATATCTACAATCATCTCTATCTATTCAAACGAAACAGTGTGATTGTTCTTATAATACACGACATGGTTGTCCACAGTGTGTACCGTTGCTTTACACCTGAACCGCGTGTGGGAGGTACACCTCCACCTAACCTTGGAACCTCCCTCTCCATTTACCCGGTACTTGCACCCTTCCAACATAAGAACTTTCCCCCCTCTTGCGCTTGTTATGATCATAGCGGTAAGAGCTGAAACGTAAATAATATGTCAAATCGAAAATAGGTGCACATTTATATGTCGAAATAGATAGTAGAGGTACCTTTATAAAAATATACATATTAGGTCCTTACCTATGAAATTGGTGTGTTGTATGGAGATTTTGGGGAACTAACATTTTTACAGTTTTCTTCACAACGACAAATCCAGAGATAATAATATTTGGTATGTATCATTAGACAAGCTTTAGCTGTATGTGTGATATCACACTTCTTAAAAATTGTTTATCTTTTTTATGTGAATGCAAATCAAATTATGTATTCGGGAGGCACTTAAAAAGAGTTGTCTCCGTGTCCAATTTTAACACAGTTAAACTTACAACAAATTATCGAAACAAATCAAAAGAGCTCAAAAATATTGTCTATTTTTAGACGAAGTAATTATTTTTTAGGAATACTCTGAAACTTAATAGTTACGAACAAAATACTAAGAGAGAATAAAAACACCAATTTCATAGGTAAGGACCCAATATTAAGACAGTGAGGGTAGAGGAAGTGAAAAATTCGTTCAAGAAATCTTTGGTTTCAATCATTGCTTGCATTAAATTTAAATATATTCTGAATAAAACTTGTATAACACTGCGCCTGGTACATGGCAATAGACTTGTTCCCCCTTAACACTTTAAATACGCAGCGCATGAGCAAATACAGGAAGACTTGATTTTTTTGATAGAAAATAATGAACACACATTAACATCGAAAAATTTATTTATCTCAAATCTATATAGATATTTAAATAGGATATAAAATAAGTAGAAAATAAATGTCAAATGCATGCAATGGACCGAATGTGGAAAGAAACGACACGGAAAAGAAGATAAAAAGAACGAAGAGATTACGGGGAAATAAAGTGTTTTTATAATAAAATACAATCCTTTTCACAACACAAGTAACGACGCAAGATGTTGGTTTACAATATAAAGATAGCTAATAGATTTAAAAAAATTACAATAAAAACAAAAGTCATCTCAAAAAAGCTATGGTAATTGTAACGTCAAAGCAGAACGTATGCCCAACTTGTCCTGCAAAATCTTGAGGCTGCCTGTCCTCTAGAGCGCAGAAGAGAAGCGTAGCCTGAGCTATTTAAAATTAACCAATAACAAAGCTTGAAAATTCCTCTTTGTCGTTACGATATACCCTCGTCCGTTGATCGGATTCCGGTGTCAAAATATACCAATCTATCTATGTACCGGCCTCCTGAAGTTTATTTTAAAAGACGTTCAGTTTTATATTAGTAACCAACACAAGTTTTATATTAGCTACCCTATAAAACATACGCGATAAATATATGGTAATTCTAAAACACGCGCGGTCATCGAAAAAGATCTAAGAAGAAGCACGACACATGGCAGCCAAAGTTGAAGGGATATCTCAATCCAATCCTTAGTGGACAGGCAGCCTAATTGGTTTTTTAAATAATCACTTCGGAATCGTTTGGCCAAGTATCTACCGACTCAACTGTAGTGATATGTTCATTCCGATAATATACAATGTTGTCACCAATGGTGTGGACGACGGCTTTGCAGCCATACCGCGCATGCGTGGTGCACCGCCAACGGCGTTTGTCCCCGGCTCCACCGTTGGAACGGTATTTTAAGCCCTCTAACAACATTATATAGCTTCCTTTCACCGTTTCTATGAAAATCGGTTGTAAATCTGAAAAAAAAAACAATGCCTAGGTTAATAAGATATTTTGAATTGTTCGGTTACTCTTACCCTCTTTATGGGTTTCATTTTACCAGGGTAGAGAGAAGGATCTAATAAAAGCGACATAACTTAAAGTATTTAAGGTAAGCACCTAGAACTTGCGTATTTTTGTTTAAGTTACTAGAGATTTTCAAATAAATATCCAGTCAATTATTTGATGACATCAATTTCCTTCTTTACTCTGTGCATCAATTGTATTCCAAAACAAACCTGGTTATATCAAACACTCTTACAAACAATCATTCTGTAAGGCAACATAACTACCTTTTAAATTGTATAGTTATGGGTAATCATATATTATTATACTCTTTATTTTATATAAAACTAACATTCAAAATTTATGCAATGCACTTTATTTGCAAAGTAAAAGCGTAATTAGAATATTTCTCCATTATTCAGGTAAATGCAATAAAACTTAGTTTCTTCAATAACAATATTTTCCTTAGCCTATTAAAAATTATACCGTTACCGTAGGCTAGAATCGTAACACACAAGAGGGATAAAAACATCGACGAAGTAACAAAAAATGTTTACTATGATACCATATCATACCAACTAATAGGATACCAAGAGAGTAAGACAAGGAAGTTCAAGGTCGATCAGTGGATTATCTTTTGGAGTAGGTAATTAACAAAAAACAAAGCAGAAATAACTAAAATTTATATTTAATGAAACCAGAGACTTACAGGCACTTTTTTTATTAATTCTTTAATTCATCCGTCTTAGGGCCACTTGCAGGAAATTTAAATCGAGATTAAAAACTAGATTTCGTGTTTTTTTGACATTACAGCCATAGTGAAATTGTCAAAAACTGACAAAATCGAGTTTTAAACTAGGTTTAAAATTTCCTGCAAGTGGGCTTTAGGGTCAGTTTTTGATCCGTGGTCAGGTGGACCAATAATGTATGGACCAATGGCGAAAACGTATGATGTCGTGATATGACAGCTTGTCAAATAGTCGAATTTAAAAAGCTAAATAATCATAGACAATTTAACCACAACACGGTGCTGCCCAAGAATTGTGTACTCTATATAGATGCCAAACTCCCATACAATAGCATGAGGCAATGTTCTGTCTCGATCAGTAAGTGTTCCCTCTCATTCTATCACTATTTATGGCAAGGCTATCACAAGGCTATCCGTGAGATATCCTCTTCCTCTCTTTCTATCCATAGTTTCTGTCTCACCTGTCATATTTACGCTAAATGGCGTACTATTATGAATGAAGGTTGTCCGTGGGATATCCTCTTCCTCTCTTTCTATCCATAGTTTCTGTCTCACCGGTCATATTTACGCCATTTTGACACCTAGACTGAAAATTGTCACAAATTTTTGTAATTCAATATTTTTAGATAAAAAATTATAAAACTTGTGATGACGTGCGTTGTTTAATGTTGTGTAAGTGAGTGATATCCTGGATGTACCTTATCATTTCACAGGTGAGTCAAAAATCATATATTAAATGAGAGTATTTGTTTGAGAAATTTGTGTGTATTTATGTGTGACGTCATTAGTAGTAATAGAAAGCTTTACTACGAAATGACAAACTCATTCATTAAAGTGTAGAATGAGAGGGAACACCTACTGATCGAAACAGAACATTGCCTCATGCTATTGTATGGGAGTTTGGCATCCATCATACAGTAAAAAGTTCTTGGTGCTGCCATTAGTAACATGGCGGCTGGCGACACAGATGATATATATTGCTTTGAATTTTCATCGCTAACAATTTGTCAAGCTGACGTCACACATTTAGCGTTTCCATTGACGCGTTTGGTCTAGAATTTATTATTGTGGTTACTATGGCTACGGATCAAAAAACTCACCGTACCCCCGAATACAGAAACGCTACTCAAATTTTGAATACTGCTTATAAAGTTAAGTGGACAATACCTACCAGAATTTGTATGGAAAAACGTAAATTTTGACAATACTTAAATGTTAAGTAGGACTCAAACTTTGAGTAACTGTTTCTGTAATCACATAGTGTGTGTTCTTAAAACAAAGTTAACTTATGATAAACATAAAAAAAAGACATAACATCTTGACTTTCGACACTGTTTTATATTCTACGCCAAACTTAACCATCTTAGCCATGATATATTACTGAAAATAGGCCACATTTCTTAACTAAATTAATGTAGAGTATCTGCGTTAAACTCTATAAAATATATAGTTACCAGAAATTTCAATTATAAAACGCAAAAATAGCCAATAATAATAAATATTCTAATTGTAAGAGCATCAGTGAATTTTGAAGGTTTTGTTAATGAAAAAAGGTCTTAGTCAATAAAAAAACATCTTTGAATTTGAAATAGTCATAGTTCGATATTATTACAATCATTCACGTGTGTTATTTTATATAATTCTGTTGTCTGTCACGCTGAGTACATGTGCAGTGAAGTGACTGCTTGGAGAAGCGCGGACTAGGGCAGTGGACTGCGTTGCGGTGCTATTGTCTAGTCTTTGACTAACCCTTAGGGAGGATAATAGTCGTGATTGTATGTATGAATGTACATGGAAAAGTACATCATGTAAATTAAATTGCGGATAAATGATTTCATTTCACAGTCCACTGATTGCAAAATATTGTGTAATAATAACAAACAACGAAAAAATAAGTTTGCATAATAGTCGGCGAAGAAAAACCGCTCTCTAAGGGCCGATTCATACATGGCGAGGCATACATGGCAGCGCAGAGCGTGCTCCGAAAACCGAGTACCTTTGACAGAAACTGTGTGCAGATGCACGAATAAACTCTCAAGAATAAATTGTCGTATGAAATGGTTATAGATAGAAGATAATGAAAACGCAGCTTTTCGTTGCCAGCTCCGTCATAAGTTTGCTGCAATTAACCGTGATTATTAAGAAAAACCCAAACCACTCGTATAGTAACTGTAACTATATAAAAACTGTAAATCAATTATTATATCAATCCTTTAAAATTTTCTATCCGAATTTTTTTGTCGTAATAGCTTCTAGGTTTTTTAGGGCGTACAATGCCGTCTGTGGTGTGCTCATCCATAATCAGAACAATATCATTATCAATCGTATGTAGTCTAGCTTTACAGCCGTATTTTTCATGCGTGGCACATCTCCATCTGACTTTCTCCCCGTTGGTGGTGTTAACCCTGTACTTGACTCCATTCAGAAAGAGTACCTGACACCCTTTCGACGTCGTATAAATGGATGCCCGATAACCTGTAAGTGAAAATATGGTCACAATTTATTATAACACCATTGTTTGTTATCATATTGCCTTCCCGCGGTACCCGCTCCCATGGGAATATTGGGACAACAAGTATCCTATATCCCATCTCACGCTCTTGACTATGCGTGTACTAAACTTCGATTTGATCGCTTCAGTTATAGTTTTGATGTAAAAGCGAGACAAACACGACAGATTAACTTTCGCATCTATAATATTATGTATGGATTACAATGGACTATATAAAACGTAAAGTTCTGCTCTATAAAATTGCTTGCTGAACATAAACAACGAAACACTTACCTACGTAACAAAGGAGACTATATTTAACATTATGTATAAAATGTTTGACAAAAAAACCATACTCATTTTAATAACAAATCTTTAATTGCAAACAGACTATTTAATAATAAAATTAATAAATTTTGTCAATAAATCATAACCAGAAGTAACCTGAAGAAGGGAATGGTATTATAAATAATAAAAGTGAAAAGTAAAAAGAAAATTTCAAACAATTTATCTGGACCTTTTAGAGGTAGTTCGCGGTGGACCAGTTTTATACCAGTTTTAATTCTATTAAAAAAAATACATTATAACATAAAGATAGATAATAATTATACATAGTTATTTTTTTTTTGTAAATTCCTATTCAACTTTATTCATCTTTATATAATTAAAACTTTTTCCAAAAACCTCAACAAGTCTACCGCGAACTTAATCGACTGTACCTGCGAAAAATCACAAAAAATTACAATATGTCTACTTAATACATAATAAGCCCTTTATAAAAACAAACAAAAAAGCAAACAGTTTCACACAAATTACGTAAAATAAAATTAAAAATATTTTCATGTAAGTACTAGGTCAAGTGTAGCCCATATAACTTCACATTCTTTGTATAAATGAACCCGACCTTCCCAATGCCTGTAAGTTTATAGCACACATTCATTATGATGGAGACGTAATAAAACAGGCATATTATTTAATGCCAAGAAATAAAAGGTCACCATCGCATAACTAATATTAATTTAAATATTTTAAATATCCTTATAATAATATTGTAAAGTGTAAAAAAAATCACGCAAGTATAAAAAAACTATTGTTAATAATTAGTTTCCGCAGCCGCGAGGTGGACTCATTATAAAGAGCAATTTAATAATTTGATGGCGGAGCCAATGAACTACAATTACTACCTCAATGGGCGGAGCCACCCTTTGTAACAGCGTGCGTATAATACCTATATACATTTGAGTAGACACATAAATAAAAAATATATTTTTTCATCTCGCAGACTTGTTTCTCTAATTCTGAACTGAGTCTTATTATTAGGTCCTTACCTATGAAATTGGTGTTTTGTATGGAGATTTTGGGGAATTCTGCATTTTCCATACAAAATTTTTTTCAGTTTTCTTCACAACGACAAATCCAAAGATAATAATATTTGGCATCTATCATTAGACAAGCTTTAGTAATATGTGTAATATCACACTTCATAAAAATTATGTATCGTTTTTAAGTGAATTCAAATAAAATGATGTATTCGGGGGCACTTAAAAAGAGTCTCCGTGTCCAATTTTAACACAATTAAACTTACAACAAATTTTCAAAACAAATCAAAAGAGCTCAAAAATATAGTCTATTTTTAGACGACGTAATTATTTTTTAGGAATACATTGAATCGTTACAGACAAAATACTAAGAGAAAAAAAAACACCAATTTCATATGTAAGGACCCAATATTAACAGATAAAGATACTATTCCACTGGCGGGTGCGAGTGCATCTCAATGGCTAGTACAACCTCTCCTTCGATCGTATGGACCCTGGCTGAGCACTTGCGCACACAGCATCTCCACCTAATTTTGTTCTCTGAAGTGTTATTCCTACAGTACCTGTATCCATTTAACATGAGTATCTTGAACCCTCTAGGCGTTACCATTACTGAAAAATATGTTATTTTAAATTATTACATGAAAAGTTCAAAATGGTAGAATCAGAATGTGTTTTGTTAGGTGTAAAAAGGGGGTACCAAACTCGGCACACATTTTTTTCATTTAGACTTTTGCAGAAAATCCGAATAAATAAAGTTGGTCCGTAAAAATGTTTGACGAGTTGGTGATTTGCCCAAAAAAGATAGTAATTATTTTGAATAAAAATAAAAATGAAAAACCTAAGTGTAGACGCTGCATAAATGGTAGGTAAAATAGAGTTTATTCGAGAGGTGTATATCAGTAGTTGTAATTTTCGTGGTATAATGACCAATCATAAGTCACACGAGAATAATTAGTAAGACGTAGGTATATTAAGTGTTCAAGAAATCCATATATATATTCTTCTTTTCTTTTTTCCTGCCCTGTTCTCAATTCTATTTGGGGTTGGCGCAACATGTCTTCCTCTTCCACTCTCCTCTATTACTCGTCAAGTCATCATTCAGACAATCCATCCATCTTTATTGTTGTAATAAAAAATTTGCATACATAAAATGACATACTATTATACCCTAAGGGTAAGTCAGAGACTAGGCAAAAGCACCGCAAATGCAGTTCACTAAAATAGTCCGCGTTTCACCAAGCAGTGACTGCACATGGGCTTAGCGTGACAGGTGGCGAGCCCGTCGCCGCTATAAGCTATTGGATGGTTGTGCAGTTCTAAGTCCATTAGTCGCCTTTTACGACATCCAAGGGAACCAGTAGTAGTATTCTTTAAATAAGCCGCTACCACACGACTTAAAAAATGTACAACTATTTATATCGTTATATCACTCAACTCTGGGGCAAACGGAATCTCAAATATCAACAATCGTAACTTCAAAAGTAACAGTTTTCAAGAATAATAATAAAATATACCAAAACATTTATAATTTAAAAATTATAATTATGAATATATACAATAACAATCTTATGAAATTCACACCTGAAATATTTATTACTAACGCGCTTTTGTTATAGATTTTAGTTTTATAGCAATTTGTATGTAAAAATTATCAAATCCTGAAAATTTGTTGAAATGTTCTTGTTTTTAACCTGATAAATGCATTTAAGAATTCCTGAATCAATTTATTTAAATTATAAAAGATATAAACTTTAACAACAAACTGACAGATACACTCAAGTGTCAATAATATATTTTTTTGTACTACTACTCAAACACTTTTTGCACTTTATATCAAAAGCGGGGAAAATCCAGTTACCAATTTTGACAGATTTTAATATACTATTAAAATCTGTCAAAATGCTTTTGACTATAAACGTTTTACATATTTAGTGTCAAAGAAAGTCAGACTTGCTATAAAATTGAATGTGGGATCTATGTGAGATCATAAAACATTATATAGGTTAACGTTATACGTCAAATTAATAATTGAACATTATAGAAAAACTTGTTTTACTTTTAGTGTCTTTGATAACGAAATGAGATCCAATTTTAAATATTTATAAAACAATTTATAAAATTAGCATAGCTTTATGTCATGAACTCATCCAATGGTAACAATAATAACATCTGATTTGCTTTATACAACATTTTCAAATTATAGAAAAAAATTACTATTTTCCTACATTGTATTCCAGCTCGATCTAATTTTGATTCTGATTTTGCATCAATAGTAGCTCGATCTAATTTTGATTCTGATTTTGCATCAGTAGAAGTGTCTGTAGTACCATGGCTAACAAACAACATGGTTATGAGTCTCTTGCAGTCTAGTGATGATGCCATGGACTACGTAGTAATATGCTTTGCATCCTCTCTTGGTGCATCTCCACCTGATCTTCCCGATTCCTTCCACTTGCTTGTAATACTTACATTTCTTGTACCACATTTGTTGCTTTCCAGAAGAACTAGTTAGATAGAAAGCTGAAATTTTATCAATATTAGTAAATACATTAAATAAATAGATTTTCAAAAAAATTTAAAATTTAATTAATATTACCAGTTAGACCGCGTCCAGTACCAGTCACGAAATAGAAAATCTCGTAATCTTATTTATCAAAAAAAACGAAAAAAACTTAATATGGTTGATAAATATTGTTTTAATTAGCTGATGACGATTAAAATAAAAACCAAACCCAATATGGTTAATATTATTTTAATAATCTGTAACTTATTACAATTTACCTCAGAGTAGAATCAAATGTGTACCTATGATAATAAAAACAGTTCAACTGTACCAGACTTACATCGAAAAACAATAAAGGTTACCGAAATAAATATTCCTACAGTTATTTCTAATGTGAATGTTCCCCGGAAATTAATACAACCTTGCCGTTTAGAGTTTTAAGGCCTGCGTGGCAATTTTTGTTTGAGGATCTTTTACTGCAGTACCATCGGCAGAAGCCATCGACACCGTTCGAATCGCGACTGCCTTTCCAGTAGGAGGCTCCATCAAACAGCAGCCTGTAGTTGCCATTTTTGTTAATCATGAATGTAGGTTCAGGATACTCTATAACAAAACCACGAAAAACTTTCTAGCTTTTTTATGAGAGGATTCATAAAATAAAACATTATTTTTGATTACTACTGATAACAATAATTACTGGATTGTACCCAATTTAAAAGGGAGGGGAGGGCCGAAAAAAAAATGGATGGATTGTGTGAATAACGATTAATAAGAGTGAAACCTGGCGAGTGATAGGAGAGAGTGGAAGAAGAAAGCAAATTGCGCCGATTCCACATAACAGAATTAGGAGCAGGGGTGGACAAAGAAGAAGAAGACCAATAGAAACTGGAAATTTCAGGGGGCGACATTTACCAGCAGTAAGCTGTATAAGACCCGATATAATACACAACATAATATTGCTGTGCAATTGAAACTTTTGCTACCTTTGACAGAAACTGTGTGCAGATGCACGAATAAACTCTCAAGAATAAATTGTCGTATGAAATGGTTATAGATAGAAGATAATGAAAACGCAGCTTTTCGTTGCCAGCTCCGTCATAAGTTTGCTGCAATTAACCGTGATTATTAAGAAAAACCCAAACCACTCGTATAGTAACTGTAACTATATAAAAACTGTAAATCAATTATTATATCAATCCTTTAAAATTTTCTATCCGAATTTTTTTGTCGTAATAGCTTCTAGGTTTTTTAGGGCGTACAATGCCGTCTGTGGTGTGCTCATCCATAATCAGAACAATATCATTATCAATCGTATGTAGTCTAGCTTTACAGCCGTATTTTTCATGCGTGGCACATCTCCATCTGACTTTCTCCCCGTTGGTGGTGTTAACCCTGTACTTGACTCCATTCAGAAAGAGTACCTGACACCCTTTCGACGTCGTATAAATGGATGCCCGATAACCTGTAAGTGAAAATATGGTCACAATTTATTATAACACCATTGTTTGTTATCATATTGCCTTCCCGCGGTACCCGCTCCCATGGGAATATTGGGACAACAAGTATCCTATATCCCATCTCACGCTCTTGACTATGCGTGTACTAAACTTCGATTTGATCGCTTCAGTTATAGTTTTGATGTAAAAGCGAGACAAACACGACAGATTAACTTTCGCATCTATAATATTATGTATGGATTACAATGGACTATATAAAACGTAAAGTTCTGCTCTATAAAATTGCTTGCTGAACATAAACAACGAAACACTTACCTACGTAACAAAGGAGACTATATTTAACATTATGTATAAAATGTTTGACAAAAAAACCATACTCATTTTAATAACAAATCTTTAATTGCAAACAGACTATTTAATAATAAAATTAATAAATTTTGTCAATAAATCATAACCAGAAGTAACCTGAAGAAGGGAATGGTATTATAAATAATAAAAGTGAAAAGTAAAAAGAAAATTTCAAACAATTTATCTGGACCTTTTAGAGGTAGTTCGCGGTGGACCAGTTTTATACCAGTTTTAATTCTATTAAAAAAAATACATTATAACATAAAGATAGATAATAATTATACATAGTTATTTTTTTTTTGTAAATTCCTATTCAACTTTATTCATCTTTATATAATTAAAACTTTTTCCAAAAACCTCAACAAGTCTACCGCGAACTTAATCGACTGTACCTGCGAAAAATCACAAAAAATTACAATATGTCTACTTAATACATAATAAGCCCTTTATAAAAACAAACAAAAAAGCAAACAGTTTCACACAAATTACGTAAAATAAAATTAAAAATATTTTCATGTAAGTACTAGGTCAAGTGTAGCCCATATAACTTCACATTCTTTGTATAAATGAACCCGACCTTCCCAATGCCTGTAAGTTTATAGCACACATTCATTATGATGGAGACGTAATAAAACAGGCATATTATTTAATGCCAAGAAATAAAAGGTCACCATCGCATAACTAATATTAATTTAAATATTTTAAATATCCTTATAATAATATTGTAAAGTGTAAAAAAAATCACGCAAGTATAAAAAAACTATTGTTAATAATTAGTTTCCGCAGCCGCGAGGTGGACTCATTATAAAGAGCAATTTAATAATTTGATGGCGGAGCCAATGAACTACAATTACTACCTCAATGGGCGGAGCCACCCTTTGTAACAGCGTGCGTATAATACCTATATACATTTGAGTAGACACATAAATAAAAAATATATTTTTTCATCTCGCAGACTTGTTTCTCTAATTCTGAACTGAGTCTTATTATTAGGTCCTTACCTATGAAATTGGTGTTTTGTATGGAGATTTTGGGGAATTCTGCATTTTCCATACAAAATTTTTTTCAGTTTTCTTCACAACGACAAATCCAAAGATAATAATATTTGGCATCTATCATTAGACAAGCTTTAGTAATATGTGTAATATCACACTTCATAAAAATTATGTATCGTTTTTAAGTGAATTCAAATAAAATGATGTATTCGGGGGCACTTAAAAAGAGTCTCCGTGTCCAATTTTAACACAATTAAACTTACAACAAATTTTCAAAACAAATCAAAAGAGCTCAAAAATATAGTCTATTTTTAGACGACGTAATTATTTTTTAGGAATACATTGAATCGTTACAGACAAAATACTAAGAGAAAAAAAAACACCAATTTCATATGTAAGGACCCAATATTAACAGATAAAGATACTATTCCACTGGCGGGTGCGAGTGCATCTCAATGGCTAGTACAACCTCTCCTTCGATCGTATGGACCCTGGCTGAGCACTTGCGCACACAGCATCTCCACCTAATTTTGTTCTCTGAAGTGTTATTCCTACAGTACCTGTATCCATTTAACATGAGTATCTTGAACCCTCTAGGCGTTACCATTACTGAAAAATATGTTATTTTAAATTATTACATGAAAAGTTCAAAATGGTAGAATCAGAATGTGTTTTGTTAGGTGTAAAAAGGGGGTACCAAACTCGGCACACATTTTTTTCATTTAGACTTTTGCAGAAAATCCGAATAAATAAAGTTGGTCCGTAAAAATGTTTGACGAGTTGGTGATTTGCCCAAAAAAGATAGTAATTATTTAGAATAAAAATAAAAATGAAAAACCTAAGTGTAGACGCTGCATAAATGGTAGGTAAAATAGAGTTTATTCGAGAGGTGTATATCAGTAGTTGTAATTTTCGTGGTATAATGACCAATCATAAGTCACACGAGAATAATTAGTAAGACGTAGGTATATTAAGTGTTCAAGAAATCCATATATATATTCTTCTTTTCTTTTTTCCTGCCCTGTTCTCAATTCTATTTGGGGTTGGCGCAACATGTCTTCCTCTTCCACTCTCCTCTATTACTCGTCAAGTCATCATTCAGACAATCCATCCATCTTTATTGTTGTAATAAAAAATTTGCATACATAAAATGACATACTATTATACCCTAAGGGTAAGTCAGAGACTAGGCAAAAGCACCGCAAATGCAGTTCACTAAAATAGTCCGCGTTTCACCAAGCAGTGACTGCACATGGGCTTAGCGTGACAGGTGGCGAGCCCGTCGCCGCTATAAGCTATTGGATGGTTGTGCAGTTCTAAGTCCATTAGTCGCCTTTTACGACATCCAAGGGAACCAGTAGTAGTATTCTTTAAATAAGCCGCTACCACACGACTTAAAAAATGTACAACTATTTATATCGTTATATCACTCAACTCTGGGGCAAACGGAATCTCAAATATCAACAATCGTAACTTCAAAAGTAACAGTTTTCAAGAATAATAATAAAATATACCAAAACATTTATAATTTAAAAATTATAATTATGAATATATACAATAACAATCTTATGAAATTCACACCTGAAATATTTATTACTAACGCGCTTTTGTTATAGATTTTAGTTTTATAGCAATTTGTATGTAAAAATTATCAAATCCTGAAAATTTGTTGAAATGTTCTTGTTTTTAACCTGATAAATGCATTTAAGAATTCCTGAATCAATTTATTTAAATTATAAAAGATATAAACTTTAACAACAAACTGACAGATACACTCAAGTGTCAATAATATATTTTTTTGTACTACTACTCAAACACTTTTTGCACTTTATATCAAAAGCGGGGAAAATCCAGTTACCAATTTTGACAGATTTTAATATACTATTAAAATCTGTCAAAATGCTTTTGACTATAAACGTTTTACATATTTAGTGTCAAAGAAAGTCAGACTTGCTATAAAATTGAATGTGGGATCTATGTGAGATCATAAAACATTATATAGGTTAACGTTATACGTCAAATTAATAATTGAACATTATAGAAAAACTTGTTTTACTTTTAGTGTCTTTGATAACGAAATGAGATCCAATTTTAAATATTTATAAAACAATTTATAAAATTAGCATAGCTTTATGTCATGAACTCATCCAATGGTAACAATAATAACATCTGATTTGCTTTATACAACATTTTCAAATTATAGAAAAAAATTACTATTTTCCTACATTGTATTCCAGCTCGATCTAATTTTGATTCTGATTTTGCATCAATAGTAGCTCGATCTAATTTTGATTCTGATTTTGCATCAGTAGAAGTGTCTGTAGTACCATGGCTAACAAACAACATGGTTATGAGTCTCTTGCAGTCTAGTGATGATGCCATGGACTACGTAGTAATATGCTTTGCATCCTCTCTTGGTGCATCTCCACCTGATCTTCCCGATTCCTTCCACTTGCTTGTAATACTTACATTTCTTGTACCACATTTGTTGCTTTCCAGAAGAACTAGTTAGATAGAAAGCTGAAATTTTATCAATATTAGTAAATACATTAAATAAATAGATTGTCAAAAAAATTTAAAATTTAATTAATATTACCAGTTAGACCGCGTCCAGTACCAGTCACGAAATAGAAAATCTCGTAATCTTATTTATCAAAAAAAACGAAAAAAACTTAATATGGTTGATAAATATTGTTTTAATTAGCTGATGACGATTAAAATAAAAACCAAACCCAATATGGTTAATATTATTTTAATAATCTGTAACTTATTACAATTTACCTCAGAGTAGAATCAAATGTGTACCTATGATAATAAAAACAGTTCAACTGTACCAGACTTACATCGAAAAACAATAAAGGTTACCGAAATAAATATTCCTACAGTTATTTCTAATGTGAATGTTCCCCGGAAATTAATACAACCTTGCCGTTTAGAGTTTTAAGGCCTGCGTGGCAATTTTTGTTTGAGGATCTTTTACTGCAGTACCATCGGCAGAAGCCATCGACACCGTTCGAATCGCGACTGCCTTTCCAGTAGGAGGCTCCATCAAACAGCAGCCTGTAGTTGCCATTTTTGTTAATCATGAATGTAGGTTCAGGATACTCTATAACAAAACCACGAAAAACTTTCTAGCTTTTTTATGAGAGGATTCATAAAATAAAACATTATTTTTGATTACTACTGATAACAATAATTACTGGATTGTACCCAATTTAAAAGGGAGGGGAGGGCCGAAAAAAAAATGGATGGATTGTGTGAATAACGATTAATAAGAGTGAAACCTGGCGAGTGATAGGAGAGAGTGGAAGAAGAAAGCAAATTGCGCCGATTCCACATAACAGAATTAGGAGCAGGGGTGGACAAAGAAGAAGAAGACCAATAGAAACTGGAAATTTCAGGGGGCGACATTTACCAGCAGTAAGCTGTATAAGACCCGATATAATACACAACATAATATTGCTGTGCAATTGAAACTTTTGCTAGTCACAAATATTTTTATAAAGGTATGTATACATAATAAATCAATTAAAATTGGGCAATGATTATATTCTCCAGTTATATTTCAAAGTAATTTAATGATTATGACACCCAAGTACACTGATAACGTCACAATCATGCGTTATAACGGTAACCGGGCACAGCCCACGCTTCTTTTTAGAGCAGTACCATCGACAAATCTGCCTCTTGCTAAATATACTTTTATTGCACCAAAATGTATGGACACCGTAGCGCAGTTTATAGTTCCCACTACCCGTAGGAATAAATTCAACTGCAAATAGAATTTAAAA
The DNA here is from genome assembly GCA_910589355.1 of Parapoynx stratiotata. Taxonomy (NCBI): domain Eukaryota; kingdom Metazoa; phylum Arthropoda; class Insecta; order Lepidoptera; family Crambidae; genus Parapoynx; species Parapoynx stratiotata. The sequence goes on along the minus strand of OU342466.1, from coordinate 13,845,947 downwards.
AATTATCTCATATCCTAAGAATCAATTTTGCTATCTCCTATATTTTCTGCGGTCTCCCTACTGATCCATTTAAATTGATCAGCCTGTATATTAAGGTATTACCAGGTTAAACTCAAAATCCAGTGTTCATTAATAAAGATTATCAGGTTAATAAAGATTATAATCCAAATCATTGCGGTGTGCCACAGGGAAGCATCCTTTCTAAGCACTATTATTTCTGCTTTCAATAGATGTTAGTGTTGTGCGTAATATACTGCATTAAATGTATTAAATGGAAACATGTAAATATTGGAAAATTGTGTTTATTTTCATAACGAAAATATACTACAACAATGAAATACAATGGAAAAAAATTAATAAAATTATAAGATTGACAGTTGTCAAAATATTAAGAAAAATATAAAATTGAACTAAAAAGAGGTTTGTTACTAACAAATTGCCCTCCGCAATAATATAAAATAACATTGCCTTAAAATAAACTTAAATTACAAGTTATAAAATACATTAGATAATCATTCATTAATGGGTAAAAGTACTATTTTAGACAGGGCTCTTTTATGTAAATGGCCATCAGCTGTTTTTATTTCTACAACTCGCACCTTATTATCTGAACCAAGACTGATTTTGGTAATTTTTCCTAACGGCCATTGCAATGGTGATGTATTTATATCTTTTAAAAGAACAATCATATTTTCTTTAACGTTAGGCAAACTATATTGCCACTTGTACCTTTTTTGAAGTTGAGAAAGATAATCTTTTGACCAAGCCTTCCAGAAATGTTGTCGTGCTTGTTCGCAACACCGCCAGAATCTTAGTCTATTATTAGAAATATCTGTTAAGTCTGGTTGTGGAAAAGATGATAATGATGATCCTATTAAAAAATGACCTGGAGTTAAAATGAAGAAATCAGATGGATCCTGAGAAATGGTAGTAAGAGGTCTTGAATTAAGTATACCTTCTATTTCAATAAACACAGTACATAACTGTTCAAAAGTATAAGTTCTGTTACCTATTATCCTCTTAAAGTGATATTTGGCGGACTTTACCGCAGCCTCCCACAATCCACCGTGATTGGGACTGTATTCAGGAATATAATGAAATTGTATTTGATAAGAAATTTGATATTGATATTTACAAAGAAATTTGATAGCGAATTAATGAAATTGGCATTATGGTGAAGTTGATATAAACTGTGTAACTTATTGTCGGCGCCTTTGAACGTTTTTGCATTGTCGCAAAATATGTCTAAAGGGAGACCTCTGCGTGATATAAAACGCTTTAGCGAAGCTAGAAAGGAATCGGTGGTCATGTCACTTACCACTTCTAAATGAACTGCTTTGGTGGATAAGCAAACAAATACGGCAACATATCCCTTTGTTATAAGACTTCGTCTAAGTGTTGATTGCTTTACATCAAATGGTCCGCAATAATCTACACCTACTTTTTCAAAAGCTCTACAAGGTGTTACACGTTCTTTGGGTAACGAGCCCATAAGCTGTTTGCCACATTCAGCTCTTAAACGACAACAAGTAACACATTTATGAATTATACCCTTAATGAGACGTATAGCATTAACAATGTAAAATTTTTGTGACAAATTACTTAACATAAGTTTTAGTCCACCATGCAGCAAAGTAATATGCTCCATTAAAATAATTAATTTCGTAAAATGACACTTAGGCAATATGATAGGAAATTTTTGTGAAAATGGAATATTTGCGTTTTGTAATCTGCCACCTACTCTCATTATATTACTTTCGTCAATAAATGCATTCAACGATTTTAAATTTGATTTTACTGGCTTGTCATTTTTAATTAAATTGAATTCACTTGAAAAATAATGATTTTGAATGCACTTAATGATTACAAAGAGTGATTGTTTAATTTCTTGAGCAGACAATAGGCCCTTATAAGTAATGGTCTTTTTACAAATTCCTATAAATCTCAATACATATGCCATGATACGTTGCATTTTGTAAGCACTGGAAAACTTATTGAAAAATGGCATTAATTCAGGAATATTGTTGTCTGAACTATTTGCAACAAAATCAAAATCATAGACTTCTGGTACTTTCTCAGTCTCCCAAAATTTTTTTACATATTTGTCTAATTTGACATTATCTAACTCATGCATGACTAAAGAGTGATGAGAAATATTGCATAAATTATTTGTTTTATTTGTAACAACGTTACCAGAAATGACGTATCCGAAACGAGTGTTAAGAAGGATAGGCTCTGTTGGTCCACTCTCTATTTTACCATCTTTCATAACGCGAAATAAAACGTCGGCTGCAAGAAGGAGGGACACCTCTCCTGGAATATTACACTCATTATCCGATAACAGAATATGCTTGGATAGTTTCAGTTTTGATAAATCGAATTTACACGTAGGTAAAGACGCTGTTATTTTGTCTATAATAGAACAATTTATATTTATATGAAAATTTTCCGTCAAAGATTGCAAAGTTAAATTGATTGCCTTGCATATTTTTGTTGATCTTTGACCTAAAGTTAAAATATTTTTGTTTGAATTATATTGTGGCAAACCTAATTTGTTTGCCAGTTCGGTAGTACAAAATGACGTTTGACTGCCACTGTCTAACAATGCTCTCACCATAATATTTTCACCATTGCAATTAGGAATCAAAACCTTGACAGTGGGTAAAATAACTGTATTGGAAAGTTTTGTAGAAGTCATATTTACCTCCTGTTGAGCGTCGCTGCTTACAGAATTATGAATAGTTTCTGTTTGATCGCTATGAAGCAGCGTGTTATGGCTAGAGGACTTGCATAAAGTACACTTGAAATGATATCTGCATTTTTGTACATGATAATCCAAACATATTTTGCATAAATTATTGCTATTTACATATTCGAGACGCCTTAAAATAGACATTAAATTAAATTTGGGACATTTATACAACTTATGAAATTCTAAGCAGAGGGCACAATTTTTAAGCTTATTATTACCACTATTAGATTCAACATAACTTACAACCCTTTGCCTGGATGTAGGTGGAGCGCATGATTCTAATGCTATAGCTCTCCTATCCAGAAATTGCAATAAATCTGCAAGTGTTGGCTTGACACTGTGATCTCGCTCAGAGTGATACATTTTAATAGTGAATGGATCTAACTTACGTGACAGTAAACAAACCAAAATAGAATTCCATTGATCAATCGGCTCCTTCAAATTTTCTAACGCTGTGAGCTGTTGTCGAACTCGCGCTACAATATCTCTTAGCTGTTGCGCCGTGCCCTTGTGCACCATAGGTATGTCCAACAAGTTGCATATGTGCGAGTTCACTAGCAGAAAAGGATTATCATATCGTTGCTTAAGCAAGCCTAGCGCACCAAGGTACGATTCATTAACCAACGGTAAATTATCAATGATTTGAAGAGGCTCGTCCTTTACGTACTTCTTAAGGTAAAAAAGTTTTTGAACATCGGACATTCTTTCGTCTCTATGTATGATCGCCGTAAACATATCAATAAAAGGTTTGTAACTGCTGCAATCACGACCGTCAAATACTGGTATATCTATTGGTGGTAACTTTGTTCCGGCAGATGTACGATGATGTGAATCAGCTTTCGGCAAAGTACAAGACTCACTTAAAGGTTTCTTCAGTTTTCGTATATTTGCGCATGACTGAAGATATCTCTCCTCAAATAGGCCACAATCTTCATCGTCTTCCTCATCCAAAATTTGTATGTCAATGCATAAGCTTTGATACTTCTCATAAATTCCTTTAAGCAGATTCATTCTTTCATCTAAACTTTCGACATCAAAATCATCCTTTTGTAAAAAATGTTCTATGCGCGTCATAGAAGCCTTAGTCAAGGCACGCGCTTTCTTTAACTTCGCCAGCTCCATATTAAATAAAATTTATAAATACCTGACAAGGTTTCTTGGCACCAATGATAGTCTCGGCACCAATGTAAGGGTTTCGGCACCAATGTTAGTGTTGTGCGTAATATACTGCATTAAATGTATTAAATGGAAACATGTAAATATTGGAAAATTGTGTTTATTTTCATAACGAAAATATACTACAACAATGAAATACAATGGAAAAAAATTAATAAAATTATAAGATTGACAGTTGTCAAAATATTAAGAAAAATATAAAATTGAACTAAAAAGAGGTTTGTTACTAACAATAGATGACTAGAAACTGAGGGAAAAAAACAACACTTGAAAATTAAATCTTTTACTTATCAAACAAAGTTTCAGATACAACGAAATATAAGAGTAAATTCACATATGACTATGTTCTCCTTTAACTGCAACGACTTCATAATCGAATGTTTGGAGAGACATGGAGCACTTCTTACTTTGCCTCTTAGAGCAGTACCAGCGAGAAACTTTTCCCTCCTTGAACGACTTCTTATTACACCAAAATGTGTGTCTACCGTAATGCATCATGTAGTTCCCAGTATCAGTCACCAAAAATTCCGCTGAAAGTATGAAAGAATTGTTAGTGAGTATTTAATATTATATTCATATCACTGCGGATATAAAGGATATAACACACACGAGAAGCAAATAATCTTTTATGTTCCGTAAATCGACGAGAAGAAAAGGAAAGATACGAAAAAAAGGAATCGAAATAACAACCATATAATTGTAATACTTATAAATTTCATTATACAGACTAGTCAATACACTCGCGAGCAAAAATTAAGGGTCAGTTAAGAAAGTTAGAATATCTCGGAAGATAAAGACGCTAGCGAACTGAAATAAACTGTGCATGATAGGCAATTTAATATTGATAAAATAAAATAAGTTGAAATATTGTATTATCCATTTTATTTGAGTTTACGCAAGATATCCTTTTTCGTTTAAGTTTATGTTTTAATGAAATATAAATTAATTATTAAAAATATTTTATTTTATTTTAAGAATATTAAATTGCCTATCATGCACAGTTTATTTCCGTTCGCTAGCGTCTTTATCTTCCGAGATATTCTAACTTTCTTAACCGACCCTTAATTTTTGCTCGCGAGTGTTATTTTGGTAAAAGTATAATGCAAAAGTAGGTATATGGCACAATATAGTTTACATTTGATTTGAGAATATTCTGGCGATGTACATATTCTGGGATATATTCCAATAAATACTGGATTGGAACGAATTTGAAAGTGGATGAGGCGTGGGGTGGGGAAGACCGAAAAAAAAAGGATGGATTGTGTGAACGACGACATGATGAGGCTGGAAGTGAGAACTTGCGAGTGATAGGAGCAAGTGAAAGAAGGCATATTGCGCGACCCCAAATAACAGAATAAGGAACAGGGCAGGACAAAAAAGAAGAAGTATACCAATAAAAACTGGAATTTTCCGGAAGAGACTTTTACCAGCAGTAACATGTAAAAAACCGTTATAATACACAACATATATTAGGTCCTTACCTATGAAATTGGTGTTTTGTATGGAGATTTTGGGGATGTTTGCATTTTACATACTAACATTTTATCAGTTTTCTTCACAACGACAAATCCAAAAATAATAATATTTGGCATCTATCATTAGACAAGCTTTAGTTATATGTGTAATATCACACTTCATAAAAATTATTTATCGTTTTTAAGTGAATGCAAATAAAATGATGTATTCGGGAGGCACTTAAAAAGAGTTGTCGCAGTGTCCAATTTTAACACAATTAAACTTACAGCAAATTATCAAAACAAATCAAAAGAGCTCAAAAATATAGTCTATTTTTAGACGAGGTAATTATCTTTTAGGAATACTCTGAATCTTAATAGTTACAGACAAAATACTAAGACAGAATAAAAACACCAATTTCATAGGTAAGAACCCAATAGATGTGCAATTGAAACATTTGCTAAATCAAGAATATTTCAGTAAAACATTAATAAACAACAGATTTAGCCTCCAACTTCGTGCGTGTAGTAAAAATAATTTTCCTTTTATAAAGGTAGGTATGAATTCCGATAATAATAAATCAATTAAACTTGGACAAATATTATATTCTCCAGTTATATTTCAAAGTAACTTAATTATTATGACACCCAAGTGGGTGTTAATCAATTAAGTTAAGTTAATATAGGTTAAACTTAATTAACTTAATAGTCAATTAAGTTAATTAAGTTTAACCATACATTTTGGTGCAATAAAAGTATCTTTAGCAAGAGGCAGATTTGTCGATGGTACTGTTCTACAAAGATGCGTGGGCTGTGCCCGGCTACCATTATAACGCATGATTGAGATGTAATCAGTGTAAGTTACACTGATTATAGTTTCCACTACCCGTAAAAATAAATTCCACAGCAAATATAATTAAAAAACATTTCTGATATTTATTGCCTTGTAATTATTCAAATATAATATTATACACAAGTTGTAAGATACCAGTGTTAATCTACGACATGGTTCGTAAGGACAGATTTCGCTATCTCTTATTATTTTCTGCCGTCTCCCTACTAATCCATTTAAATTGATCAGTCTGTATATATTAAGGTATTACCAGGTTAAACTTAAAATGTGTTCATTAATAAAGATTATAATCCAAATCATTGCGGTGTGCCACAGGGAAGCATCATTTCTAAGCACTATTATCTGCTTTCAATAGATGACTAGATACTGAGGGAAAAAAATAACACTTGAAAATTTAATCTTTTACTTATCAAACAAAGTTCCAGATACAACGAAATTTAGAGTAAATTCACATATGACTATGTTCTCCTTTAACTGCAACGACTTCATAATCGAATGTTTGGAGAGACATGGAGCACTTCTTACTTTGCCTCTTAGAGCAGTACCAGCGAGAAACTTTTCCCTCCTTGAACGACTTCTTATTACACCAAAATGTGTGTCTACCGTAATGCATCATATAATTCCCAGTATCAGTCACCAAAAATTCCGCTGAAAGTATGAAAGAATTGTTAGTGAGTATTTAATATTTTATTCATATCACTGTGGATATAGAAATAGTAGATTAGTAGCCAAGGGCTGTAAGGCATCAATTGCAGCCCGAGATATTTAGGCGCACGAGCGCAGCGAGGGCGCTTATAGTTCGAGGGTGCAATTGATGCTTACACCCGAGCTAACTACTCTGCTTTACATCTCGATTGTGAGGTAAGTGGAAAAAAAGGCATTACAAGAATAAATAAATTTATTTTCAAGAACTAAATTTAGCTTCGCCGTTCGATATTCAAAATTGATGAAAATAGCGAAGCGACCTCTTTTGTCATTGGGCTGAATGCATGATGTCTAGTGCCAGTAAGATGGTTAGATGTACGCGAACTTTTTGAAAGAGTTTTTTTTTAATAACTTACCGCCCTAGGGCGTTTCTAGCTACATTATTAACCTAGGGCGGTAATTGATCACTTACAACCCGCATCTGGGGGTATTAAGGACCTACTTACCGAACATGAGAGATGTAAAGTATTATTATAACACACGCGAATAGCAAATATCTTTCTCTAAATCACGAGCAGAGAAGGAAGGTGACAATAAAAAGGAAAAGGAAACACTATTATCCTTATAATTGTAATACTTATAAATTTAATCATAAAGACTAGTTAATATTTTTGGTAAAAGTAAAATGCTAAAAGTAGGTATATGGCACAATGTAGTTTACATTTAATTTGAGAATATTCTGGCGATCATTACATATCATATGATGGCAACAATAAAATTTTGATTCATGAATTCAATGATCCATAAAAAGTTTTGGAAGATTTAATTTTGGAAGAACCGATTAGAGATTTAATATATTGTGTTTCATAAAAATACCTAAAGTACAATTAATACTGCATTTACTAAGTTACTTAATTATATTTATATATATTTGGCACGTAATAACTGATGCATGCATATTAACACGCATATAAACTCATTAGAGTTTAGCAGTAAATATTTTTAACCTTTTGACTTTAAATCAGAATCTGGTTGTATAAGCCATTTATGACGGGGACAGAATCCTATTTACAGACCATACCGCTGGCTAGCCGCTTGGAGTATGTGGGACTCGCTTAATTACTCGCTGAGAATGCCCAGTGCCCACAAAAACTCCCCGAAATATCCATAGAAGCCGTACGGGGAACGACTTGAGTTCAGCTGAAGCGATTTTCCGAGTCGAACCCAGGGTCTATTGACCTAGTAAGGCAATATAGGCCTCAAAACAGAAATCACTTGCACTTCGATGCTCGAATTTTATGAATTATAATTAAAGGGAATACCGAAATATACAGTCACATTCAAAAGTCCATTGGTACTATAAAATTTAAGGAACTACAATAGCTTGCACGGAAATCACACTATAACACTGATAAGTTGCCTCAAATAAATTTCAACTTAAATAAGGACTCGATGTATTTATCTCATATTTCGGCAGGCGCTCTGCGACTATGACTGAACTTTTGAACATGGCACATTGTACTATAATATAGTACATTATGACATAAATGAGTTTTATATTGTTTGTGTGACCTCTCTAAAACAACTAGTACTTAAATAATTTGGTATAATGGACATGATAACTTGTTATTTCACTCATACAATCAAAACGTAGTTTGGTAACTAAATAAATAACAAGAATAATATTTTCTGATAAATAAAATAAGTTATTTTAACATTTTTTTCAGAATTGGAATCTCGGCAACTCTCCCAGCAATTCAAATACTTCTTAATTTCTTTTACTCTAAAAGTAGCTCTAAACCCTTCATAATGGGTCTTTACCTATGAAATTGCCGTTTTTTTTTCTCTTAGTATTTTGTCTGTAACTATTAAGTTTCGGAATATTGTTATTAAATAATTACCTCCTCTAAAAATAGACCATATTTTTGAGCTCTTTTGATTTGTTTTGATAATTTATTGTAAGTTTAATTGTGTTAAAATGATAAAAGACAACTCTTTTTAAGTTCCTCCCGAATACATCATTTGATTTGCATTCCCTTGAAAACGATAAATCATTTTTATGAAGAGTGATATCACATATATTGCTAAAGCTTGTCTAATGATACATGCCAAAAATTATTTTCTCTGGATTTGTCGTTGTGGAGAAATCTGAAAAAATGTTAATATGGAAAATGCAAACTTCCCCAAAATCTCCATACAAAACGGCAGTTTCATAGGTAAAGACCTATTAGATCAAAAACATTTTAAGGGTGATTATGGTGTCCGAATACGGCGACAATTTTTCCAAAGAGCGTTTTCAGTTTAACATTGCACTTGGAGACTTTCCTCTTGGAGCAGTACCACCGCCGGGTAGGCTTGTCTTCAGGTGTAGTCATCTTGTACCAGTTGCACCAGTAAGTATGACATCCATACCGAAGAATATAATTACCACCTCTTGTCGGCAATAGCTCTACATCTGCAAAACAAAGGATTTAAGAATTTCTGGATTGGCTTTAACTAACAATCCTCATGCTCGAAGAAGAGAATATGGATTAGTCGTGGGAACGGAGACATCCACCCAACTCCACCCAAACCTGCTACACAAGTTGGTTGGTGGATGCCGTTCTTTCAAACAACCAACAAGCCGAGCTGAGAAGCGAGAGCGGTAGCGTGCGGTAGGGGAGGCCTATATCTAGCAGTGGACAGACATAGGCGGGGGTGATGATGACGGAGACACGCCTAGGGAGAGAGTGATATGTGGAGAGATAGAAGAGGAAGGCATATTGCACGATCAACAAATACAATTGGGAACAGATCAGGAAAGGATTGTATGACTTTAAACATGCCTGGCAACGGTTTCGGCTGCCACATAGAATGAGAGGAATCCAACATCTCTAAATTAAAGTTAATAGAATACAGAACAAATGTAACTTGAAAAAATATATTAAAACATCAAATAAATCAATAATTCTAGGAAATTATAACTCCTTTTAAAGTCGTTTAATAAATGGAATGTGAAATTTTCGCGTCAGAAATAGTTCACTCTAAAGATAGTTTTTTATAATAACAGCAAAATTTTTAAAATAATAAAAGGTTCATGTCGAATTCTAAGTTATATCACGCTATGTTATCAAGAGTTCCAAAGAATTCTCCTATACAGTAATCTGCTTAACTTAAAATAACAATCCTTACAATTTGTATACAAAATAATACTATTATTATGCTTCTACATATTTGGTATTTCATCTTATTTAGTACTAGTCACTGGTGTAATAGGACGTGTAAAGTACATAACATTATGCCCAAATAACTTTCTACAGCTTTGGTGATCGTTAGCCAATCGGCGCTCAGCATCTCAACTCATCCATAGTCAGCGGCCGCCGATTGGCTCTCCAGTCGTATTCTGTACCCCATGCGCAGCTATTGGCGGCTATGACCTCCATGTAATGGTCATGCCTACTCAATACCAAAGATACAACCCTACTACTACTTATAAACATTCCAAACTTCCACCTCCCATGGACATAGCATCCTCGGTTGTCGACGAAACACGACGCATTGCATCTACACAAATTATTTATCTCTCCATCACGTCTATATGTACTCATACCCATTAAAATTTTTATAACAACAACATAACTATATCTAACCTGTACGGACGTTTCAGAGCTACGCCGAAGGACGGCGCGTGGCGCCAACGCGCGCTTGCTTACACGTCAAAATTTTGATACAATTTGGCGTAAAACCCGCGCGCGCGTGGCCGGCACTAGCAATGAAACGCTGATAACTATCTCGTGTACCACAAACAACCAAATGGATCATTAGATGTAAAAAAAAAAAATTACATACACTCAGTTGCACAAAGATCTTTTAAAGACGACATTTGTTAATGAGACATTACAACTTTAAATTTCATTAAATTTTATGTTGTTACACAAAACAGTTCTAGCTAATGTCTCTTTAGCATTGAAAAGGGTGCTAATGTCGTTTTGTGCAACGTAAAACAACGCTAAGGTGTTCTTTTGACACTTCATTATATACATTTAATGGAGCATTAGAGATAATGCTGTCTTTAAATTTTAAAGTTCGTTCGTTTTATCAGCCAAGTCCATATTCTTTTTTTTTACATATGAAAGGTAAGCTTGGCCTTCATCTCAACTCATGGTAAGTGACGATAAGGTCGAAGGTGGAAGCGAGCTTCACCTGTATTCCTCAACAACTGAGGAACTTGGCTGTCTTACTTCTGATTGCCGGAACACAACAATGCTTAAACCATCACCATCATCATTTATTTATTCTTTTCGCACAACACAAAAACAATATTTTTCTGCGTAGCTGCAAATTTTTGTGTTCCCGAATGCAAGTGTTCCTGACGATAAGGTCGAAGGTAGAAGCGAGCTTCACCTATATTCCTCAACAACTGAGGAACTTGGCTGCCTTACTTCTGATTGCCGGAACACAACAATGCTTAAACCATCACCATCATCATTTATTTATTTATTCTTTTCGCACGACACAAAAACAATATTTTTCTGCGTAGCTGCAAATTTTTGTGTTCCCGAATGCAAGTGTTCCCCATTTCGTTCAATTACAGTGCGATTATACATTTTAACGCGAGCCTTGCAAAGTTGCTTGGTCCTTTTCGAGCAATACCATGTCGTTCTGCCTTCAATTTTCTTGTAATTCGTGGAGAACGTATGTCCATCCAAGTGCAGTAGATACCCACCACGGGGTAGCGTTGCAATCTGGGCTTCTGAAATCATTTCAGTATTATGAAAATGTATTATGAAAACCAAGACTTTCATGGTCTGAAATGTATCTTAAATCTACAAACAATACACACTTGTAGCTTTTTTTTCGTTTTTTATTGAAATACTGATAGGTTACTCTACATGACCAGAACTCGCTACGACATAAAGGTAACTTAAGAACGTCAGAAAGAAAGTTCGCGATTCACGGTTGGGTCACGGTTCTGCGTGTGTGTGGTCACCTATTATCGCCAGTATTTTCCTCTGGTACATTTTAACCCTCGCTGGACATTTCTTTCTGCGCCTCTTAGAGCAGTACCATGTAAGCCAGCCATCAATTCCAAGACGTTGAGATACTTTTGAAAATGTGTAGTTGCCAATGCTCAAGAGATGGCCTCCACCCGGCAAACTCACAAATTTGGCTGAAAATAAACAAATGAACAAAACAATAACATCTATCTTATCAAAAACGTACTAAAGACTACCATTCGAAACCATAAAACTATATTGACGAACTACAAAATACTATCTACGTCATTGTAATTTGTAATAGGAAAATGAAGAATATTCAATTGTTATTTAAACTCAACAGTTTATTCAAAAAAGTTAACATCAAGCGAACTGTCCTCCTGATTGTAAGTAGCTTATGTCGCCTACAATACATTTGAGAAAATTGAAACTTCATACAATAGTGACAACACTACATATTTATACATATTTATATTCTTGTGCCTCATGATTATGTATCAAATTAGCCTTTTCAATTTTAAAACCATCTGAGAGGGCCATTCGCCCGCGACAGCCCCTATGCGCATGAGTCGAACATCTCCAGTGCGTAAGTCTTCTAGCGTTTTTCTTATACTGCATGTAATAAGTATATCCTTTATATAAAACAAGGGTTTTTCCTGTTCTAGATTTAGTTAAGTATAATTTTGCTGAAACAATATTCTAATAGTGAATTTAAATATTATGGAAGAAACAAACTGTATATCCTTAGTTCAATTTTATTTCGCATTAGGTAGTTTTTAGACGTAATTTAAAAGGGTTATACTTCCTAGAAGTATTCGTACTACGATGACCCAAAATATGCCTCAAATAAAATATTTTAGTATGATATGCATATTTTTATATATAGATTCATAAATAAATGCTCAAATAAAATAAAAATGCAAGGAACTACACTATTAAATTTGTAAAAGGTTATTTCAATAAGAAAGATTATAAATGCAATATATAATTCAACAATTAACCTCTTGAGGGCTAAGCGAACGCCGGCCTTCGCGGACAATATGTGTTTCCATTGTGTCTCGTTTTGTGAGTTAAGAGGTTAAGGTGACATCTAAATGCTGTAGAAAAATGCAGGTTGTTAATTGTAATGTCATTTTAGTATATTCATCATGTTAGGGGATAATAGTCGTGATTAAATGTATGTAGAGAAAAGTGCTGGCAACACCACCTAATAACAATACTGAGATAGAAGTGAGGAGTGACTAGTAAGTGACTAGTGACAAGCAGTCTTGAACCATTATGTTTTTACCACCTCTCTGGTTTAGTGATTCACACAACCGGGTGTTGATCGGAAGGTCTGGGTTCGATTCGCCATGGGGCGGAAGTTTTTCTGCTCGGTTTGGTTGGTGGTAGGGTTTCTGACCCGCCTGGCTAGCTACCACCGTCTTACATAAATTTATCGCCACAATAACAATGTTATAAGCATTGTTGTGTTCCGCCAATCAGAGGTAAGATAGACAGTTCCTCAGTTATTGAGGAATACAGGTGAAGCTCGCTTCCACCTTCGGCCTTATCGTCACTTACCATCAGGTGAGATGAAGGCCAAGAGCTTACCTATCATAGATAAAGAAAATTTTCAAGAGACCTTTCTATGTGTTTACCGGTTGTTCGAAAGCGCGTGTCCTCAGGAACTTTTTGATTAGCGATTTTACACTACGATCTACTCGCGTACGATTTGCCTACACGAGGCGATCTAGGAGGCAATTTAGGGCTCCGATGTCGTCCAATGTTGACTCTGACGTGAGTAGACCCCTTAAGCAAGCGCGCGTGGCCGGTACATAATAGGTCTTTATGTATGAAATTGCCGTTTTTTCTCAATTCAATTCAATTCAATATATTTATTTGCATGAATACGAGTAGGTACAATATGCTGTTACATTAATTTTTTAAGTAAGGTCTGAGCATATTCACCCATTACAGGCGTGCAAAAAATCAAATTTAACCAATTGGAATATATAAACATGTCAACATTATTATTAAATCTAATCAAAAAACATATTCTTTAAATGTCAAAATCGTACTTTTTGGTCAATAATCAATCTAGTTGGGTTAAAAAAACATATCAACTTATGTTCAAATGAGGAATAAAGAAAAATAAAACATTTAATAAAACATCTCTCTCTTGGTATTTTGTCTGTAACTATTATGTTTCAGAATATTCTTATAAAATAATTATCCCTTTTTAAGTGCCTCCCGAATACATCATTTGATTTGCATTCAATTAAAAACGAGAAATAATTATTATGAAGAGTGATATCACACATATTGTTAAAGCTTGCTTATATTACATGCCAACAATTATTATTTCTGGATTTGTCATTGTGGAGAAATCTGAAAAGAAATTTGTATGGAAAATGCAGACTTCTCCAAAATCTCCATACAAAACGGCAATTTCATAGGTAAAGAGCTATTATAAAACCACCTATTGAGCCGTATATGCCTACAGAGTTGAAACCAAAAAGGTAGTGAAACAAATGAAATCGTGCCAGTTAAACAAAAAAACAATAACTAAGCCATAAAACTACACTAAAACAAATCAGTCGAAAAGGCAACTCCAAAAATGTGATTCTATATCATAGACACAGCGAATATCGTTTGAATTTATTTAAGTAAATGAATATCGATCAAATTCGTATATTTTAGAACATTACTGAAATACATAAGAAAATTTCAAAAATGTCAAGAAATAATTTAATCATTAAGTTTCAGTACTTGACATATTTTGCTAAGACGCTGTCGTGACTACCGCCTTACATTAACCGCTTAAGTCCTATTCCACACAAACTAAATAACTACTCGTACACAGGTTCAAAGTGCGTGTGCTCCCCCACTATACCAATTATTTTCCTGTGATACATTTTGACGCGCACTTGGCACTTCTTACTAATCCTCTTAGAACAGTACCAAGTCACTTTTCCTTCTAATTTCTTCATATTTGTGGAAAATGAGTGGCAGCCCACACGAAGTAAGTGATTCCCGCTTGGTAGAGGCACGAATATTACTGAAACAAATCTTTGATCAGAAAATATCGAACATGTTACTTGAGTGTTTGATATACGAAAATAGCTTTTATTATGATGGAAACAGAGGTTTCAAGGTATATAGTTCTTGTCTGGCTTGCATTCTTTCCTTACAAGTTATGTAACGCAGAAGAGAAGGAACTCTTCTCATATAAAACAGGTCTTAAACTTGTGAATTCAGTAATCTTTTTATTGTTGGGTTTTATCCTTAACAAAAGCTGTATAATTTTACTAATTTTATGTCAAAATAAATGTGTGTGTCGCTTGACATTTTTCCAGTTGTTGGCGCTCTTTCAAAAAAAAAACAACGGCAACGTCGCATATTTTACGAAGAAAATTTCTGAAAATTGTTATATCAGAATTCAATATAACCGCGTCCATAGACATAAACGGTATAGACACTGAAGTAAATAAAATAAATATTTCTTAAATTTTTTTATCATATTGAATTGAAAATTATTAATAATACATTATTCATCATCGACATCGTCATCAGCCTATATACGTCCCACTGCTGGGACAGGACTTCCTCATGGAGACACACATGAGGAGGATATGTATGTATTCATCATACATACATATAATCACGACTATTATCCCTAAGGGTTAGTCAGAGACTAAACAAAAGCAACGCGAAAGCAGTCCAATGCCATAGTCCGCGCTTCACCAAGCAGTGACTGCACTGCACATGTGCTCAGCGTGACAGTTGATAAGCCCGTCACCGCTATAAGCTGTTGGATGGTAATGCAGTTCTAAACCCGTTAGTCGCCTTTTACGACACCCAGGGGAAGAGATGGGTTGGTAGTATTCTTTTAATGAGCCGCTACCACACGGCTACAAACGGCTCGACGACGGCTAGGCGACGGCTCGGTTATTTATCAAATTAATCGAGATGTTATGAATGCACACTAAAAAGCGGAAAACAAATAATATGTTGAAATATTTATACGTGGATGACGTATGAATATTTCAACATATTATTAAAAAACAAACCAATAATCTTGACTAGTGAATTATTGGTTGTTGATCATTACAGTTATACAAACATTTATCCTTTCCCAGGCTAGAATCCAAAACCCCAATGGATTTGTATATAGTTCTCACCCACTCTGCCAGACTGTTGTGTCATAGCGCTCATTGTTATACTCAGCTACCGCAACATAATAGAATAATAATTATTTTGCCATTATAGTAAAAAAAATTACATTGATAAATACGAGAATTGTTATGACTATTCCACTCGAATTTTTCACCTGTGACCGCGTGGTCCATTTTTTATACAAACAACGTTGTTCGATTCAAATCTCATTGCAAATGTACCCACCATACCTCACCATACCGTACCGTTATCGGGGTTTCTCACTCAGTGGTACAGTTTTAAAAAGTCCCACCAAACTCCCAAGGCTATAACGTTGTTCGATTCAAATCTCATTGCAAATGTACCCACCATACCTCACCGTACCGTACCGTTATCGGGGTTTCTCACTCAGTGGTACAGTTTTAAAAAGTCCCACCAAACTCCCAAGGCTATAGCCAGGGGTGCGGTAGATCTATCAAAATTATTTGAACATGAGGCCCAGTGCTTCCTTTTACAGAAAAATAAGAGAGACCTATAGACCATCTTCAATACCCACCACGCTCCATTGCTCAATGCGTATAGAAATAGTTGCAAAAGCGAGCAGTAACAACAGCTTTACGAACTTTCCGAAATCACAAATTTTTGGTCACCCATCCAAGGACAGACCATAGAAAAAGTAGCTTTGTTTTCAATAACAAAATCCTAACCACGAATGTTATCAATAATTTTGCAATGCGTTCTAATATCAAAATTCAAATGTTTTTGAAGTGAAAAGCATGATGTGTTTCTTTTAATGTACACATATTTATGGAACATGGATAGAAAATATTATTCTTGAACATTTTATATAAAGATAAATTTATCACATTGCGTGACAATGATTCTATGGTAGAAAAACTGTAAACATTTTTTTGGGCTTTGATTGAAAAGATGAATCTTTCACATTCCTTGTACGAGTAAGCAAGTATTTGTAGCTCTGTCTGTAAACTTATTTAAATGTAAAGAAGTTTTTGCAACATTCAAATGTAAAGATATCTTTGACGTCGACTGTACTTGTGTGTCTGATTAGTAAAAACTTGTAGTGAAGTCATCACGATCGTAATTTTTTATGATATTAAGACATGCACAAAACTATTGTGTCAACAAAAACCCACAATCAACATATAAATATTTTTAATTTTAATTATTAAAATTATAAAAACTAACTTTATTAATAACAGTTAAAAGGTCAAAATAAAAACATAATTAAAACGAGGTAAAAATACAATTTCTTTAAGATTTAACATTGGACTTATTAACATAATTTCTATGATAATTCTCAAATTCATATTTTCGAGTAAATCTCTATCTATCCTACGTGAAATGTATAATATTTATAATATTACTGTGTCTTGTTCTCGCCGAAGTCTTGTGAAAAAGTGTAAAACCTATGTAATTGTAGAAACGGGGAATTTTATTTATTTTGATCTTTTTTTGATTGTATCAACGAATTCCGGTAGTCGGCCACGTGTTTTCTGGACATACATATCTTGACTGCCTCCTCTGCTGTGAGTTGACTGTGGACGAACCTTCTGAGGGTCGTCTTCGGAACCGAGTACACTTGCACGGCTTTCTTCAGACCCATCTTCTTCGCTCTGAGCGCTTTTATCGCATTTATCATGTTATCTTGATTCCACAACCTCCTTTGCTTTCCTGAACCAACGCGGTATTGAATTTCAAGGAATGCTGAAACAGACACATAATTAAGTTTGAATATTAAATTTATTAGTACTTTAAATAACCCTTACCACCAATGCAACCATTGCTACAAAATACCTTACTGCAAAAAAATTATTAGAGATAGAAAAGGTACGTCTAGATTCGAAACGACGTTGTTTCTTCTCTGACGATGAATGTACAAAAAAAACATAGAAAATGCCAGCAGTTCGATCTGTTTTTACCAGTAGCCAAGCAACCACTTCGTAGAAGAGAGATGCAACACAGGTTGCGTATACCGATGTCTCCGGTTTAAAAGAGTTCCAGAGCCACGTTTACGTTGCTTTTATAAAAAAATACTATTTTACCCCATATAACATTATATTTTGTCAACACATATTTATTTATACTATTGATTATGTATAACGTAAGTTAAGCATTTTGAATAATTTAATAATATTTTTAATAAACATACTCGGTAAATTTTAAAGTAACGAGGTTCGAATTGAAATTTAAATTGGATATTGCCATAATGGAACAAAGAAAAACTGCAGGCATAATTAATAAATCGATAACTCTTTATTAACGAAATATCTTACAGCGAATAAGATTTTTTGAGTTCCAGTATCTTAAAACAAATAACGACACCCATCTAGAAGTCAAACTCTTCTATATGTTACGAAATATACATTTTAATATTTAAATTAAGGCATCTTGCTGGAAGTTTAAATCGAGGTTAACATTAGTAATTTTTTGACAATTCTGATATGGCTGAAATATCAAAAAATTACAAAATCTGGTTTTAAACTGGGTTTAAAATTTCCTGCAAGTGGGCTTTACTCACTCACTTATTTCATTTGGATATTTAAGATCCTTATCCTTTAGAAATACCAATCACAAACAAATTTTGCAACGAAGAAGATAATCCAAAGAAATAATAATTGGCTCTTTTTATTATTGTACAAACATTTATTTTTTCTATTTCTAAATTATATTCAAATTAAAAACTTATGAGATAAAAAAATATAAAGAACCAATTAAATTTGAAAGAATGCATTAAGATATAGTTCCGAACAAAATAATGACTAAGTTAAATTTAAATTTTGATATATTGCCCCTCATGAATCAGATATTTAGCTGGTGGATGGGTGTGGCTATTTTCTAAGCCGATGATCCCAAAGTTTTCATCCAGCTTAAGCTTGGCGTTGCAACCCCTACAGTTATGTGTGGAGCAATACCAATGAAAATATTTGGTTTTCTTGCACTGTTTTTTACAATAGTACGTGTAATCGTTGAACATTACGAGGTGTTTCCCAGAATACCGCGACTTCGCAAGAACCATCACTGAAATCATAACAAATGTGGTTACTTTTGTTCTGAGACGTAAGTTAGAAGTTCTTTAAATTAAAAACAATGACCATTAGAAACTTATATTTATTTCCTTTAAAACCTAAGAATATGTTAACCAGCTTTTCATGAAACTGTTTAAAAATTATTAAAAATTATATGAAATAAATTCTTATTTTTTGCAAAATTATTCTTCTGTGTGTAGTCTAATATCTTCGGTAAAAAATACACTCACTGCAATATTACAATTAATATCGTCGCTGCGCGTGCGACACCGCGTATGACCATTTTGTTAATACCTGTTTATATCGCGTAACTACAGAAAGAATAAAACTTACAGATTACGTCCGAATTTAAACGTCTATTGGCCTATAGTTATAACACGCCTCACAGAATCGAAATAAAAAAAAACGCAGATACGCGGTATTAACCAAGTGCTCATACGTGGTGTCGCACGCGCAGCGACGATATAATAATTAAAAAGACACTTATTTCAAAAAAATCATTTACTTAGTACTTGACGAAGTATCCATTGCTGATGACAAAGCGTGGTACTGTATGCCCGACGTGTTCCACATGTGCCTTAATTAGGGTCCGCTGAGGGTCCTTGGCTATGATCAGCCGAGCCCGGCACTTGCAGTTGGTACACTTCCATATCTCCGTCTTAAAATTCTTCGTATGGCGGTAGAAGGTGTAGCCATTGAGAATAGCCAGTTCTTTGCCACACGCTTTCTTTACCCATTGAACTAGAAAAAATATCAAAATTTCACAGGTACTAACAGTAAAGACACATCTCTGTCTACACCCAAATATACAGTACATTAGAGTACATTTATTTAGTACAAAATATAGACGTAAGTTCAACAGTGGACAGTGGACAAGCCTTATTGTTAAGAGTTCAGGGACCCTTAGCAGAAAAAATATTTGTAAAAATTTTTGGTTGTGGTCAATCAATTCCAGAGATCGTAACATAACTAGACATGAACGATGATGATGCTAATATGAACAGATAAGTCCATTCTATTTAGAAGTGACTGTATTATATAGGTATGTATAGAAACTGGCCTAAATAATGTTTTTAACTGTGATAAATGGAATTTCAGGTTCCTTGACGTTGTTGTGAGCTTTCATCTCAAAATCAAAAAACAAAATAAACATAGTAATAAGTATATTTATATACTGTACGAATGGTAAGTATGGTACATTTAAAAATATCTTATAATGTATTACCATAATGAAACAGTATTTACACGAAACAAAGCACAACTTGAAAATATTTTATTGCTATATTTTAATCGTACTTGGAGTAATATTGAACCAAACGTATGTTTTTAAAATTTTTCCTACGTAACAAAATAGTATTATTTTTTATAACTATTTTAAACGGAATATTTACTTACTTTAAAAATAATTAATTACATAACGTGATAAAACTAAGCGTTTATAGCCAGCTGAATGTAAGATAATAAGAAACTTCTTTCCAAAAAACAAATCTGTCCACGATATTTTCGTAACCAGGAATTTTGTGTGCGTTTCGATTGCTCGGCCACGACGGAGAATAAGAAAAACGACTTTTTTAAGTTTTTGTAAAAAAATGTGAAACTAACGCTCAAGAGCAAAAAAATGTGCTCTTGACTGGTCCGAAGTTACAAGGGTGTAAGCGTGGCCGGGCCGCTGAAACACGGAGAACTACACGGCTACGCATTACTCATAAACTAAAGCTCGTAGAAATTTAATTATTTTTGTAAATGACAGGTTTTATTTTGGAAAAAATATGGAGAGAGCCAAAAACTTTTCTTGCTTAAAAATTTTCATTACGGTGACCATGTCATGTTTGAAGGGGAATTTAATTTTTCCTAAATCCTAATGTAACCCCCTTTATTCCCATCCACCCTCGAATGGTCCGCGGCTGCTTTCTCGGTGGTAGCGGATATTTTACTGCAGGTATATTGGTAGACTATTGACTACACGGAGGAATCGGGAACCCCATACGTATTTTAGATAAAACAAACCAAATTTGGGAACACAAAATAGTAAGTACGTCTGATCACCACGAAAGTAAAACAGAAGTGGTTAAATAAACGAAAAGTCCATGCAGAACCTATACAAACTAAAGTGATTCTTAACAGTAACGAAATATGGTCGAAAACGAGCTGCATCGTACACCAGTTAGAGTTAAGTCGCGAGAACAATAGAAGCCGGCACTTTTGTTTACACTAAAAAGTTGTTATTAAAAAGTCAAAATGTAATTTTAAAAAATAACAAGATCCACTTTTAAAATTAAAGCAATTCTGCAAATAAAGGCGATAAAATTATGAGGCTCCAGTACAGAGGCCTCTAAGTAGGTATATTAAAATGTTTGTTTCGAAAATTCTACTTTGCAAAGAACAATTTCGTTCGACAAATTGAAGAGGTATAAGAATCATCAAAGGCATAATAAACTATTTGATTTCGCTCAGACCACGATCTTTCGTTCGAGACAACTGTGTATTTTATCATCCGCCATTTTCTTTTCCCACTCGTATCCGAGCTATCTCGGATCAGTCGAACATGATCCGAGTGGCCTCGGACCGGGCACCATCATTCAAGTTTACTCGGATTATGCGTTGCTTCTATAGGAATTGCGTCCAAGTTCATATTTGAGTTCACTTTATCAGAATTGACTCAGATGGTGTCAAGCCAGCTTTAGCGAGCAAACAACATAATGGTATAATGGGGGGTACGCGCTATTCAAAATTCGGCCTAAAATCTCTCACCAATTTATTCTCAACACTGCACGAAAGATTGTTTCATGACGAGACTGATTTATCTATCAACAAACCATAAATTGAGATGAATCCAATAATAACTCTTAACACGACATCTCTCCTCCTGTAATTTGGTGAGGAGTTGGGTATTCTGCAAATTCCAGGTGATGCTAAAGCATCAGCAATATCATTAATCCACTAATTCTAATAGAACAGCTACATAGGTAATGGATACCGTTTATTATTATTGGATATTAGTGTGATAATTTTATTAATAAATATGTACAACTTGCAATACCACAAAGACATGCATAATACCTACCTACTGTTTAAATTGTTTTTTTGTTTACTTACTTCTTAAAATTTAAATAATGTGAAACACAAATGATGTCGCATATCCCAATTGAGTTTGTATTAATATGATTGATAAGTCATGATCACATCATGATTTGTTCATAGTAAAATCATGTAAAATCAAACATTTATGATTATTAAAATTTAATTTTTAAATACGAATCATGGTCACCCTAATGACAATTTTTAAGCAAGAAAAGTATTTTGTCTGCCTTCTCGTGAAGTAGTATAATTTGAACTTTTTGACTCTTTCTATATTTTTTCCAAAATAAAACCTGTAGTTCACAAAAAGAATTAGACTTCTACGAGGTTTAGTTTAGGAGTAATGGATCTCGGCGTTTCAACGGCACGGCCACGACTTTGAAGTTCAGTATTTTCTAAAATATTAAGCTTCTGAAGTTTTTAGTACCTCCACATTTTTTTCCAAAATAAAACCTGTCATTTACAAAAAGAATTAGATTTCAACGACTTTAGCTTATGAGTAATGCGTGGCCATGCAGTTCTCCGCGTTTCAACGGCCCGGCCACGCTTACACCCTTGTAATTACTTATTTGTTGTATTTATTCAACATATTTTTTTTTATTTCCCTACCCCTTGTATACAATTAAATAACACACCTGAAAAAAAATACTTAAATTTTTTTAAGTTTCATTACAGCATATATCCCAAAAAATATATGGACTTATGAAATAAAAAGAACATTTAAATTATTAAAAAAAAAGAAATATATAATTTGTGTTTTCTTCTATAAAACAATAAATTCCATTTTATTAAAATAATGTATGATAATGATGTTTCATTCTTTATAATTTGAGTAACTTTAAAACTAGGTACGCTTGTCGATTCCAGTCTCGTTAATTCAACGTATACCATTGTATGGTTCTGTGTGAGCAAACGATCGAACTGATATTTTTTGACAGATAATAGATACCTACATTATTGTCACTTTGTTTCTAAGTCGTTTTTATGTATAATTACGGTTGTTTTCTCATAATATTGGGTTCTTACCTATGAAATTGGTGTTTTTATTCTGTCTTAGCAATTTGTCCGTAACTATTAGGTTTCAGAACATTCTTATAAAATAATTGCCTCTTTTAAAAATAGACCATATATTTGAGCTCGTATTATTTAATTTGATAATTTTTGTAAGTTTAATTGTGTTAAAACTAGACACAAAGACAATTATTTTTAACTGCCTCCCGAATACATCATTTGATTTGCATTAACATAAAAACGATGAATAATTTTTATTAAGCGTGTTCACACACATATTGCTAAAGCTTGTCTAATGATACATGCCAAATATTATTATCTCTGGATTTGTCGTTATGAAGAAAACTGATAAAATGTTAGTATTTAAAATGCAGACATCCCCAAAATCTCCATACAAGACACCAATTTCATAGGTAAGGACCTAATATAAGTGAATTGTAAATTCTTAGTGAGAAAATAAGTATCTAAAACTCAAAAGCTGATGATATGTGTGTGTCAGAAGTTATTTACTTCTTTGATTTTTTATATTTAGCCTCATGTTTAAAATAATAGTACATAATTATCTGTTTAGAAGTAAATATTTGTAGGATAAATATATTATCTATAATATAAAATGTAACTTCATAAATATTTCGGTTAATGCTAATGATGAAAGTATATCAATAATTTACAAAATAACTAACATTACCAATGGAAATAAAACTAATTTAGTAGGTATAATTAAAATAATCCTTGCTTGTTGTTTTTATGTGCTACAAGATGCTCAGTTAGTTCATTTTTTTTTATAAAAAATCACTTTTAATCTAAAAGAAATAACAAAAATATTGATGAAATTTGATTTCGACAGCAATCTAATTTATTATTGAAACTACGTTAGAGACTGACCAAAGAAGTAACAGATATCATTGTGCCTGAAAAAGTTTAAGTTAGCTAAAAATAATAAGACTGTAATACGCTTAATTAATTTAAATACTATAAGTATTGCTACTAACAGCCACCACAGTGCACGTTCACCTCTGAAATTTAAAGTCTCAGTACCCAGTATAATCACTACCAACAATGTACAGTCACCGGCAAAAATATATGACGATTTTAGTACCTTGTCATTTTAAGGTTTAAAGTAAATTATTTGTTTTGCGGACTAAATTCTGGTGATATGATAATGTGACAGAATACTAAAATCGTCATATATTTTTGCCGGTGACTGTACACAAACATGTGTTTGAAGTACAGTTAACTCCAAAAACTTTTGACAGTAAATCTAATCTAAAATGTGTTTACATATTTTAGTACAAAACAATGCTCCAAGCCAACATAACTGAATATATTACAAACAAGTTAACATCTCAAATACCGTCCATTATCAATGACAAAAGAGGGTGGAGCGTGGAGATGCAGCAAACATGCGCGGACCAAGGATCTCCTCTCATCAATTGTGGTGGTGAGGCGACCCTTACATCTCCCATTGGTACACCGCCATATGTTAGTCAACACATTCCTCTTGTGTAAATAGAAGGTATACCCGTCCACTATCGCCAACTCCTTACCACTGGTTTTTCTTACCCACGTCACTGAAAGAAATCACAAGTTAATTTATGTAATTTTAAGGTCAGCAAATATTCAAAGTTGTTAAACAAATTATCCGTAACACAAGCAGCATTTGCTTAAAATGGGGCTAGTTGATAGGTGTGTTAAAAAAATTGATAAATCACTAAGGGTGAGTTTTATGATCCGTAGTCATAGTAATCAAAATAGTTAAGCGTTTTTAGTTTAGCGTCAGTGGAAACGCCAAAATGAGTAACGTCAGCTTGACAAATTGTTAAGTTTGCGGTGAAAACCAAGAATTTTGTACTGTATGATGGATGCCAAACTCCCATACAATAGCATGAGGCAATGTTCTGTCTCGATCAGTAGGTGTTCCCTCTCATTATATCACTTTAATGAATAAGTTTGTCATTTCGTAGTAAAGCTTTCTATTACTTCTAATGACGTCACACAAAAATACCCACAAAATTTTCAAACAAATGCTCTCATTTAATATGTGATTTTTGACTCACCTGTGAAATGATAAGGTACATCCAGGATATCACTCACTTACACAACATAAAACAACGCGAGTCATCACCAGTTTAATAATTTTTTATTTAAAATATTGAATTACAAAAATTGGTAACAATTTTCAGTCTAGGTGTCAAAATGGCGTAAATATGACAGGTGAGACGGAAACTATGGATAGAAAGAGAGGAAGAGGATATCCCACGGATAGCCTTCATTCATAAATAGTGATAGCATGAGAGGGAACACCAAATGATCAAGACCGAACCGAACATTGCCTCATGCTATTTATTGTATGGGAGTTTGGCATCCATACAGAGTACAAAATTCTTGGTGAAAACTCGAAGCAATATATGTACATCAGCTGTGCTGGCAGCCGCCATCTTCTAATCCCAGCATCGTGTTGTGCTTAAATTGTCTATGAGTTTTTAACTTTAGTTAGGTATATTTGAAAATTCGACGATTGGACAAGCTGTCATATCACGACATCATAAGTTTTCGCCATTGGTCCATATTTTAACATACTGGTCAACCTGACCACGGATCAATAAACTGACGCAAAGTAAACTAAATTGAACTATGTAAGAATGCCATAATACGGGTTAATTCAAATTAAAACAGTGTTGTTTTTAGTTTATATTAGACGCATGTCCAACCAAACACTTTTATTTTTGAAACCAAAAACCATTTTACACACGTAACTTAAAAAAAGTAAAACCTTAATTTTTATATCGTTAAAAATACGAATTAAATATTAATAAAAATGAAAAACATCACAATACATCACATAATTTTAAACTTTTTCTACAGTTACACAACAATAATTTACTATTTTCGAAAACTTAAATGTCTTTATTTAAGCTGCGGAGTATTTGAAACTTAGATTCTTGTATTCACATACGTTGATTTGTGCTTTTAAGGAAAGGGTGTTATTTAAACTGTCAGCAAAATATTCGAATTGGTCAGCAAAAATAACTAATTGGTCTACAACTTATGGGCAGCATATATTTCTAAATTATCAGCAAAATAACTAATTGGGCAGCAACTCAAATGTTTTCTGTGCTGCCAAATTGTTTAATATATATTTTGATGACACAAATAAAAACAAATATTGTTAATAAGGGTCATAAAAAATAACTTTATCCTAATATCTATCAGAATACATTTCTTTCGAATTGATCCTTTTCCTAGATTTTAGACATATATATTGCTGCCCAAATAATTATATTGCTGACAAAATATTTGATGATTTTTCGTCTGACCATTTCGTTGTTGACCAAAGAATTGAATGGCTGCTCAATTAATTACTTCCTTTTAGGAAATCTTGAAATAACTAGTTATTTTGAGATCTCATCATTATTCTTAGAACCTAGAAACGACTTATAAACATAACTACCATCCCGTACAAGATTCTCCAAGAAACTCAATAAAGATCGGTAGCTTTGAGATTCACACAATTAAAATTAAAATTTTATATAAATGCCATTATTGACAAAGTATTTTGGTGGTTGATGAACAAGCAACAACATGCCCTTCAACACTGAGCGGCGGGGGCCATTGGTCACCGATATTCTGGCATGACATTTGCTATTTGTGCAACTCCAAGTACTGGTAGCAGCATATCTCTTATGGCAATAAAATGAGTATCCGTTGACAAGACACAGCTCCTTCCCACAGGACTTGTGGACCCAGTTCACTGTAAGAAATAAATAAGTAGTAACTTTGTTATTAATAACACATACATTCATATAATCACAACTATTATCCGCTAAGGGTTAGTCAGAGACGAGGCAAATTCACCGCAAAAGCAGTCCACTGCCATAGTCTGCGCTTCACCAAGCAGAGACTGCTCTCAGCGTGACAGGTGGTGAGTCCCGCCGCTATAAGCTTTTAGATGGCTGCAGTTCTAAGTCCATTAGTCGCCTTTTACGACACCCAAGGGGAGAGATGGGCTGGTAGTATTCTTTTAATGAGCCGCTACCACACGACGCCACAAAATAAAAGTTCGGTTGTTGATTTTTTTATGTAAATAACATCCAAAATAAAGTAAACATCAATGAATGAATGAAAAATAACATAATTTATTTTTCGAATTTAGTATATTACTCGCTAGCTTTTGCCCGCAACTTCGTCTGCGTAGAATAGTTAGTTTGAGATAGTGTGATGGCTATTCAACACTGAAATATTTTTTCAAATTTAGGCTGAAGGCTCAATTAGTGGAATTGAAAATTTTCTCCTACTCTATAATTAGAAGTAAAGTTCATAGTGGCGTAAATTTGTCCTTAATTTTTCTGGGAGGCGTTATTTAAATTTTTAAATATTCGTCCTCATGGCACCCGTTCCCATGAGAATATCGGGATAAAAGGTAGCCCATGTCCTATCTGAGGATCTAGACTATCTGTGTACCAAATTTCAGTTAAATTGGTTGAGTAGTTTTGACGTGAAAGCGACACAGGCAGACAGAGTTACTTTCGCATAATTTATAATATTATTATGGATAAGTGGGTGGGCTTATTATTATTGTGTCACAAATGCATGTATTGCTGTTTTCCGGTAACACAGTGAAATAACAGGGTACCTGTGACTACACGTTATGTCAAAGGCTAGCCACGCAAACTGTGATCCCTGAGAGACGTTTCATAGGTACGCCGTCAACGCTGGCTAACAGCGCCTGCGAAATGTCCATACTTTTTGACGTATAAGCGCGTGCGTGTGGCTGTGAAACGATGTTAGTAGCTCCGTGTAATTTTGAGCACGGGCGTGGCCGGCGTAGCTATGAAACCACATTGAATGAGTTGCCAGCTGACGTTTCTTACAAATATCACGTGTATTCTAGATTATGGTTGTTTGCCAACACGTCGAAAAAAACTTTACGATGAAATCTTAATGTACACTCCATCTTGTATAAGATACGTAGGCTGTGGATGATTATGTTCCTTGGTAATGTCAACTATATGCATATTTTCGTCCATTATTACTCGCGCTCTACATCTAGACCATTTGGTGCATCTCCAGGTGGTTTTAGAAATACTTTGCCTGGCCAAGTAGTGTGTGTACCCGTTCACTACAGCTAGTTGTTTTCCATGTCTCGTTTTAACCCATGACACTGAAAATGAAAACTTCTATTTATCAACGTAAAACGTTTGTCGCTTCTGCCGCAGGCGTGCTTTGGTGCAGATGTAGAACACCTTTATGGGCTCGTTGAAGGAGACGCGGGGCGTCAGGCGGCGCGGTTGGATGCGCTTCACGCGGCGCGGTGTGCGTTATTATCGTTTATGGAGAGGCGGCGCGTCAAGCAGCGCGTCAAGCGGCGCGTCAAGCGGCATTGCATCCGCCACATAGTATTTGCGTTTTATACGTAACACTGTCACAATAGCAAACAATCCTTCTTGCTTGCCGCGGCATCACCCGCCGCTTCAGCCGCCGCGTCTGACGCGGATCGCTCGCTGCATGTGACGCTAAAACTAAAACAAAAGCTTGCGAAAACGCGTCTCCTTGAACACACCAATACCTCGCCGTATGTTTGTTTTTCTGGCGCCCTGCTTCGCGTGCCGCGCCGTGTCTCCTTAAACGAGCACTTATTTTACTAAAATTTTACATTTCTAAAACGAAAAATTTACAGCAGTATAAATATAGAATGGCTCAAATCTATAAACATTGTTATTCTAATTAAAGTAATGCAGCAAATTGTGGATCAGCTTTAGAAATCAATTCGCGATATGCAATGCAGATGCAACATCATGATTTAAACTTAAAACTAATGACAAGGTTAAAAATTAAAATAATCAAACATTAGTTGGTCTATCAAAGTTTATTTAAATTAATTATAACTACACATACATAGTCCAGCGACTATAATATCTAATTTCATCTTTTGTTTACTGAGAAGTCCTTCATGTCTGCTACATCAAAAATAAAGGAAATATTTATTAATCTTTAATCTTTGACGTGGCAAGCACAAACAGGGCCATTACATCAAGATTTATTTAAAATTTAACTCTTTTTTTTAAACTAAAAACAAATAGAATTTTTATAAAAATCCTTATAACTAGAATCAACTTTAACTTTAAAAAGACTTTAACTTAAATTTGACTTAGGTATCAGAGTCAAACTTTCACCTTTCATTCAGGTGTAGCCTTCTTCGATTGTTTATTTCGATGTCTGTACAAAGTTGACTTTATGTTCTTAAACTTCGGTATTTCAACGTCAGAGCAGACGTTCTTAAAATCTTCCAACACTTCGGTGTAGATTGAATTCATTGGGGAGCTTTCATTTTTCGCTTTTTCGATACATTCACTGATTTTTAGTTTGATTATGTTTTGGAGTTCGTTTTGCGGGCACTTGTGTCCTTCCTCTCGTATAATCATGGTGTTATCAGTCACTAGGGCGGCACTGCAGATTTTTCTATTAACACATCGCCAGACCCTGTGTCCGCTTGAGTTAACACGATTTATAGTATACCGGTATCCATTTCGCAGCAGAACGTTTCCGCCTCTCTGCGAAGGTATTATTTGATATGTTTCGTCCACACCGAAATAATCTAAAAAAAAAAAAATTAAGGTGTTTATGTACAGGAATACCAATCTTCTATTTAAACTGCACTTATAGGTAGAACCAAAACCTATAAGTTGACAAATTGATTGCTTCTCTTCAAGAGCATAATGTTGTAGCAACGACAATAATAACTACAACAGTACATGAAATCAGTACCAGTTGGCCACTTTTCTATAAAACTAGAAAGACGGTAAAATTCGCCTACCTACAAACACGGCCACGGGTCTAATGACTGCAGTATTTAAAAACGAGAATTATATATTTTTAGGTCAAATTTTAATAAAACTTCACGTCGTGTGTTGATTAACAAAATAATACACTAGTAATGTATTATTTAATAACAGCTTTTACATACAAGACTTTTATTAACATTGCATTTACCACAAAGTGTTTTTTTGCAGTATACACACAGTTTATTAGTTTTACTTTTACACTTATACATATAACACGCCCGTCTTCTCCGGTACTCCTGAATCTCTGGTAATGCGAGTGAGAGGTTAACGGAGAAGACTCTGTAAGCGAAGAGGATTATTATTATGATCTATCGTAATACTAACCACATATAGTTGGCTATTTTTCTCATATATTCAAAAAGTAGTTATGTTACGATGACATCATAAAGTAGAAGCCATCTCCAATGAAGTTAGACGACGGGGGTTGATTTTGATTATGAGTAATATTTTCATTTAAATCTCAACCTAAAAATGTTTGTCTCTTCTGTGGCAAGCGTGCTTTGGTGCAGATGTAGAAAACCTTTTATTTCACAAAATATTTTTAAATTTAAATTTTGGCTCAAATCTATAAACTTTATTCGACTTATCTCCTTGGAGGGCACCGCGAGCACCGGTGTTCGCAAACAATAGATGTTTCTATTGTGTCTTGTTTTGTGCCCCTTGACTTGTTAAAATAATGAAGCTACGTGTAGTTGAACCATAAACACCAATTCATGGTATGAGATGCGGATGCAGCACTATGATTTAGCGGATATTTTAGTTATAACTAATGACAAGGTTAAAATAATCAAAATCATTAATTGGTCTAATAAAGTTTATTTAATTTAAGTATACATAGCCCAACTGCGACTATAATATTTATATTCATCTTTTGTTAACTTAAAAAATCCTTCGTGTCTACAACTTCAAATATAAAGTAGAGGAATATCTTTATTTTTGATGCAATTACATCAAGGTGTATTTTAACTTAGTTACATTTTAAAAACTAAAAACAAATAGACTATTTAGAAAAATGCTTATAACTATAAAATAACTAATAATTTTATAAACTTGACTTATCAGAGTAAAACTGTCACCTTTCATTCTAAGACACGTGGTTTAGCCTTCTTCGATTCTTTATTTCGATGTCTGTACAAAGTTTGCTTTATGTTGTTAAACTTCGGTATTTCCACATCGGAGCAGACATTTTTGAAATCTTCCAACACTTCGGCATAGATCGTATTCATTGGTGAGCTTTCAGTTTTGGCTTTTTCAATGCACTCGTTCATTTTTAGTTTAATTATGTTTTGGAGTTCGTTTTGAACACATTTGTGGTCTTCCTCCCTGACGATTGTGCTAAATTCTGTCACAAGGGCAGCACTACATATTTTCCTGTTAACACATCGCCAAACCTTGCGGCCGCTTGAGTTTACTCTCTTCAAAGTATAGCGGTATCCATTTCGTAACAGAACGTCGCCACCTCTCTTCGAAGGAATCATTTGAAATGTCTCATCCACACTGATGAAAGGGAAATAGTCTGCAAAGGAACACAAAATTATTAGTAAAGTATAGGTAATATTAAGCTTTCTTAGAATACTAAACGTCTATTACTATAAACATTTATTTGAGCCTTTACAATAAAAGTAAAAATCATAATTAATTGTTTAACATTATCTACAACACACTATAATAAAAAACATCTTATACGAACTTTTTTTATTTCAAATTTAAAAAGTACATAAACAGCTATTAAAAAAAAATTAAAAGAAAGAAATAAAAGAATTAGAATTACAAATTTAAAAATTATACGAACTTAAAAAATTATATTTAACCATAGAGTACATAAACAATGCAACAATAAAAAAGAAGAATATAGATTATAGGTATGCACTAATTAATAAGTGGGTATACGGAAAAGTCCTTTGCTTCCACTTGAGTTTGAGTTGTCCAAAAACTAATTTACACATTTAAGATATGTTAATAAATTCGTAATAGAAACCCATACTTTTTTAATCCCAACGGATGTTTTTTTCAAGCACAGACGTCTTATAAAATCTAACAAAAGTATTGGACATAATAGTTTTCTCAACCGCATTATAAAAAATAAAATTTTAGATTGTTTTATTGTCCATTGCACAATCATCGTCAATTTCACGTAGTGCGGTTTCTATATAAATATAACTTTGGTGCTGGCCTTCAACCAATCGGCGCTCAGCATCTCATCTAATTCGTAATCGGCGGCCGCCGATTGGCTCTCCAGTCGTATTGCGGCGTTCTCATTGGTGCCACGTTAGTACCCTAGTACCCAATGCGCAGCTATTGGCAGCTATCACCTACACGTGACGGTCACGCCCACTCAACACCAAAGTTAAACGCCGCTACCTATACTTTCATATAAATCCCGTTACGTATAACGAATTTCATGGGTTGGTGATTATGTTTTTTTCCTTTCAAAGTCATTTTTCCGATGCTACTAACAGTTACATATGATTTACAATTAGCAGCCGTGCAGCACCATAAGATACCGGACTTTTGGAAGAAAGTATATCCTTGAATCACAATGTATTGAGTACCCGATGCGGTCTTGATCCACCTAACTGAAAAAAGAGAGAAAAGTTTACCATTTTACCTATATTGCTTTTATTGGATAGGTAAATATTGAAAAAATGGCACTGCAAGTGCAAAAGGCAGCTGGTTAAATCCTAATTAATTACAGTTTTATAATCACAACCTATCACCACCACCATCAGCTTATCGCTCGAGCTCAACATTTTAGGTCCCTGTTATTATAAACTGGTACACATCAGATGATAATTATGTTAAGGAGGAGTTGGGAATCGCACGTGTCAACAACTCTGCCTACGTCATCGAAAATATTGGCGAGATAATAAGTACCGTGTTCCAGAATTAAACTCAAGCAAAGATCTCTGCTTCTAAATGCATAAAGTCACGACTTTTTCCCACAGGGGTAGGCAGAGATTACGTCCTTTCACTTGCTACGATCCCTGCATATTTCTTTCGCTTCATCAACTTTTATTACAGTTCTCATACATGCTCGGCGATTACAGGTACTTTTGGCCTGATTCTTCTCAAGAACGTCATTAATTTGCTCGAGGAACGTTCGCCTAGGTCAGACACCCGAATCAGGTATCCCTTTAGTCAATCTATTTTCATCCATCCTTTCCAAATGTCCAAGCCATCTTAGAATTCCTTTCTCTATTCTTGTCACTACGTCCTCATTAAAACCACACTTCCTTCTTATCACATCATTGTATATCTTATCACTCAATTTAACTCCAGCCAAGCATAGATCTACGCTTGATATTGATTCTGGAACACGGTCCTTAGTGTTGTTATTACTACCATTTATTTGTACCTGAAGAAGGTACAGTTTATTTAAAGAAATAAAAGATAAACCTCACTTAAGGTTATTTATTTACACGAAATGCAACCTTACATTAAGGCCCGATTTTTCAATCCTCAGATAAAACTATCTTGTCAGTCAAATGTTAGCTCTGTCCCTTTTCTTTTTATGACTTTAGAAAGTGACAGTGATAGTTTTAAATGGCGGATAATTTTAACTGAGGATTGAAAAATCGGGCCTAAATAAATAAAATCCACAAATTAAGGGTCCGGCGGACAGTGAATTTTTCATACAAACGTAATACCAAAATCATTTTCAATTTATGAATATCTGGACATATCATCGCTGTTATTCGGATTAAGAAAGTATTTTTCTATGTTTCTGTTAAAAAAAATTTTTCAAAATATTTATAAACTTAGAATAATATATGCGATTATATTTCGTAAATTTTTCGACGTTTGCGGACATATTTACACTTATTTGTTTCATATTAATAACGCAATTAATCATTATGTAATTTTAACAGAAACATAGAAAAATACTTTCTTAATCCGAATAACAGCGATGATATGTCCAGATATTCTCAAATTGAAAAAGATTTTGGTATTACGTTTGTATGAAAAATTCACTGTTCACAGGACCCTTAATAATAAATAACATGCTTTACAGTAATACCTGTCTATAATTTTGGTTTAATGTGAAACATGACTAAATCTCTTAATTGTGTTTTAATAACTTCGTCCACTTTTTACATTACATTATGTACAGATTGTCCTAAATTGGGATACACAATATTTTTTTCCTTTTTGCAATTTCTGTCATGCAATACAATGTGCCTGCTGTGCATACACAATACTCTACACATATTATTTACAATAGCATTCACTAATAATTTATAAATATAAAATAGTTTTGTCACTTCGATTTACATTTAGTGACTAAATGAGTGACTATGTGCATCCGATGGCAAACACCCTGTACTAGCAGTATTTACAAAAATTTTAAAAGTCCTAAAATCAAAATAGGTCGTACATTGTAATGAGAACTAAAGGAATACTTAATTTATTAAATAATAAAATTGAATTGAAATACTCATTTCTATTGATTAAAGCAATTAGAAAGCGATCCTCCAAACACATCCATTTCTTGTCCTAATATCGAGTTTTTATTTTCTATAACTGCGTAGGATCTGCAAATACATTGGGACAGACAGAATTCAAGAAGAACATGAATTGGCACAACTAAAAAAATATATTTCATTTTATGAAATTGAACCTAATTCAAATACGTGAACATAGAAATACAAACTAATTTTTTTCTCTGCAATTATTTCTTATAATAGGTGAATTCTATGCTATTCACGGTGAATTCGACCAAACTCCTTGTTACTTCACGAGGGTTCGGACACCAACAGATGCATCAATTTCATTGGTCGAATCCGCTGTAATGAAGGAGTCTTGTGTACACGGCCAATTTTTGGCCGAGAAATCATCTGTCAGCGAAAACATTTTTGGTTTTACCTCACCTGTCCTCAGCCTTTATACGGCCCACTGCGGCACAGAAACATATGAGGTGTATGAGCCGTAACACCACCATGCTGAAATAGCCGCAATAGCGACCAGGACCAACGGCCTGTCGTGTTTTCCGAAGCACGGAGGAGCTCGAGATCACAAAATTTTGGTCACCCATCCATGGCCTGAACATGGCGAAGGCGGTTTCGTTTCCAATCGAAAGCCAAAGCGTACAAACCACTACGTCACCGAGACCCTCATATTACTACACCCGTGTGAAATCAAAATTTGGTCGAATTCGCCCTCACTGCTAAAACTATTTTCTTTGGTGTACTCAAAATAACTAAACAAAAATAATTACTAGTTGATTTACCACATATATTTAGTATCACATGTATTTTAGGCGACCGTGGAAGTGCAGAAACTACAGTCTCCTTAAATACCAATATTATGGAAAACTGAACGTATACTGGCACAATAGTACCTAAGCTAAATCTTAATTATTATTGACTAATTTTCACCGTGCTTACAACAAAATTGTTCTGTCTAAAGACCTTTAGAGTATTATAAAATTATGGATTTTTTATGAGATCCACATAAATTATATAAAAATTTACTATATAATAATTATTTAAAAACAAAGACTTGTTTACCAAATAATTGTTCGGTCAAAGGACCTGTAGAGTACTCGTATTAAATCCTGGAATGTTTATGAGATCCACTTATAATAAATAATGATAATGAAAATATATACCTCCTCAGCCTATATACGTCCCATTGCTGGGTACAGGCATTACTCGTGAAGAAACACATGTCATAAGGAGTATGGACCGTAACACCACTTCGATGGCCTAATGCGGATTGATGGGTAGAAACGGTGCAATAGCGACCGGGACTAATAATAAAAATTCTTTG
Organism: Parapoynx stratiotata; assembly: GCA_910589355.1. Classification (NCBI taxonomy): domain Eukaryota; kingdom Metazoa; phylum Arthropoda; class Insecta; order Lepidoptera; family Crambidae; genus Parapoynx; species Parapoynx stratiotata. The sequence continues at coordinate 13,810,207 of OU342466.1, read as the reverse complement.
AAAACAAGGACATATCGTGATCATGCAAGCGATAACAGCTATCATTTATCTAATCCCATTCCATTCAAGTGATCTAATAACGAACAAACGTTAAAACGACCTTTCATATCTTAAAATAAACTCCATCTTGCACGACATACTTCGGTGGTTTGTGATCATGTTCCAAGTTGCCTCTAACGATCTTCCAATCAATTTTAGACATGATGAACCTGGCCTTACAGTTAGACCCGTTGGTACACCGCCAGATGTCAGTTTTGAACCCTTTCTTATTACAGTAATACGTAAATCCGTTAACGATGAGCGCATTTTTGCCATTTCGGTGCTGCACCCAAGACACTGAAAAATGTTAACAAATATTATTACCTGAAATTACCTGATCCCAACACATCACAATATAACTGTACTGAGAAAAGAAAAGTGCAGAGTAAAAAACTGTTGTTGAGTGCGGCGTTTAATTCTTATGATGGAGCTGGATTGGACAAAGCACATCGACCCTGTGTTTAGTGCTTTAGCGGCAGCGTAAGATAAAGATAATTTTGCTGGAGATACAAAAGTTGCTACAATAATGCTGCATACATTTGAGGAGACATTTCGTCGTGAAAGTGCCAGATTTGATAGCTGTGTCTTTTGGAAACATAAGATATTCTAATTTTGGTGTCAACTCAAACTTATTTCAGGAAATAAGTGATCGTTAGTTCAATTAATTTATTTAAAACTTCCAAAGGTGATACAGAAATGTTACATAATTGGCTTGTATTAAGTTTAAGTACAAACTAATAAACGTGTTACAATAGCCAACTGCCAGATGAAATCATTAAAAAACTGTACAACACTGACATTGTGTTTAGAATAAAATATATAAATAACACATGAAATCCCAGTACCAACCCCAGTCCCACTATTGTTTATGAATAACAATAAAAATGGTCCTACAATATGGACCATATAAAATAGATGTAGTTATATTAACAAGTGAAAAATAATAACAAATATTATAAATTCAATGATAGTATTTCTTATATAGCCCTTGAAACATAAATGTTTTAAGTATTTTTTTATTTTTTATTTTTGTACTTTTTTTGCATTTTTAATCTTTTAGTGTTACTTAAATTGTAAAGTGTTTTCAGTTACTATACTGTGTGTGACCTATTTTAAGAACCTAATTCTAAGTATAGATAAACAACTAGCTATACTTACCTAGGTGTATATAGCTAGTTCTATAAGTATGCTTACAATTAACATCGTTGTTTTGTCTTTTTCTTTTATGCTAGGTTTCTTTCTAAAACCTTTTTTTAGTATTAGAGAAGCAAAGCTATAAATTATTACTAGATTCGTATTCTAAGCTTAATTAAAATTGAAAGAGATCTTTTTAGAACATTTTCTTTTTATGATTTTTTTTTTGTTTTCGGACAAACTATAAATATTCTAAAAGTATCTATGTTCATTCAAAAATGGAAATATTTAAGTACACATTAATATTTTTTTAATCAAATAATATTTTAGAAACATTAATTTTTATTTAAATCCTTTGAAGAAAATTTTAGGGTTCTAAAAACGTGTTGCTAATAAATTCAATGGACGATTAATGAAGAAGTGGTTTTAAACCTAAAACTTAAATAACTTTATCATTATTTTATATTAATAGAATAGCAATAGAAATTGTTTTTAACATTTTAACACTTAATCAAAATACCGTCACGAATCACAAAGTTAGGTGGTGCATGACTGTGAATCGAAAAATGTTTGATGACACGATTGGTTTGTCTAAGAATACTAAACCGAGCCTTGCAGTCGCCGGCCTTGGTACAACGCCAGGTCTGGGTGTTTAAGTGGGTCTTACTGGCATAGTAAGTGAACCCGTTTAAAATACCAATAATTTTGCCCGAACTCCTTTTATGAAATTCCAAATGTAGATTTTCTGGAAACACTAGAACTGTTAGGTAATTTTGAAACAATTTAACTGACTACAAATAACTAAAATATAAGGTAATTATATAAGAGATAAATATAAATAATTGAGATACTACGAAGAACGCGTCAGAAATTGTAATAAAAGCCGCAAAACCGAATTAATAAGGGAAAATGTAAGAGATATACAAAAATCATTTAAGTAACATTTATTGATAAAAGTATTCTAATACAGCCCGATTGAAATTTTGACACAAGGCCACCGACTGAAGAGTACTGATGATTAAAAAGTATTTTTAATGTACCAACACCAAATTTACGTTACTGTTATATAAATCTTATTACTAAAAGATTACATAAAATACAAATTTAAAAAGAGAAATCGTATAAGGTAAATATTCTTAATAGCACTGCTCACCTCATTAAAAACCCTAAGACTGTGGAAACTTCTAAAGCTACTAATGGCGCGATTGCTTAATATCTTATATTAAAAACAATAATCATTTTACTTATGATATTATAATATGCAAGTTGATTTATGCAAAGACTCAAAGCATGCTGCCTAATATAGAACCTTACGTTATTATACCTAAAGACAAAAAGGATCTGACAATCTTTATAGTCCTACTGCTAAAACACTAAAAGCTAATCTTACAAAGATACAATAATAAAAATCATCAAGTATTCATTTCCTCGGACCCATCGACTGACCGCGTTTTGGCTTCATCAATACACCATCTTTGATAACAAAAGCCGGCGGGTCATGATAATGCACAGTGAAGGTCTGCAGTAATTCCAACTCCTTACTGACGACGATACGAGCTTTGCACCTAGACGATGTTGTGCATCTCCATATGTCGCCGTGTTGTTGGCATCGGTCGAAGTAGTAAGTATAGTTGTCCATAATAGCCACCTTCTTTCCATTCTGGTTAACCACCCATTTCACTGAAAAAAAAAGATATGTTAATATCAAATCATATGAGGAGCTTTTACTGTAAATAATTCCTGATTACATCACATATCAAATTACAATTAAACGACAATGACTTAATATATAAAGGTCTTTAGTTAAGAGTCATTACAGTCGCATTACCTGAAACAATACTAAAGAATATCTTAAAATAAGTAGTTCCTGTAGTTTATGTTATTTGCAGTTGATTTGATTTGATTTGGAGTCATCTCAAGCATCACAAATTTTTATTACTTTTACAATGACTCTAATGAATTTTAGGGTGAATATCATAAAAGTAAAATAACTAAGCATATTTGTAGTCATAAATGATTTAATAAATTACTTAATTATGAAAATAAATTACACATAAAATTTACCTAAGATGGAGTATTTAAATTTTAAATAACACGCCATCACTAATAACATAATTAAATGGTTTGTGACTGTGATTTATACAAGTTAACAATATGTTCATCTGCTTGTCCATAGTGAACCGAGCTTTGCACTTGGATCCTTTGGTGCACCTCCATACTTCGCTGGCCGTTCCCACTTTGTCCTTGTAAAAGGTGAAGTCGTTAACTATAGCTACTTGCCTTCCAGACCGGTTTATTGCCCACTGAACTATAAAACAAAACGAAACACTGAACGAAAATTCTGAACTAGTAATTGAAGCTTAGAATTAGAAACAGAATGCGTCCTTTCATATTAATTACGTCAAACAAGCAAAACATCACAAAAATCTTAAAGCAACAAAACCACAGAAACAAACAAGATGTCTTATCTTATTTGTTTACTATTAACATAAAACGATGGATATTATTTTATTATGAATAAGGAGAACAACAGAATAGAATGCATAATGAATAACATTTACCTGAATAGAAAAAAAAAGAAATACCGAAAGAAAAAATATTTATTAGACAATAACATACAATATTAAATTACCAAATTGGTTTCCACTCAGCATATGTCAAGGCGTTAGCAATGACACTGATCTACCGTGGATGCCAAATACAAATTAAATGAGAAATAGACAGAATAAAAATGAAAACACAAAATTAAATACAATTACTCACACACATAGATAAGATTTTTTTCCTTTACACAAATTACATGCTACGACTATAATATAAATATATCATATTCTTACATTTTCTTTTTAAAGATAATTTAATTTAATTGAAAACAGTTCAGAATAAATATACATCATTAGATAAAATATTGGGAATACCTGTGCTAATAAAAGATACACCAAAGGAGCAATGGATTAAATGTGTAAGTTATGATGAAAAAAAGGATGTGGCTGTTTAGTTGACGAGTGACATGGGAGAATAGAAAAGGAAGACATTCCTAATCGTGCTAATCTTATTGAAAACAATAAATGATAAAAAATTGTAATTTGTCCGGCTTATATTTTGATACTAATCATACAATCCATTATCAAGATTACATGTATGTTGATACTATGATAACAACTCCTGACCTCTCCTTTTCTGAGTCATTCACATACATCTACTATAATACTATGTCGACTACATTTTATTTAGCACTATCAAATGTATAATCCCCACAACAAACATACTTGAGTTTTTATTGTTTTAATTTTAATATTGTGCAACAGAGTAAAGTAATTGTATTCTACTTCTATAACTATTATATTTGCATCTTAAGATCTATAGATAATATTATTTTCGATAAGAAAGTTTGGAGGATTATGATTATGGCACAATAGAGATCTTTTGACAACTCCGGTAGCGCGTTCCAATGTGAAACTGGCTTTGCAATTTTTGCTGCTCGATGTGCATCGCCAGTAGTCATTTTTACTACTTTTGTAAGCCTTGCAGAAGAAGCTAAACTTGTCCACTATAGCCAGCTTCTTTCCGAAAACATTATACACCCACATAATTTCTGAAAACAATGTATTCTTTTTTAGAAATTGCTTCATTTGAATGTCACGTTTACAAGTAGGTGAAATATTATATGTAAACGACCGTATATTAAAAATTACTCGTTAAATATCCACTCGAGTTTTAATATACTCTATGACACAGAAACAACCAAGATAGGACATTAACATACAACTACATATGAGGATGGGTACGCATTTTATTATGAATACGAAGAAGAACAAAACAGAATGCATAATGATAAATATTTTAATGATTTAAATGAAAACAGTTCAGGATAAACATATACAATCACTTAAAATGTTACACCTGTGCTAATAGAACAAAGACCAAAAAAGCAAGGGATTGAAAGTGTAAAGTATGTCCCCTCACCCGCCAAGCGCCTCGTAAAAAAAGTAAGATACATTAAAATTTCTCTACAGATAAATTAGTATTGTTCTAATCAAACAACTGTGACGGAAGAAAGAACATGGTGAAATAAAGATCTTTGCCTTTGAAGTACTTCGTTAGTCTTAATTCCAACACTGTCTCTTTTGTAGAACTATGTACTACAGTTATTACAGACAAAAAAAATATGAGATTACAACTCCCTTTCTGCTCTAAGTTATTCACTTACATCTACTACGATACAATGTCAATTACTAAATTTTATTTAGTAGAAGCAAATCTATAATCTTTTTATTTGCATCTTAAGATCTATAGATAATATTATTTTCAATAACATAGTTTGGAGGATTATGATTATGGCACAATAAAGATCGTATGACTATTCCGCTTTCGCGTTCCAACGTAAAATTGGCTTTACAACTTCTGCTACTCGATGTGCATCGCCAGTAGTCGTTTTTACTACTTTTGTAAGACTTGCAGAAGAAGCTAAAATTGTCCACTATGGCCACCTTCTTTCCGAACACATTATACACCCACATAATTTCTGAAAAAAATAGATACTTTCAGAATAACTTCAACATATTTAATAACCATGCAACGAAAAAAACTACTGCATTAAATATCTTACTCGTTTCCGATGTGCAGCACCAGCTATAATTTTTTTGACTCTTCAATAAAAGCTTTTTAGATTAAAAATAGTTTAAAGTTCCCCAAGTTTAGGAGTGGCATTAGAGACTTTTTATTTATTAACCATCTAAACCTCAACTAGTCTCAATTAAGAAGCTTACAGTAGTTTTTAACTAACTCTTAATAAAAAATACCGTCGTGGATAACGATGTTTGGCGGCAAATGGCTGTGTTACTATATTTTTATGTGTTTAAAAATTTGATTTGTGTCCCTTGGTACATCGCCAAGCCTGTGTGTTTTGTTTGTCTGGGTCTTGGGATAGAATGAAAACCCGTTTAAGACTCCAATAATTTTGACAGAACTCCTTTTAAAAAAATCCACGTGTACATTATCTGGAAACACTAGAATTGTTAGGAAACTTCTTTTAAAAAAACTGATTACAAATAATGACTGAGATTCTGGAAGCAAGTCGTTTAAACACTTTTTGGTGTATTTTCATTTTCTGGGATTTCCAGTGTTTTATGTCAGCGTTAGTCCTATAGATGCCAGCCATCATCTCTTTCTCAATAAAGATGTGCAGAGGTGGGAGACTGAGGATTGCATAAAGAGCTATGGCTGGTGTTGATCTAATGGCACCTGTTGCCATTAGGCATGCAGTGCGCTGTAGGCCTGATAAATGTTTAATAGCTGTTACTTGCGATGCCTTCGAACCCCATATCGTACAGGCGTAAGTTATAGACGGCCTGACAATGGTGCTCTTAAGTCATTGGGAGATTTTTGGGTTTGGTCCCCATCTCGTCCCTGCAAGCCGTTGACATACACCTAAGGCAGTTTTTGCCTTTTGGATAATGTTCCTTAGGTGCGTTTCCTAGGTCAGTTTCTTGTCGATGGTTACGCCCAAGTACTTGACCTTGTTGAAAATGGTATTGTTCCTTTTATAGTCAGTGGTGAGAGCTTATACTGCTTTCTCTTTCTAGTAAAAGGAACTACAATAGTTTTCGTAGGATTTACAGTCAGTTGATTCTCTGAACACCAATTAACAATTATGTTGAGGGTTTTCTGTAAAATTAAGGATACAGTGCTTTGACAAGGACCTATAACACAGGCCACTACGTCATCTGCGTAGCGTCGTAAAGATTCATTTCTGAAGTTTTTGCTAAAATTTCATCTATGACAAGGGACCATAGCAATGGCGACAAGACGCCTCCTTGCGGGCAGCCCCTAGTAACTCTTAAGCTTCTAGTTACCACATGGAGATCTAGTTTTACTATTCTGTTTTGTAGCATTGCAACTATCCATCGGGTCGTTGTTTCATCGATCCCTTTGCTCTTTGGTTAAACAGGTGGTGGTCACGTTGTTAAATGTTCCTTCTATATCTAGGAACGCACAGATGGCTATTTGCCTGTCTTCGAGAGCTCTGTGGATGTTGTCGGTAAGCACTAGTAAGGCAGTCTCTGTGGATTTTCCTTTTTGATAGGCATGTTGCTTCGGATGCAGAGGTAGTTCTTTCAAAGGGCCCTCCCTAATGCATCCATCAATTAATTTCTCCATTGTTTTTTATGTGATAATCCTTTTAATATCCTGTTCGTAATGTACAATCGAGCAAAAAAAATTTTTACTTATCTGAGTATGTTAGTTCAGAAGGAGATTAGGTTAATTCTTGTGACTCCCGATTTCACAACGTTTGGTGTACGTGTGCACATGCAATAAAATTATTTAACCAAAAATTACATTAAATTACTTACATGTTTTAGAATATTGTTACAAAGTTGGAAACTAAGGACTTAAGTGATACTTAAATTAAACATTAACTACTAATATATAATAATTAAATATATAAATTACAGATCTTACATTATATTATATTATATCTTATATATAACTCCTCAACTCAGAAACTCCTCCAGCACCTTCCAAACCATGTATGGTCTTTGATCGATTTAATTTTACTTAAGCGGTTGTACACTAATGGAGCCAGATAAAAAGAAAATCCCTGCGCAAAAGTAGTTTTACATGTAGGTACATCAAATACGTCATGTGATCTTCTAGCAGAGGTGTTACGAATTCTTTCACAGGAATAGATCCGTTGTCGTTCAAAAAGTGGTGAAGGTTCTGAGCTAACGTTATAGCTTACAAGCAACCTGTAAAGGCTATAGAAACACAATTAAGGATCGACATTACTTATTTAATTAGAAAGAAGTTGGTTTAAACTCTGTAAAAAATGTTGTTTCGTATGACATATTTCCGAGCATCGTGGTTATGACAGAAGTCAGACTTGACAATATTACCGCTGTGGCGTTCCAATGTAAACTTGGCTTTACATCCCGTAGTACTAGTTGATGTGCAATACCAGTAGTCATTTTTGCTACTTGTCAAGGTTTTTAAGAAAAAAGTGTGTTCGTTGACCAGAGCTAGCGTCTTTCCTTGACGATTAGTAACCCAGGATATTTCTGAAATTAAACATTAGAATCAATTAACACTAATGAGTGATTCCTCGAGAATGTGCCCTCTGGGTAATTTATACTTTTATTCCTAATTAAATCACTTGTAGTAAATTATACAAACACTATATTAGGCAGATCCTTTTCTTTGAATGATGATTAAAAACTGAACAACTATGTTGAAGATAATAAATTTTGTGGTGGAGGTTTTAAGCTACAGGACTTTGAAAACGTTTGTAACTTTCAATAGTTAGACAGGCCATGAAAATATAAACACAATTAAGGATGGATATTATATTATTATTAAAAGGAAAGGTTATCCTTCAAACTCGGTAAAAAACTTTGCCTTGCATGACATAGTTCGGAGCAGGGTGGTTGTGACAAAGGTCGGACTTGACAATGGTTCCGCTGGCACGTTCCAGCGTGAACTTGGCTCTACATCCCTTGCTACTGGAGGAGCACCACCAGTAGTCATTTTTGTTACTTTGGCAGGTTTTCAAAAAAAAACTATAATTGTTGATCATAGCACGCCGCTTTCCATTAGCATTGGTAACCCACGATATTTCTGAAAAACATTACAATAACACTGATTGATTTAATCGAAATGTGTTTCTCCATGAAATTTCCAAGCATTTTTGTAAAAAATAAATTATACTTGAAATTCATTTGATAGTTTTTTACAGTTTTATAATAATACTTTTATTTCGCAATAATGTTTATTTAAAGGAACAAATAATGAATAAAAGACAAATTTAGAGATCCAAATTCTGCAGAATACCGAGTGAACTGCTGTGGTAGATTTAGGAGTATGCTCATACTCTATAGAGAACATCATTTCGTATGATATAGCCTGGAGGGTGATGATCGTGACAAAGTTGCGTCCTCACGATCCTCCCGCTTTCACGTTCAACAAAGAAGTTGGCTTTGCACCTGCTATTGGACGTGCATCTCCAGAAAACGTTCCGGGAGCTTGACCTCGAATTGCAGTAGAAGATGTAGTGGTTTATCAAAGCAAGCTTCTTACCAGTGTGGCTGTGCACCCATGCAACGAGTATATCTGGAACATTCAATAAGTGAGGTATAAAATATTCAGAACATTATTTAAGTCTTTGATTTGATTGATTTGACTAGCTGATCCTACGAACTACGTAGCGCCCGAATAGATACAAATAAGCATAGTAATCGGTGACCTTTTAACTACTTCAAAAGAACGAACGAAGTGTACAGGATAAAATTGTTGCTTTGACTATTTTCCTTAAAACTTTCTCGACTTACCTTGGTTCCTAGGACTTCTGCAAAATATTTTACCACATCAACACCAGCCTACCATCCATTGCTGGGCTCATGCCTTCTTACACGCAGAGGCACACGAGGAGTACGGGCCGCAACACCACCACGCTGTCCCAATGCGCATTGGGTAGTAGAAGCGATTGTAAGAGGTGAAGCACGGAGGAGTTCGAGAACACAAAGTTTTGGTCACCTATCCAAGGACTGACCATGGCGAAAGAGGCTTTGTTTCCAGTATCGAAGACCGATGCTAGGCTAATGAGCTCCTTGTCTTTAATTTTAGTGAGTATTAAGCATATAGATTCTTCATCGTTGCTCGGCCACGGAGGTCGTCTCCGTGGCCGAGCAACGAGTGGTCTGTACGTCGGTCTCAAGGCGTCGCCATCTCGAGAGGTCCTGGGTTCGATCCCCAGTGGAGGCAAGTGTTTGGGCGATGAATTTTCAGACATTTGTTCTCCAGTCTTGGATGTTCATTATTATTATATTATGTATATTCTCAATAATTTTATGTATTTATCTATTAAATGTATTTGTCCGTCATCTAGTATCCGTAACACAAGCAGCATTTAGTTGCTTAAAATGGGACTAGTTGATAGGTGTGAATGTCTGATGATATTTTTTATTATTTATATTTATTCATCTTCCTGGAGGCATTTTCAAGACCACAAAAAAATTTTTTTGATTGATTCGAAATAAAAGTAAACTATTAAAAAAGCTATAATATAATATGACTAAAATGAACAGCCCAGAACTTAATTCAACAAAACACATTCTGAAATATTTATTCATCCTTCACTTTCAAGGCACTAAATGACAAACAAAATATAAAAATAATTTTTGATTTATGTTTTATTTTGAAATTCAATTCATACTATATAATTACTAATTTATAATTAAGTAGTTATTAGTAACTTACTACTACTAGTACTACAGCCCTTCGGGTCTTAAACAATTATGGTATATCTTCTTCTTCTTTTTCCTGCCCTGTTCCCAATTCTATTTGGGGTCGGCGCAACATGTCTTCCTCTTTCACTCTCCTCTATTACTCGTCAAGTCAACACTCACGCCCATCCTCATCAAATCATCATTCACACAATCCATCCATCTTTTCTTTGGTCTTCCTCTCCCCACACGCCCATCCACTTTCAAGTCCATAACTTTCCTGGTGACATGATCATTATGGTACATTATGGTACATTATGGTACATTATGGTACATTATGGTATATTATGGTACATTATGGTACATTATGGTACATTATGGTACATGTTATTAGAATTTATAACATTTACCATTTTGTATAAAAAACTTTGGTGGTTTATGATTATGTGTGAGCAGCAGCCTTACAGCTTCCCCCTCCTTGGTTGTGGAGATGCGAGCCTTACACTTGGTGCCGCTAGTACAACACCAGTAGTTGGTAGCTGTCTGCCTCCTGAGGCAGTAAAATGTGTACCCATCTGCCACTATCATCGGTCGGCCCTTAAGGTTCTGGACCATTTGAACTGAAAAACGGCACAATATTAGGACTATACAACATCCCAGATAAAACCAAGTTCTCTAAATCGAATAGCAAAGGGTACGAAGTCTTAACACCTGCCTTTCTTACACGCTCTTTAAACTCATAAACAAAAGGAGATACAATTACATGAATAACCAGACAATACTCGTTCACAGAGTAGGTACTTTTTGTTTTTGTATAGAGAGCTGTAAAAGATAGCCCAGCGACAAAAGTATCTGAACTATCATTCGTTTTTTGCTGGTAGCAAACTTGTTTCTAGTTTCACGCGTTATTCGCATTTCGCCCATCGTTGGCATTGAGACAATTGCCTCAAGCGCCCATCCGTCCTATATTAATTTAATAATAATAATTTAGACCTTAATTTAGTACACAGCAAGAAGGTATAAAGTATAACTGAAAGCCGCATACTAATAAAAAGGTAGCGCATTTTATTGAAGTCATTAAATACCACCACAAGTACACAAAATGTATATTTATTGATTTGTGACAGAACTAACAGACAGTAAAATTGGCCTGCTTGTTATAAAAGTAATTATTTTTTCCGTAATTATTTTTTATATTTAAAACAAATAAAAAACATACATTTTATTACGACTAAAGGAATATTAAAAAAAAAACATTACTACCATTTCATATCATTTATTTAAAGGTTACGAATTCACCGCAACGTTTAAACGTGATGAAATAACTGGTATCCCATTTAACTTCCTAGCCTGCATCTGCTTGGGGTTACTTACCTGTGCAGAAACTAAGGTCTGTACAAGTTTACACCTTATAAACTAGACGCAAAGTTGATATTCCAACGGTGTATCAACCACTTAGTCTCATATTAAAAAGAGGGTCCAACCCAATAACCGACAGCTGTTACGAAAAAGGACGGTTCAAAGAAAGACGTACAATTTACAACAATGTACAAAGTAACACGTACTGCAATTTTTATCTATAAAACGTAAAACGACTTCTAAAGTTTAATTGAACATGCAGCAAAAATAAAGGTCAAATCAAATATAAATTGTAATCAACACAAACAACACAAGAAGCACCACAAAAGACAGTGATAGCGGAAACGAGGACAGAAATAAAACAGAATGGCGTTGAACACAAAAAACTCACCTGCAGCAGCTATCAGTGATGATGATTGCTAGATCTTATGACCAGATACTCACTTCACTACACACTGAACTTTTAACACAGGTATAAAGAAATATTTAAACATTACAACAATAAAACACCACACAAAATAGACACAAATTATTTGACTGTTGCATAAAAAATTACATGTATTAGTTATGAAAACTACAAAAATTATAACTGAATTTAAGTTAATTTCACTGTTCACTTAACAATTTACAAAATGGAGGATTAATATCCTTCGCGATCGACCAGTCGCGCCCGCAGCGGAGCGAGCGAGCGAACGGTGTGCGCTTGCAAAAGATAAATCTACCCGTCAATACGCTTACAAAAGTTATATCTACCCGTAAATGCTAATAAAGCTACCTCCAGTATTATTACGGGTGTGTCATACTTATTGTACCTACCTAAATATTTAACGTTAACAATAAAACTATATTAGTATCTTTCAATCAAAGTTGCACAAAAGGTAAACAAAAAGGAGACTGTCCAAATTTTTAATGGGAAGTAATTAATTAGGCAGCCATTTAATTATTTGGTCAGCAACAAAAAGGTACCTAAGCCGAAAATTCATTTGGTAAGCAAAATAGTTGGTCAGCAGAATAATTAATTGAACAGCAAGATAATTCATAAGAATTGTATTCTGATAGATATTAGGTTAAGGTTATTTTTTTGACCCATAATAACAATATTTGTGTCATCAAAACATAATATATTAAACAATTTAGCAGCAGAGAAAACATTAATTTGCTGCCCAATTAGTTATATTGCTGACAAATTAGAAATATCTGCTGCCTATAAGTTGCTGACCAATTAGTTATTTAGCTGACCAATTTTCGAATATTTGCTGCTCATTAGTTGCTGACAATTGCAAACAATCAATTGAATTTTTTCGCTGACCAAAATTCGAATATTTTGCTGACCGTTTAAATAACACCCATTTTTAATTTTTATTCACACTTTACACGGACATTGGCACATAAATATAATTAACTGTAACAATTGCTGACCGTTATAATCGATCCATAATGTAATTACAAAACATTTAGAGATTTTACAAAACATTTAGAGATTTTACAAAACATTTAGAGATTTTACAAAACATTTAGAGATTAAACACTACCTTCGTTTTGTTTGCTTTTTGTGAAACTTAGATTAAAATACACTTTAGTTACTGGAATACATTAAGTACATTTACTACCTGGATTATGAAAATGATTGGTGAGACATTTTTATACCTCCAAACTAAGGCAGATGTTTTCCAAACTGTCAATAAAAAGAATTATTATTTGTGGTTAAATATTACACTATTTACAAAATCATCAAAAAATATAAAATACAATTTTTTTATATTGGGTCCTTACCTATGAAATTAGTGTTTTTATTCTGTCTTAGCAATTTGACCGTAACTATTAAGTTTCAGAACATTTTTATAAAATAATTGCCTCTTCTAAAAATAGACCCTATATTTGAGCTCGTAGTATTTAATTTGGTAATTTTTTGTAAGTTCATTTGTGTTAAAATTATACACAAAGGCAAATATTTTTAACTGCCTCCCGAATACATCATTTGATTTGCATTAACATAAAAACGATGAATAATTTTTATCAAGCGTGTTCACACACATATTGCTAAAGCTTGTCTAATGATACATGCCAAATATTATTATCTCTGGATTTGTCGTGAAGAAAACTGACAAAATGTTAGTATGTAAAATGCAGACATCCCCAAAATCTCCATACAAAACACCAATTTCATAAGTAAGGATCTAATATTATACTATTTACAAAATCATCAAAAAATATAAAATACTTTTTTTTATATTACGAGTAATAGGGGGCAATCGATCAGACGGTTCACCTGATGGGAAGTTACCGTCGCCCATGAACAATTGCACCGGGGGGATCGTTAATGCGTTACTCCCTACATCAACAACATCCGTAACATTTTTATTTACATACATGCTCGTAATAAATCTTTCCCCTATCTAAATCTAATAAGAACTCCGTCACGTATAGTAAAATTTGGTGCAGGATGTGCATGGTTCGACATATAACGTAATATCTTCCCTGACTTGGTGATTGAAAACCTGGATTTACAGATACGAGTCTTGGTACACCGCCATGTATCTGTGTTCAAACTCCTACCGTTTAAGTAGAAGGTATACCCCTGGCAGACGGCAACACTTGTACCCTTCATACTCTTGTAATATGTAACTGAAAATAAATTGAAATGCCTGATAAACTTGTTTTAGATTTGATATCAAGAAATTTTAAAATAAAGTATTGGAGTACCTCATATAGTTGCAAAAATGGTTGAGCTTAACAAATAAACTTTACCAATAACTAAATTAATCTGGCCGTGTGAAGAATACTACCAACCCGTCTCTTCCCTTGGGTGTCGTAAAAGGTGACTTATGGTCTTAGAACAGCACAACCATCCAATAGCTTATAGGGCAAATCAAAATTCAAAAACAACAAAAATCGTACTTACGTAGGTTGGGCGTAGTCCGATTGCGCCTTTCTATGTCAGTATTAAATAGCTACCATTAAAAAAAAAAAAAAAATAGCTTATAGGGCAACGGAATCACGACCTGTTACGTTGATTGCAGTCGCTGCTTGGTGAAGCGCGGACTAGGGCAATGGACTGCTTTTGCGGTACTTTTGCACGACTACTTTCGCTGACTAACCCTTAGGGGATAATAGTCGTGATTATATGTATGTATGTAAAATAATCTATACATAGGGAGCTCTCGGTCCCATTTGTACCTGTTACTAAGCGACTGAACATATCGAGATGAATCCGAAATCTGTCCATGACGATAAGAAAAATACAAAGATAAAGAAAATTTATGTATATAAGATGTATCATGCCATTGGATGCTTGCAACTGTTATTTTAATAATTACAGAGGCAGAAAAAAACAGCTACATATTTGCTAAATCATCAAATTTTATTATCAAATATAATTAATACCGTGCGCGTTAAGTTGGTCCGGGACGCAAAAAGAATGTGTCAACTGCTTTTCTTGCCTAGCATGTCGTAAAAGACGACTTTTAGGCCCGTATTACAGAACCAAACTCAAGCGTAGATCTCTGCTTGAGCGCAGTTAAAAAGGGATGGCGCTGTGTGGGATCAATAGCACCATCCCTCTCTAACAGTGCTCAAGCAGAGATCTACACTTGAGTTTAGTTCCGTAATACGGGCCTAAGAGCGTATTGGGTACTGGGTCTGTGATTGTGTAGACGATGAGCAAGCCACTTGTTACTACTTTTCACAATTTTCAATCTGACCAAACCCAATTTTTGTACGGCTAAATATGGTCTTAAGGAACACAGTGCTCCTTGGACTCTGCCGACCCCTTCGGGGATAACAGGCGTGATTGTATGTATGTATAAAATTTTTCCTTATATTAAATTTTATATAAAATTCCGTCACGTATAACAAAATTTGGTGCAGGGTGTGTATGGTACAACATATACCGTACCATCTCCCCTTCTTTGGTCATCACAAAATTGGATTTACATGTACCGGTACCAGTCATGGTACACCGCCATGTGTTGGTTTTCATACTACTACCTTTCAAATAGAAGGTATACCCGTGGCAGACGGCAACATTATTACCTTTCACGCTCGTGTAATATATAACTGGAAAAAAATTAAAGTCTTGCTTACCTTGAACACAAACATATTGAAATTATACATAAGATCAAAATAAATTTAAAGAACATTAGTTATATAGTTGCAAACAAAATTTTTGTTGAAATTAACAACAAAAAAATCCAATTTTACCAATCACAGAAATAATCGTTAAAATTATTTTGATGTAAATTAAAATTCAAGTAAATTACGTACACAAATGGATTCTTTATTATTGTTCAACATTTTACATTTCTTAAGATACTAGATCCTAATAGAAAGTACATACATAATCCTGCTCCTTTATCCAGGTGGGGTAAGCTGAGATTACAGCCTTCCGATTCCGACGAAACACACCCCACACACCCACACACACTACTTTCACTAATGTAACCTATACTTAATAAACCTCTTGGGAAGAAGCTTTAAAAAAAACAGAAATAGGAACTTCAAATTTTGTACATAAAGGACATGTTCAAATTGACCTAAGAAGCAATAAACATTTTATTTTGATAAACCATAGATCAATTTTTACTAAAATAAAGAAAGGACACTTCTGAATATCGTAAGTATAAATAAAAAAGACACAAGTTAAGGAAATTCATGTTTATAGGATGCTACATGCCATTGGATGAGCCTTGATACAAACTGCTTTTTTCAAAATCAATTATAAGATAGTTATCGTAGTGGCACGAAAGTACAGCGCTGACTGAGACCCAATCGGCGATCAGCAGCGTCTCATCTCATCAGCAATCCGCGGCGCGTTGATTCTCCAGTCGCATTCCGTCTTCCTGCCAATAGTTGCCCATGCGCAACTATTGGCAACTATCCCTGCACATTTCGGACAGCGCTATACTTACGTGCCGGCACCTATATACATTTTTGCTTGCATACAAGCATGAAATTAATATTTCTTCAATCAAAGTCTAATTAAAACTCCATCACGTATAGTAAAGTTTGGTGCAGGGTGTGTGTGGTCCGTTATATTCCGTAGCATCTCCCCTTCCTTGGTGGTTATAAATCTAGATTTACAGATTCCAGTCATGGTACACCGCCAGAAGTTCGTTTTCATGCTTGTACTGTTTAAGTAGAAGGTATACCCTTGGCAGACGGCAACACTCTTACCCTTCATGCTCGTGCAATATATAACTGAAAATAAATTAACTTTTTATGTTTGTTCAAATCACAAAAGGGAACACAAATGGACATTCGTTGTTATTGGTAAAAAAATCATTAGTATAGTTACTTCATTACCTAATTAACAAGGGACACTTCTGTATTTCGGGCGAAAAATAAAAAAAAGAACAGATTTAAAGTAACTAATTTATATAGGTTTCTATAAACCAATGGACTCTTGCAACTGTTGTTTTAATTAAGTCAAACAAGGTGTCTATAAAAACAGCTATTCATAAACAACATAAAATCATTAAATTTAACAATAATAAATATTATTTATTTTGCTTTAAAACACGGTATCGTGATGATACATAATAAATGGAGGTGTATGTGTCTTTACTAGTCTTACACAGAAAAATATAAGTATATTTATGATACGAGTAACACAAACATGTCAAAATGTGATATAAGGTTAATAATTGTCATCGTCACAAAGCCAATAAAATGTTATTATTACAAATAGAAATTAAATAATTAAAAGTGCAAATTCATTGAAAATCATATGATGTTAATTTAATTAATTAAAATTATTTAAATTATCCTTTTATTAAAATTTTATTAAAATTCCGTCACGTATAATAAAATTTGGCGGGGGGTGTGGATGAGGCGACATTTTCCGTAATATCTTCCCGTCCTTGGTGGCTGCAAACCTAGATTTACATTTACCAGTACCAGTCATGGAACACCGCCAAGCATTGGTTTTCATGTTCCGGTCGTCCAAATAGAAAGTATACCCCTGGCAGACGGCGACACTCCTACCCCTCATATTCTTGCAATATACAACTAAAAACAAACAAATGCTCTCTAAATTCGAACACAAAAAAAATTAAGACTATAAAAGAAAAAAAAACTAATTTAAAGGTAAATATTAGTCCAATTTATATAATAATAGCAATTGGCGTTGAGCATTGCAACAAATAATCACTGAAATAATTGACAAAATTATTCGGGTGGATAATTAAAATTTTATGAAAATTAATTTTTGTATGAATAATACATAATACAAGTAATAGCGAATGATTTTAATTCTTATCAATATTTTAAGCGATAAAGCGACTTGATCCTAATAACGTTTTATAAAACAATATTTTATTACTCTGTTAATACTCATAGAAAGAACTAAAAAATTATTGAGGCCTGTAAGGAAATTACCATTATAGTAATGACAACGATCCAAAGTGAAACATTTGGTATATGCATTATTACAACACAAACTCTTGAGAAATAAGCAAAAATTAAAAATGACGAACATAAAGGAAATTCACGTACATAGGATGTACAAAAATCAGGCTATGGAGGATTGCTACAGATGCAAAAACGCTTAAAACAATTTTTTGGGGACAATTAAACATTTTTGCTTGAATGCAATCTAATATAATGCAATATATATATATATGCAATCTAACCGTGAAATTTTAATTAAAATTCCTTCTGTTGTTTTAATAAAGGTTATCTATCACGGAGTAGAAAAAAACAACTACATAATGTTTGCATATTCATTAAATTTTATTAAGAGATAATTAAACCTTTGCCTGCATACGCATAAAAGTATGTATGTTATCCTTCTATCGAAGTATAATTTAAATTCCGTCACGTATAATAAAATAAGGTGCAGGGTGTGTGTGTTCCGACATGCAACGTAACATCTCCCCTTCCTTGGTGGTTACAAACCTGGATTTACATGTACCAGTACCAGTCATGGTACACCACCAAGCGTTGGTTTTCATGTTTATGTCGTGCACATAGAAGGTGTACCCTTGGTAAACGGCAACACTCGTACCTCTCAAGTTCTTGCAATATATAACTAAAAAATCATATTCTTTGTAAACTCGAACACAAAAGTAATGAAATAAAGACTATAAAAAAATTAAGAAACTAATTTAAAGGTAAATATTAGTTCAATTTATAAAGTGGCAGAAATAAGTGCCGAGCATAGCATCAAATACTCACTGAAATAATCGATCACCCGAATATATTCGGATTGATAATTAAAATTGAAAAAAAAATATCTTTTTTCGTGTGAATAAAAATTTTTTTTTTACAATATTTCAGCAATTAAGTATCTTGCCCCTATTAAAAAACCTTTAGATTTTTTTAAAACAAGTTTTTATTACTTCGTTAGTAAAAAGAACAAAATATCATCACGTCTCTTTTCCCCGAAGGGGTAGGCAGAGGTGTTAATAAAATCCACATTTCGCAAGATATGTTAAGTCTCCATGTGATGGCGAGCCTGTTGCTATGCATCGGGCACAATGTGAGGCAAGCAAAATAAACAAAAAAGGAAAAAATAATTGCAAGATAGGAAAACTACCGTTATATAGGTACAGACAACGATCAAAAGTGAAACATTTGGCATATTATATAATTCATTGCTTAATTTATGCTGCAAATAACAATTATTGTAACATTGTAAGGGACACAATTGAGCACTGTAAGCAAAAATAAAAACATAAAGGAAATTCATGAACATAGGATTGTAAATTGTCACCGTAGTCTTTAGACGCTTGGTGCTGTTATTGTTGTTGTTCCTGCTACTATTGTTAAATAAAGTTAATCAGGGAGTCCCGAAAAAACAGGTCGACAATATGTGTAAAATCATTAAATTTTATTATAAGATAATTAAACATTAGCCTGCATACGCATACAACTATGTAATGTACCTTTTAATCAAAGTTTAATTAAAATTCCGTCACGTATAGTAAAGAAAGGTGCAGAGTGTGTGTGGTCCGAAATATACCGTAGCATCTTCCCTTCCTTGGTGGTTACAAACCTGGATTTACATGTACCAGTACCAGTCATGGTACACCGCCAAGCGTTGGTGTTCACTCTCTTGCTGCCCGAGTAGAAAGTATACCCCTGGTAGACGGCAACACTCTTACCCTTCAAGTTCTTGCAATATAAAACTAAAAAAAAATCAAATTCTTGCTAAACTTTAACACAAGGATAAAGATATAAGGCCATAAGGCCAGATATAAAACTAGTTTAAGGTTAAACATTAGTCAAATCCAAATCCAGGTTAGCAGAAGAAAGTGCAAAGGATATCAACAAATAAATATTTTAGTAATCACTGAAACAATCGAACAATCTTAAATTATTCGAGTGCATAATTAAAATTCATGAAAATATATGTTCATTATTGATACAAGTAATCACGAATTATTTTTTTATTATTCTTCACAATTTTTCAGCAACAGAGTAATTCGATCTTAATAGAAAAAGTGATGTTATTTACTCATTTTGTTTCAAATACGATTTTATTTCTTCAAAAATAAACAGTACAACAACAAAGCCACCTAGCACAAAGAAGTTGAAATCATGTCAGCAATAGAAAATTAAGAACGTCAATTTCTAGTCAAGTCCAGTTTTATACAATGAAAACTTGCACTAGGGGTACAGAATGACATTACCAATCATATTCATCCCTTCATAAAAACTAAAATAAATAATTCAAATTTGGTTCTTAGAGGACATGACAACAAAATATAAATATTTGATAATTCATACCAAGCCCGCATTAGGCCAGCGTAATGGTGATACGGCCCATACCTACTCCTCGTGTGTGTATAGCCTGAGGAAGACGATAATTCATAACGTAATTTTTTTTTATGAACAATACAACGATAGACCTAAAGAGATACTTTTGAATATTGTATGCAAAAATAAAAGATCGCATAAATGAAAAAAAAAAAAATGAATGTCATGAAACAAAATCCAAATGGTTACCCTTATTAGAGCAATAGTTGCAATTGTCCATTGTCTACTTTATCCATTTAGCATCAATGGATAAAGTAGACAATGGACAATTGCAACTATTGCTCTAATAAGGGTAACCAAGCAGTTCAACAAATAATATCATGTTTCATTACTAGATAGTTTTGATGGTAACAAATTTTGATGGTATGCAAGCATGTAATATTTCCTTCAACTATCACAATCTAATTAAAACTCCGTCACGTATAGTAAAACTAGGTGCAGGGTGTGTGTGGTCCGACATATACCGTAATATCTTCCCTTCCTTGGTGGCGGCAAACCTAGATTTACATGCACCAGTCATGGTACACCGCCATGCGTTGGTTTTCAAATTCCTGCCGTCTAAATAAAAGGTATACCCCTGGCAGACAGCAACACTCTTGCCCTTCAAGTTCTTGCAATATATAACTAAAAAATAATTTAAATGTTTGCTAAATTTGAAAACAGACATAAAGAAATAATAGGAAAGGGTTAAAAGTACAATTAAAAAGAAGCAAAAAAAGGAGAGATTTTTAAATAAATAACTACTCTAGCGACCAAAATAATCCCAAAAGTTATTTTGGTGGTAAATAAAAATTCAGGAAAATTATTATAAGTTTAAATTAAACAAGTAATCACGACTGATTTTTTTTATTATTCTTCATAATTTTTTAGCACTAACATTAATACATACAAATAGAAAAAATTGTGTTATTGTAAGCAAAATCTAAAAACGAACATAAAGAAAATTCCCATAAATAGGATGGTAAATGGTCACCATATCCATAGGACGCTTGCTACTGTTGTTATAAAACGTAACTGGGGAGTCCAAAAAAAGGGCTATTTGCAAAATAATATAGGTACTTATTTTATAAAATTAATTAAACTTTTTCTCGGGTACAAGCATGTACTCGTAATTTATCACAGTTTAATTAAAATTCCGCCACGTATAATAAAATTAGGAGCAGGGTGTGTGTGGTCCGACATATGTCGTAACATCTTCCCGTCCTTGGTGGCTACAAACCTGGATTTACATCCAGTACCAGCCATGGTACACCGCCATTCGTTGGTTTTCATATTTCTGCCACCCAAGTAGAAGGTATACCCCTGGCAGACGGCAACAGTCGTACCCTTCAAGTTCTTGCAAAATATGACTAAAAAAAAACAAAATTTAAACATAAATGTAAAGAAATAAAGACTATAAAAGAGTTTATGCCTAATTAAAAGCTAAACATTAGTCTAATTTAATCCAATCCGAATCCAATTTAGACAAAAAAACAGTCAGAAAAGTTCATGAAAATAGGAGGATGATTTCATATTTCGTTTCTTAATACACAAAGTCAAAACAATCAGAATGAAATTACCTATCATATATATCCTCTCATGAAAGATCTTTACAAAAACATGAATAAATACTTTTTTGGAATTTAGAGGACATGTTCAATCAAATTGGCCTAAGACACTACAAAAAAAAATTAATCCTGATAATTCCTTTATCTCTTTTTGTAATTAACTATTACCTACAACAATTTAACAGACACTTTTGAATGTGGGAAGCAAAAAAAAATGGGATGCTACATAGTTACCCTAGAGAATAATCAATTGCAAATGTTGATTTAACGAAATTAGATAATGAAACAGTTTAACAAAAACATCATTTTAAAATATCATCAAATTTTATTACAAGACAGATAAACGTTTTTAATGGCATACAAGCATGTAATTTATTATCAATCACAATCTAATTAAAACTCCGCCACGTATAGTAAAACTAGGTGCAGGGTGTGTGTGGTCCGACATGTACCATAACATCTTCCCTTGTTTGGTAACGGCAAACCTAGATCTACATGAATTGGTCACGGTACACCGCCATGCGTTGGTTTTGACGTGCGTGCCGTGCAAATAAAAGGTATACCCCTCGCAAACAGCAACACTCTTGCCCTTCAAGTTCTTGTAATATATAACTGAAAATTCATTGAAATGCTTATTAAAATGAACACAGCGATATTGAAATAAAGAAATAGTTAAAAAAAAATTAATTTAAAGCTTAATATCGAAAAAGAAACAGACAGTGCTGTGATTTTCATTAAATAATTTTGCATAATACTTTAGCAATCACTGAAATAATGTCATAAAACTACTCGGGTGGAAATTTAAATTCAATAAAACCTTTTATCGTACAAAGTATACAAGTAATCCCAAATGATTTTTTTATTATTTAAAATAAATTGCAATAACGTTACTACTTTCTTATAGTTTTTTTTTTAACAGAGGAAATTCACGTACATTGAATGGTAAATGGTCACCGTAGCCTATGGGCGCTTGCGACTGTTATTATAGTAAAGGATAACAGGGATCCCAAAAAAGCTAATACTTGCTAAGGCATAAAATTTAATAATAAGCTAATTCAACTTTTGTGTGCATACAAACATGTAATTTAATCTTCTATTACAGTTTAATCAAAATTCCGTTACGTATAATAAATTTTGGTGCAGCATGTGTGTGGTCCGACATATGTCGTAACAACTTCCCGTCCTTGGTGGCTACAACCCTAGATTTACATCCAGTACCAGCCATGGTACACCGCCATTCGTCGGTTTTCATATTCCTGCCGCCCAAGTAGAAGGTATACCCCTGGCAGACGGCAACAGTCGTACCCTTCAAGTTCTTGAAAAATATAACTAAAAAAAATCAAAACTTAAACATAAATAAAAGAGTTTGAACCTAATTTAAAGCTAAACATTAGTCTAATTTAATACAATCCAAATCCAATTTAGAAAAAAAGAGCAGTCAGAAAAGTTCATGAAAAAGGAGAACGATTTCATGTTTCGTTTCCTTAATACATAATAGTAAATACGATCAGAATGGCATAACCAAACATATTTATCCTCTCAGGAAAAATCTTTACAAAAACCGAAATTAATACTTATTTGATACTTAGAGGACATGTTCAAACTGACAAGAAACAACAAAATTAAAAAAAAAAAAAAAAAAAAAACTGATAATTCATATAACTCTATTTGTAATTAACAATTACTACAATTTAAGAGACACTTTTGAATATCGGAAGCAAAAACGAAATATTAAAAACTGGTAGTATATGGGAATATGGGATGCTAAATGGTTACCGTACAAAATGGACAATTGCAAATGTTATTTTAAGAAAATTAGATAATAAAGCAGTTTATTAAAAAAAAAATCAATTATCACCAAATTTATTTACAATATAATAATAATATACTACTACTAATAAACATAATAATTACTTAGTCTTTTACAAATTAAATGTGGGATCTCCCTTTTAGGCAAGACATCGCCTGTGTTAGGAAGAACCGCTCTTAAACAATCAGTTACTTAACTAAGTTACAAAGGATAAATACTATAGTTATGCAAATGATGTACATGATTCTTTTATTAAACACAATACAATATAATATAGTTTAATGTTTTTAATGCCATTCAAGCATGTAATTTATTATCAATCACAATCTAATTAAAATTCCGTCACGTATAGTAAAACTTGGTGGCGGGTGTGTGTGGTCCGACATGTACCGTAACATTTTCCCTTCCTTGGTGGCGGCAAACCTAGATTTACATGCACCAGTCATGGTACACCGCCATGCGTTAGTTTTCATGTGCATGCGGTCTAAATAAAAGATATACCCCTGGCAGACTGCAACACTCTTGCCCTTCAAGTTCTTGCAATATATAACTAAAAAAATTAAATGTTTGTTAAACTTGAACACAGAGATTATTAAATAAAGTTTACGAAACAATTCAAAAATTTACTTAAAGTTAAATATAAGTACAATTAAGAAGAAACATAAAAAATCTCAGATTTTCAATTAATAAATACTTGAGCAATCATTGAAGTAATCTCATAAAATTATTTGGGTTTAATATTCAAGTTCAATTAAACCATTATTCGTATAAATAATACAAGTAATCATGAAAGATTTTTATTATTATTAAATAATTTATCAGTACAGTTACTAGATCTTAAGAGAAAAATTTATATTATTTTAGCAAAAACTAAAAACGAACAAAGAGAAAATTCACGTATATAGGATGGTAATGGTCACCGTAGCCTTTGGAGTCTTGCTATAGTTGTTATAATATAGAAAGGTAATCGAGGAGTCCCAAAAAACAGTTATTTGAAAAAGTATATTTTTTCATGAAATAATTAAGCTTTTGCCTGCATGAAAGCATGTAATTTACCATCTCGTCCTCAGCCTATATGCGTCCCACTGCTGGGCATAAGCCGAGGAACATGAGGAGTATGGGTCATAACACCACCACGCTGGTCCAATGCGGGTTGGTGGGGGTAGAAACGGTTGCAATAACTGAAATTCCGTCACGTATGACAAAAATTTTGGTGAAGTGTGTTCGGACATGCGTTGTAACATCTTCCCGCCCTTGGAACTACAAACCTATATTTTACATCCAGTACCAGCGATGGTACATCGCCTTAAGTTGGTTTTCATATTCCTGCCGCCCAAGTAGAAGGTATACCTCTGGCAGACGGCAGCACTCGTACCCTTCAAGTTCTTGCAAAATATAACAAAATAAATTCAAAACATAAACATAAATAAGAAATAAAGACTATAAAAGAGTTGAAACCTAATTTAGAGCAATTTAATCCAAATCTAATTATGCAAAACAGTGTAGAGCATAAAAGTTCATAAAAATTGGAAACCTATTATATATTTCGTTTATACACACAGCAAAAACGATCAGAATTAGATTACCATATTCATCCTCTTAGGCAGAATCTTTACAAAAACTAAAATAATTACTTCGACGACATTTTCAAATTGGCCTAAGAAGCAATAAAAAAAATACTATTTTTTAGCAATTACTACAATTTAAGATACATATTTAAATATTGTAAGCAAAAATAAAAGAGTTCTAATATGAAGAATAACATATATAGTTATTGTAAAAGATGCCAGATGGTTACCTACCGTAGAAAATGGACGATTGCAAATGTCGTTTTGTGAAAAGTAGATAATCAAGCAATTCAACAAATACAAAAATTTACAATATCATCAAATTTTATTATAATATAGTCAAACATTTTTGCTTGCATACTATTGTGCAATTGTTCCTTCTTCTATGACAATCTAAAAAGAACTCCGTCACTTATAGTAAAACTAGGTGCAGGGTGTGTGTGGTCAGGGACATATCGTAGCATCTTCCCTTGCTTGGTGACGGAAAACCTAGATTTGCATGCTCCAGTCATGGTACACCGCCATGTATTGGTTTTGAGACTCTTGCTGACCAAGTAGAAGGTATACCCCTGGTAGACGGCAGTACTCTTACCCTTCAAGTTCTTGCAATATATAACTAAAAAAATCAAAAACTTGCTTAATTTGCAAATATAAAAAAATAAAGTCTATATAGGAGTTAAAACCTAATATTAGTCCAATTTTATCCAACCTAAATCCAATTTAGCAAAAGAGAGTGCAGAGCTGTTCAATAAATAATACTTGAGCAATCACTTATATAATAAATAAAATTATACACACATAATGATCGAAAGCTTGTTCTCTATCCCCCGAAGGGGTAGGCAGAGGTGTTAATCATCTTTATTTCGCCTGATATGTGCCAGGGGAGCCTGTTGCCATACACCGGGTACAATGTGAGGTAAGCGATAAAGTTATTCGCTAGTAAAATTAAAATTCATGAAAATTTCAAAACGATTTAATATTTTGTTGAATAAAACACATAGCAAAAACGATTAGAATGACATTACTTATCATATTCATCCTCTTAGGCAGAATCTTTAAAAAAACGAAAGGAAATTCTTCTAATTTGGTACTTAGAGGACATTTTCATGTTGGCCTAAGAAACAACAAAAAATTTAATACTGATAATTCATTTAATTCTTTTAGTAATTACCAATGACTACAATATAAAAGACACTTTTTAATATTATAAGAAAAAATGAAACAGTAAATAAAAGAACAACATGTACTTATATAAGATCCTAAATAGTTACCGTAGAAAATGGACGATTGAAAAAAAATAAAATAATGTTTCAAGAAAATTGGATAATCGAGCAGTTCAATAAATACAAAAAATTTCAATATCATAAAATTTTGTAATTATTACAATATAGTTAAACATTTTGCATGCATGTAAATTGTTCCTTCTCCTATCACAATCTAATTAAAACTCCGTCACGTATAGTAAAACTAGGGGCAGGGTGTGTGTGATCAGATACATATCGTAGCATCTTCCCTTCCTTGGTGACGGAAAACCTAGATTTGCATGCTCCAGTCATGGTACACCGCCATGTATTGGTTTTCAGACTCTTGCTGACCAAGTAGAAGGTATACCCCTGGCAAACGGCAACAATCTTACCCTTCAAGCTCTTGCAATATGTAACTAAAAGTAAATTTAAATATTTCTTTAAAGATAAAGACATAAAGTCTATGGAAGACTTAATAAACTCAATTAATACTTATTATCAGTTGAATTGGGAAAGTAACGGAAAAAATCTCAATAAAACAATTATTTGCAAATCACTGTCACTAAAATAATTAAAAAAATATTCGAGTACAAACATTTTATAAATAATCGAACACATTAAACAAGTACGTAGTACAAAGATTGTTTTTTAATTTTTTCGATTTAATATGCAGAAGGCATAACAAATATTTAAAAAGCGTACGTTTCTTATATAACTGTCCAAATCCTTAAAAGCTTACAATAAAATAAGCTTAAAACTATTATGCTTTTTGACTAGTATGCCATAACTATGCTGTGTATCAATCAATTGAAAAATATGTTGCGTTTCAAAGTGTCAACAGGAAATTCATGTACCTAAAAATGCGAAACGGAAATCTTAGGCAACGAGGGCTTGCAACTGTTGTTTTATAGAGGTAATCAGGCAAACAAACAAAAAAAATGTATTTAAAAAATCATCAAAATTATAACACGGTCAAACATTTGAACTGCACACAAATATGTAATTTTTCCTTTTCCTCTCAGAATCTAATTAGAAATCCATTGCGTATAGTAAAATTAGGTGCAGGGTGTGTGTGTTCCGAGATATACCGTAGCATCTTTCCTTCTTTCGTGGTTACAAATCTGGATTTACATTTACCAGTCCTGGTACACTCCCATGCATTGGTTTTCTTACTCCTGCCGTCCAAGTAAAAGGTATACCCCTGGCAGACGGCAATACTCTTACCCTTCAAGCTCTTGCAATATAACACTGAAAAAAAATCCCTGGTATACATTCCAGTACAGTGATATACAAAACCAATCACTGAAATAATTGATGAAATTTATTAAAACCATAATGTCCTCATATAAATTATAAAAGTAATTACGTTATCAGCTTTATACAACTTGAAAAGTTTTAGTAATCACAAGATTCTTTACCATATTAGAAAAAAATATATTCTTAACAAATTAAAAATTTCTTTCAAACAACAGTTTAGGGTTCAGCTCAGGTGGTCGGGCGGAGTGACTAGACTAGACAAAATTCGAAACGAATACGTCCGAGGTAGCTTCAAAGTCACTCCAATCCAGGAAAAGCTCACCGAAACACGCCTAAGATGGTACGGCCGCGTCATGCGTAGAGACAGCGAGCATGTGATTCAGAAGGCAATGGCAATCCCAGCCCAGAAGGCAAGAAAGGAAGAGGCCGGCCGCTCTTGACTTGGTGGACTAGTATGGCCAATCTAGTTAGGAAGTCCCAACTGCCTGAGCCGACAACCCAGGACTGAATGTCCTGGTGCAGAAGGATAAAGAGAGCCGACCCCACCTAACGTGGGAAGAGGCAAAGAAAAAGAAGAGGAGAGAATAGTTTAGGGTTCATTATAAAATCATTATAAAGACGTTGACATTCGATTTAGAAAACAAAGCTACTTTTGCCATGGTCAGTCCTGAGAGTGGTGACCAAAACTTTGTGATCTCAAGGTCCTCCGTGCTTGGAAAGGCACCTTAAAACATTGGTCCCGGTCGCTTTTGGAACCGTTTCTACCCACCAATCCGCAAGCGAAGAAACACAAAACGAGTATGGGCCTTAACACCTCCAGTGTTGGCCCATACTCGGCCCAATGTAGGTCCATACTCGTTTTGTGTTTCTGCATAAAGACCTGCTAGCCTACTCTTGAACGCAATACCGATCGATGCGATATTGTGTGTTGTGTTGTGTTGTTGTGATGTTGTGTGTGTGTGTGGTGTTGTGATGTTGTGTTGTGTTATTGTGATGTTGTGTGTGTGGTGTTGTGATGTTGTGTGATGTGTTGTGTTGTTGTGTTGTGATGTTGTTGAGTTGTGTGTTGTTGTGTGTTGTGTTGTGTGGTGTTGTGATGTTGTGTGTGTGTTGTTGTGATGTTGTGTGTGTTGTAGTGATGTTGTGTGTGTGTTATTGTGATGTTGTGTGTGTGTTGTTGTGATGTTGTGTGTTGTGTTCTGTTGTTGTGTGTTGTGATGTCGTTGAGTTGTGTGTTGTGTTGTGTGTTGTGTTGTTATTGTTGTTGTGTTGTTTTTGTGACATGACATTGAGCTTAGCTGAAATTAGTTCTCTCGTACCGCCTCCCTAGTCTCGGCATTTTGAGACATTGGATTGTGTTATTATTGAGTTTTAATTCCGATAGCGTAATAGCCTAGTAACGAAGAGACACTTCTGAAAATTGTTAGTATCTAATTAAAAAATATCTACAAGAAAACTCAGAACTTTGCTTTCGTATTAAACTTTTTATTAAAAAAGTTACAATGGGCTTGGATACACAACGTATTTACAGAAATATTAGGTCATGGAAAAGTTTTTTCGTATTTTATAGATAAGTTCAAGACATTTTTTTTAAGTTAATTTACATTGAACTTTAATATGCATGTGCCATGTTTTTCGATAACTTGTTGCCTTCTTGTAGGTAGTGGCATAATCCCGGTGCTGTAGAAACTTTGGGATTACCGGTTCTTAAGGTAAGTATCCCTATCTTGCCCAACTTTTTCAATAATTACATCAATTTAATTCGTCATAGGGCATACAAAAAGACTTTTTCCCGAACCTATTGCTTATATCGTCATGCCTCTATCTAAAGGTAATTCCAGATTATTTAACATGTTATATAACTTTGTCATATTAACACGCCTTCACATTGTGTAACATCTTTCATAACATGCAAAATACCGTACCGTCTTGAAATATGTTGCAATGTTATAAAACTTGTAACGCAACGTGGATGCGTGTTATGCTACAAACTTATATAGGACTCAAGACTATTTAAAACATGTTATATGACATTTTATCATCGGTGATTCTATTTAAAAAGGGCGACAACATTGTTATATTGCTAATGTATAATGTAATGTATGATGTAACTGGCCACACAAATGAAAGAGATTAAAGATTTGCTGTATATGTTTGTGAGCATGATGCACTCTAATTTTGAGTGGTTCATGTTTTATTTATGTTGGACATAAACTCAATTATACCGTGAGTTAACGGTTATTGTAGAGTTGTCATAAATTTTCGTTAATTTTTATACAGTTACTTACATAGTTCTGAAGATATTTTTCAATATAGTTGGGTCTTGGGCCAACAATGTATGGGCGTTGAGCAATGCCCTTTGTAATATACTCCATTTTTTACAACGTAGACGGGCGGGTCATGTGTGTGCTCTAAATATGCGTCAATCAGTTGTCCCTTCACCGTCATGATGAACCTGGCTTTACAGTGACCCCATCGTGTACACCTCCATATATTCGTTTTTATCGCTTTATTTCCACAGTAGTACGAGTATCCTCCAACTAACGCTATGGGTTTTCCCAATTTATTGATTACAAATTGAACTGAAATGAAAAAAAAATAGTTTTTTATATATATACACCACAATAATGAAAACTATGAATTATAAAGACCAGAAAACTTTTACCAATATAATTTTTACGCGAGAAACATAAAACAATAATTCAAAAATAGTTTCATTGAGTAAAATCATTTCAATCAACCAGCTCCTCAGACTACCACAAACTTTTTCCTCAATCAAGTATGTAGGTACTTTATGTATAACGGGTGAAAGTTAAAAAGAGTAATTTTGACAATTTAATTATAGACTGATGTGTCACAGCATACAATCACAAGCATGAACTTAAACTTTTGACAGAAATTTTAAGTTTCTGCTTAAAAGCAAGTTTTGCAGTATCTTTATAATTAATGCTTTGAAAAAAGAAAAAAAATAGATTACATTTACGAAAATAATTTATTTTTCATAACCTTTAATTACACAAAACCTTAATAACAGAAATCGAAAAGACATGCCATATTACCAGGTTACCATATTATTTTAATTCTGTGCGTTACTGTACTAAAAAGACCGGCGTACAGACCACTCGACCACAGAGGTCGTTAACTTGTCCAGTGGTCTGCTTCGCTAAATTATTTGAGTGCATCCGATGATAATCAGTTTTCAAAAGGATTTCTAAACATTCAATTAATAAGAGTACATACATGAATACCATAGAGCCTTTACTTCTCAGGCTCTTTGTTTTGGTGTTTTTTTTATACCGGATGTATTTATCAATATTTAACTGGTGGAAAAGGTAAAGCCCGCAGCACTTAAATCCACTTTTAATTGTTTCAGATTTTAGGCTCTTATCGAAACATTTTTGCAGTTCAGCAGAAAAATCTGTGCGCTTTAGTTTCGCATGGTTATGTTTAACTCTGAATTCTCGCACAGTTTCCCTCCATGTTCCATTAACCGGCCTAAAAACTGCTACGTCAAGAGGTTGCAAGATGTTTGTTGAATTTGGAAGTAGAGCAACTAGTACAATCCCTTTTTCTTTGCAAAAAGTTGTTAAGGGCAGAGATATAACAGAAGTATGGCCGTCAAGAAATAACACAACGGGCAGTGGTATCGCTTGCTGTATGAGCCACGGGTAAAACACATCCGCAACAAATTCGAAGAATGACTGCATGTTCATCCAGCCTGATTCAGTGTTACCGAATCCCCACCATGAAGGAACTGTCCACTTTACATTGTTTGGTAGTCTTTTGCACGGGAAAAGTACCATTGGAGGAGCTATGATGCCATCTGCCGACGCATTTACTAATATTGTTAAGCATTCCTTCTCATCATTTTCATCGCGACTGTAGTCTCGTTTGCTGCCCCTTTTCACCAGAACTTGTTTGTCTTTGGGACAAAGAAAAAAACCTCTTTCATCACAGTTGAATATGCGTTTGGGATCTTTCAAAACATGTAGCAAGTCGTTTTTCACGAAATATGTACGAACTCGATCAAACCAAACTCTCAGAGCTTCGTCTGTGACCTGATTTCTATTCGTGGGAACGTTTCGTATTATCCGATTCGAAATTTCTGGATGACGTTGTCTAAAATTCAAATACCATTTTCTACCAGGAAGTTCATTTTTAAATTGGTTAGGGCGATTTAGGTTTTCGACTAAGTTAGAGACTACATCTAGTACCGGAGAGGTTTGGTCACCGGAAATCCACATTCATCAAGGTAATGGATCCAATCAACAATTTGTTTCTCTTCATTTAATTTAAGTATTGGCTGTTTACCGCACTTTTCATTACTATAAATATCATCTCGTTTATTGCGCAATGTAGTACTTGGTACTTTGAATTTTTTTGTAGCTTTATAAATGCTCATTCCTTGCTGAATTGATAAAAGTGCTTCGTTTACCTCAGCATCAGTATAGCGTTTGCGTATCCTTTTAGTCATATTATCTGCAAAGACAAAAAATTTTTGAATTTTTATTATTAATATTTTTATTTAATTTACTATTAATTCCTTATAATTTGTGGAATAAAATAACACCTTTTTTGTTTCTTCTTATTTATTTAATATACATATACATGTAGGGGAAAGAAGGGGAACTTTGAATAAGAAATTCTATACACCTCAGATTATCCAAAATTTATACTCTCCATAATTAAACGTTTCACAGATGATGTATTCCTGTTGCATTTAACAACAAATAATCAAAAACAAAACAAAATAAATATTATAGAAGGCTTCCATTTTACACAAGTTTTACTTGGTACTGATAATGGCAACAGGTAGACGCTAGAAATAATCACAATATATTGAGTTATGTTATTAACTTTATAAATGCATAAATTAACTAAATTATCTCGTAAAATAAAAATTATAGATTTTAAGAGGACTATATATACAACATGTTTTTTTGCGGCAGAAGAGCTTGTACTTTATTTGGCCGTTGCTAACAAGGCTTCTATATTCTTCAAACACACTACAATTTTTTTTAAGTTATTATATTTCTTCCATGTATTTGACTCAAAGTTAGATCTTTTACTAATAAGAAAGAAGTCCTTTTTTGGAAAACCTGACGAGGCATCCATTCTTGATGGCGATGGCTGGTGGCTCGTGGGTGTGGTTGAAGGTGGTGACACGCAGGAGCTCCCCGTTGCCCGTGGCCTTGAACCGGGCCTTGCAGGGGTACCCGCTGGTGCACCGCCACATGCCAATCCCGGCAGTCATTTTCTTGCTGCAGAAGTAATAGGTGTACCCGTTGAAGATTGCCAGCCGCTTACCCCGCGCGTTGTATACGAACGAAACTGGAAAGAATTAAAATTTTTAACTGAGGTTCTAAGAACTAAAATGTTCTATTGACACGAGGAAACACCTAAATACGTAAGTCTCAGAAAGCTATTTGTTTTTTTAATTTTTATAGTTTATACAAAATGGCTTCTGCAAATGGAATTAGGAAAATTTGGGATGATTGTAAGCATGGATCCTGTAGAAATGAAAACCCACTTATAAATTAAATAATCAAAAATAAGCTCATCCATTAAAATTACTTGAAAAAGCAATCAGTTAAAATATTAAATCATTACTCTTTAAACATTACAAATATTTATTTTGTATAACCGATAGCATTGTTAGTATAATTGGTAAACTGAAAATACCATTGAACAAAATTGTTAATACAAATGTAGATATTGAATTTAAAAATGTTATATCATAAAAACTCGTTTTACTTTTCCTTCATTACAAGGCTGACATTACATTGTTATTAATATGTATCTTCACAACATACAAAAACAATTACTTATTATAGTAACAAACTCCTTTGCAAAAATACATTTTAGGCTGTGGGTGATTGTGCTCGTATATGTACTCGACGACCAGATATTCTTTGGTGGTGACAGCGACGGCCTTGCAGCCCCTGTGGTACTGGCAGCAGTGCCACCTCCATTGGTTGCCCTTGGCCGACTGCCGCCGGTTGTACAGGTTCCCTCCAACTTTCAAGGAGCTAGTTCCTCTGGCCATTTTGACGAGCACGCCTGCAGTTTAAAACCGTTCTAAATATTACAGGTATCAGATAGAGTATACGTATTTGTTAAGAACAATATTAAATAACAAAGACATCTTCTTTTCTTAACAAGAAAAGGAATTAGATTGGATTAATGTAAGTGTCTAATTACAAAAATTGCCGCCCATTGTGCAAATCTTATTAAAAATTTTCTTTGTAATATAAGATGTATGAATAATAAAGAATAAAAATAAAAAAAAATTTATTATCGTGTCACCAGAAGAGTTATGGACATGAAAGTGGATGGGCTTGTATGGAGAGGAAGACCGAAGAAAAGATTGATTGTGTGAATATAATATGATGAGGAAGAGAATGAGTGTTAGCGAAAAATAGGAGAGAGTGGAAGAAGAAGAAATGTTGCGCCGACCGCAAATAAAATTGGAAAGAGGGAATTACAAAGAAGCAAAAATAGAATTAAAGAATAATAACAAAGACCGCCCTACAGCAGAGAAAGAAATACAATATTGTTTTGGGTGGTATTTAATTAGTTTTTGAAGTCTTATTATAGTAACAAATTCCGTTGTAAAAGTACAGCTTAGGCTGTGGATGATTATGCTCGTATATGTACTCGACGACCAGATACTCCTTGGTGGTGACAGCGACGGCCTTGCAACCCCTGTGGTACTGGCAGCAGTGCCAACGCCATTGGTTGCCTTTGGCCGACTGCCGCCGGTTGTACAGATTACCTCCAGCTTTCAAGGAGCTATTCCCTTTGGCCATTGTGACGAGCACACCTGCAGTGTAAAGCCAGTCTTAAGTAATAAATAAGGCAATTAAGATAATACTCGTAACATATACGTGTGGCAGCGGCTCATTAAAAGAATACTACCAACCCATTTCTTTCCTTGAGTGTCGTAAAAGGTGACTAATGGACTTAGAATTGCACAACGTCCAATAGCTTATAGCGGCGACGACGGGCTCACCTGTAACGCTTGGTGAAGCACGGACTATGGCATTGGAATGCTTATTATTATTCTGCTGACCAAATAATTATCTTGCTGCCTAAATAATTATTTTGCTGTAATAATTATATTGCTGACAAAATATTGGTTTGCTATCCAAATATTTTTTTTTGGCTGAACAAATAATTAAATGGCTGCCCAGATATTATTACGTCCCTTTTCTAAAACACAAAAGACAAAAATAAAAAACGGCATTCGTATGAATATTTTACTTACACGCAGCTTAAAACAAAACATTGTACGTTATAACGTTGGCATAAATTCTAAAAATAATAAGAAAAAATATATTAAAATAAACTGACTGAAGTAACGTGTTGACGAACCTATAAAATTAGATTGTAGTAGTTTCCTAACAAAACAAAAATTAAGACGTTTTGGTTTTCGCATATTT
Source organism: Parapoynx stratiotata (assembly GCA_910589355.1). Taxonomy (NCBI): domain Eukaryota; kingdom Metazoa; phylum Arthropoda; class Insecta; order Lepidoptera; family Crambidae; genus Parapoynx; species Parapoynx stratiotata. Next base: position 13,774,832 of record OU342466.1, on the reverse strand, counting down.
CATTTTATATACGTTCCATTTACATAAATTAAATCATTACTCTTACGAGTATAGTGTTATTAGTATGCAATCATTACCAGGTACTGTCACGAGTATGAACATGTATATTATTTTCTTTTCTCTTTTTAGAGTAGTTTTTTTGTTTAAAAGTGTAAATATGTTCATGTTCGCGTCTGAACATCCGTTATTTGGAGAAGTCGAAATTTTTAAGTCCTCGATAGGGTCATTGGACATTAGAGTACATCCAAGCTTAGCATGTAAGGTTCGCGATAAATACGCAGAAGAGATAAGAAAGTTAAAGAGAGAGAAGAGAGATAAAGAAGGAAAATAAGGTAACAACCCATAAATAGATTTGTCAAAATCGAAATTATTATGTGGTCCTGAAATAAAACCCCCTTGCCCCTCTGTAATAAGAACAAGGTTCGTGGTCGTGTTCACCGGAGTCCTCCAAGGCCACCAGGTTACAACTGGTGACCAGCGTAGCCTTACACCCGCGGTGGTACCTCATGCAGTACCAGCGAAACCTGTTGTGTTTGGTCGGTCGTTTTCTGTTGTACGAGTAACTCCTCCATAAGAGAATATCGCAGCCATTATAAAGTTTGATCAATTGGCACGCTGAAACACGTAGACAAATATTATTGAAATAGCAAAGAAGGAAGAAGGAATTGTTAGAAGTATTTCATTACCGGTAAATAATTTGATCATTCGGTATTCGTTTGGTTATTAATTTTATAGGCTCTGAAAATCTGAATGTCAATACAATGGAGTAGTAACAACATTTTTTTTAATTATGTCAATAATATAAAACTGATTATCGTGAACAATTCAACGTTTAATATTTTTATAGAAAGATATTTTTTATTGAAATTAATAAAGATATCAAAATTTCGAATTACGTATGAAATAAAGTAAGATAAATAAGAATTTTACGTAATAATATAATAATAATTCTAAACACAATAAGTACAAGTTTATTAATTTTAATAAAATTATCAATATATTTTGGATTCACTAAAGTCGTCCATTGACAATAGGTATAAAGAGTCAAAATAGTTTGAAAGGTATATATTATATACATATATTTGTTGAGAACAATTTTGATTGTATCAAATATTACTTATCGACTATTTAATAAGAATATTAATATATTATTCAACTATTATTAAAAATTTTGATCACATTTCGTTCCAAAATTGTTTCCAAACCACCTTAATATTTAATATAAAAATTAAACGAAACCTTTGGTAGGTAACACTAAAGTTACCGTAACATAATAGTAATATTTTTAAATTTATAAATGTAACAAAATGTAGAACCATTCAAAGTGCAGCGAAGGATTCAGTAACGCGATCTTTGTGCTTCAAAGAAATTTTGAGATTTTATTGTGCAACTGTTTTACTTATTACTTCGTTGTACAGTCACGTGCACAATCTTAATATGTATACAATATCATTCAAATATGAACCTTCCTTCACAATACTAACACAAGTGTGTATACATTTCATTGACTGTACCTTAATCTATATATTTTCAAAAACATCATTTTTAAGGCATTTCTATAAATCCTATCGCCACACTTATGAGAATTAAAAAAATATTTCACGTGGAATGTCTTAATACGAACACTTTAATTACACGTTAATATTATATAGTATTTATAAAAATATATTAATTTCAGTATAAATGTACCACCATAATTAAGTTAATATTAGAACAAAACTTAACCCAACATGTTTTAATAATAATTTGTATAACTAACCGTTATAATACTTTTTCAACTAACGACTTAAATTCATTTGTTTGTTCTTGATATATAAAATGCATCAATCCAGTCGTTAATCCAGTCGTATACTGCCAACCCTTTATTGAATAATGCTTCATTTAACAAAAAGTTCATATTTATTAGTCACTTCATATAAGAACACTCATAAACTTCAGACGTTCAGTGTTCTATAGTTATTGTATAATTCATTGCGTGTTAATAAATAATATAAAAGAAACTTAAAACAAAATATTTCTTATTGCACAAAGCCTAGGACGAAAAACAACAACTCCTTTAGACGTATACATATTGTGTATACATTATATTTGTATAAAAATATCAACACCACCGTTACGAAACAAATTATGAAGCTCACAAAATCACATAAGGGACTTAATCCTGTGATTCTTTCTCAGTTTACTAATACAAAAATAGAAGAGGATGTAAATTAAATGCTTACTATGTACGTTGAAACATTATTATTCTTGGTCAGTAACAAATCCAACAGCGAACTTAGAATACCAAGAAAGTACCAAGCGCTTTGGTAAATATCAAAGATACTATTAGGCCCTTACATATGAAATTGGCGTTTTGTATGGAGATTTTGGGGAACTCTGCATTTTCCATACTAACATTTTTTCAGTTTTCTTCACAACGACAAATCCAAAGATAATATAATATTTGGCATGTATCATTAGACAAGCTTTAGCTATATGTGATATCACACTTCTTAAAAATTATTTATCTTTTTTAAGTGAATGCAAATCAAATTATGTATTCGGAAGGCACTGAAAAGGAGTTGTCTCCGTGTCAAAAATATAGTCTATTTTTAGACGAGGTAATAATTTTTTAGGAATACTGTGAATCTTAATAGTTACAGACAAAATACTAAGAGAGAAAAAAAACACCAATTTCATAGGTAAGAACCCAATATTTAGGATCCTTTCACATAGACCGACTCGAAGAGGAGAGCATTTTTTATCACGTTTAAAAAGGAGTTTTGAATCATTGCAAAAAGGTTTATTTTAACGTTTCACTTCTTTAGTAGCCGATCAGCCGCTCTTGTGACATACTACTTCAGTATAACTATTACAATCACTTGTATATATTGATACGTCGCTTTTGGAGCATTTTCCTTCCAATTCAATTTTGACATTTGTGACTAAGAGTATTATATAACACACGTAAATTTTATTAGGTTGTAGAACATATTGATGTAAAGGGAGGATGGAACCCTTGCAGAGTTTCTTGCCTGTATCTTCTCTAGACAAGGCCTCCCGGTAGTGAACAGGCCGAAAAAAAAGTAGTGGTATTGTCAATTTTAGGATACTTACTTATAATATATTTAGTTATGACTTGTCAAAAGTGTATTTGATGATACCAATTTGATTAAATGACTTTGAGTTTGTGTTTGTACTCTTTGGCGGGGGCAGCCTCAGGGGGCAGCCGATCGGCTCCGAGCGTACAATCCGCGCCGACCTGTGTGGAAGGACACTTAGACACAATATCGACAAACCACTTTAGTGTTTGCTATTCATTGAAAGAGGAAAATTGTAATTAACGTTGTAAATTATCATGCATATCATGGATGAGACTGTAGACGGATATGTGTATATTTAAGATCGCGTAAGATGGACATATTTTTTAACATCTGAAGCATCTAAAATTTTATGCATTTAAGGCAATTTTCATTAAAATTTTATGAAATGAAATTGCATATAATTATTTCCATAGTATTTCATATAAAAAGCCATATCGACGAAATTAACAAATCAAGGAAGCTTTCCAAAAATGTTTCTGTCACTAGAGACAGGAGGGGATTAAATCACCTTCTTTTCATAATCATTATTAATTGTCAGGAGCGAATGGTCACCCATCTCATATCGGAAGGCACAAGAAACCACCAAACTTTTATTAAGCTTTTAGAAATGAATTTTAAAATAGAATAAAAATCTTAAAATCTTATAATTTTGTCAACAAAAAAACATAATAGAATATTAAAACGAAAATCATTGAATAACACATACCTCTAACTTATTTAACACTTATATTGAGGTTATCTGATTTAAAAAGTAATATAATAATTTTTCAAAAGCTCTTATTCAAACCTTTTTCGTTCCAATGCCATTTTCATAAAATTTTAAGCACTCGAGGGCCATAAAGTATAATAACTATGCAATAATCGTATTATTCTATACCCCTTTTTTGACGAGGTGGAATCCATTTACGACGCCATAAACCCTTGCCCATTTTTCCGAAAGTAGACGGATTAATTAAACATGTCAAATAATTCTGCGAAAAGTTCACATGCATTATGTCCGGAGGCCTACCATCATATTTTTTTTTAACAATAAAGGAAGCGAGACGCCGCTACAGGGTGGTATATAAGCGTCTGTTTCGTTTTCGATTTTTAAAAAAATCACAGTAAAATAGTGACCATTCTAACATGGATTAGATCACATTTATTCTCGCTACGCGATATGTTGCACCTATTTTACAATATTGAAAATATTATATATATATAATAATGAAAAATAATATATTTTGTAACCACAGTACTACTTTTTCCATGTACGACTGTTTGTTGCCATAAATAATAATAAAAAAATAAAAAATAAATTGTTTTAACCCCTTGGCGGTCACCGCGAACACTGGTGTACACAAACAATAGAGTTTCTATTCTGTACGCGACACACCTGAATCTCAATAGAAACATCTTTTATTTCTGATAGTTGAGAAGTTGATCTTTTTTGCGTGTCGATGGAACCTAAATCGTGTCTGCCAAAAAATTTTACCATAGAAATGGCTCTTTATCGGCAGGATATTGTTATAATAATGCTGTAAGAGATGGTGACTATTGACTTTTCAAAATAATCAGTAAATTATTAACAACAAATAAGTAAAATCAAATAAATAAAATCCTTGGTATAAAATTTTCTTGGGTCTACGAATGCGAGTGCAACCCTGACGTCGACACCACGATGCCGTCGATGGTGACCGCCGAAGCTTTACATTTGTGCTTGTGTTTCTTCGAGCAAGTCCATCTGATGCGGTCCCCAATGAGAGACCGCGAATGCCTGAAGTACTTATGACCCCCTATAAAAATATTGGTAGATTCCCTCGCGAACCGGGCTCGTAGAATCGCGGTAACGATATCTGAAACGAAAACTCTCATTAAAAATCATATTAGGTATATATAGAATATCCGTAAGAAATATATGTGATATTTACAAATTGGGGATCACATTTGTTTTCTTTTATTTTATTAATATTGTGTGTAAAATAAAATAAAACAAAATATAACTACATATATTTAGAAAACACAAAGCATAAACAAATTGTAATTAACTATGTTATAATTTCTTTATAACCTAAAACGATTAAAAGCCGAGCTCATCATCACAATACAAATTATTATAACTATATAAAAATGTAACAAAAGAGTAAATAATATTAACTTAACACTAATGTAACGATACGACTGAACTAAGCAGAGAAAGCCTTCATGGGAACCATTTACGAAGCCTCTGTCTCTTTTACGGCCAGAGGGAATAGTTGGACTGTGAACTATTTCCCCCCGTTTTTGACGGGGAGGTATCCATTTACGGACCGCGCTGGTGACTGAGCGGTAAGCGTATGTGGGATTCACCAGAAATGCCGACTCTATCAACTAAAACTCCCCGACACATCCATCTGAAACCTTACCCGAGTCGGGTATTGCCGAAGCTATTCTCCGAACTGTCCCCAGAGCGTCCCGCTTAAGCACCCTCGAGAAAACTCGCAACCAATTATTTGTAGGGGACGTATGGGTTAATCGGGAGTTTTATCGTAGGTAGTACCAGCACTACTGACGAGTACCACACGCGTACTGCCCAGGCCATGGTAGGTATGCCTCCTCGTTAACAAAAAAGGTGAATTTGGATACGATGATCCCTATAATGATGATGTAGATGTCTAGAACAGTGAATTCCAATAACATGAATAGTCAACTGAGAGTGACTAAAACACCCTCAATTTAATTTGATATAAGTACCATTGGTCGAGACAAAGTATCGTGGGGGTGAGTGGTTGTGGTTCTCCGTCAAGGACACCAGTTTTCCATCCGGGTTTCTCCGGGCTTTGGCCACGCATCCCGACTTCTTCTTAGTGCAATACCAGTACCCGGGGAAATATTCCGAAAACGTATAACTGTTGATCATTAACATACATTTCTGGCCGTTTTTGTAGCGGCTTGGTATCATGATAACTGTAAAAAATAATTAATTATAAAATCATAAATATATGATTTGTGTAAAATATGTTACAATTATGTCATATTTATGATAGCAATGATCTGTAAAAAAAAAAAATTTGTTACTGGTTAGGTATAAGGTTAAACGGGCCATTTCCGCAACTCGACGTCTAAGCGCCTTTTTTGCGTGTGTGGGAATGATGCTCCTATTCTCGCCAGCCCAGCTCATCCAGATACTTCAGCAGGTTCTTCAACTTACCGAAAACCTCCGGTAGTGAGCTTGGCTGTCCGAGATGTCTTACCCGGTAGTTACTGATAATCAAAAGCTGATAAAACCTCAAAATTTTACAGGTATGCCTAAACCGCGATCTTTTGAATATTTTAATTATTTTTATATAACTCAACACGCTACTACAATTCTATAAAATACACGTAGTCGCATTTAACACATAGATATAAAAAAAAACAACAATTACACACCGAAAAACATTGAATATATTTACAAAAATGAAATAACTAAAGAGTATGGTTGTGTGGGGAAAGTTTAAAAACAGTAGAGCCAATTGTAGTAGCTCTTGATCTACATCGATAATTTCTCTTGACACAACGCCAGGAGACTTTGCCATTCCTCTCCGTATCTTTGCTGAACCTGTAGCCGTCCACTATCAGTATCTGGTTCCCAGCGCGACTATTAACAAATAAAGCTTCTTTTAATTCTGTATCAAATTCAGCTTCTGTATATTCTGTAATGAACAAAAATGCGAATGAAAAACCAAATAGTTCTCATAATTGGGCATTCTATGTGTGTACCTGTCAAATAAGACTATAATAAAATAAAAATAATTTAAAAACATATTTCGGCCCAATTTTCTTACCTTTGGACTGACACTAATCCTGTTTCTGACGAGACACACTTGATTTTCTATTGTATCTACGAGTACAAACATCAGGTGATGAGTAATTTAACACAGCAAAATATACATTTCTGCTTTCATGACAAACAAACAAACTTCACAAAAATACTTAGATCCGTATTTTTTATATCTAGTACTTTAGTCCCGTGTTGGTCCGGGGCACAAAAAGAATGTGCCAACTGCTCTTCTTGCCTAGCATGTCGTAAAAGGCGACTAAGGGCGTATTCGGTACTGGGTCTGTGATTGTGTAGACGATGAGCTAGCCACTTGTTACTACTCTTTCACGATTTTCCATCTGTCCAAACCCAATTTTTATATGGCTGAATGTGGTCTTAAGGAACATAGTGCTCCTTGGACTCTGCCTACCCCTTCGGGGATTGCAGGCGTGATTGTATGTATGTAGTACTTTAGTTAACATTTAAAAATTATAGTTTACAATAATAATAGTATTTTGATTTATACCTACATTACTTAGATATAGATTTTTTTACATCTTGAGAGATTGTTCTTAACCACAATATGAGCCACATTTGAGATGAGCACTAAGAACAAACTTTATACTCGTAAACATAACATACATCACGCATCTATCCCAGAAGGGGTGGGCATGTGTAAACACCCACATTTCACATAGGATACGAAACAAAAACACCATAATTACAAATTGAAAATAATTGAATATATTAAGAAAAATGAAATAAACTAATTATACAGAATGGTTGTGTGGGGGAAGTTTGACAACCATACTGCTAATAGTAACAGGATCCTGTTCCCACTGCTGGGCATAGGCATAGGACATGAGGAGTATGGGCAGTAATACTACCATACTGGCCAAATGCGGGTTGGTGGGTAGAAACGGTCGCAATAGACCGGGACCAATGACTTAGCGTGCCTTCCGAAGCACGGAGGAGGTCGCGATCACAAAGTTTTGGTCACCCATCTACGGCCTGACCATGGCGAAGTTAGCTTTCGATCGAAACCCGAAGCCGCAGCCGCAGTTACTATGGTTTTTTATCTATCCCACGGGAACCCTTTAATTTTTAGTAATAAAAAGTATCTAAGATGTTGACCAGGGATATAAGGTATTACCATGCAACATTTCATTGAAATCGGTCTAGCTATTTCGGAGATTAGCTCGTACAAACAAACAAGCACAAAAACAGAGAAACAAAAAATAAAAATATTTTTTTTTTGTTATTTTCCTGTTTTTGACCCCTTGACTCCCCTTGACTTGGTTTTAATCTTTTTTTTTTCTATGTACAGACATTCGACCTCTACAGTTTCATTATATGTATAGATTATACATGATTATGATCTAGATTCTCCTTGATTACATTATTGTCTATCATAACTGCGGAAGCCTTACACTCTGTATTTCTCTTTACACACCTAAAATACATCTTTGCACCGACTGTGCGGACCTTGTTGAACCTGTGCCCATGGATCAGAAGTACTGGGTTACCCATCCATGACCTTTGTATGACGTACCCTGTAACAATACAGAATAACCTAAGAACTTATTGATGCTATTGTACACAGGGTGACCAATCCAAATGGGTCAGTGAGGACAAATCCGAAAATGGTGTGATAGCGAAATTTGTTCTTAGAAACCATGGCTTCGATTAAAAAAAAATTGGGCATTAAAAAAAAATTCACGAGGATCGATTGTGGGCAAAATTTCAGTAACCATTTTTCATTGTAATTGTTGTTGGTGTGAAATTTTAAATGAATTCCTTCCTCAAATGCCTTTCAAAATAAACTAATCATTATCAATTCTAAAAAATGTTTAAGATAATCTTACATTTTCCCACCATAATTTAAGATTTGACAATTACGTACCAGCTTTCAAACCAATGATAAACTATTTCATCCCATATTTAAAATCACATAAGATTTTCCGATTGACGGTGGTTTGAAAATATCGATGGCTACTATCTCAAAATGCATCTTGTGTACGGGCCCAGAGTAGCAGTTCTTGTTAGTTAAGCTGTCAACATCTAACAGGTAGCGTGACTGTGTTTGTGACGAAAGAAAACCTACATAATTCATATATTTTGACATTCTAAGTATAATTCCCGATGGTGTGGGCCAGGAATTTTACTGCTCGGTTTGGTTAGTGGTAGGGCTTCTAAGCCCCCCTGGTTAGCCACCACCGTCTTACCTCATCCAAATCGCAATAACAATTTTTAAAGCATTGTGTTCTAGCAATTAGTAGAGGTAAAATAGCCATTTCCTCAGTTGTTGAAGAATACAGGTGAAGCTCACTTCCACCTTCGGCCTTATCGTCACTTACTAGATGAAGGATAAGAGCTTGCCTGCTATAAGTAAAAAAATACCATTTTAAAAACATAATTTAATGAAATATTAATTCAAATATTAATTTAAATAGAATATACATTCTTGTTTTCATGACAAACAAACATTATAACTTAAACTTAAACTGAATCAGTATTAAAATTTACATTATTAAGCTTTTTACATAACATGTAGGTTCAACGAAACTGTATCGTACAGAGAAAAATATAGATATAGCGTAATATTACAAAAACTAGCACAATGCTAAAATTTCATAAATACAAGAAGACGGTAACTTTCACTCACATATGTTTTCAATAAGTTGTGCAATGTATCAGTGTTGTGTATTATGTTGCCGCATATCGAAGTGGCCACCGACATAATACACTGTTAACAAAACAATACATTCAATAAACAACAATGCGAACATAGTAAAACTTTTATTTAAAAATTTACTATTTATATTATTATACCTATTAAATGCCTAAGGGTCTCTTGCAGGAAATTTAAATCGAGATTCAAAACTAGATTAAGTGATTTTTTGACATTTCAGCCATAGTGGAATTGTCAAAAACTGACAAAATCGAGTTTTAAACTAGGTTTAAAATTTCCTGCAAGTGGGACTAAGTCATCAAAGTAAAAATTATGTATGATTATGGTTTAGATTCTGTTTGAAAATCTTATTTTCTACCAGAACTGCGGTGGCCTTGCACCCTGCATTTCTCTTTACACACCTAAAGTACACCTTTATACCGTATGTGCGGTCTTTGTTGAACCTGTGCCCATGGATAAGAAGTACTGGGTTACCCATCCATGACTTTTGTAGGACGTACCCTGTAACAATAGAGAATAAGCTAATAACTCCTTGATGCTATAGTATAGACGGAGACCAATCCAAATGGGTCAGCGAGGACAAATCCGAAAATAGGTGTGATAGCTAAATCTGTTCCTAGGATCCAGAGCTTCGATTTTAAATAAATTTCTACTTGAACTATCAAATTGCATCTTGTGTACGGGCCCAGAGTCGTATGCTCCAAAGCAGCAGTTTAGCTAGTTACCGATAACGTAATATGTGGCCGGCTTCCTGTCACTTTTTATTGCGGTGAATCTAGTAAAGTACAAACCTCGAGGCGCCTTTAAACATCTCCGTTACACAGAGTAGCGAGAATTTTACATGGATTTTAGAAAGAAAGTAGCTTTAAAAATGTTTGGAGATATTAAACTTGAGTTTTTATAAAGGCTTGAGTTTTTATAAAGGCTTGTGTTAATTTTAAGACTTGAGCTCTTTTGAAGCCTCGAGGCATGGCTCAAAGCACTCGCGTCTAGACTAGACTCGGGACTCGAGTTCACCGAGTTCTGACAATCCGCTTCGAGGCTTCAAAAGTAGAACTCGATGCCTCGAGGTTTGTACACCACTATGTGAACCAGCGAGACGGGACGTGGCTTTGAATCAAGTCTGTACAGACTTGATGTAGGGCTCATCCACAATTCTTTGTTGTGAGCTCTCATCTAGCCGCTGCCAGCAGTCGGTAGGCTTCATCTTTTTTCAGTCCGCATGACAAAAAACAACAAACAGCCTTAGTAAATACTTTATTTAAATACCTACCAACTATACAATTTTCTATTACTTAATTTTACTTTACTTTATTGATGATAATGAAGTTAGTGGCGAGTGACCGAAGAAGATAGAAATACTGAACAAAATTTTATTTTGCCATTGGGTTAGCCCTGTGGTAGCCTGATGTTTTACTTTGAACCAATTGCACTAAACATTCATGATCTTCCTTTCATTCTCTTTTTTTCACATTTCGAGAGTTCGATTCCCGATAGAGGCAGGCGATTTAAAAAAAATCTATGAATGCAGTTCCACTTACTATAAAAAATAAAATGATGTCTTCTTTCAGTAAAACATCCTACCTTCAATATGTATGTAATTTGCGATGTGAAACAAAATACGGTTGATTTAATGCAACGTCAAAGGTCATGTCCTTTTATAATTTCAAAAAAAGGTGTTCGAAATGACAGAAATCCAATTCATATCCATTGAAATTTGGTTAGAGAGTAGGACAGCAGAACACGACCTAATATTCTTATTTATTATTATTTAACTATTTATTGTACACAAAAGAAATATGATAGTATGTTAGTGATTGTGATAGTTATTAAATGCAATAACTTGGTTATCAATAGTAACAACGGTGCACTTGCATCCCATCTTCCTCCGGGAACACCTCCACACGCTCCTGATGCCATCTAGCGATTTGTATGTGTCCCTATGGAACTTATTTTGGCCAATAATCAACACCTGGTGGCCGGCTCGAGACTTCATGAAGATCGCACCTGAAAGCAATAACTAACTTATTAGTTTTACATATTTTTATTGCCTGTAATATTATAACACTATTAAAGCCAATATGGGTACAGTAACGAGTAAAAATATGTAAACAAGTAACACTTAAAATGAAGTTTTATTTTTTAAGAATATTCTAAGAACCGTCAGATATGGCGGACGCATTATATGTTATATGGCACATTTTTTCTCGTGACTGTATTTGTATATGTATTTAGTAGCCTGATTTGTTTGCAGTGTGTGGAGATGTAAACTTGTATTAAAATACGATATTTTAATTTCTGTACGAATTTTAAATGAATTATCTACTACAACAGCAAAATTTATAATTATCACAACATATCAGGCAGACCCTTGGTATGTACACCTCTTCCTTCCCCTTCGGGGATATAAGTGTGACGTTATGCTATGTTGTTTGTTTTAATATTAGAGGTTCATTGATAGATTTTTAATAGAGATTGATGATTTATTCGTCGTGATTGTGGTTTTGATTGCTCTTTACTATAATATTATCTATTGTCATTACATTTCCCTTGCATCTTGTGGTTTTACGCTTTCTACAACGCCATTCTACTTTGGAACCGTTGTCTCGTTCTTTTAAAAATATGTGACCTCCAATAACTAGTCGTTGCTGACCCTTTGACGTTACTGAAAAGTATGGCTCATCTGAAAAATAGAAATTTAACATTGAACATTAAATATATTTAACGAAAAATTAAAGTAAACATTTCATTGCAAACATCTTATTAAGGCTACAGTCACAATCATAAATATACTGCTACATACCTACTAGTGTCTAGTGCCACTACAGCAAATATTTTACTATCACCTTAGAATTACAAAGTACTAAAATGGGTTTTCACTTGTGACGGTACAGCGATTTTAGCCACTCGTGTATTAAATTCAGGTTTAATTATTGACACCCTTAAACCACTAGCGATAAATTCAAATATTATTCTCAATCTCGAGATTATCAAATCCTTAAATACAACAACTGCAATATTAGAAAAAAACAAAAAAAGGCAAATTAAAAACAGTTAAAATGTTTATTGAAATAAACCCGTTTTAAATCAGTACAAATAGTCTCATGACAAATAAAGTGTAGAAATTTTTATTCGGGGTACCTGAGAAGTACCTACACCGCTGGCATAACAAGGGCAAGCGTATTTAAAAAAAAAAGTTTATTATTAAAATTTACAATAACGTCCGGTACGACAACAGCACGTTAATGATATTTAACCTTCAAATGTATGACATTATGTATAAAATTGAATAACAATTCTGAGTGCATTTATAAACTTATAGGCGAGGAGCCCATCGGCATAATATTTAGGCTTTCTTCTCAAAGTTGAAAACATTTCATCCTTCGCCGTAGTTGATACTAGATGACCAAAACTTTGTGATCTACAATTTCCTACGTTCTTAAGAAGTTCTGTTAAGCTTCTACTCTTGGACTATAGATTCATACTCCTCTTTTTTCCATATAGAAAGGCTTATATAAAGCATTAGAACGTATAAAGATAATAAATATTAGTCTATAAAATTTACCTATATGTTCCTATGTTCACGGAATGTATTAAAAATATGAATTATTTCCTTGAAGTATTAACTACATAGAATATTTTGTTCAAGACTAAATAAAAATTCACGCGGATTAGAGCAGCCCTCATGGAACGCTTTAGGATATTGAACAATATTTTCTTGACACCTATAGCGTCAAGTTGGTTACGATGGCATGATATGATTTTCCGAAACTGCTCTACGTAACTTATATTGACTACACATATCTACCTAATAAGGGTGGTTATGGTGCTGTCTGGCTCTAATAATAATGTTGTCTATAGTCATAACGAATGCAGGGCACCCCGAGTTCTTTTTCACACATCGCCATCTTACTTTTATTCCCTCATTTTGGTGTACGGTGAACCGACTCGTGCCCACGTGGAGGCACCGCTTACCGGACTCGGTAACACCAAAGAAAGCTGAAACAAATAATTAAAATTAATCAGATAAAAGTACTTACGTAAAAATTGCACTGGTTAGCTACTTATGTCCTTGTAAGAGTTGCAAACAGATGCAATTTTTTCCTAGTACGTGACCCTCACAAGAAAACAATGATCCTTTGTGGAAAAGATAATATTTATTTCGGTTCTTTTGTTTCTTCATGGGATATATACAAATTTGCAGGCTCGCTCACCAAAAACCTGTAAAAAAATAAAGCTGGTAATATTAGTTTTCTTGTGTGGGCTTCCGGACTAGGCGACTATCATTACTTACTTATTACCATGCGGTGCGCTACCAACGGATTTAAAAAAAACAATTTACAGAAGTAACAAAAATAGTTATATTTTTTCTAAGAAAAAACAAATTATAACTTTTCTTGGAATTTAAACTTTACTTACAATTTACTATTTTACAAACAAAAACTTGCCTCTGGTTGCATTGAATCATACTTCAAAGAAATAGTTATCTTTATTTATTTAAAAATCTTTATTGCACAGAAAATTGTACAAATGGTGGACTTAATGCCATAGGCATTCTCTACCGTCGACCAGAGCAGAAGGTATAAAAAGTTAATAACTAAATAGGGCACGAAAGAAAAAACAATAAAAATTAATTAAAATTACAAATTGAAAATAAAGCAATACAACAAATAAATGAAAAAAAAAATAATCTAATCTATAATGAATAATCTTTGAATTAGGTTTTTCGAATATACACAGTCAGTTCAAAAAGTATCGCGAAATTTGGTTTTTCTGGGTTAAAATGCAGCTATGGAAAATTAAAAGTAAAGTTCTTTCGAAACCTCGAAGCACAATTTTTTTTCTCATCTTGTTTAGCTCTAACTTCGATGCACTGCGCGAAGAAGACTGGTGGGTACCTCTTCGCCTCTTTGGCTCAACTCCGGCTCGTGAGGCGCGGCGCCCGGCGCGGTCAGCCCCCCAGGTGGGAATACCGTCCGGGGAAGCCCAGTGAGCGACACGAAGCAGGCCACGGCTTAAATCGTTACCGGAGGAGTAAGTGGCGAAGGAAGGGTACCACACGGACTGTCACTTGATTTCGTCTTCTCTTTTTTAGTGCCATTGGGCGGCCCAATCATATTAGCCTTGTAGCCAAGCGAGCTTCTCAACATAAATAAGCGACATGTGCACCAACATAACCCAATAAAAAAATAAAATATCACGGAAATGCAAAATTCGCGATACCTTTTGAACAGACCTCGTACATTACATACTATACAACAATTTAATAAGTACAATTTATCAACCTACACATTTCAAAAAATATAAATTAGTTTGATTTAAGAAACAGTTAATAACAACAGCACATTCTAAGCTTTCATAACATTAAAACAAAATTGATTAAAGACAATTATTTTACAAGACAAGCGGTTATTACAACTGATAATGTACAGCTTCGTGAAAACGACACTGTTTAAATAAATATACATTTATGCAGCCACAATATCTTGTGGAAGCCGATTCGATTTGAGTTTAAACTTATTTTAATGATTATGTACGCCTTTAGCTTTAACGATATGCCTTCCAAAGGTAAGTAGTGTCACTTTGCAGCCGTTGCCTTTTCTTATACAGGTCCAGTAACATTTGCCGTTATCCCTAGCCTTATTTCTTGTATACACGTTGTCTTCAAATACAAGCTTTACTCCTCCTCTACGAGTGGGGACAAGGAGTCCTTCTGTATACAAAACATACATCCATGTAACTTTTACACTTACGCCCTTACTAATAAACGAGTTACAAAGAAGGAATAGTTATTCAGTGTTTTGTCACTCTGACAACTACTGTCTTCTGAATGTCTGACGAAGACAAACACTGAATAACTGTTTCAACCTCTTTTATTAGTAAGGGTAGTTAGACTAAATGTACAGAACCAAACTCAACTGTAGATGAGTACTATTAGAAAGAAATGGCGCAATTCGAAATGGAGTACGACCCATAGGCTCGTGTTATTAAACAAAACTCGAGCAGGCTAGTATCATAGTGACGCGTTTGAACAGTGCCGTGTCATACTGCGTCATAGTCACATAGAAACGCGCCATGTAGTCTAAGAATTTAAGGCCCGAATTACAGAACCGATCTCAATCGTATATCTCAGCTTGTGTACCGTTAAAAAGATATAGCGTAATTTATCCCCATATAGCGCCAGCCCAAGCTGTGCCCAAGTAGAAGTCTACGCCTCAGATTCTGGACAATAAGTCAGTAAGATTTGGATTCACTTCAACAGAATTGAAAGGAGCTGGTTAACTACGTCTCGTCGGCGTCACTGTGAAACTAGCATTAAATCTTCACTTGAGTAGTTAAGGGGATATTGTGTTTGATTTTCAAAAACGTGTCGAAACGATAAAGGTTGTTGACATAAGGAACGATTGAAAAGGATAACAAATTTGATTTATTTCAATATAAACAGAGGCCAGTAATAAATGACCTTAGATACATTACACTAGAAATATAGACACACAAAGGGTTCAGGTTTCAGGATCATTTTCATGGTTGTGTTCGCCTTTTAATTTAATAACAGTTTTGTCAATAGTAAGTGCAGTGACCTTGCAACCATATTTCTTTTTACTGCAGACCCAGTGTGTGCTTCTTCCGTCTCTCCAGGTCTTGTTTCTGACAAACATGTAATTTTCTATATGCAGTTTCAAACTTCCGCGTGATGTGGGAACAAGCAACGCCGCTGAAAAACATTAATTAAATATTAGACTTTAGTTTTTTAATACGCATGGTCTTCTAGTAGCCTTTTTACCAAAGTTTGATGTTGAGACCATTATGAATAAATTTATTCAGAAATTATATTAGGAGGAACCTATCGCAGAACTACCTTCCATATACAGAGCAAAACTTTATTCATCAGCAACGTCCAAAGACTAGCTAGCCAACGTCATACCACAACATTTATCCTACGACTTTTGCTATTTGACACATTTGACTTTCATACAAATATTGGGTCCTTACCTATGAAATTGGTATTTTTCTTCTCTCTTAGTATTTTGTTCGTAACTATTAAGTTTCAGAGTATTCTTAAAAAATAATTACTTCCTCTAAAAATAGACCATATTTTCGAACTCTTTTGATTTGTTTTGTAAATCGTTGAAAGTTTTATTGTGTTAAAATTGGACACGGAGACAAATCCTTTTCAGTGCCTTCCGAATACATAATTTGATTTGCATTCACATAAAAAAGATAAATAATTTTTAAGAAGTGTGATATCACACATATAGCTAAAGCTTGTTTAATGCTACATGCCAAATATTATTATCATTGGATTTGTCGTTGTGAAGAAAACTGAAAAAATGTTAGTATGGAAAATGCAGAGTTCCCCAAAATCTCCTTACAAAACGCCAATTTCATATGTAAGGACCTAATATAAATATTAATTTGTGCGCAACGCATCGCAATAATGACGTAAACGCGCGTCGCCTTTTCGTATGTGAATGGAACATAGAGTTACAAATGTCGAGATAGTATAGGTACTATACTATAAGTAGCATTTATTGTAGGCAATAAACGCTTGAAAAATCATTTTTAAATAATGTTTAGTTGTAGTAAAACTAGTTAAAAAAATTGTTTATAATGCTATGGTGCGTACAGACTAGTGAAACGTACGTAAGGTAAACTGCTGCTGCCTAGAACACACTTCGCGCCCCTTAATGCTCTGTTCGTGCACGTAGCGTGCTCAGTTCGTGTACGCAAGGTGTCCACCACAGATGTACATTTATTTAGATATCGCAAGTATAACGATTTGTATTGAAACCAAGTGTGTCAAATTTAACGTCTACTGTGACGTCACAGCCGTAATTTTGAGACGGGTGATCCAAACTGATTGAAAGATAACGATGCCGCCGATGCCGCTCCACCAATTATTACACAACGAGGTATTTTTTTAGTTTATGCAGCCATTCGGATGCGCCCAGACTAGTTAGCAGCGGCCAACCTCGACATTTGGTCGGGGCTTTCAGACACGTGCACGATTATTTATTATTATTTATTTATTTACGTTTCACAAGTCTGTACGCATCATTAGTCATCTAGCAGGGCGAGGTGGTTGATGAATTATGTTTAACCTCTGTACTTGAAACTACACATCTAAGAATAAGAAAATCAACAAGCCGAGGAAAATGTTCATAGTTAAAAATACAGAATATAAATAACCATTTATTAATCATAATCATGGAATGATATCTATTTTACAAAAGTTTTTATATACATAAAATTAATTTTTCTTACAAAATCAGTTTACTTTTATTATAATACGTACTTTTACTGAATTTGACTAGAGATATATTAAAGATAACTTATTGACTTTGTTTTATATTAGAAAAAAAGTAAATTACAAAACAAAATATGAAAATTGTTGTCGTAAACAAAATTAAGAATACAATAACTGGAATAGAATAGAAATATTTGATTTGAAGAAATATCTCATAATTATCTTTCTGATTTAAAACAACTGGGTACCGCATTAAATGTTTAAGTAACATAATTTCCAAAAGGTGTCGACTAAAACAATGTCTACGATATTTATAGATCATATTGTACATTAAATTTAACAATAAGTTTTTAAAGGTTATTTTTTAATTTCTACCAAGGAACTTTTTAACTTGAATTAGAACGAATGGTAAATGACTGCAACTTCATCTATCCTCGAAGAGGTAGGCGGAGGTGTTACACCCACATTTCGCCAGCAACGAGTTGCACCTTTGCAACAGAAATCGGATTAGATAGATGTAAGTAGATACCCAACCAGACAGTACAACGTGCCCTCTTAGACCTCTAGCGACTAACTACGGTATGACAAAAGCAAAAAAAGTTGTACAATATGAATTATCCGCTGTCAGGACCATAGATAAGGCTGCCTATCCACTAACGCGGAGCAAGGGAACAGAGCGCAGATTTTTAAGCAACGTTATTGTTTTATCGAGATATGAGAACAGCAAAGCGTTTTGAAACAATACTATTGGTAATTCATTCATGGTCATTAATTCAAAACGATGGCTTTATTGACCAGGATGTAAGAAATATAATGATGGGTAAAATGGCGACAGGACGGGACTTTTCAGGAGCAACGAATGACCCTAGATTGTCCCTTAAGCTTAAGCGATTTATAAATCCTCGTTAGACCTGTCGTAATGTATGGATCTGAATGTTGGGCAACGAAAGCGACGGATGAAAGAAAACTGCACTCAGTAGAGATGCGAAGGTTGCGATAGATGTGTGGAGTCACAAGAATGGACAAGATCAGGAATGAGTATATTAGAGGAAGTTTCGCCAGTGACAGAAAAGAGCAATAGGTTAGCATGGTATGGACATGTGACGAGGAGGGATGTCACATTACAAGAAGGATGCTGAGCATTGATGTGGACGGACCTAGAGTGAGAGGAAGACCAAAGAAGCGATGGATTGAATGCGTGAAGAATGATATGAGAATAAAAGAATCGGATACTGAGCTGACGAGTGACAGAGGAGAATGGACGAAGAAGACATGTTGTGCCGTCCTCACCTAGAGTGGGAAAAGGGCAAGAAGAAGAGAAGTTAAAGTTAGGTTAAAATACAGATAAATTATTACAGTCAAAGGTGAGCAGGGTCAGTAATGGTTGTGGTCGTTCTTAAGCCTCAACAGCTTGTTTCCAATAGTGACAGCGGTGGCGCGGCACCGACGGTCCTTCTTAATGCACACCCAGTTGGTGGTCGGGCCGCGACTGTCGCTCCTCTTGTTGTAGCGGTAGCAGTCTATTATCATCGATGGGTTACCATATCGAGTGGTGCAGAATTCTGGGATTGGTAAATCTGCGAAATGATAAATGTGTGTAAAATTATTATGCTTGAATATTTTGTGAGTTGATGATTAATTTATTCTGTGAAAGATTAAGAAGACAAATCTTGGACTTAATTAAGTATAAATGTGTAATTTTCGGGTTTCAACGGGAAGACGATGTAAACTGCAGAATTCGATATCTCCATAATGTTATCAATAATTATCATTCTCATATTATTTTTTGACAATGCACATTACAAAATCTTCCAAATATTAATATTTTATTGTAGTGAGGATGATTTTTTTCGTTGCCCGTTCTTCTTAGGTCAAGGCCTACTGGTAGATGTCAAAATATTGGCATATCTTGACGTATCTCAAACAGGGTTCTAGGAGAAAATACCGAAGGACAGACTACGAGTTACTTATCTACTACGAATTAAAATAGAATAAAATTTTATTAATGAAAAATATTTGTTTTATTTACATCTTCTTACACTATGAGTAACAGAAGCTTATTTATTTATTACTGATGATCACTTGTGGTTGTGAATGACGCTCTTTTTAAGTATAAAGCCTTCTTCAGTCATGGTGGTGACAAAAGCATTACAATGAAATTTTTTCTTCAAGGTACACACCCACCTCGTCTCCTATTTGTTAAAATGATGTTTGCAGTATCGAAAGCTGTCGATCAGGATCACTGGGTTCCCTCGATATGATTAGCCAAATTTAGGATACACTGTAATGAAATCAAAAAGAGAATTGAATGATATAAATAGAAATAAACTTGAAAGGCATTCACTGATACAGGTTATACAAAATTTTATGAAAATGTAACGATGTTGTTATTTTTGATTGTAACAATAAGGAGTTCTAATTATACGAGTAACATTGGCTTCTTAATTTTATGGTGTAAAATCTTTTTTTTTTTTTACTTTTAGTTGTAATACCTACATTCAAAAAAACATAAACACCGTTAATATAATAAACTTTCAATTTTTATGACTTTTAGAAAAATTCACTCATAAATACTTTTACTTTTACTATGGGACCTTTGACCTTTTTAAGTCTTTGAAACTGAACATGGAGTTAGAAAGTTGGTCCTTAAATAAGTGTTGTTTCTTGTAACTAAAACAGTGGTAGAAAAAGATACAAGACGTGGTAATTAGAAAATATGGTGCAGTAAATAATTGACTCAATAACGCCAAGCGTGCGTAGTACATGGCGTGGCGGGCAGCGTGACTACCGATACCCTAAAGATATGCGTTACCCGTATCGAGCCAGTAAGTAAAAGAAAATTCTCATAGCCGGGTTATTTCCCCTTCCCGCCCCCTCTTCGCCCGCCTCTTCTCCCGCTCTTCGCCCCCAGTTCAACCTCGTCGCGAAAGTGGAAATCCCGCATGAAAATATATTTGAAAACGAAAAAAATATTTCTATACCACTGGAATGTTTAAGTATCATATGCAATAAAAAATAATATAAAACATTCAAATATTTTTAATGTAACTAGTGGAAATACTTTACTATTCGTGAGTGTGGAAGCTGTTCATTTTAATGATGACACCATCTTCGTTGAGTGTGGTGACAAACGCCGTGCACTTCTCCTTACGTTTCTTGACACAGGCCCATCTAGTCTTGCTGTCTTTTATACGCTCCCTGTAGTACCGGTGTTCGTCTACGATGATCACGGGATTGCCACGTTGAGAGAAGCCATACTCAGCACGCACTGTTAATAAATTATCACAGTAAGCACACACTGTTTTAGCATGTTTTCTTAGTCACTCAATTGTAATTTCAAAAGTTGAGGACTAAGGCCCGTATTACGGAACTAAACTCAAGCGTAGATCTCTGCTTGAGCACTGTTAGAGAGGGATGGCGCTATTGATCCCACACAGCGCCATCCCTTTTTAACTGCGCTCAAGCAGAGATCTACGCTTGAGTTTGATAAATATAAACATGTGTAAGCTCCTATGGTATGAGGAACAATAAAAAAATAAAAACAGTTTTTGAAAAGATTTATGTAATTAAATACAACAACAAAATTCACGTTAAGTACAAAAAAAAACGTCAAAAATATCAACAAGTTTCCTATAATAATATTAATTTGTTCACTCAAACATTGTGAGAACGAGAAAAAGTTATTATTATAGTACATGGAACATAATAGTAAATCGACTACTTGTCGCAAAAACACACGCACATTATTTTACACAGTAATAATGTTAATAATTAATCAACAACTTCAAGTAAGAGCGTACATATAGCACAACGCAAAAATATATGGAGGTTTTTGAAACGGTTAGTAAAATATTCGAATTTTGGTCAGCAAAAAAATACAATTGGTCAGCTAAAATAACTAATTGATCTGCAACTTATGGGCAGTAGATATTTCTAATTCAACAGCAAAATAACTAATCGGGCAGCAACTCAAATGTTGTCTCTGCCGCCAAATTGTTTATTCTAAGTTTTGATGACACAAATATAGTTTTCAAAAATAACCTTTACCTAATTAATATGTATCAAATACATTTCCTAGGAATTGATTATTCATTGATACTTCTCCTAGATTTTATACATTTCCGGTAACATATAAATTGCTGCCTAAATGAGTATTTAGCAGCTCAACTAATTATTTTGCTGTGCAAACAACTATTTTGCTGCCCTATTAATTGTTCTGCTGGCCAAATAATTATTTTGCTGCTCGAATAATTATAGCTGACAAAATAATTGTTTGCTGCCCAAATGTTTTTTCAGCTGATCTTTTTGTTGCTGACCAAATAATTAAATGGATGCCCAATTAATTACTTCCAAAAATATATTGCATTTAGCATAAAGATTTAATATTATTTTGTCCTATTTATTAAAGTTAAGTGCAAGGGGCGAGACTATTTACATTAAGTAGATTTGACTTCACATTAGGGAAAGATTTTCATTAGAAAATAGTTTAATGAGGTTTAGTGATTAAAAAATAGTTTTATTTTACAATATTTTGATATGATCTTTCTCTCCTTGTTCTTCTTCAAGTATGATTGGCTCCACTCGATATACTAATCCTTCCAAGCCCTTAATCATCCATCCTCTCTATAATTCGTCATTTCATTCTCTTTCTTTTTACATTTCACACATTATATTTCCGAGTCATCCACATTTATACATAGCATACCTGTTATCATGATGACGATAATACACGGTACCATCTACATCAATGTAAATTTAATATTATTTCCTTATATTTTTAAACAGATTTCAAAAATAAATACTATTTAGAGTTTTTTCCATTCAACATAAGCAAAAGGTAGAAAAGATCTAACTTTTAATTTGTTAGTTACTTTCGCCATCTTTTTAATGAACAAAATGTGTTGGGATAATCTAATAATTCCTATGTGTATGTGTCCCGTGTGTTTTGATGAGTTCACCAGCGTAGGTGGTGACGGAGGCGGAACACCTCATGGACCGTCTTCTGCTGCACACCCACCAGACCCTGGCTCCAGACACGCAGTTCTTAGAATACCTGTACCCATGATACCAGAGATGTGTCCCATTTTTTTCCATCAATATTCCTGCAAAATACGTCTAGCATAAATGACCATTCCAAACGGAAACATTCTTATATAATTTGATAAAAAAAAAGTAAAAAGTTTTTTTTATTATACCTTTATTTTAGATTCATAGGAAACAGATTCGAGTAACTATAGTCTATAGATTAAAATAAAATTATGATTGAATAAAAAAAATATTCTTTAAAGATAGTAACTTAAGGCACAAATTTTAATAGAAAATGATGTATAGTAAATTATATTTACTCAAATACTTGAAAGAGATATTTCTAAAAATTAAATTGAAAAAACGGGTTTAGGGTGCTCTATCACTACATCCAGAGATGGGCGAGCTAAATAGTTTACGAGGAAATATAACCAATAGGACTTCGCCATTTTAGAATTCACGTGAAACAAAGCAATCCAATTGGTTATATTAGACCTCGCACAACGCTTAGCTGTATCGCAAAGCTCTGATGAAAAAGCACCCTTAATATTACTATTCCTAATATTAACACATATCTACTTAATTTATTTTATTACAATTTTTCTAAGTATTTAATAAATTCTTTTTGTAGTTTTCTTTTTTGTGTTCATTATATTTATATAAAACTTAATATTAAAAATCATTATAACATACAAATTATAATTTAACCCACTAATATTTATGTTAATACTCATAAATCATTAATATTTATCATAGAACTATAATTAACTGTAATTTTAATTTAATTATTAATAATTTTAGTATCTAAATAAGACGTATATCTATATTAGGAACAAGAAAAAGTCTGTAAATAGTCAAAATAATCATGTTATCTAAAACCCTCAAAAGAGTTGCTATAACTATATACGACAATGTTAATTTTGCTTTTATTGTTCAATGCTTCATTTTTAACAACCCTATGGGACAAAAATACAAATTTGTAAAAAGTATTATCTGACTGAACTTCGCTTACTTTTTATTCAAATTTTATCAAGCATTTCTCAAATATTTGCTATATCTAATTTCTCGTAGTAAAAAATATCATGATGACTGTAAAAAAAGACAAAAAAAAACATTTTCATATTTTTTTATAAAGTCATAAATTGTTAGTCATAATGGTATTAACCTGTATTTTCACCTATAATTTGAAGTAAGGATGTGTACTACCAATACTCACTAAAACACTATTAAAATTAAGATTGAATAAAATTTATATGATATTCCTTTTTGTGAGTGAGTCCCGTAGACACTAGTCAGTTATGAATCCTATCTAATGTTACATACAAATTTTCAAACTTCATTAAAAAAAAAGCTGGCATACTGACATGCTAATCTTAAAAGTATATTATAATGGAAACCACTTAAGGAGTTAACAGATATCGTATTTTCATATCGTAGCTAGTTAGCTAAGTTTAAGACAAGTGAAAGCAGACTCACGAGAAAAACATAAAAAGGCATTCTATTGTATTTGATAGGTACTTAAGACAATTTAAACTATACATCTCGAGATGTAATCTTCATTATTGCTGCCGTATGTAAAGTCCTTTAGACAAAATGAAATAACAGTATTGATCGAAGCACATAATTTGAAACATTGCTAAGATCCTGTTAACATTGTCCTAACAAAGAATACAATGTTAAGATACAAACTATTGTGTACACCAGCTCATCGATATAAATACTGTGCCTCCTGCGAAAAGTAGCACAATTTGACTTAACAGTTTTCGCTAGATGTGTCAAAAATGTGTTATTATATCCCATGAGCACCTTATCAGATTTCCTTGGGCACACGTGGAATTTTCATTGCATTAACATTTTTTGTGGGCGAATGTAATGAAAATGTCTTATTCGATCTAAGTCCAGTTGAAAAACATTTCATAGGCACAGACAAATATAAAAAATAACTCAATTCTAGAAGAATTAAGCCCGATTTCACCTACTCCAGGTTGCCACTATCCAGTATATTCATAAAAAAATAGAACAATTTTTTTTTTGGATTTATTTGTGATATTATTTACCAGGAGAACCTGGTAAATAATATCACAAATAAATCCATCTCATCATCATTCGCACCCCTAGATCTAAAGGGAGCTAACGCAAAAATTGTCGTTTTTGAGTTATGCTTGGCATTGCATTCCTAACTTCACTGCCTATGGACCAATAAAACAGACATAAAAATATCGCCACAACTTGCAGCTAGATGTCGTTAACAGTCTTTTTTGTTGAACTAAGGGGCCCCGCTTCTCTCCCACCAAAGCAGGTACATTGGTAGTTGCAATCATTATTACAAGTGGAGTACACGGGTTCCCCCTGAGCAAAATAGAAATATTTTGTGTTGTCTCCGTATTGTTGAAAATTTACACAGTGTTATTTTGAGTTTTCGCTATTTTGATGGTTAGCGCTGAGTAATTTAATAAAACATTTTAAATTGAACCTATATTGCTGGCCATGTAAGCAATGGTTTTGTTTTTATTTAGAATAGTTACCGTATTGTTGAAATATTTTTGAATTTGTAATTGAACCCGTTTTGGTGAGTCATTTTTTAAACTGCTATATTTCATTGAAAAATGAATGAAATTGAACTTTTTTGCTACTAATAGTAGGAGACTTTCCTTTTATTGGCATTTTATTTTTATCCCAGTAATTATACAGTTTATTTCGTTTTAACAGACCAGTTTTTGAGTTATACCTTTTTAGATGGATACCTCTCAGCGAGCTATGGAAAGGGCGATGCTCGGAGTAACTCTGAGGGACCGTCTTAGGAATGATGTCTTAGGATCGAGAGCGGTGGCGTGCATTAGGAGAGACCTATGTCCAGCAGTGGGCGAGCAGAGGTTGTTGATGATGATGAGATGGATACCACGACATAAGTTTAAATTACATACTTCATGAGACAAAATCGAGATTAAAATTGATGACTTTTTGAATCAATTTGGCACACAAGATTCTATAGTTGTGAAACATAAGTTTTCTATTGCACACAAATAATGAAACGTTGACGGGTTGTTAACATGATTGAAGAAAGGGTTCATCGAAATGTCGAGTTCATATAAATCTAATAGTTCATCAAACACTGAAGAGGATAGTGAACAATAAGACTACCGAAACACTGCCGTTGCTGAAATAAATCCCCTAGAGATATAAAAAAATAAAAAAAACAGACAGTACACCAAGCAAAAAGATGAAAATCAAAAGTCGCAAAACTGCTGAGAAATTCTGGCAAGGTTTCTCCCTCTGTCAACTTCAACCAGTCTCTGTTGAGATAAAAAAGAACAAGCAGCTGAGAGAATGGTATGAGCTCCTTGTGGAGAAAAATTCGGACAGAGATAATTTTGATGAAAGAACTTGTAGTACGACTTTCACAAGAAATAAAGCCTAAAAATTGGTAAAAAAATGCACACAAAAAAGGGACTTTTTTTTAAAGAATGAAATTCGATTTGGGAGTTTATTCGATTTTATACGAAAATTTTTATTTGTTCTTATTACTTTTATAACTAAGGGAAAATAGAGTAACTTTTTATATTATTATTAATAAAAGATTAGGATTAATTTCAGTGCATACTTGTTTTCTTGCTAATCTACGAGTATCAGCCAAGAAACCCCTATTGTTGGTAATAGGCGACCAACATTAAGGTTATATTGGTTCTATGAGTTTAACTAATTATAAATAATACCAGTGCTATTTCATTTTAAATTTATATCGCGTCTTCAAAAGAGCGATACCTTAAAATAATAAAAAAATATTCACATACTTGTCATGCAATAGAGAAATAACTCGGAAAATATAAATTAAAGCCTCAATATTTTACAAAATCCCAATATTCGTATATCATTTTTCTTTAAGTTGTACTTATATAGCATATATCTATACAAAAAACTACTGAAGTGCACAGGAAAACAGTAATCAGTTTTTCGCTTTTTCTAAAAAACTTACTTTTTTGAGTTAACCCTGTTTAGATCTAGGTGTGCGTCTGAAGGTGGAGAAACTGATAAAATTCTATTTTTTTTTCAGTTAATCAGGATATTGTTCGAAGGCGACGAATATGACCTTTAGAATCTGTTTCACCACCCGCCAAATAGAACAACATTTTAATTATCAATCAATTGTTTAGAAACTTAACCAGAGATGATGAAGTCGGTCCCTGAAGTCTAAAAAGAGCACAAAGAAGGAACTTCAGTGGTTATGTTGGAGGTTGAGCCTCTCAACCCGATCCTGGGTGAGTCTGATGCTGGCGGTACAGCCCTTGGAGCTCCTCTTGATGCAGTGCCACCAGGACTTGAACCCGTAGTACGAGGTCCGCTTGAACCGCTGTCCGTTCACCATCACCACGGGGTTACCCTTCTGCGACATGCAGAACCGCACTGCAAAGACAAAATAATGTTATTAACGAGATAGCTACAATTTAAAGAGCTTAAAGTACTAATTATAAATTAACATAAAAGTCATGCGTTTTTTTATTAAAAGTTGACAAACAAGCTAACTGCTGCCTTTCTCTCTAACCAAATTTCAATGGATTAGAATTTGATTTCTGTCATTTCGAACACTTTTTTAAAGACAGTTATCAAAGGACATTTGACATTGCACTTAATCAATACTGATTTGTCAACATAACGTTACAGAGTAGGGCAGCAGAACTGAACTGAAAACCCGGTGGTGAGTAAAAGTCCTTAGTTTTTACAATTTTTTAAATGGACACTGGTATTTTTTTTTTCACTGTCCCGGCCCTTGTCCCATATCATTCTCATTGTAGCAAAACCTGGAAACATTTTGATTTTATTTGAGTAAAATCAAAATAATGTAATAGAACGCTGTTTCATTGAACACCATTCCACTGTCCCAAACTCGAATCCACGACCTCTTACACGAGTAGTGCCGTCTTCCCCAACTTGACTTCCAATGCTCAGTCACATCAAATACATAAATTGTAGAATTCGATACATTTTTAAAGTGCTACGCAGCATTACACGTACTGACACAGCGACTTCCACAGCGCTGATTAGTATATTAATTGCACCAGAAAGTAGTTATATTATAATATGAGAATGCAATCCTAATCTCAAGAGCCGAAATAAATTTTTCACTCGAACAGGGAGTGTGCGTCACGCCTTATGGAAAATCTATAAAAACTGTTACCTACAATATCAAATTATAAATTAATTATTTAACGCTTCATGACAGTGATAGCCAAACTTTAAAATTGTAGCCTTTTTTACGTCAATACATTTTTCCAATGAAATCACACACACAGTGTGTGTGTGTGTGTGTGTGTGTGTGTGTGTGTGTGTGTGTGTGTGTGTGTTTGTGTGTGTGTTTGTGTGTGTGTGTAGTGTATACACTGTGTAAAACAAACCAAAATGTCAACAAAATCAAAATCAAAATCAAAATCAAAAGCATTTATTCAGTTTAGATGCGTCTTAGCGCATGCTTATGAATGTCATAAACATTTTACAATATTTCGTGAAAAAGAAAAATTACGCCATCCGTTCACAAAACTACCAGGAGGCCTTGTTCTGAGAAGAACGGGCAAGAAACTCAGCAAGTTTCTACCCTCCCTTTACATAGCAACATTTAAAAAATGTCATAAACTACAACGTCATTGAAGTTTAAAAATAAAAAGATAGATATCTAATTTGAGTAATATTCTGCAGTTTACCACATTTTTCATTACAAACATGTACGGTGATAGTCTAAATTATAATCTAAAAAATAGTATCTACATTACAATTATTGCCACGCATTTTTGTCTTCTAGGTAATCATTGACGGTATGGTAACCTTTAGACATTAATTTAGTTTTAATATATGTCTTGAATCTGTGCAAAGGCAATTCGACAATTTCACTAGGGATCTTGTTAAAGTAGCGTATACTAAGGCCCACAAATGAACTATTGATTTTCTGCAGCCTGTAGGACGGCAGAAGAAGCTTTCCCTTATTTCGTGTATTCCTATTGTGAATGTCACTGTTCTTTAAAAGAGAATTAATATTACTTCTCACAAAAAGGATGCAGTTGTAAATATACTGGGAAGGAACAGTCAGAATATTAATTTTTTTGAATATGCTTCTAAGTGAAGTACCTGCTTTTAAACAATAAATTGACCTTATAGCTCGTTTTTGCAGAATGAAAATAGATTGTATCTCTGCTGCTTTACCCCATAAAAGGATACCATAAGACATAACGCTGTGAAAATAACTAAAGTAAACTAATCTGGCAGTTTCCTCATCTGTAAGTTGTCTTATTTTTCTGACAGCATAGGCCGCAGAACTAAGTTTATCCGAAAGTGTTGTGATATGATGATTCCATTGAAGCTTATGGTCCACAGTAATACCCAGAAATACAGTAGACTCAGTTAAGCTTAATATTTCCCCGTTGAGTTTTAATTCTATCATTGTTTTTCTTACATTTGGTAAAGTAAAATTTATGCATTTTGTTTTTTTGGCGTTTAATTGTAAATTATTCACAGAAAACCAGGACATTATTTTGGTAAGTGCATTGTTCACATCGTCAAAATTTGTCTTATTTCTATCTACTTTAAAGATTAGAGACGTATCATCAGCAAACAAAACAATATCACAAAATAGCTTTGCAAAAGAAGGCAAATCATTTATATAAATTAGAAATAAGAATGGTCCTAGTATTGAGCCTTGCGGGACTCCCATTTTCATATGAGATCCTGATGATTTCGTCCCATTTATATCAACTTTATGAGTTCTACAACTTAAATAAGAGCATATTAAACTAAGAGCTTTGTTTTTTTTGGTATCTCACATTTATTTAACTTACATTAACAGTAATAATAATATAAAATAATAGAAATAAAATAAATATCCTCAGACATTCACACCTATCAACTAGTCCCATTTAACCATATAACTGAGTCATATAGTCTAAAATCTATTAATTAAAATTTAAAACAAAATTTAACAGATCAAGAAAACATAAATTATGAGTTTGACATAAATTCCTATTAATTACTTACATTACATCTAAGAATACATTGTGACTAACATTATGAACTTTATTGAGTCTATTATGATTATAATTATAAATAATCATTTCAATCGTGATTATGCTCGTGGTTTGTTTTCATGATGACGTCATCGAAGGTGACGATGGTGACCCTGCACCCCTGGGGCGCCTTGTTACACATCCAATACACCTTCGGCCCTTTAGCCCTCTTGCAATTGAACCTGTACGGGCCTGCTTGTAGAAGCGGCTTGCCCCTCTTTGTAGTAAGTAGCAATACCTCTGTAAATAAAGACGCGGAAGGAAAAAGCACTTAAGTCAAATTTTATTGTTAATAAAAATTTCACAGGGCAAGGGCTAGATGTTATAAAAAACAATTTACCACAGGTTTTGTTTTTATTTAATTTTATTATTATTAATAATAATAATAGAAATACACGACTTAAGTTCTTTTGAGCATGTGACTAAAGTGACATGCGACAAAGTGACTAAAGTGGTTTATATCATGATTAAATGAACGTATTGTCTTATTTAAAATAACGATTAATTATCATTTACAACTTAATATTATAAAATTCAAGTTCAATAAATCTTACTGCAATATTATTTAACAATGCTACTATGTATATAAATTTTTAAGCTCACTCACTATCTTCAGAACTTTGTAAATCTGGATCAACGTCCATAGCGATATTAAGTGTAATGACTAAGTTCTGGTAAAAATTGTGGAAACACTCTGGTATTAAAGGTAAAAGTGATAATATATCACGTTTCTTTTCAACACTAATTGGTATGCCTGTAGCATGTTAGTAATAGGCAACAAAGTCAAATTTTTTTCGCGCCGAGTACCTCGTTTAAAATTTATAATTTTGAAATGGTCGTCTCTAGACAGAGACGTTTTGTATTTTATAGCACCATAATCAGCGTCATAACATAGCCTCCTCACATCGTGCTACTTAAAGATTGTCCCTTCGTTGTCCTTTTTTCTAACAATTAATGGACCTTTCAACAAGCTCGCATAATCAAAAAAAAAAGGTCTGTCGCATTTCTTTTACAGTAAATTTTAAGTCGATGAAATTCTTTTCGATAGATCTTATCGCTTACAGTGTTTTGATGTGATGTTGCGTACAATGAGTACATTTTTGAATGGTTAAATGAGATTTCGACTTCTTTTACGTCTAGTGTAATAGCTTTCATATAATGGAAAATAATTTATATGATTTATTACTACTTGATTTTTTTGTTCTGGATGTTTGTGTTGAAAATCAACACCATGTTGATTTTCCACGTTCGTCTGGCTTTATAATTCCACTGGCACTGTTACGTTTTTTCAAACCAAGCAATTTAATAAAATTGTCAGTCACTGATAAAGTTTTTATAAAGCATCCTTGGCAAACGGGTATTTTTTCACTATTCACATTAAAATGATACTTGTATGTATACTGTCTGTTTTTTTGTTTTCCAACATCTTCAGTTCGGCGGCGTTCAGTTTTTTTTCTTCTATAGTAATTAACGAAGAAATAAATGCCGCCCTTAAATCGTACGATCCAAGATCCCACACTTCCGTATGGATTATGGCGCGTTCGTCGTCACTTATCTTCTCCCGACATTTATTGCGACAGTCAGGCAAGTCTTTCATGATGCGTTGTACAATATTTTTGCCTGACGCAGTAATATAAGCCTGACCGAGATTTCTTTTTAATTTGTTTTCTCTCTTTCTCTTTCTACTGTGCGCCAACTTTTGTTCGGTATTTGAGGCGTTTTCTTCAATGTTTTCAGATAAAACGGTATTCGTCTCAATTATGTCTAGCTCTTCGTTATATACTAGCAAGCTAGGACTGTCCGGGGAATAGGTAGGAACAGCAACATAATCAACACTTGAAAAATCACCTCGATTTTCATCGCAAGCACTTTGTTTTTGTATTTCAGATGAACGTGGTTGGGGATTTGCATAAGGATCTGTGTCACCTAAAATAATTAAATTGTGAAAATTTCAAACTCCATAATTATTAAAAAATTGTTTTAACGAGGTATTAAACTAAAGACACTTTAATTGTTTAATCACTTAAATCACTTCAGCTTTCGTTCGTTATATCATTTTAAAATTCTTATGAGAAATAATGAAAATAGTTGAAAACATACCTGTATATTCGTTGTTTAAGGCAAGATTTACTAACTTCCTCGCTCTTGAATCTATTTCGACACAGCAAATACGAATACGTTAACACAGTCACAATGAAAGCTCAACTAATTAGGGTATGTCACTCAAAATATTCGTTTTATACCAACCAACTTAAAGTAACTATCCAGCCAAAAACTTAAAAAAGAGGGTAGGTGCTTTAACTAACCACTTAAAAAGTCACCCAAACCGACAGTAAATCAAAATACTTAAGTCAGATTTCCGAGGCGAGAATTCTGAAGAAATCTTAAAGAATAACCACTTAAGTCAATTTAAGTACTTATTGTCGCCGCTTTTAGTTCGGTTAAGACATAAAATATTTGGTACATGCGACTATTGCGGTCGAATTGAGCGCAACAGACTTACGTGCTTAATCCAGCCGGTGTATCTCACAAAAACATGCCCACTGTGACTTAATCAAATTTTGACCAAATATTGACTAAGGTTTTTTGGCCGCCACGTCTTAATAATATATTTTTAAAGTTGAATTAAAACATCAATACAAAAATGACGATAGCTGCATTCAATATTAATATAGATATAGATAGCATAATTTTTACAGGTTTTCACCAATGAGATTAACAGTAGGTTAACATTCTATTAACGTGTTTTTTTTCTTTAAATGTAATAATAACTTTATGTATTTTTTTCTTTGGAATGATATAACATTGTTACTAATTTCAACGCGGTGCTATTTACTACACTTTGTTGAAAATCCGTTGTAATATTTATTTATTCATTACATTGTAGCGTTTTCAGTGTACTTTATGTATTAGGTTTCATTGTTACACAAAACCGACATTAACTTCTCAGTGGCCACAGAACGAGTCAATATAAAAACAAAGTGTTTGTGAAAGATGGCATTCGTTTGGCCCACTAGGAGTGAAAAAGCAATAGTTTAACTTTTGAATAAAAATTTTATTCCACAGAAATTGGTCAATAAAATTACACAAAACCTAAACAAAATTATGAACACATTTTTAAGATGTTAAAATCTTTTAGAAAAGAAGATGTAATATCCTATTATCTAAAAGATACTATTATTTTAAAAATATTTCGACAAAGATCTAGAAAGAAAACGGGCTTGCCGCAAATAAAAAAATACTTAAAACAAATACTTTTATTTCTCAATTAGTCAGTACATACATTGTTTGAGATATCCCCAGAAAGTAATGCAATACTTGTGTTGGGGTTGAGAATGATCATTTTAATTGTGATTATGCTCGTGGTTTACTTTCAAGATGACGTCTTCGACAGTGATGATGGAGACCCTGCACCCCTGGGGAGCCTTGTTGCACACCCAGTACACCTTCGGCCCATTAGCCCTCTTACAATTGAACCTGTACTGGTCGACTTGAAGAAGTGGCTTACCCTTCTTTGTCGTAAATATCATTATCTCTGTAAAGAAATATATTTTTAAAATGATTACAAAAATGGACCAACTCAAACATCCATAAAAAAATTACGATAGCTGCAATGAATATTAATAGTAGATTAGTAGCCAAGGGCTGTAAGGCATCAATTGCAGCCCGAGATATTTAGGCGCACGAGCGCAGCGAGGGCGCTTATAGTTCGAGGGTGCAATTGATGCTTACACCCGAGCTAACTACTCTGCTTTACATCTCGATTGTGAGGTAAGTGGAAAAAAAGGCATTACAAGAATAAATAAATTTATTTTCAAGAACTAAATTTAGCTTCGCCGTTCGATATTCAAAATTAATGAAAATAGCGAAGCGACCTCTTTTGTCACAAGAATAAATAAATTTATTTTCAAGAACTAAATTTAGCTTCGCCGTTCGATATTCAAAATTGATGAAAATAGCGAAGCGACCTCTTTTGTCATTGGGCTGAATGCATGATGTCTAGTGCCAGTAAGATGGTTAGATGTACGCGAACTTTTTGAAAGAGTTTTTCTTTTAATTATTTACCGCCCTAGGGCGTTTCTAGCTACATTATTAACCTAGGGCGGTAATTGATCACTTACAACCCGCATCTGGGGGTATTAAGGACCTACTTACCGAACATGAGAGATGTAAAAATAATAAACATTGAGAACCATCACCCACCAATCTGCCTTGGCCCAGCCGCGACGCGAACTGGCTGTTATATATTATATTTTGGGCGGCTGATAGCCCATACTCCTCATGTGTTTCTCCATGTAGGAATGTTCCAGCAATGGGACGTAAAGGTAACAAACGATAACAATGCAAAGTAATTTTCTTCTTTCCAACATTTAGTTTTGGTTAAATAATTATTACTGGAATAAAACTCATAAAAATTGAACCCAATTCACCTCTGTGTCAATTAAAATAGTCCGTCATTTCCTTTACCTTAGGTAAAAATAACATTTAGTCCCTATTAATTTTGTTTACCATAAAAACCAACATAAAAAAAACACAAAAATTTATTCCACAGAAGGTGATCAACAAAATTACACAAATTGAGCTGGTCAATATTACGATATTTATACAGAGAACGTGTTTTGCGTAAAACTTTGTACATTTCGAGAATCCGATCTTAATTATTTTAACGGTAAGTTTATTTACCCGAGTAATACGGGGCTTCACCAAACGCTCCAAATGCTTCTAACGTTCAGTTGTTTCGTCCGTAGTGAAAATTAGCTAAATGGTCAAAATCTTGATCAATGGCGTCAATGATATAAACAAACTGCTATAGTGTAGTGGTTAAACCACATGTCACCGACCTTTGAAGGTTTCGTGTCAGGCTAGGAGAATACTAATTGTTGAAATTTTACTATTTGTCAAGCAGAAGTAGCTCATTTTGCTCATGATTTTCAGTATTTATTAACTTTTACTACCGGTAAAACCTGACCCTGAGTTTTTAATAATGATTGTGTGAATGCATCGCTTTGTATATAACATTGTCGATTGTATGGAGAGTGGCTTTACACCCAGCCCTACTCTTAACGCACACCCAAGTGGCTTTGGGCCCCCTACTCCGGTGGTAGTGATTGAATCTGTAATTTCCCAATTGAATCACAGGATTGCCGTGCCGGGTTGTTGTGAAGATTGGTTCTGAAAATAATTCATTTAATATGAGAAGTTACTGTTCTGGAATAATTTTGAAGTAACATTTCAAGAATCTGTGTAAAGAAATTACGAAATCTAGCTCAAATTTAGTAGTCAACGGGCACAAAACACTTATTGTTCGCGAAGACCGGTGTTCGCGGTGCCCCGCCAAGGAGATAATCTAATTCTCTACCCAAATTCGTATACCCTCTGTCTACAACTTGCAATTTTTTGCCAAGCTAACTCCGCATATGACCTCGTCTTCTCACCATCAAGTGGTGCTAAGTGCCGTGATTTTTTAAGAGTTCGTAAAGGTAAAGAGACATACTCGATTTTTTTAAAACATAAATACTATTTATTTTAACACACAAAATACAACTAAACATGATACAGACAAGAGAGTATCGGTCGGTCAATAGAGTATTTTCAGGATGCAATATTTAAAAAGTAAGGAAGTAAGTGCAGTGATTGTTAATTTATATAAAATATCTGTTTCTGCATTTTTATTTCCGACTACTAACTATTGACTTCACTTGCAAACTTTTAAAACGATTGTTTAAAAAAACTATTGCATTACAGCGACCTTCGTTGACTTACATCGACGACCAAGAAATCAATAATTAAACGGAATGAAAAATTGTTAAACAAATTAGTTATTCTTGCCATGTTTTCTTCCGTGATTTCAGAACCAATATTAGGATATTTTTATTAGTTACAGATCAGTCATATGGGGAGTAAAAAATAAACTACTGTTTTTTACACTTAGATATTAAAACAAAATTTTGACAATTTTTTTACACTAAAGAAACGGACAAATGTATGTTTTTGTCGCTTATATATAATTCAGTGGTTATGAACAGTGTTCTCCTTCAAGATGACGTCGTCATATGTGGTGATGTTGGCGCGACACCCCGCGCTCGCCCTGCAACACACCCACAGCACCTTTGGCCCAGTGCTACGATTGTTCTTATTAAATCTATACTTCCCCAGTTGTATCGCCGGCTTTCCATATCGAGACGTAGTGAATTGTGCGACTGAAACGAGACAAATTGCATAAGTCTCAAATGAACACAATGTTTTTATATTTTTTATATGAAAAATTATAGACGTAATTTTTTTTTATTGTTTTGGCGACTATTTATATTATATTTTATCGCTATCACTGGTTCTTGTTAACGAAGATAATGACAAAGTGAGTAAAATATTATACAAATTCAACAGAACAAGAAACATTTAAGCTTTCTCCACAACTTTATTGAATTTAAGAAAACGAAAGACAAGTGATATAATAATAATTACTTACAGTTTTTGAGCAGTCTTCACAATTTATAATTTTTACAATAGGTATTCGTTGATATGGCGGTATATATAATAGAAAAGAATTAAATACAATATTCAGGAAAAATTAATATAAATAACCGTAGTTAAGGTTTTATAAAAAATCGTAGTGTAAGCGAACTTTTAATTATGAATATGTATTCAATTTGATAACAATGAGTATAAGATAAAAATAACTTAATTCGTATAGAATTATCAGTATACGTTTAGGAACTCAAAGGAGATCTCTGCTTATACAGTAAAAAAAGAATGGTGCTATTCATCCTAATATAATAATTGGTGCTATACCAATCATTTGCCAGTGAGAAATAGCAGAACTTAACAAGTTATGTACGATCTATTAGTGACTATGACTGTTCTTATAATAAACAACGACGTCGTCGCAGACGGTGACCGAAGCCCTGCACCCCCTCCTCCGCTGGCTGCAGAACCACACCGCCTTGGGCCCAGAGCTGCGGTTGTTCTTATAGTAGCGGTGACCGCCTATGTCCAAAATACGAGAGGATGTGTAAACTGGCCCTATGAATTAAGCGGAAATATGAATTTTTAATCTAGTAATAAAACCGAAATACCACTCGCTGATTTGACATTTGACAGATAGGTGCCTTTTGGGGTGTAGACATCCCCTAAGAACGGATTTCACGAAACTCTACCCTCTAACACTACAATTTAATACGGGATAACCTGTGCGAAGCCGGGGTAGATCACTAGTCTAAATATAAAGTTGTTGACTGTTGGTTTTTTTTTTACTTGGAAATTGATATAGAAAAACAAAAGCTACAACACATATTTGGTATATTTTTCCTTTTAGAACTTTTCATGTATCCACGAATTAACTTATCTACTTATTACTAATCGTCTTTGACAATCTGCCAATTGGCGCTTTGGAAGTTTATGCTACAACGTATGACTACTTCAGGTACATAACATGACTAGTTGGAAACTTATTGCACTTTTTAGTGATTCCGTGTCCTCAGCATATTTGTCGTAAAAAAACGAAAAAAGATACAAGCAATGAACAAAATAAATATTTAAAACCGTCATTGTACGCTAACTTTGACTGAATGGAGAAGGATGGATAATATGAATAGATCCGTGTCAGTCATACATCAATTTCCACTGTCTTCGACCCTTGCTCTGAATATTAACCACGTTGTTTCTTCCCCAATTGCGTATGATTCGAAAACAACTCGATGTTCTGTGGAAATTCAACAGCTATACAGAAACTGCTATCGTATGAAATAAACAAATTGAATATCGCTCGTGTCCGATTTTGTTTTTCGAGGATAGCCACTTGAACCTAAATCTCAATTAAAACTCAATTTGAATCCACTTATGGCCCTAGTGTCACAACTAAAGAGTATGATATGATATATCTCAATATCAATGTCGATCGATCGGGATTGCGCTCTAAAGTAGGCTAGCAGGTCTGGCCTTGGTCAGTGGTTACGGTGTTCTTGTATCTTAGTAATAGCGTTGTCGTCAGTGGAGGATGGCCTTGCAATAACAACTGTGAGCTCTGCTGCACACAGTGAACCGAGTCTTACATCATTCGACCCTTGCTCTGACTTCAGCCTTAAGTTCAGTGGTTATGGTGCTCTTGTATCTTAGTGATAGCGTTGTCGTAAGTGTGGAGGGTGGCCTTGCAGTTGCTGCTGCGCGCTCGGCTGCACACCCACCATCCACTCTTGCCTTTACACCGACTGTTAATATTAAACCTGTACTTCCCCATAAGAATCACCGGCCGACCAAAACGGGAAGTAGTGTACACAGGCCCTGCAAATTACCATGCGTTTTAAAGCTGTTTAGACATGAACATAAAAAGCGGATTATAACTAACAGACTTAAAATGTACAAAAGCAAATATATTATTTATTATCATTATTACTCGTATCATTCGCTAAAAAGAAAGAAATACGGGCTTTAAGTATCGTTTAAACATTGTCAGCGAAAAGAAATATCAATTACAACATCACACATGGTTTATTAAGAAAACATACAAATCACAAAAACAGGTCTGCAAAAGACTCTTACTCAATACAAACATTTTCATTCAAAACACACACGGTATGAACGAAAATAAAATAAACAATAAAATTCAAAATTGTTCATTGAATATATAAATAATGATGTATAATGATGTAGTTTATTTTATTTTTATTTATATATTTGATGTGTGCATCTGCGTCCCAATACAATACTCTAATGGTCATCTATGGGTTGACTGGAGGACATCTCTTTTAGGGATAAGTCCGCCATTGTAAACAATATTACTAATAATATGTTTTGTATATATTTTCAAATGCAATAAAGAGTATAACTATATGCTATTATGTATATATTTTGCTAACACAATTAATATCATTTAAACTTCTAGTATCTAGTAGGTACCTATCTTTAGCTATTATATTTATATTTATTGAATTATATGATTATTATACTATCAGAATTACATGAATAAATATAATTACGAGTATAATTGAATAAATAGATTTTCAATTAATTTCATTCCTATGCAATGTCTTCTTACATAGAAGAAACATAATTATAAGATATATGGGCAGCCACACCTCATCCAACTTTTTGGGTGAAAACGATGGCAATAGCAATCAAGACCTAGTTTAGTAGTTACCTAGTTTAGCGTGCATTTTGAACTCAAACTCAAAGTCATTCAATCAAATTGGTATCATCAAATACACTTTTGACGAAACAAAGTAAATTATAAGTAAGTATCCTAAAATTGACAATACTTTTTTTGGGCCTGTTCAGAAGGAAGGAACCCGAGATCACGGAGAATTTTAGTCCTCCATGACGAAAATTGCTTTTTGCTTTCTTAATAAGCATTTATTTATCCGTTGAAATAAAATTATTCGGGTACATCGAAAAATATTAAGCCTTGTTCGGACTACTCAAGTATTTTAGTCGAGTGGCGAGTACTTCAGTAGCTAAACGTGTCTGAACACCAAAAAGGTCGAGTAGTTTAGTAAAGGAGATTAGTGCGAACGATTTTTTGACAGTAGCGAGTATTTATCTACCAAATTACTCGACTAAAATACTAGCGTAGTCCGAACAACGCTTTACCGATTCTTGGGCCCACTTGCAGGAAATTTAAATCTTGATTTTGTCATTTTTTGACAGTTGTACTATGGCTTTTATGTCAAAAAGCTAGCTAGGTTTAAAATTTCCTGCAAAAGGCCCTTAAAAACACAGTTTTAAGCCATTTGACGACATTGATGTATCGTTGACAGCACTATTACAATATTTTCTCTCTAATAGTTATCCCGAATTTCTATATTTCCTTTGTTTCAATTGCACAATGTACCGCAAAACTCCACTGATGCAAAATTAATGATTATGAACTCTATTGATTTTAATTATAGTTGTTTCTTCAGTGGTGAGGGACGCTCGACACCCGGAACTGGCCCACTTGACGCACCGCCACACGCTGATACCGTGCTGTCGCCATTTGTACTGGTTGTACCGGTGGTTGTTGAGTTCTACCACCGGTTTCCCATACCTGGACACTTTGAACACCAGCTCTGGAATACATGAGATTACTTGTAGACTCCTGTCTAACAATATTTAACTTATTCAAAACAAGCTGAGTGACCTAGAATATTTGTAACAATCTCTCTATGTTTTTGATGTAAGATATGAGAAGGATAAAATTGAACACTGTGTAGACTGTTAGAGAATGAAATAGGAAGATATATTGTGACTACTTAATGAGAAGATTTGCATCTGCCTTTTACCAACTGCCAGTTTTATTCATCAAGCCGGATAGTCAGTGCCAATGTGGATATGCATCTGCAGAAATAGGCAATATAGTCGTATATTGGCGGAAGACACAATACCCAGACACCTTCTGGATGTAACACCAAAAATAAGAACACCTATTTAATTACATTTGTAAAACAATAATCGTAGAACATATTGGAATAGACCAGAAAATTGTTTAGGAAACACAATTTAAGAAATCATTTGTTAAATAAAAGGAAAATTCTCGATGGGATTGATGTATTCAATAACGATAGAGTAATACCAAAGCAACTCTTAATTTACATGTCATAAGCGGATTTTACTTTAATGTTAAAATATTATGAACAAAACAGCATTCAAACTAAATATTCAAATTAACTTGATACTTGTTAGAACTAAAATTTAAATTCTAGAATGTGCAACGTTTGCAAAAAAACTTCGCATAAACATAAAAATAAAAAAACAATATCTACGAAAGAATAAAAAATTTACTGATAAAAATGTAACTAATACACAAAATCTACGATTATAAAATTATAATTGATAATTGTTTACAGGTAAAACATTGTACAAAACATAAATTCGCTAAGCTTTGTAGAACACAATATAAATATTTATGTTAACTTACATATAATAAATCTTGTCACTACATATAATATTAATATTTCTACACCTTTTGCTGAACCTTTAGAAAGTGTAGAAAATCTTGTACTTACATTAAACTATCTTAACATTTATCATTAAATATTTAATGGGTGTGTACATTCGAAGCAAAAACAATAGCGTTGTCCACAGTAACCAAACGTGCTCTGCACCCAGCCGTTACCCATTTGCTACAATGCCAAACCTTTTTGAGACTATTGCCTTTTGTGTGCTGACTGTATCTGTACATACCGATCTGGATGACAGGCCCGCCTCGCCTGGACGTCGTGAAAATCGGCTCTGCAAAAGAAAAAACTGTGTGACTTGTCGTAAAAGGGTTACAAATAACTATGTGCCCATTTCTACATAGAGATTTAATGATTTACCGATTTGAACAAGTTTGAATTTAATTTAAAGTCTAGAGAAAACCATGTGGTATCATAAATACAAACATACATAACGATTAATGTAACAAATAATATAATAAAAATAAAAATAAATCTATACATTAGTTAAGTAAATTATGTCAATTATTATTCACTTTTCAATGTGTATTAATTAATTTATTACAAAAAAATTTCAGGTTCTAATAAATTCTAAATTCAGGTGCTGTAAACATAATTATGGTCAATGGTTATGAGCATTATGAACTTTAACAATGGCATCGTGGACCGTGGTGATGAAACATCTGCAGCTAAGAGAGGTTGTCCACTTCTGGCAGAGCCACTGCGCCTTCACACTATTACCTCTGTGAAAATGGAACCGGTGGCCGGGGACGTGGAGTATAGGGTTTTTACGGTTCGACATGGTGAACCACACCTGAGCTGAAATAAAAGAAAACTGTTAAGATAATGCCACAAATAAACGTCAGTAGAGATTTTTAAAGATTATAAGGGAATGAGTGAAAGCAGGAAGCGGAAGACATGCTGCGCCGACGCCAAATGAAATTAATAATAACGGGGTAATAATTAGGATGTGACTGGACAAACCTGACTTCAATTCAAGGTTTTTCCCTTATCCTTCAGGATATAATCTCGTCTCTAACTAATCTCTTCTCAGTCGCTTCCTCATTGCTCAATACTATTGAAGCTGAGTGGAGAACCTATAGTACTGAATAGGTTTTTGGGCTTTTGTTTACATTGTGGCAAAATGTTTTTTTCTATATTTGGAACAAAGTTTCATTGCGGTATTCCTAGTATACTATTTTATGTAACAACGGTTAAAGGTTCAAGTTGTGAGTGGACAACACGCTGTAACAGAAGACGTGTCGTCGCGACACTACTGGTTTCTATGTATTTCTATGAAACGCGTCGCTAGCTTCGTGTCGTTAGCTATAGAGGGAATACCAAAGAAATACATACTATAGAAACCTGTAGAGTCGCGACGAAACGTTGGCTGCTGCTGCGAGTCGTCCGCTAACAGCTTGTGCCTAAAGGCTTCATTCCTAGGATTAACTAGATTGGCCAGAACCCAGTTTGGCCATAAGCCGAGCTTGACCTCTAAGGCCCGGTGCACATTATCGGCATCGGCAGGATTTTAGGTGATAAATAGCATCATATGTTATGTTTATGGCAATAAAGTAGAAATTTCCATGATATATGGCCG
Source organism: Parapoynx stratiotata (assembly GCA_910589355.1). NCBI lineage: Eukaryota > Metazoa > Arthropoda > Insecta > Lepidoptera > Crambidae > Parapoynx > Parapoynx stratiotata. Next base: position 13,732,468 of record OU342466.1, on the reverse strand, counting down.
TAGTAACAAAACTACCGCTTCGGTATGCTTGAGGTTGCTGCATCGGCGGCCTTGAGGTTGCTTCGGCATCCTTCAGTATGCTGCCGCCCGCCGCGCCAAGGCAACACTCGGGGGTAGTTTGGACGGTACGGCATGCTCAAAGACGCTTGGTCATCCCTTAGGACATTGCAGCATGCAAGGCATAGTTGCCAACAGTGTGCGCTTGCATGTAGAGATGCCGAAAGATTCCTTTCCTTACCGAAGCCGAAAATGTGCGCCGCACCTACTCGTATTCACAAACGACGAATTCAAACGTTTTAAATTTAAAGCAGTAGTGAAATAAAACAAATCAAACCTTTTATTTTTTGTGGTGGATACAAAATCGTGGTAAAAGGTTTGGTACCTTATATTTTAGCATATATATGTATACAAATAGCATAACTTTTTTTACTTTTATCATGACGTATCGCGATCAATATCTTATTTTTGACATAAATAAATAAAATAAATAAATAAATATCTTTAAACATTCACACCAATCAACTAGCCCCATTTTAAGCAACTAATGCTGCTTGTATTACGGACACTAGATGACGGATAAATATATTTAATAGATAAATACATATAAAAATCCTGAATATATATAAATATATATAAACATCCAAGACTAGAGAACAAATACTTGAAAATTCATCACCCAAACATTTGCCCCCACCGGGGATCGACCCCAGAACCTCTCGAGATGGCGACGCCTTGAGACCGGCATACAGACCACTCGACCACGGAGGTCGTCAACATAGCTTAATAATATTTGTGGATAATAATTATAAGAAGATTGCGTTATTTAATCACGTAGTAGTTATAATTTATCTATCGACTAGATATATCGATACATACAGGTCAAACTGAGAATCTCCTTTTTTTGAAGTCGGTTAATAAAAATAATGAATTTTATTCATACACACATTCATAGCCACTTTAATAGTTATCCCAACCTTTTTCAAATTCTTTACAACTCTAAACACATAAAACCAATATTCAAATATATTACGACGATATACGATATTTCTTACAAAAACATTTCATAATATATTTACCAAACAGAACTTAGCTGATTGAAAGTTACATGTGTTATTCTATCAATTTATATCAAACTTGTCCTTTTAGACTCTTCGAATTACATTTATTTTATTTATTGTGTTTCGGACATAGAGGCAAGCCTTACAAATCATGATTATGTTCACCGTGCACTTTGACGATCATATTGTCGATGGTGGTAACGGCGACCCTGCACTTTCGGGTCACCCATCTCTGGCAGACCCACTGCACCTTGGGCCCTTTGCAGCGGCTGCGCGCGTGGTAGCGGTGCCCGTTTAAGTTTAGCACTGGCTTATTGCGAGTCGATGTTGTGAACCATGCTTCTCCTAAAACAATATTCATTAATAAGTTAGATGACAAGATGGGATGACGATATTCGTAGGTTGGCTGGAGTGGGCTGGATGAGAACGGCCGAAGATCGAGAGCGGTGACGTGCATTGGGGTCTTTCCACCAGAGCTATGTTTTATGTGAGTAAAAATAGACCAATAAGATTACTTCTTTTCACATGACTCGCAAAATAGCGCCATCCTATTGGTCTATTTTTCCTCGCACACAGCATAGCTAAATAGCATAGTTCTGGTAGAAAGACACCCTCAGGGGAGTCGTATGTCCAGCAATAGACGAGCATAGGCTGTTGATGATTGTTAGCGCCATCTTGCATTATATTTTTAAACTTGGGTCCTTACCTATGAAATTGGTGTTTCTCTCTTAGTATTTTGTCTGTAACTATAAAGATTCAGAGTATTCCTAAAAAATAATTACCTCGTCTAAAAATAGACTATATTATTGAGCTCTTTTGATTTGTTTTGATAATTTGTTGTAAGTTTAATTGTGTTAAAATTGGACACGGAGACAACTCTTTTTAAGTGCCTCCCGAATACATCACTTTATTTGCATTCACTTAAAAACGACCTCGTCTAAAAATAGACTATATTATTGAGCTCTTTTGATTTGTTTTGATAATTTGTTGTAAATTTAATTGTGTTAAAATTGGACACGGAGACAACTCTTTTTAAGTGCCTCCCGAATACATCATTTTATTTGCATTCACTTAAAAACGATAAATAATTTTTATGAAGTGTGATATTACATATATTACTAGATGATAGATGCCAAATATTATTATCTTTGGATTCGTCGTTGTGAAGAAAACTGAAAAAAATTTTGCATGGAAAATGCAGAATTCCCCAAAATCTCCATACAAAACACCAATTTCATAGGTAAGGACCTAATATTAAAGACTGCAGGCGCTTATTATCCAATTCCCCATTGGTATTTCCTGTGACTCCCCCCGCACGCCTCAACGGACACGATCCCCGGCCATTACGCATCTATACCACGTAAGTAACTATAAGTTAATGAAATAATTATCGCATATAAATCTAAACCACAGTACCCACACAAGTGTTCTTGCAACGTTATTTACCTGAACAATCATAATCAGTTCAGTGCCTATATTTGTGAAGTGAAAGGACAAAACATCTCGTGTAACTGCAGAAAGAGGAGACAGCGAAAAGAAAATTACAACAGCGTGCTCCCTTACTCCTATTTTCATGAATCTTAGTGCTTGCAGTCGTATCGTCTTACCTCATATCTAGTCCACCTTAATTTGATAACTATTTAATCGTATTTCGCGTCGCCAATGATGATGATGATGAATTAGGTTTATAGGAAAAAAAATCAATACATACCAATAGCATTGTAACGAGTAGAACGAAGTGATCATGTTGCATGTATGCATCTATGCATGTTATCCAACATAAACCTCTATAAAGCTTCTGTATTAAAAACAATCTTGGCTTGCATTTTTAAAGCGTTTAGTTATTTTAAAACCGAAATCAATAATTCACAACAGTACACCTTTCATATCTAGCTATCCATCGATTTACTCTATTATTTCAATGTTCAATAATTGTTTACCGCGCTCAATAAAAAGACCATGTTTGACAACACATGCTTCCCTCGCTCATACAGTCCTGGGAGGCAAAAACTTTACAGGCTGACAAAGAGTGGCTGATGCTTAATTTTTCATGCCGTGCTAGATACTCTTGCATCTGGTTTAACATTTTGAGTCCCGGATGGCAGTCCAACATACAAAGATAATAGATTTTGATATTGCGTCTCACTCCCGGGGACTGAGCGGTTAAATACATCAGAAAACCAATATACCTAGACGTACCTTTTACCTCTTTAAACCAACAATACCATTTGAACGTATAACTCTACAACTTATGCTGCAAATGAATATAAACCTTTGCACAAACTTTTTGGAATCATTTAATGGTTGTGCTTCTTGAACGGCATGATAATCTCCTCCTCGATTTTATAGATGGACGCTCTGCATCTCTGCGACGTCCATTTGATACAGCGCCATTGCACTTTATGGCCTGTGGTACGACTGTTCTGATAAAACCGATACATAATAACATAACATTTATAAGATTATTTTTTTGCATTTGCGAGAAAAAGAAAATGGGAGCGGACGACATTCTGCACCTACTACAAAAAAAATGGGAATAGGGCATAATCGTTTAATAGATTTAAAAAATATTAGGTATTTTTCATTTTATTTTATTCAGTTAAGAAACATTCAATGGTTATGATTCTTGAACGGCATGATAATTTCCTCTCCAATAGTGTACGCAGAAGACCTGCATCCCTGGGACCATTTGATACAGGGCCATTGTACTTTATAACCTTTGTTACGACTGCTCTGATAAAACCGATACTCTACGACCTGTATCACAGGTCGGCCTTTTCTGGAGGTACTCATAACAGGAACTGAAAAATTATTACAATTATTGTGTTGAAAAATTATTACAATTATTACAATTAAATTAATACAATTTATATGGTTATATTTTTGTAAATTTCCATATTATAGAAGGCAATGAAAGCTGCATGCCTTCCACATGCTGCGCCGACTATAAAAAAATGGGAATAGAATATGATTGTTTCCTATATTATAAAATATAAATTTTTACCTTTTATTTTATTATTTTCAAATTCAATGGTTGTGATTCTTGAACGGCATGATAATTTCCTCTCCAATGGTATAGACGGACGCCCTGCATCTCTGCGATGTCCATTTGATACAGCGCCATTGTATTTTATGACCTGTGTTATAACTGCTCTGATAAAACCGATACTCTCCGACCTGTATTAAAGGCCGACCGTTCCTGGAGGTACTCATGACGGGAACTGAGAAAATACAATTTGTAAGATTACTGTTTCGTAGATTTGACTCTAAATAAAATTGGAATAAGGCAACGAGATGATGATTGTTTCGTAGGTTAAAAAAGTAAATAATTAGTCAGTCCAGCGCCTGGCACGATCACTGAAACACGATATGGATACAACTAACCGCTACCGCTATGGTACAACTAATCGCTATGAAATGTCAAAGTTTCTAAAGAAAAATGTTCATTATGGCTGCTGTAGGTATACAAGGTATTTCTGATACTGACAAAGCGTTGTATCGATATCGCTGATCGTTTTTAGTCATGTTAGTTTTGAACATAGAAACACATTATTTAATTTAGCTAATGTTAATAAAAAAATGTGGGTGAAACTGCCTACCCCTTCGGGGAAAGAGGCGTGATGAAACGTTGTTGTTGTTGTTAATGAAAAACTACAAAAAGAAATTTTAATTTCTTTATTAAACTTTATTCTTTATTAAACCCGTAATTCATCTTACAAAATATAAAATGGCGCAATAAAATGAATTTGAAGCGTTCAGATTTTGAACGAGTTACAAACTATATTTTTTTATTACATAGCGACTAGATAATTAATGCAATCATGGAAAATATTCAGAAAAGGAAAAAGGGGGAAGGTAACATTCTCTTAAAAGTAGGTAACATTCTCTTACATGCTAGTTACAAAAAAAGAGAGATATAAAATCTGTGAACATAAAAATCTATAAATAAGCCGAAGACATCTCTTCTTTGTACTGAAACATGTAAAATATGTAAAATATTCAGTGATTATGTTCTCCCTTGAACGTTACAATCTTGTTGTTAAAGGTAAAAAGTGAAGCACGACAGCACAAAGTGCCCCACTTGCTGCACACCCACTGCACCTTGGGCCCATTGTAGCAGTACCTACGATGGTACCGGTACTGGCCTATCTGAATGATGGGAGTCCCACGATTGGATGTAGTAAACACTGGCTCTGAAATAAAAGATAAAATAATTAACAAAGAATATTATTAAAATACAAAAGAAAATTATACAAATTTTTACTAGATTTAAAAATGGCTTAAGATTGACTCAAAAAAAGAATGCGAATGTAAAATTAAAGGCTGTGAGTGTACCTTGATTAATAGAGAATTATCTAAAGAAAGGCCAGGTAAAACGCTCAACAGAACTGAAGGTCTTAAAGTTACAAATATAGAGAAAAGTAGAGATGAGAGTAGAGGAAGCGAGAGATGTGTGCCAGATCCGCAGCAAGCAATTAGAGAGCTGCAATCTATGCTGAGTTCACCGCGAAAAGGGCGTACTAATGACAAAATATTAAGAAATCTTTCCATTTTAGGCTAGAAATTCACTGAATTGTTCATCTGAGTTCTTGTGTTCGTTGTGTTGCTCTGATTTGTCCCTTAGGGTTGATACGTGTGAATATTGGAAAATAAAATATTTCTAAAAACCAAACTTTTCTGAAGCAATAACTCAATGCATAAAAACATGGAACACACTATTTATTGTTTAACAGAATAAGAATACAAGAATATTTATTTATTTTATTATCAGTCAGTAAGTTTGAATGTTTTTGTTTATACACACACATCGAGTTTTACTCTAACTGCAACAGTTGAATCGATATTTTCTATTCGTAGTAGTTTCTAACCATTGTTAACATTACACAGACCCAACAAGTAAAGTTAAACATAAAATAGGAACTTCAAAAACAAAACAACATACATAAACGACATAATATTATCACGCTTAAATCCTCCAAACATAAACATTTATGTTAACTACATTTCGCCTGACATGCTCAAACCTCTTTATAACAGGAGGCGACCCTTTATAAATTAACTAACTATATTTAATGGGCCTCGAATGAGGGGAAGACCAAAGAAACCTTGGATTGATGTGGATGTTATGAGAAGAAGAGGAAGACATGTTGTAACGACCCTACTTAAAGTGTGTAAAGGACAGCAGAAAGAAGAAGACTTAAAGATTCATGTTGAAATTAGAGATTTCAATATTAACTTAAACCGGCGACCATCGGTTACCGTTTTATCCTAGCATTGAATAAAAACTACAATATTTAGAACTGATACAAAGACTTAAATAACGGTCTCAAATAGTAGTAAGTTTACACACGTGACTGATATTCTCAGCTATATATAATACTTATGACATAAACATAACCAAAAATATATCATTAACCAAGTAAAGATCTTTGTATTGAGATCTGAACATTATTTGCATAAAAATTTTGCAGAACCGAAATAAGGTAAAGAATTTGATATGCTTGTTTAACTGCCTGCCTGTATAAGTATTTTAGTTAATGAAAAATATAGTACAGTCATGAGCATAAATGTGTACCTATTTTATTACCGTGTCCCTATATGGTTTTAGCAAAATATTCGCTTTTGCGTGACTAGACATTAGTGATGTCATAATGACAAAGCACTACGTAGTAAAAAAGATCTTGGTACATGTTTTGGGTGAGGAATCGTAAAACTCGTTGTAATAACCATAATAAACGCAGTCTTCCTAAGATTTATGAAAAAAATTCAATGGTCGAGGAGTGGAATGGGGATGGTGGGGTCGTGTGGTAGCGGCTCATTCAAAGAATACCACCAACCCATCACTTCCCTTGGGTCTCGTAAAAGGCGACTAATGGACTTAGAACTGCACAACGTCCAAAAGCTAATAGCGGCGACGGAATCACCACCTGTCACGCTGAGCACATGTGCATGTGCAGTCACTGCTTGCTGAAGCGCGGACTATGGCATTGGACTGCATTCGCGGTGCTTTTGCTTAGTCTCTCACTAACCCTTAGGGGATATAGTCGTGATTAAATGTATGTATGTATTCAATGGTCATGTCTATTGGTGTGCTTAATGATGACGTCGTCGACAGTAGTGATGGAAGACCGGCATCCACTGGACCACCTGTTACAGAGCCACACGGTCTTAGGGCCTCTGCAGCGACTGTGCTTGTTGTACCTGTACCCGTCGCATATCAGCATCGGCCTCCCACGTCTGGACATGGCGTAGCAACAATCTGGACAAAAAGAAATAATTCACATACATAATTCATTTTTTGACTTGTAACAAACAAAGCGCAATCTTTAAGATAACTATTGACATCACGTCAATTATATAAATATATATTTATTTGACATTTCAAACTTATGGGTCTCTGTGTTCAGAGCAAGAACTTGTACTAGGAAATATAAAAATAATTATATACTTACTTTAGACAACAAATGAAAGAGAGGTTGTGCTCCTTTAGAAATAAACTTTATACGTTTCGAATAAGTTAAAAATATTACTAGTAAGGGAGACAGAAGATGTTTGTTGTAAAGAATTAAAATAAGCCTAAAGAGAATTAACAAATCCGTCGTTTAGGTAATTTATGCATGGTTAAATTTTTTTGTCAATAAAAACAGGTAAACTTTATAAATGAATTTATTACCAAGAATAACAAACCAAATTCTAATACATTTTTGTGACAAATCAAATGTCGTAATACTCAACAATAATAAAATGAACTTTACGTGTAGAAATAATGTCATAGGTATAGTTATGGTAATGCAGGAAGTGAAAGGCCAAATAAATGATGGATAGATTGTGTGAATGAGTGCATAGCTAGAAAGGGAGTAAATGTTTATATAGAGTGTGATAGAGAAGAATGGAAAAATCGTTGCGCCGACCCCAAAATGAAATTGGGAAAAGGAAAGGCCAATGACGCTGAACAGTTAAAATAATATAATCTATAATCTAAATTATTCCAATACCCATAACCTTTTGTAAGAGATAACTCATGCTACACAGTTTTAAGTCAGTAGAATGTAAAATTCTAGATAGCATATATTTTTATGTATAATAATATTATGATCATTGGATAACATTCTCTGATCCAAATCCGAATCATGAAACAGTAACGCAACCCATGTATATTGGTAACTAAATGTTTTTCTGCTGCCCAATCGCACACTCTTGCTGCTCAAACAATTATTTTGCTTATATGCTTATGTTGAAATCACTGGTCATTACGATGAAATTAACTACGCCGTTTGCCAGTCCAAAGCCCGGATGAAAAAGGAGGAGGGTTGTTTTTGGAGAACAACCCAATCGTAAAAACTTGATGCCGAACATCGAGCGGCTGCAACTAACCCGACAACCCCATGAAGGAGCGGCTGTAGTGACCGTTAGGAACTACATCACCTCTAAAAGACTGCCATGGAAGGACGCGGGCGCCCACCATGATGTATAAGCCCAAGAAAAAGCCCCATGGACACTATGATACCACGGGGACCTCACGACCCTCAGAAATAAGGAGAACGATGCGAGGAGGAGGACATTGAAGTTACATCATAATTGTTTGTTGGACAAGAATTGCAGCCTGAACTTTTAGCAAACCAAATATTTGATACCCAAATTAGTCCAATGGCGACCACATCATTATTTCTCATAAAAATCTACGTTGTATGAGGTTTTAGGCTTGAAACTGTGTTAAGTGGACAGCCCCATACTGAAATAGATTCGCCTTCGAATGATATAAGGTAGGAAACCTTATATCATTCGATATAACCTTTACTCCACTGAGGCGGAGAGGAGAAGCTGCAGAGCTTGACCTGTGTCAAAACGAACTAATACTTTTACTTGAAATCCCCGCTTTGCTGCACCGATCTCTCGATAAACCAATAATATTGCTTAAAATCTCCACTCCATTCCTTCGCTCCGCATAAATTGGCAGTGACAGCAGCCCAACTCAACGCAATTTTGGTCTCTAAGTTTATCACAGATGAGTATGAGTTTTGTTAATCCTAATAACTTGTGACTCGAAAGTCGTGATCGAGCTCCGACAGCCTGAGCACCACTTGACGCAGACCCAGAAGCACTTGGGGTTACCATTCTTGTAGCTGCTGTGTTGGTAGTACCGATAGTTCCCAATACTCAACATCGGCTTGCCTTTTCTAGATTCACTCATGTTTATCACTGAAAAATAAAAAAAATCAGTTTGTATATGTTTTTTTACTAGGTACCTATACAAATAAAACCCATTATGGTAATAGAAATAACGAGAATTATAAAAAAAAACTTATCGTTTAATGATTTAACAGTAGTAGTTACACATACCTACATTTGTGTTAATTATTTCAAAATCAAATACTAATACGAAATGAAAATTCGCGATTTATGACTTTCGCAGAACCAATAATAGCCATGGATCATGAATTTGCTTGTAATATTAAATTACTTATGATTATGAGACTGTTTGATTTTGATAATTTCGTTTCTGAAAGTGACGACAGAGCACCGACAGCCCATATTCCATTTGGCGCAAGTCCAAAGGCAAGTAGGCCTGCCCGCCTTATAGCTGCTGTGTCTATAATACCGATGGTTGCTTAACACTAACATGGGATTGCCGTGACTTGTTTTACATATATTTAATCCTGAAAGAGAAAGCAAATTTACAGATTTCTCAACCAAACCATGTATCAAACAAGCAAAAAATTATAAAATACCTCTATCCCACATTAGGTCTCTAAAACTCTTAATTCTAACTTCTAACATTCATGCTATTTTCTTATACAACTTAACATATCCTCAAGACTCAAAGACCCACATTTCGCCTCACACGGACATTAAAAACACACACCTAGTAAACACGCCTAAAGGACTAAGATTTCAGTAATTTAATTTAGTCTTTAAATTATTTGCTTATCCTGAAAGAACGCTTAAGCCTATTTTTCGGATACACTGAAAAAAGTTAAAGAAGGTCTGACCTTGTATAGGCTTTAACCTACTCAAGCCAGCGTAGGCTAGCCTTTTAAAAATCGAATGAGCCTGGAACACTATTAAGGGTACGCAATGATAACTTCTTTCTACTTTCACATATCTATTTCGCTTCATCTACCTAGTCTCATTTCGATATGAAATTCCTTATCCTTATATTATTATGGTTCAGTATTATAACAAGGTTTTCTTTCTATGATTTATTTCTCAAGTTTAAAAAAATCAATTACGAATTGGTCACTTCAATGTGCTATCGGTTTTTGGATTTTAAACCCTTTAGCAGGCACAGCGAACTTCTGTGTTCGCAAACAAAAAAAATCTATTGTGTTTCGTTGTGTGCTTGTTTACTATTAACTAGTCTTTGAAATTGAATTGATAAGGTTTTGGGTGTGACGGAAATTAAATTAAGAGAAACGGAAATAATAAAATTGCTCAGTTCAAAAATTTTTTTTATATTCATAATATATCTTAGACAGACAAAAATAACCATCATTACAAAGTAATGTTAACTCGAATTGACTTCATTTAAGGCTTGTTCTGGTTCCGTCGTCGCTTATAATAAAAAGCCTTATAGTTCTCTCTGTTACGCTTTCCTATTAGTTCAGGAGTTTCTTGTGCAGTTAGCAATAATATGCTTTGTTTTTCATCTTGTGATATTCTTGACGTTTTTTCTCTTTGTACGCTGCGTATAGTTTAGGATCATTCTTTATTCTTTCTCGCCTTCGTCGCTGTCTGAGATTTTGTTGCTCTTTACTCTCTTTCCGACGTCGTTTAGGCATTACTTTGGTTTCAAAAAAAATGTAAGTACCTAAAAAACATTTGTGGTAAGTATACCAGAAGGCTGTAGAAGCATGTTGTTAGTGTGAAAAAAAAAACGGATGACGGTCAGGAGCACGACGGTATTTAAGAGGTAAAAATCGGAGAACGGATTTTTATAGTGTTTAAAGATTATTTTAAACGCATGTCAACTGTACATTTACCCCCTAGATTACCCCTTAAGCTTAAGGGAAAGATCTACAAATTCGTCATTAGACCGGTCGTAATGTATGGATCTGAATGTTGGGCAACGAAAGCGATGGATGAAAGAAAACTGCACTCAGCAGAGATGCGAATGTTGCGATGGATGTGTGGAGTCACAAGAATGGACAAGATCAGGAATGAGAATATTAGAGGAAGTTTGAAAGTAGCGCCAGTGACAGAAAAGATAAGGAGCAATAGGTTAGCATGGTATGGACATGTGATGAGGAGGGATGAATGTCACATTACAAGAAGGATGCTGAGCATGGATGTGGACGGACCTAGAGTGAGAGGAAGACCAAAGAAGCGATGGATTGAATGCGTGAAGAATGATATGAGAATAAAATAGTTGGATGCTGAGCTGACGAGTGACAGAGGAGAATGGAAGAAGAAGACATGTTGTGCCGACCCCACTTAGAGTGGGAAAAGGGCAAGAAGAAATCATGTCAACTGTACATTTCTGCATATAATAATCTAACAAAACATTTCATTACGACTCTTTTCCCTACTCCAGGCAGAGGTGTGAACACCCCCATGTTATGGTGGCGACCCTGTTGCTATACACCGGGCGCAATTTAAGGCTAGCAATATTCATAATCAACTGTACTAATGTTTTATTCAAACACAGTGACGGTCGGACCGAGCCCACGGCTTCTTGAACGAGTGCGTCTTTCCCAACGCCAACGAAATATGTTACGCCTAAAAATATATTCATAACATGAATGGAATTAAAATGATCGATATAACCATAAATTTCAATTTTATTTAACCTTATAGGTAATATCTATCACTTCTTAATCATGAAAATAAAACATAATACGAAAGGAACAAATTAAACACATGTTTTGCATTGCTTGCGCCTAGTAATGAGTGTGGTTGTTCTTGATACATATAACCTCATCTCTGTGTCTTGTGATCGAGGCTCGGCAGCCATTAGCCCTTTTGACGCACACGAAGAACTGCCTGTCGCCCCGGCTGGAGCTGTGCAGATTGAACCGATACCTATCCAACAGGATAACTGGCTTCCCGAACCTGGTCTGAGAAAATATAAGACCTGAAACATTTTAATTGATGATTAATTGCCTTAAAACTACGTAACATATCATCCTGTTTATCTCGACCAGGCAAAACATACGCATAACGCGTGATATTCAACAAATATGCCTTATAATTTCAAGCGCGGACTATGGCAGTGGACTGCTTTTGCATTGCTTATGCCTAGTCTCTGACTAACCCTATATGTAAGTATGTATTTTCTCAGAATGGGTATTCATAATATAAACTTCTTATACTGAAACACAAATGCTAGGATTCATCACACAATTTAACTCGTCAGGATCCAAAGCCATCTCTAGACATGGCGTAAGACACGTAAAAACTTGCGTAACAAACCTCTTAGCCATGGAGATCTTACATAACAGTACCGTCCCAGAACAACACGTTATTTCTTAGGAAAGAATTGAATCTCAACAACCGTCTGGGGTAGCACCTTCGTTCCTATACTTAGCTTGTGTTCCGGCGAGTAAGGTCGTTAGACCTCTTTGAAAAACCTTATATCAGAGGGTCTCAAATCGCCTCATTTATGCTGGCGCTATCTCTTGATCATACTTTTGTGGTAGACTAAGACAGCGCGTGAGTAGTGTCTACGGGCTGCTGAAGCACAGATCTACGAGTGAATTTTATTCTGTAATACCCTTGGAACATTTAATTTAAAACATTACATTTGTAAATGTCAATAAAAGAGCTTCATCTGTAGTCATGCATTTTATTACCTAAAAGTCCAGTTAAAAGTTCAGTAATTGTAAGTAAACAACCGATCATCATAACTAGCAAAAATGGTTACAATATAATTCAAAGTCCAATAAGAAAATTACATTAAAAAAAAATTGTACTGGAAAATTGTACCTACAATGCTGTCTGGCAATATGGATTAAACTTAACCATATTCACCCTAATATAATTACACATGTATGCCAAAAAGACATGCAATAATTTTTATAATTATGTTTTTTTCCTTTTTAAATTGATTGAAATTTTTGATGATAATAGTTTTAATCATCATAGATTTCAATCAACTATACTTATTATAATTCACCTCACAATACAAACTATTGGGCATTTTTCTTTATCTTAAATATTTCTACTACTACTATATATATATTGCTTTCCGGTTGACTGGTAGAGAATGCCTCAAGGCATTTAGTCCGCCATTGTACGTCGTACATAAAGAATAAATAAATAAATATACACAACAGAAAATTATTAAGTAAATTATATCGCAGCTCAGTTAAAAATACAAAATAAAATATTTGAAAACCGATTGCTAGTAAGTAAATTAAATTGAAAATATACAAGCACATGTAACCGTGTAGGTTCACTCCATAAACATTAATAATAGTGTTGTTTGAACGGTTAGCAAAATATTCGAATTTTGGTCAATAAAAACATACAACTGATCAGCTAAAATAAGTACTTGGTCAGCAACTTATGGGCAGCAGATATTTCTAATTTGTCAGCAAAATAACCAATTGGGGAGCAACTCAAATGTTTTCCATGCTGCCAATTTAATATATGTTTTGATGACACAAATATTTTAAGGGTCATAAAAAATACCCTTAACCTAATTTCTATCAGAATACATTTCAAAGGAATTGATCCTTGATCCTTAATTGATCCTTTTCCTATATTTTATACATTTAGGTAACATATAGATTGATGCCCAAATAATTATCTTGCTGCTCAATCAATTATTCTGCATACCAAATAATTATTTTGCCGCCTAAATAATTATATTGCTGACAAAATATTTGTTTGCTGCCCAAATGATTTTTCGGCTGACCTTTTTTTTGTTGCTGACCATATATAAAAGGCTGCCCCATTAATTACTTCCCGTAATAATATCTGTATTGTATAATGTGATTAAATTAATACAGATGATATAAAAAATAAAGTGGTGTGCAAATACTAAGGGTGGTTTCAGAGCAACGTCGTGTAGGCGCGGCGGCGCCCGCAAGCCATGGGCACGCGTGCGTTCTACACGACAAACCTTGCAAGCAAAATCAAAACACAAAACTTTGTCAGCGATTAAAAAGGCTAAGTTCCATAATTTGGGTTATGATACTTCTACAATAAATTTTACGTTAATAACATACTTTCTCCTACACTTTCTTCAGTTCTACAGTTACCAATAGAGGAGCTGGTAGTGAAAAATACACTATACTAGTATTAGGTCCTTACCTATGAAATTGGTGTTTTGTATGGAGATTTTGGGGATGTCTGCATTTTACATACTAACATTTTTTGAGTTTTCTTCACAACGACAATTCCAAAGATAATAATATTTGGCATGTATCATTAGACAAGCTTTAGCAATATGTGTGTGAACACGTTTGATAAAAATTATTCATCGTTTTTATGTTAATGCAAATCAAATGATGTATTCGGGGGGCAGTTAAAAATAATTGTCTTTGGGTCTAATTTTAACACAATTAAACTTATAAAAAATTATCAAATTAAATTATACGAGCTCAAATATATGGTCTATTTTTAGAAGAGGCAATAATTTTTCAAGAATATTCTGAAACTTAATAGTTACAGACAAATTGCTAAGACAGAATAAAAACACCAATTTCATAGGTAAGGACCCAATATTTTACTGAAGAAAAATTAATGATTATGAGAATTTTGTAACTGGATTACTATATTATCCTCTGTAACCAACATACACCTACACTTCATGCCCCATCTGACGCAAAACCAATAACCCTTTGTTCCGTTCTGTCTGTTCTGGTAAAACCGGTAATTTCCAATTGCAATATTCATTTTTCCTTTTCGAGATCTTATAAATACAGGCCGCAGTACTGAAACCAATGTAACAATAACAAGTTAACACATGTATAAATATAATTAAAGAAGAAGAAAATACCAAAAGTAAAATTAAAACTTTATAAAGATATGTAATTGAGATATATAGATAGTGAGGAACTCGGTGGCGCTTTGTCTCTCGATAGCGAAAACAACGCTACCTTCGCCATGGTGAGGCCTTCGATGGGTGACCAAAACTTTAGGATCTCAAACTCCTCCGTGCTTCGGAAGGCACGTTAAGCCGTTGGTCTCCACTCCTTCGTGCTGCGGAAGGTCTTCCAGTCGCTTTATCAACCGTTTCTATCCACCAACCAGCATTGGGTCAGCGAAAGTGTTGATGTTACTCCTCATGAGGTGGCCTGAGGAGGACTTGTGCCTAGCAGTAAGCCGGGTATAGGATGAGAACGATGAAAGATATGTAATTAAAACTACATATTTCTTACCACATTATATTATTATTTAGCTTACATTGATACAAATTTGTAAAAAGCATTTATTCTGACACAAGACATGACTGATTTGGATATCTATTACAATTAATATAATTTTGCCGGGCAGCACTAACCGACGCGGATTCGATCCCACCACCTCTACCAGAGTTTGAACAATACTTAAATAAGGTGGTTTCAAAAACTATTTTTTTATATAACTAGAAGAATCAAACGTGATAAAGTGATATTAATGATAGACATTTTATAAACCATTTATATAACAAAAATAATGTTCTAACCATACAATTAATAATTTTGAAACTTGATAAACATTTGATTTGATTTGCTTACAATCAGAAATTAGTTGAGTCATCTAAAATTTAAAATTAGCGAGAACTAGACAACACTAGCAAGTAACACAGATAAGTAAAACACACCATTATCAGTAGCCCAAATACGTCTAACCTATAAAAAAAATATAAAATTCTTCCTCATAATATTTACTTCATATCCAAGGAATGCAGACATAATAATTTCAAATCACCTTTCACTAAAACTATTGGGGACGTTTCAGAGCTACCCCGGCGGCCGGCTCCGGCCACACGCGCGCGCTTACACGTCTAAATTTCGATACAATTTGACGTAGAAACAAAAGCGCGCGCGAGTCGGGCGCTGGCAGTGAAACGTGTCGGCAGGCGTGGCTATGAAACCACCTTTATGCTCTAGATGTGACCAATAATTAGAATACACAGCTATGACGAATTACACATGGTTATGGAACAATTTGTAGTGTACAACCACATCCTCGAAGGTTAGAAGAGAAGATCTACATCCACTGGACCACTTAGTACATCGCCAAGTTTTCTTAATTGTGCTGTTGGGATTCTTCAAGCTGTACCTTTTCCCATTGCAGATCATTATAGTTTTACCCCGGCTCGAGACATCATATCGTAAATCGAGATCTAATGAATGAAAAAAGGGTTATTAATTTCACATTGTTTGGAGATAGAGTTAAATTTTTGATAGTTAAGGAATGCTTGCCGCCAGCCAGCGCCGGCGAGACTTCCATACATTTTTAAACGGTGTTAGTAGCTCCATGTAATTGTAAGCACGCCCTCGCACACCGGCACCGGTGGCTAGCGAAGCTATGAAACCATACTAAAACAATTTCAGTTTGTAAGCGTTTGATGTGATGACTATAGATAATAATATGTCTATGAAATAGCAATGAGGTGGTTACGTCTGTCGTACGTACACAAGCGGTAAAGGTAAAGCGTGAGGAAACAGAGTTTGGGCAATAGTGGGGCGCCCTGCGACCGGATGGACCGTCGACCTTTGCAGGGCTTGGAAGCCCCGAACCGTATCTTGTGGCGTGACATGCAAGAGGACGCCTTCAACAGTGGACGGAATGGTGCAGTCTATTGAAATCAATACGAGTGTATACTTCTGTGGGCAAAGTTGCAAGAGCCTAAGGCAGACAATCTAGTTAAAGTTCATTCATGACCTACAAGCGTTAATATGCATATACGGCGACCTATTTACCCGCGCGTACTAAAAATTGTAGGGAATCATACTTTTCTCGTAGATCCAGAGCATGGAATTCCCTACCGGCACATGTACAGCATAAGTTCCTTCAAAGGAGGCGTGAAAAGGCATCTTATGAGCCAGCAAGCACCCTTGGGTGCTGCCCTAGCATCCTTCGCATATGGACTTATCTACTGCTTACCATCCAAGGTGGTGGTGGTGAGTAACTTGCTGGGCTGATTATAAAAAAAAGTTGACTTTACAAAAATAACAGACATTTTATCGACGGGAATAAAAAATAAACTCAGGGCTGAAAAAGTTTTAGGTATATTTTTACCATAAAAATAATGATATGGCTAGTCTGAATAAAGCAAAATATAAAAGTACAAAACAACAAAATTCTTGTCAGTGAGAAATGATATTGCAGATATCCAAAAAATAAGCGTTCTGAAGAAATAAAATTGTTTTAATGCTGGCATTTTTTTCTATCATTTGACGACTTAAACCATGTTTTATTGTAACAAAGTTGTCCCTCAACAAAAAATTTAATCCTTATGATGATGATGTACGCTATTAAATTTGATAATTACATTGTTATAGGTAATAATCGAGGATCTACACCCTCGGGCCCACCTGGTGCATATCCACCTCTTCCTAGCAGAAGAGAGGCAATGTATTTTACTGTTACTATACCGATACCGGTCATATTTGATCATAACGTTGCCATGACTAGAAGTTATAAACACTGGAGGAGGCAATCCTGCAAACAAATTTTAGAATATAAATAAATTGCATGAGCAGTGAGCAGTGACCAAGCAATCATCATCACCATCAGATGATGGAGGGATGGATGATGACCATTTTCGGCCACAGCGACTGACTACTGCGATTGAGAGCTTCGTTGGTGTGCTCTCAGGTGACTGATATATCCGATTTTTGTAGCGTATGTACGACCATATATGCTACAAGTCAGTACCCCTCCGACATAATTATAATGCATGGCTGCGGGTGGTCGGGCCCTGAGCTCGTCTCGCTTAGCATCGAGCAAGCAATAATTATTTCATTTCATTGGAGCTAAGTACCAAAAATAAAGATCGATAATTGCGGCTTAGTTATCATTTAGATCACATCCACTCTTTCGGAGAAACGGTTTTAGGTAAAGATGCTGATGATAATCATGATAACAATCATTTAATTAGAGGAGGACCTTGAAAGCAGGCGCTGGAAGCGACTTTGTAAAATGTGTCTGATACATAGCCGGGTTGCTATAGTACACCAGTACCAGCAAAAAGATATGACTATTTATTACCTTATCATTCTAATGTTTATAGTAAATTATTGTTCTTGCGGCACTAGGCCCTAGCGATGTCAAAATGATAATAAATTAAAATAGTCATAGAGTTTTGCTGGTGACTGTACCATATATCGCCTCGGAGTCAAATCGGGGGATGGTTAGTGGAAGTCGAAAATGACTTTGCCGGACGTCCACAATAAGTAGCAGAATATATAATAGGCAGTGGTAGCCGAGTTGGGACGGACAGGGCAATACTCGTTCGAGAGGCCGAGGGGAAACGTGGGTAGGATCCCACCGCCTGTACCAATGAGTTTGAATAAAACTTATGTACAGTTCATTGTGAATATCGCTTGCCTCACATTGTGCCCGGTGCAAACAGGCTCGCCACTTGTTACACGGAGACCTAACATATCTGGCGAAATCTGGGTGTTTAACAACTCTGGCTACACCTTGTGGAAAGAGGCGTTATGATATGTATGTATAATAATATCTTTGGTGTTGACCGTTACGTGGAGGTGATAGGTGCCAATAGCTGCGCATGGGGAACGGATGAGTCACCAATGAGGAAGACGGAATACGACTGGAAAGCCCATCATGGGCACCACCGATGAGCTGAGATGTTGAGCATCGATTGGCCGTAAGCCAAGCCAGCACCAAAGTTATATGCTGCTACTTTTAATGCGGTTAGCACTACCCCTCAAGGATGATGCGTAGACACATTTCGCCTCATCGTCACCAAGAAAGGACAAGAGGTCTATATAATTGCATACCACTTTATTATATATGTTATAATATCAAAAAATAGAAATTCGCTGACAGATGTGTTATTTTTCAGAGAAATAAATAAAAGTAAGTCGAACTTATACTTTAATTGTCTTTATGGCACAAGTTTTTTTTACTGTCAGATTAATGCAAATCCCCATTGATATAATAATTTCAATCATTATGTTAAAAAATGGGTGTACATAACATACCTACATTACATTTTCATTATTTTTTACATATAAAATTTACAATCTGTTCAAAGCCAATCAACGTAAAGCAATTGATAAATCATAGGTAACTATATACAGATAAAAAGGTTTCCAAATATTGTAAACCGACACTTTATAAACGGTTATTCAACCCTTAGCTCACTTTACGGGTAGTTTTGATACATTGAATATTGATTTTGATAATATGAGTAATTGTTATGGTGTGAATGGTGACGGTTAAAACTAATAATTTGATCATTTATAGTAAGGATGATGGATCTGCATCCATTCTTCCACTTGGTGCACCTCCATCTCTTCTTCGCTGAGTAATACTTGCTCGGTACTTTCTTCAAACTGTACCTATAGCCGTCGCATTCTATCATCACGTTACCACGACTAGATTGGACAAAGGCAGGAACGGGGAACCCTGTAAATATTTATCAAGATTGAGGTTGTTTACGAAATATTAAAAAAAAAAATACGTTGTAAAATGTTTCAACATAAAAATATTTACAAATAAAGTAGGTAGGACAAATAAAACAAGCCCAGGACAGTGTAATTAGAAACCACAGTTTAAACGAGTATTCAGCAACAAATTCTTCATTAAGACCCAAAATAAAATTTTAGCAAGCGATATATTATTTTATTTTATAAGGGTGTATAGCAAGTAAAATAGTAGTAAAAAACCAATTACAAGTCACTACAGATAGCCTTAAAAATATAATACAAATTCATACTTATACCTAAACAGCAAGAAAAAAATATACAATTTAATTTCCGGTTTATACTTAAACATAACTTACTATAGGTAGAAATTATGTAAACTAGAGTGAAAATAACCTGTTCACGGAAGATAAGTTGCTATTGAATAGAATGAATGGAAACTCACCATCCTTATTATTATCATTAGAAAACTTACAGACCCGAATGAGGAAACTATTTCTGTGGTGCACCGCCCGCGCGAATGGAACGCAAATCTTTGGGACGGCTATGCCTATATCAGATTGATCAGTGATAAAAGTTCAGAGCAAACGACCTTGCCTTGGGCTATTTGGGTTAAATATCGAATGTCAATTATTCTTCTTCGCGTATCGAGAGGGAGCAGGTGCAGTTTGGCGCAGCACTCACCGTAGTCGGTAGTGGGAATCTTGAACTTATAAAATGGGAAACGCGTAAATTTTTTATGTATCCGTTCAAGCCTTAACGAATGTACTATAAAATTAGGATTCCATACTTGACTCGCGTATTCTAAGTGACTTCTGACGAATGCACAGTAGAGGACTTTCAAAGACTTCATACAACTGAAAGAGCTACTGTTACACATAATAAAAATAATAAAATATTGAAAAACGATGTTATATTTGAGAAAAAATAAAAATTTTATTCAAAATAATCAGCATTGAACTATGAAACGTCAAAATTACTTCATTAATTGTCATATATAAATCTTTACATTAGCTTTACCGACATTGGTAATCAAGAACTATAAATCAAAAGAAGAAAAGAAATGTAATAGTAGCAGAAGAAAGTAATTTTACAACAGCTTCTTGTTCGCGAATGGAAAGCAATTTAACAAAATTAGAAATCTAATAAAAAGTCATTCTTTATTTTATTATAGTTTCCATCCAACATCTTGTTTACTGGATGATAACGAAATGTTAGGAAGCGTGTAAAAAAAAACTAAGTGGGGATGAGTCACTTGTTGCTTAACCGAACACGGGTGTTCGCAAAACAATAGATGTTTCTATTGTGACACGTTTTTTGCTTGTGCCCGTTGACTAGTTAAAAGCTTCTGAGACTCGAGCATCACAGTTTAGTTACAAATATATCAAGATTGCACAATTTTATTTCGCACTGTTTCACCATCGGACGTTGCGATATTACGGTCTCCCCATCGTCTGCGTCCGTATGTGGTCGATAAACCATTCTTTTCGTACCAAATGATTCGCTTCAACAATCATGCGTACCTAAGGAATCGAACAACTTCCCTGTGTCCTTTCCAAACAAATACAATTTGGGGATTTCCGAAACAAGAGTAACCATTATTTGAGTTTTCGTGCTCCACTATCCGCGTTATCGTATCGTCTTGAGTTCGCGTGTTCTAAGCAAGATCGTCGCTGACGATGCGAAATTGCGACTAAACGCTCAAATTATTGATGCTTCAAAATTAGTCTCAGTGATTATGCGTGTTCATGTGCTTGAGAACGACATCATTGTAAGTGGTGATAGAGGCATGGCATTTGGTGGCAGTGCTACTGCAAACCCACCTGTTCCGGAGACCCTTGGTTGAGTATTTATGGAGGCTGTAATGGTACTTCCCCATGCAGATCATACGGTTACCTCTCGATGATGTTATGAATTTCAGTGGTTCTGCAAAAATAAGGACTCTCGCTAGTTAAAAACAAGTGCGTGAAGAGTTACTAATCCTACCTTCAAATGAGAAGAACCAAATTTCGTAGTCCGTTAAAAATTCACTTAGATCTGTTCACAATTGCAAAATCATCAAACTTTTTAATAGTGTCAACAATAATGAGTTATCTTAACTTTTATCTTATCTTACTTACGCAAAATTGATGTAAAAAGTCGTCATTTAATAGCTTTGATGAAAAGCTTGTATATTGTTTGGAGCTTGTATAAAAAAGAAGAAAAAAGCAAGAAAAAAAAATATTTGTGAATCTCCCCATGTCAAATAAAAGCCGCAAGTAAAAATGTCAATTATGTATTAGTAAAAACACGACATTGATATTAAATTCCAATTACGTAAAGTTCTTACGTCAATGATGTTGGTGATCACCCTTAACACTAATTACATTGCCAAACACTGTGGTGACCGTCGCCCTGCAGCCCGTTGCTACTCTCGTGCACACCCATCTCTCTTTGGGTCCCTTGTACCGCGTGTGTCTATTATACCTATGTGTTCCAAACAGCAGCACTGGGTTACCACGACGAGACATCGTAAACACCACTTTATTAACTGTAAAAATGTACACCCTTGGTTTACAATTATAAAAATCTAATGCATCTACATATAGCACATTTAGATCTAGCTAAAAGCAATTGATTGATAAATGATTTGACACACAGTGTAAGCACAATAACGTAACATTGCTTTTTTTATAAAATCTTGAGGTTGCAAATAGACTAGAGGCGAAAGACTTAATGCTGAGTTTATCCATGTTAATATTATAAATGCGAAAATATATCTCTCTGTCTATCTATCTGTCTGTCTGCACCGATTTAAAACTTCAGAATCGATTTAATCGAAAGGAGAATGCCGAAACTTTCTCCTTATAAACCATTACCAAATGCTTATAAACCATTTACTCCGCATAAATACTTAAAACATTTTTGATTACCTTTGGCAAATTATAAATTAACATAAAATCCGGGTTTACGAGATGTTAATAAAAAGTTTATCCAAATTCCTGACATCCGGGTGCATTTTTGGTACAGCAATGCCACAAACTTATCAGGCAGTACAGGATTCCATAGAAAAATCGGCATTCCCCTTTGCTACACAATAGTCTAGAGGTTGAGAAAGGACATAGGCAAAGTTTTTCTCAATATTCCCATAGGAACGTGTACCACGCGGTTGAAACCGCGGAAAGCCACTAGTAGGTAGGTAATAAAATTAATAGATTTTAAGTGTGATCTAATGATGTAAAATGATAAAATTGTCAACAGAATCCTGTACTTATTGTGTAACCCAAGTAAGTAAGTGTAACCCATGGTCATTGAAATAAAATATCTCTGTCTGTAACTCGTTTTAATAAATGATTTTTTTACAATTAAATTAATAAAATACGTAATATTTTTTTCAACGTATATAACTTTGAGTATCTATCCATTTAAATACCATGTCATTCTAAGGTTTTAATATAATGTTTGCCGTTCTGACTCTCGACACAAGTTTTCAAAATGTCAAAGTAGTAAATTGGTAATATATTTTTAACAATGGGAGTCACAGACCATTGTGATGGCATTGGGATGTCAGACAGCAAGTCGGTTCTGCAGACTCTATGTAGTGGGGTGACAGTCTCCAGCCTCATTAAGGAATCCCATGACATCCTCAACAAGGTAGGAGACAACAACGATCTAAGTCTTGCTTGCATCAAAGGCCACAGTGGGGATATAGGAAATGATGCGGCAGACGAGCTAGCCCGAAGGAGATCAGCGGTGCCACCCATGGGTCCGGAACCGATCACACCCTTACCCATGAGTTGGCTTAAGGGTAGAATCCAACAACACAGATAATTCTTACAAAATGACTTCTGGAACAACCTGGACGACGGCAGCAGGCCAGACTTGCACTACCACGAGTTGAGCCACGCCTATCCAGGGAATTATTGCAGCTGGATAAATCTAGACTGCGCCTTGTAACAGATGCAATCACAGGACACAGCCTTTTTAACAAACATCTTTTCAACATAGGTGTCACGGACAGTCGACTGTGGCGGGCGTGCATGGCGACAGAAGAAACAGCTATCCAGGTCATGGTGTAGTGTGACGGGGTAGCAGACTGCCGGTCTAAGTATCTGGGCACACCGGGTTCCCTACGGGAGGCCATCAGGTATGTGAAGGCACTGGGCGACTTCCTGGCGGAGCTTTGATGGCTGGAGTGATCCAGCATTCACGCTCAGACGCAAAACATGCGCAAACTAGACGTCGAGATGAGGGAACTGGCCGTATTGCTAATATATTGTTACATCACTCGTGATTATGAAAGTTCTTGACACCAACAATAATTTCATTCACAGTGATGACTATTGCCTTGCAACCGTTAGATATTCTGCTGCACACCCATCTACCCCTGTCTCCTTTAGCGTGTTTCTTGTTAAACCGATACGTCCCACACAACAGGACAGGGTACCCATACCTGGACTTGGTAAATATCCATTCCATATCATTACGGGTAACGTCGTATAATGACCCTGAAAGTATAACACTGATTATGACTTTTGTTACAATAGCGAAAAATTTTATAATAGGTAAAAAGTTATCTATACTTTATGGCACAGATATAAATTTACATAGATGACGCAAATGCATAGACTCGAAATGTCGGGGTTTTTGAACACGCGTTCGAAAACGTCGGGGTTGGCCGCTTCTAGTCTGCGAGCGTCCAACGGTTGCTGAACTAAAAAAAATGCCTCGCTGTGATAGTTGGCGGCATCGGTATTTTCCAATCAGTTTGGATCTCCCGTCCCTAAATTACAGCTGTGACGTAACAGTAGACGTTAAAAAATTTAATGTTTAAGAAATTAGCATTTCTCTTTTACGAGGCAGAGACTCATTTGAGACTCATCGAACAAAGCTTTCATTGTTACAAAACTGGAAACTATTGCAGAATATTTTTAACGTACGTAAGCGTTATCTATACTAATATAATAAAGTGGTAAGGTTTGTGACTTTGTGTAGTTGTAGAGGGTAATCTCTGGATCTACTGAACCCATTTCTACTATCCCCGAGTCAATTTTCAGTTTTAAAATATCTTTATTACTATTAAAATTGCATGTATGAAGAAGACATAGTTTTAATAAGTATATATGAAAGCTTTGCAGCCTTTGATCTTGGCGCACATCCAGCGCGACGGCGGCTGCTTGTCGCTACTGAACCGGCCACCGCGCCGGCAGGCAGTCCCGTTGCGTGTCTTCATAAAAACTACCTTCGTACCTATAATATAAGTGACCTTCGTACCTACGTGGCTTTAGAAAAAAAATCATTATACTTAAAAGCATGGCAACAGGCTCGCTACCTGTTAAATAGGGGTCTGATAGGTTATATCAGGCGAAATGTTGGGAGGTATTCCTCGAAGCGCACCCATTTTGAAGCGCACCTAAATTATTGCACCGCGTACATCGGTGATCGCAAACAATAAATTTGTCTCGTTTTGTGCCCGTTAACTATTTAATATTTGTATACTATTAGTCGTGTGGTAGAGGCTCATTAAAAGAATACTATCAACCCATCTCTTCCCTTGGGAGTCGTAAAAGGCGACTAATGGACTTAGAACTGCACAACCATCCAATAGCTTAGAGCGGCGATAGGCCCACCACCTGTCACGCTGACTGCAGTCACTGCTTGGTGAAGCGCCGACAATGGCAGTGGACTGCTCTTGCGGTGCCTTTGCCTAGTCTCTGAGTAACTTGTTTACAATAATTTCCCAGCCTTATGCCCAATTTCATTTAGGCAGCAGCATAAAATACACTATTCAATCTGGTAAAAAAAATAAAACATTAATTTCAAAGTCATATATTGCGCTCAACATTGAAATAAGTCATTCAGAAATGTAAGCATAACCATCAAAAGGTTATATCTATTGTTCAACAGTCGACAGATCAATCATGGTTATGGGCATTACGAATGGCCAAGACCTCGTCCGAATAAGTTAATATGGAAGCTCTGCAGCCAGTCGATATCTTGGTGCACACCCAGCGCATCTGGTAGCCCTTGTACCGGCCAGTTCTATTGAATCTAAACCTGCCGTACAGATACCCATTACGTGTCGTTGTGAAAACTACCTTCTCACCTAAATCATAGTTTCGAGAATTTAATATAAAAAAAAATCATTATACTTTATGCTTTCTAATAAAAAATAATAAGCTAGACTTGTTATAACATTTTTAAATATTATACAAAGCTAATACTAAAATAATAACAATTATATTTTTATGTTACTTGTGAAATTAATAATGATGTGATAAGTTAATAATATTACGATATAATTAATTCGTTAATTCTTTATGAGATCATTTAATCATAACATAATGCAACCATAAAAGATTGCAGAGTTTAATAGAAATGAATTATGTGAATGTTTCCTTACTTAAATGATACAACATTAAAGACCACTGTAGACTGCATATTATAATTTAAGCATTTTCTAAATTGCATTGTCAATAATGAGAATATTTTAATCCACGTACATTTTTTAGTAACTCAAAACTCATCGTCATCTTCTTCGGAATTAGATTACATTGCAGATTATACTAACTTGTGATATTATCCCAGTATTATCAACATAAACACAAGTTGTATGCTCATGCTCAAACTAAATTGATTTCATTATGTGACTAGTGACGTAATGGAGTTTTGGTATTTATAGTTCGTATTTATAGAAGCCTTCGCTATGATCCGACAGCTTTGTTATATCGTGTCAAGACTTTGGTCCCAATAATGAAATGAAATTAACAAACAAACATCAAACAATTCAAGTTAACCACCCATCCACATTGAGCCAATGGTGGTTATTTGAAGTATTTTTACCCAGCTGAAGGTGAAATGACCATGACAACGCTAAAAGAAAAACTAGTCTTACTAAAAATGTTGATACTTTTTTAACTGATTTAAAAATCCTCACCAGCTAAGCAATCCTTTTCCTCGTCCAACCACTAATGATTGTGAATGTTGGAGACTGATACTATAGACCGTCCAAAGGTGATGACCCCGGCCTTGCACCCCGACCCGGTGCGCGTGCACACCCATCGCACGCGCTCTCCGGTGTACTTGCACCGCTTGTTGAACCTAAACCTGCCACACACTAGCACAGGCCGACCGAATCGGGACGTCGTAAATATTAGCCTATCATCTGTAACAAGACCAATGCCATTATTATGAAAATAAAATCGGTATCTCAACAGCAAAAAAAATTAACATTCATGAAAACTACAGAAAAACATAAAAATAAATACACATAAATACTAACGTGAAAACTATTTGGCAGGCATTCTTTGAGTTTGCATACTTCCTTGAACCACAACGTCACACTTTCTCATGAAAATAAATGAATATTTTAATAGATCATAAATGAGAAACCAGTGCTTTCTAATTCAATCACATTTTTATTTAATTTTAATGAAAAATATATATACAAAAATTATCTATTATCTAATTATCTTACGGAGATTACAGTGTACGTTATTTACTTAAATACGATGTCACAGTATAAATCACGTCTCACATGTTTTATGACAGAAATATTAAACCATTGGCGGGCACCGCGAACACCGGTATTCGCAAATATTAGATGTTTCTTTTATGCCCGTTGACTAGTTAAGTAACTGGACAGAACTTTTAATAAAAAATAAACGAAAAATTCTAAGCATTATTATTTTACTGTTTGAGCTTTTTTGTGACCAGGAAAATTAGGGTCGTAAAAGTTGTTCGGAGTATAGGGAAGGGAAGGCTGAATAAGAAATTAATTGTCCGTACAAAGCCCAAAAGCAAACCTAGTCTCTTTCGCCTCACTGTACTTGTCTGGATGAACTGTACTTATAAATGATTATGCGTAAAATGCTTTGGAACTTAAAGAACCGCTTTTTAAAATCTCATAATAATAACGCAACGGAAATCACCTCATTAAAAAACATTAAATATTAAAGCGTCCTTATTTTTACACAAAGTGCTTATTTATCGACATTATTAGTAGGCAAATATTTAGGTACTAATAAAATACCACCGTATAGCTAATACTAATATCATATACTATAATACTAATACCATATGTACACTGTACACAAAACCATAATGTGATTAATAGGAGAATATTTAGAACCCTTTCACTGTGTACAGTGTTACTGGGAAAGTCGTACTGAATATTAAAAATTTTCAGATCATTTTCGATAGATTTGCTTATATCCTATTGCCTCCTTCAATATTCAGTACGACTTTCCTTGTAACTGTGTATTTGTGATGGTTTTATGATGAAAAATTTATACAAAACACTAGACAAATACACTAACCTGAGCTGCGTTTGCATGTACCTAGGTATACATTATTATATTTTTACGTTATTATCACCTACGTCGGAATTTTTATGAATAGTTATACAAAAATCACAAAGATAACTGTAAAAACTACATATTAATTTATTATATATATTTACTAAACCAAAGCAGGCATATTTTTTAGCTAAAATAACCTGAACTTCTCATGTAATTGAACTTTTAAAAAATTACATCAAAAGCTCCTCCTTTTTAATTGTGGTTATGGTTGTCATTATGCTTGATGATCTCATCTTCAAAGGTATAGACAGTGGCCTTGCACCCCAAGCTCACCCTACTGCACACCCATCTTCCTTTACCACCAGCATAAGCGTGCGGAGTCTTGTTGTATCTCCGACTGCCAATCTGCATCACTGGCTTTCCGTACCTCGATGTCGTAAGAATCACTCTCACCTCTGTTAAAAACATGCACCGTATTAGAAATATTATCAAAAAACTAATAAATATTTGCATAAAGTAACCCATATACATAGTCATGTTGATTTTGTATTATAAAAACTAAAAAAAAAAGACGTGTGTCACTCGGGGACTGCCGCGGTAAAGCTATTGCATAGCATTTTGTATCAACTTATGCAATTATAATTTTATTTATTTATTTTATTCATGCAGTATTTTTTTTTCTTTGATATTAATTCAAGTTACAATTTTTGAGCGTGGTGACCGATAAAACAAATTATATAAACTGTTGGTAGTTTGCATATACATTATTTCGTTCGGATCACTTATAAGTAAATTAAATCAGAAAATAATTATCTAAAATAAATGTTAATAAACTAATTAATAAAATAACAAAACTAATAATAAACAATGTGTAATAGTTAGCTTATAAATAAAACCAAAGTGGCGTCTTTGTTAAAATTAGTTCTTTGTTGTATCACTAGATGGCGCCACCTATCCTTTAAAACGCACTATTGTTTACTCTCATAGACTTATATGGTCAAACCGATGTTAATTAAAATTTGTATTCGCCTTGGACACGGTGTTTCATTTTGGTAACCACCTTGGGTTTTAATTTAACATGCACGGCCTTCAAGCCACACCTCCTTGCGCATCGGAGTGGGGAGCGTGAGGTTTTTTCGTTACGGAATTTCTGGATTCGGTCCCCGCGCTCAAGGCCCGCGATAGAAGCTATGCAATAGCTTAAAAACAAAAACTTTGTGATCTGCCCCTATAGTATGAAAGATGCCATATTCCGACGTATTTTAAGGTCCTCATTAAGAATGGACAACATAACGTTGTGTTATTAATATCGAACTAATAAAATTATATTCATAATTTTCTTTATTTTCATATGTCAAAATACATGTAAAAATCAATGTTTCACTCGTTAAAACTAGTGATATATCTAATGTTCATTGCATCTGAAACAAGTGTGGATCGAAATAAAGACTGTAAAATATTTGTTCATTCTCAAGCATGCGCTAAGACGCATCTAAACTGAAAATACGTATTTGAATTAGTGACCAAAATTATATTCCTGTATAATATTCGTGTATAGATGTCGTAGGCAATTAGTATGATTCTGCCGTTTACTGTAGGCGTCGTCAGTTTAAAGCACTTATCGTCATTAATACCTCACCATAACAAAGCACAGTTTGAATAAATTGCAGTTGGTTTTTGCAACCCGGTATTAATGTTGCGCCGTATGACAATGGCATTTTGTCGGCGACATAGACATTATTTCGGCCTGTATCTTGAGATTCATTTGCCACAAAGGACTCTTAATAATATAAAAATAGACAAATTATAAATGATTGTGTTTATTGTTGACTTTTACAACGATATCATCGATGGTAACCACGCTCGCTCTGCACCGTTGGGGGTTGCCTGTCTTCGTACAAATCCACCTCGCTTTCTTCTTATCCCTACATCTATAGTATTTATTATACCTCATGCTCCCTATTTGCAATACTGGATACCCGAATCGTGATGTTGTGATCGTAGCCACTAATAACAATACAAACTAGTTTAACATGTATAAAATCACCATCATCTTCCGAGAGTAGAGGAAGAGAAAGGTGCCAGGATCTTATCTTTAATTTACTAACTTTGCACATAAAAACTCTACGTACAGTCAACGTCAAATAGCGACACTCAGGGTGTTCAAATACGCTACGAAAAAGTCAATCATATCGGTACAAATAAAGTTTCCATTTTGTTTTCAACAATATGGAAACTCTTTTGTGTTGCAAACTGTATTGTATCGATATTAGTGAGTTTTTTAGTGTTTACTTATTTGAACACCCTGAGTGTGACTGTTTGACTCTGACTGTACCATGTAAATTTTCTCGTCCTTTATTCTGAGATTCCTTTGTAGCAAGAGAGAGTTTTTAACTAAAATAAATATAGACAAATTATAAATGATTGTGTTTATTGTTGACTTTTACAACAATATCATCTATGGTAATCACGCTAGCATTGCACCCACCGCTAGTCTTCGAACAAGTCCACCTCGCTTTCATTTTATCCCTATGTTTATGGTATTTATTATACCTCATGTTCCCTATTTGCAGGACTGGATACCCGAATCGTGACGTTGTAATCGTAGCCACTAATAACAAAACAGAGTAGATAAACATGTATAAAATCACCATCATCTTCAGAGAGTAGAGGATGGAAAAGATTTGTACCAGGATCTAATCTTTAACTTTAATTTACTATCTTTGGATATATAAATCCTAAGTTCAGTCAGCATCAAATAGTTAGTGGCACTTAAAAAAAACACGCAACCAAAAAGTTAATAATATTAGTACAAATAAAGTTTCCATTTTGTTGTCAACTTTATGGAAACTTTATAGTACCGATATTATTGACTTTTTGGAAGAGTTTATTTATTTGAACACCCGTAGTGTCACTAACTATTTGACGTTGACTGAACCATGTCAATTTTTTCGTCCTTTATTTTGAGATTCCTTTGTAGCAAGAGAGAGTTTCTAACTAAAATAAATAAAGGTAAATTAAAAATGATGGTGTTTATTGTTGAATTTTACAACGATATCATCTATGGTAGTCACGCTTGCATTGCACCCACGGCTAGTCCTCGAACAAGTCCACCTCGCTTTCTTTTTATCCCTATCTTTATAGTATTTATTGTACCTCATGTTCCCTATTTGCAGGACTGGATACCCGAATCGTGACGTTGTGATCGTAGCCACTATTAACAAAACAAACTAGTTAGACATGCATTAAATCACCATCATCTTCCGAGAGTAGATAAAGAGATAGAACGGTGCCAGGATCGTAGTTAGTGGAGATCTGTAATATCTGTCTACGCTACCGGAAAAATTACATAATGGTATTTATGTCAATTAAAATTAATAGTTTCTTTTCGCTGCAGTCTTAAAACTAGTAAAAACTACGCCTTCCTCCCATAGGAGTAGATAAAAAAATATTTACCTACTTTCAACTTGCTATTATCTGAAAACTCAAAACGTAGTAAATAATATACGTTCGTTAATTCAGAAGAGCATCCCTGATGGATCCAATACCGAAATAGCGAGAGCTCGAGAAAAAAAGGACGAAAAGTTTTTCTTTTCTCCGACCGACTAGTCGGTCACCCTGCAGGTTCGATCAATGTGGAGATCCGAGGCCTATGCATCAGTACCGGCGTGAGGATGTTATTTTGTCACTGAAATACCTATAACTCATCCTTGTCATTTATCAAGAACATTGGGCTATTCTCGTTTAGTCTACTCTGTAGAAAGAGATAGAGACTTTATGTTGACAGCAAAGGAGACAAGCGCCTTACTCCATTTTATTTGCCCTGTAAATTTACACAACAAAATATTGATCGCTGAATTTTACAATCGCGATGGCAGGATCAATTAAAATAACCATTGCCTTCAAGATTCCGTTTAATAAATAAATTAGCATCATCATTATAATTATACTAAGGATTTTGAGCTTCAAATTAATAAAGACCTTCAAAAAATACACAAAAGACAATCTAACAGGTAAACTTTTGCATGCCAACTTAGGCAAAACATGTTATACATATTTCATTCAATAACTTAAAGAAACCAACACCATTTTTCGTAAGTATACTCGAAGGTACGTTAAAACCTAGTAACAACTGTTTAGATACAAATACTTATTTTTCTTCTTTACAAAGAAAACTCTTAAATATAAAAGACAAATCTTACACCTAAACTTTTTCATGCCGACTCGTTTCGCCGAACCCAAATGAAATTGGGAAAAGGGCAGGCTACTGGTGATGATGATGAAAGAATAGTCGTGAACAGTTAATTAATGTGCTGCGCTGATTTAAAAAATATTCTTTATAATAAAAACTCAATAGCTACGGGTGTAATACATTGCACTACACAATAATTAAGTACAAATTAGGCATTTATTATCCGGTGTAATTTTTTATATTTGTTAGGTGATAGAAATAACTGAATATAAAAACAATAATGAAAAAAGAATGGCTGAGAAAGTAGCAGTGTAACTTTTTAATTGTAATATTGGGTCCTTACCTATGAAATTGGTGTTTTTATTCTGTCTTAGCAATTTGTCCGTAACTATTAAGTTTCAGAACATTCTTATAAAATAATTGCCTCTTCTAAAAATAGACCATATATTTGAGCTCGTATTATTTAATTTGATAATTTTTTGTAAGTTTAATTGTGTTAAAATTAGACACAAAGACAATTATTTTTAACTGCCTCCCGAATACATCATTTGATTTGCATTAACATAAAAACGATGAATAATTTTTATCAAGCGTGTTCACACACATATGGCTAAAGCTTGTCTAATGATACATGCCAAATATTATTATCTCTGGATTTGTCGTTGTGAAGAAAACTGATAAAAATGTTAGTATGTAAAATGCAGACATCCCCAAAATCTCCATACAAAACACCAATTTCATAGGTAAGGACCTAATAATATCACATTTTTTCATGTTAGACTATTTTTCAGTTTACGAATAATTTGTAGATCCCAACGTTTAGTCTGTAATCATTACATTTACGCGAGAAAAATTAATATAATAAACAAACAGAAGACTGACAAGTCGGAAAAAGGCAGGATATTTAACTTTTACTCAATTTTTAAGTATTATTTTAATAAATTGTTTACTGAATAAGACAAGTGATAATGAACATATTGTAGGAAGGAGAGAAAAGGACGACGATGATGTTTCAATGATTGTGCTTATTAGTGATTCCAATAATAACGCTATCGAAGGTGACGACCGTTGCCTTGCACCCGTTGGCTGTCCTGGTACAGATCCACCTGAGCTTGCGTTGGTCTTTACATCTCGAGTACTTATTGTATCTCTTGTCTCCGATTTGCAACACTGGATTCCCGAACCGCGACGTGGTAAAGAACACATCTACGAACAAACAGATACAATAATAAAAACGGATTTTTTAATTAATAAAAAACTGCTTGTGTATTAAATCGCTTGTCTTTGTTCACACTGCACTGAGCACGGCTACGTACTAAGGTTATATTTAAGGTTATTTTGAACATTAAAATTAACAAGCAATAAGAATATTATGTAAGGTGTTTAATCTCTCAGCGGCCATAAAACGAGACGAAACAGAAACATTATTATATTGATCGCGAACGAGATCGTTCGCTTGGCCTTCGAATGCTAAAAATATAAAATATCGTGGTTATAAGAAAAAATATTCATCTTTAGGAAAATTAGGCCTATGTCTATCAATGGACGTCTATAGGTTGATAGATGGAAAGAAAATAAAAAATAACTAAAACTGATCATTTATTATATGTTTTAATTATTACAAAGAAATATGAATGAAAAGCCAAAGAAAATTTTAGTTGATAAAGAAAATGGTCTAGGGTCTTTGCTCTATCATAATCCGACAACGCCCTAAAATAAGTAATTTTCACAAACAAAAACAAATGAACACTTGCCTATAACAAAATACTTCTTTAGGTAAAAAGGAGCGAAGTTACTTGTCTCTTCGATACAATCATTGAGATCTAAGACTACAATATGTTTCCTTAGAGTATGTATACACGTAAGTTTCTGTCCACATACATGCATACAGAAAATCACGCCAGTAATCCCCGAACGGATAGGCAGAGTCCAAGGAGCACTGTGTTCCTTAAGACCTCATTTATCCATAGAAAAAGCCATATAGCCAAATTAAGAAAAATAAAATAACTACTTAAAGATAAAAACAAAAGAGGTTACTTGTCTCTGACTTTGATAGGATCATTGAGATCTAGGGCTACACATGGTTCCGTAGAATCTATAGATGGGTTTAGGTCTAAAATTTCAGTAATAGCATAATATTCCGTTCTCTTCGAATACTCCATCCTGTACACACAGGTGCACTTGTGTACAATCTTTCCTTTGTACTCTATGGGAACAAACTTCTGCAACAATCTTTTTCCTTCTATTCTCCATAGAACCAGTTCATCCAACTTTGATATCACTTTGTCTCCGTCCTATTTAACATAAGATTTCAGCAACACAAATTTTCCTAAATTGAAATTAATTCATTTATTATCTATATATATAATAAAACTGTAGAGTTCTCATGTCTGTAGATAGAAAAAAAATGTCAAGTCAGGGGGTTGTAAAAAAAGGGGAAAATACCAAAAAAAACTTTTTTAAATATTTTGTTTCTCTGTTTGTCTGTTTGTACGGGCTAGTGTCCGAAATGAAATAATTTCAATGAAATTTTGCATGGTGATACCTTATATCCCTGGTCAACATCTTAGATACCTTTTATTCCGAAAAATTAAAGGGTTCCCGTGGGATAGTTAAAAAATCAATAACGGCGGACGAAGCCACGGGCAACAGCTAGTTAAGGAATGTTTTTCTAAAAGCACCTATTTTATTCATGGGCAGAATTGATGAATGATCTACGAACTCTGCCTTAAACACCTACTAGGTACTACTTATCTAAAATTAATTGAAACTGCTACAGAAATTATTGATGGACCAAATTAGCTTAGTTAATCTTTTAATTCGAATCTAAGATACAATTCATTTAGCTTAGTTAATATTTTCATTATAATCTAACATACAATGATAAAGGATTAAACATCGAAGAAAGGTTCTAATTTACAACACTCCTCCATTTTTTTCGCAAAATTACAATTTTGCACGATGGCGTCTGAAGGCGCGGCAAGAGTGTGATTTATTAATTATACAAACAAATACGATACATAATGACGATATACCTAAGCTAAGAGAAAGCATACAATAATTCAGCTTACAAAAGCAACGCTTAAACTAACATACAATATAGGAAAAATTATGTTATTTTATTACTGCAAACTTTTTGTAAATATATTATTTTTAGTTTATTTTTGAAGTTTTTTTACTTTTTTTCGCTTAAACAATCTGTTACCTATAGCTATTCTTTTTGTTATCTATTATATGAATAAATCGTTATTCCATAAATATCCATAAAGATATTTTTATTTATTTCTTATGTCAAAACGAGTAAAGGTGTTTCAACTTAATTAAATCTACCAATTACATACAGGTTACCTATCATGAGTTCGAAAATTAAATTGACTTAATTTTATTCAACGGAGTCTGTTTCATCTTTTTTCTTTAATTGAAATTAAGTTTACCACTAGTTGTTCACATATTTGTAATGTAAAAAATGTTTACCGAAGTCATATTCGATATAATAAACTACTGTTTTAGCTACATTTAAATTTCTACATAACGCGTCACAATTCTTTAATGCTCATGAAAATCCATAATTTTTTCGAAAACTTTGGAAAAGTAGAATAAAAATTTTCGGTCAAATATAATTTCGGACGAGTGATTGGTTTCCCTACTTACAATATAATGCCACTATAAAGTATTTGTATAGAACTATAGAAACATACTTATTTTACATGTTATAAGGATTGATTCACCCCCCCCCCCCCCTTCCTACATACCCTAACCCTACCACTACCATACCACTTTTTATTAAAATTTTCTGCACCCTATAATAAAAACAATAATAAAATTTATAACGATAATCAAAACCGCAAGTTAGTCAAACTACCGTAATATGAAAATGAATATAAATGTAAATGGCAACCCAAACAGATTATGAAACGATGATAAAAAAATATAAAAGTAAATATAGCATTTAAAAAATCGAAAAATTATCAAATTAGTTATAAAATAGAACAATGGTTAACACAACAGGTGAGTAGACAATACTCGTACAGAATTACAATAGTTCTACGTGTACAATAGTTACGTACGAGTAAATAATAAAGTCTTAATTAAAATTGGTTATCTTAACATTCATCCGGGGGTATCTCGTTGACGGGATGGTTGTGTCCGTTGACTACTGCGATGACCCGGTTCTCGTAGGTCCGGACCTGTGCCCTGCACTTGCGGGTGGTGCGGGTACATCTCCAGCGTACCATAGCTCCGGTACACTTATGGTACTTGTTATAACGGAACCCTCCCAAAATCAAAACTGGCTTTCCAAATCGAGACCTTGTAAACGTTGCGACGACATCTGAAAATAGATTACAGTTCAGTGAAGTTCATATTAGTAAGCAAAAAGTATGACTTATATTAAAACTTTTAAATAATATAAAAATTGGGATTAAATTAATTAGGGTAACATAAACATCCGAAAGTCTCGCATCTGTTTACAAAAATATGTATTGAGAAACCTTTTCTCATTCGCGTCGTAGATAGAGATTCAATAACTAGTTCACTTGTTTGTTACAATGATTGTGATTATTTGATTCAACAATAATTTTGTCATCCAACGTCTTCACCACAGCTTTGCAGCCAGTGGCACGCCTGGAGCAAATCCACCGAGCCACGCGTCCCACGCATTTAGGGTATTTGTTGTATCTAAAACCATGATATATAATAACAGGATTCCCAAAACGTGATTTTGTAAATATTGCACCGGAAGCTGAAAAAAATTCATAATGCATTACATTAATTGGTTCACGATATTTTAAAATGGATTAGTCGACGTCGATCGATAGATTCTACCATCGATCGGTAGAACCTACCACCAAATTGAAAGTAGCGCCAGTGTTGGAAAAGGCAAGGAGCAATAGGTTAGCACAGTTTGAACATGACTGATGAGGTACGATGAATGACGGAGAGACTAAAACAATGTTAACAAATGAGTCCTTAATGAGAGGATACTAAAGAAACGATGGATTGAATGTACAAATTCTGTTATAATGATAGGGGAAATGAAGTTTATGTTTACCTGACGTATGACAGAGGAGAATGGAAAAGGAAGACATCTTATGTCGAACCGTAGACAAAGTGGAAGAAGGAGAAAAATCTAAATTTGCATCTCGGCATTGCATTTGCTAACATGTTGGATGAATTTATAAAACCATGTCGCAATGTCAACATTTATGTATTTACTACAATGAAAAAAAACAGAAAAATAATTAATGGTTTTAATCTGACATACATAATTAGCACGCTTATACATAAAACACGTTAATCATCTACCTAAGCATTTTAAAGCAGGCGCTAAGATGTTGAGTGTGCACAATATGAGGACCGCGTTCTGTAAATGCTTTTGAGCTCAGAAAATCTTGCAGATAATTATTCTGAATGTTGCCAGGAGATTTAATGGTCCATTATTTTATTCTTTTTTAAATTATTCATTGCATTGTACTACCTGACTGAATGTTTTTCTTTGACTTTGGCTATGTGTGTTTCATCGTTGGGTAGGTATTTTCGAGCTAAATAAAAGTTACTATGGCGCCTACTTTTAACGATCGCCGTTAAATTTATTTTTTTGTCCATTGTCCGCAAAAAAAAAAATCGCAAAAATTATCCAATTATTCTGACTCGGTACCTAATAAAATTCAATATCCCAGAACAGACTGGACATGCCTTTCGCACCTCTACCACATGAGTAAAGAAATATGTGCGTCTCCTATCATTATTATCTTCATACGTGCCCTTAAGCTGAAAACGGATTGGATAGAATCACCATTTTCATTAGGTTTAAAATCCTTCGAACCTTCCCAGTCACATTCGCCAACCTAACTCATCTAGTAAAAAAAGAGATCATCATAATCACTTAAACTTTTAACGCCTCTTCTAAATCACAAAGTTTATCGAATAAAAGTAGGTACAACTAGTAGTGGTTATGTTCATTGGTGACTTTCACAATCGTGTCATTTAACGTAACAATACTAACTCTGCACCTTGCTGACCTCTTCTTGGTGCACACCCATCTCACCTTCGGCTCGTAGGGAGCCGTGTGTTGTTTATTAAATCTATGGTGATTCAACAACATCACTGGGTTTCCATAAACTGTCTTAGTAAAAGTCGGAGATCCAAAGTATTCTGAAAAGATTTAAACACTCAAAACTAGTTTAGATACCTAAATATATTGGTAATGTATTGGTATTTAGAAAAATATTGGTATTTAAAAAAAGGGTAAAAAGGTAAAAATTAGAAGACGATAATTAGGTAAATATATTTTAATCATACCGCATTTTTTTACAATTTATAAAGACTGTTAGACGTACAGTCAGCACCAAATGTAGCTTGACGTTAGATCGTGTCAATACTTACAATACTTTTGTCTGGTATTTTCATTCTTGTAAGAGATATATTTATCAACCCTGTAAGTATTGAAAACTGTACTGACCGTATATTGCCTGTAAGCATACTGACTGACACTTTGGTACAATTATTTCCATCAATAACACCAGCTTCTGATTTTCATCATTCTATTTAAAAATACACATGATAATATTTTAGTCCTGAATATCAGGTTCCATTGGGATCATATTACTACTACTACCCACAAATTAATTATCCTTAATTTATTTCAATACTTATAAATAGTAGGTTATATTCAATTTCAGTCATTACCGGAATGTCAGCGAGAAACTTCAGATTATCAAAAATTCACGACGAAATCTATAAATATACTTTTAACAGAGATCATTTATTTTTCGTTTTTTGTCCGCCATATCTACCGCCGCTTCAACGTAAATCAGAACATCGCTAAAACTATCCAATGACTATTCTGTTTCGTTCTCAGGTTTCGGTACCTAATAAATTCAATATACCAAAACACACATTGGTCATAATTATACCTAATTATTTCGACGCATTTTTCCCGGTGGGTAAGCGTCGTGTCGTAGCGGCTCATTAGAAAAATACTACCAACCCATCTCTTCCCTGGGTGTCGTAAAGGGTGACGAATGGACTCAGACCTGCACGACCACCCAACAGCTTATAGCGGCGACGGACTTCACCACGTGACGCTGAGCACATGTGCAGTCACTGCTTAGTCAAGCGCGGACTATGGCAGTAGACTGCTATGTATGGGTAAGCAGATTTTTTTTTATATATTACAGGTAAGCTCTTGGCCTTCATCTCACCTGATGGTAAGTAACGATAAGGTCGAAGGAGAAGGCGAGTTTCACCTGTAAAGAAGACAGCATTCTACTCCCTACGATCCCTGGGACACACCAATCACTCTTCCACTATCACTATTATCTTCATACATGCCCTTCATTTGAAAGTGGATTTGCCCCGAAGGTAACTAAGAGCTCGTTCTTATAGCGTAATTAAAGCATGCTTGTTCTTAGAGCATGCTTTAGAAGCGACCCTGAATATACGCAACGTATAGCTACCCAGCTAATTGTACAAATTTTAATGTCACGGCGACGGGCTCAACACCTGTCACGCTGAGTGCAGTCACTGCTGGTGAAGTGCGGACTATGGCAATGAACTGCTTTTTTAGTCTGACTAACCCTTAAGAGATTATATATATGTATACCACTTTGGGAATATAGCCGTGATAATATATATATATATATATATATATATATATATATATATGTGTAAGTTTTCATAACCTTCCCATTTACATTCGCCTATCTAGTCTCATCTAGTACAAAAGAGATCATCATAATCACATAAACATTTAACTCATTTCTAAATCACAAAACGAATCGAATAAAGTGAGTACAACTAGTAGTGGTTATGTTCATTGGTGACTTTCACAATCGTGCCACTTAATGTAATAATACTAACTCTGCACCCTGCTGACCGCTTCTTGGTGCACACCCACCTCACCTTCGGCTCCCTAGCGTGCTGTTTATTAAATCTATGGTGACCCAACAACATCACTGGGTTCCCATGAACTGTCTTCGTAAAAGTCGGAGTACCAAAGTATTCTGAAAAAGTTTCATACACTCAAAACTCTTTTAGTTACCTTAGCAAATTGGTAATGAGAATAAGAGACAAAAGGTAAAAAGATAGTAGACGATAACAAAATATATTTTAATTATAATGCATTTTTTAAACAATATATTATGACTGTTAAATGTACAGTCATCAACAAATATAGTTTAACAATAGACTTGTGTCAAATAATTTTGTACAGTAAATACCCCAAATAACTTCGTGAGCTGCGGTCAAGACCTACAGGCATACAACGATTTCGAAATATTTAAAATTTAAAAAAATTATATAAAATATCTAACTACCTTACTTTAACTATTTAGCTATTGCATTCAGAAAAATTCCTTCATAATTATTATTTTACACACCAATTTGTTTATGAACAGATCCTCTATTCAATTTGAATATACATTTTACCAAAAGTAGTACCTAATGGGTCACACAGATTTTTTTTTAATTTAAATTATCATTTCTTTTTGTTCAAACTTGAACATGAATTGGTGAAACAAAACCCATGAGTCTGTTTTTAGAACCATTTTATAAACTCTTAGCTAATGGATTACATCTCAAATTACTTCAACAAAGTAAAAAAATATAAAAATGCTTAAAGCTAAGGCCAAATCAACGCGTTCGCTGCGTTAGGACGCTGCACGCGACCACCTCTCATTCAGATTATAAGAATAACAGAAAGAAAGTACGTAGTATAGAATGAAATAGAGATTCGGCGTAAATGGCAAACAGTTTCAATATTATAAACAGAAGTAAATCTTCTTTAATTTCACTTTCTGTAGAAGAACGTATTATAGTCACGTGTCTCTTGCCGGCAGCCTAGTGAACGCCCGAACGACGCGAGCTGAACGCTATTGGTTTGCCTTAGCTTTAGTTCCTTTGTTCCCTTACTGTATTCTTCTTCTTCTTCTTACTCTTAGTTGGCTCGATAGAAAAAATACCGTAGATACCTCTTAAAAGAAATATAAGCCCTTAGTACGGCGTAAGTGCTTCACGGAGAGTAATCAGTTTTTGAATTATACCAAAACATGTAGTTTTTTTTCTTTAACGAAAGAAATACCTAAATTAGCGCGCGGACCGTCCATCCTAGTTTGAACCCCCAGCGCCAGAAGCGAGGTGCACTCTTAATTTGTTGCCTTTAGTGGTTATGGCAGTCCCGAATCTTGACAACAGCATTGTTAATAGTGAGCAAACTAGCCCTGCAGGCGGTACGGTACTTGAAGACGCAGGTCCACCTGACACTGGAGGTATTGCGTTTGTGCTGGGCGTACCTCTGCCCGGCGAACTGCACCATTGTGTTGCCGAAACGCGACGTAACAAATATCACTGTAAGGTAATGCATTTTATCTCAGATTTTCATAGTCTTAGTAATTCGTTTACAAGACAACTTACATACACTTTCATTGGTTTTTAACATTTACCTGACTGGCAGAGAAAATTTGTGAAAAAAAAATAGTTTATAATCTCAATATCTGGACAGAGACAACTTCTGTTTTGTACGAGAAACAACTAACTTTCTATTGTGTCTACAAATATATCAGGTGATGATTTAAACGAAAATGCAGAAAAAGGCAAAGAAAGATGAATTCACTCTTGACAATATTTTATTACCATCAATAAGAAAACAAAGAGTTTCAATAACAAGAAAAAGAAAATAAAATTTGACTTAATAAATAACAACATGGGTCAATATTTAATATTAATTTAATTATCTTAGTGAGAAACTACTTTTGTACTGTTTGCAGACGCCAAAATGAATGAAATAAAATGTGTTTAAAATAACAAAAAGAACTTAACAAATTATGTTATTCTTATAACTATCGCCAATTACAGCTTCTATATTCAAAATCTACATAACACTTAAAGTTGTTAAGTATTAAATTGACTCAACTCGAATCACGGCAAGGGACAGGTAGCCTTACTTGCCCATGTTTCTGTATATTAATGAGTGTGGTGAGTGTCAACTTTGACAATTTCGTCCCCGTGAGTCTTCATTGCCGCCTTGCACCTGGGTGACTTGCTACAGTACCAGTTGCAAACAACACCTTTGGATCTATTCGACTTATTAAACCTGTACTGTCCGTATTTGATCACAGGCCGTCCAAATCTCGATTTGCAATACACTGGGTACACTACATTAAACAGAAAAACAACACTGATCAATAATAAATATTTCAATTGTTTTATTTTATATATTTAAAATTATGTAACTTCTTTTATGAATATTATTAAAACATAACTAAATGGTTCAACCTCTTTTTTATACAACTGCATTAACTAGTATAAATGAAGTAAATTAATAACAATCACTTACAAGCCATAATACTTTTGAAGATGATTTATTGTATTATTAAATGATATATTGGGTCCTTACCTATGAAATTGGTGTTTTTTTTTCTCTCTTAGTATTTTGTCTGTAACTATTAAGATTCAGAGTATTCCTAAAAATTAATTACCTCGTCTAAAAATAGACTATATTTTTGACCTCTTTTGATTTGTTTTGATAATTTGTTGTAAGTTTAATTGTTTTAAAATAGGACACGGAGACAACTCTTTTTTAGTGCCTCCCGAATACATCATTTTATTTGCATTCACTTAAAAACGATAAATATTTTTTATGAAGTGTGATATCACACATATAGCTAAAGCTTGTCTAATGTAATGATACACATGCCAAATATTATTATCTTTGGATTTGTCGTTGTGAAGAAAACTGAAAAAATTTTAGTATGGAAAATGCAGAATTCTCCATACAAAACACCAATATCATAGGTAAGGACCTAATATTATGATAATGTACATGACTATTATTAAACTTATTAAATTGTAAGTAGGTATATAATTTAGATCATAGTAACAATACTTCATTGATCAAGGTTGTAAGGGTAATAATAATGTGGGAACGAAACGCAAGCGGAAGGAATCCATCCTTCCGCGAGGGGTGAGGTTAGGGGGGTTAGCGTATGACGTTTATGGCGGACGGTTGGGTAGGAAGTGCTAGGGTGTTTAAATATAAATTGGATTAAAGCTGCGTTTAATTGCTTATAGATATCTAATCCCACAATAATTTACCTTTCTCTTAAATTAAAAAAGAACAGGTTCATTTTCAAAAAAAGCGTAAAGAAATAACTTCTATTTTATATCAGTTTACATATAGCCTCGTCCAGTGTTTATCTACAACTAAGCTTTCCTTACCAAGCTAGTCCTCTATCGCTCTAGTTCCGTCGTATTATTATTATAGTAGAATTATTTTTGTTTCATTAAATTGGAGGCAAACAGACAGACGGTTAACCTGATGGAAAGTAATCACCGTCGCCCATAGACAACAACACCGGAGGAGCTGCAAATAAGTTGCCGACTTTTAACGTACAACTTCTTTGACGACCTTCGTGGTCAAGTGGTACACCGGTTTCAGAGTGACCGACGCCATCATCATTCATACTATCTATCTCACTTTTCTTCGGTCTTCGTTTCCCTACACGCCCATCCACTTTCATTCTTTTTATATACGTTTAGATTTTCTATGTATTGCCTACTCTCTCTTATCCATTACAAACATGGGTATTCAACAAATTTACAAGGAATAAAATATTAACAACTCAAAGAGCCATGGAACGAAGCACCCTAAAACTTAAACTAAAACATAAAAGGACATACTGATATCAGAGACATGACAAGAGTTATTGATGCTTTACAACACTGCAAAAAGCTAAAATGGAAGTGGGCCGAAAAGGATAACTACATGGAAAGGCCCTATAGGTAAGAGAAATAGAGGAAGATAAATGGAGAGATGGCTCGACGAAATTATAAACACGGCGGGAAAGTACTGGATAGAAGAGGCAAAGGATAGAGACAAGTGGAGTAAAATGGACGAGGCCTTCACTCAGTAGAGAGGTCCTTATAACGCTAGTGATATTTGCATGCAAAATGATAATTTAATTAAAGTGATTTATAAGAATTTGTGATTTATAATTTATAAATATATATATAATTCAACAAAATTATGTTATAAAATAATATATGAAAAATAAAATGAAATAGTTAAATAATAATTATATAATTGAATGTAATCAAATATCTTAAGTATAAATGGAATTATATTTCAATGTAATTTTCTTATGTAATGAAGGAATAAACAAGGCTTTATTATTATTATTATGTATGACGACGATATAAAGCTGCCTAATTTGGACAAGTCGACAAGTGTGAATGTCATACATACATATAATCGCGCCCAACAACGGGATTGGCAGAGACTTCCGATCTCCACTTGCTACGATCCTGGCACAAATATTTAATTTCATTCAATTCTAATGTGTATGTTGTCGCATAAACTTGATGATCTCGTTGTCGAAGGTCTTCAGGGTGGCCTTGCACTCGGGGTACTTCGAGCAGGTCCAGAGGGCCGTCCTTCCTCCCCTGGCCTGGTGCTGTTTGTTGAAGCGGTACGACCCCATCACTATCACCGGCCTTCCGAACCTCGACGAACTGAACACTGCAACTGAAAACAAAGTTTGGTGAAAGAGGACCAGTAAATTATTAGTCACGTCTCAAATTGTTTGGGTAAAGCACTAAATGCTTATATACTAGTGGCACACTAGAGTTATGATACAAATAAATCTCCTCAAGTTTTAGTTTCAGTTTTATTAATACAAATATTTTAGTCATTCATGCAAGAAAACCAAGAACTTATCATATTACAAAGGTAACTTTATATTCCA
This sequence comes from Parapoynx stratiotata, assembly GCA_910589355.1. Classification (NCBI taxonomy): domain Eukaryota; kingdom Metazoa; phylum Arthropoda; class Insecta; order Lepidoptera; family Crambidae; genus Parapoynx; species Parapoynx stratiotata. Next base: position 13,687,651 of record OU342466.1, on the reverse strand, counting down.
TAACTGTTCCACAAAAAGCCACATAAAACAACTGATTTCCATCTTATAAGTTGTTCAAGAAATAATAATATAAAAATGATTTGCACGTTTTGGTGTCATCCAACAGATGCGCTTATAAAATTAAGAAAAAACAATGAAATGCTTCAAATTCAATACTTTTTAAAAGCTAAAACCTTCTAAAGCATTACCAAAGACGCAATAAACACTGACTAGGTAAATGAGACATTTGGAGTCCCAAAATGTCACAATTACAAACGTCGGGTTTTTCACATTTTCAGAGTTTTAAGAGTTTTCTAATTAAAATTTTAATATATTGAATCAATTGAATTATGTTTTAAGAGAACATCGATACTTCCCAGATCTGCCCTCTTATTCTCAAGTTACACGAGTTAAATCAATGATTGTGAGGGTTCTGTTTAAGAATTGTGTTGTCGACAGTGACGAGAGTAGCGCGGCAGCCGGAGTGCACCTTCACGCAGATCCACCGGGCCCGGGGCCCGCGACTCCCGCTCCATTTGTTAAACCTGTACCTACCAATCTGAATCGCCGGCCTCCCATTACGTGACGTCGTAAACACTGCTGCAAAAAAAACACTAATCAATTTTCATATTTTTTTTTTCTTGTGGGATTGTGTCTGCACACTTCAAGCGATTCAGCACTTCAAGCGACCCCATTAGAAAAGTTAATGTCAAAAATTTCCCGTATGCCAATTTTTCCAGAAATTTAATTTCCTAAAATATTGACTTATAAATACAAAAACATAAAATATTAACGGAACTAAATGGTACTTGTGTAGCGGGGCCAAATACAAACTGTGTAAGTACAAAAATATAGAAATGCTAGAATTGATGTAATTAAATAAAAACAAAAAAACTATAAACAATAATGTAAAATTTAATCTTATGTGCTATTTGTCTTATATGTATACATTTGTGAATTTTTTATCTGGTCTTAATACATATAAAAAAAACATTATATTGTGCGAAAATTAGAACAAATTTGACTCATATATAAGATCGTTTAAAAATAATTCACCCATTTTTACATCTTTGTGAACAATGGAAAGTAGTTCAACAAACAGTTTGTCCCCTGGTGTTAAAAGTATGAAAATTTTGTTTGCCATTATATTTGGTCCTTACCTATGAAATTGGGGTTTTTCTTCTCTCTTAGTATTTTGTTCGTAACTATTAAGTTTCAGAGTATTCTTAAAAAATAATTACCTCCTCTAAAAATAGACAATATTTTCGAACTCTTTTGATTTGTTTTGATAGTTTGTTGTAAGTTTTATTGTGTTAAAATTGGACACGGAGACAACACCTTTTCAGTGCCTTCCGAGTACATAATTTGATTTGCATTTACATAAAAAAGATAAATAATTTTTAAGAAGTGTGATATCACACATATAGCTAAAGCTTGTCTAATGATACATGCCAAATATTATTATCTTTGGATTTGTCGTTGTGAAGAAAACTGAAAAAATGTTACTATGGAAAATGCAGAGTTCCCCAAAATCTCCATACAAAACGCCAATTTCATATGTAAGGACCTAATATTTACTATTAACGCTTACCCTTCAAATCCTTCATATCGTAAAAGAAAAGTGTTATTACGAATTAACTGCTATATTAAAAAAATATATAATTAATTGCTAATTAGATACAAATTTGTGAAGCGTCATCACTATATTCGTAACTTCAATGGACTTTATCTATACTCTATTCATTTTGATCTAAGACAAAAGGTAAACAAAGAATTTGTGGTTCTTAAATTTTATATCCAATTCTGGGATAAAAAAACATATAGGCTCATTTTATTTATAATAAAATAGAAAAGGAGTTGCCGTTATACCAATGTCGTCATTGAATTGAATATAAACATTATTTATTAGTGAAATGAAGTAATATTTGTGTAATAATAAGTATGTAAGGTGTGTATAAAACAAGCTATCATCCAAATGTACTAAACTAAGGTACTAAATATAAAAATTAAATTATTAGTAGAAATAATTTAGTAGATTCAAGGTCATGTTCAAACATGTCATGTTTGTTGATCTTTATTTCGAAGTATTGTAAACTTGTAATAAAAGTTTGAGAAAACTATTCGTTTTAGGTATTTTTTAATAGGAAACATTAATTTAGTAATCTAAACTTACGTAAAAAAGTAACATTGAAGTAAAATTACCAAAAATTATTGAAGATGACAAGTAATTACTTATTTAACATTATTTAAAAAGTTTATGCTAATAAAATATTTAATAGTCGTATGTTTTTTAAAAAACCTTTCGGCAATGATTAATGCCATCCTAAAGAACCCTTTTTTCGGTTTGTTTACATTTTGTCTCAAATCAAAATGGATAGACTATAGTTTGATGCAGGAAATACTATTCGCTTGAGTAGCCTGTAGCCACAGGGCTTATTAATGGTTGTGATCATTGTCAATGTAGACTATAGCGTTATCTATAGTAATAATCTTCGCCTTGCAGCCGACGTGGTCCCTGCCGCAAACCCAGCGGGCCTTCGGGCCCTTAAATTCACTCTTCTTGCGGTAGCGGTAGGGCCCCACTTGGATCACGGGCTTGCCATAACGAGAACGCGTAAAAACAGGCTCTGGAAATAAGTTATAATTCAACAATCGACTTGTATATTCGAATAAAAACTTTGATCACGAATTTTAAACACGTGAACTTTTGAATACATTGTAGGTAGGTACATATTATTAGTAATAAAATGAAACACACGTCTGAAATACAATAAAAATGTAATTCACTTGTCAATTAGAGATCAGTTTGAACAAAACAAATGTTTAATATTTAAATACTTAGTTTGCATAGAAGTACTAAACTATTTTTTTTAACCGCAACTTACAATTTACTATCTTACTTTAAACATATATATTATTAATAAATATAAACATTATGTATTACAGAACTATTACTTGTAATAATAGGTTTACCTATGAAATTGCCGTTTTGTATGGAGATTATGGAGTACTCTGGATGGAAAATTCCATACTAAAATTTTTTCAGTTTTCTTCACAACAAAAAATCCAAAGATAAATATTTAGCATGTATCATTAGACAAGCTTTGGCAATATGTGTGATATCACTCTTCATAAAAATTATTTATCGTTTTTAAGTGAATGCAAATCAAATGATGTATTCGGGAGGCATTTCAAAAGAATTGTCTCTGTGTCCAATTTTAACACAATTAAACCTACAACATATTATCAAAACAAAATAGCTCAAAAATATGGTCTATTTTTAGAGGAGGTAATTATTTTTAAGAATACTCTGAAATTTTATCAGACAAAATACTATGACAAAATCAGACAAAATATATAAAATATAAGAAAATAAACGGCAATTTCATAGGTAAAGACCTATTATTTTTCAGTTCATGAAGTCAGTTCACAACACACCGTTTTTATACATTTTATACTATGCAAAATATTGGGTCCTTACCTATGAAATTGGTGTTTTTATTCTGTCTTAGCAATTTGTCCGTAACTATTAAGTTTCAGAACATTCTTATAAAATAATTGCCTCTTCTAAAAATAGACCATATATTTGAGCTCGTATTATTTAATTTGATAATTTTTTGTAAGTTTAATTGTGTTAAAATTAGACACAAAGACAATTATTTTTAACTGCCTCCCGAATACATCATTTGATTTGCATTTACATAAAAACGACGAATAATTTTTATCAAGCGTGTTCACACACATATTGCTTAAGCTTGTCTAATGATACATGCCAAATATTATTATCTCTGGATTTGTCGTTGTGAAGAAAACTGATAAAATGTTAGTATGTAAAATGCAGACATCTCCAAAATCTCCATACAAAACACCAATTTCATAGGTAAGGACCTAATATTACAAAATAAAAGATCAAGCAATCATACCAGCGAACCGGAGCGAACAAATTATTTAAAAGAGCCGTATTTTACTACTCTTTGGTGTAATTTGTGTGAAATTAAGATTGCACATCAATAAAATCATCAAGCGAGATAGTAGTCATACATTTGCAAAGTCATAACTAAAGCTAAAGTTTCAAATATTGCCAAATGGACTTCAAAGATGAATTTTAAGCTTTCTTGTTGTTATTATTGTAACACCATTTACAAACAAAATCAATGGTTGTGGTCCCCGTTATGGAAGATGATGACGTCATCAATGGTAACAACATGGGCCTTGCACATAGAGGAGCGCTCCTTGACGCAGGCCCACCGGCCCTTGGGTCCCTTACAACTGGTCTTCTTGTTAAACCGGTGTTCGCCAATTACGATCACAGGTTTACCCCAGCGAGACGAAGTGAAAAATGCGCCTAAAATTTTCATTTAGAAGCATTATAGCAAAAATTTTAATTTTAGACATATTATAGGTACTCGTACCAATACTTTTTAAAAACTATGAGACAAAGTCTATTCAGTTATTCTGGGTTTTTTATACTTACGACACAGTTTTGTTTAAAAAAAATTAAATGAACACCGAGGAATTCAGTGGCGTAGAAGAGCTCGGTGGCGTAGTGGTTCGATCGAAAACAAAGCTACCTTCGCCATAGTCAGGCCGTGGATGGGTGACCAAAACTTTGTGATCTCGAGGTCCTCCGGAAGACACGTTAAGCCGTTGGTCCTGGTCGCTATTGCGCCCGATTCTACCCACCAACTCGCACTGGGCCAGCGCGTGGTGTTACGGCCCATACTACTCATGTGTTTCTGTATCAGGAACAGCCAGTTGTGGGACGTATATAAGCTGAGGTCTGAAAGGAATTTTAGATTACACATAAAAACCCTTATTATTACTAAAAAGGTAAGAAAAATAAAGATGCCCTTTGTATAACAAATATATAATTCACTTGATAATAAGAGATCATTTTAAACAAAAAATAACATGTAAGTTGTGAAAAATATCTGTCGATCTAGTAACCAGCTGCCCTACTCAAAGTAGTAAAATTTTAATTTTTTTACAAAAACAATATAAAGTTAGTTCACATAATAACTGCTTAATATTTAATCAATGTGGCGCTTTTGTTAATTTCAATAGTATACAATGAAAGACATTCGATTCCAATCCTTTGAAATATGTTTATGTAGGGCAGTTCACAAGGATTGCAATCGGGCATCATTTTCAATCCGACCGGATTGGTCAAATCAAGATAATTTGCGCTTTTCCGTTCAAAAATAACTGTTAGTAATAAAATCAAGGGTAATTAATATAGTTAATATATAAATAATAAAAAATATATGTTTTCTAATCTAATGTAATAAGCATACTAAATGTAGTGTTAAGATAATTAGTAAAATTAACAATATCCTTACTTTCATAGGTAGATAAATTATCGCGGTAACATTATAAAATCTTATATAACAAATAAGATCACAACACAATAATTATTAAAGTATTTCAGAATGGTAACAAACTAGTCTTATATTAATGACAGACACAATCATAATGAGCTGTAATCTCAGAGTAAACAGAACTGGAGTAGCCATTAGTCAATTTCTCAAACATGTTTTTCTGCCATTTCTTGCGGGGGGTGAGGTTACCACTACACTCAAAGCCAGCACACATAAACAATAACTTTTACCGTTTTTACAAATGCACACATGCATAATTCGACACACAAATTTAAATTTCACGCACACACACGCTTAAAATAGTCACGTGGGGTGTGCGTTTTGACAACGTCACAGCCGCACTCCCCACGAGACTAGCGTTCGAAATTTGAAATCGTAGAATTCTAAAACATGAAATAATGAAGTAAATAATCATGAAATCTTAAAAATTATAATTACAAATAAAAGGTGCCACCATCTTTTAGCATACTCGATGTTTTCTATTTATTTTTACAACAAAAAACAGCACAGGCAGGCATTTTTGCGGGAGCTCTGTTCGCCGCAACGTTTACAATGTTATGGCTGCCAAAATGGCGGTTCAACTAGTTTTATTAAACGTGCAAGCATCCGATGCTTGTGCATTTGGCAGAGGGGAATGTTAGACAAAGGCTACTCCAGTTCTGTTTACTCTGAGGCTGTAATATAATTACTACTCTTTATATAAATCAACTTATTATTTTATAGCACGTCCTCTCTTATTTTGCCAAAAAATTCACATCGATTGCAATCGTATACTTAAATGGATTCTTTCTTTTAACTATTCTGAAAAACAAATCATAAGTACGGAATGTTATTTCAATTCCGCAAATTGTTCATCACTATTCGGAAGTATATTTTATTTTGCATCGTCATTCAAAAGAAAATCGTATAAAATGGGACGCTTTCATCTCAGCGAACTGGAACTCTAGTAAAGATCAAGAAAAATCATTTCGGCGCCAAGTAGGTACCTACATACAGTGATATAGTTATCAAATGTTGTATAGCAATAATTTATACAGTTAAAAAAGAAAGTATGTTCAACCCATCGTGTGCATATGAAGTCAATGGCTGTGGTCGTGGTCATGGAAGACGATGACGTCACCGATAGTTTTGACTTGGGCCTTGCAGTCGCAGGAGCGCTCCTTGACGCAGGTCCACTGGGCCCTGAGACCCTTGTAACGGGTCTTCTTGTTGAACCGATGACCACCAATTATGATGACAGGCTTACCGTATCGAGACGTAGTGAATGATGGGCCTAAAATTTTTTTGGGAGCATTATAATGAATATATCATACACCTCAAAAGTAAAAGATGATGAGGTCCATTCACATAGATCTTAAAACAAACCTTGAATAAATAAAATTAAACCTTATTGCAACTATTTCAAACACTGTTTTGTGCGTGATATAAAATGCTCTAGGGTTCAAGAGTATTCTGAGTATCTCCTGAACGACAAATAACTATTCATATCATCATTATAGTTTGTGTATGTATACATAATGAGATACTTCATTAAAATAATTATATTAGTGTATGTAGTTTACGTAAAATCATTTAGTTTTATATAATTCAAAACTGCTTAGATTGTAGTAATCTCTCTCACTCTGTAATCTCTGCTTGGCCCAAAAAGTTGACTGAGAGTGAGCGATGTTTAGTCGTTAAGTTATATGTATAAAATTTTTGAACATTCATGATAAAATAAAAAAATAAATGATAACCTTTAAAAAACAAACTGGAAACTGACATTCAATAAGCAATGTTGAAAGATAAAAATAAAAACAAAATATTAGTGTAAGCTATTTGGTTTAATTATCAGTATTATCATTATCACACAACAAATAGCTAACTTGTCTTAAGAATTTAATTATCTAATAATACCTTAAATAAGTAGGTATATAACTAGCAACACTATAATAAATAAATAATTTAAGACTCAATTACCATAATTTTTAGTAACAACCGCTCAAAAAAATACTAAAAGCATATTCAATGTCACATATAACTGTTATCTATAATAAATCGACTGTTTCACGTGTTGGATAGACATGAAACTGTTTTTGTCGTCTGATATTACAGTTATATTATCTGGAAAATGTCTAATTATGTATTCCAATATCAGCGTTCGAGACTTTAATGATTATGGTAGCCGAAATGCATCAGTATGACATTATTGAGAGTGACTATTTTAGCTTGACAACGATATGTGGGTTGCTTAACACAGTGCCAGCGCACGCGCGGCCTAGAGGCGTCTTTGAGGTTAAACCGATGCCGACCCATGAGGATGACTGGTCTGCCGTATCTCGAGGTACTGAACACAGGCACTGAAAACCATGATAAGCGTGAGTAGGTACTACGTTAAAAGTAATGAATATATTGGGTCCTTACCTATGAAATTGGTGTTTTTTTCTCTCTTAGTATTTTGTCTGTAACTATTAAGATTCAGAGTATTCCTAAAAAATAATTTCCTCGTCTAAAAATAGACTGTATTTTTGAGCTCTTTTGATTTGTTTTGATAATTTGTTGTAAGTTTAATTGTGTTAAAATTGGACACGGAGACAACTCTTTTTAAGTGCCTCCCGAATACATCATTTTATTCGCATTCACTTAAAAACGATAAATAATTTTTATGAAGTGTGATATTACACATATTACTAAAGCTTGTCTAATGATAGATGCCAAATATTATTATCTTTGAATTTGTCGTTGTGAAGAAAACTGAAAAAAAATTAGTATGGAAAATGCAGAATTCCCCAAAATCTCCATACAAAACACCAATTTCATAGGTAAGGACCTAATATTTGAGATAGTGTGTTTAATTCGCCACCGAAGGTTGATTCCTTAGGATTTTGTTGTATCAAAAAAGTGTATTTACCACAGCCAAATCATAGTCGAAAACTTTATAGCCCATCCACACTCCACACTCTCATACTCACGTGGAATGTGGATGAACAAACCAAACGTAAACCTAATCAAAGATCCACCTTAAACTACACCCAATGAGAAATAAGTATTAGGAAAAGATAGTTACCTAAGCATATTCTGGAATAATATATCAGATGTAGAGATAAGATCTGGCTTAACCTAAAATGTAATAAGAAAACGAGACAAAACATTAATAATTTATTATGTTTATCCATTCAATTCTTTAAACAATTATTTAAAAAATTTACACAATTTACTGCCAATATAAATTAGCAATGTGTAGAAAACGGTCTATAAACAACGTTTGTTTTATAAATAATATTATGGTAAATGGCTTTAAATTGTACACACAGTACGGACCACTTCGATCTTTGCATGTTTTAAGCTACTTAGTTCCCGATTTTTCATCTAAATCACAAGATCACGGTAGCACCGAACAGCGGTTAATATAGTTTTTTGTATACATATTATTATCAGAAATGTACAAAAAGTCTACAGTAAAAATAGATAAACAACATATAGATGGTCAATATCTTCGCATTGACTGCTGGTCGTAAGATCTAATCCCTCTACCTATTCCAGAACATACCTCATGAAAGTCTCAGTTTGGCGATAAATTTGCCACACAAGGCTCAAAATTCTTTAAACGTTGGACTTCTTTCTGATTTGATCACCGCAGAGAAAATGAACCTCACATACTGGTACGGCAACTTTTCTTAATTTAAATCTACCATACTGGCAGCTAGTTCTTGTAAGTCAATGATTATGTACATTGTGGCACATCACAATAACATCATCAACAGTGAGGATTTTGGCGCGGCAGCCACTATGGTCCTTGTTGCAGACCCACCGGGCCCTGCGTCCGCGGCAGCCACTCCACTTGTTGAACCTGTACCGCCCTATCTGAATAGCGGGATTGCCTCGCAGAGAACTAGTGAAAATCGGTTCTGGAAGGAGTTTTACAAGCATTTAAATCGTTTTAAAAATGAATGAGTCGGGAAATTCCTCAATGTTTAAGAAAAACAAAAATTGTTTCTGATTTTCTCTTTAATAGTCTAAAGATAGAGATAACGCACATAGAAAGATTCTTATTATAATGTTTTCCATACTTAGTTGTGATCAATCCAGATTTAAGGTGTTAAAATAAATACATTGTCGTTGATAAAATTACAGAAATTGAAAAAAAATGCAATCACTCGCGCGCTGCCGACCTTTCAAATACGTTGTAGTCCTTAGGGAAAACCACGGCAGGGAGCTCATTCCACAGTCCAAGCGTACGTGGATGGAAATTCTTTTAAAACGCTTAGTGCGCGACCATTTCTATCCAAGGTGTGAGGATAAGCTCGCTGTCGATGGCGAACGGTGCGATGATAGAAAGTGGTCGTGGGCATCACGTCGAAAAGGTCCTGGTTCCTATTTCAAGGTAATACAGTCATTTTGTTCAAAAGTGTACACATGTTCATTCTCGTGACTGTACACTATGTCCGGCATGGCAACAAGTTTATTAAATTATAGAGTACCGCTCACTTATACCGACAGCATTTTTATCGTGAGAAAAAAGCAAAAATATACAAAAAGCACACACTTAAAAAAATTTGCTTAACTTAATGTAAAATACCACAAGGAGTTCGTCCCGTAACATTGCCTTAATAAAGAGCACAATCTCTAAGCAGTGATAAAATAATGACACATGTCACCTTTTAAATTATCCACTAAAAAGTCTATTTGTACTCAATACAAGTACAAATTACATCTCCAAATCACAAAACTATAAAAAATCTATTTATTCAAAAACAAAAGTAATTTACAATAATGTAATACATAAGTCAATTTCCAGGCAAGTAGGTACCTATGGTCATTTCCTTCAGATTTTTGAACTGATAGTAACTTATTTGTTTATTTCTAAATTTATTACATACTCAATGATTATGATGTCCGAAAAGCTGCACAATTTCATCGTTGAGTGTGATGATCTTCGCCTTACATCCGTAGCAGGTCTTCACGCACACCCATCTTGCTCGCGGACCCCGACTGCCTGACCACTTATTATATCTATTTTTACCGATCTGTATGACAGGTTTCCCATACCTAGAAGTAGTGAAGATAGCTTCCAATATATTATCTGGAAAAAAGAAAACATATTTAATCATTTTACCACATTGATATCAGTCTTCAAATATAGACTTTATATTTTCTTTTCTAAAATATGACCTAATTATCTATATTTCGTCAATTTCGAATATAGCTTTATATAATTTAACGTAGATATGTAGAAACGGTTCTAAAAAGGTAAACACAATCGAGTTCAAACATATTTACTTGTAAATAACACAGTGTATAATACTGACATTATATTACAGTTAGTTCTAATTGCAGAACAGCCCACAGAACAGTCACCATCACAAAACGCATCGTAAAAATAAATATAATTTGCGCTCATAAACTAACTGATTAACTTTGTTTAGAACGTTGGTTACACATTTACAGCTATTACACCTACTCGTTTGTGTATATGATGCTTAGAGTATTACTCTGAAATTTGACGACAAAATACCTCGAAATAACAAATGATAAAATACCAATACAATATCGGTTAATATCCAGACATACAACATTTGACAAATCTATATCGAAACACATATTATTATAAATAAGTTAAAAGTTTTCGAACAAAATGGAAATATTATAGACAAATAATTATTGAGACACGTAGACTACTTTAATAAATAGTATATAAATATATATACAATAAAAATAAAATGTAATAAGCCAAAGGACTCATATTTTATAACAAAAATCAAAATTTTGTAATAAAATTATTATTTTCAATAAATCCGTTCAAAATTTACATGACAACACATTTCAATAAATAGCTACTATTTAAATGGATGTTTTTTAATTTGAAACATTTGATTAAAAAAACAAAAAGAATGGGTGAATTCTTATTTATTTGTTTTAAAAATTAAAACAAATTTATGAACAATAAAACAAACAAACAATGACATGTTGGATATTGACAGATGATACGAGGATACTAATCAAAAAAGATAAAAACATGAGGAATGTGCTATACAATGAGGCAAGCATGTACCCTAAATCTAGACAAATCTTCTAATTCTTATCATGAATTCAAGACAATATTAGGTCTAAAAGGTCAATTCGAAAATCTATTACTCAAAAATAAAAGTAGTAGCTATTAATTAAAATCAATTTAAATACAAGAGCTTATCGAAAAGACAAATTTCAATATTCGCTAACAATCGCTATCGTTGAACGGAAAATCTATGGGATTTGACACAAGCGGTTTGTAAGTTATCGAACTTAATTTTGTCAAATCCTGTAAATGTCCCTTCAGCCATTTTCGTAAAGCTATGAGTGCGTACATTTAATAAATATATTCATCTTATAAGCAGAGTCTTCCAACAATATACTTTCTAGATACAAATCAAAAAGACTTCTTTTTCATATGGCAAGCTCGTGGCTTTCATCTCGCCTGATGATAAGTAACGTTAAGGCCGAACGTGTTGGGAAAGCAAGCTTCACCTGTATTCTTCGACAACTGAGAAACTGGCTAAGCGGTCTAGCTGACTTTATCCTAAAAATGCTAATCACATGTGTGTATGTTCGTTCCGTGACCTGACAATGACGTTTTCGACGGTAGTGATGGTGGCGCGACACCCCTGCTGGTTCTTTATGCAGGTCCATCTGATGTGCGGGCCCCGGCTCCCGCTCCACTTGTTGTACCGATAACGGCCCACAGTTATCACAGGGTTGCCAAAACGCGTCGTTGAGAATCTCGCAACTGAAATAAAATTATTTCTTAATTCTTTATCGCCAGTTGTAATGTTTTGAAAAACGAAAACTACTTTCTACCTACCAAAATTAGAATAAGTCAAAGATCTTATTGAGTATGTAATGTAATAAGAAGCTTTATTTATTTTTTAATGTAATGTAATATTTGCAATATTTATACACATAAAATTAATACTTTTTTATAAATTCATTTCAGCAAAATTAATATTTTTTCAATCACTCAACGTAGGTAAGTAAATAATACCGTCGTAGTAATTTAAGTCACATCAGGTCCATTACTTAATAATGTCCACAAAATTAAAAATTTGTTCAGGCCAAGGTTGATAACCAGTTAATGATTATGTTCGTTCATCGTCCTAACTACAGTGTTGTCGAACATGATGACGGTGGCAGTACATCCATACTTGGCCCTAACGCAGTTCCACCTGGTCTTCGGGCCCTTGCTGGAGCTATGTCTGTTGAAGCGGTACCTATCAATGCAGAGGGCCTGACTACCCGTTCTTGTATACACTAGACAGCCTAGAAATAAAAAAGATTCGGAAAATAAATCAGTACTTCCTAAAAGTTCCTACATGACATAAGTGCTTAATGAATCAAACATACCAAAATTCTTTATCTATTCTTTCAATAATATGCCCGTAAAAAAACATAAATATACCCGTTCTTTAAGATGTGTCAACCTACCATCGGCAATGTTATTGAAAGAAAAATTTTAACTTACACATTGATTTGGCAAATTCTTATATCTAGAGTTGCAACCGGCTATTATCTTTTATTTTAGTTAGTTGCAACCACATGAAAAAAATAAAGACTGAATATTTGCTTATTTACTGCACAAAATTAAAAATAATCTTTGATAGTATTAATCCTTTATTTGAATACAAATATAGTCTACAATATAATTAAATCAAGATAAAATGAATCACTTTTATATATTGATGATATCATACGTAGCATATTATATAATCCCCGAAAGGAGCAGGAATCTATTGTACCCGATGTCTAAGTCCCGTATTTAGACATCGGGTAAAATAGTTTCCTCCTCCTGGCCTTATTGTACTGGCAAAAAGTGCAATACTCTTTTTGAAAGCGAAAATAAAGAAATATTAATATTACATTAAATGAAAATAGGCCTAAATCATCGTCGAATTATTCAACGCAGAGACGCCCACAGCTGGTCAAAGGCCTCTGCCAAGGAATAAGTTATGTATAAATAAGCTACTCACGTTCGCAAGTTTAAAAAGTGTTGATAAGCTTTCGAAATGAAAAAGATTTCAATACGTGAGTAGGACAGGGTTGGTAACGCACGAGTGACACCCCCGATGTTACAATGCAAGCACTTGCTATCAGACGGCCGTATGGTCGTCTTGTTCTTATCTGCCGCCATTGGGTGAGTTTCTTGATACGTAGTAAAAGTTACCCCCATAGTTAAAATCTAGACCAATAGCACAATAGGAAACGTCTAAATGTATGACGTCAGCTTGACAAATTGTTAAATTTGCCATGAAAATTCAAAGCATTTACATCAGCTGTGTTCTGGTTAAATTGTCTATGACTATTTAACTATGAAAATACTTGAAAATTCGACTAATTGACAAGCTTTCATAATTATCACAACATCATACTTTTTCGCCATTGGTATGTATTATAAGCTAGCATTAAAAAAAAATATTTTGCGAAAAACACAACTTCATCTGTCAATGATTATGAAGGTTTATCGTTTTGATAATAGAATCCTCAAAGGTAATAACCGTGGCACGGCAACCTCTCGAAGTTCTGGTACAGACCCACCGTTCCTTAGGGCCTTTGGACGACGAATGCCTGCTAAAACGATGGCAGCCGATACACAACAATCTCCTAGCATTCCCCTTTGATATAAATGAAAAATCTGAAAAGGAAACGGCTGGACTAATAACCACAGATATATAATAACTCGATAATAGCGTCATATCATCACAAAACATATACAGTTATTGATTGTTGTAGGGATCCATAATTATTAAAAAAGATTTTTTTTTAAGTAGATAAGGAAACCAACGATGGCTATTTCACTATTACCTTAACTATGCCAACACAATAAAAAAATAATCATTAACGACATAATTTGTCCTCACTGTATGAAAATCAATCAATAAGTTAAACAAAGAATACTTAACAGAAAATTATTAATTCTTTATAAAGAGTCGAAGCCAAGCTGTATCATGACACAAGGCGAGATTTAACTTTGAAACAAAAAATAAACATTAAAATTGACAGTATAGGTGCGATGCCTAATTTAAAAACATAACAAAATAAATTAGGTAAACCATAGTTTTTTCTAAATTTAGTGGTTATGGACGTTCTTATAACCGAAGAGAACATCATCGATGGTGATGACTAAGCCTCTACAGCTGGACTTCCTGTGGGAGCACCTCCAGCTGGTCCGGACCCCGTTGGTACTGTGTAAATAGAACTTGTAGTTGTCAAGCTCCAGGATTCGATTCCCAAACCGCGTTATTGTAAACATTCCTAAAATTATTTAATATAATGTTAACTCATAGAATCTTGTGACCGACTCGCAATAATACAATTTGTACTGGTCATACTCTGGTTGAAATTTTAGTCATGAAAACTTCTCAGATTCATAAAGAACCAGAAAGTAAAAGTGAAATTACTATTAAAAGTTAAGTAGGAGTAAGACAATTTAATAATTATCAATAACTAAAATATTATCTTATACGTGGGAAGTTGGAAACCCAAGATTATATAGATAATATTTTTATTAAAAAAATATATACTATCAACGGTCATAAGTGGCGATCGCTTTAAGTGCGAAACCAGCCTGCGCACGATTTATCGTAAAATATCTGTGTGTGTTCTAACGCACATAATAATTTATCATCATACAGCTTAACTGTGAATAAATTTTGTGTTAGTGTTCAATGTTACACAAAGATAGAAGGTATTAATCTTTCTTTCAAAGTGAATATAGCGTAGTTTTAACTAGACGATATAAAAGCAATGGTAAATTTCAGCATTTAAGTACAATCGTTAACAGCAGAGCGTTACAGCTATTACTGCGCAAGCCAACGATCTGGGTTCGCAATCTATGTCATAGGAATTTTTAACCTGCTTTATTTTCTATAATTATTATTCTATAGTTTTAACAGAAGGTTAATACACTGTGGGCCTGTTTCACAATCGACCAGTAAGTTCTGAATAGCTTACTTGGCAGTTCAATTGACATAAATTTCATATTACAACTGTCAAACGATCTGCCAAGTAAGCTACTCAGAACTTACCAGTCGATTGTGAAACAGGCCCTGAATTATTGAAAATATGTATAACAAACGAATATATACATTTTATTATTTATAAGTATTTTTGTTTAATTACATTTCTATTTGTTATGTCTGCTAGCTAATAAAACTTAAATAAAATAAAAAAGGGATAGTCATAAATAAAAATATTTTTTTCATTGCAAAAACAGGAACTATTTAATATGAAATTTTCATATAGAAAAATTATACTTATTCGTACAGCAACTTAGCAAATTAATTATACTTGCTATAGTTACTACTAATGAATTATTTAGAAAGGTAAATATAAAAAATTTGTCATATGCAAAACAACCTACAAACTAAAAACTAAATTTGCTTCTAATCTATTGGCTTTGTGTACGAATAATTATGATAACAAAAGTATTAATCAAACGTTTTCATCGGCCAAATATTCAAATTAAGTTGCAGAAATAAACATGTATGCCTATTCACTAATATAGACAAATTACAACATTTTTCGACATTTTTTAGATAACAATTCAAATAAGACAATAATTTAAATTTGACCGTAAAGATCATAATCATACAGAATAGAGATATCAATCAAGATAAGAATAATATGAATTAAACTTACTACAAAACAATTATAAGCATTTACTCAGTTGGAGGCCATTATTTGTACTATTTTTATGCATTAGCATTATATAAGTAACGTATTATATAACCCTAGTAATTTTTTAAGCATAGAAATTATCTATTTTCACAACCATTTTAAGGAACTTACAGTAGGTACTTAGCCGTTCAAAATATTATACTTTATGTCAACTATGTATGTTTTAATGAAACTTTAATATCAGTAACATTATCTAATTAACAGGGCATAATCTTAATCAGTTTAATTCCAAAGGCACGATAATATTTATTTTCATTTCTTTTAAGCTCTCTTAAATTTGAATATTTTATTGAAAAGATTCAAGAAAATATTCTTTTACCCTTATTTCTTATAAGGTAAAAATTTTGAAATCAATTTCAACCTCTATCTACCATTATAACAATATTGATGAGGTAAGTATTAATCATAGATAACTTTTTTACCCTGTACAATGTTTTCTTTTATTAACATATTTTCGTCTTTAGTGTAGGACTTATCAAATATCGAAAATTCTAACAAAAACAAAACTAAATCATTTTTCTTAAGCATCAAAATAAACAAAAATATTTAAAAAATAACAACAAAAACAGCTTTTTACTCACAGTTAATCATTATTAATATCTAGAGGCACGTAGTAGAGGTCTTAGGAAGCGTTATTTACAAAAGAAATAAAGTACATATTTATAATTTAAAAAAAAAATCTGTTACTTCCCTTATTTTATGACATAAACTATTGACTTCACTTTTTTAATTTTCTAAACAACGCTTTCTAAAACGAAATATTTTTTACCTATTTATGTTCGTAAATTTTTACAATGTGTTTGTTTAAAGAAAGTAACCCCGATTCTATACCTAATGTACTGGATATGTAAAAAAAACTGCTACACAAGATGAAAATAAGTTCAAAAACATTTACGCTATATCTAAACTTCAGAAAAACTTTTATTGAAGCTTACTGTTACAAAATTGTAGATATTTTCTTAATAATAAATATAGGGTAATTCTAGGATAGATGGCAAAGCGAAATAATTCCATATATTTGCAAGAAATGGTGTTATTTTATATTTAGTTAGCAAGCAATAATCGACAAGGTTGATGTGTGTAGGGATTCGGGATCCAAAACTAATCTTAAAGTGAGTAATTAGCTTTCTTTTTCTCAAACCAATGTATTATTTTTTAATAGTGGTTAATAATTAAGCTGTTAACGTATGTAGGGTTTTGTTAAATGCTGATATTTAAATTTTATTGTCGACAGTACGTACCGGATATAATCTCAAAAACAGTTTCTCATAATGTTCGTTCTAGAAAAAAATATATGGACCATCTCTCCAGTAGATGTTCCTGCCATTCTTCTCCTAGCAAAATATAAGTTTCTTCATATTCCAGATACCTAACTAATGATGACCGAGGAAAGTGGATTTTAGCCGTTTTAAAGTACTTAATTGTTTGTGTAATTTAGCATAAGTGGAATTTAGTACTTAATAGTTTGTTTCATTTCATAAATAAATTTTTATCAGCATTTCAAAAAACTATGGCCATCTATCCTAGTATTACCCTATGCTAAATTATAGCTATTAATTAACTGGGAGATATTTTCTTTCAGGATGTCATGAATGAAAAAAAGATCAACCGATAAGGCAAACTTTCAAAAATATCAGTGATTATGCTCGTTGGAAGTTTTCACTATAACATCAGATTTCGTAAAAATAGCAGCCTTACACTTGCGCCAGCTGCAATTCCACCTCTTTTCATTCTTATTCTTACATCCTAACCTAAACCGGTTCTTCCCAATCAATATGACGGGTTTTCCCCGCGCATTCCGGGCGAATACAGGGACTGAAATAGATACAAAATCACATGCAGAACGCAAAATCAAGGACATGATAAGAATGAGGACGTGTCGCTGTATTCATAAGTTTTAAACGCAAAAGTTAACACGACACTTCTCCAATAGGTCTAAACACGAAACATTACTTAAAATCTACCTTTATTTATAAGGACATTGTATTATCTACTTTAATTACTCCTGTGCACAGTGTATTTACACATCCGTGCACAGAACTCGGCGACAAAGTAGATAGCACTGAAAGAATAACTACACAACTAAACTAAAAAAGTAATAAAAACATGCAACAATATATCAAAAACTACGTCTTTCGTCAGTTGTCACCGCGAGATGTTCAAAAGAAGCCCTATTGCTGATGACAACAGACGAAATACAAAAAACCACATGCAACCACTACAAATAAAAACTTTAACAGAAATCACATTCCATTTATTAAGTGTCAAAGCATTACAAGTGCGAAAATAATATTTTTAAATGACGCAAACATAAACTGAAAAAAAATTTTTTTTAACAGCTAATATTAGGGTTCTTACCTATGAAATTGGTGTTTTGTATGGAGATTTTGGGGAATTCTGCATTTTCCATACTAAAATTTTTTCAGTTTTCTTCACAACGACAAATCCAAAGATAATAAGATTTTGACAAGCTTTAGTAATATGTGTTATATCACACTTCATAAAAATTATTAATTGTTTTTAAGTGAATGCAAATAAAATGATGTATTCGGGAGGCACTTAAAAAGAGTTGTCTCCGTGTCCAATTTTAACACAATTAAACTTACAACAAATCAAAAGAGCTCAAAATTATAGTCTATTTTTAGACGAGGTAATTATTTTTTAGGAATACTCTGAATCTTAATAGTTACAGACAAAATACTAAGAGAGAAAAAAAACACCAATTTCATAGGTAAGGACCCAATATTATTAGTATTATTATTGCTAAAGTAAGCATAGTTTTGATCATGAAAAATTAGTAGGCCAATTTTTTTTCTAGTGATCTGCGAAAGGCTAGATCACAGAACAATAAAATTGTTCTGTGGGCTAGATGATAGATGCGAGAAGCGTAGACAAAGTAAAATGGTGAGGGTTACGTCCTGCAATGTACTAGTGTGTATGATGATTTTTTTTACGTGTAAAATTGTTAGCGACCGCATTAACATCGACGTAATTATGTTTTTTAAATAAAAATTTCTGCAAATAACTCAGGACCCCACTCAGGGTCCTTTATACTTCATTTCGTTTATGTAAACACAAATGTTTTACCTATTTAAAGTCGAAATAAATTCATTTTCTGTTTTTTTTTTGCCTTTTAACATCTGGTGGGTTCAACCTTCTAAAACAGGAGTGCTCCATACTGTTTTAATAGTGTTTACAGAGGTCGAACTCACCAGGTGGAGCTGAGTTATTTGCAGTGCTTTTCATAACAGCCCCGAATCTTTATTTTAGAACTATAGAAATATAATGAGGATAGTCTCAATGGTACAATTTTAGAAATTTCTAGTCTGCTAATTGACAAAAATTTTACGATTGAGACCCTTTGGTTATAAATTAGGAGCCTCAGAGGTCAGATAACGATTCTATAACTCAATATAAACATTCAATGTTGATGCTCATTAGTAGTCTTAATAATGACGTCATCGAGGGTAATGAGGGAAGCGCGGCACCCCGCGCCGGACCTGGCGCATTTCCAGCGCCTACGCCGCCCGTCACTGTTCACGGACTCGCGGTGGAACCGGTACGGACCCACGTCGATCACTGGGTTCCCGAACCGGGTCGTACGGAACACCACTCCTGTTAAACATATTCAACTTAAATTTTCTTAAACATTCCATCTAGTTGTTGACAATAATTAAAAGGTAAATAATGCCTTTATGCCGCTGGGCATAATTTATTATTAATATCAGCTCTTGCATTACACTAATACACTCATTCTGAAAGACTGCAGGCTTGTACAGTTAAGGGCTTGAATATGTAAGCACTTTTGATAGTAAATGACTTCTTTTACAAGGGAATGAAGACTTTAATTGTTCAAAAGTGTACATAGACATGTTCATGGTCGAGGATAGAAGCGTGGGAAAAGGTATGGTAGGATAGGTAGATAAATATTTTATCTGCAATAAATGAGAAATGAAATACTAGGTACGTAATACTGAACACTTTATTATCTATGTAATGTAGCATATTATGCTTCATGTACATACATTAGTTGAGTTATAAATAAATGCGAAACAAAACAGATATTGTACCGTTAGTATAATAGTTGTGGAAAGAAGCGATGGCCTTAATTTTTGGCATCACTATTATTTGACAAAATATTAAGAGGAAAGCTTTGTAACGAATAAACTCAAAAAGTATTGGACATTTGAATGCTTCATCTTAGATTAACAACATACATAGATATTTTCACCCTAATTTCCACACCTATATCCTCGAAGTGGTATAAAAACACACTATAAAAAGTCCAAAACCACTCTGTAATTGAAACTAAAACCCAACAACTAGGGCAGAACATACCACTGAATAAATTTTCTGCAGTTCAGGCAAACATAGGGTTACATAGACATACAGGCTCTAGAATATCTTAAACGAGGTTGGGCTATAGAATATATTAAACGGGCTGCGTGCTTTCTTGCCAGGACCCGGAACTTCGACGCGCCAGCGCTATTGGAGGTGTATTGGCAAGGTGCGACAATTAGATGGCTCGTGTGAACGGACTTAATGGAGGGCGTAGCGACAGCGGTTGGAGATGCCAAGACATGGGCTCTGACGGGACTCTCACCAAGCCTGGAGGAGTGGGTGAACTGGCAGCATGGGTCACCTGGCAGGTACTTATGAAACATGATGCGTTTAGTAAGTACTTGCATAGGATCGGTAGAAAAGTAGAAAGTAAAGCTGGAGGTGCCACGAGTGTGACCGTGAGGAACACATGAAGTGTGAAGTACAAATGAGTGATATGCCCTCGCGGCAGAGGTTTGTACGGACCTAGCACTGCCGACACTGTTCAGTCATAGTCAGCGGTGCAATATTCTGGGATTCCGTTGTCTTCTTTTTTGACGTGGTTATAGACCAAAAGCAGAACACAGAATGAACTTGGGAGGATAGTCCGATAGCACATCCTCTGCGAAGGAGACAGCTTAGGCGCTGAGCGCGCTACTATGGTCAGCTTTCGTTGCCATAGTTGGGGACTCGGGTGTTTGAGATGCAGCCCTACGACTCGATTATAGTCCCAGGGAGCGGAAAGCCACGCGAAGCCCGCCCGTCTTATGGCGATTAATGGCGGACAAATTGTGTCGATGGACCTTTAGTGGGTAGGATCGTTCTGAGAACTTTTGAATAGAGGAGCCCCACATAACCCTGAAGCCTGTTCATCCCGCTAGGCTTGGGTATGCATAA
Source organism: Parapoynx stratiotata (assembly GCA_910589355.1). Taxonomy (NCBI): domain Eukaryota; kingdom Metazoa; phylum Arthropoda; class Insecta; order Lepidoptera; family Crambidae; genus Parapoynx; species Parapoynx stratiotata. Next base: position 13,666,391 of record OU342466.1, on the reverse strand, counting down.
ATGCGCTATACCAAGGCAATACAAAATTTTAAAATAGGGAACTGCCTGAAAACATATACCTGTGCGAAGCTGGGGCGGACCGCTGGTACACAAAATATCAAATACCAGCACTTTTGAAATATATCTAGTGATTATGTTCGTTTTGTATTCTGACGATGACTCTGTCTATGGTAAACAGCACCAAGCGGCATCCGGTGCTAGAGGCCTTCACGCAGGTCCACCGCTTCTTTAGGCTATCTTTCCGGGAGATTGTGTTGAACCTGTGTGGACCCCACTCCATCACGGGGTTGCCGAACTTTGTCAGGCTGTATACAGGGACTGATAATAACATAAACATGAAACAATAAAAAAAGAATCTCAAATATATTTTTGTTTCACATCACCTTTTATTAACGTTGTTTAAAAAACTCCCTTTTTCATTTAAAAGGGTATAATAATGTGAGGATTTAAATAATGGCCTTACTATTCTAAAATTTTTATTCCTCAAAAATATTTGAACCTATACATATATTGTATTCTTAGAATTACTACAGGTATCTTACATTGTACATTATCATATTATTATTTTTATTCATTATAGTAATATGTATAATCGCGTATCTCTCATTCGCATGGCGTAGACGTATCATTCTCCATCAGGGATATGCATACATCAAATTAATAGGGATATAAATATAGCACACAAGACATGGAAAAATTCAAGAGGTAGTATTTCTTAGCTTCAGTATCAAAAGTATTAAACAGTTCCAAAAAAAAGTTAAGATAAAAACGTGTAAAAAAACTTTAAAAATCTTATTATTTATTAATAGTCACAGTAAAAACGTAATCTTTTAAAACATCAATATTATTATTCTCACTTGATTATTAATTTTCTAAAACCTTCTCATAATGCCAAATATCTTACCACCTAGAGGCATGACTAATATTTTATCATTAAATAAACCTATACACAAACCTTTTTTATGTGGATAGTTACACTGTATACATCCATATTATATTGGAAATCTTGTCGAAAATTCTATGAACAACACAATATATTTATATCTGTAAAAAATTATATAACTTAAAAAAATATTTAAAATAAGTACCTTTACTTAACAAAAAATATAAGTACAAACTCCTGCAAAAGCATTCAAACACAAGTAAAAGAAGATCGCGGTCGACCAATGTTTATTTTAAATAGTAAATTAGTTAAAGCAGTAATCTATTTTTTAATGAAATTAACGTTCTTGATTTTTAACGGTAAAAAAAGAGCTCTATTGTTGGACCGCAAACTTCTTCGACTAGTCTAGTATGATAAGAAAAACACAAATTTAAACATATATATAAATGTTATTGAGCCGCTATTGTTTCTAAGCGTATTTGTTTTATAAAAACAATATTACTAATCCTACTAATCTGCCCACTCATTCGAATACAAGCAACAACTACATTACATAGATCAACATTACCACTTAGTAATATTCATACTATCTTATTTTTGATAATGTTGTGTATTAAACTTGCGTGTAAGTGCATCAAATATGAAATGTGATGTCACAAATTAGCGAAATATGTATGTATGACAAAATTACAATGAGTTTTGTTTAAAATTAAAAAGTTTTTTAGCTGCTTGTCTGAACCTAGCTGAGCACTTGCGTTTTTGCATTAATTGAAATAAGGCTGAATTCGACCAAACTTCGCGTTACTACACGTGAGTACACCAACAAATGCTTAAATTTAAAGGCCGGCAACGCATGAGTGACGCCCCTGGTGTTGCAAATGTTCATGGGCGGCGGTGATCACTTACCATCAGGTGACCCGCCTGCTCGTTTGCCGCCTATACAATAAAAAAAAATAAAAAAAAATTCATTGGTCGAATCCGCTGAAATGACGGAGTCCTGCATACACAGCCAATTTTTGGCCGTGTACTAAAGAATAATAAATATAATACTAGGCTATTATTATGACTGATTATTCGTGTGTCTACTTCGGAAGATAGTCGAGAATAGAACTGGCACTAGATACTTGTCCGAGTACCACTGAGTTTGATTACAACCTAAATATAGTTTATTATGAAAATCGCTTGCCTTACACTGTGGCACAGTGCGCTTGCGCCGGGCACAGACGCTAAGAAGCTATAGCAACATAGGAACTTAAGAACATATCAGGCGTTTGAGCGTTAACAGCTTTAACTCTGTTTATGTAGACGAAAAAAATCTCACAGGTATTTTAGAGAAAAATCAAATGCAAAAAGTAAATATTTCCATCCTCTGCAATAAATGAGACAACCAGCCATATCAGTCAACTGTTCTAAAAGTTTAATGATGCGGAGTTTAATGGTTATGTTCATTATGCGTTTTGACAATGACGTCGTCGAGCGTGGTGAGCGAGGCGCGACACCCGGCGGGCGTCTTGATGCAGGTCCACCGGATGGTGGGCCCCTTGCCCCGGTTCACCCGGTTGAATCGATACGGGCCCACCTCGATCACAGGGTTGCCCTTCCTTGTCGTACCAAACACAGGAGCTGGAAGAAAACCTGCAAGTTATTCACTATTCTATCTTCATCTTCAAAGTGAAATGTACGTGTTGACTCTACCTATATCTACCTATATAGTTTTAAGATATATATTTAAGTGGGTATATATAAACTCAAAAAATATTGGATCGGTATATTTTCTTTAACTAGTCAACGATCAATTGTTTGGAAACCTATTAGATCGCGGTGCCCGCCAAGGAGTTTACGCGACTTGCATTGGAGAACATATTCTGATTCGATAATGGGCAAACAATATAGTCATATTAATGTAATTTAAAAATTTTAAAAAACTAATTTAAAAAAAAACCTTTTTTGTAATTTTCATGTTAAGTCTGGTACTAGTAAGCAAATACAAACCCAAAAGAATAAAATCAATCGTCTTTTTCAAATATGAGGTACCCTAATCCTATGATAGTTCTCTATAGTAAATAAAAATATAACCTAACATTCACAACACACAAATCATTGGACAAATGTTCTACTAAGTTAAATGTGGCGCTGTTAGATTAAAGCCAAGTCTAACTTTAGTCCCCATTTAGAATAAGATCGTATAAAGAATAAATAAATATTTTTTTTCAAACATAAAAATAATAATAATAATTAATGAATAAATATTTTTAATAAGACCTAAGGTCGCATATAAGGAAATGAAGTAAAAACACGTTTTAAATTATGAATTAACTATAATCCGTCAAGGCTGCTATTTTATAATTTTCAATGATTATGTTCATTGCGAACATGGATGACGTGTTTCTCGATGGTGGCGACTCCAGCCCTGCAACCAGATGATTTTCTAACACACACCCACCGGATCTTCGGGCCCCACGAGCTATTAATGCGATGATACCGATGCGGACCCAGACAAAGCATAGTACCACCTTTCTTGGTTGTACTAAACACCGGCACTGAAACCAATTATGATCAATTTACAATTTTCATCAACCTACCCCAATTACTAGCTTTTTGTTTAATTAATTTAGTTTTCTCAATATCTCTGCCTAGCCTGTGGACATGTACGTATTTTATACAAAACACCGCAACCCTTAATCAACTTTTTTACGCCCTCTTAAAGAAAACCCTAGCAGAATGTCTGAACTGAGATATTTGGTATGTATAACATTACATTTAAAACATACTAAAAATATCCAGATTTATCAGACTTCTTCCCGAGTTAATTGTACAAATTGTCTTTTAAGCAAATAAAAATGACACTGTTAGTTTCAAACCAAGTCTAAACAAAGTCATTACTCCACATTTTAAATAAGAAGGATAATTATTACATTATACATATTGATAATGAAGTAAATAAAAATACGTTTTCACATACCAATTAATTATAATCTGATGAAGCTGATAAATAAATATTATTCTTTTATTAGACATGTTTGCATACAGTCCACCTATTAGAAGATGGCTACAGTCGCCTTCAATGTACGTGATACCTGGAATTGCCACTGCCTGTAACTCCGAAAACATTAGAGTGATCGTAGCTAACCTGTGACATAAGGTGCGGTGACAAATCATCTTCAATGATTATGTTCATTGCGAACCTGGAGAACGATGTTTTCAATGGTGTGGACTCCGGCCCTGCACCCTGAATAAGATTTGATACACGCCCATCGGACCTTCGGCCCCCGAGAACTTGTAATGCGATAATACCGATAAGGGCCCAAACGAAGAGAAGGACCACCGTTCCTGGTAGTACAAAATACCGGCACTGGAACAAATAAAAATACAATCAATTTATAATTTAAGTCTCTAACCCTCTTCCCAATTACTAGTTTTTTGTTTATAAAATTTAGTTTTGTTAATATCTTCCTAGCCTGTGGACGTGTACCGAATGCCATACGCCTTCAACAACTTTTTCATGCACTAATAAAGACCCTGGCAAGTTGTCTGTACAAAAATATTGCAGGCAGGACAACTCAATTACGTTAAATGGATTTGGTTACTTCACAAGCAAATACCATAGGGGCCATATTTATAATATTTAAATGAACCAATCTATTTTTTACAATAAAAAGCAAATGAAATGACTCAACGCCATGAACTAAGCTGTAGGTAGGCTCACTATACGCCGAAATAACTAGGGCTTCAGAGGGCTGCAAAGAACAGCTACATCCAGCTCTTTTGAAGGACTAGGATCCCATTTTCAGGATACGTATACCGGTAGATATATTTTATATATTTATAATAAGAAAATGAGAGGAAGACTAAAGCCGCGATGGATTGAATGTATGAATTCTGATATTAGAAGAATTTCCTAATGGATGTTATGCGGTCGAGTGATAGAGTAGACTTGATCCGTATCTTTCATTTTGTTGGTTTTCATTTAAGGTTACCTATATGTTATGCTATGTATGTGTTAGTGATAAGGTGTATGTTACGTATGCTGTATATGCTACTCGATGTATAATTGATTAATAAATTTGGTAAAAGGTTATGGAAGAATAACAGAGGTTGTGGACTCTCTGCAACCGCTGAGCCGTAAGCCGTTTTGTCTCTTAAGTTAAATTGTAATCAGAACAAGTGATAATATGAAATGAAGACTAAGTGTATTTTTACTTGGGGACAAATAAAACATTATTATTATTATTAGTAGGATGGAAGAGAAAGACGTGTTAAACCAACCCCAGTAAATGTAGAAGGGCTAGACGAAATTAATTTAAACTATGGTGAGTAACAAATGCTTTATTCACGGATAATGATTATGCTGGTTTAAAGTTTGCACGACGTCGTCCCCGCAGGTGATGACGGTGGCGCGACAGCCGCTGGGCGTCTTGACGCACCGCCAGCTGCGCTTGAACTGCCGCACGCACCCGCTGCGAAGGTTGAACCGGTGCGCCCCCATCTCTAGCACAGGGTTGCCGAACCGAGTTATTTTGAACTGGACTAAAATGGAAAATGCTTTGTCAAAAGTAAATACAATAGTTAGTTTCCAATTAATTCCTTATGGTAAAAGATATTTCTTTATAATTCTTTTTACTCTGTTTCTATATATAACAATACATCATTCATCACGCCTATATCCCCGAAAGCATGAATGAAAATTCCACACCTGTGAAAGTTGGAGATTCTACACTTTTAAATTGTTGACGAGTATTTATACCTGGGACATGTAGTCCAACCAACTAGGTAGGTTCAATTACCAGAAAGAGATCAATGGAGGAATCCAAGTCGGCTGGGCAGCGTACGAGAAGCTACGCAGCGTTTTATCGGTTCATCTACCACAGTGTCACAAGATAAAAGTTAAAAAAGGTAAATTACACTAAACACAAAACAATTTCACATTTAACACTAAATATATTATTAAAAGGGTAGGGCTACTTACAATAGTGCCTTAAAGAGAATTATAGACTTTGTTATTTATCAGGAACTGATCTTGTGGGTTGTTGTAACTTTTAGTTTAAGCTTATTAAAATCGATCATCACTTTATAAATATATTACAATTATTGTTAGCAGTGAGTCAACCGCTCTACGCGCTGACTCTGGTAAGAATGAACTTCGAGAACAAAACAAATAAAAGGAGACAGACAGCAAATTTAAAAACGGAAACCAAGAGAAAAATGGCCAGAGAAGATCGCAATGATAGCAACAAGTCGCTAATATAGCTATGGCGCCTCGTTACACTATGTTCAGCAGTGGACGTTTATGAGCTGATGGATGAAGCACATACACATAATTATCATCATGTCTCTATCCCCGAAGGGGTAGGCAGAGGAGCATTACACAACCGCACTTAGCCAGTAATTTCGTTGGTCTCCCGTAATAATTCAAACCAAAATTCCAACAGCCAGGTCAGATGTTAAAATCACAAAAAAGAATCTCTACAGTTCTTTTTTGTGATTTTAACATCTTGTTATAAAGCTTGGATTAAATCTTTTTAGCCTAAAAGTTAACTCCTTAACTGGTAAAAATGATGTAAATTGTTATACCGTATTGTTCTTATTATAATGTATATCTATGTCAAAAAATATATTTAAAGTGTGAGTTACAAGAATCTAAATCTGTTCTGAAGGAAAAACTAAACCAGACATAATAATTCCTAAATACTGGGAACTCTGTCACGATGAACCTATACCATACCATAGTTACAACCCTTAAAAAATTATTCGTCTAGTCTCCATTTAAATAAACCAAACAATCAAAACTTCAAAATGCATTTATAAAAAAATTATCAAAAGCAATTTTAATTATAAAAAATAGAATTAGTCCTAAATAATCAAGTGTGTCTCTTAAAGGCTACAAAACGAGACACAATAGTAAAATCTTTACAAACGCCGGCTTTCGCTTGGTCTTGTAGAGGTCAATGGTTATGTTCGTAGTGTACTTTAACGATGACATTTTCAATAGTGGTGAGGGCACAGCGACAGCCCCGGGACTTCTTGATACAGCTCCACCGAGTCTTGGGCCCTGGGCGGCCGTTGCCAATCCGGTTGAACCGACGCCCGCCCAACTCGATCACAGGGTTGCCTGACTTGGTTGTACCGAAAACTGGAACTGTAAGTTCTCGATATATACTAACAGTTCAGTTACTTTTCTCGCACATGTTTATGACATCAAGTTTTTTTATGGGGAAGTGGACAAACGAGCATCTCTTGCTGGTAAGTAATTACCTCCTCCATGGACATCCGCAAAACCAGAGTGTCGCAAGCGCGCTATCGGATTTTAAATGGTAGTGTGAGAGTTAAATATTGTTATTTGTTGTATCTCTATTATTCTACTCTAATTGATAGGAATTATCATTAAACAGCTGATATGATGATGATGATTAATGATACTCGAGTGAAAAATTATACAGTATTTATTCAGATACTACCTACTTCATACAAGCTCCTATTGAACATTTTACTGTACAGAACTCAATATTTTTTTAATACAATTGTTAACACCTGCTTCAGAAGTTCAGAACAAACAAAATGAAAATAAATTAAAACGAATAAACCAACCTCTTACTAAATAATACTGTTGTTTGTTCATAATGTATTTTGGAGCTTGTCGTGATGTTTTAAATTTAAATGTAAATATTTGTTCCGTTATAAAAAATATCTATTTTATTTCTGTATAGACACATAAAATAAATTAATAGTACATTTCGAATAATCTGCTTTAACCGATCGCCATAAATTATTTATGTTCGTTTAGAATCCATACATTAGTCGTGGTTGTGAGTAAGATTGCTCTTGAGTATAGTTTCATTGTAAGTAACCATGTAAGCAGTACACTTAGTGCGTGTTCTGGTGGTACACTGCCACCTGGTCTTCGGCCCCACCTTGTATGCTTTAGAAAACTTGTGGTTCCTGTTCATCAACATTTCTGTGCCCCTAGACGTCTGTATCCGTGTCACTGAAACGGTTACATGATGTTAGAACACCACGACTCCTTGACCTCTCCCGTCTAATACTAATATTCAACAGGTATATTCCGCGAAAACTCCCTCCCTCCATATGTTTATTTACTCCTCTAAGTGCAGTATGCAGGCCGACAAAGTGGCTAATGGTGTTAAAATGGTGAGCACGAACAACCCTTACATTTATAATCCAACCTTACCATACTAAAATAGTGTTACATCTCAAGTACTTAAAGAAAAACTAAATTTCGATACAGCCCGTATAAACTTGAATAATCAGACAAAGAAAGTCTTCAAAGTACAGAAAATACTATTATATCTGTATCAGGCGTTGAATCTGTCAAAAAAAATTGACAGATTCAAGAAAAAGTAATGAAACGACAGTAAAAAATTATAAAAAATGTATTTTAACAATTGTATAATAATAAAATTTTAAACGCCATAATCAGACAATATAAAGACAATAAAAATAAGTGCGAGGTTCATAGTCTTTTAAAGTGTTTCACTAATAGAGAAAGGCATTTCAATCCTTACTAAGTACCTACTTAGTTTTTTTTATTTCAATATATCTTAAATTAAATTTTTTTTACCGTATCGATTTTTATTAACTTCCACTACTATAATTTAATTGCGCATATATTTCAATGATACTGCGCAGACAGAGCAACTCTAGTTTCGAGTTCCGGACATCGTTAACACTTTTCAGTTGCTGCAATCGGTGACTAAAGTTTCTAATCGCATGCAACTAGCAACTGTTAAATATGATTCAGATTTTTAAAAGTTGCCGGTTTTCTCAACCGTCAGTCGTTACGCGTCGGTTGATTTCACACCCTCTCTCCCTCTCCCTGTGCCTGGCAATGCCAATGTTGCTCAACACGTCTACGAATGTTGCTCACAGATTGCCATAAAATTGCGGCAACCGTAAACTTTATAGCTTTTCAGGAAACTTAAAAAGTTGATAGTTGCAACTTATCAAATTGTACTTCACGCTTGCATAAGACTAAGAAAATAGGAAAGATTAGTAAGCATATTTTGCTTATTACGAATAATAAAGACTGCACACAAACTGATGTGTACTTCACATTTTGACATGAACTATGACGGTGAGGAAATTAATGATTATGGTTTATGTTACATTTCACAACGACGCCATCGATGGTTGTAATGAAAGCTTTACATTTGGTGCGAGTTTTCTTGGAGCACTGCCATCTAGTCTTGCTTGTTGTACCGTATGTGTTTTGCTTGTTGTACCGGTACCCAGCAGCATATAACGCCTGTGAGCCCTTCTCTGTCGTGTACATAACAACTGAAAGCATTTATTAGGGCTTGAAATATTCAAGTCATCCAAAAAAATCCGAATAAATTGTATTTTTTACAGGATTTTTACATTTTGCGTAGATTTGCCAAATTTGAGTTCTTGTGATGAAAAGACGGGAAAGCTCTGTAAAAAGCACACGTGTAAGCCTAACAACGACAGAGCATTGAACCAGTGTCTATACGCTGAGAATTAAGAAGAAAAGGTTTAGGTATTATAAATATTTATTTACATCACAATATGCGATCAACTGTGATTATGGCAGTAGTTTTTTCTCACAATTTCTCCATTATTGGTAGTAATGAACGCTTTACACTTGGTGCGTGTTTTCTTAGAACAAGTCCATCTCATCATGGTTTGGCTGCTGCCATAGTTACTTGACAGAGAGAAACGAAATCGACCAACTTGTAACATTAAATTGCCTCTATTGCTCCAATATCTTTTCACTGAAAAATAAATGATAATCACTCTATATAATAATATGTCCCTTTTTTAATACATATGGCTTTTGAGTTAAAACCTGAGTCGCAGCTGAGATATACGGAGCGTGGTTAAATATATTTTATCTAATAGGAAAGTCTTTATTGATAACTCGATATGTTTATATTTAAACATTTATTATTTATGACAAAAATATTCTTCTATACATTATTAATACTATGATTATGATTGAGATTCGTCATACACACAGCGCTATCTGATGTGATGATTGTAGCTTTGCATTTGGTCCGCGACCTAGTAGAGCAGCGCCATCTAGTTTTATTTTTTCGTGTTCTATCTCTGGTAAATCTCATACCTCTCGCCTCTAGCATCATAGTGCCTCTTTTTGTCCAAATCTTGATTACTGAAATGCGTCAACTGTAAGTTAGCGACACAAAGAGACCTACCAAAATTAGAATATGTTATGGTAGTGAGGAAAAATCTTGTAAGATTAACAGGTAACTCTTTAGCGCTGGATGGTAAATAGCAGATACCTAAGTAATAAATAAATATAAATTAATAAGAAAGTACGTAAGAATATCGACCCGACCCGTTTATAAACTTCTTATTTGTTTTCACTCTGCTTATCGACTGATATTTTTTTATTTTATTTTAATACTTATCTACTTAGTTCTCCGTAAAGTCTATGTAAATTTAACTATAGATCTTATTAGATATATTGCCTTACAAAGAGCCCGATACAGTAATAGGCCGATCTTACAAAGATGAATATACATATGTGAGGCAAAATGTGTGTGTTAATCTGTACCTTGCCCTTCGAGAATGATGTATTTAAAAAACAGGAATTTTCTTAGTGAGCAGGGATAATAAATAAAACAAATAATTATAAAAAACCATAAATACAAGTTTATCTATGATGTAAGTAGTAAAATATGGAGTCGAGATAAACATTACTCATGATTTAAATACTGAATAAAAGCATGTCACTATTTTATCCACCACCAAAACCTAAGTAATATTTATTAAGTTAGTAACTTGTAAGTGCATAAAGTGCTATATTTAATTACAAACTGATGAAGGATTAGTCACTACGCTTAACTTATAACTAGGTCGTAACACTTAGATGCTACCCACCCTAAAACCAATAAAAATATCGCTTAAACAACTATGTATAATTTCTCGATAATTTATAATCAATTATTTGCTTTCATTTTTATATGGAACGTCAGAAAGCCACAAGTTCTATTAGACTTTTGCAAAAGCAATGTCGTAAGCACCGTGTTTGTAATATTATCGAGGGGGCTTGAATTTTTAATTTTCAGCGAAACAGATGAGTCATGTAAAAGTGACCTAAACGATATTAAAAATAATCAATATTACATTTAAAACATTGAGACTTTTGTGAGATCTACGGGTCTAAAGGCCACTTTAAGCATTATCTCTAAAAGTTATTTATTTCCACTAATTCTTAGGCTTAGAAACAAGCATTAAAGAGCAAATAATTTCACGTTATTTATCAGGAAACACTCAAGTGGTGAATCGTTACAAATACATTTTTCACAAGGCATACATCGGAGACAAAGTTTTATGTAAAACCGTTTTAAGACTTGCAGTGTATTTTATAAACGTAATCCTAACGTTACCGTTTTAGACCTCACTATTTAGGAATACATTGTACATATGTGTATTATAGTTCTGTTTGAATGGAATTTTGACGTAGAGGAAAAATTGTGTAATCTTCCTTGTAGGATTTAAATTAATAAACGTATCATTTATTCTAAATTATAACTAAATCGACATTTTTAATTATCTATTACATGTAACAAAGCTATCATGATAAAAATCAATTTATTAGGAAAAACTAAAACTAAAAGCCCTAATTCCATTCACAATATAAAACAATAAAAATAAATATTCGCTTTGATTTAGATTTATTTGATTTCATAGACTTGTTCCAATATGTTCACATTAACTTACTTAACATCTAAAACTCCATACAAAATCCTCGTAAAGTATGTAGAATCATGGAAATGTGTTATAAACATACTTTTCCAGTCTTTTGTGTTCTGTAAACATTTGCAATCAAAGTAAACCTAAACAATAAGATTAGAATGTAGCAAAATAAATAATGATTTATTTATAAAATAGGTGTAATGAAATCAGTATACATTATGACAAAACGTGCATCATAGTATGTGTAAAGCATCTCACAAAAGCCTCATGAATCAGAGAGGAAGTTCAGCGTAGTTCAGAAGCGATTGGCGCTGGTGTGGGCCATGGGGTCGTGGAAGCCCCACACGCGCACGATGGCGTTGTCCATGGTGTGCAGCGACGCTCGACACCCAGCCTTGGCCTTCACGCACACCCATCTGGTCCTACTGCCATACTTATTCACGCGGTTGAAACGATACTGTCCGATCATAATAACTGGATTCCCGCGCTGAGACTGCGCGAAGACAGGATTTAAATCTGAAACCATTTACCACGTTAGTTTCTGATCAGGAACCATACGCATCTACACTATACTAAGAATAAACTGGAACAGGTTTGCGAAATGATAACACAACTTTTCTAATGCAACATTACTTTTTCAAACAAATTACATGGAATTCTATTTAAATATCGATAAGCCAATGAACCGTACTAAGTTCAGAGCCGTAATTTGCTTTAGAGTTCTTTTTTTTACAAACAGGTAAATACCTCTCTTCCTTTGACAAACAAAATAACAAATTAAACAGAATTAATTAAAAATACGAGCCAAGCTCAAAATAAAATCACTTGTACTCATCACATTACAGTCCTTTGAAGAGAGGCACCGTATTTTTATAATAAACATATATTTATCGAAGATTAGGTTCTAGAAATGGAATATTACGAGTATGAGTATACAATAAGGTGTATATTTGCGATTAATCTTATAAAATTAAAAAAAGATCTTTAGGGAATCGATTATGTAAGATCCAAAACTAAGAGAATAATATTTTTTAATAAACATCTAATTGATTTAAATCTCGCCTCTTATATCTACAAACTTATAGTATACTATAATAATATAGTAACTCGAAAGTCAAATTATAATTATAGGTAAGAGCTGTGGGAAAATGTCCCTCAGCATGCTACAAGTTATCTTATTTTTGTACTTTTCTATACATACCTACATACTCTGGTTTTATCCTGTTAATTAAACGAAAGGAAAAAAAAATTCCTAACACGAAACTGCGAAAAAATTATATCAAATAATGTTCCTATATGAAACCTGCGTCTTATCTCATATTTTATAGAGCAATGTCCAAGCACATGCATATTGATATGACATATTGTTTTTTAAGGAATACATTTAAAATAACCTGTCATGTTGAACCGTGCTTGTCTGTTAACGCATACGAAACATATACAGTAATACTGTGTAAAAAACTAAAAAAATATAAAGGTGGAAAGTAAACAAAAACATTAACGCAAGAAGTTGATTCAATGGTTGTGTTTCCCGAGTGTTTTGACTATGACGTTTTCCACTGTGGTAATAGAGGCAGTACAACCCGTCTTCTTCTTGATGCACGTCCAGCGAACCTTGGACCCCCAGCACGCATGCTTGTTGAACCGCCATTCCCCGATTTGAACGACCAAATTGCCTCTCTGTGATAGTCCAAACTTTGGCTCTGAAACAGATAAAAATGTTAGCATCTGTTTTGAAACTTAAAAGGGTATTTGGATCTTGTTTGTAGATTGTGGCGTTTGGGTAATAAAAAGGTACAAATTTTAATTAATAATGTAATTAATCTTATACACGCCATTAAGATAAAAAAGATACTATAAATATTTGAACTATTTAACCAAGACAAACCATACAAAACAAATATTTTCATATATAATTTTTATCTAGATAAAACTTTAAAATCATATTGTTTCTTTGAAAAGAATCCTAACAATAGTTATATTTAGTTACCATCTAACAACATAATTACGATAATAGAACATAATAATATTTTGTAAGTAGTTTAATAATAAACTAAGAGTTACTTAAAGTCTAGAAATTATTTGACAAATAAACATAATTTATCAATATTTGCGAACATGTGCAGTCTATTTAGAGAAGTGATTAATTACAAAATATTTTTTAATTAGTTCAAACATATGGTTAAGAAAATAGTTCGTTTACTAATAAAATATTTTAAATGTTCATATGACAAATACCTATTACCTATATGTAGTTTTTATACCTATACGACACAAAAGGATCAACATTTTACTTGGAACATGTTTAAACGACACTAAATCTAATCTTGTTTAAAATACATACGAGTTATTAAAAGCTAATGAAATATGGACATAAGATTTTTTATATTTTTTGATTGTGTCCTACACTTATTCTTACAATTATATTGCAAAGAAAGTAACGATATAGTTACAGATAGTTACAGTATCTAAATGTCATTAAGAGGAATAGTTAATTGCTTTATCCATTCCTTACAAAACAAAAGAAACTATTTCGTAACTCTCTTCGCCTAATAATATGCTTAAAATGATTATTTATTAATAATTAACTCCCGAATACGCCCGCCACATCAAACAAGATTCTGAATAATTGTCTAAACAATAATATAAATTTTCCCAATTATTACATATCTGCTATATTTCATAAACTTTACAAGGAAATTTTAAATTTACAATGGGACCATACGGATGAAATAACATTTATTTGTCCCAAAAAACTTCAGATTCTAGCAAGATTGATATTACTTATGCCTAATATAAATTTGAGTCTTTCGACTTCATTTACTTATTTAAACAATCATGTAAGAAAAATATTAACCACTAAGAATATTTCCTAAAATATATCTACTAAAAATAGGTAGGTACATATCAAACTCAATATATGTTTGAAGAATCAAATAATATGTCACAGTCTTTGATTCTGCAGCTAAACATCAATAGTATAAGATAATTAATTATTTTAATAAAAAATCTATATGAACGTGTAATGTTGGTCTACCAGCAGCTCGTACGCGATGATAAACGAAGAATTGCAATTGGGTGTTACTTAACGGTTAGCAAAATATTCGAATTATGCTCAGCCAAAAAAAAACAATTGGTCAGCTAAAATAACAAATTGGTCAGCAACTTATAGGCAGCAGATATTTCTAATTTGTCAGCAAATTAACTAATTGGACAGCAACCCAAATGTTTTCTCTGCTGTCAAATTGTTTAATAATATATTTTGATAACACAAATATTGTTTTTAAAGGTCATACAAAAAATAACATAAACATAATATCTATCATAATGCATTTCCTAGGAATTGATCCTTGGATCAAGGTTCCTAGATTTTATACATATCCGGTAGCATATATATTGCAGCTCAACTAATTATTTTGTTGCCCAAATGATTATTTTTCTGCCCAAATATTTATATTTCTGCCATTTCTGCCATTTACGGGTGCCTATTGAAAATCAGCGTCAGAACATTTTGTTCTGCGTAATGCTGAATTGGGTCTCCCATTCCATGCAGTTGTGGGGCTTTTTTTTAATGATCACTAAGCAGTTCTTTTGTTTCAACCTTAGTTTCACAATTTTATGGAAATAAATATATTTTTCTTTCTTTCTTTCGTTCATTTCTGAGTGATGATTAATGACGAATGTCTTGAAGGTAATATGAAAAGAGATCGTCCGCCGTGCCGCTCGCCGCTCAAAGTCGTGAACAGGCCGGTAGAGCAGAGGACACGGTTTTGCACACGCTAGGTGCAGCATGGGAGTAAAAACGGCAGAATTTAACCGCTGCTCTTGGTACAGACCTCACATTGACTGCAGTAATGTTGACCATTTCCCCCCAGAAAAAAAAACAGAATTTGAATGAATACGCTTAACGCTAATGAATTAACTTAGGCTAACAGTGATAGTCATAAAAACGCGTCACCTATCCCAAACCTAATGACTGTGCCAGCCGTTCATCTTGACCAAGCGGTCGTTGACGGTGACCACTACACACTTGCAACCGATGTTCCTCCTGCCACTGCACTCCCACCAGGTCTTGTCCCGCCTGGTGAACTTCTTCGTGAACCGGTACTTGCCCCAAGCTATGATCGGGTTGCCGAATTTAGTAGTCTCGAACTTTATCGCATTTTCTGTAGCCGCCGCCGCTGCTACTGCCGCTGAAAACGATATAAAATGTTTAATTGGAACCCTTAACACATTTCCTCTATAATAACAGTGTAATATTATTAGATATCGGATAGTCGGATGCATATTTACCTAAAATACATTTTTGGCTAACATACTATGGATTACAACATACAGCCTCTTAAAATATTTCATCATAAAACATACATACTTAAATGGTAAGTTATAATTTAAAAAGGTGTAAGACAAACTCGGTTCTTCTTATTAATCATTACAAAATATTTAAAAATTTTCGATAAAAAAGTGTTTTCTAAAATGCTTTCCAAAATATAACATGTTTACTTTAGGTAAATATGCACGTAAGAAGTATAAAGAAATTAATTCAAAACAGGACAAATATTTTACACGTCAGCGTTTTTGCATAAAACGCCAATTACATAAAGCGATGCTTACGCGGAAAGCTGAACGGGCTCCCAAACTTCGCGATACATACCTGATTTGTTTTTTATAAAAAATAATTCTGATATCTGGCTGCAATTAAAATACTCAGCCAAAATACATCAAGTTAGTTTTTAGTAAAACGGAAAAGGAGTTTTAAGATTCAATATGCACACGATTATCAATCATTCATTAGTATTTCACGAATGTGAAAATGGTTGTATTCATTAATTTATTATTAAAATAACAGACGGCTTCCGTAAAGTAAAAAATGATAAAACATTAATATTTATTCACATTTTTACAATATTCAACGTTAGAACAAATTTTAAATAGTGTCTACAACACGTGTTTACCATAGAACAAAAATTTGCAGTAGATAAGTAGGTACAAGTATGACTAGAGATTTTATTCTCTGTGGTTTGTACAATAATAATTTAAATATATGTTCTTTATTTTTTGCGTTGTAGTAGAAAAAATACAATAAAAACGGACATGGCTAGGCTACTTGTCTCTTTCTACTTTGCACAATTTTCAAAAATAATAGTCTTCGTTTGTTAAAAGATACCAATAAAATTATTGACATTATAAATTTTGGTGTTTTATGGCATATATAAGTATATCTATTACTATCAGCAAAAAAATATTTTGTCGAAATATACTATTGAAACATATGATTTAAAAACAACTTGTTTCATAATGAAATATTATAAAAAAATTGTACCTAGACGATATAAAAGGATCAACATTTTTATATCTTTTACATAGAAAATAATTTGAACACTGCTAAAACTTATTTAATTTAAAATACAAATAAGATGGTGTAAGCAGATGCACTGAGAATTTGCATCGTTTTAAAAGATAGCAGTTAGTTTTTGGTTACCTTTTATATTAAATAATTTTTTGCAAATTTATGACATATTAACTATAACGTTGAGGAAAAACTTATTGTGTAAACTATTTCTATACATTTATCATACTCTCATAATAAATTTCTAAGAGACTATTTATATACTTAACATAATTATTTATTATTAAGTCTCACATAAACCATCGACACAGAACATTTTTTCCTTATTTAAGCAAAAGCCAGACAGCCTATTACCAACATGTCAAATTTCTTACATTTATTTTACATTATATCTAATGCGATAAAATTGGATTTTTTTTTAAGAATTTTGTCAGTTTCATATAATCTGATGTGCTGATAACTTTACCTTTATATATATTTTTAACCAATTAATAAAATTTTACACAACTGCTAAGAATATTTCTTAAACATTTTTTACTATGGAAAGACCATAAGATTAAATTAAATAACATTTAGTCCATTAAAAAAAATATGACCAAGACCAGATATTATTTTTTATTCTGCAGTCAAATATTAATTATATAGGATATTTGCAACACTAATTACCCATATGAACAATAAAGTCTATACTAACGCGAAGTGCTAATCTATCTGTGGATCCACGGTTACAAATAATTGCATTTCCATGTCATACTTGGATACAATTAGCACTGGCTTGCAATGAATTGAGTCATAGCAAGCCTGTTCTAATTGTATCCATGGTGTCAGCCAGCCTCCTCGTGGCGTACCCTGCACAACCAATGTCGGTCACCACTTGTAAGCGAGTGCTTTCCTCCAAATCGATTTTTGGCAGCAATCTCTCTAAAAGTCTACCTAGGGAAGCCTATTTCAGGGCTAGCGCCGCCTCGGTGACGTAGCAGCAGTAGAAGGACCGGCGGCACTCGTGTAGCGCAGAAGGCACTGTCCCAAGCTGGTGACCTCGGCGAGTAAGGATCGCAGAAGACGACATCCAAAGCACCATTCGATCACGCTATGCAGACACCACGTCCGAGGATTGGCCTCCCTAGTGATGGTCCTTAGACTTGCCATTGCCTGCGGGTATAGTAGAAGGGCCTACCCTACTTCGCGCGTTGAAGGCCTGCTCCGTTGGAGACTCCACAGTTGTCTGACGAAGAAACTTGTCAACTATTCCAAAATCCTAATGGCTGTGCCATCCATTCATCTTGACCAAGCGATCGTTGACGGTGACTACAACGCACTTGCAGCCCATGGTCTTCCTCCCAGTGCATTCCCACCAAGTTTTGTCTCGCCTAGTAAACTTCTTGATGAACCGGTACTTGCCCCAAGCTATTATCGGGTTGCCAAATCTAGTAGTCTCGAACGTTATCGCTGTTGCTGATACTACAGAGAAAAAAAAATTGTTTAATTGAAACCCTTTAATGTTTTTCTTATTAATAAAAATAACATTTTTACAGTCTTACAAATGTTATAGAAAAAGTTAATTAACTTTACAGCAAATATTTTCATGTTAAACGCTAATTTTATGTGCTTACGGGGAAAGCTGAACGGCTCCCAAACATACTAGGTGTATATGAAATGAAACTGAGATCTGTCTGAAACTGAAATATTGAACCAAAATAAACAAAGGTTTTTTGTGGGAAAGGAGTTTGAGGTTTGCTTAGCACACATCAATTGTGAAAAAATGGTGTGTCGAATAATTTTGAGTATTAATAATTGTGTTAATTAGTACTACTAACAGCGGCTTTCATAAATTACCAGATGCATTGAACAACAGAAATATTGATTTATTTTAAGAACTCTGAAAAAAATCACTAGCTAATCCAGCTATACCGTTAACGTGAGACCGTTGCCAAACGGATTGAATAATGTTTCTATCTTCCTAAAAAAATAAAAATCCAATGTTTATAAAATATTTTTTTACTAAAAAAATTATAACCATCTCAATTTACAAAATCCAACATGATGATCAGCGATTGGAGTACAAATTAAAGTTTAACTTGACAAGTTGACACGTTGTTGATTTGTTCTACCGGAGTCTTCGCTTTAGCATCAGAAATAGAAGGAATTGATGTCACAACACCAGAAAAACAGGATTTTCACAAAATATTGACTTATTGCTTTGCTGCTAAAGTTCCAAATCTTAAGTCGAAGGTCACACTAAAGTATTTACTGTGATCCGTATAGCAGAGTGATGTATCATGGTGTATAAGGAACGTATAGCGTACCTATTGATTGATGTCACTTCACCTTAAACATCATTCTAAAATAAAGACTGTAGTAGACTAACACGACCACAAAATTAATAATACAAAATAAAAAATTTCAAGAAGAATAAATCTGAAGAATAAAGAGCAATAAAGAATTTTATCTATCTATCTATCTAAAGTGTTTCTGAGAGTTTCTATTGAAAAACGTTTTATCAATTTATCCTATCGTCTTTCATTGGTCGTGCTTACGGAGCAGTCAGTCATCCCGAAATAAAAAATTTAAACTGGTTAAACCAGTTCATATTAAACTTCGTGTTGATTAGTGTGTGTGCTCGATGGTCATCTTGACGATGTCCTCATCTTCAGTGACCACGAAGGCATTACACCTGTTCCCGGTCTTGATACACACCCATCGGCGCATGCTCCCGCGGGACCGCATCAGCTTATACCTGTAGTCACCCATTATCAGAATTGTGTTCCCGTACTTGCTTTTACCGAAATAATAGTCGATTGTGTCCAAATCTAAAACAATTTGACTAAAATCAAACAAACCTATTATTTATATGTATAAATTATAGTTACTGTTCCTCACTGATTAATAAGTTTTTCCATACTATTCGTCAGATCTCTCTAGATGTCCCTGGCGTATTTTTCTTCAACAGCAAGAACAAGAATAGTTTAACTTCTACTTCCGCTTCCAAATCTACCACTGCCAAATTCTTGGCTTACAAGCGAGGAAATCGTACAGTCCTCTAACTATATTTTTGAACGAATTCAAAAATATACTTCCTATAAGTTGGGTCAGTTTAAATGAAAAAAAAACAAGGAATGAAGAGGACTAAGATTTAAGATAATTTTGGTATCATGTGCTTTGGCACTGGAACATTATTTAGGGCTTAAATTCATTTTAACTGTAACTAATATCGAAATTAAGAAATCCATTATTCTCTACAAAACATATTTTATTTCACAGCACATAATTTACAAAAATAATAAATTAGGTATACCAAAAAAAGCAAAAAACACAAAACTTTAATTAATTCTTTTTGTACACATTCTGACTAAATTAAACAATAACTACTCGTATTTGTATGGTGGTAATACATCTTGAACGAGCGAGTGATTGTGCTCGTTCTTGAAAGCAATGACCTCTGAGCCAAGCATGCTGATGCGCGCGGTGCAGCCCGTCTTGTTGCACTTATACGACACGCGCCGACCATTCTGGTAATTCCTTGATAACCTATGCCCTTTGTGCACTATCATCGTCCTACCGTTGCCGGTTTGATAAAACTGTAACTCTGCAACAATAACAATTTGTGAAACATACACACATTATTAATAAATCACAACATTAAAAAACGAGGTGAGAACTAAAAATTTTTATACAAATAACTTGATAGAGAAATTCGAGTATAATTTGAGACAGTCTTTCCTTATGAATACACTCCTTTTGACACTTCAACTTATCCTAAAATCTTTGGTACATTTATAATGATATATTGACCTATTTATATGGAGATTACATTGTTTGGTTAAGCATTTAGATGTTCAAAACATCAGCAGTTATTAATATTTATCACACGATAGCTATTGAACTGTACAGCAACATACACATCAAAGCCCGTTACTATATAGCTATACCTACTCATTATAGTCCGTATTATTGATTCCAAAAGTGATCCAGGTGGAACCCCTGGGTTCTACGGGAGACTCAAGACGATCTATGTTATCATAACAATAAATGGGGGTTTACGAAAATCAGCTTGTCAAGACTTGCATTTTTTGTCAAGTTTTGAAAATATTTGTAAATGTGCTCTAAGAGCAAGAACTCTGGGAAACTGTGGTCTATAAAAAAACTTGAATATCCAGACTCTCCAAGAGGGTACACGAGCGAACGTAAGTATGAGTGAGGTCGGTGCGCTTGTCTTCCCTCGCCTCCGTTTCGGGTTATTGGACGCGTGAGTCAAATACGTAATGGGCAACTGAAGCCTCCACTCATAGACTCGTGCGCAGCGCCACTAGGAGGTGCCTCGCGAGCGCCAGAAGAGTTTTACAAAAGATTTATGATATTTTTCTTCAAGAATGACATGACCCACAATGAACAGGCATGCTTGTTCATCGTAACAAATCTATTTTCTATTCTGTTTCTATCGCAAAACAGAGAAGCCTCGCTAAGTATCACATTTGTAGTAAGCGGTACGCCTGTTTTTGATAAAAGTTTTAAATGACTCACAAAATCACATTCTTGTTCAGTTGTCATTACACCGACATTTATATTTACTTTAGTTTCTTTAGTATTCTCAAAACTTAATCCCTCCCGAATAGCAATTTCCAAAGATTCTTCTGACCAAGTAGCTAAAAATTTATAAAAAATTATTAATTTTGTTTATGTATAACGTAGTTACTATTTCTAAGATAAATATTACAGAAAATAATATAAATCTGAATTTTAAAAAAACTTTGATAATAAAGACAACGTATTTTACTCAACTGACAGTTTATTTATATAAATTATCTCACTATCTTAGATCAATAATAGCACTATGACCTTTTGAACAATTGAAAATTACTAATGCAAAAAAATTTATGATTATGATACAACTAGTGTCGATGTACATTAACACTATAGTAATTGTTAGTCGTTAATGGTTTCTATGTCCTTCTCCGCCATCAATGAGGGTGTGCCCGTATGTCTTGAGCCTGATCCTGCAGCCGCGATGGTGGCAGGCCCAGGACACTACGCCCTTAGGGCTGCGGTAGTTGTAGTAAAAGTTATATCCCTTGTACTCGACCGCCACCTTGCCTTTGTTGGTTGTAATAAACCGCACACCTACAATTGCACACAGGCTTCAGAAAATACTATCCACTTAATACCTATTTGATGTTGCGAATACCTATTGAAAATGAAATAATATGATAAACGAAAAAGAACATGAAATATTTACAATTGCAATGAAATATTTACGTTTCATGGCCAAGCCTTCTCTTAGGTATATCTCTGAGGCAGATATTCAGTGGTGAATACAATCATTTGTACTCTAGTCACGGAATATTAAACAACCATTACCTACATAAAAAGTTTTTTTTATAATTCCTCAAAAACTCGAAGATCCATCGGTATTTGCGACACAGTTAACAACTGCCTATTGTTCTTTTATTATGTTGCTTGCCTATCACAAGACATAAATAAAATTATCGTAAAAAGTAATCGTATTAATTTTCTTTCCAGAGGTTAGCAAACAAGACGGCTGCCCACGGTGAATGGCTTTAATATGTATGATACATTTATTTAAAATTTAAAATATTTTGTAAGCCAGTTTCATCCTTTACATATTTCAAGTGGTATAAATATGATGGCAACTTTGTAACACCGTATAATACGGCATCCGTAAATACGGTCGAGTGGCGAGTCGACTTTTTCGCACGTTTTCGCGTACCGACAGTATTTGTGTAGATTGTCAATTGAAGAGCTTAGGGGCCTTTTATTTACTTTTACAAAATCATTTAGTTACTTTAACTGTAGGCATTTAACACATGATATGTCTTTTAAGTCCCCGGGTAACACCGGGCGAGCCTGTTGCCGGCACCGGCTTGTCATATCTACAAGCCTATGTATTTCAATAAAGATAAATATTCAATAAAACACCCATAAATATTTCTTAATATTCAAAAAAACATCTCAGCACTAGTTCAGATCATTTATTATCTTAAAGGCACCAAAGTATCACAGAATTGCTATCTAAAACACTTTGGAAAGTGTTAACCAAAAATGTCGTAATAACGAAGAAACAAATAACTTTAAACTGAATGTTTAATTATGTAAAAAACGGTATTTTACGTTAACTTTTTTAAAGTCGATTTTTACATTATTTTAAAAATAAAAAAATACAATTGTTGTCCTCGAATATGGACGCAGAGCTAATGCAGAGCTGATAAGGACATGAAGTCAGTGCGAATGCAAGTCATTCTTGCTCAAGATCCGTGAACCATGTGTCTTGACCTTACTCCTGCAGTTGCGTACGCTACACCCCCATGTCACGGTGTCCCCTGCGCCAGAATACCTCTTGTAGTAAATATACCCATTATACCTTACCCCCGTTGTGTTCAACCAGGTTGTATAAAAACATACATGACCTAGAAATAAAATTTTAGCTCAAAGAAAGAAAAATCAACCAAAAGAAATGCTAGGATAAAATAAATACCATTACAAAAATTTGTTTTGAGTTGTACTTCTACTTGCCCAACAATATTGTAATTCTACTACAAAACTTTAAAATAAATGTTACCAAAGACAATTTGCAGTCAAACTAACTATGATCTTTTTAATGATACGTATGTGATATACCTACCTACCTTGAAATTTGACTCAAAATAAAAATAAAAATCACATATTATGTAAATATAAGCAGTGTAATTCATAATAAGGGACAATCTATATAAAAAATATATTTTATGTACAAACATAATTTAAGTAAGGTTTTCTTAACAATTAACATACAATAAGGCTCACAATTAATATAAAATATCACCAAAATTACGTATCGCGTTCAATATATCACCACAAGCGAAGCTTTTAGAATCGGCATAGTCGTCGAAATAGTATACAAAGATTTAAAAGAGATCAACAGGTTAAGCTATTCAAAAAGTTATCACTATCAACACTATCATAAAATCATAAAATTAATAATAGTGAGAGGTCGGTCCGTAGCTGACAACGTAAAGTTTTTAAATCGTTACTTCCATAAAACCAGCTGGGTCACCGGATCGTGGGTCCAGAAGTGACATAAATATAGTAAATATAGGTAGGTATATGATATTGTTTCGTTTAAGATGCAGCGAATCCTCTCTTAGGGCCTCTTGCAGGAAATTTAAAACCTAGTTTAAATCTCGATTTTGTCAATTTATGCCATAAGAGCCATAGTAAAATGTCAAAAAATGATAAATTTACTGCAAGTGGGCCTTAGTTACAAGCACGATTTACCCTCTTATTATTTATAATTGACATAGATTAGAATATAATTGGGAGCAGACAGGGCAAGAAAAAGAAGAAGAAGATAGATGAGAATTACTCGTAATAGACTCTTATGTTGCTGCATCAGCATACCGTCAATCCAGAGACCCTGCCGCTAAGATATTGGACGGTAACATTAGGAACAATATAAAATTCAATAAATCTGGCATACAATAACATGGCAAGATCTGCTTTATCGACCAGGAACAACAAAACCTATATTAAAAATAACGTTGTCAATTAGGAACTCTACAATTATTGCTAATATTACAAAGAAATGTATATTATTGTTTCGTCTATTCAGGATTGGGAGATCGTACCCACAAGTCAGTTTTAGGGAGAAGTCTTGGAAAAGTAAGCGCGTGAAGTGCTAACGCAGCCGCGCTGGGGGATGGGAGAGGAGGAGGGAATAACGTGGGGGGAGAACTAAGGGTGTTACTGCGCGGGCGCAAGCGAACAAACGCGCCATTGCCGCAGCGGGCGTGTGAAGGGGGCGCATGGTTGTGCTCGTCTCCCGACGCCACCAGCTTCCCGGACATCATCCTGACCCGCGCCCTGCAGCCGGTGTGCTTCGATGAACAGTAGAAGAACCTGCCTCCGACTTGAGAATACGTGTAACCTTTGAGCACCAAAATATACTTCCCCTTCTCCGTTGGAATAAACTGCACGTCTGAAAAATCCAATTTGCTTAGTACTACAATCCTTCAGACAACTATTCGTTGTCAGCACAATGTTAATGCCAACAACATTTTTCATGCTATAAAGATTTAATAATATTTACCTACTTAATGTTACCGCAGACCTGAAGGAAAAACCTTATGTCCTATTTTATTCAGAATAGAATTTGTAAAGTCGTATAACAAAATAGTTGAGTCATACATGTTATAGGTAACATATAATTATTATCAAATTATGTGTAATGTAACATACACTGCTTTTACTACACTCGAACAAACATTCAAATAAAATAAAATGACACCAAACCACATTAAATTCACTGCATAAGATCAGCGCGCTCATTACTGAAAGTTAAGTTTTTTGTGTCGATGTTTTTATTGTACTCAATAAAGCTATTTGAAACTCTTGACATAGGCCAATGGTTTGATATTTTTATATCTAGCTTTAAAAGTCATAATGTTACAGGTTTTTTTAAATTTTATTTATGTAATTCTCTGTGATAAATTACCTGTCCATACAGGTCACCTTTAAGTACAGAATTAAAACAGTAAAACATTAATGTATATTTATAACACATTATCACATTAATATATTTACATAAATATTTTAATAAAAATAAACTTAACGAAGTAATTCAACAACAATATTGTAACAGCAAAAAAATTAAAAACGGGTAGTCTGCAACCCATAAACGAATGGCTCACAATCAAAATAAGAAAGATTTCTTAAGTACCTATGGCACGCGATAAATTAACATTTGATGTAATTCCCATTGCTGACATAATATGTAGGCGGTGGGTGTGTGTGCTCCGTGTGCACGCGCAGCACACGGCCATCATTCCGCCGTCGCACGCGCGCCTGGCATTTGTGCGCTCGCATCGACGAACATACCCAACGCGGTGAATAGTTAATCTGAGAGTACGTATACCCGTCCAACATTAAAAGGAATTTCTTGCCACTTCGTGTTGGAATCAAAATGCCGTCTTCACCTATAGTAGAAATAAAATAAGAGTAATGTAAGTTATTTACCTATCTCCAAAGTATCATATTATTATACGGGAAGTAATTAATTGGGCAGCCATTTAATTATTTGGTCAGCAACAAAATGGTCAGCCGAAAAATCATATTCGTAGCAGATAAATATTTTATCAGGAATATAATTATATAAAAGTTATAACACCGGGACTACACGCGACGTACATAATGTAGTATATAGATACTACTTACTGCTCGACGTTTCGGCTGGGTTACACCAACCGTAGTCACGAGCTGACTCCCGGCTAGTCCCGGTGTTATAACTTTTATATACAATGCAACGCGAAAGTTTAAAATCTTATAGGAATATAATTATTTTGCTGGCAAAATAATTATTTGGTCAGCAGAATACTTTTTGCTGACCGTTGAAATAACACCCTTATACTACTACTACTACAACGGAATTCACTTTTTATACTAATAGCTTTAAATAAAAATGCACTGATTTTGTTGTCATTTTACTAACAACATTATAATGTCATTTAAGGAAACAACAAAGGATAAATTTGTATTCAGTAAGAATAAGTTGTGCTAACTAGTTCATAATAGTAATTTAAAAAAATGTATCTCAAAACTTTCATACATTTAAGTAAAACTTATAAATATAACATTTATATTAAATACCCATTAACATTAAAATTTTAATACCAAGTGAGTCTATAGGTATCAGAGGCAGACGGACACCTCGTTCCGTTTACCATAGCAATAAATGTAGAGCTTGAAATTTTGTTTCTGTTGTGTAAATATCAAAACTTATTTAATTATTTATACACAAAAGAAAAATTGACAATATACAACACATAAAATGAAATGACGATTATACAAGGTAGGACTTATTTCTAATAGATACAGAGTATTTTGTCAGATCCTCAGAAATAGCAAAAAGGCTATGTCATTTGGTCTCCGTCATACACGGTAACAATACCTTCTCAACAAACTTTACTTAGAAATAAGATAGTCTCATAGATTAATTAAGGATAAGGTACAATGGGCTTGACATACCCTTATGGATAAAAACCCCCTTAAAAACTGTAGACACATAAAAAAAAAACATCTGTTGCAGGCTGGAAGCAAATAGAGACGAACAATCTTTACCTACACCACCGGGAAATGGCACTATTATCTTTTGAAATAAATTACATTAGTGCTGGATTTACAACCTGATAAATTCATACATAAATAAAATAAATAAATATCTTTAAACATTCACACCTATCAACTAGCCGCATTTTAAGCAACTATTATGCTGCTTGTGTTACAGAAACTAGATGACGGATAAATATATTAAATAGATAAATACATATAAATTTATCTGTCTACCCGTGGTATCCCTATAATATGACTTTAATTTGTAGACTCCCTTATACATGTACTTAGGCGGAGGGTGAGTATACTCCATGCTGACCCTCATGACGGTGTCGCCTTCGAGCCTGCGCAGGCGCACGCCGCAGCCCTGCGCCTTCGACAAGCACACCCAGTGCACGAAGTTGTATTTGAAACTTAATGACATTATAGATTTACTGATATATAAGATCATACAAATGATTATATTTTTTTATTTATCTGTTAAAGTCTAACTAGTAGTGAATCCGGTACTTAATCATAAGATTTTAAATTGTAGTAGGTGCGGTCTTTGTAAATGTATATAAGCGGCGGATGAGTATGCTCCATATTGACCCTGATAATGGTGCCGTCCTCGAGCCTGCGCAGGCGCGCGCCGCAGCCTCTCACCTTCGAAGAACACACCCAATTCACGGAGTAGTTGATCTGGGAGTACGTGAACCCCTCCAGAATCATCAAGAACTTCTTCCCGCTCCTAGTCGGGAACATCACAGCATCACGGGAAGCAGACGAGAAGCCTGTAAATGTGCAAAGCCTTATTATTACAGTGAGACATTTTCTTACAAAATACTCTGATGTATCCAGTTACATACCTTCTAGTATTTAGATTACGTTCGCAATAGGTAACCAGCAAAACAAATTTAAATTAATGATATTTTTGTTAAAATCGTAGGTATCATTAATATATTATATATATCATTAATATATTATATATATTAATGATACCTACGATTTTTTTTTCAAAACATCCCAAAATAAATTACAACAACATCATGTCAA
Source organism: Parapoynx stratiotata (assembly GCA_910589355.1). Taxonomy (NCBI): domain Eukaryota; kingdom Metazoa; phylum Arthropoda; class Insecta; order Lepidoptera; family Crambidae; genus Parapoynx; species Parapoynx stratiotata. The sequence goes on along the minus strand of OU342466.1, from coordinate 13,638,330 downwards.
ATAACCTTCCCGTCTTGCACATTTTCATTAAATGATGACATAAAATGATGAAAAAAATAGATCAATAAGTTCTAATTTAAACTATTGACTATATATATAGTTAATAGTTTAAATCTACAACAATGGCGTCAACGCCAAAATGTATGACGTCGCTTGTCAAATTGTTTTATTTGCGGTGAAAATTCAAAGCAATATACATCAGCTGTGCCGCTAGCCGCCATTGTACTAATTTCAGCATCGCGTTGTGGTTAAATTGTCTATAATTATTTAACTTTAGTTATATTTGAAAATTTGACTATTAGACAAGTTGGCATATCACGACAACATACCTTTTCGCCATTGGTCCATATTTTAACCTACTGGTCAACTTAACTACGGTTCAAAAAAACTAATCCTAAGTGTTCAAAAATAATTAGAGTCAGTACTTTAGTGAATATTTGATTATGGATCATGTAATTTTGACAAGGTACTGAATATTAATGAAGGTTGTCAAGTCATCCCTGTTGAAATAAAACAGTAATATTTGGGTAACTTTTATTAAAAATAAACAAAACAGCAATAACAAATACTAATTTAAAAATTATCTTCCTATAAGATTATAAAAGTATAGTTACAACAAATAGTGATAAGAATTTATACAGACATCGCGATGTAAAAGACATTTTTATTATGAATACAGAAAAGACTTCGCATTAGCTACAACAGTATAATATAAAAGTAATAAAAAAATTTTTTAATCAATTTATAACTTATCCATTTTCATTACAGGCCATAGCTAGGCATCAATATCTACGACAGAAAATGAATAAAGTTATTTTGATCACTGGTCGCATCTCAAAAGCCTGCAGAAGAGGAGAAATTAAACCATACAAAAAATTACATCTAAAACACTAATCCTTTTACCTTAATGGCACAAAATAATTAACTTTTCTAAAATATATACCTATCTAAAGTAATTTAAAGTATACATCAAATAAACAAAAAAATTTATTACGCTTTTTAAAGTGCAAATATGATTTTTATACTTGTACTACAATTATTGATATGTCTGATCTCACGAGCTGTTGCGTGTATCTATTGTAAAATTCAACCAAGAACAAGAACTATCGTGTAGAGAATTGGTAAAAATAGATTGACTTAAAGAATAGGAACTGAATGGAGGAAGACCTACTGTGGAATGGGGAACTAGGCCAACATACTCGATCAAATTCTTAAAAACGGCAAGATCAAAAGTACCGACGCCCGACCATCATGAACATGATTATATCAAAATTACAAAAGTCAATAAAGCGTAGGAATAAAAAGGATCAAAGCAAATGGAAAAAGTACCCAATCTGTATCCCAATCTCTCCATAGGAAAAGAGCGTGGTTTTATGTAAGTATAACCGATCAAGAAATATATACTACGAGTATCTATCATTGTTATAATATAATTTTACTAGGCAGGAAATAAACATGTACCGATGACTATTATATAAAACTACGAAATTTTGATGTTATCATTTTCATATTTTTGTTTGGGTATTTTTTTTTATTTTTTAGTTTTCGATTTCAATGGTAATTATTTTTTGACTATACCATCCAATAAATTGAATGAAGTCACTGATACATTTAAACATAAATAAGGTATAAAACTTAGGTAAACGTTATTCTATTCACAGACTATAATGCAAATCTAATATAAAGCTAAATATTGTCAAGACTTTATTATTTAAGTTTGCATCTTTCCGTATTTCCATAAATTCCATAAAGGCACAACCTAAATCAAGAATGTGATATACACGACACACCAATAAATCTATTAAATAACGTATTTCATGAAAACGTGGACAAAATTTAAACTCGGGTTCAAACTGATGCTCTCTCCCCCTCTCCTCCCTCTCCTCTAAGAATATGAACATGTCACAATCACCTTTATACTGAGTCCAACTTTACGTCCTCAGCCTATATACGTCCAACTGCTGGGCACAGGCCTTCCTCATGGAGAAACATGAGTATGCGCCGACACTACCAAGCTGGCCCAAAGCGAGTTTGTGGGTAGAAATGGTTGCAATAACCACCGGGACCGGTGCCTTCCGAAGCACGGAGGAGTTCAAGATCACAAAATTTTGGTAACCTATCCATATTTTCGATATCTCAAACCAAAGCATACCTTCTTACAACTATGCCAGCAAGCTCCTCAGTCAGTCTAACTTTATTCCACGTTTTAGAATAAGCCTTAAAAGAATTGCATTAAGCGCTTGTCTCATCGCCGACGAGACAGAAATAATCGACAATTTACCATAAGTTAAACGTAGATAAGCTTAGCTTCGCTTAGCGATCAGAAAACTTGCCAAAACGCACCTGTACTTATTGTATTCTAGAGTGCAACTCAATGGGAGTAATTTCTCATGATACCTAGTTATAAGTTATTTATAACCCAACAAAACTTTCGGAAATACTCAATCACTCCATGATGCATGCTAAGCAAAACTGAATCGGCAATGGGACAAGTGCCTAATGATTTTTTTTCTTCAACACGTTCGCAAATTATCAGACTGATAATATTGACGGTGGGTACAGTCGTTTAGAGACTACCTACCTACTTGCACCTCTTACAGGAATTACAATTGCCTACTTATGACTTAAGATAATTTATTTATTTTCTCATAGGGCCTGTTTCATAATCGATAAGTAAAGTCATAATTGGTTACATGACAAAATGATTTAACTTTTAATTTTATCCTTCCGTTAGCGTGCTACGTACGTTTGATAAATAATGTGGTGATCATCCTTGGGGACAACTCACACTTATTCAGCTGCATTGGAAACGCAAGATGGGTGTTTATTTAACAGTTATGTTCTAGGTAGCTTAATTAGAACTTTACTTATCGATTGTGCAACAGGCGCTTAATCTATTTTCTCTTTGATATGACACACAGAACAGCGTTTTACAACTTAAGCTAGGAACAAAAGTTAGTTGTTGTAAAAGGCTCTCAGAAAACCTAACGAATATTAACCTGGAGTTTAACATTAAATACCATCAATGGCAATTTTTAGTCTACGGCACAATTTTAATGACTATTGCTAAAAATACTAGCACAATCACAACCATTACGTATCTTTATAAATTATTTAAAAAAGCACATTGTATTATTGTCTTAATTCCTTCGTTCAATATTTTACATATTGATATAAGTCTCGACCTTTTATCACTCACAGTTTAAATAGCTTAAAACGTTATGATAAAGAATTATTAATACCTGTGAGGTGCTATATTATCTCATTTATTTATTTTACAATGTAAAAAATATTGTAGTAATAAATATTTAAAATAAAGTTTACGAAACTTGTAATTAACATTAGTATGGCACATCCTCAAAATCTTACTTTACCTGCTTGTGATCCTTCGAATATATTTAATCCAATGGACATAGAGATATTCGACTAAAAGCGTCACAAAAATTTTCAGACAGGTCAAGGATCTCTAATCATTATTTCTAATCGTTGGAGCAATGATGTAAAGCTATCTCAAGATCGTAGAACGAGTACACCCTGCCGTTAGTCATCAGAAGTCTGGCTCCTTCTGAAATATTAATATTTTTTTTTATATTTTGTGCAGACAAATGTACTGAAAACAATTAAAACCAAGGATGTAATAAAGTTCCGAAAGTTTACACATCCTTGTTACTTGTTCATTGGTGTTTTAAGTTGGCGCATTTAGAGACATTCTCAGATCGAGATTTACCAATAGCCACTATCCAATAGATACATTTAAGATTGGAACAGAATTTTGAATTGGTATTGATACCGGCCAAGTCTAGAAATTCACAAGCGTATTAAGAGGAATCCAAACTTTTAATTAAGAATAGACAAGATGAAATATAACATCTGTTTTTTAATTTAACCTTAACTTGGGAATAAATCACACACTCATCAATAATAAAAATAGATATTTAATAAAATAATCAAATAATTGACCAACATAGTATTTACAAATTGTTTAGATACAAATATAGATAGATAACATTAATTCTTTATCTATTACAACAAATTTATCCTCTTTTATGATCATTATATACCTACGTAGAACTATCAAACGTTCAATAGAGCAGGTATAAAATTGACTATACCTATAGATACTACAATCTCTAAATTTATTTCATTGCACATTGAATACTAAGGCACCAGACATTTAAAATCGTCTTTGTGAACAAAATATATTTGTTTTCTATTTTTAAATAATATCGTACCTATATATAAAACATGATTATTGTTATGTTCCTTTATGTTATTATTCACTTCGAAAAATTTAAACAAATTATTTCTCTAAATATTAATTTATTAATATTTAGAGAAATAATTAATAATTCTAATAATAACTCTAAATAATAATTCTTAATAATAGTGCTTACGAAATGTAAAATATAAATATAATATACATATCGATGTAATTTCACATAAAATAATAATATTATTATAACATTTGTTCATATTTAACACAACAAGGTAAGGTACTTAGCGCCAAGTTCAATAGTGACCACAATTCACATGTTAAGGCAGCAACAAAATATTTTGTCAGCATTATAAGTATTTGGGCAGCGAAATAATTATTTGGGCAGCAATATTAACAATTGGGCAGCAGAGAAAACATTTGGTTGCTGCCCAATTAATAATTTTGATGGCTAAATTAGAAATAACAACAAAAACATATCTGGCGAAATGTGGGTGTTTAACAACTGTGCCAATCCCCTTCGGGGAAAGACGCGTGATGATATGTGTTATGTTATGTGTTAAATTAGAAAGAGTGGTTGCCCATAAGTTGCAGCCCAATTAGATCTTTTAGCTGACCAATTGTGTTTTTTTGCGGACCAGACTCCAATATTTTGCTACCCGTTTAAATAACACCCTATTATTAGAAACTGTAGAGCTGAGTAGAGCAGCTTGTAAATATTACAATTTAAATATCTCTCGTTTTGGCGTAATAAAATATTGAAATTAATTACATAATAAAAAATAATATTATAATATTTAATCTGTGATGAAGACGAGATACAAAAACGATCACATGCATTAGTTTATAATTATATTAATTTAGGGCCCACTATACAAAAAACTTTCATTAAAATGTGCAACAAGCGTAATTCAACAGAATTTGTCATATCGAAGATTTAAAAATATGTATCTCTTTTTGGCAAAAATCCCTAATAGGGAAGGGCAAGGAGCTTAGCCATCATTTTCAGTAATTATGTCTGTCGTGTTTGTATTCAAATGCACTATGCAACTTGCAAGAGTTTGGCGCCAAATAATCGATGGTCGACACTGTGGTGCTACTTTGATGACGTGTTTCAAATGGTGACGATTAAAAACTATCCTATTACCCTAACCCCCTGCCCCCTAACTATCCTATCCTATCCTAGTTCACACTGCTTTACTCTTATTTCAATAATTCTCTATATTGCTCATCAACACAGACACTTTACACAAAGCTACTGGTTTTATGCTACAAAATCTACTAAGAAACGATCTATTCTTCTTCTTGCCCTTTTCCCACTCTAGGTGGGGTCGGCACCAACATGTCTTCTTCTTCCATTCTCCTCTGTCACTCGTCAGCTCAGCATCCAACTCTTTTATTCTCATATCATTCTTCACACATTCAATCCATCGCCTCTTTGGTCTTCCTCTCACTCTAGGTCCGTCCACATCCATGCTCAGCATCCTTCTTGTAATGTGACATTCATCCCTCCTCATCACATGTCCATACCACGCTAACCTATTACTCCTTATCTTTTCTGTCACTGGCGCTACTTTAAAACTTCCTCTAATATTCTCATTCCTGATCTTGTACATTCTTGTGACTCCACACGTCCATCGCAACATTCGCAGCTCTGCTGAGTGCAGTTTTCTTTCATCCATGGCTTTCGTTGCCCAACATTCAGATCCATTCATTACGACCGGTCTAATGACGGATTTGTAGATCTTCCTCTTAAGCTTAAGGGGTAATCTACGATCACACGTTGCTCATCCATCCCGTATTTATTCTATTTCTTACATCCTGGTCAATATCGCCATCGTTTTGAATTAATGGTCCGAGGTACCGGAAATACTAAGAAACGACCATAACCTTAATTATAAGGCGCCAAAACTCACCGCAGTCAGATTCTTTTTCTACCCATTATTTCCACTCAGGGTGGTCCGTAAATAATTCAGTACTCGTCGTTCATCAATTCTATAACTTTTTTTTAAGTTTTAAAGAAAATCAATATAATTTGACAACCTCCGTGGTCGAGTGGTCTGTACGCCGGTCTCAAGGCGTCGCCATCTCGAGAGGTCCTGGGTTCGATCCCCAGTGGAGGCAAGTGTTTGGGTGATGAATTTTCACACATTTGTTCTCCAGTCTTGGATGTTCATTATATATGTATAATATTCTATATATTCTGAATAAATATGTGTATTTATCTTTGAAATATATTTGTCCGCCATCTAGTTTCCGTAACACAAGCAGCATTTAGTTGCTTAAAATGGGACTAGTTGATGGGTGTGAATGTCTGAGGATATTTATTTATTATATATATTTAACCATTTTAAAGACACTTTTTCTGATGTTCCTCTGTAATTCTAGGGCAATCCACATCCATACTTCGCATTCATGTTTTTATGTTTCTAATGTCTCCTCATCACATATAAGAACCATATTATTATTAATCTATTACTTCTTAACCATTTTAACACTGGCCCTACTCTCAAACTTTCTCTAACACACCTACTTATACTTAATCATGTCCATTATAGTGGCTCTAAGCATTCATCACAACTTCAACTTGATTCAGCATCCATTACAACTTCTAATCGTGCACATCTCTTCTAAATACAGTTTTCTTTCGTCTTCCATACTTTAAGACACGTTTTATGACGGTTTAAGGGCATTTTGGGTAAGAGAGTTGGATCCAGAAATGGTAAATTGTTATGTTTATACAAATTGTTATTTGTCCCTGAAATACATACATACTATCACACCCACACACACACACACATTTCCAGTAAGCCTTTTGCCATTAACGAGCACTTCTGAAAATCGATAACCACTCTGTAATTCAAACAGAAATTCCCAACCACGGCAGAGGTTCCATACCTCTAAATACATAGAATTATTCCCTGAAATAAGTTCTATTAATCTATCTTTTATGAAAACTGAAAAAAGTCGTATTACTACGACCTTCAGAACTAAGAATGCTAATGGAACACTATATTCACATTTCACTACATGGATACATAATATTGCTCTAATTAAAATCAGTCTCTAGAGGAATGTAAACGTTTAAAGTAGCAAAAGATATTTCTTCGCAATCTTAAGCATTTATGATGTTGACAAAAGTCAATAACTACGCATGGCGTCAGAATAATAATGCAAAATGTACTAAAGAATTTTCATAATGTAAGTATAATAAGGCCTTTTTAGAATTCGCCATCCTACTTTACGAAGCATCGTAATCATAAATGTTCAACATCTATTCAACATACATAGATTAATACTATAAACGATGACCGAAATCCTAAACAATAACAAAAATAAATTCTTAGGAAAAACACTGGCCTATCTACTGAAATCGAATACTTTTATATTTTTCATTTATCTAATATTGCTCTGTCAGTCTTAGCCCTACATACGTTATTTCAAAGAATATCGAAAAAAATAAGAATAGTCGCAGTTATAGCAACATTGCCGGGAATTAAGTACTGGAGTGTGTTCATTCTAACTTGTCATATTTGTTAAACATTCTTTGCAAGTCTTTTCAAGAAATCTCTAAAAATTTGTAATAGTTATGATATCAAAGTCTATAAACTATTACCTACACTAAGTTATTATACGCTTAAACCCTTTGAATCAAGTTAAACCCCTTGGCGGGCACCGCGAACACCGGTGTTCGCAAACAATAGATGTTTCTATTGTGTCTCGTTTTGTGCCCGTTGAGTAGTTTTTTGATCCGTGGACAGGTTGACCAGTTGGATAAAATATTGACCAATGCCGTAAATGTATGATGTGATATGTCAGCTTGGCCAATAGTCAAACTATCAGATATTACTCAGATATATACGTCCCACTGCTGGGCACAGGCCTTCTTTATGGAGAAACGCATAAGGAGTATGGGCCGTAGCACCACCACGTGGGTAGAAACGGTTGTAATTGCGACCGGGACCAACGGCTTAGCGTGCCTTCCGAAGCACGTTATGTCACCCATCCACGGCCTGACCATGGCGAGGGTAGCTTTGTTTTCAATCGAAAGCCAAAGCGTACTAAGCACTACGCCCCCGAGGACCTAACCTCTTCACCTCCTTACCATTGATAAAAACCAGATATTACTTTAGTTAAAGAATCATACCAATTTAACCGCAACAAGAGGCTGGGATTAGCAAAATGACGGCTGGCGGCAAAGCTGACGTATATTGCTTCGGAAATTATACAAATAACGAACACAACCATATAACAAATATTGGGTCCTTACCTATGAAATTGGTGTTTTTTTTCTCTCTTAGTATTTTGTCTGTATCTATCAAGTTACAGAGTATTCTTAAAAAATAATTATCTCCTCTTAAAATAGACCATATTTTTGAGCTCTTTTGATTTATTTTGATAAATTGTTGTGTCAAAATTGGACACGAAGACAACTCTTTTTAAGTGCCTCCCGAATACATCATTTGATTTGCATTCACTTAAAAACGATAAACAATTTTTATGAAGTTTGATATTAATCACACATATCGCTTAAGGTTGTCTTATGATACACGCCAAATATTATTATCTTTGGATTTGTCGTTGTGAAGAAAATTGATAAAATGTTAATATGGAAAATGCAGACATCCCCTAAATCTCCATACAAAACACCAATTTCATAGGTAAGGACCTAATATAACCATTGGTCAAGCTGATGTCACACATTGGTGGCGCCAATGACCAATGGTGTCGCTATTGACACCATTGGTCTAGATTTCAAACATTGGTTGGACTATTACTACGGATCAAAATCTGACCCATAATACATCTCTATTTCAATAAAAAGAAGTGCCAAGATTGTTTACAAAGACAAGATAGAATGAACGGATTTTAGCTATGGTTATGCTTCCCATACTTCTTGACGACCATCCCGTCGACGGTGGTGAGCGTCGCGATGCACCTCTGCCGCCGCTTCCGCCCGCACACCCAACGCGTCCTCTGAGTAGAATTGCTTGTTATTCGTTCCCGTATAAAATTCATACCTTCATAGATAATCATTGGATTCCCTCGTCTCGAAGTTACATATATCGGCTCTGAAATAAATGTAAAAAATAAAGAACAAAAAAAAACAAAATAAGAAAACCAGCCAAGTGCCAGTGGGACTCTCACACGAAAGATTCCGCACCATTGAAAAATTTCAAATGCCTAGCTGTTACCGTTTATGGATGACGAGCAAAAATAGGCAAAAAAGACGTTTTTGTATTAATACCCCCTAATACAATAAACGTTATTAAATATTTATTTACTTTTTATGTTATTATTTATTATTAAAGTAAAAAACAAATAAGTATTTTTGATTATATCAAGTGCCTACCTGTTGCTTACTTAGTAATAGGGTCCCGTTTTAGCCTTGGGGTACGGTACCCTTAAAATTGGACTTGACAAATTCATTCAGGATCCGATCGTCAAAGAGATTAGTGCTGCCATCTCCTGACAGCCAAGAAACACTCATATTTTAAAAGCGCTCTTCAATAGTACGATTTCAGAAAGACTGTATTAATGTAAGATTTACGATGTTTTTAATACATCTAAAAGTTACTGGTAGGTTATAATTTATCCAGTAATAAGTATGAGCTAAAAATAAAAATAAAAATGAAATTTTAAGATCTTAATTCGATGTTTAACATAGACAAGTATTATTATTTAGCATTAAGTTAGCTTAACAACATAATAATTTACAAAAGAAAAAAGAAATCAAAAATAAATTCTACATTTTAAGTTAGGTCCAATTTAAAAATAAACATCACATTTGAAAATGCTACTTGTGTCGCCATCTGTTGAAAGCGTGATAAACGCGCGGCTGCTAAATAGGCCCGAGTTTTACGACACGAGCCTACACTCAAATCTCAATTGGTGGCGCTACTCTCCCTCCATTCATAACTTTTACCGCGATATAGCTTCCGACTTAATAGAGTACTACGGTATTATTGAAACTGTACATCGTTGCTATAGTAACTTCGATCTCTTGGTGGTTAGGATAACAGGAAACTTCCTTGTTTACTGCTTTAGATACGAATATAATCGATGTTTGCCCCGCGAGTACAATAACTAAATATGCCTGTATAACGTTCGAGATCTTGGGAAGACGCCACATGATATGACAAACGGGAATCATACTGTTTTGATTAAAATAGTTAGTTTTATTTCTAAAGGTATAGATAAAATGTTTTGAGAGATATAATCTAAATGATTATATAGTTTCAAAACATAGTGTATAAATAGAAGTTGTGTTTTAGCCCAAACATAAATGCACAACTTATATTTAATGTGGTGCGTGAACATCGGCTAGCTGCGAACATCTTACAAATGCTGGCATCGAGCACAGAACAATAAAGTCTAGATAACGGATTGCTGTGAGAACGTGTAGATGACGATAATAGCCCGTCGGCATTCTCACGGAACGATACACACGTCTCGGCTGCTTTGCATGCAGTTTCTTCACAACAAATATCCAGAAGAAATCTGTTTCAACCGATTCAGCAGAAGGAATTTCTTACACGTGTTGTGTACCTACCTACTTTAAATTCTTCATCAGTTATGTAGGTACCTTAAGACCAGTTTGTATCACTGATACAGCATTCGTTGCGTCCAATAAACCGTTAATCGATGTTTTATTGTGACCAACTGACGTAGAACCTAAAAAGTAAAACATATTCATGTGTGAGTTCATTTGAGATTTTAGAAGAGAACGTAAAAATAAAGTGATGCGATTTGATGTAGGTTGATTTTATTATTATAACATTCGCCATTAGTAGTATTAGAATCCTATTTAAATAATTGTACTGTACATATTATTATGTATTGTTAAGAATATTGAGAACACGACAAATGAAAAAAAATGCACGCAGCAGGGATTATGTGGATGACAAAAGAGCTGTGCAGAGTTTAAAGGATAGGTTTGGTTTAATTTTTGCAATATAAATTTATTTGTTGAATATGCTAACGGGCCTGGAAGATATGATTGACCAAGAATTTATGTATTGAACATGTTACGAATAATATGTGCAAAATAGAGAGTAGTGAACTGATATTGACAGAGGTGAAAGAAAAAAAACATTTTCTGTCGATCCCAACATAAGTGGCGGGAAAAACAATCCTACTTAGACAAACCTCCAGCATTCTTATTACAAAATACAACTAACAGTCATTAATAGATTTAAGGCTCATCAATTAGTCCACCTCCTATTTGATATACCTCTACATAAGATTTTACTAGAACCATGAACCATGATATAAATAGAGAATATTTAGTCCGTATTTTAAAAACGGAAAGCCCACCACAAAGTAATGTTACTTATCATTTTCATAAAAACCTGTTAATGACAGTGGAATTTTTGGCGTTCGAAGAAACAAGATGAAACCATTATCTCGCTTGGACACAAAAATAATTGGGTTTTAGTTTTAATTGAAAATAAAATTCTCAAACTGGTAGAACGTACCCAATTCTGTACTCTATATTTTATGTGCAATAAATCTTTAATGAAAATATGCATTGATGAACCACTACAATAGAAAAGTAACTACATCTATAACGAAAACTGAGCTACTCCCAAACAACATCAATTACATACAAGTGAATATAAAACAACACCGTTATGGTAGATGTTATTTATTCAACAGCGCGGAATAATTATGGTAGAGAACATGAGTCATTTCTAGCACTTTCTGGCCTAAGACGTGTGTAACTAACAACCTAGTTAAAATTGTAATCATCAAATATAAGTGTTATAAATGTCTGACATACTTTTATCAAGTATGCAACTGTTAGGTTGTTTATGTTAACAGGCAGCTCATGAAACGTAATATCACTCATGACATAAATATTATTATTCTGAAGACATTTAAGTAACTTTTATTATTTGGAAGCTTTACGTTGATAGTTGAAATTTTTTACTTTTTATCTTCTTACAAAACATTTTTGCTATCTTCATTTAGATATTTGGCGTTATATTCCATTCTTTGGAGAAATATACAATAGTTTTCCTAAAACTAAAACAAATTATGATTAATCTATGTCTTATATCGCCCAAACTGCCCAAAGTGAACTAGGCAGGTTGATCAAAGGGAGTTTGTTCACCGTAACCACAGTTCATAAATAATTGCGGTAGCAAACTACGTACAAACGATCGGACTGGATGTATTCATAGAGAGCACGCTCCACACGACACCTTAGTAGTTATACGTAATTTATTTACTGCCCAAATTGTATTTACTATGCCGTAACGGTACAGGAATGCGTAGGTAGGTTCTAGAGCAGGTGCACACGAGGCAAACAGGGCCGCTAATGCAAGACCTACAAAAAATAACTTATTTATAGGATTACTGCACATTATGTTCGATTTAATCGTAGTCAGTGAACCTTAATGTTACTATTACCTAACGATTTTAAAATTAACGTACCTTAAACAACTAAATTATGCAATACGGCCCGTTATGGTGATTAGATTAACATCATCGGAGTCTTTAGTTATGAATACCAAACAAGGTTATTGCTTTAGTAATATTAACCTTCTAAGCAAATTTACACGGTAAAATAATATTAAGACAACCTAAACTAGTCAGAAAAGGGCCCATCAATTCATTTTAATTTTGTACCTGTAATTTGAACATTGCAACACACGGATAGAAAAAACGGTACACTACTTATAGTGCTCTATGCTTTTGACTGCACTGAATGAAAAGGTATCTTAATTCCAGACAGTAAAGTGTTCTCCGTACAAAGCCGCCTCGGCTACCTGCCCCTAATGCTAGACCTTTGAAGCGTTTCATAAAAAAACTTTTAATAGAAATGCTTTTAAGGCAGGATGTCTAGACACAATTTTTTTGATTCCCAGAATGGGCAGGTAAAAATCTAAATAATATCCCCAACGTTCGGTTTGCGTCTTTAGAATGATCATTTAAGATTTATATTGGTGTCCTTAAAAATTCTCGTTTCAAAAACACCTAAAAGTAGGTGTAAAGAAAGCCAATTTTAAATTCATATGAAGTACTCAGACAAAACAGGTTAAAAATAAAACAAGAACTACAAGTTTGGTATCTCTGGGTACATATACCTTAATTCTAGGTTCAAAGACCGGTCTCCGCGGTCATGACAAACTTCAATCAGAGGTTAGATGCTTTCACTTCATTCGAACACGAATAGTCATGTTTATCAATTAATAATCGTGTGATATCTACAAAATAATAATGCAAAATATATTTTTTTAATTTCATTTATTAAAGATAAAATCTTTCAGTAGATATACTATGAAAGCAAGATCTAAAATAAAACTACCAGGTTGCATATTTTTGGACATAATCAATACAGCTATGTAGGTAGAAATAGGTATGTACTAATTCGAGGGGTCCGCTCCCCCACAAATATAGCAGGAATCTGAGCAAATTATTATAATAAAGCGTGTTGAAAATACAATGTTTAATTTACGATCCTACATTAGAATTTAGGAAGAAGAAACATTATGAGTAGTACTTCTTCAGAAACACAAAACAAAACATTTTGATACTCTATGTGTACACCTACTTTCATACTAGTTTAGAACAAGTTATAATTAGCTATCTAAATTTCCCAACGTGATCTGAGTATTTGTATATTTTTGTGCGACAGTAAGTATATGTAAGTCAGTATTATTGGACGGTTTCCGTTTCTAATAGCAGTGGAAGTATCAGCAGATGAATTTATGTTACCTGCTTAGAATAAACATATAGAGTAAACTATTGGTTTGTCTAATCGCATCGTAGAAGAGTGTTCAGAAGACAGTTGCAGCCGCGTCGTGCGTGGATGCTGAGACGGCAGGCGGGCGCGTGGACCAGCGTCACGGAGACGCGCCGCCATGCGAACAGCCGCGTCCAGCGAGTCAGCTCCCACGCAGCCGCTATAAGCACCAACAGCTCCAGAACATGTCTCATAAGGCGAACATGACAATGATGGTGGTGATCAATGGAGGCGACAGCGATGATTCTTAACCTTACAGACACTTGTTTTTATTTAAAACACAAATACCATCTAAAACTTTATTAAAAACAAGTTTTTGAATCACCTCAAAACAAAACACAAAGCAATAGCTACGTTAAAAGTTCTTTTATGGGGCCATTAGGCGCGCTGGATATACATTTGATGCTGTAACGTAAAAACGACTTTATTACTGGAATGGGATGCTATATTTTGTCAGTTATGGGGAGTTAGGGCATCGGGAGAGGAGTGAGAGGGGCTAGAATGAGATTCTGGGACATTATCGATTGGGAGTCCCATCACCACGCCCGGCGCGCATGTCCGGGCGGGGGGCACGCGCCTCCCACGAGACTGGCGTGCTCGGGCCCGGCAACCAACCTAGCAACCATTACTTCACATCTTTTAGTATACCTATCCATGGTATAAGTTTTAAAATTCAATGCCTAAGTTTACCCAAACACTTTCAAACTTTCGTAGACTGTTTGACACTACATTTAAGAAGAAATAACTATTTAAAAAGAATGTGGTAGTATTAGCACCATGACATTTTTATCTCTTTTGTCTTAAAATGTTTTATCTAGGGTTAAATCCATTCTGGAAATATATTCTTGTAATTTTTATATTTCAATAGTAAATAAATGCACATTTTTTAAACCTAAGCTAGAAAATATTTAAAAAAAACCATTAGGTTTAGTTTTCATAAAAACCAGTTAAAATTATAGTTAGGAACCTTGGCTAATAGCAAAAAAAAAGTTATTTAGGTACGTTTTATACGAATAACCCAAAAAATGTAATATGAACTATCTGCTAACAATTCTCCACGTCCATAAAGTCTGGATTATTTGTGAAAGATATTGCTATGAAATATACACTTAATAGTATACAAAACGATGCGCTTTGCAAATGGAACAAATGTAGAGCTAGATCGTTAGTCTCGCCGCTTCAAGACGGCCCCCATTACGCAGATATATCATATTCATAAGCGAGTACAGCACGCGTAGGCCCAGCAACGTACGCGGGAACAAGCCATTGATTTTTTAAAGTTCCCGCCGTAGGAGCTGTTTGGCTCAGAGCATCGCGAATGCTTTATTGCGTCGCTGTATGACGCGCACAGGCGCGGAGGGCAGCCACGCCGCGGCGTAGTACGTCAAAATTAGGGCATACAAGGCGTAACTAGGCTAGCGCGGAGATGGCAGGGCCCGCCCATGCGATCCCTGCCGAACTTCCTTCTTTCATAACTTTGTAGGTCGTATTGATCCGTCACAACTGCGCAATTCATGTCCTTCCGTACACATCCGATATTGCAACGCAATAACGCCGTATTGTTTTGAGATGGAATACCTAGGTAAACAAACGTACTAATGTATTAATGATATTCTATGCTTAGGCATATCAATATTTATATGGGCGGTATATTTTGTTTAAATTACTCACGTGCGTTGTAATTAATATGTACATTTCAAGAAATAAAAACCCATATTATAGATATTAATAGTTTTCGGTATATTTTTTTGGCAATAATAAAAAGAACAGGTCACTCATCCACAGATAAATCAAGCAAACAAACTAAGAAATTATAAATATTACCTCGACATTTCCATTGAAACGCAATAACGTATACCCAGTACCTAAATATTACCAAAATAAGTTGGATACTACACCCCGTTTCGCATTATGTTTGACGTAGTACTACCACCCACGCGGGCCGCCTCTACAATCTTCTAACGTTATACTAAAATTCACCGTAAATGTGAACTCTTAAGACACAAAGTTCAATGAAACAGTCTCATCAATGAAAATGCCGGTATTACAACCGTAGCGTACGATCCCGACCCACGTGAATTTCAAAGAAACACACACAATGTTTGAATCATTTAATATAACTCCAGGATATTACAAGAGTATTTTTGTTACTGAAGAGAAAACATAACGAGAATTATATTTAATAAAACCAACCAGATCCATGATTATGATCAACACACATGTTCGTGTTAACAAATATCAATGGACAATTTTAATTCAAATAATTTACTCTTTTTGGTAAACAAAAGCAACTTTATAGATAAGTTTGAAAATTATACATTAAATTAAACTATACTCATGGCACTGACTCTTAAATAAAATAACGTAACATTTGTGTGAAAATAAAAATGTTAATAGACACTTATGAACTTTAATTTTTTTTACGTTTCTTTTTTATATAAAAATTTTTATATATCAAATTAATGTAGGCACTAATTACTATCTAGAGAGATAGTTAACAAACTATGTTTGTAACAATTTAAAATCAGGAACACCGCAATATAAAATAGTACATCCAATTCCATACATTCATCATAAATTCGTCAATATTACCTCTAAAAATCAATAAAAAAAAATCAAAACAATAAAAAATACATGATGAGAATAAAATCCACTCTTAAAATGGCACAAAAAATTACAAAAAGATTATTATGTAAAAAGAAAAAAAATATAGCAAGTATCTTGAGTGGACCCTTATTCGCTACCTATACCTGTGATAAACGTCCTTCCGCCTTACATATTTCCCGTCAGGGGTAAAGTAGTAGTTAGGAGGTCCGTGGATATGTCGGCCCCTGACGAGGAAGAGCACGTCTCCGCCCCCGGAGGAGGCCGGCGCGGTGATGACGTCGGCGCGGCAGCCGGCCATGTCGCGCGACGAGCAGTACCACTGCTTGCGGCCGTGCGCTTGCAGGTTCTTCAGGTAGAAGGTGTACCCGTCGTGGAGGAGCAGGGACTTGCCCGTCCTCGAGGGCACGTACACAGCGGGCGCTGCGTCAAAACCATCAATGTAGGCAGGCGCGTCGACCAAACGCCCGATTGAATTCTATTCAAGCGGATTTTTTATCGACCGTAAAAATCTAATTCGCTACTTTAACTATGAATTAATAAATGTTAAAAGGTTAGCACTTGGAAACGATTATAATAATTTATTCATTACTATTAAAGATAACTTACAAAAATTTATAAAGAGCTAATTATAAATTTGTGGCTAATTTGTTCGACAATATACAATTGTATTGGAATCTAATTGTAGAAATCATACAAATATCTATCAAGTAGACAATAGATAACTTGGGACACCCTATTGGTTCTTCTTTAATATACAAGTTATTATGTAGGAACTTGTTCTTGGAATAATTTGTTTTTATTCTGATGAGACGCATCAAAAATCGCCAGGTCTACATCAACTCAAGAATCGCGATTGAATAGTAGTAGTAGATAGTTCTAGTCGACTGAGGTATGCGCGAGGCGGTCTCCGTATACCATATCTAAACCATCATGGTGGAGTACGGGCGGCGCGGGCGCGGGCGCTGGCGCGAGCTTGGGCGGGGGGCGCACGCGCATGCGGCCGTCGCTGGCGTGGTTGTGCTTGCCCGCCACCGCCACCACCTCGCGGTTGTACGTGCGCAGTGTGGCCCCGCACTGGTACTTGCTCCGCGCCGCGCAGTACCACAGCACCTTCGGCTGGTTCCTGTACGCGTTGTGAGGCCGGTAAATGTAACCGTTCAACATGAGCTTCGGGTACGCCGAGTGCCCGTATATCACTTGCACTGAAAATAATTCAGATGTTAGTCACCAGGCCCCCGAGTCTGCTAATTTACAACTATAACAATGTAATGGCAATAGTTTCAATGGTATTTTTGACATTTCGTAATTTTAATCTCAAGCTAATTATTATAAATGGCTGACTGCGAAATGTCAAAAATTATACTATTGAGACACTATTGTCATTACATTACTTGTAAATTAGCAGAATCGGGGCCCTGCAATGCCGGGATTAAAAACACAACTCATTGAAAATAGCAAAATTTATTGTAAAACACATCAGACCAACACTCACTAAAAGATTATAAGTACCTATAACATATGACTGTAACTATCTACACTTACAGAGCATCAGAAAAATAAACCTAAATATTTGTCATCAGATAATTACAAATATGAGTAAATTTATCGGGCGATGCTATCTATTCCCTTCGGACCAATGTTTTATGAAGGATGTTATAATCGACGTCCGTTTATTCAACTCATATTGGTACATTTGTGGTACAGAACAGTTAAAAATGAAATAGGTATATCACGATACGAGCCACAATTGATCAAACAATATTCCTAAAATGCCAACTAAAATAATAACTAATAAAAAAGAACAATTACTTATTTTATCATAAATCACAGAGACTGGCAGATTCTTACAATGTAAGATGCACTTTTACGTATGTCTATCATCATCCTTGGACGAGAAACGATCACTGTTGGACGTGAGCCATTTAAAAAAATCTATGCTATGTTTTCTCGTCCTTAGCTTATGTACGTCCTACTGCTGGGCACAGGCCTTCCTCATGGAGAAACACATGAGGAGTATGGGCCGTAACACCACCACGCTGGTCCAATGCGGGTTGGTGGGTGGAAACGGTCGCAACAGTGACCGGGACCAACGGCTTAACGTGCTTTCCGAAGCACGGAGGAGCCCAGGATCACAAACTTGTGGTCACCCATCCACGGCCTGACCATGGCGAAGTTAGCTTTGTTATCGATCGATCGACGGTGGCGTAGTGCCACCGAGCTCCGGCTCCACTGGAAAATCTCTAAAATATGTATAATTAAATAAAGACCTTCCTACTAAAGTAATTTAAAAATCTAGTACTACTAAATAATCCAATCTAAAATTAAAATACTATCACAAATATCTTCACAGAAACATATTTTGTAGAATAAAATTGTGATATAAATTGATAAAAACAGAAGCGTTACAGAGCAGCTGAGATAAATTTCAAGAACCCAAGATTGGACTATTGGTTTGGTGACGTATAACGAAGCAACCAAAAATTTGTTTGTTTCAAAGTTGATTATTAATTAAATTAAATATCACAATAATTATCTCATAAAAAATTTCATAGTGACAGTTCATCTAATGCAAAAAAAATAAACGTGTTTAAAACATCTTAGGGCCTCTTGCAGGAAATTTTAATCGAGATTTAACACTAGATTTAGTAATTTTTTGACATTTTAGACATAGTAAAAATAACAAAAAATTACAAAATAAATCTCGATTTAAATATCCTACAAGACGTTATGTACAGATACTTAATGTACAGATTAACTAGGAATACTGTTTACCTGCAATTCATGTTTGTACCTACGTTACTTTCTTACAAATATTATAAAATCAATTTTTAAAAATTAAAATTCTACGATATTAACGTCAAACAAGTATGGTTGACATACAACGATATGATGCCTAAGTAGCATGAGCAGCGCGATATGACATTAGCACGCTCTTCTGTCAAATTCCATAGCACTTTGACAGTTGAACGTGATATAAACCTGATCATAATGCGCTGTTCATGCTAAGGCGGAATAACATACGCACGACATCAAATGGTGACGTGGTTCTTGCAGTGATGTTTCGCGATGGAGAAGACGACTCGCTTCCCGGCGGTATGCATGCGCGCGCCGCAGCCGCGTGCGCATACCCAGCGCCGCTTCGAGCTGTAGCACGCGTCCAGCTTGTACCAGTGGCCACCCATCTTCACTATACCCTCTGGCGGCTCCGACACTATTAAACCAAACCAAATCATACAACAGTCTAATGAAATCACTCCTCATCTTTTTTTATTATCCTCAAACAAAAGTTTCTTAATTTTATGAAATTTTACCTATTGTAAAAGAAGTTCAAACTGTAATAAAAATATTTATAAATAATTTAAGAAATTGTATGTAAAATTTTAAGGGTACCTACTTGTAATAAAATAAAAAACTTCAATAAATTGTATATTTCATAAATACAGGCATGGGATACTTTTTTTGGTATAGATGTGTTTAAGACAACAATATAATAAATAATAATAGTAATGAGTAAACTCCCTAATTCATTTTACATAGCTGCCTTATATGAATAAATTACTATTTAAAGAAAACCTGTATCATAATCACTTTACGAGAAACTGTGCTAAGAGACGACTAAAGGTACAGATAATCACACATAGATAAACTGAATAGACAGATAATAACATAAATAGTATACATGACAACCCTGATAAATACGCGATTGAAATGTAAATGAAGTGGTCGTGGTGACAATTCCATACACATACGACATTACTAACCAGTTACAGGTAAAACCTACATACGTTCTTCACTCGATCTATACAAATAATACTTAGCATCTACACCTTCATCGTAATATAGGCTCTATTATAAAAACTATCGCTTGTATTTTATTCATAAGCTGGTACATCGTTATACCTACGTACCTATGCTACGTCTACGGCTAAATACAGGTAGTAAATATTGGAGTATTCAATAACATCGTCTATCAGTCAGTCCGCACGCTACACCGCGGTCAATAAATAGAATTTTATAAAAAAGCATCAACAAGACGGCTACACTATAATTAAAGCTATACAGTTTGTATACATAATTTCTAAACATTTGGTAAGAGAATATTGCACATCCAGATCATATTACAATGATTAATAATTTAGTAATTTTACTTAAATATTAGCCACTAAGGCATTTGGTGCAAGGCGACCATAAAGCGTCACTAGAACCACTCTATCGTGTTATCCACTTACAACGAATATATCTATCTTACTAGTGGAAAACATTATTAAAGCCTGATCAACACGAGGTGCTGATTCGGGCCTTGAGAGCCGCGGCCATCACACGCTTTCTCCTAATAATACATTTTATTTGGCTTTAATAAATATACTTTTAATAACGATTACATAATTTTTAAAAGTCTTTGGTATATCTAGTCCGATAAATAAGTTAAAATTAAATATAAACTTCGAATCATTGGTCGTTTTACAAGTAGTTTAACAAAAAAAACTAGAAAAAATCAATTCAACAACTATAGTACACCGGACGAGCCTTTATAATCACTAATCACCGAAACAACGCAATAACAACCCTTGACAAATTCAACGACACTGTCGATTATACGTAAATAAATTAGGAGCAGCAGAAATAAATAGGCAATAAAATTTTTAGTCATATGGAAACTAATAAGTTTAGTTTGTTAAGAATGAAGGTTGGTAGAAGGTATTATTATGGCGACGCTCCCCTTGCGGTCAGTGGCTGCCGTCGAGCAAGCCGCGCACGAGGAGGTCGCGCCAGGCCTAGAGCAGCAGCGCTGCCTGCGGCGCGGGCGGCGCCAGGCCCACCGCCAGGCCCGCCGCCGCCGTCGGCAGCCGCCGCGGCGACGGACTTGCCACTATTTTGTACTTGCCCATAGGATCCACTTGAAACTTCCTCGAGTCGTGCTTCGCCGGGTTATACGTCGCCGGGTGATTGTGAGAGCCCCGAAAGTACACCAGCCGCCCGTCTCTAAGGCACAACGCTACTTGGCACCGTTCAGCCTTCTGGTACGACCTGGCGCATCTCCAGGTGACACGGCGAGGATGCGAACCGCCATCTTCGTAAAAAATGTGCCTATCGGCCACCAGGTGCAACCCTCCCCTCGCTGAACGAATGTAAAACCATCCTGAAATCGAAACAAACTTTAGTTTCGTTATTCTACAAATGAAGCTGTCTCTATAAACTATAGAAAAAAAATTTAAGATATAATATTTAAAACAGATACCTGATATAAAAATTAAATTTGAATTGGTACATTTTGACCGCCATCATCAGCCGCCGACCCAAAACTTCTAGCATATGCCTGTCCTGTTACCTATCTAGATGGTTACGTTCATAGAATTTAATAATTACTAGATGGCTTTGAAAATTAAAATGGACCTATACCATGCTCTATAATTAAGGAATATAAAAGCAGAAATGACCAATAGATAATAAAACACCATTGACATCAGCGCAATATAATCATTTCTTTGTACCTATACACAAGAGAACAGATCTCCATCTACCATAGTCACTACACAGCGTTAACATTCTCCAGCCGACAACTGTCGCTTATAGCTACCTTTATTCCATAATACTTTCTGCGTAAAAAATAATAAAATATCTTATCACAATACAAAAAAATAATACTTTAAATAATACTCCGTAGGTTAACATAATTACAATCGTATACATGGTAAATCAACTGGTGTGTATCACTTGTTGTGGTATAGTAAAATAACGGTTAACATAATTGCAATAATTCTTTGAGTAAGTACAGCCGTAGCTTATATATTCTATTACAAAAATAAATCATTAAGTACTCAGAACAATTGAGATAACTGAGAGAAAATTATTCAAAATAATATAAAATTCTATAAAACTAAGTTCTCACTAAATAAAGTTCCTATAATTATAACGTATACAATGAGTATTATAATTAAGTCAATTGATCAATAAATGCACGTTTTCTATATAATCAAGTCGTTACACTATTCCTAAAGTCGTATACATGACAGGTCTCCACCTAGACGCTCCCCTGACTAACAACATAACCGTACCATTCTTGTATTCGCCAACGAAACCAACCATACAGGAGCACTTGCTCCCCTTCAACAATCATTATCTCTATGTACAAATCCACGAATAAAATCGTAAAAAAATAATGTAAAAATAATGTATAAAAATACTTGGATATCATAAGAGAACTATCACTTTGTACAATTACTATGTATACTACATCTAAGGCCGTTTGCGCGCGGAAGATCTGTTTTGAGACAACGCACTCTGACTGTGCTGACTTATAGCGTTAGCTGCCATTACGTCCGAACTTTCATTAAAATATTTTATTGAGGCAACTCTACAATATTTCAACAAGATAAGTTATCCCGAATTTACTATTTTCCGTATTTAAATAACTTTTTTTTATCCTGCACTGTTCCCAATATTATTTTACTTTCGCGATCAATAAATTATTATCATCCTTTTATGTAACATTTTTATGTAGCTTTCATTTTCATAGGCTTATTACTCCTAAGAAAGTCAATAATATCGGAACAAATAGTTTCCGTATTGTTGTCAACAATATTAAAATTTGTACTTTTTTTATTTGTAACTTTATTTGTAGCGATATTATTGACTTTTTTGTACTGTCTATTTATTTAAACACCCTGAGTGACACTAACTATTTGACACTGACTGTTCGCTACACGGTAGCAACTTTCGCATTTCGACACACCGATACGGATACATAATACTTAATTAAGTAACTGCACTTAGAATTAACGCATACGGAGATTTTTCAGCGTTGATGTTGAATTGTGATTTCAATTCTTTGAGTCCGAACCATACGCAAAATTCTATACAAGCATTGAATATAAGGCCCAAGTTACGGTCAAAAAGGTAAGGGCATTCTTACCAAGGCCAAAGGTAGTGTATATCTGGACAAATCGCTGATGATTATGGAGACTGCTGATTTATAAATTGAATCTGCTGCTTGCTGCTATAGATTCATAGGAACGCAGAGCCAAATGATCGGTAGCTAACAAAAATGTGGTGGGATCGAAACTTCATAGTCTCCAACTTCGGTAAGGTTATGGTTGCTTGCTAAACAATTATAATCGGATATATTATTAGAGTGCATACCGGTGTTCTAAGATTTATTCCGCCACATCGAAGCATAAAATGCATTGCAGATTACTATCTTCATTTAATCAATGTGCCCTTAATTACGCACTCAGCCATGGGCATTAGCGTCAGTTTTCTCAATCGCATATAACCTAGAAAGAAAAGTTAAATAGGCACCTTTTGAGAAAGCTCGCATTTTTATGAATCAGATTAAAGTCAAGAGCAATCACAAAAGTACAAAAAAAATATCCTGTAGAGTGGGATAACCTGTCCTTAATTTAAAGCAGCACTTGTGTGAATTATGTATTTATATTTAATGTTCCGGATTCAAAACGACTCCGTTTCCTCTACCACATAAACAGTCTCAAATCATTATTATACGCAAACGGCTGTTAATCTAAAGCCTATGAAATAATCGTATACTTTACACAGCGCAAATATCTACCGTATCATAATAATCTCTTTGGAGAATATCATTATAATAAAATAATAGTAAAATTGCAAACTAATGTTTGCGAATATTATGAGTATATAGATGTATTAGTTACATACAAGCGTATTAGTTGTTGGAGAGTTGTGCGTCTAGACCACCGGCAGAAAGGCACAAGAGCAAGATTTGACATTCCGTTCAAACAGAATAAAAATTAAATCCAGCTTAAATTCGCAATACATTTCCAATACTAAGTTGAGATCCAAATCTGTGCCATATCCAACAACAATTCAATTGCCGGTGGCCATCTCGATGACCATCAAATTGACTACGAGCCAAAATCTCGAGTTCGATATCGACAAACTCAATAATACAATATTTTTATGTAAACGTTTACCTTCTAAACTTGACTAATTACTATATTATGCCTTATATGACCAGATCATTCAAGTTATTAATTTGACTTTCCAAGATGTTACCGTCCTAAAACTTTCATATTGGATTATAAAAAAATCCCCAATATTAAAAATAGAATACTCAACGCCTACTTGATGTTTAAGCTGCTGCGAAGGAAACAGTAACTAAAAAAAGGGGAAGTGTATTAGAACATTGGTCTGAGTGGCGTAGCGCGCACTCCACACGTATGGGCGCTGTTCATCTGAACCACCCTGAGTCCGAAAGTGTGTACCGCCGCCCGGCAGCGGGGGTTGCGGGAACACCGCCACCAGACCTTGCCGCTGGCAGCTCGGCCATTGAAGCAAAACCTGTGAGCTCCTACTTCGATCGCTGGCTTCCCGCGCTTGCTCAAGCAGTAACGGAATTGTCCAGGAAAACATGGGAATGGAAACGGAAGACCCAAAGTCGGAGGAGCATCAACTGCATTTCCACTGCCTGCAACTAATGCCGAAACCATTAATATAAGTTACATAACAAACAACTTAGTTACTAGCTCTAACAATAACGCAGTATGTAATAGTAGAATGGGATATGGAGCAGGAATATAAGTATATAAGTATTATTGTAAAGTAAAAGAAAAACCTTCAATAAAAATATATTTTAGACTAGAGTCTTACATTTTCACTAGCCACTAAAAGAAATTATTGATCACATACTATTTTTGATAAAACATGAAGTATGTTTCCTGCCTACGTCAAGTAGCCATCTTAATATTTCACAAAATTGACAACCACTTCAAGAAACTTCCTGTAAAAACATTTTAAAATTTATTAGAAAACATTTATTTAAAACAATTCGTTCACCAAATCCTAGCAAAATATTGAATCAAACAATTGTTGATGTAAAGATATCCCGTTTTTTAGTATCTTTATTCTAGATCGGCGAGGGTTGCTTTTTTTGGGATAGCGTTTGTCCTCATCATGTATATGAGTGTGGCCTATGGCTACCACCTTGTCGGACAGCGTGACGGCGTAGCACTGGCAACCATAGTCAGACTTGTTGCATATCCATGTGACTCGCCCTTCGTAAAATTGCCTTGTTTTCTTGGAACCCCTCCTCCGAAACCTATGCCCATTAATCACTAGAACGGGATTACCAAAACGAGACATGCTCCAGTGTACTGTAACGCAAACAAAAATAACAAAATTCAGAACACATTATGATGACATAATCACTGAAATTAAACATTTATTTTAGAGAGCAAAAGATAAAAAATGTCTGTCGTTTGATTTAAACAAGCTATAAAAAAATAGATTTATTCATGAACCATAATTATTACACTGAATAAAAATACAATTGTCATTAAATACAAAATATTCTGTTCACAATAAATAGTCTTTTCTCCACGGTAAAAACTAGAGAGAGCTACTGGTTATTCGTACGGTAAAACGCTGCAATACTTACAAGCAAATTAATTAATATACTTAAATAAATGAGATACTCATACTTACACAATAATTTGAAAAATAATCAGTCAAGCATTGCAAAATATGACACAAATAAAATTAAAGCATTAAATTGAACATTCCAAATATCTGTGACATTTGTAATTCATAATTTAGCCAAAAGGCTAGTTGACCTATTTTTTATTGGGGCCCATATGATTCATTACTGATAGCCATCACCATAAACAATAATAATAGTTATTTATTATACAAGAGTGGAAAGTTCCTTTTTAACCGCGTGCTCGATTTGGATGACCGAGCAAGCGAAGGATTCTTAAGTTGAATCACGAGCGCAGCGAGTGATTCTAAATTAGAATCCTGAGCGTCAGCGAGGGAAACAAACGAGCACAAGGTGAAAAATCTTTCCACTCGAGTGCAATACGTAACTTTTCATCCCACCTCAGCGAGGAAATGACAAAATGAAAAAGAAAACAATTTATAATGACAAAATATTTTTTCACAATTTAAAAAGTTCTAATCATAAATTTGGCACCATAGAGGTTACATTAAATAGGTTTAATGACGTTTTGAATTTACAATTATATTGAGTACTCATTATATGTGATGTTCTAAATTCAAATCTACTTTGCCGCTCAAGCGAATAAAATAGAATTTTCCAGCCAGATTTCGAAGCGCAAAATTACACTTTCCGAGGTGGTGGGATGAAAATAAATTTTTTGAGGCCTAGATCACAATAAATTTAAAATTTATATTACGTTTTTGCTTAACTATCAATAACGCCTTCGGTCACGATGGTCTAGCATTATCTGTGCCGTAAGGTCACGATTTTTGTAAACAAATCATCTTGATTGGTTGCAACTGGCGTTTGACGAATATTGACCATGCGTAGTAATTGTTTACATGACGCGTTACTTCACTAATTTCACGAACATAGTAGATATGTAGTTTTTATCAGATGAAATAAAAAGTAAAAATAAAACATGTTTAAATTGAATTTCCCTTATCCCTTATTTACAATTATAGAACTTGGTATATTTTGGACCCTTGTACTATATTATTTTCATTACTTTTGATGCGAGTCAACTAGCCTATTCCACTTCAAAGAAATATAACTTATTGGATACAACAATCGCATACCCCTAACTTAGGCTTAATTCGTAAGAGAGCTTTTTTAAATTCCGTCAAAGAGAGTACAAACAGTACCGATTCATTATCACAAGGCTTTGAGTATTGTATCTATTCTCAGCATCAAAACTAGATTAACATTTAAGTCATACATAGACAGCTCAGATTCAGATCAGTCAATCAGTTAAAAAATTATCATGACAAATACTAAAATGTTAAGCAGCTTCTGATGTACCTTTTACAAACATTTTATAACATAGCAACATATCATCACGCGTCTTTCCCCGAAGGGGTAGACATAGGTATCATTTTATGGTGGATAATAAATGTATTAAAAACATTTTTTCACCACAATAATTCATCTCAAGCGTAACATCGAACAAATGCATTGCTTATAGTTAAAATGTCCTTATTCAGACATTGTATTTTCTGCGCTGAGCGTTGGCCGTACGCACATGGCTACGGCCCACTGTTCAACAACAGGCCCTAAATGGGTCGTAGGCATGTATGTACGACGAAGTAATGAATTACTCATATTATTATAAAACATACCAATGTTTATAGGTAAGAAGGCTCAAAAGTGCAGACACTGACTACATACATCGAGCGGTCGCAGAGGCCAGACTTTTTCGTTACGTTTACAACATCAAAAAAAAACGTCGAATTTTTTTTTTTTATTGAAATGTTATTCAATGCCCCAATATTCGTCAAATATAAATATTGTTTTGCTGATTCTTCATTAAAATATCACAAAATACCCTGTTGAGTATCTGTTCATTAAGAGGACAGGTATAACCAGAATATATATAGTTTTAAGAGTTATTTCAAAGCATTTGTATGAAAATCACAGAAACATTTATTTTTAAAAACGTTTGCCAAGTTCTAGCTCCCGTACGAAATACGCCTTGAAAGTTAGCCACGACTTAAAACATACAAATACCTGTACCTAAGGAATGCATATTATATGCTGCAAAGAATGTATGAATATAGTATATCACAGCCAATAAAGCCACAAAAATTAAGGTACTGGCTAAAACTGGGATCTTATAGACGTAATCAGGATATTGTTTTCTGGAGTTATTATAGGTTTGTTGTCTTGGTTGTTTACCTTTGAGGATTGATTGGCCTTTTGAGGAATATCATTAGCGACCTTATCAATAAGAGCCGGTGCATCAAAATTATCAGGAGTAAAGTTAGGCTTGTGGTTGTGGCCTCCTCGTATGCGGATGAACCTGCCTTCCAGCGTTGTCTGCACTCGACAGAGACACCCTTTTGTATCTTTGTCTCGACAAGCCCAATTGAGTTTTTCTCGATACTGATTATTCACCCAAAACTTGTTATACTTGTATATGAGTACAGATTTACCAGCTCTCGAAGGCAAATAAAATGCTGGAAACAAAAAACAACATTAGCATTTGTATTTGACAAATATAAGATATCGATGCGCTTAACTGAATGTTTAATTTATACATCCACCACGTTATGAATAAAATAGGTCAAGGGCGTATTCAAACAATCTTTATTTCAAATCATATTTAGCACAAAATATAACTCGTTACTTGCAGGAAATTTTAAACTTAGTTTAAATCTCGATTTTGTCAATATTTGACATAGGAGCCATAATAAAATTGACAAAAAATGACAAAATCGTGTTTTAAATCTCGATTTAAATTTCCTGCAAGTGGGCTATAATGTATTTCCAAATGTTAACATCATTTAGGTGTCACAAAGGACTATCTACTGTTCTTGATGCATTGCATATAACGGCAGCGTATTCATAAATAGCTGAAACATTAAATGTGAATCATCTTCCGGGTGGTCTTCTGATAGAAGCGAGGCTTGGGGTGGTTGTGGACATTGTTCGCAGCAACAACTTCCCGTCTCTTGTTAGTGCGGGCGGTGGCTCTACATTTAGACGATCTCCTTCGAGAACAAGACCAGTATGTGGGATTGCACTCCGCGAAAGAATATCCATCTAGGACCAAGTTGTACTTGCCTTTGGTTGTCGGAATATAAGCTGCTTTAAGTATACCTAAAAGATACCAAAGTAATAGTTCACACGCTACACTTAAAGATTTAATATCATCGTAAAAAATAACATAAAACGCCTAATTCAGGCTTAAAAAGTTTGATAGATAAGGATTAAAATTATAAAAATGATAAAATTAAAATACATTTATTATAAGTACTATTGTACCTTATAGGAGTAAAACAAACAAACATGGTATTGTCAATATATGCCTAATAAACATCTTTCATTTATTTTACTATTATTCGAGTCAAATAACGTATAGTAGGTACATACCGAAAATAAGAAGATTGGCAAAGAATACATAAAGTGGATATCCACATATACATACCTATACGTATTCATGTACTTAAAGGTAATGCCTCCATTTTCCGTGACACCAGATACGAATCATTTGTCCGGGTAAAAAAAATCGTTATAGCGAGTATCAAATATACAGTACTAATCGTGTTCATGTTTATCGTAGAAGAGAACAACATCGGTGCCAATAGTGTACATGTTGGCTGGACAGTTGCCCTGGTGGGAGCACTTCCACCTTGTGCGGCCGTTGGCGAACTGCCGGTCCTTCACGAAGGTGTACGGCCCGCAGCAGATCACCGGATCCTGGTCCTTGGGCACGGCACCGAACCGAAACTCTGCCTTCCGTGTTTTCTTTGAACCTGAATAAAACTTACTAATAATAAACACTTTTACAGGGTGTACATACAGATTAGATCTTCATTTGCTGCGAAGCCTTCCTTGCACACGTCTTTCGCTTCCTCTACTCTCATTACTAACTTCATAGTTCATACATGTACGAAGTATTACGCGGTATAATTATTGTATTCATCTGTTTAGAGATAAGGTAACTTTTTTATTACTTGTGTAATAAATATAGCCCCAATCATAGCGATCAAAACATATTTGATTTTATAATAAATACCCAAGGCAAATTAATCATTCAAATGAACACTGGAATATAATAAGTTTTTTTTATTAATTGTGAGAAGTACCTACATAAAATGTGTTGATGTCTTATGACAATGTAATTTAAAAAATAAATATAAAAACGTAATGTAATTTGACACTTATTTAATTAATCTTATAAAATACTTAATACTTCCGACAATATAAACGTCCATTTAAATATATATAAAGATATCAAAATGCATATTAATTTATAAAAAATATATAAAGCCCTGCTAAACATTTATAAGTATGTATAAGGAATGTATACTACATCAATTTAATCAATTGACACTGGTCCCTTAATTACAAAACAAGGCACTTGTCGCATATTTTTAACAATTTAAAACATTAATGTCATAAGTACCGCTTGTATAAAATTACTATACAATAGTAGCTACATAGTTCGAGTATACTAGTAATTAATTCTAATTATCGCAACTTATCACAAGTTCATATTGATTGCAATGTTCAGTTTATTTCGCGATTTCTTAAATAATGCAGCATTGTCTACTGAGCAGTTTTATTATTTGACACTTTTAAAAAGTACAACAATAAACATCTTAATATTCATTTATAGACTATCAATAAATCAACCTCATTAGTAAGCACCAGGTTACCAAAAAAATTAAGACAACAGTATGGAATGAAATCATGAAAAAATACCTTATTTTAACAAAGAAGTGCCCTAATACGCTTACAACTAAGATTATTGTCTTGTCTAATTATACTACTTAAGAAATCAATTCATTATAAGTATATTTACATGTTTTAAAGGAATGAACAATTTAATTGTGCGTTGTGTGCATTTTATTTCAGGTCTGAAGATTGGAGTGACAAGGCATCCATGACGGTGGATGTGATGGGTAGCATCTGCGCGGCGGAATCCGCGTCCACCTGCAGATGCTTGCGTGCGCCGGCGCCGGCGCGGCGCACCGGCTCGCTCATCACGCGCGGCGGGTGGTTGTGCATGCCCTTCACCGCCACCACGCTCGACCCCAGCATATGAATGCGCGCCTTACAGTTAGTCTTCTTCGATGTACACCTCCAAATTACTTTGTCCCTCAGCTTCGACTCCTCGCAGAAGGGAAAAGTGTTCACCATCATTATAATCTTCCCGCGCCGCGACTTGTGAAATTTTATACCTGAAGGCAATAAAAATGTCAGTCAACTGTAGGTGGAAGCTTCTATAATTAACCATTATCAGAACCCGATCATGGAATGAAAATTAAATCAGAGAGTCGACAATCATGCGTTTTTTTGGAGCAATTATAAATAGAAAGGGGATAAATGAAACGAACGGTTATTTATAAGTACAATTTAATATGATTTCACATAACGTACCCCGTTTATGAACCAAAAAATCTTATGATTATAATAATATACTGGTATAAGAATAAAATTACACTATCGCTAAGACTTGTATAAGAGTAGTTAACAGTGAATGAGGTAGATAGTTTACGCGAGAGCAGAGCTGGGTCTGTGCGAGGCCGTGGCGGCAGCGCACTAAACTAACACACACCGTACATGCACTACCTAAGAGATTCGTAATAAGTTAACAATATTATGAGCAATAGAAAAGTTACAATACGACAATAATTCAGACCAAAATATTCGATTACACAAGATTAAAATTACAATGAATACACCATTTATCAATCGAAGCAGTTATTGAATTACCGCATTGTATAAAATGATGTTTATTTACATTTAGTAATTAAGTATAATTCAAATGATAAATCGTATCTTAAATAATTGACTTATATTGTCATTGCTCTAAAATTTATATTTCATTCATTATATGTATAATAATATACAATTAAACTTACGAATATTGTATAATAATAATTAATTAAATTACATTTACAAAAAAACGACTATCGCCACGGCTTATTGAACGATCTTTCAATCATAATTTTTGGCCTAAAGTATTGATCAGGTACGTACAACGATTTTTTAAGTGTATACTGAGGGACATGATGATACATGGGATCAAACTGTAGGTCGTACGGTTACGTGATAGAAACATAATTTTGAGTGCAGTTTTTCCGGGTGGAGCTCCAGCTTCGGCCGAACACGCCGCAGCGGACCCTCCACCCGACAACACCCCACTGTCGTTATCGCTAATACTCCACAAACACAATAACCAGAAGAAAACACCTAAGTACACAATTATTTTCAATATCGTTCCATCAATTCACACAAGACCCATAGCTATTAAGTAAGATACCTAAATAACAATTAAAATTAGTAAAAATTTGTACTTAAATCAGTGGTGGTATACGTAAGAGCAAAACCACAATATTAAGGAATATTATTAATTTGACGAGCAACAAATTAAGAATATAAAAAAACAATTAATAAAATTATACATGAAGACAACAGTCTCAAATGTGCTATTTATATTAGTCATCAACAGCGAACGTTCGAATACAAGTTAAAACTAAGTAAAGAGGTAGTTGAGTTCCCATAATAACTAGAGGTAGTATAACGGCGCGCCGGACCCTGCGCGGCTGCCCGCCCCGGCGCGCCCAGCCTAGCCTACTTACGCTAACACACCTTACTCGAGTAAAGCTTCTGAGTATTTCATCATGTATATAAAATTGTATAATTAAACTAATCTGTAAAACCCGTATAAAAAGTGAAGAGGTAGTTCAATTGAGCTTAAGTACTTAAAATCAATCCTAAAGAGCACAACAACATCCACTATATAATGCGCGCGCTGTGATCAGATCACGCCCACGAGATCCGAGCGTTCACCACCAAAGGTAAGTACTTCGTAATATTTCAACATTACCAATAGCTAATGTAAATTTCTTATAGATTAAGGAGGCGGATCTCTAATCGTCTAAGTAGCAATATTTGAAAACTTGTAAAGTTATATTCTCAAAATAAATAAAGTATTTCTAAATAGCAGTCTGGGGCCCTAATATTGCTTGTAGCGAACCGAGTTGCCGTGTTCAGTCACCGACTCGTTGCCGGCGGTCGCCGGCCTCTCTCAATCTGTGCTCGACACCGGCCTTCACTAAATCTCTTCAGTTCACGTCCTGTCCTGATTGACCAGCTTGCTTAGTACCTGCTCCTAGCCTCCTTAGCGCGACAATAGTTTGATGCTGCACGGATCGACTGAGCCAATATTTAAATCAAACGCTAAAATCGGCCTTACTCCGGATATTAACCATCTATCTACATAGTCTATCTAATAAATTATTGTACTTAGTACAATTTGTACAGTATAAACTTCAAAATACTAGTACTGAAACAAACACTATCCGCTTTATTAATAAAAATTGACAGTCTTATAAATTCCAAAGTTTTCATTGACAAGGCGATTCCTTAAGTGAGTAACTGTGACATAACTTGTTAGTAGCACCTTAAGCATAAACCCTCGGGATATCGAGTAGAGAAATAGGGACTTGTCGAGCAGACAAGTGACGTATCGACTCCATACTGCCACAATGTTATAAATTAAAATTTGAACCAGCACTTACCACGTTGTGTTGTAGAATTAAAGTAGTACGCCAAAGTAAAGATAAACATCATTCAATACCCAATTCTGACCTAGTATATTTATCTACTACTATAATACTAAACCGAATTTCACAAATGAATAAATTGGACTGAACAGCAACGGTTCATGCTTATGGTACCCACTAATATTCACGAGATGTTTATGAATAAAGGGATTAGTGTTTTTGATTCTCCGATAAACCTTCAAGAACAATAGCTTATCAGACAGACCTTACCTGATATCGACACAAGATGACACCATTATACATACAGAGTTCTTACACATTTAACATTCTTAATCGATTCCATAAATTACCCACACCTATAAGGATTATATCTTGATGATACATCTTAACCTACTAACATACGTGCATATCCACCGGTATTACACTGGTACTTCTGTTCCCTTTACTGGTCGCCACAACATCCAAAACACCACAACATCCACTTACTGGTTAACGTGCATACATTCACATTACAGACGATTATAACCCAACAATAGCCGTTCTGAATCCTAAACGACACCTTATCCCCATTAAACTTAAAATTATAATTATTCTAGATAATTTATGCTACAGCTCGTTAGCCAATAGGCATTAATAATATGAAATCCTCGATATTATGCATTGTTAAAATATTTCGCTTATCGTTTTATAATGACATTTAAAATTCGGAGCAGCACGAATGGTTTAGTCCTCTTCGTTGCAAGGAGTGTCGACGAGGAGCGGTTTAGCGGCGGGGGCGTGGGAGACGGGGGGCAGAGAGTTGGGGGAGGCCTGCGCGGAGGCGCCGGCGTTAGTGGCGCCGGCGGCGGCGCTGGCGGCGTTGGCGGTGGCGTGCGCGGTGGCGGCGTACAGCGCCAGCGCGTGCTGCAACTGCAGCAGCTGGTGGTGAGGGTCTAGCGGCGCGGGCGCGCGGTGCCCGCTCTGATGCGGCGTGCGCACCACGTAGCGCCCGTCCGCGAACCGCCGCACATTGGGCGGCGCATGGTTGTGCGCGTAGCGCGACCGCACGATGCGCTCGTGCCCCTCCGGACCCTCCGTGTTCACGTCCGCCAGGCAGCGCGAGGTCAGGCGCGAGGAACAGTACCACTGCTTACGACCATGAGCCAGATTATTCTTTAGACGAAACGTGTAGCCACGGTGAAGCAGCAGTCTCCCCTTGCCAGCACGGATGAAGCGAGCTAAAAAAATTAATCTTGTTAGTAAATTATTAGGTAATGTCCTATTAATTATTCTAAATACTAATACGATAAATTATTCAAACTAAAACAGAACAAGACATATCTATTAATATATGTACAAGCACAGGCAGGGCAAATAAAACTACAAAAATATTATTAAGTACTCATTTTTAATATTAAATAATGTTTAATAAAATACGAAATTATTTCTAAGTATTTATTATTCATCACAATTACACATACACAACTCGTGACTTCAACATTCAAAAGTTATTGAGAAGAAAATGTAAAAGTATTTTTTCTCTATGAGATGGATGAGCAATTTTTGGCACTTCAGTAAATAAACAATTTGGCGTTCCTAAAAATAAATACTCTCAACATTTAAACATGTAAGAAATCATAGGAAGACGTATGAAACTATACTTTAAATATTCGATGATTTTTAATACATAGTGTTTTATATGTTGTGATAAATTATAGAAATATGTACATACAGTAAAACATCTAAAGACAAAGATGGTACTATAATAATAATTAATATTTTGGCACTTATACTATTAATAGGTAAACTGAGATCTTATCTTAAAAACTAGGGATTTTACTTAAATGATTGTGAATAAAAATATAAATTACAATTTCATAATTAGTTACTATTTACTAATTTGTGACTAGGTTTCTTGAATACTTATGGCACAGAAGACATACGAAAACTAATTGAGCTGTTATCCTAAAATATTCCAGTCAATGACACAAGACATTTGAGTTAGGTTTCCACGACGATAATTTGCTACGGTTACAATTATTGATATGCAACCAACAAGGAAGAAAGTTATTGCTAGTTGAATGTGTTGGTTAATAGCGGACCATCCAGGCGTTGGGGTCGAAGTTGTCGAAGTCGAGGCGGGGCAGACGGGGGAGGAGGAGCGGGGTGGGGATGGGGCCGGGCGCGGGCTTGGCGGGCACGCGGCGGCCGCAGCGGCCCGCGTGGTTGTGCTCGCCCACCAGCTTGTGCAGCGTGCCCTTCTGCGTGTACGCCTTGCAGCCGCAGCCGCCCATGGTGCAGCGCCAGCGCACAACGCCCGACCGCATCGTGTGCGCCGCGTAGAAGCTGCGCCCGCGCACCCACAGCCGCGGCCGTCCGCCCGGACCGACGCACAACCGCACATTTTTTTCTATAAAGAAAACACTCAATCAAATATATACCCGTTACAATCGTACAATCAAATTTAAAAGTTTGCATATTTTTATCTAGTTCTAATATATGCGCCAAATATGTATTGTTAATACAATTTTTCCTCTTGCTATGAAATCGAAAATAAAGCTTAACATTATGTTTTTATTAATTTAATGTTTATTGTATTAATTTACTATATTATAGTATTATTTAATACTTTTTGACTAGACAAATTTTAATATCTTATTAGGTATAATGCGCTATTATCGACAAGCTCACTCATTGAAACAATATAAAAATAAACGCGTCTAACTTTAACAATTAGAATTAAAAATACTATGAAGTTATAATAAATACTAATGAATGCATCCAATGTTATTTTTCACGACGTGTTCACCATACTCTGAACCTTCCCGATGGCGCACCGATATGGATACTAATATTACAAGCGAACTTAAAAATGCATAGACTATGGTTTAAAAATCACACAGGGTAAGTATATTTAAATTACAAAAATAAAATGAGATCGTCTCAGACCATATTTTAAGTGTAAATAAAATTTACATTATAATATTCTAATAACGCAAAATATAGAAATCACACATAAATTTTTGTACGTAATACACTTCTCTAAATACATTTAATTTGATTATAACTACTTTATATTATTAATCAAATCATGGTTTCAAATAATAACTACCGAGATCCCTCAAATCGAAATTTCCATTTTTTATTATTATATGTGCTTTATAAAACCCCATGGTAAATAGGTTGTGAAAACAGACAAATTACAGAGACAATTTACAGGCATTTGGTAGGTATAAGAAATTATTGCAAACAACCGACGATACGTTATCATTATCAATTAATAAAATAAACTTTAATTTAGGGCCTTTACACACCACGTTCTTTGAGCACGCTAACGATGCGCGTAGACTGATACCCGTAACAGCCAACGCAAATCTGATGAAATCTTACGCAGCATTGGTACGCGCTGGTTACGCGCAGATAACCTACGCACTTCCTCAGCGTGTAAAAAACGGTATGTATAAGGGCTTTTAGCGGTGGTTGGACATTATTCGTCAAGCATTGCCTTGGCCTGCGCAGCGAGTGCGGCTTGCGTGAAAGCCCTTTGCGCGGCAGCGGCCGCAGCGACGATCGTCTGTGGCGGCAGCGCCGGCGGCTCGTGCGAGTGCACGTTGCTCAGCGCGAAGATCTGGTCGTGCAGCGTGTGCGCGTACGCCCGGCATGTGCGCCGCGTGCACCGCCAGCGCACCTTACTCTTCTCGGGAAACACCTTCTCCGCATAAAATGAAAACCCGCCAAGCCGCATATGGCGACGACCACGATTAGATATCACGAACTCGACTGCAAAATACGACATCGTTACTACCGTCACGGCTTTACGCGTCTCTCATTCTCCCTATTTGGTAGTCAATACTAACATGCACTAAAACAGTATAATATTACTACTGAAAATTATTTTGATGTAAAGGAGTTGCTTTCTACAAATTACAAGTGATATCATGGTAAAGATAATAAAAATTTGCTAAGCAACGCAAAGGCGACATGTTAGTTTTATTCATCTTAACTCAATAAAAACGGTTAAAACATACAGAACGAAGACTATTTATTATCTATTCATCTGACATAAACTTATAACGAATAATATTTAAAAAAAAACCTATAATTTTGAAGAGCAGGCAGTCAATTTAAGAGAGATCATGTTATTAAATATTTGTAGATAACTCGTGTTAAGCCGTTACCCTTACTGCAATTTTCAATAAACATATAATAGAGAACACTTACGAAAATAAAGAGAGTATTTAACAAAAAAAAATTTTTATTGATTAGTAGAAAATTCGACTTGAATGAGTCGTTCGATTTGTGTGTGTTCGTCTAGAAGCGTGTCGTGCGGCGCGTGCGGGTGGTGCACGGCGCGCGCCAGCAGGCGGCCGTGCAGCGTGAGCGCGCGCGCGCGGCAGCCCAGCGCGCGGCTGCGGCACGACCAGTACACGCGCGCGCCGCGCCGCTTGCGCGCCACGAACGCGAACCCGTCCACCAGCAGGGACGGCGCGCCGCGACGCGTCACCGTATACCTCACCTCCGGCGTTTCCCCTTCTGTCTCAACAAAAACCCCACAAATATTGTATCCTCCAGGACTGTATTGTATCCAATGTCAACATTGGATTGAATAATAAAAACGCTCTTTATAATTCTTACTTTTATTGAAGGCTTAACTTACTTACATGTATTATTATTACTACTTGATCATTATATAAAAAAAGGTTTTGGTAACTGTTTTCCTAATTTAGGACCTTTCCGGAATTGGAATAAAACAACTTTCCGCTGCAACGTGACTTTTGCAAGAGTTTCGAGAGAACCAAAATTATAAACGTAAAAACATAAAAGTAATTTTATTCAAATTATGCGACTATTGTCTGGCTTCCGCGAAGGTTTTTCGGGGAAAACAACCTTTGTGTCACCGACAAATATTCTTGTAATGCAAATAATGGAAAACATTATCCCAAACATTATTCAGTTATACATATTTTGTTTATGATTTTCAATCTTAATTATTTTACTTTATCATATTAACAATTCTTTTAATCTAAATTATTAAACTAAACATTGTAACTGGAAACAAAACATGTTTTCATGAATTACAATGACTAAAAAATCACACAATAGGACACAAAAAAGGGATCACTAAGGATCGCATAAAATCTTGAAAATGTATATTCATAATAATATTAACTACGCCACTCAGTTTACAACGAATACTCCCCAAGGCCCTTGAATGACTAAATTATTGATTATGACATTAGTTGCATTATGTGTTACCAAAATAATTTAGCAAGACACGTCAAAAGTAACTCCAATTTGCTATTGCGATTGTTCTCTTGAGTCAGCATAGGGGAGCTGACACGTACTCCTCAAATATCTCCCATGTAGGAAGGTCGTCAAATAGGACGTAATAAGCTGACGACTATTTTTACATTATTAAATACCATACTTATGGAAAATATTATAAATTGGTAGTTAATTCATAATATAAAAATGGGGGAACTTCAATACTTTTTAAAACATTATGCAAAGTAAGCACAATGCAAGTCCGAATTAATATCAAAAATAGTTCAAGATATTTATGCGAAAAATAGTGAGATCCCAAAAAAATGTTTCTAAAAAGTCACAATTAATTAAACCGTCGGACATGTAACCACTTCACCCTCCTCGTACTTTCGATGAATTTTGTTCATATGGTTTTCAAGGTGGTTGTGCACGGGGTTGGTCACCCGCAGGACGTTATTCTTGGAGGTGATCCGCGCGCGGCACCGCTTGCCGTACTCCATGCACCTCCAGAAGGTTCTCCCACTTCGGACACTATCCGTCACAAATATATAAGGCTCGTAGATCAGCTGAAGGTGTCCACTTTTCGTTTGAATAAAGTGCAGTTCTCCTTTTATATTGCTGTTTATTGGCCCTACAACTAAAGAAAATTAATTGTTATAAATGAGATGCATTTTTACGGCAAACTTAAGAAATAAATTGCCGTCTTTAGTGATTGTATCTCGTTACCTCACACTGTCATCAAAAAAAATTCTTTCAAAAGGTGTCTTAAACAAAACGAAAATCAACAAAAAAGCAGGTATAGTGCAATAAAACAAAATTCTTCTGGAAATGTATGTACTTGCAATAATAATTTTACTAGCCACAGAAAATAATAAGTTTAAAGAATTCGTAAATAACAAAAATAAGAAAGGCTCCTTGTATGAGTATAGAAGTTGCATAACAAAAGAGGAAATTATGCCGAATAAGTACAAATTATTGTAAATAACCACTTCAAGTAAAATTTGCAATGAAAATTGTAGTCTGCAAATTCTATTCTGAATACTTATAATCTTAAATAGTAAATATTTGCAGACCCTATATAAACCATTTAATTTTATATACAACGTCGTATATAAATTAAACTCATTATTGTAAATAATAGGATTTTTGTATGTCATAATTTTGTTACTTAAAAACACTACAACAATAATGATGGGTACTAAGGTCACAAAATCAAAATTACCTTTATTTCCTGGTCTTATTTTGAACTATATCTTAAAAAGTCAGAAGGTAACTTACAAAACACACAAAAAAGCAATACCGCGAGCGCTTGTACCGAATATTTTTACAGCGCTGAAACTGCGAATACAATCCGCTCGAATTCGAGAATAAGGCTTTTCATGAAAAAAACTGGCAAGAAATTCTTGAGTCAGTTTTATGAATCAATTTTTTTATAAGTATATTAATATTATTGATAAATATATAATTATAAATGCAATTTTTAACTAATAAGTTTTACATTTAGTTTTATGTACATTAATCCATAGCTTTACATTATTAAACAGGAGTAAAAAAATTAGTGACAAGAAAAATATTTCAAGACCTCTTTCTCTAAATCTTGGATTAATAATCTTGGTTACACAATTTTCAGTCTTTTTAATAGATGGTAATTTTTTTTGAAAACAGAAACTTATAAATATACAATATACATACATGTAACAATTATTATCTATTTCTATGGCAGGGTAGAGATACCATGAATGTACAATGTTTAATATTGAAAGAAAACACAATTAAAAAGAAATATATGTTCCGTAACTATATTTAAACATTTTTGATATTAGAAACGAAAAACATTATCATCTTATAACATTTTGTAAATAAAGCTCAAAAAAATTATTAAGATTTGTCCCATTCCGTAAAAGACATGTTAATATAAAACCAAAAATTTACAAATTCTTGATAGTTATTACAGATTTTTAGTATTACCTACATACATTCTTGTTATTGGGAACATTTAATCACTTCAAGTATATATGAGACATATAAGAGAGATATATTCACTTTTTGGCTTCTTCTATTTTCATAGGTTGAGATCAATTTCGTTTCTTTGGTATTAAACAACACTTTGGCAACTTTGTAACGTAATGTATGAAAAAAGGGTTAGACAACTAGATTCATCACCAATACATCTGAGTCATGAATG
The DNA here is from genome assembly GCA_910589355.1 of Parapoynx stratiotata. Lineage (NCBI taxonomy): Eukaryota > Metazoa > Arthropoda > Insecta > Lepidoptera > Crambidae > Parapoynx > Parapoynx stratiotata. The sequence goes on along the minus strand of OU342466.1, from coordinate 13,597,341 downwards.
AGACAGGCATTAAAGTATATCCCCTTCAAGACCAAAAGAGTTGTCCCAAGCAATTCTTATACGTTCTATTAAATTATATACTATTACTTTAAGATAATATGTTATTAAAATAACCTAGGGAACGAGCGCTTAGATTGCCACCAGGATACAAAAAAAAGAAGTGCTATTTGAGAAAAATACTATTGTCTATGGGTCAGTGTTGCATAATTGACGAAAACCAAAAACCGACTACTAACTTCATAGGGTGGTAAATTCAATTTGTCCCGATCAAAACCTGTCCCATTCATGGCACCTCTGCTTAAATCTTTATCTTCCTATTATTATTTATTTCTATTCTAGCAATTAGTGGTAACATATACGAATACTCTGTGTTACATTCTTCCTGTCGATTATATTAAGCTGTCAGTTTTTTTTTCAATCTCATCCTCTCTAAGTTCATTTTCTTCTGCCTTTGGTATTCTTCGGGCCTAAAGGCCTTTAACCTTTCCCTATATCTGCGCGTTCTCTCTTTAGAAGTCAATGGTAATCTTCTAAGCTCTACAAAAATTTTAAAGAGAAGCATAGTATAAATAACATAATTTCATTCCAAAGATGGAAACTGAAACTTTTATATCCAGTCAAAAAGTTTTTTTTTATCACGTAGGGGTGATATGGGCTAACTTAATAAAATCAAAGTTTCTTTGCATCAA